>OY293304.1:99895063-101171558 GCA_958502075.1 Orchestes rusci
TGCAAGGGTATAGTCATAAAAATCCTTGCATCAAAGGTAAACCACCACGTAAACATTCGTGCAAATATAGTCCGTAATTTCCAAGATAAAACAAAGACCACGCCGTCCAGTGTTGGCTAGGCTATATTATCATCACCTTTCAAAAATAGCCTTCTTGTTCAACCACTTTTGATAGGCACCGTTCAAACTGCTTCCTTCAACGTCACCATCACCAAAAAGCGGTGGAAATCGTGAAAGTCTTATGAATGTTGATAACCAATCAGTCATTGAAAATCCAGGCCACTTCATTCACATAATAACCCAAACTCTAAAACCACTGGTATGACTTTTCATAACGTGATCGCTAGGAAACAAGCAGCTTGGCGGATCATTCGAAAAAACCTAGGCAAGATTCAATTACTTAATACCACTGCTTTGACTTTTCATACCGTAATCACTGGAAGCAGCGGTACAATGAAAAACACAAGCAATAGGACTCCACTTAATCAACTAAACGAAACATTATTGAATTAAGTAAGGTTTATTCACCCTAATAGAAGAATAGGGTTCCATCCTTTGTACCTAGTAGCAGATAGAGAATATAAGGGATCAAAATTGCTTATGGACCTTTCTCCTGATGTTAAAGCTTCTCTTAGGGTTGTAGCACATGAGATCACAGGAACTAAACTAACCGTCTTGGTTCTGCGACTGATTAGACAAAAAGCCTACCTATCTTATCGAATCCTACTCACTCTAGGCCGGCTAGTCACTTCCTCAGTCTCTTCATAGGGCTGATGGACGATGTACCAAAATTCTATCTATTGGCTAATTGCTTTCTTCCCACAGAGCAATAATTCGCATCCTATGAAACACATTACTCGTTTCTAGGCATGCATGTACAGCGCACTAGAATATGCATTGATAGCAATTAGCATGACCAGACATTTTTCACAACATCGGAATTTTAAAAAGCGAAAAACATTTTTTGTTAAGCATCATCGTATTTAATTTCATTCTCATTGCAAACAAGTTGTTCCAGTTAACCTAGAGAATTCTTTTTTGATAAATTACAGTAGTAGGGTCCAAGACTTTTGAACCAAATCATAAAAAATCTTAAAATCGGATCTTGCTGAAGACGAGCTACAGCATATTTATTTGAATTTATTTCGTCATGATATTTCAACCTTGTTCAACGATACTTGTGGAGATTAGTGTCCCCGGTAACTGAAAGTCAAGTCGTGCTATCCATAAGCAATCATTTCCTCCTCCATGAGTCACAATTTACTGCTTTGTGTGGAGGTATCATGAGATTCCACTCCATTGAAGACTTCACAGATATTCTTGTTCTATCACGGGTCTACTCTGGCTGCTTTTATGCTAATGCTGAAGATTCCAATGATGTAGTGGTAGCAGGATCGGAAATCTGTAACTCGTTCCATTAGAAAAAGAAGAGATTGTTAAAAAAAGCAATTTTACACTCTGTATGGGCTTTCGGCTGAGTACGATGGAGCCGAAAGACTTACCGATATACTTGAGAGAGATCGGTCGTCTCTTGATTGTGCATCACTATAACTCCCTATGTTACTAAATGGAACTTCTATATCGAGTGAATTTATCTGAATGAAGAAAAGGATCACATTCTCGTCAATGCTATATCACTCTTGCAATAACAGTGTCAATTTGATGAAAAATAACTCAACTAACATTGCTAAAGAAACAAAAGCCTATCGGAGCAATAATTTCGATGTTTTAATTGTTTCTAATTTTCCATTCCAATTTCCTAAATTTTTTGCTCGCCAGTGTACTTTTTCATAAGTGAGTGCGCCTAGAACTCTTGATTCATCTCATTGGGCAAATATATTGTAGAGTTTGTTGAAATACACCCAGAATGGTAACCAAGATGGTAAATAAGCAATGTATTGACTAAGAGAATTGTGGAAGGTTCCGTGAAACAGAAAACAATAACTGAACACCATGGCTTTCAGTATGAGGAGTTACAAAAAAATGGCGAACCTCCAAAACACAAATACGAATGTCACTACCACAATACCACACACTTTTTTGTGGTTATGCTGTGTGTCAAATTCACAACAACGCCCTTCTTCTTATCCGAAGAATCAACAACTAGCCCATTGTTTTTGATCGCTTAGTATGACATTAGTTACACATGAATACATTCGTGTGACAGAAGTTGTAAGGAATTGCTTATAGCTCATGGAGAATTCATAATACTGACTTTCGCCTGGGTCCACTACGGATTCAATTTATATTTCACTATTTATATCCACTGAACATCAAAAGCCAAAATTTGTTTTAAAGATTGTTTTCTTAAATGCATTCAATATGATTTCTTGACAATTCCTTTTACCTGGAGTTTCAAAGGTTATTCCTGATTATTACCATTTTATATTAGAATAATATATTGAACCCTCCCCACTTTTTTTCAACGATCGATCTATTTTGTCACAACGCGGTGTTCGACAAGGAGACCCATTAGGCCCAGCACTTTTTTCTCTCACCTTACATCCAATCATAAAATCTCTAAAAAGTGATCTTAACTTATGGTATCTTAATGATGGTACCTTTTGTGGCGACAAGAGCACCATTTTGTAAGATTTTATCTTTATCAATAGTGAGTGTTCAAGAGTTGGCATGGAAATTAATTTTGATAAATGTGAGTTATCTTTGATTTCTCCAATTAATAATACCAATCAAGATATCTCAATTTTTGATGACTTTTTTTCCATAGCCCCAAATCTCCAAATAGTGCCTATATCTGAGTCCTCTCGCTGATAAAAGTTTAAAATCAGAATTAAACAAGAAAATTGAGACTAAAGCGATTTTGGTCAAGATTAGAACGCCTATCATCTCATCCGGCTTTCTTTCCACTCAAACAATCTTTTTCCATACCTAGGATGATTCACCTTCTAAGATTTACTCCCTGTTGGAAAGAACAAAATCTTCTGAATGTTTATGATGGTCTTCTAAAAAGCATTTCTGCAGACAAAACAAATTGTAAATTTGACGAGAAGGCTTGGTCATTATGTAAATTCCTATATAATTCGGAGGTTTAGATTGACGTGATGTTTCTACCTTCGGTTTTTCCGCTTTCATTTCTTCCATTAAAAATGTCAAAAGCCTTTTGTACGCGATTCTTCCAAATTCTATGATAACTCTCGCTGATAACTCTCTTATGGAGGCAATGAACTGTTGGTCAATCGAAACAGAAACTTATGGATGAAACTTTATGCAGTTTGTCATTGAAAATATCTTATCAGAAACAATTGATAAATCAGAAAAAACACGTCTTCTAGCTTCACAAGAAAAATAAAGTGGAGTATGGCTTCATGTTTTACCTTCAGCTTCTTAAGGTACTCATCTAGATAATTCAACTTTTCGAATATCTATAGCCCTTCGAACCGGGCATCCAGTGTGCGTAACTCATACCTGCTGCGGCGGCGAATCGGTCTTACCTACCTGGCGTCATGGCCTTTCTAGCCGCAAAAGCGCTGGTAGGTATAGTTTCGTCACAGTTGTCTCAATGGCATCATTGAAAGAGCTCCGGTATTCGCTGAGATCTCAGAAATTTCAGATCTATCAGGAATTTGTTGAAAAATGAAAACGAGCAGATGGGTTACCCTTGGTTCCTTAGAAGAGAGGCAAATCTTTGATTTGGGATGCAACTTGTGGTGATACCTTGGCTGGCTCTTTTATCAATCTCAATTCAAAGAAAGCAGGAGAACTCTGCCAAGATTTCAGAAAATTCAAAAACTGATAAATATCCAGAGCTATTGAATAGTCATATTTTTGTTCCTTTCTGTGTAGAAACTTTTGGTCCATGGAAGAAAACAGCTAAATCTTTTTTTAAAGAAATCAGTACTAAAATCCAAACAATTAGTCATGAGCCACGAGCTGCGGCGTCCTTGATGCAAAGAATTAGCATAGCTATACAAAGGGGCAATGCAGCTTCAGTGTTGGGCAAACTATTCGAAATGCAGCAATTGAACAAAATCTTTAATCTATGGTTTTTTTATTATTTTTTTTTTCTTCAAATAATCATTTATTTATTCCTTTTTCCATAAATTCATATCATTATATTGTTCCATATTTTGACTCATACAATTTTTTCAAATACATTTATATTTTGCGACAAATAGGTCTCTAGATCTGGAGCTGTAATAAGGATGCCAAGGCCATCAGAGCGTCATTCACAATAGTCCTACAAACCTACCAAACAGAAATTGCTTAAATCTGAGCTCCTTCCACAGAAAGATATTGATTTGTTTGATATAACTCACTCTTCACACATAGTTGCCAACTTGCAACAAATTATCAACAAATTTTAAAAAAAATCCATAACTAATTTCCGCTTATTATGACGTTTTGATACTCTTATATATTTGTCCATTTTGTTCACCAGGGAGGTGGAAAAGTTTTCTATTTTTTGATTCCAATAACCAAGCAAGATGCGAAAAAAATACGCTAGATGAAAAAGAAAATATTCGCATACATTTATTTTTGTCGACATCGTGACACTGATTACGTCTTCTAATGATGCATTCGTGTACCTTAAATAATGTATCGATTTTAAAATTGTCGAAAACTGAATACGAACCGCATAGAAAATATTGAACTGTTTAAAGAAGTAATGAAATAAATCATTGCTGCTAAAAATATCACCTATAAAAGAACAGTTTGATACCAATCACACATTATATAGACATTTACCACTATAAAATAAAGATTTATGGACGCAAACAAAAATTTTAATGTAAATATGATCGAAACACAACATTGTAGGCGGTCCTATTTTTTTACGCCCACTAAAACTTAGGAAAAATCTTGAACGTTTACCTTGCCATTAGAAAATAGAGTAACATTAAACAGAACAATAATATAATGGCCATAGATTTATTTTGGTTGAAAGATTTAAACGGCAGCAGAGATTTGTTTTCAAGAATTCTTGAGAAAAGCAGCATCCCATTATAAATTCAAAAGTACACAAGCATAAAATGGACCCATAAATCTACAAAATCGAGCAAATAAATACAAAATTTAACAGCGTATCTAACTAAACATCCAAATGAACGCGGTCTAGAGGAAAATTAGAGACAATAATACTGGATGGCTTTTCTTTGATGGGCTTGCCTTATCTACTTTTTTCGTTACGTGAAATATCGAGGGAGGAATAAAAGTCGGATTGCGTCATAACATTGTGATGTGAAAATGTCGCCGATGTCATTCAGGGCTATGGAAACTTGATTTCAAATTGATAAAATTGAGTAGACGTGTAAGATATAAATGTGTCATTACAGTTATTTTTTTCTCTTGGACTAAGTTAAAGTCTCAAGTAAGTAGATGTAGATTTCAGAATGCCCCATTCCATAAACAAAGATACGTCAGTTCAGTAGGACCTTTTGTAATTTGGCCACTAAAATCAAGGACAGTGTTAATGAGAACAATGATCAATTTCTTACAACGAAGATATTGTCAGCTATGAGTTCTCTAAAATCACATCACAATGATGTTAGATGTCCCATGCTCCTCCGCATGAGGATATTGTTCGTCAAAGCTGTTTTCTGCAAGAGCTTCTCAAAATAATGTTTGAATAATGAGACAGTTGTCTTACTTAGAATAATTGTAGGTTATTTTGAATATGTAAGTAATGTTCCAATCGTCTACCGTTAGTCAGTTGATGAAACCATTCTAGGAGAAAGACTAGTTTTGTGATTTTTTTCTTCGGAGTCCACACAATGATTTGTCCCAATCGCAAAACAAGTTTAACTCTGCAATTTGGAACTTTCTGGACTGGAGTCGTATAAAGCGTAGACACTCGAAAAATATCTGTTGTAGAGGTAAACATTGATGATTTTTAGGTACAGTGAATAGCATTTGAATTCGCACACAAGATTCTGAACAACCCTCATGAAATGCCAAACTTTGTCATAGTTACAAATCACTTTTGTCAAAATGACAAGTCATAAGTAAATAAAAAAGCTGGTTTTTGGTTTTGTGATTGATTATTTCAGCTTAGTTCAAATAATCTCTAAACAACAAGATTTATGGTTTCTCAAATATATTATCAAGTGATGCGAAGGGCGAAGAGCAATTGAATTATTGGCTAGTATGTAAGATATTTATGTGGAAAACAAAATATAAGAAGGTAATAAAAAATACATTAATTGCACTCTTTTATATCAGATTACTTAATATTTATCACCCTAAACATATCCCGGCGCAGATACTACACAATACTCACCGCAGTGGCTTGATAGTTTTTGATATTCATGGTTTAACACCAAAAATCATCGAAGGAAACAAACGACACGTGATCAGAGATAGTGAAACGGTCTATGCGTATTACGAGGGTGGTCAAAAAATAACTGTATGTGCGAATTCATATGCTTTCCACTGTACAATATCAGAATAGATCACTGGACTACACGCAGCTTGAGGAAGTCCTGTTTACAAAGCTCATGATCAGTAGGTATATTTTAGAACATTGTAGCGAAATGATCATTTGAATTCTGAACGTTACACAGATATTGTGGGATGTCTTGAAGCTAAGTGAGTTCACTCAAGGTCATTCATAGATTCCAGTTAACGTTACAACCTGATAAGTCAACCAAGCAATTTTTCATATATTTAGTCATCTTTTGTCTTGTTGACTTGAGTTTAAGTAGCTTTCACAATGATTCACCGAGTCTGATTCCCTTTTTAATATGATAGAATATCTGCTTCATAGCTATGATATTATCCAAAGAGGGAAAGCTAGCATGATTAGATCTGCGGAACTAAAATAGGATCAACATTTCAGCTAGTTTGTTTCTCGGAATTGTACGGGGTCTATGTACACTAACTTGCAAATAAAATGCGAACATTGAAATGGTGAAATTGTTTTGGTTTGGGCAGTGTATGAAGGTGACAAGTAAACGTCAAGTCTTGTCAAATGCAATTTGCAATAATATGCCGAGACAATTATCTAATTTTATGAAAACTCAAATACTGACGCGTCTCAGTGAAGACTTATGGTCAGTAAGAAGAACGGCTGAGCACTATGGCGTTAACAAAGCCACAGTCTGCAGACTAAGAAGCCGTTGGCTGGCTACACACAGCCTCGAAAGGAAAGAAGGTACTGGCAAGAAGAACAGGAAGACCAGCCATCAAGAAGACGAAGCGCTGCTAAATCATTTGAGGGAAAACCCATTTGACTCTGCAGCGAACACAGTATCATTGACCAATTTTCCTGCTTCCTGCTCCACCGCAAGTCGGAGAATAAAAAAATCGGAATTACGTTGTCATAGTATAATAAACAACAAGTAGCGACAGCTCCATATACCTAAAGGTGGTCAAATTTCGTCTGTCAAAATGACAGAAATTCGCCTCATTAGTACACTGCTAACCGTATGAAATGTAAAATAAAACCATACTGTAGCCGATTGCATGACTTCAATGATACTGATACATAGGTGAATTATCAATCAAGTTATACAATACGATTACCCACTATGCAGTATGTCTAAAGATTTATGCGAAGTTTCAAAGTCTTGATTTAGAAATCAGTTTTACATTCCAAAATTTCAGCAGGGTATAAATGAGGCGAATTTCTGTCATTGAGACAGAACGAAATTTGACCACAGATATATCAAGCTGTCGCTACTTGTTGTTTATTATACTATGACGTTGTCGTACTGCTGCAAGAAAACCAAATTTAACCGAAGAGCAAAAGCAGGCAAGGGTGATTTTTGCCCTAAATTACGACCGGGACGAGGATTACTGGGCACGAGTAATATTTACCGATGAAAAAACATTCCAGTCCTCCTCTGATCGCAGAAGAATTAAAGTATATCGGCCTGCACACTCTCGCCTTGACGAGCGATACACAAATCAAATAGACAGGGCTGGTCATTTTTTCGTCAACATGTGGGGCTGGGTTAGTGCACCAGGACTGGGGGTTTGTTGGCATATCAATGGCAGGTTTACTTCGGCTCGTTATCTGGAGATTCTCTCAGACGTGATGTTCCCATCGGTTGAAGCGCTTTATCCAGAGAACCAATATATTTTCCAACAAGATAACTGCGCCGTGCACACCGCCAATGTTTGCAAGAAATGGTTTCAAAACCAGAACATTGAAGTTTTAGTATGGCCATCGCGTAGTCCAGATCTAAATCCGATGGAAAATGTGTTTGGACGATTGGTGAAAACTATTTATAGAAGAAACTGGAGGCCTCAAAATCAGGCAGAACTATCAGATGCCATTCTTGATGCGTGGGATGAGCTCGCCAATGATGTTGAATATTGTCGAAATTTATCAAACTCTATGGTTCGACGACTTCAAGAAGTTTTGGTCAGAAATGGTTTTGCAACCGGCTATTATAACTGCGTAAATAAATTCAAAAATGAACCCACAATATATCGTTTTCTTTTGTTGTTATAAAAAAAACTTGTCTGGCCTGTAAATATTTTGACAGCGAATAATAATTACACTGCCCAAAAAAAACATGATTTCATTGTCTGTGTACGCATTTTATTTGCAAGTTAGTGTACCAGTGATTTCTTCTGGTAAGCCAATTGGTATTGGTATTTATAAGGGCGGTAAGGCATAAACCTAGCGTGTAGGCCTACTGGCCTTTTTCGTCAACCCTTACTACTCCTTGAATCGTCCCGTCTCCATTGGGAAGCCGAGGCCATCTCACCTTGAGTCCCTCAACTCCTCTCGAGAGATGGATGCTGCTTCTAGGATCTTTCTCCTCAGGTATCGCAAACTCCCAGTAGGTTGTATTGGGTTCTCCCCTTCTTTTCACTGTTTTCTGGCAGTCCCACTCGTTCAGGGCCTCATAAATCAGTCGTTTAGCCTAATCCGACTAGCTTGTCTGCTCGTTTGTTCTCGACTTTATGTCCCAGTACTCATAGCAATTCGACCCTGTCACTCTCGCCCAGGGCATGAAGAGCATTTCTGCACTCTTGGCGCAGCGATCAGCTGATCATTGGTTTGAATAATGCCCTCAGTGCTTGACTGTCAGAATATGTAACAATGTTATCTTCTGCTCCTCTTTCAACTCCTCCCAGGTTGCTACCTCCAGAATAGCGAACACCTCTGCTTCAAAAGACCGTTGTTAGTTTCCCGAGATTAAAAGCTTCCCGACATTATTTTCCAATTTGAATTCTCCTTAGGCTTGGAGACGCCAGTGAACCAGATCTGCGCATTACTTGATGTTTTTGTCATGGATGGAAAATTAACCTCAGAATGTTCATAAAGACTGAGTCTTCCATGCATGAGTGTCAGTCCCGCCGACATTAACTGCACCTCATACTTCACAATAGATGATATTGAAGTGTGGCTAACCTGAGCAGTCATCATTACGTATGCTGCTACCGCTCTCCCCTTACCCAGAATGCCAGTTCTGGCAACGCAAGGAGCTCCAGGTGTGATCCTCATTCCACCAATAATACTCATACAGGTCATCCTTTGGTATGGTTGGTTTGAGTTCGTTCCTCGGCTACCATACCATGGATCCGTATGAGAAAGTCGGTATGATCACGTCCTTATGAAGTCTCCTTTTCGCGAAAAGAATCAGCTCTGTTTTAGAGATTCACTGAGAGCCTCATCGCGTTCCACCATATTCACAGAATCTTACACACTGGCTTCATGCGCTCACAGAGAACTCCCAGGTGTTTGCCTCTCACAAAGATGAGGCCATTATCGGCGTAGGCCTGCGCATAAAAGCCTTCCAACTTCAGTTTTGTAGGAGACTGCCCATTATCGGACACCAAACTCAGTGTGAATGGCAACCTCCTTGCACGTCTGCCACTCTATTGCAGTTTCCCAAGGATGCTCTCACATGGCGATCCCCAAGAGTAGTCCGATCATTTTGACAAGTCAAACTATGGATATGGGATAATATTTGGGTAGGTTTATAATTTTTGAGAAACATGAGAAGACAATGATTGAGACGTGACTTGACATGCTCCTCGATAACCGTATTTCTCTGGCCTAGCACTGAGTAACATTCAACCACTTTGATGAAGGGATACCCTTTTGAATTGATTGAGAGCGAATGGGTGGGGGTATCGAGGGCGATTTGGAAAATTGTGTTGATTAACTGCTAAAATGATTGGAGAAAAAATTGCATAATTCATTTTTGAAAATCGCAAGCAAATTCTCTATTTTAAAAATGTATGTGTTCACTATTTCCGTAATTTTCAATAAAATTGTTGCAACATTATGATCAATGTCTATCAATAAAACAATGCTCAACGATCTATCTGGATATTCAATACAGTTATATTTCCTCTGCATTCCCTGTACTACAAAATACCGCTTCTTATTATTCTCCCATCATAAAGCAATATGAGATTGTATCTAGCTCAAGTTATGTTATTACCTTTGCGTCCTCAAACAGTCCTAGAAAACACTTACCGTAAATCAAATCGATTATTATGCTCGACCATTCTCTTTTTATTCATTCATATTAATATGACAGCGCGTGGTTTAACACAGGTATGCGCTAGTAAAATATCGGAACCGTGCGAAAATATGAATGACATATTTTTGTTATGATATTTGCATGCCGCTCCTCGGTACACCTCATTATGTATGCCCAATGGGACATAGTGCGCATGCTAAGTACCACTCGACGTGAAAATTTTTCTTTTTGTAATATCAAAGTACCGTTTTGCGAACAACCTTCTTCTAGGTCGTTGGCTATCGTCGATGATGTATACATAATGAGATTGCTGTTTTTTTTTTTAATAAAATGCGATCATTGCTTTCTCCAACAATGGATCTAATACGAGGTATGTAAATGTAGATCTTAGGAAATCTATACGGCTCAATTTTATTAGAAATAACTTCAAATGGAGAATGAAGTGGATCTTGTCATCTCTTTTCTGTGTTACT
This sequence comes from Orchestes rusci, assembly GCA_958502075.1. NCBI lineage: Eukaryota > Metazoa > Arthropoda > Insecta > Coleoptera > Curculionidae > Orchestes > Orchestes rusci. The sequence goes on from OY293304.1 coordinate 99,905,943, forward strand.
AACCATTGAACATCATATACCAGGATACAAAAAAAATGATACAGTGTGTCGCAGATAGGATGAATACACCTTTTATTTGAGGAAGTTGGGAGTCGAAATTCTGTACAGTCATACTGACTGATTATCTACACTTTTAACAAAAATCCTTTTTTTTTCAATATTTCTGTTCATTGACGAATTTATTTTTCCGTTTGACACAATTTGATTCCTATAAAAATTAAAACTTTGACTAAATTTCAGTATAATGATGTCATGGCGTCTTTAAAACGATTTTTGAGGTTGTGGAAAGAAATAATAATTTTTATCAGGGGATTGATTTGATCTGCGGAAAATGAACATTAGACATTTTTCTTGAAACTCAGTATCCAGGTTGAGAATATAATTCGAAACAACTTTTTTTCTGTAACTTTGACGTGAAGCGAAATATCGAGAATTGGCTCTCTTTGCAAAAGCGTAGTAGGCGGAGTTTAGACAACAGATTTAAGTTGAATATCATAGATAGATAAGTCAGATAGATAAGTCAGTATGACTGTACAAAATTTCAAACCCCAACTCCTTCAGATGAGGAAAATACAGGGGTGTATTCATCTTATCGACAACACACTGTATATACAATTATCACAAGTTGTCATTAAGAAATTCATTCAGAGAATAATAGCCCTTGCTGACTAATAGATTCTCGGCACCCTTCCGAATTTCAAAAAAGATTTTACCCCTCTGATCTTTACGGAGAAACTATTGAACAATTTTCTTGGAAACAACACCTCAAACCATAGACTTTCAGTTCTCTCAGCAAAACTCCATGATCTACACAATCAAACGCCTCTGAAAGATCGCGAGATACAGCTGCTGCGCTCTCACCATCATTCAGTCGAAGATATGAATTCTTCATCAATGAGCATTATGGTATCGTCTGTATTGGTAGTGGAGCTTCGTTAATTAAGATCTGGAGCTTCGTTAGGATCTGATGTTTCTTGATAAAGCTCATCATCCGAGTTTTCACTAGGGTCTCGATCAATCTACGAAGGGAAGAAATCAATGAAACAGGTCGGAAGTTTTATGGGTCATCGGTATTGCCACCCTTGGAAATTGGAACAACCTTAGATAGCTTCAAAGCACTTCATCTTTCAACTCACAAAAGAGTCATTTATCACCTCTGCAAAAACGCTCATGGCAGATTTCGGAAGATGAAGAAGTATCCTTACTGAAATATTGTCCCTTTCTGAAGATTTTTTGCTTTTGGATGCCAGTACGATATTCCTCAATTGCATCAGTAGGAGATGACTAAAAAGACATCTGAAAGCGTAGTCGGTTCAAATGCTCCAATGCTATAATCTTTTGTGTCACTTTTACCAATAGTAAAATAGTGATGGTTGAGCCGACGAGTACACTCTACTCCTTCTCCCTCACAGCTCGTCTGTGAATGGATCGATATTTGTGAGAATAAGATAGAGATATTGCAGACTCCATAAAATATAGGTTCAAATGTCTTAGGCTTCTGATATTCTTGTATGAAATTTTCAGGCCTCTGTTGAATCACTTTTTTGCCTCCTTGTTTTTTCTAAAATATGACGGTGAGAATAAGATTTCTTGTGGTTGTACATAACAAATGAAAAACTTTTCAAAATAGTCTTGTACTCCAGTAGTACCTTCAATATTTCATTGATTCATCATTCAAGTCAACATGGGAGAGAATATCTTGGTAGAAGTTGAATTTTACTTAGGCCGGATCCTCGTCTTTCACAGATCTACTTGAACATTTCATGTATCAAATGCAAATACAAACTACAAAATATTGTGTAGACTTCCCACTTCATATATTTTGAGATGGTCTCGCTAATTAAATTCAATGATGTCTCGATAGAAGAATGACAAGATAGATTTTTATAAATTTTCAGCAAATGTATACAGAACAGTTACGTATACTGTTACAGTTACCTTAACCACACTTTTCACACTTTTTATTACAAGTTCAACTAACAAAAATGATTCCAACAAAAATGTTAAAAACGACCAATGTTAATGCAAAAGCTGTACAATACAATTTTAAAGAACACAAGATCTTGATGAAAGTGGGTCAAACAGTTTCTGGAATACAGCTTTTTAAAGTCAAATTTGAGAGCAACTATATTTTATACGAGATGTGAACTCTGAATCCCTGTGTAGAGCTAGGACAACGTCCTCTCCTGAAATAATTATCCTCTACAACAATTGTTCCAGGAGAAGTTTCTGCTAAACAAAGTCAGATTTATCGATATGCTGAAGTTGTGCATGAAAATTAACAAATTCTTATCACTGATGGCAAAAGTAGTGAAGATTACCGGCAATGACGCAGATCTATTGGTCATGCATCATGTTTTGTGGTTTGTCGCTAGTTCAAGGGGAGCAAATCTTTTCATCAAACATATTGAAGAACATTCTATCTGAGAGTGTTTGAGAGGAAAAAATTAGATATTCCGGCGAATTCCTCCATGTACCAAGCTCAACCCGGTGCAGCTGGAGAAAGCTTTCTCGTTCCACTGTATCAAATTATATTGGGTAGTTAGCTATTTATTTGAAAAAAAACGAGTCTCAGAAGTGTCCTTGAGGGGGCCATATCTCCGTATTGAAGGCCCCTGGGGAAAAAATTAGATGAACTTATCTAATTTTTTCATGTTCCACCTGAATCCCATTTTCTCGGACACCCTGTAGAATAATTTATTTTTTCTACTGACATTTTACTTTGAGAAATAGAATCTTTTGCAAAAATCCCTCAATCAAGTCTATTACATGAATTGACATAAAACTGGTCAACAGTGATAATGTGTTGAAGATCACTCAGTCACTTCTTGTTTGACTCTGAACAAATCACACAAAAAATCACAACAAAAATCTCAGGACCCATGTTCTGAACCAAAACCAGATTTATTAATCTATAACCGCTATTAACCAAGATGATAAGCGTGACATATTTAGATGTCTTTATTTTTTATCTGACTGAAGTAAATGAGAAAGATCGAGTGTCCCGGGACTGTCCGCAATAAATCTCCGGTCTGATTGTTCTTTGGCGTGGCGTCTCCAGTGCGGCCACAAAATCATGGCACGCTGGGCTCTTTTTCGCGCTGTGACACTAAATCATGAAACAGGCGCCACTCACCTGGGACTATTCTTATCTCTGACAATCTGTTTTAGACTGCTCGAAACCCGCTGGGATATGAGTGTTTTTATGAATGAACCACACTTCCTGGAATTTGCACTGTGGAATGTTGAATATGATAGATTCAGATCGGAATTATTTTGTAACCATGCTCTACGTACGTCTCAAGTTACTTTGGAAAAAGCTGGGTTGAAAACCTTATAATTTATCTCTAAATTTAATGTCCCTCAACTCAACTCCAATTTTATTGATAAGACTTTTTTCACGACATACTTTTTTGATCAATGATTTCTGCTTGCAATTATTTTTATCACAACATTTCGAAATAGATTACGTCAATAATGATAATGATAATTACAATCAAAATTCGTGGATACGCACAAATATCAAAAAATAATCATAACTTTTCCATTTTCAATTCAAATTCAAACCTATAAAAAATAAAAATGAAAATTTCATGCAAGAAAAACAACATTTTGCGGTTGAAAGACTTGTTTTCAATATACAGAGTGTCTTAGAAGCTGATCCTCAAGGGTGAACCCCTCAGGTGATTTTGAGGAGAAAAGTTAAAGTAAACCTGTTTTGTATAAACCTCTCAAATTTGGAGCTTCATATTATAATATGTTGAAAGTCAAAGAAAAGTCGATGTTTTATGAAAAATGACTAAAAATGACTAGATATTTTGATGAAATTTGACACACGTCCTCAGAAAAAGGAATAATTTAACGAAGTTTTTTTCTCATAAAAACATATCATGTTGTAACTTGCACAAAATATATATTGATGCATAGAAGAACGTGTACCAAATTTCATAAAAATATCTGAGAGACTATCAGAAAGTGATTGAAAAAAAAAACAATTATTTATATTATTATACCTATGTTCATATATGATCTTTTTCAAAATCATCCAAGGATTATCACCCTTAAGTATCGGCATTGAAATATTAAACACCCTGAATGTCGCTTTTTTGTCTTTTTAGTTTTTTCTGTATCTAGCTTCGTTTTTAAGAGAAAAATCAAAAACCGTTCCTTCAAGTACCCGGACACGATGCTCTCTTTTAAACAAAATCGTTTTTTTATTATCAACCCAGAAACCTTCAAACTGATTCTGACATTATTTGACGCGATTATTTGTCGACATAAGGGTGATTTTTTTGTTTGAATAAAATAAACAATCAAAAATTTTGCTTTTTTGTCTTTTTATATATATTTTTTTTTTCCTTATCTAGCTTCATTTTCAAGATAAGAATAACTATATCCGTACTACCTTACAAGTAGTAACGGTTTTTAATTTTGACCTTGAATACGGAAAAACATAAAAAAAAACAAAAAGGACGAAAAGAGCAAAATTTTGTATTGCTTCATCTATTATATATTATAAAATCTTCAAAAAAGCAGTGGCACACCATAGATGTACCTCTAAATATCAATTGGATGACCTTTTGGGACGTCACTGGAATAAATAATTTTATTGCAACTACGCAAAAAATTAACCTCTCATTTTTTTTATGTAGTTAAAATAAGCGTGCCAAATTTTTTTTGAGTTATTATAAAAAACAGTTTTTTTTTAAACTTTGACATCCTGTATTTTGAAAATAAGGCAAGTTAGGACCAATGACGTAGATGAATAGACCAGGCAACATGCATAAGCATTGACGGCGTCGCAGTGCGAGAGAGATGGAGAGAGAATATCAAGTGAAAGAGAAGGATGGAGCTAGAGCGGGCGACAAAAAAGGATGTTAAAGTTTACTTTTTTCATTGTTTTGTAACTTATTTCATTAATTAGTTCAATATTTCCAAACGGACTATGCCTATTTACCCGCAAAAACAATTTTTAACCTCTCAAAACAAATTTTGAGCTAGTTGCCCGCCACGGTAAAATGACATGTTGGCGTCACTAAACAAGCATGCGCTTATTGGAAGCGGCTGGTCCAATTCTCTCTTAGTACGTCCATGGTTAGGAAATACGTTTTTATTAGATGAAATATTTATTTTGAGTTAGTTCATATGCCCTTAAAATCTTTGTACTCAATTTTGAAACACCCTGTATGCTCATTTTTGATAAGAAGGCTATAAATATTGTTTTTGAAACAATGCAATGAATACTTTTTCTTATTTTATTTTTCATTTTTTATTGTTCTACAGAACAATAATTGGTCTAAATGGTGCTATCTAAAAGTATAAAATATAAAATAAAAGTGGACGAATAAGTAAAGAGGACAGCCATATATACAAAAATGAGATACAATTTGAACAAACGAAGTGGCATATGACAAAAAACAAAGACAAGGAAATAAAAAAAGGAGAAGATGTGGTGTGATCACAGTGGAGTTTGATTTGTGTCCCGGATATTTGGAATATATCACAGTTGAAGTAACTTGGGTTGTAATTTCTGACCATCCTATTAATAAAAATATTCAGGAAGCTCTCAAGTTATAACCTTATAACCTGAGAATAAAGATGATTGTTCTGAAACTCTAAGACACTATACCCATTAAAAGGTTTAGAGTTATGGAAAAAAAACGATTGTTTTAAGACTTCAACACCCTATACAACTCAAAAGTGAAGAGGTTTGTGACACAGGATTATTGGAACCGTTCTTCTTAAAATCACCTGAGGAATGACGCCTTTCAGGATTAACATTTTATTTTGTCAGACCCAGTAGGTATAAGACAGCTTAATATGTTTTGACCGGCGCTGTTTGGATCAAATGAACAAAAATATTTTTCTTGGAAAAACATGGACCAACATGTGATTTTCACAATTTTGGAAAGAAAGTGTGTAACCGAGTGAACATTTTTGTTTGCGTAGCAAAGCGCTTTCGGTGGTTAGGTGGTTTCGGTGGTTAGCAATGTAGCACTGAAGATGGTCCAAGCGCTTTGCTACGCAAATAAAAAAAAAATCCCGGTTACACACTTTCTTTCCTCTATTGATTCCACGGGTACACAGCCATCACCCCTCTTTTATTTTTCACAATTTTCATTTGAAAAAAAAAACCCAATGTGAACTACAAGGATGATAATTTTTGCATTACCCATAAAGAAACTCCCTCAATAAGTTCGCCTCATAATAATGATTAAATTAACGACATATTTTATCCAGGTGATCTTTGATTTTCATCACTGTATGTCAATCACTTGAAATCCAGATAATTCCATAGTCAGGTCTTCAAAATAAAGAAAAGCCACGACCCTACTCAAAAATGAAGCATCGATATAATGAACGGATCCCGATCCAATACACTTATTATTTTCATTCTCCTGTTGAGACTATTATGTCGCTGATTTTCGAGAAAAGTGACACACGTCAAAATACGAGTTTTTTTAGTTGAAGGTATGAAGTGACCCAAAATTACACATATTTATGTCTGGAAAAACGTAATAAGTGAAACTTTTACTGTTGCTGAAAGATGGAGCAAGTGTCACTTCGTCATTCGAACAAATACTTCAGGGTCGCCTCAGGAAAAATGTCATAATCCGTTGTGCTTTGAACTCGGTCAGGTCAGTGTCGAACATTTTCATTAAAAACGTCTTATCTTAAAGAGTGTCGTTGTCAAATAGAGTGCATGGTGCTGGTTATTTCATGAAAAGTTATATAAACCAGAAAGGGTCGTTTGATTTTTCCAGAAAAACGTCTAATTTTTATTTGTGTCGTTTTTGATGATAAGATTTTTTTCAAGAAAAGTGACACATCTATGAAAAAATTCGTATTTTTTTTTTTAAAGACAAAACTACTATTTTTCTCAAGTAACTGTATATCAACTACTGCCCAGTAATGTTAAAACTGAATATTTCTCATTAATATTGTCACGCTGCTGAATTTACAAAACAATTTAAAAAAAAAAAATGCACTTTTGGGTTATTTATTATCATTCAATGGTATGTGAGAAAATTTTGAAAATACCTAGTTATTTTGTAAATTCGAAAGAATTTTTTCATAACATCTAAAAAGGCCGGTATCTCAAAAGCCAAAAAACTTTATACTGGGTGTGCCGCGAGGTAAGGGACAAAATTTCCTGGACGTTTTTGTACTATCCAGATGTCCTAAGGTAGCCGGCACATTTTTACTATCGGGCTTTGTTTCGGTGATAAAGGGGGTTTAATTGGAGATCTTATTCACAATTTTTCTAAATAACTTGCAAAAAATTGAATTTTTGAACAAAATTTGTTCTCCGGGGGGCATTTCTTGAGTTGAAAAAACATGATTTCGTATTAGTTGTCATGAAGCACTTAGAGGGCGCTGCGTATGCTATAATCATTTATCTTTTTTTTCTATTCCAAGATCTCGGTTTGTGAAAATTTGGGATGTGATAGGATAAAACTAAGGCTAGTTTCGGATTTATGAGGTCAAAATCACTTGGAAAGAGTTGTTGGTTTAAATACATCAATTCTGCTGTAGACCTGTGTTATCAGCTAACTGAACATCAAAGAATTTCAAACTGGCTTATTAAGGGCCGATATTTTAATGGCACCTTAAGTGACATTTTACCTAAGGTGTACTCAAAGTTAATGTGAATCTTGAAATTGTCTACCGTAAGTGCCGTATATTTTAATAATTCTGCCCCTACCCAACGCCTAATAAGTCAACGGAAGTTGGTAGTAGGGATTAAGATAACATCATCAGTAAGTAATAACGTATAATAAGGCGTTTAATAACGTATAATGGGATCGTATAATACAATGTGTAAACAACCTATCCATTGAGATCATATCATTTAGATTATAACGAGTCGTGAGTCGCCGATATGATGATAATTTTGCGCAAAGGGTGCCTCGAGCACGCAGGATTTACGGGGTGAAATTTGATTAATGGGTATAGTGACTCGCGAGGCACGATAGTATCAATTTCATATGATATACGTCCAGATTATGATAAGTGGGTGTCACTTGAGCTTATGCCGTTTTGTCGACAATGGAGAGGGGCAATTTGACGAATGGATTGTTGGACAGTATTAGGTGTAATGAGGTGGATTGGATGAAGAAGATTTTCCGAAAAGTTTATCAGTCAATAGTATGGAACTGGTGGTTGTTTTGAATTTTCATGATGTGGACATCTGCAAGGAATTGCATTCATATATCATAGTCGTTACATCATCGTAGTTTTTTATCTATTTTTTTCATTTTGCTGAAAACATTCTCACAACTATGTACTTTTCAATGCACAACCCCATCGAATTCAGACATAATAAACTGTCCACGCCCATTCGGTACCCTCTAACTTTAATCTGAATAACTCAAGCCAGGTGTCCCATAAAGTCCAAACGTAAAATATACCAACACAAAACAGATTCATTTCTCACTCTCGGATATTTATTTTCTCCTTGATAACGAAGTAATAAGGTTGCCACCAGGAACATAGCTTTCCCTGAAGTTATGAGCGAATATAAGTGGAAAATTAGAATATCTAAAGCAGTTAGCTTTGTTCCCTTCCGTATTAAACGTAACCTTATTTATTAAACGAGCAAACTAAGCAAGAATTAGCATCAGATTTCCATTCGTCAGGGTGACATGAAGTTATCAGTAAATAAGCTAGACCTCCCCTTGGCTTACGAACTACCCCCGACTTTCCTTATCCCCATCATGATTTATTATGTCGAGACTTGGTATTGGTGATTTGACAAATTTGGAAAAATTCAGGAAACACTAGATGACCATCTGTGAACATGTATGTTCACATTGAGAAAGTAATCAACACAATTTTACATGAAATATGATGTTGAGAAATGAAGCTGCTGTGCTTGGTTATCATACGAATTCCCATTCACGAAGTCTCTCAAATTTAGCTAATTTTATATGAAACTTTTTCTTGAAAACTGATATTTTTATACCGACAGGATAGGAAAAGCCTGATATTTCGAAAGAATGTCCACGCGATGTATCCATGGATGTTAATAATGTGTTGATCTTTGTTGTTGTTGCTAGCACAAAATAAAACTGTTGTTAGGAGAAAAAGAGGCATCTTGCCCAACTCAAGATTTTTCTGACTCTTTAAATTTCTTCTATAGCAGGTAAGTATGATACGTAGACATTAGTGATTTCTTTGGTATTTTGGTATGACGATTTTTTTTAAGCTTGAAATGGTCTCTGATAATATATGTCAAAACGTTAGACGGAGGTAAGATGAAATATTTTTGAGAATACATGACAAGTTCGAGGGCATCTGACGCCTTTTTGGCAGTGACCTAGATGTCTGACGATCACCATATCTTATCTCTGACCTTCAAACAGGTAGTTATACACATCTTTATCCGAAGTCATTATCATTTTTTGAGCAAAAAAGTGTTCATTTTAATGTCGTCTGACGTGTCCTTGGCAGGGGTTTTGAGCAAAATCCTTGTATATGACACTTTCTGATGGTATCCCCAACCACTTTTCAACATTTCAGCCAGACGTAAAGTCAAAGTATGAGCCACCAGCTCTTGGTTTATATAGGCAGTGTGGGAGTCACACCTTGCCAATGTACACCCAAGGAAACTTTCCCTCAAGGTTACCCAAAGGCCTGCACTGCGGTCTGCTCACCCTTATTTTGTTCTGCCTCCGTCGCTTCTTTTCTGGTTGGAGTTTATGCTCTCCAAGGTGTGCTTCTCTTGTTGCTTTGTACGCTTCACAGTGACATATTATTGAAAAAGGTGCTCCATCCTCTTCCCCACATCCTGTTTATTATGGGTCATATCTTTTCGAAGGGAACATTGCCTGTGATTAGAACAGCTCCTTCCCTTAATTGGAGTCCTGGTGTGACTCTTCCATGCTATTTGCTTTCTGCAGATGGAGCATCATCAAGAAGAGTCGTTGAATGCTTCTTCACAGTGATTCTTGTTTTGTGCTCCAAGAGATTGACTTAAAAAACTACCGATAGATGGCGTAAGGTTCTACAACATTTCACATATTATGTTACCGGCAACTTCCGTTGTATTATACCTGGGTTTGCCTTACTACGGTGGGCATTGCCGGCCCACTTCAGACAAAGTCCAAGATTATTCATCATTTCGTACTTTGAATGCGCTGTGTAATGGCAGTCCTAAGTTTGGTAAGTGTGTGAGTGGCAACCTCAGAAATAATCTGCCGTCTCAGATTAACATCACTGTCATGGTTATTCTTATGTACGAGTACACAGTGTGCCAGCTAGAAATATCAATCTCAAAATGCTTGGACCAATGGATTTTGGGCTTGTTTTCAACCTTAAAACTTCACCCTCTGAGCAAAAGTGAGATTTCCCCTCAAAATGTTGAAAGGAAAGGGAGGTCGAGCGATACCTAATTTTGAAGGCCCTTAGATCTCCGAATGATGTCAATTTCAACTTTTTCCATAATTACCTTTTTTTTCATATTTTATTTTAATGAATCAACAACTATTATAAATCTAAGATGCTTCAAACTCAGGAGATATGATAAGGGACAAAAGATATTCAAAATGGGCTATCACTTGATTCTTTTGGCAAAGGCTCTCATTTGCTCGTTTTTGAGATTGATACTTTTGGGGCACTCCAACATCCTCCACATCCAACAAATGGTATATTGAAGCAGAATACCTTGAGTAAAATTCACACTCACTCATTGGTACAATATGTCGAATGATGGAATAAGTGGTGCCTTCCTCAGTACAATTCCTCTACAAAGCCCTGCTCTCCAAATGCAGAACTATGACCACTTATTTCTTGAAGTGAAGAAATTTATCTTAACAACTTTGGATTTGGTTTCTTGCGTACAGAGAACTGGTGTCACCATACGGACACTATGGACATACCTTTTGACTCTGCCTTGACTTGAAACTGGCCCGTCTACTGATTGCCCTACCTCTTTCGAAAAACTTGTTTTGTGACACCTGCTTCATCTTCTCTGGTAGAACCTTCAGAGTCGACTTCTCTATTGACAGTAGCAGTTATATTCCGAGCGCACCGGAGGCATAGAGCTGATAAACTGATGCGCCAAAACCCCTCTTTCTCATAATTTGAACTGGTACTTATTGTGCGCAATTCAAAAGTATATTTTCCTCACAGTTTCTGCACTAATGATTACCTGAAGTTAGCTTTCTGCAAATAGCACATGAGTTTTCTGAAAAGCTGAACTGTGGTTTTGACCTCTCGTGATCTATGGAGCGACATGAACTGCCCGGTGTGATATGGTCAGCTGAACATAGAATAGTGAGTTTGCCTGTCACCGATTTACCAAACCTAGGATTGCCGTACCACAGTGCAGGTAAAGTCAGAAATAACGAACAAATACAGACTTTGCCAGAAGCGGAAAGGCAATGTGCACTTTAGCTAGGCAAACCAAGGTATGACTGCACAACGTACATTGCCGGTAACATATGTATAATATAATATCTTTATCTGTTTTTTTTGTTTCCTTAAGATTTTGACATACGGAAAAGTACTGTAAACTGAAAGGGTTTGCTTATTCTGAGCTGGCAAGCCAATTGAGAAGTGTTTACTGACACAGGATCAAGACTTTGGTGTTATGTTTTTGTTGCAAAAAAGACATCGGATAGTATACGGAATAAAACTTAAAGTGCAGTGATTATTTGATTTTATCAAATGGCGTATAGTATCCGATGCAACTTGTGATGTGAAAGCAAAAATAGTTGCATGCAACATGAGCAGCAAACTTACCTTTGCAGAACTATGCGCTTATCGCCTTCTGGTACCAGGGTCTTCAATTATTATTCACTAAAAAATGCAGTCAAAAAAGTAAGCGTAGTCAAGCCTTGAAAAAAACAATTTCTCTTCTACCAAATGGTACAATTTCTTGTCAAGCCCAGGCCTCTTGCTCAAATTATTGGATATACTCAAAACATTTGATAGTGGCTCGTTAATTATGGAAGCTAGGAAAGCACGGCTTTCTGGATGTGAATAGATATATATCATAATTGATTATTTCTTGATAATTATCCGCACTCATCTGAATGAAATCCCATTGGTCAATGCACCTTGTCGTACCGCTTCCCTATTACTGAGAGTCACATATTCAAAAACCTGATATGTGTAAGACTTTTCTTGACAAAGACAGTTCATGCTCATGCTCAGTACATGCCAGACAGCCATCAAAAACACCATGAAGAAGAACGGTCAAATGTTCCAGTTCCACCGCATTTCATGATCAACATACATTTTGAAGTGAAGAAAAAAATGTTTCGATTCTCATGAAAAATCATTTTGACTTATCCCCTTCTTGCACCAGAGTCTTTAATTCTGATCTTATAACTTGATAATTGCAGAAACAGCTGCTTTGTCGTTTTCAACGTGTTCTTGATTAACCAGCTTGTATATATTTGTCATGAAGATCTTCAAATCTGTCGTCTTCAGGAGATCTAGGAGAGTTCTCATCAGATATCTCTAGGGATGATACACAAAAAATAAAAAGCAAACTTCACTGAATACCCGAAAACGGGATGTGGCCAGGCAACGAACCATGACGGCATCATCTTTGCGATTGAGTCTACCGGTCATAGCTACGACCCACTACTGTTTTGTTGTTTGTTGACATCCAATAACTGAATCACTGATAGAACATGAGAAGAATAGATACAATCGCACTATTTGATACTTTTCTGACTTCAAGCCGCATGCATTTGTTTCCAGTCGGTACCTATAGCCCTGCTGGTTATGTACATAACTTCGAAGGAAATTTAAAAATATGATTTTCATAAATTAGGACAATGGACTTGAAAAATAAAGTGTAAAAACATTCCACTTCTACTGTGACGTCACAAGTATCATAACGGGATAAAAGCGTTCTGATGGACGGAGCCAGGTACAATTTTCAATAATCAATCACTACATTACTTAATGCCACGGGTTAATTTTTCAAACGTCAATGGCATTGCTACTATCTTGATATTTTACCCTACCTTATACTTTTCCAAAAATCGTCGCAGCGCGTTTGGTCGCGACCAGGCTATACTATGAAACCTTTAGGAAGGATTTTTGTTTCATGTCCAATCAATCACAGAATAAAAAAAAAAATGGAAAAATTATTTTCCTCGGAATTTTTATTATTTTTTATTATTCTATTGACTGGAATATCTTATTAGCAAAAGCTTTCCTATTTTCAGAGCAAAATATATTTTTGGTCTCAAGCTTGATCCTATCTCATACTAATGAAGGGTTGTATAAGAAAAGGTCCAAATCTCCACAATTTCAAAATAAATTCTATTCATGTCATAATTTCGACGCGTTTCGGGGTAGCCGCATTATCAAGAACTGTGCTAAGTTTTACTGTTACTATGTCATTTTCACAAAAATTGCACGAACAAACCAAAAACATACTAATAAATCGATTAACAACAAATTAAAACAATTAAATCATGCATACCAAAATGGGCCGCCAATGGGGCGATTCTGGGATCACTATTGCCAAACTCCCTGTCGTAAATAGATACGATTCTTCAAGATTTTATGTTAGCTATTATAGGAAGCGCAGACTTGCAAATTGTCTATGAGCTTATAGAAAGTTACAGATTCGCTTACAGGACTCAGAATTTTGCATCGCATTTTAACCTGTAAATCATTTCCCTTGAGAGTACTCTATTTTTATTAATCATAATTTTAACACTTGTGAAAATAATCTTCTGAATCAAACTTTTCAAAGCGAATGAATGAACAAAACTTACCTGTGAATGAGTGGAATACATTAAATTTAATGGTCGCCGATCGTAACCCTTGAAAAAGTGTGTATTACAGGGATCTGAAGGCATTTTGCCGACAGAAAGATGATTCTGTAGATAAGAAAGATTTTTAAATGAATGGTTTCCTGACAAATACGCCGGTGTTTTGTTTTAAATGGTGGGCGATATGAGAGGCTGTTAAAAAAAGTTATGTCCTGTCGAGAACCATATGGGTGTCCAGCACCATTTATAAAAGACGTTGATGGAAAATGGTTTGGAGAACATCACTTGTGTCTAATCACTTTATCAATTTTGGTGATGTTATCTTCATGGATACGAGTTTATTTATTCAGAGGACTCATAATTAATTAACTGGAAAGCTGTTGCAGGAATAAGTTTTTCACATTCAGACACTTTCCTTCTATGAAGAGATTCTCAAGAAGAGAATAAATTGATGACTCAGAAGCGCAAACATGAAAAATGTTGCGGTGATGAACGTTTCTACGAATATGAAGTTGTTATAGGAAAATAACACCTGAGACTATATCGTTACGTTCTTACTGTCGTATATCTCAGACCAGGCAAAATCAGCTGCGTTCTCATTAATGACCTTGATTCGGCTCGTTCAGATGCAGAAATGTCGGATATTTTTATTAAAAGTTTTAATATGACATTGATATAAGGCGACATAACTCGAATTTAATGAGTGACGACCCATTGGTCCCAAAATAAATCAAACTTTATTCCCACACTGAAAGATCGGCCACAGGTAGAAGAATTGAAAAAAATGTTTTGTCGTTTTTGCCTGGAGAATTTTAGAACAATAAAATATATTATTATAATTGACAATAAGGCGGGGATAGTCTGCATAGGGATTCTTGGAAAAATATATAGGCATTTGGTTGCTGCTTTTTAATGAATTATTGGACATGATACTCTGCTGTCAAACGATATTTTTAAGGGTCAAAACTTTGCCAGACTACATCAGAGACTGCTTCACATCTTTGCAAACAGTCTTCTGACCACTAGCCTGTTATTCGACTCTAATTAGCTACAATGACCATCCAGAACTCAAACACTTTGGTCAAAGGAACTGTTTTCAAGGAGGTGTCCCCTGCTAAATTTATTAACAAAAGGCGTAAGGGATAAGGTAAGACATTTTGAACTAGTTTTGACCATCATTCTTGAGACACTTTCTGAATTAGTCAATATCTTGGGCATTAACAGTAATAAGAAGATAGAAGATGAAGATGAAGAATAAGTCTTGTTCTCCATCAAAACTTTTTCTTTGTCTGGATATGTAGAGATGATAGAGAAATATGGATAACCATTTTTTTTTCATGTTGTGTATTAATACACTGCACGTCTATTTTTTCAAAGTCTCAAATGTATAAATTGAAGTGATAAGTGTCTTCCAGCGACAATTAATCAGTGTATCGAGAACAGGTTTATTGCAGCGGCTCAGCCAGTATCTTAATAATATTCATGCAACATAAATATTTTTTTAAAAAGTCCACATAAAAAGCCGCACATTAGCGCAATAATTAAAAGTTAAATAATTACCCGTACGTGGCAATTTTTCAAATGTTTATTTCGTCAACAATAATTGAATTAACGATGCATCGTGTGTGGTCATCTTTTTGCACTACTGCTCTAAAAGGCAATATTATTCTTATACCTTTCTTATATTGCCCATGGAATGGTCATTGCTCAACTGTACAGCGGCTCAAGATGTTTTGAAAAACTATGTACGATGGAAGTTTTTTTTTGTCATTCAGCCACAATACGATATATGGAGAGGATTATAAATTTCATTGGTGGCATTCTTTTTAGTAAAATGTTTAGCTATAAAGAGAGCGCCAGTCGTTTCGTGTGTGTTTTTACTTTAAATGTCTTTAATTTGTTTCTTTTAATGACCGCATGACACTGGCCGTTTGGGTCGGTTGGTGGAGTATACCGATAGCGAAACGAAAGATTGCTTTTTTTCACGATCTTGTTTCTGTTTTTGGATATGTCGTCAAAATATATTGCACCGGTATTTAAAAATCTATCATTGAACTGCTGCGCATCACGTATTGTTATTAGATTTTATTTGTCTTGGAGCGTTATTGTTTGTTACCTACATTCATTCAAAATAGTTGCTTGATTCATTTTTATCAGAATTACAACATAAATGAAATGCAATAAAATGTTTTAAAGAATTGTTCAATGATGACGTATAATGCGATCAGAGCCGTATTGGTAAGAGTTTTCGACGAAAAGGGAAAGAGCCTTAGCAATAGAAATAAGTTGATGGTGTTCCATCGAGGATGAAACGTCCTTTGAAGAATTTATTAACATCGCTCAATCGACCCAGGAAAAATGAAAATGTTTTTATGAACAGAGGTGGTATCACGAAAAAAGTAAATACGAATGCTGTTGAATATTTCTCATTCCTTGAAAAAGTCTGTCTCTCTCATAAACTCCCTTGATGGTATTGGCGAAGGAACACTGTGGACATTTCTGGTGTTGTGTACTTTAGAGTGTTCTGACCTCTTATGATTCCTATAAACAATGATTGTGTCAGCTCCCACTTCCATTCATCTCACCTTTATGGCAGAGAAGGCTGAAGAAGAGTTTTCTTTTGAGTATCAGTTCCAGTCAGTGCAGCATGTATTGTGTACTCACGCGGAGAAGAAAGCAAGAAACTGGCAAAGATCTCTCTTCTACTCACCGCGGCTTGACCAAGCACTCCATCGGAGACGTTTGGTTGTTTCGGAACATCAGGACCCAACAAACAATTTGAAAACTTTTGACCTAAAATAAAAAGATGTTCTGATTTGGTATAAAACTACCCCCATCTACCTTACAATCTAACTTTAATGTCATGAACAGCTATTAGTTATTGAGTTCGAGATAACAATTGGTATTGGTATGGGTGGAGGGGAAACCACTGCCCGGCGAGTGGATCCAATGACCCTTTTCGCCAACCCCAGGACCACTGTATTTAGAATTTGATGATGGAGAACATCACCTAGTTATACAGGGTGTTCCGGTGATCATGTTACAAACTTCCAGGATAGATAAACACACGAAAGTAAGGAAAAAACTTCCTATGAACATGGGTCCGGAAACGCTTTCTCAGGGAGCTAGTGTCCTTCGAAGATGACCTTCAAAAACCACTCCTCGTTTTATAGCTTCGGTACTACTGCAGCTATCGCCACCAATTTTAGGACATGAAATCAAGTTGGTAGGCTCATCAATTTTAGCCTTCCGGATTTTGTCACCTTTAACCAAGGGCGTTCAAACCAGGGAGGTATTTGGGTGAATCTAACTCTACTTCTTGGCCTTAATTTCTTGCCCTTTTTATATCGGATTATGATTCCCCAATGCCTTTTACATGAAAGGTACATCTAGTAAAAGTCGCTATCTGTAACCTTTTTTTCGGAAAATGGCTAAATCCAATCAATGATAAATTATAGGTCTTAAACAAATTATTACGTTGAAATTTGAAAATGAGGTTCACTACAGATGGTAAGCATTAAAAGTAAGTCAAATTTTCTTCTTTAATAAAAATAAATAAGATTAGAGAGATGTATTGCCTTTTCGAAATTGGAGGTACAAAAAGTAAAAGGGAATGTAAACAAATGAGATTAGAAAAAAAAATTCAACCTACAGAATCAAAAGTAATAATAAATTCAAAATAACAATTGCTGAAAATGCCTGCCACCACGTTCAATACATTTATCGCACCCACGTAAAATATTTAAATTGGCGTCATTTAAAACATCAGGCATGGTTTGGATCATTTCAGCCGCAACAGAAATCCTAGCCACCAAATCTTTCCCCGACTGAACTGGAATTTCATATACAAGACTTTTTAAATGTCCTCAAAGAAAGAAACCCAGAGAAGTTAAACCTGGGGATCGGGCTGGCTAGTTGACATTGCTTCCAAGTCCAATCCAACGTCCTCTAAAATGATCATCGGGGTCCTCACGTACGAGATGTGAAAAATGAGCGGGTACTCCATCAAACTAAAACCACAGATTCCGACGTATGTCGAGGAGCAGCTCATCCAATAACTCAGGTAAGGTGTATCTTGAAAAATTGAGGTACACCGTCTGAGTTAGTCGGGGAGGCAGCATGATCGGTCCAATTAGACGTTCTCCAACAATTCCAGCCCACATGTTTACCAAGAATCGATGTTGATACACCCTTATTTGAAGAGCATGAGGGTTTTTCTCCGCCCACACATGGCTATTCCGTGAATTAAAAATACCATCTCTCGTGAAAACAGCCTTATCAGAGAAAAGCACAAATTTCGGAAATTGAGGTTCTTGCGTATATGCACTGTTGAAGAAACCACTCGCAAACTCTAAGCGGGGTGCTTAATCATCTGGTCCCAATTCCTGTACTTTTTGGCGATGGTACGGATGAGGAAGTTGTTCGTTATCAATCTCCCATACACATGATTTACATTCATGGATTCTGCAACAGCTCTAGTACCCGAGCGATTGCTTGAATTGTCGGAGTACCTCTTTCTCAAATTCTGAAGTTCGTACAGTTCTTCGAGCGCCATTATCTGGCCTCAATATTTTCACGGAGCCAGTTTCCCTTATTTACCCTCTCGAACAGCAAGAGAGCAGGTACACGCCTCTCAGGAAGCCGCTCCTGATACAATCTTGAAGCAGCTCTTCCATTGCAATGAACATCCATAAATTGATAGCATATCGGTATATTCGGCGAAAGTGACGAGTGTTCAATAAAAAATACGATCAAGTCACCTTTGGATTTCTTTTTCTGTCATGAACGTAGGTCGTGGCTATAGTTTATATGGTTTGGCATCATGGCATCTGTGACGGTGAGAAAGTGGATGTCATGTCATTATTGCGATGTTAGCCAAGACATACGTTTTTTGAAACAATTGCAATCCATAGGTGACTTGATCGTATTTTTTATTGAACACTCTTTATAATCCACGATTCACTGGCGACACAATATTCAACTGACATGTTTTTGACAACTAGATACATTTTAATAAACCAACGCCAACGTAATCAAATCGCATAGGTGCATGTGGCGGTTTCCGAGGAAACGGTGACAGATAGCGACTTTCACAAGGAGTACCTCTTTTATGTAAAAGCCATTGGAAAATCATAATTAGATATAAAAACTGCAAGGAATCAAAGCCTAGGAGGGGTAGGGTCAGACTTACCCAGATACCCTTCTGGTTTGTACGCCACTGGTTAAAGGTGACAAAATCTGGAAGGCTCAAATTGATGAATCTACCAACTAGACTTCATGTCCCAAAATTGGTGGCGATAGCTACAGAAGTACCGAAGCAATAAAACGAATAGTAGTTTTTGAAGGTCATTTTCGAAGTGCCCTAGCTCTTTGAGGAAGCGTTTCCGGACCAATGTTCATGTGAACTTTTTCTCTTATTTCCGTGTGTTTTATCTACCCTAGAAGTTTGTAACATGATCACTGGAACACCCTGTATATTTGAACTAACAGGACCAATTAATTTGGGCTTATTATTAATACTGCAGTCTACTCAGTAACGTTAGCCAATGAGAGTACCACTAAATGTCGAACAAAAAATAATTTTTACCCATCTCGGTATTTGAGCCCGATCATCGCGTACTATCCTCTCCGGTGACTTTTGTCGAATGGCGCCTTGAACCACTCAGCCACTCAGCTGCCGAGACAAATATATCTTATTAACGACATATATAAAGTTCAATTACACAATTTTCCCGTAAGTTATCCAATATAGTTACAAGTTAATAATTAATAAAAATAAACATATATTGTGTCATATACAGCGACGACATATATTAGGTATACGGAGAGGTCTAAACTTACTTGAAAATAACCAAAAAGGTTGCCTTCAAGGACAAGATTATATTTCTTCTAAACTTAGCTGGAATTTTACCAGATGATTTCCAGTTGCGTTATAAAGAAGGTCGTTCAACTAAATGAATAACCTTGAACGCTCAAACTATTGGGGTGGCCAACTTATTTGAAATATAACCTAATGACCCAACCGAGCTCCCAACAAACAATTTGAAAGCTCTAGACCAGAAGAAAAGAAAAAGATAAACATGCATTCTACCTTATTCAACCATGACATATATGAAGTATGAGAATAAGTCTAAAATTACTTGAAAATTACAAATATATTTTCGCTGTGATTGCTATTCACCACCAGGTTAGAAATAGGATACATTGATGACCAACATACGGTCGGATTTCTCACATTTTGACTTAAAACAGGTTGACAGCTCCTTCAACCACCTTCAACCTAGTGATTGCCAAGGACCTATTCTGCCCTGTTGATTCAAATGGGCGTATCTGCACATTTTGTCAAAAATGAGTTAAAAGCATATACAGGTTCGTTTATGAGATATCTTCGCATATATTAGCACAAAAAGGCGTATACGGCTTTGCTATGTCTAGGAAACACCTTAAAAAGAAAGGCGTATCTGTATTTTCATTAACTTTGTTAACTCAAAAAGACGTAAGTGATATTGTTACGAGAATAAGTCGTATGTGCACAGTGTGTTAGAAATAAATGGCGTATCTACACGACCAATTCACAGATACGCCCTTTCTCATTAACATCTGTTATACAGTATGTCCGCAGATGCGGTTAACAAGAGGTGAAATGAACTAAAAATTGAAAAATACGACAAAAAGTCATTCTTTATAAAAAAAAGTCTGCTTGCTGAAAAAATGGCAGCTCCGATGAGAAAATTTTTATTATACAGGGCATCTTAAAAATGTAAAAACATAAAATTATACAAGAGCAAAAAGTCGTTTTTTGGCATTTTAAAGTTCAATGATGAATAAAAAACTTGGTCCAAATCTAGTCCCAACCTGAATCCGAACTTACTAAAAAAAATTCGGATTTTGTTTTAAAGAATTGAACAATTTTGCAAGTCAGCATTTTACCACTTCCATATTATGACTCTTATACCTACAACAACATGTAATCATGAACAGGCATAAAAGTCATAATATACAAGTGGTAAAATGCAGACTTGTAAAATTGATCATTTTTTTTTTTTTTTTATTATAAATTGAAATTTTCTTCAGTAACTTCGAAACTATGGTTTTGTTTAAATTTGAAGCAAGTTTTTCATTTATCATTTCACGTTGGAAGGCCAAAAAACAAGGGACTTGTTTAATTTTATGTTTTAAGATTTTTCAGACGCCCTGTATAATAAAAATCGATTTTCTCGTCGTGACTCCTATTTTTTTGGCAAGCAGACTTTTTTATCAAGAATGACTTTTTGTCGTATCCATGGTGGGTCGTATCTTTCAAATTTTGGTCCATTTCACCTCTTGTTAACCGCATCCGCGGACATACTGATGCGTATATGCGAATGGGAAACTAGTCTCAAATGTCTTTATTGCTTAATTCGAAAGTCCATGAAAAATAAGGAGAACCGTTTTTTCTTTTTGATGTTAGTCGAAAATTGGAGATATAACGCTTTGAAGTGTGCTAAAATTGCAATGTTATGACGTCATAACATTGTAACACCATGCTCAATATATCTATAAATACAAAACTTAAAACTTGAATAACTATTGAAAAAATCATATTTTTACGAAATAAAAAAATACGTATCGATTTTGTTGCGATTTTCTTCAGTTTGCAAATAAAAAAAACGATTTAATTTTTCATGCAAGTTCCCAATTATCGGTGTATTTTCTAATCTCAATATTAATATTATTATCATTAGTGGTTCGGATTTTGATTCTTTCGCGTTTATCAAGTTCTCTTTTCTTTTCTACTTATCAGAACTCTATCTTATGATAGAATTTGGAGGCGTATCTGTTATTTGCATTGTTAATGTTAGTCGAAAAGGGCGTATCTATCAAAACTCTTATTTGAAATCAAATTTTGGAATTTGAACGATACAATAGAATAACTATCACTATTCATATTTATTCTGTACAATCAAAGTTCTTATTTTAGTGAAACATCATGGCGGCATAAGTTAAAACATAAATATTCAATTTTCTTGGTTCTTTCTTTTAGAAAGATACGCCCCTTTGAATTAACAGGGCAGTATTATTGACCTATTTATCACTTCCAAATTACTTTAGTTTCTCTCCCCACATAGGAAAATATGTAGACAAATGTCGGTAATTTTGCGCTTTTCATAATTATGTCTCAAACAGTTCGTTGGTCGAGAAGCGGTGAATTTGACTTTCTATGATTGTTGGGGAAGAATACAACAGACTGCTGTTAGTGCTGCGGAAGACAAGATACCCTAGAGAAATCAAGCTTTGTTAACAAGCTTGGTATTCAAGATGTTCCGAACAAAAAAAAAAGAAGGTAGGCCGAGTAGCGAAAGCTGTACACTGAATATGAAGGAGTTTGGTGGGTAGCTGTCATCCCAATCTCACACCCTTGATTGCCTAGTGCGTCCCATACTTCTGGGTGCCACGTGTGTCTCAGGTGAAAAGTGCATAGAAGGCATTCTTTGTCGTGTGACCAAAAAAATAAATGGTCTGGTAGCGGGTTCAATTTTCACCAACGGGTATGGAACTCCTCAAGAATAATACATAAATGAGATCATAAGAATCCTTCCAAAAAGCTTTGTAGCAATCACGTAATATAACTCCAATGATACTGAAACAAACAAGATATGATCTCACGCAGGTTTCGCTGACGTCATTGCGTGTCTGAACCTCAAAATTCATAGGTTTCGCAGGTAACTCGGTTACCATGATACTGAAAAAAACAAGATTAACTCTCGCACATCCCACTTCAGAAGTCATCACGCGCCTTCCTCAAATCTAAACAATCAATGTCAAGCGGGGACGTCATTCGTGAGCCAGTTCAAATTTTGTCCAGCAAATGGTAACTAGGTAACGTTATGGATGTTTTAAATCCAATCACACTTTTGACTCGCAGTGACAACATGCGCGGCTTGGTTCTAATTCCGTCCAGCAATTGATCATATCTTGTGTATTCTAGTATCATGGGGTGACCTAACCAGATCAAATATTATATTGCTGAGAGTAAGAGCAAATACACTTTCCAATTATTTATTATCTAGAAAAAAAAAAACAGATCTGACAGTTGTAAAAACTGGCACAGACTCCGAAATTTGGACAAGATATTTTCATTCGTTTTTGCCACTTTGTTTTCGAAAAAAGAAATCAGAAACCGTTCTTTTGGCCGAGAAACATAAATCATCCCAAATGACAAATAATGCTAAAAGCGATTTTTTTATTATATATTGTTCCCTAAACAAGATAATATTGAACAAATTCAAATCAGCATTTTGTTTATTTTCATTTTTCTTTGGAGCTTTGCAACGATTGAGAAGATCAAGAGCGGATCGCTAGAAGTTGACCTCTTCTCCAAACCAAAGAGTGAGTTTCAGAAATGCTTCCGAGATTTAAAAAAGGGTACAAAATAGATAGTGACAAATAAATAAATGTTTTAAGTGAAAATATGAATCTTTTTTAAACACACCTTATATAGGGTGGACCAGAAGTAATGGTACATACGGTAACAGTAGATTCCTCACACAAAAATATTGCGATAGACCTCAACTTGTCAAATCCGAAAGTTGATATTAACAGAGATACAGGGTGTCAAAGTTGAATTTTGATATTTGATTTTTTCAAATAACTTTTGAAATGATTATGTTATTTTCAATGCAATTCTGTATATAGGAGTTGTTTGACATGCAAAATTCTAATCTGAGCACGGAATTGCTCTTACTGATAGGGGCGCCACTAACACACCTTTTCACTCATTCGAAGTATTTGTTGATAGTTTTTATTAATAAACCAATACCTTCTCAAAATACATTTGCGTGTGGGTTAAGATTCTTCTTTTGTAATAGAATGATGCAATTTTTTTTGTACCAGATTTCACTTGATGGACCTTTGATCTATTTTGAAACTTGAAACACGCTGATGTGAACCAGTTCCAAGAAGTTAAGTTTGGATCACCCTGTATCAAGACATATCTTGTGAACTCTGTGTTTCTTAATACATTGCCATTTTGTGGTACTGTTGATTTTGATTTGGAACGCTTCAACCGTTCTCTGTAAATAGTTTCATATTATGTGGTGTCTTATATTCAATCCATGTAATTGGTGAACCTTTAATTTGTTGGGACTCTGATGCTGGATTAACAAGCAAATCCAACCTTGACTTTTTAGTTTCGAAACCTGAGTTTTCACTTGTTTTCTTGATGATTCGTTGCCTTGCTAATTATTGTATTTTTCACCATTTTATGTTAGACTTCCTGAAGAAGGGGAAAATTTCTCCGAAAGCTTGAAAATCTAATAAAGAAGACTTAAAGTAGCCTTCCTCGTATTATTGACTGCCTCCCACGAGCTCCTGTTACATAAAACAGATGAAGGCATTGGAATCAAAACATAGACTTATATCAATCAGGAAAAAACATCTATTGAAAAATATGGTCACACCATTGTCAAATCGCAAATCAAATACTGGTTAATAAATCTGAATGTTATCTGGATGAAAACTGACGATTGTATCAACCTTTTATTTGGAATTAACCCGTGTGATAAGTTTCGGATTCCTTATTAGCAAGGGTAAAGACAGCTCGAGGCCCGATAAAAAAAATCACGACAGTTCTTTCCCTAACTTTTGAACCCACGTTATTGGTACTTTCAACTTTCCCATCAATTATTTATTTCGAAGCATGTTTTGTAAAGAAACCGATTATCACATTGCACTAAATAGAGGAATATTTTTTCACAAAATAATCCCATTCATGAGACGACCCGACCGGAAAAGAAAACCTCAAAAAGTCGTCGCTATCTAAGAATAGCGCTGAATGGGACCTGTAGCTTTATCGACTAGTTCTATATTGGATAAAAAACCGAGTGTCGTCTGAATATCCAGGGCGACTCATAGATGGCTTTACTAGGTTTTGGGGTGAAAATATTTTTTAACGGTAAAAAAAGAGAGCTCATTTGATGTCGTCTTAGACGATAAGTTCTTTGTTTTAAAATGTCAAGGAAAAAGCACATACATATTGATATATTATGAATTCATCTAATCGCGGTTCTATTCTCACAGTACTTTATTCAATACTTTCAATTCAAATAATTTCAATATCAGAATCGTCAATTGATGTCATAGACTAGTTATTAGAAGTAACAAATAATTTCCATAGATACCTATTGAAGCAATCTTGAAATGTATCACTTATGCCATATCAAAAGAGATAATGTGCTTATCACAACACATTTCAAATATTTATGAAGATTATATGAAGGCTCAAAGGGAGAAAGTATAATGATTAGGAATAAGACTATAAAGAAGAACGACTAGACAATAATGAGGAAAAATTTATGTTTGAGGAACACTACAAAAGTTAATAGACGTAGTCGATAGCAAAACCAGAAAAATAAGAGACAATCTTCGACTTAGGAGGATAACAAGACAAGACTTCCGAAGATATTTTGATGATTAAAAAAGTAAAAAGTCCCTTATCCCAAATTTTGATAGTTGAATGATGAAGTCGTCTCGTGGATATCAAAAATTATTGTGTAAGGCTTGCTTGTTAGATGATATTATGTAGTTATGTTTGCAAAATTTAGACACCAAATCTTTACAATGCTTATCCACTGATGTCTCAGACGAAACCTTTCCTTTGAGTTCACTAGGTAACCACCAAAAAAATCCGATTAATTATCTTTGGACATTGATAAAAGACCCCTAACAATTTGTGTTCTTGGGGTGATCTCGATTATAAGGGTGTCTCATCCGACACCTGCGAACGACGCATCCTGTAAATAAGTGTTGGTTACAGAAGTCCAAGAATATCTTGTGCAAAGCTGTTAAGAAATTGTCACCGTGATCGTCGGAACTGTTGGAGAAGTGGTTGAGGTTGATGACATATGGGTATGTACATACCACACAATTTTCTAGAATATTTTGATCATGAAAAGAGTGGCGGCCATGTAGGTTCCTAGATTGCTACATTTTGACCAAAAGAACCATTCCATAAGCATCATACTCATTAGCTGTGGAAAAACACCATGGACAATCCAGATTTGCTCAAAACACTCATAATTAGTGATGAAACATGGGTATACTGTTATGGATTCGGAACCAGAGCCCAGTTATCCCAAAGAGAGGGACCAGAGTCAATTGCTCACTATTCTTCACTATGGCAATGAATGAAGTTATGCGTGTGTGTGTGTTGTGCGTCATTGCTTTTTCGTGAATTTTTGGCAAAAGTCCCATGAAAGGACGAAGGTTTTGTGCAATGACCGTATCGGCGTCACTGTAGTTTATCGAGTCACTGTAGATAAAGCTCCAGTGATAGAAGAGCTGGATTTTACAGATAAGTGACTTAGATGATTAGAGACTTGTTTTGGTGTATCATATGCGAGCATATTAGGATATGTCACCGCAGCTCTGACTCAGCCTTCGTTCAGTCATATTTCTTGAGTCTTATGGCCGATTGCACCAACCTATTTTGAGGATACTTTGGGCTAAGGGACCCTTGACTTGACAATTTTGCATGCAAAACTGTCAAGTTAAGGGCTCCTTAGCGTTAAGTATCCTCAAGATTGGTTGGTGCAATCGGCCATTAAACACTCACTGTCAATTTTACTAAACTCCATAAAAATAATAGTATAGTCTGTTCATGGCTTTCTTGCGGTTACGTCATACTTTCCCGTCTCTCTCTTACACATTGAAAAAACAATCACGTACGTCTGGACGAGGGTCTTTCGGATCAATTAGACAAATGTCACATGTGGAGCGATGAATCTACGACATACTACCAAACGTCAAATACTGTGACGTGATCGCAGAAAAGCCTTGAACAAGCTGTATGGTCAAACCAATAAAATTAATGCCATTTTCAATCCAAACGAAAACTCCTCCTTACCTATCTAGCTCAAGTGCTAGATAATGATAACAGACAGCAAAGGGTTGGACCCGTATTGTGGTTGAAGTTATATTGCTTTAGGCACGGTAAACACCACCAAGACTCAATAACAAACGGAGGGTGGAATATGGCGTGAGAAATGAAGTCATTGGATGCATGCAATAATAATAATAACGATGATAGAGCCGTCAAAGTTGTGGGAAAAGTAGTTTAATTAATATCGCGAACCGTGAACGTGAGTAAACAGCGGTTTGTTTGGATTACACCCTTTATTGCGTGCTAAGTGGAAATCATGTAATTTTGGTTATTGTTTCGACAATCTTGATGGGTTTGGGTGTTGCTACTGATAATTGCTGGGATACTCTTGAAGCTGATTGCCATCAATCACTCAATTATTGGAAAATGGGGTAGTAGTAGCAGACTAGAATGGTTCTATAAAAATGTGGATGATACAAATTGAGTGCCGGACAGTTGCTTCACAAGATGGAATATTTTACCCAGATTCAAATTTCGATATTTTTGAAACGGTTTGTAGGATCTCAACCAATTCTTCGAGAACACGAACATGGTTGGATCGGTTCATTCCTTCTATTTATATTACGGAGTGAACAAAGGAAGTCATATTTTTTTAAGCAAAGTCTGATGCCATTCCAGATTCCCAAGTTTTGATCTCAAAAATGTGTTTATCGATATTTTGACTTTCGACTATCCTGAAAGAAGTATAGCTTTCGCATTTTTCAAAAGTTGGCTGTAACTCAATCTATCGATTTTTTGACAGTTTATTACTGTATTCCTTTATTTTTCCTCTCAGTGGATCAGAAAGTATCTAGGTCTGTTTCAAGAAATTTGAGAAAAACCATAAAATTCACTTGTTCCTCACAAGAGTGAAGTTCAATCGCACTTCGGCGTCACTCAGTGGCTGTTTTTTCATTCTTATGAGTAGAATCCCCACAAAAAAATCATCCACTGGTAGCCTCTGGTTTATAAAATAGATCATTCTTTGTTTCATGAAAAGTGAGTGTAATGACCAAGATGAGATGTTAGGACTATCTGCGAAATAATTTGATATTATATGTTCCATTTTTTACGCCAGCATAAGAAAGTCCTTGTGAAAATTGAAAAGAACTAGTTTACCAACATCGTTGAGCGCATTAGTATTCACAATTTCCTAGAAAATGAATACTCAAATGTTTCTAAACCCTCAATTTTTATTCATCATAGGACTTTTCTAATTCCCAGGGTGTTTATACATCGTTTTGCGCCCGTGGAGTAGAGAGCTTTTCTTTCAATGTTAGCAACCGAAACACGTACATATAAATTTATTACTATTCAACCCGTTTCCGAAACTTAATTTCATTAGTCTGCATTGTTTAAAATTGAAAGCCGAGAGAGAAAGAGATTAGTTAATTTATCATGTAATTTGGTGAATTTCCCTATTTTATACTAGAATGGGTTTTGTGCACTTGAATCGAATTGTGCGTGTACGAAATATTAGCCCGAGTTATTCAAATTGATTTAATATCCCTCTTTCGCTTCAACCCTTTCGCTCAAACGAGGAACAAAGGATGAATTATTTTATTGCTTCCAATTGGTCTCCCTATACGGCTGTATTCCATGTTGATTGATAAAAGGAGTTCTATGAGATCAAACGATTTTGGTAATTTTCCTCTTGATCATTGATGATCATGGAATTTGAGGATTGTATAGGAGTATAAAGCAGGGCTGGTTGCTGTTAAGTTGGATGAACAGATATCCAAATTATCCATTTTAATTGTTGTGTTTCGACACCTACAGACTTGAGTTAGTTTGGGTTGAACAGAAGCATAAAAGTTCCATAGGATCTAGTCTACAATGTGGTATGCGCAAGTTCATAGATTACTAAACGATTTTTGTTAGTCAGTCGAGGACTGGCCTGAGGACGTATATCGTTACTTTTCTTCATTTGATCAAAGGACAAAGGACCTCTTTGATACTATGGACGATTTCTCTTCAAAAAAAGTTTCCGTTGTCTACGGTGCTACGGGGCGGAGCTATATTGCCCTTGCTCTCTCGAGAGAGTAATTATTGACAATACGCCAGACGAAGAGATATAATGTATTCTGTGACGTAGTGGATGTTGATTGGTGCTCTTTGATCGGTGATTACTACATTAATAGAGGTCGTTGGTTGATTGTTCAAACATCAATGGCATCAGTACTCACTAATCCTTATATTTTTCATATTTCTAAAAAATGTGCAAATTGTCCATTCCATCTTGTAGCAGTAGTCCTCACTTATTGTTCTACCAGGGAAATTTCAACTACTTTTAAGGTTTTCTTGAAGGCCGTATAGTATTATTGATTGCTGACAGACACAGTGATGGAGTTTACACGTTCAATACTGAAACATGCGATGTTCTCAATCAGCACTTTGATCAGGTATATATGAAAGAGGTCAGAAGTACCACTCATGGGTTGCGTTGTCACCTAAAGCCGCCTCCAGACGACGCTATGGACATTTATTCCAGCGTTAGATCAAACGTTCCATATAATTAGATTTTGATATTTGTTACAGCCAATCGATCTGATGACAGAAGCTCGGCCACACGATCAAGCGTTTGATGTTCAAGTGTATTCGTAGAGTGAGGACGACTAACCAAGAGAGCAGCGTCTGTTCTTGGAGGCTTTTTATAGGTGCACAATGGGCTGACTGGATAACCTCAGTGGTTTGGTATTTACAAAACCCACTCACAATATCTATCATTATACTTCAACAAGATGAATAGGAAGACGGGGTGAAATTGAATAGACGACGAGATCACCGGACTACACACAATGTCGTCATTATATTTCCACTGGTTTTCTCATGAGCAGATCACCGTAACACTAAAATGAGACAATTGATGATTTTCAAGCTAGATTGTGGAACGATGCAACCTTCATCTAACAATAAGTTTAGTAGGTATCAGGACTATCCCTGTCAAAATCGGTTGAGAAGAAATCAGTTCTATCAACTACTCTGCACAACGTGAAGCATTTGAGAAAAATCAACATCTGTATTGAATTTTGAAAACGTCTACTTTGATAAGGACATGAAAAAGCCATTTTGGAAAAGTGACTCATCATACCCAACTTTCTGCGAATCAAAAGGAATCAGAACCATCGGTCTTATTTAAGAAACCGAAGTTCTTTAACCTTGTATATCTTCAAATGTGTGTTCTTCAATGTATTCTGAGTTCTGCCATCAAATTCTCCAAACCCATACCTTTTTTTTTTCATCGGATGCTACAAATACCCCAGAAACCGTGCTGATGAAGCTGACTGCAGCATTTCCCAAGGTGTCGGTTTAAAACAGAGATAGCAATCTTGCTGGAGACTAGCTAACAGCTTGTCTTCTCTCCAGCATTTATGATATCACGTTATTTGTTTTTTAAGTTTTCTGTCCTGCAAAGGTGACAAACCATTAGACAGCAGTAAACCAGTAGTGTTGATGATGATGATATAATTATAAGGTGCTCAGCAGCAGGTGCAACGACCACTATTGGTCATCAAAAAATGCAATATCAGAGTGTAAGAGATGCAGCTGGGTAGCCCCAAGATCCAACTGTAGCTCCAACTGCTCCGATATCTTCCTAAACCTTTTGCTAATGATCTTGTCATCCATATCAAGATGGTAGACAAAGCTTTCGTTAGTGAATTCACTAATGAAAGCTAGGACTAGTACAAAGAACTGATCTTCATGTTATTTGGATCGGGAAAAAATTGTTGAATTCGACGGAAGTCTCGACCTTTCGTGCTTAATTTTTAGATAATGGACAAAAAAGAAGTCGCTACGGGCTAGATCTGGTGAGTGAGGAGGGTGCTCAAGCAGTTCAAACCACGATTCGTGATTTTTTGCTTCAGCAACGATGAGGTGTAAGAAGGCAAATTATCTTGTTGATCAAAATTTGTACTCTGCAAATGTGGCCTGGATTGCACAGATTTGGTCTTTAGCTTGTCAAGTTGTCATGTTCCTGTGATGTTTTTTCTTTTGGCTTTCTCTATTAAAAAAAATAGTTTGACTTGACTTCATGATTATGCCAAACACAGATGTCACCACTTTTCCAGTCGAAAAAACAGTTTTGGATTTTTTTCTGAGACGATACTTTTATCTTAACACTCTCGGGTGAATTTGTTCCGTGCATTTATTGGTGTATTCAAATTCAACGTATAATAATTATTAATCAGTGTCAAAACTGTGTTAAATTGCATCGAAACTTCAACACAGCGTTGGAATGTTCACTATAATACGTTTTCAGACTTATCAAAGCAAACGCGATACCGAATGCGCTTTGTCATGCCTGAATCTTGGTTCATTATGTAACAAACACGCTCATTAGATATATTCATAGCATTTTATTCTCTGTTGCTATTGTTTATCACCATTTGGTAAACTTTAGCGACACTTTGACATGTTCATCCAAATCAAATCACTTAGATCTAAAAATAGTATTAACAATGTAACAATTAACAATGTTTTGATGTACAAAGGCTTTAATCAGAGCACTGGATACACCAAATACAATAAACGTCGAGTCAAAACATAATAGTAATCAGTTTTGATTAGATTTAGAGTTTACCAATCACCGTTTATCTGCTTATGTCATAACTGGAATTCTCAATTATTGTATCAGTGCATTTGAAATAAAGCGAACATGAATTGAAACAAAATGTATTTCAAGTATCCATGTGATATTGCTAAGGAGATCTTCATAAATATAAAATATATCATTGATAATACGCATACATTTTACACGTTTCAAATATTCAACATTAATCCAGATTGCGGAGTTTGGACGGACAAAGTATGCAAATATCAGTATGTACCTATCACTGGTGAAAAATTACACAGGTTGTTTTTTATCAGAGCCAGTCACACTGTAATAAAACTGTATCAATAAAATCCATAAAGGTTTAATTTAAACAGTCACAGTCAAAACGATGAGCCAGTTTGTTTTGCAAATTTGTGTGAATCTGAAATGAGAATGGCTTTTCGGAATAAAAACTGTAGCGAAGGTTATCATTTATTTTAACAGTGATTTTGAGGATATTTTTGTTTGGTATTTTTGTGAATGATTCATTTAATATGGTGATTATCAATAATCCAAATTGATGGTGAATCCGTTGAGGGACAAGAATAAAGAAAGTTTGGGATGATCTTACGTTAAAGAAATGTCAAATAAACTACAACCAAGCCGTTCAGAAATCACCGCAAATAATTTTATTAGTAGAAACTTATAAGGTTATAATTGTCCTGGGCAAGCAATGTGCTAGTTCCAACTTTGTTTTCCTGCAGCTTCTTGGTTTTGGCCCTCTCAACGTCGAAAGTAGTATCAGACCGTTCAACACCTCCTTTTTCTAGCAGGGCTCTGATTTTTTGAATGAATGAAAAGAATTCTCACAAGGTATTCGCAATTTGAAAAAACTATTGGGCTTCATAATATGTACTGGGAAATTCTGGAAGTGTCATTAGCCAATTTTATTTCTCTCTGATCTCTTCGATTGTCAACTTTTCTACGAATTGTGATTGTTTTTGGTGATTTCGATTTGTGAGTGGGCACATGGCTCCATTCCACCCATGAGGCCCAGTCCTTTAAACAGACTGATTGCCGCCCTGGGTGAGGCATTGTTCAGATCATTTGCAGTAATCCGAGGGCTCCCAAAGATATTTTGTAGAGGGTGAGCAATCGCCAGGCATTCACAGAGAATGTGTCAGGCTGTCTCTTCCTCCTCCGGGCACAGTCAGGATTCGGTGTCTTCTGTGAGCCGGTGACCGGTGTTTAATCCCAGCGCTATTTGAGTTTTCTGTCTGTTGAGTTCCAGAATTTTTCTGGCGCGTTTCTTTTGTGGTTCGAAGATAAATTCTTTTGAATGTCGCATGCCTGGCAGGTTCCTCCAGTATTGTATAGACTGGTTGCCCATCCATGTGGATATTTCGGCAGCCGCGCAATTATATGCGATACCTAGGGCCGGCTCTGGTTCGATGAATTGTCTGGTCGCCGCTTAATGCAAGTCGGTCTACAACTTCATTTCCTTCGTGTCCAGAGTGGCCAGGTATCAATACCAGTTTTACATTGTTAGCTACTTCGAGCTGGCAGCTCTCTACAGTCTTCGTTGAGTTCTTGTAGGATGCAAGGGCCTTTAGCGCCGCTTGTCTGTCTGAAAATATTTTTATTGTGGTAGTCTTCCAATCGTGGTCAGGCATCCATTGAGCGCTTAGTTTAATAGCTGATAGTCAAGCTTGGAATATTGAAGCCAGTTTTTCCAGGCTGTGTGATATTTCAACTTTCTCCTGGCTACAATAGGTATAGATTCTGCGCCAAAGGGCGTTTTAGATCCGTTTGTGGATCTGCATTAGAAAGCAGCACATCAAGGTTACATCAAGGAATACAATACAAAAAATGTTGTTCTCCTACATTCTAAGCCGTATATTTTGTTGTCGTTTTTTCTTCTTTTTAATACTCGTACAAGAACTTAACGAGAACGATTTTGATAGGCGAATACAATTTCGTGAAACAATAACAAAAAAACCATAAATGATAAACACTTTTGGTTTAATGTATGTTCTTCCGACAAATGCTAAGCGGAACTGTCACAAATGTCGCTATTGGGCGGATTCAAATCTCAGAATATGTCGTGAGGTGCATACATAACATCCCAAAAAACTGGTTGGGCTTGCATTTTTGGTAACCATATCGGCCGCTTCTTTTTACCTGGTAATTTAACAGGAGAGATGTACCTGAATTTATCCAGCATCAGTGGAGATACTGGAAAATACAACGAATACTCGGAACATCGTCTAGTATGTCAGTAAGATGTTGCGCCACCCCACTATGCTGCAGGGGTTCATTAATATTTGGACGAAACGTTTACAGGACAATGGATTGGAAGACGAAGAGCGACTGAATGGCCTCCTTGTTCCCCGGACTTGAGTCCGTTAGATTTTTTTTTATGGGGCCATTTGAAAACTAAAATTTATGCTAGCCAGCCAACATCCTTTGACAACTGTATTCGGTTTAAAGAGCAGGGCTTACTGCAAACATTACTTCAAAAAATACAGCATCCTCACGCTTCCTGCTTTATTTATTTAAGAAACAGCCTGTTTGATACGTGAACACCAAATCACCTCTCCTGAAAAGCCACAGCATAAGTATTCCATCAGGAATTCGTGTCTCGATATCTACCTACCCTTTCCCACCTCCGATCTAACAAAAAATCATTTACAACGCCAAAAAGCTATACAATCATTTCCCGCTACACCTCAAATCCATTCCCACATTTACTAGCTTCCGTAAAGAAACGAAAAACTTCCTCCTGGAAAGACCTTTTTATTCTATAAATGCGTTTTTCACGGAATAGTTCCACATCTCTTTGGGCAACATAAGTGGCAGTATCACAATAACTCATTGGTGAAGTGGAATTTGTTCCAGGCCATTCAGTGAACATTGGAGTATTCATATTTCTTAGGGGTCAACAATCGCCTAGTTTGGTTATTCATACAACACAGTACGGTCAAGTCCAAATTGCACTGATGTCGCGAACCTCGACTGTTGTTTATTTCCTGATTAAAAAATGGATATCAACACGTTTTGGTTGCAATAATGTGAACAACCCCAAGTTCCTTGTTTGATATTTAAATCAAAAATAATTACATGCTGCAGGCAGGGCGGAAACAAGATGACTTCAGATCTATAAATTAAATTTTGAGTTACCCGATTTCGCTCACCCCACCTGATGTTTATTTTTTGAATGGGAAGCGAAAAGAAACGTGAGAAATCGTTGGTTCCTGGTTCGATATTCAACACCGCAGTATTATTGTTCTACCAAAAATTGTTGATATGGCTGTGTAATTGTTTTACTGTCTTGTCATCATAACATAACTGGAAGTGTGCCAATGTTTATTGTTGTCCATGAGCAATTTCCAATTAAATCTAAATTTGACAAAATATTGGGAAAATATATTTGGTAACAAAACTAGTATTGTTCTATTGTTCACGTAATTGTTCACGTAATGTATACTATTATCATGTTTTGTATTGTTTTTAGTCTAGCATTTTGCATTTGTATTTGCTTTGTCCATAGAATTTATTAAAATTTTTTTGTGACAATAAAGCATATTTGATTTGATTTGATTTGAACTATTTGAAATTTGGGGGTTATAATCTACATGAAAATATCTTCAGATTAAGGTAACACTCGACCCTCCATTTCATTTAAATTTTGGGGGCGCTTGTCACCCGCTTGAATCCTTGAATCAAAAATTGACGGGTCCGAGGGTTTTTTCATGAGCTACATAAGGTCTCCAAAATGAGCTCTGTTTCGTTATCAAATGGCCACCCTGTATTGAACAAAACAAATAAGCGACTGAAGAGATGCATCCGCATCCTGAAACAACGGCAAATTCTGTGATTTTGTGTTGTCCTACGCTGTGTGTTTAAACATCTATTGCAGCTCCAACTTTGTGATTAGTAACGTTTCACCCACATCCACGAATCTCTTCATACAAATTATTTGTGCAAAGTTTGCGAAATGAACTGACCCGGTGACAGTATAATATTATCTTGGTACAAGAACAGAAAAAATGTTGACTTCCAAAGAAATCTGGATTATTATCATTGAAAGATTATCATTTTATTTCATCTCGTTTTTCAAATTGTCCACAGGATCTTTTTATAGATATGCATTAACCAAGGATCAAATAGGATAAATATGGGAGACTTGATGAATTGCACTTTTTCCAGGCTATTGATGCCACAAATTCGAGTGTGGATGGGGATCTCCGTTATTATAAAAAATACAGAGTCGGTTAAATGGAGGCACAGTTGCATATATTCATGCTCAACAAAATGTGATTCTTAAATTTAAAAAATTCCGACTACTTCCAAAGATATTCGAAAAAGACCAAATTTTTGCAAATTAGTTTTTATTAACTCTTGAGTTTGTTTGAAAAGATATTCCTAGATCGACTGCACTTTTCATAGTAACTTTTTTTCCTCTACAAGATGGTGGTATCAAATTGAAAATCTGACGATTCGACTTTGAGCGGCCATCATCAAATTTTTTCCAAAACGGACCTGGATTTTCTATTTTATTCATTTTATTTTTATTTTTAGTTATCTGAACCGCGAAAAAGATACTCATCTTGAAATAATACCATAGAGAATTAGTTAGGTAACACTTGTCTCTCTAATACATAGTTTCGTTCATGAATCCATCTTTATCCCCACGTTATTCTTATGAGAATACAACTAAAGAAAATTAATTGGCTGAACCAAAATAGAAATAACAATCCAATAGATATAAATTTGATAACATCTAGTTGAATCCACAAATAATATTGTCCTATTAGTATTGGATGCAAACATACTTGATGAAAATCCACCCAATTTGCCAGTAGTGGAATCGCTAAGTAAGCATTTTTGTCGCTATAAATAGACACGTTCAGCAAGATGATAGGGAGTGGTTGGCCTAGCCAACTACTCTCCATTGTGAGTAGTGTAACCACTGTCACTCCGAGTAGTATTTCCCCTCTCAGCCTCAAAGAACATGCTTGTCCTAGTGTTATGGTGGAGATAGATGGGACGTACCATAGACGATGATGAATGGAAGTTGCCTATACGGAGTTTCTCTATCGTACGATCCAGCCACGTTCCCCTAGAGCACGAAAGGTGTGAGTCCAGACGAAGGCATAGTCGAACACCGTACGTGAGATTTGGTGCCAAGTAGAGTACAGGAAGGCCTGAGCAGAAATTTGGTTTGATAAGTGCTTGGACAAGATCTAATCCGTCAAGGGATGGAAGCTCAAGCCCCCATCGGTGGTTTTAGTTGGCATGAAAAGAGTCGGGTCCTGATTATAATGTGGTACTTTAATCGCCCTCATTTACCTGTTGTTCCACAGAAACCAATGGACGCCTCTGGTTACCGTTCAGCCTTCATTGGCACAAGGCGTCCCAGATCAGCGTTGACACGATAATAGTTTTGTGTCAAAGTGTGTGGCACTCTCCCAAGTCATGTTGTGTCTTCTGTTTGAAATATGCCGGCGAGGCATTGAATGCGTACAAAGAGATCGACAGTCCGTACCTCCAGTGTTATGGTGTCCTAACCCTCGAGACGGTTAACAGAGTCAAGGAAAGAAAATCATATTTGCTGACGATAGCCGAACGGGAGAGCAAGAGACAGTATGGATGTCAGCCCATTCAACTCGCTACGGACACGGTAAATTCAAGCAGGGATTCAGAGAGAGCGCAATTGGATACGAACATACTGTCGAATGTACATGGTGGGCAGACTCAGTGAGGCTGATTATTGTTATACAGGGTGTTTCAGAATAACATGCTAATAATAAAGGGGGTGATTCTTGGGCTCATTTTAAGAAAAAAAATTCATATGAACGTATGTCCTAAACGCCTTAACTTTTGAGATACAGGGTGTCAAAGTTTTAAAAAATAGATACTTTTTTCACAATAGCTTTGTCATTACTGTAGATATCTTTATGAAATTTGGGTCATGTATTTTAGGCATTAATACTCATTTTTTGATGCACCAACAATTTAATTATTCTGACCAGTGCCGTCCATGCGGGTTTTGGTTTGCATATTTTTTGGGAAATAGAAAAATTTTTTAGGACATACGTTCATATGAATTTTTTTTCTTAAAATGAGCCCAAGAATCACCCCCTTTATTATTAGTATGTTATTCTGAAACACCTTGTATAAACAGGGTGGATACTTCAAATGAAACGCTGCTTATAGCGGCCCAGGGAATAAGATTTTTTCAAAATCCAAAAACAGGTCATCAAAGATTTTTAATGTAGTTCACTTTCGTCATGTAAAAAAGATGTGGGGCCCCAAAGAAGAGGCGCAGCCCCAAGCAAATTTGTTTTTTCAAACTAGAAGATACCACTTGTGGCAACTCTTTTGAAAGCTCATCCAAAAAGGAACTTGTCCATAATAATTTTTTTGTCAAACCGTGTGTCAGAGATTTAGTAAAATCTGATGTTGAACTATTTAACAATAACATTATTACTGTAATGTAACATTTTTAGCGTAACAGTTGTTGAAAATGTGCCTCATTAACCTGTTGACATAGACCCAACCGATGGTAGAACTCTTTCCTCACTCGTCCCAAAACTTCTGGCGTGATTGAACTTATCTCTGGCCAAATTCTTGCCTTTAATCCTTCCATATTCATAGGTCTTGTGACATGGACCTTAGCTTTTAAGTAGCCCCATAAATAAAAATGTGAGAGTGCAAGATCTGGGGATCTGAGAGGCCAATCTATATAATTCCATTCAGATTGTCTTCAAAAAAGGATGGTCCAACTATTTTGTCGCCTCTTATTCCAGCCCAAACATTCACTTTCCTTTGCCGTTGAGAGTGGCATTCAATAATCCAATGAGGATTTTCGTCGGCATAATATCGACAATTTCGTCGATTAACCTTAAATAAAAATGAAGTGAAAATAGGTTACGAAGCTCAGATTTTGTCCATCATTGTCACCTAGAATGCTTAATTTTCTTTAAAACAAAAGTACTTTTTTTCTTAGCTTTCAAACTTACTTGACCCTCCAAACTAAATTTTGCTTCATCAGAGAAAAGTATCTATTCTAAATCGACTTGTCGGTTGTCGAATGTGGCATTGATAATTTTGCAAAACTCTACCCTTCTATCTTTTATCCAAGTAATACTCCAATAATTCTTGTACTGGCTGCATTTTGAATGGATTTATGCCAGCAGATTTTGTGATCTCCAACACCGTTTTATGATTAATATTGTGATCGCGAGATATTTGTCTTGCTGGTGTAATTGGGTTTTCTTGATAAGCCAATAGGATGTCAAATTTAGTTTCATCCTATACTTTTGAGGGTCTTCTACGTGGAACATGTCCTACATGACCCAATACCCTAAATTGCTTTTCGATTTTGCTGAGTGTACTTCGCGACAGAGGTGGCAGATCAGGATGTCTGTCAAGAAAAAACGCAAAAACTTCTTTTTGAGTCCGTTTCCTTTATCCAAACCCGCTTATCATTAGGATTCCAACTTTTAACGTTACAGTTGAATACATTTTAAAATTTGAATCAAAACGTTGATAATTTGAAACGATTTGTCCAACGTGACACTGGCGTATACAGTTGAATCTGAGCCAACTGTATCTCAGGAAATGTAATTGTTCATTAAATAGTTCATCATCAGTTTTCACTAAATTTCTGACACACGGTTTGACAGATGTCAGAAAAGGAGCTTTCAAAAGAGGTGCCACAAGTGGTGTCTTTTAATTTAAAAAAACTAAGTTGCTTGGGACTGCGCCTCCCCTTTGGGGCACCACATTTTTTTTACATGACGAAAGTGAACCAGATAAAAAATCTTTGATAGCATGTTTTTGGATTTTAGAAAAATCTTATTCACTGGGCCGCTTCAAGCAGCGTTGCATTCAAAGCCTTCACCCTGTATATTTGCTTTTCTCTTCGTATTCATCTATCAACAACTTATATTCTATACTTATATGTCAAAACCAAGGGACGGCGTTCGCTAGTCTTGATCTTGACCGTGAGGATGACGATGCCCTTCTGAAACGGTATATCATACATCAACCGGGGTGATTGGCGGCCACTGTATGGGGCAGAAGATAAAAAATCCGTCCCAGAAAAAATCTATTTGATGGGGAAGAATACAGACCTATGCGAAAAATGACGGGGTGCTCTTTTAACAGTGGCGTTGAAAACACGTCACACAACGGTGCAGTACCACACGCCAGGACTTCGGAAAACTAGACCAATGGATGAAATGACCGGAGCAAGGGATTTCAACCACAAAACGTGTAAATAGCTTCAAGATTTTTTTTTTGTAAGGGATGAAGCATGTTCTCTTCTGGCATTGGGGTCCAATGCTCACGAGGGAAAAGCATATGTCATATTAGTATTGGGGGCAAATTTACTTGGTGTGAATCCACCCAATCTGCCACTAGTGGAATCGCTAAGCAAGCTATAAATAGAAACGTTCAGCAAGATGATGGGGAGTGGTTGGCCCAGCTAGCTACTCTCCATTGTGAGTAGTGTAACCCCTCTCAGCCTCAAAGAACCTGCTTGTCCTAGTGTTATGGTGGAGATAGATGGGATAGACGATAATAAATGCAAGTTGCCTATACGGAGTTGCTCTACTTTTCGAATCAGCTACGTTTTCCTAGATCACGACTGGTGTGGAGCTAACTGATGGCCCAGCCAGACAGCTCACGTGACATTATCGCAAATAAAGAAATTAATTATAAAAAAAAAACAAATCAATAATTGTGTTTGAACTATTGCCATTTGAACAAAATATCGAAAATAACTATAATAGGTCAATAATAACTGGAAATATTGAGAAACCCATTGCTCGACGCCTTCATCTAATCACCTCAATACCTTAAGGACGTCAGAAGATAACTTAAAATAAAATTTGAAATCCAGGTCCGTATTCAAAAAAAATAAAGTCATATATGAGAAAAAGTGGCAATGACAAAGTGTAATTGAGTTTTAAATATCTTTCCAAACAAACTCAAGAAATTAAAAAAAAACGAATTGGCAAAAATTTGGGTTTTCAGTATATCTCAAATCTTTTTAAAATTTTAAAATGACATTTTGTTGGGCATAAAAATAGGCAATTTTGTCTTCATTCAACCGACTCTGTAGCTCACATAATAAAGGAGATCCCAATGCATACACTTGAATCTCTGGAACCTTGTAGTCCTGGTAGAATAATTCTTATTTCCGTAATTTGACTGGATTAAAAACTCACTCAATGAAATTGCTAAAACAATTTTGGCAAATCCTTTCATTGATAACATTTAGCTGTCGAGTCCCAGATCCAGTTATCCATCAACATCAATCACTTTGAAAATGATTCTTCCAAATCAAAAAAACTTCACAGTTTGTGTCGAATATGCTTTAATTTTTCAAGGACTTGAATGACAAAAAAAAAGCTTGAAAAATGTTGTTCCGAACAAGAAGACCTTCGTTAGAGCGTTTGGCCGAAGTGACGGGTAGGTACAGGGGTGGCCAATTTTTTGTTTGTGCGAATATTAGTGGCACACCTCAAGGCTGATCAATTCAAGTAAGGCTTTATTGTTGCTGATAGCAAAAAAGTTAAAGCCTTTATGGCACTACGTGGTGTTCTTAATCATCACCTCCGTCAGAACTGAGGGTCGACGTCGGGAATGCACGATAGGCAACTACTGGGCTGCAGTGCAAAGAGACCTAACCTAACCCTCACGGACTTTTTTGTCAAATTTTATTGAGAAATATTAATCATGAATCCACATGCTTACAAATTACAGAGAGCCACTTGTTTTATCACATTCTGACACTATAATGTGATAAATAAAAAAAGTGTCTACTTCTCAATATTTCGATGAATAACACATATTCATATTTGGATCATATCGGGAATAGTACTCCTAAATTCATAACTAAGTGTTTTGTTTTACACAGTCCTTCTCCCCACTAACCTGCAACAGTGGTACCCTCAACTTTCGAGCCATAAGGAAGTTGCCCATAATTAACAAGTGTCAAAAATGTATTATATTTTATCATATGCATGATGATAAAAAGAATTGACATAGTTTCGATAGCAAATCACTTGGAAAAGACGACTTGACTTATGATAAAAATTGGCAAGATGTGAGGATGTGGGGTAGGGGAGCTCAAGCCTGCCTACTTGGAGGTGGTGGCCATTTCCAGCACCTAATCAGGATAGTTTTTTGGTTTTTATTCTATCATTTTATATTGGTTTTATTGTACTTGGATTTATGTATAATGATTATGATCTGATCATGGCATTTTCCTTAACAGAAGTACATTGCCCATTTCCAGACATCATTTTTGATTGAATACGAGTCGCAATTTTGATAAAAATGTTTATTTCAAAAATGCAGTGATGTTCTTTTTTTTTATCA
The DNA here is from genome assembly GCA_958502075.1 of Orchestes rusci. Classification (NCBI taxonomy): domain Eukaryota; kingdom Metazoa; phylum Arthropoda; class Insecta; order Coleoptera; family Curculionidae; genus Orchestes; species Orchestes rusci. The sequence continues at coordinate 99,947,512 of OY293304.1, forward strand.
AAATAGTCAAATTGAAACTCCAACAAAATAACGGGAGCAACCTTGATAAATTTGATAGAACTTTTTTTTTCGAACTTCTAAAACCTATAAATAAATACCACAGGACAAGCCCGATGATGTTCATCCAAAGAGAAGCGTACTCGAACAAATGATAAACCATTAACCCAATACGCCTACTACAAATCAAAATGCGGAATTCAAAGGCCCGCAATATGGAAGCAAATTTGCATTATCCTCAATAATTGATGGAAACATCGAATATTCTCAATGTTTCAACAACGTTAGTAAACCAGTCCGAAACCAGAGCTTGGCTGTACATAAATTAGTAATTGCACGAACAATCTACCTTTGAAATTCGTATTTTGAGCTCACTCGAATAGCCGGACTATGGCTACTCAAATACCGATGGACATGTACATACAATGCTCTATTGGTTTAGCACAATGTTCCTGCTGAGAAAAATGAATTTGGTGGTTTGAGCTGTTGATACTGCAGAGTCTATGTTGTCTGTTCAGCGACATAATAAAGTTAACTGTTTCCGGTTTCTATTTAGAAATTAAGTATTGTTTGGGCTCACGTGAAAACTATATTTCAAATTGTTGAAATTCATCCATAACTTTCGCACCGGAAAAGAACAAGAAAAAGGCTTTAATGAATCACAAATAAATCAGGATGTCGTTCAAATTACTAATATCATATTGATACTTGTGAAACACATTAGTTGGCTTCACAGAACAAAAAGCGAAACAATTCCCACAAAACCGCAACGTTTATATTGTTGTACAACTCCAGTCATGGCGAATATGATCCACCTTCCTTCCGTTTGATCGTTAATTTTTTTCAACTTCACACGGTATTATTTCACATAATTTCCTGCATTAAGCGGCTTCGCATCAACATAAGCCGGTAATTGTTTTATGACACTTTTAAGGATCTACAAGGACATTAAGTTCAGAGCATGTGAAGCATAAAAGTGCTGTACAAAACGGTTGTGAAAATTGTTTTTAGATGGTTTTTTGGTAGGCTATATGCAAAATTGAAGATTTTCTTAGTTTAATTTCTTATCAATTTCTTTTGATGCTTCGTTCAACATTTGTCAAAATATCTTTAAAACATTCGAGAAGTAAACAAGATCAAAATTTTCTTGGTAGAATGGTTGATTTTATACTTGTCCAAAAGTTCAAAGTGACTTCCGTGTGACTCAAATCATCATAATCTACGAAATCATTGGAGGTTATTTATCGTCATACTATTATCATTGGATCAATATAATCTCACCACAATTACCACGTTTTCATGTGGAATTCAGTTCAGATTGAGTACCGTTTTGGTATTGAGAACTCCATGAAAACAGATATCCAGATCATTTTCAGTCTCAAGGTCGATTCAACGTTTTCTGGGATCGAATCAAGATTTGAAAGTCAAAATAGTATGAAAACGGAGATCGTATTGGGATATGCATAAAACGATCCTTCCACATCACAGGTCTCTTACCATAACCTCAAAGCTATTGTTTTCAATTGAAATTTGAACACAAAAATCTGTGTCAACACCTTTTCATAACTGTTTGAGGAGCTTGACTTCCTTTTGTCAAGACATAAAATCCTCTACTGACGGTGAATAAACTGTGGACAAACAAAACTGATAGTGACAAAAATGTCAGTTACATTCGCAGGTTTCGAAACTATCTGGAAAAGATTCAAGACCCATCCATAAAAACGGAAGATCTCTATTGGACTGAAATCTATCTGAATACTCCATAAAAACAAAGTAAACGTTAACGATGCCTTTTCAAACAATTGTTTCGCTTTTTGTGGTTTGAAGCCAAGAAATAATGTATTTCAAAAGTATCAATGTGATTTTTTTTGTGATCCGATCGATATCTTAACATTTTGCAATTCATCAACAATTTTGTACTTTATCTTTCCGTTTTTGAAATATCGAGGGGTTTTCTGCCAGAAAGGCGTCTCAACATAGTAATGCTGTGGTTGATACGCCCTTCTGGTAGAAAGCCCTCAAAATATGTGATGAATCCCATAGATATGTATCTAGTTGGTCTAGTCTAGTGGGTGGAAACTAAAACCTACTTGGGCCTCCTCAACCTCTTGCAATCCACAAGTGATTGGAGTGGATCTATTGAAGCCCGGATAATCCGTTAGGATGTGTTCAACGATCTATTCATTCGAGGCACCACCCTCCAAGTTCATGACCTGTTCCTATATCATTGTGCGGATGTTTCTCCTACTCAGATCAAAGAGGATCATGAATTGCTACCTACTCCCTCTGTTAATAATGACAACTAAACATTGCTTATTACAAACAAAGCGGAAACAAGTTGTGCTCAAGTTCATCAATTGAATTTCAAGTGCACCGAGGTCGCGCACCTCAACTGACTGTTGTTCATTTCCTGAATAGAAAATGGATATCATTACGCTTTGGTTGCAATAACGTAAACAACCCCAAGTACCTTGTTCGATATTGAATCAAAGAATAATAACATACTGCAGGCAGGTCGAGAACAAGATGAGTTCAGGGTTATCAATTAAATTGTGAGTTCACCGATTCCGCTCACCCCAGCTGATGTTTTTTTTGAATGGGAAGTGGATATCAGCGCGTTTTGCCTGCAATAATGTGAGAAATCGCTGGTCCCTTGTTTGATATTTAACACTGCAGTATTTTCGTTCTCCCCATAATTGTTGATTTTGCTATGATATTGTTTAACTGACTTGTCATAATATAACTAGAATTGTGCCAATGTTTATCGTTGTTTTCTATGAGCAATTTCAATTGAAATTTGACAAAATATCGAAAAAACATATTTGTACTAGTATTGTCCTATTGTTTTACGTGATGTGCCATATCAAGATGTTTTGTAATGTTTTCACTTTACCATCTTGTATCCACTTTGTCCATAATATCAATTAATTTTTTTCTGTGGCAATAAAGCATATTTGATTTGATTTGATTTGACATGGTCCCATCTTGTAGAAAGCTGTCTATTAGTTTATATAAGCGAAATCGAAACCCGATCTTTCGCATTTTGTGCACCAAGCCGTCGTGCCATTCTCAGTCGCTCTTTCGACATTCAACATACCCAACCCTGTTCATTGGTTAAAGTCTCTTTTGAACTAGATCCTCTGCGTCAACTTAAGGACCTGCAACTCCACCGATTTCAATTTTTTTCTTGCATACGTCTTTCAGACGACTCTGCACTAAGCATTCCATAACCTTGTCCAGACTAGCGAGCAAGCATAGGAGACGGCAGTTCTGAGGAGAAGTTTTATCTTTACCTGGCTTGCTGATCATCTCCTCATCCTGCTTCCATATTTGTCAGAAATGTCCGAATCGTAACAGGGCGTTGGCAATGACCTTGCTGAAAGGTGTTATAGAAATCCTCTGTTTAATGACGAAAACTGAGAAGGTTGATTATACAGGGTGGTGCAACCAAGATGGGGTTAAAAATTGTGGGAAAATGGTGAGGAATATGGATAATTTTTTTTGGACATTATAGTTGGTCAAAAAGACTATGTTGTGAAAATATAGCCATAGTACAGTGTGTCCCCTACGTTGTGGCAAACTAAACTTCTATTTTTTCAAATGGAATACCTGTATTCGAGAAATTTAATCATTTCTTCCATCTTGTACGATCATTTTGATATGAGGTTTGTTGGGACGATCAAAGTTGAAAAATGACTCATAGTTGGGCCATTTTTTAAGCGAAATTGAAAAAAGAATCAAGAAACCAGCTGACCCATACACATTACATATCCTTGAACTCAATAGTCACGTACTCTTTGAACAAAAATAGTTGTTATTATACAGGGTGAGCAAGTTTTTCAAACACGGCCTGTGCACAATTGTTTCAAAGGAACACCCTGTATATCGTATTTCCATCTTGATGACAACCTCATTAACTTTCTAAAAACACCATACATCATACCTTTTTCGGAAATCACCCGTGAATACAAAGTTTCCTCATTACCCAGTTTATAAAACTATAGGTGGCCATGCAGAACGCCATAAGAACATCAGGAATTAATTGATTGATAAACAAGCAATTGATTAGTTAATCAATTAATTAGAAAGTGGGTATCCAAAAGTTGTTTTTTATTAAAAGTATTGTGGCACTGACACTTTTCTTGAAAATGATGAATTATGCTTGATATACCACTGAAGAAGTGACAATGAGACGGCTCACTCTTCACTCTATTGTGAAGCAGCATCAAGAGACAGCCCATCGAGTCATCCGGAGCTCATCGTTTTCGAAGCACAGAATATACGTGCCTGATATCTGAAAATCAAATTTGAAAATCAAGAGTTAACAGCGCTTCTCATTGTAAACTGATAACGTCGGTCGTTGAGCAGACTGGATTTCTCGGACCGGGTGGACGGGGTATGGTGTTGGGGACTTCGGCTCTTTTCGAGTCGTTCTCGCGCACTTGGCAGAGTGATCCCTCTTATTGTTATTTGTTCGATGATTATTCGAAGTAGCTTCGACTAATTATCAATTTTGTTTTATTCGTGATATTGTCATGGCTTCATAACCACATAGTTTTATGAACTGAGTGAATAATGATGAATCTTTGTATTCGCGGGTGATTTCTGAAAAAAAAATGATCAGAAAGGTATGATGTTTGGTGTTTTTTGTGAGCTTATGATGTTATCCTTAAGATGGGAATATAATATATAGGGTGATCCATTTGAGAAAATTGTTTACAAGTTGTGTTTGCAAAACTTGACCTTCCTGTATAATAGCAAATAATCTTATTCAAAATGTATGTGATAAGTGTACGTGTTCAAGGATAAGTATGATTTTATGGCTCAGTTGGTTTTTCGATACTTTTTTCCATTTCGCTTGAAAATTATTAGCCCAACTATGAGTCTTTTTTCAAATTTGATCGCCTCTCATTCCTTAATTATAAATCTTGGACCTTATATCAAAATGATCGTACGAGATAGGAGAAATGATTAGAATTATAATACACAGGGTGCTCCATTTGAAAAAATACAAGTTTAGTTCGCCACAAATTTTCTGGGACACCCTGTACTATGACTATATTTTTAATGTTCATTAACTATGATTCACAAAAAAATATATATTCAAATTCCTCACCATTTTTCCACAACCCAACTAACACAGATTGTGCCTTAATAAACCAAAATGCTATATAACTGATATATTAGGCTCCATCAATATACAATTTTATCATTTAGTGACGTTTGTTAAGACAAAATACTCTCAGAGACAAAAAAGTGTTATAATCATGTAATATAGCTCTCTACAAAACCATTTAATAAATCTTTTATAAAACGGAAGAAATTGAATTCTTATAGCATACTATAGAACCAATGTTATAAGAGTGATCACTCTCTTAGTCTAATTTGTTGTATTATTGGTTCATTATTGTTTTAAAAAGAACTTATAAGGGTTACAAAATATTTTTATTAGAGATTTATTATATTATCATATAGCTATCTCTAATAAAACAGTTAACTCGCAAAAGTATTTAAGACTGAATTGGCTTAAGAGAATATCTACAAAACAGCACTATAAAACCAATATAAAACACTTAATAAATAGCAACACTGTCTTATAGTTTATCCCAACTAACACAGATTGTGCCTTATCAAACTAAAATGCTAAATAACTGATTTATTAGGGTACTCCAATAACAATTGTATCATTTAGTGGCGGTAGTTGGCACAAAATACTCTCAGAGACAAAAAAGTGTTATAATCATGTAATATATAGCTCTCTAGAAGACCATTTAATAAGCCTTTTACAAAACAAAAGAAATTGAATTCTTATAGCATATTATAGCACCAATTTTATAAGAGGAATCACCCTCAAGTCTAATTTGTTGTATAATTGGTTTATTAAGGTTTTATAGAGAGCTTTATATGATCGTTACAAAATATTTTTATTAGAGATTTATTATTTTATCGTTAAGTCGCAAACGTATTTAAATCTGAATTGGCTTACGAGAATATCTTATAGAAATGTTCTATAGAATACTTGATTTCGATCGTACAAGACAGCACTATAAAACAAATAAAATAAAAATGGGCACGAAATAGCAACATTGTCTTGCCTAAAGATCCCCACCCCGTTTGCGATCATACAGTGAAATTCGCGTCTTCTTTTCCATTTATTTAGTATATTTTTGGGTATTTTGGAAAAATGTATTCGCTGGTGACTTTCAAATAATGTCTAGAATACGTATATAAGATTTCAAGTCATTTGAAAATGTATTCAAATTGTCCAATACCTATATAACAAATTTGTCGCAACAAGCACAGTTATAAGAGTTCGCCATATTTGGTAGGCGAACTTTGTCGGTCATTTTTTAGGTTTGGGAAAAAAACCAAATATCTATCAACGAAATAAGATAATAAGAACGTCATTATAAGAAAAACATTGTAAATATTAGACAATTATTATTTAATAGAGTAGTTTTTGTTTGTAATTAAGATCTTGAGGTTATGAAATTTAAAATATCAGGATAAAAAGTCTTGAATTGCCTCAAAATGCAGGCGCATGAAAATCTAGTTCATAATGTACCCATATATTAACAGTAAAATCAAATTCGCAAGTCAAATCAACATATTATCATGCTTGAATTTTCAATATTTTGCAATATGCTACTTGTCTAATAGTAGGATAGACTCCATTAATTTTTTGTCATTCACAGTTGATATTCTTTTACAACAATTCTGATTTATTCTGCTTTGAACATACACAAAATTGCAGTGTAAATGCCGCGAATATATCAACAACAAAATATATTTATAACTGTTTTATAAATGTGTAACTTGGAACAATTCACTCTTATAAGAGCTCTATAGCAGTAGTAAAGTAGCTTTATAGTTGTTACCTAGAACCCCTATAAACATTTTAATACGACAAAAATATTTTATAAAGTGGTCCTTTTTCGTGTTTATAAGTGTGTTATTAATGGCTATGAAATGATTATAAAAATATTTTTACGAGCAAAATGTTTTACGAAACTGTTATATAACGGTCTATAGAATACTTATAGACATATTTGTGTTACTTGGGAATCTTCCACCCCAACTTGATCGCACCACCCTGTATGAATTTGAACAGATTATTTTGTTACCCATTTCAGCAAGCAATACAAGTCATTGCATTTTAATACCATTAAAATTCTGGTGATAAGCAATTTTGATCAAAAGTGTCGTTATTTTTGAATATTGCATGCTTTCATGGATGAATTTGGAATTTTCTAATCCAGCGCAGATTGTGATTATCCAAACTCATCTTGATCTGGAATCTTGTGCGATTATATCAAGACCCATCCAATGGACAATTTGCACATTTTTTGGAAATATGGAAAAGGATAAGGATTAGAAAGTACTGATACCATTGATGTTCAAAAATCAACCTACGTCCTCTAATTACGTAGTAATCACCGATCAAAGAGCGCCAATCAACATCCACTACGTCACAGAATACACTATCTATCTTCACCTGAAGAATTGACTGAGATGACTCTCTCTCTCCCGGGAGGGTAATTTGGCCCTACCCCGTTTGCGATCATACAGTGAAATTTGCGTTTTCTTTTTTATTTATTCGGTATATTTTTGGGTATTTTGGAAAAAAAAAATCCTGATGACTTTCTAATATTGTCTGGTATACGTATATAAAAATTCAAGTCATTTGAAAATGTATGCAAATTGTCCATTACCTATCAGACACAGAAGTAAAATACACAAAAACACACCGCAGATTAAATTTTAATTTATCCGTATCTTGTTTCTTCTATCAGTGAAATATTCACTCAATCGCCATGCAATAATTATCATTCACATCGGGAATCAGCAGTGCCGAACAAGTTACACGAAAAACATCAAAGACACTTATCTGTATACAATCTGTAATATTTTTGTTTGGATCTCACAGCCAATATTTTCTATACCATCTTATCAGATTGCAGTAACTTTAATTTAAAGTCACACCACAATGGCTTTGAAATTATTGAGGTGTAGTTTAACATGAGTCTTGTTTCGTTATGTGCAAGTATTGCTTAGAGTGCAATGTTAAATCAGAAGTGAATACGAATAGTCGGTCATGTTGAGATTATCACTGAAGTATGATGATGAAATTCCGATAGTTCTCTTTCCACGAAAATCATATCCCATAATATAATGCTTTACTAACCTGAAAAACTGTTTTCGCCTCGATTATAGAGGAAGTGACCAGATAAGGGCAAAAATATGTTTGTATAATTCTTAGGAACTAACAACTATTATGGTCGGTACTGCACATCTGATCCAACAGAGTCGAGGATCGCGATAGATTGCCTTCGAAACCTAGAAGAGTTGGAACTGAGAAAACCAACTAAGGACACTCCGGCATAGAAGAGAACACCAAAGCTGAGGAGCTGGCAAGAGCCGGCACAGCTATACCGTTCAGAAGAGCTGAACCCTAATCAGAAGTGTCTTCAAATACGGTTGAAGCGACGGTTCAGGCCATGTTAACAACATCTCAGTAACAATAAGCCACTGGCTGCAGAGCAAATCGAAAAAAAATAACTCGGCCCCACCTTAAACAAGAACAACAAGAACAACAACAACAACAACAACAACAACTCACAACTGGTAGAAATTTAAGCACATTTAGATCTAGAAAATCCAAAACAATTCATCTTGACGTGAACAAAAAGAAGTACATCAGAAAAAATTAAAATTCAATTTGAACAAAACAAATCCTTCATATACAATGGTCGTTTGACTATAGTTTTCAAAAATTATAGAAAATTACAGTAACAAACATAAGCAAAAACAATATTATGCCCAAGGGAACGTATGTGTATGTCTGAATTTCGGAACCATGCCAGAACCATCGCAGCAGCTTTTGATAAAAAGTAAAACAAAAGTCGTATTACCATAGGCATATAAATAGCCATAAAGCGTTAAAAATAAAATGGAAAAACGCAAGGACTCGATTCACACAAAATTTAAATTGAATACCGCATATTATATAGAATATTCTACCTCTCGCCAACATTCTGAAGGTGTCGGTGAAGATTTATGGGTTCTTCGCGAATTCTTTATTACCTGGAGGGTATCTCGTTGACCATTAATGAAAATGGCAGCTCTAGATAAAATGTGATACGGACGCTGTGTGCGTTAATTTTTTATAAAATGTCCATAAAGAATAAGACTGCTGAGATAAAAAGGGATATTTGGTTTTTGTTTTTGTTGACATGTCCAAAAGTAATTCAATATATTTCGCTTGTTGTTTGTTTAATGCTACGTTTATTATTGATCTGTCATCGCTATCAAATTTTGGAGGATTCATTCATGGAAATATGGATTGACTAAAATAAAGTTTGATTGATGGTTCAATTATTAGTGTATACCTTTATCGGATTTTGGAGTGATGTGCTTGTGACTAAGCCTGGGGTACCTACATTAGGTATCATTAGGATAAAATCCATTTACGAGTTACATATAACTATTGATCAGAGTACATACAGACAAAATCGATCCTGTGATAAAAATAGAGATACCTATATCATGATGACTCAGTTTCCTGGAGTTCCACAAACAATAAAATAATTAAAAATCCATCACAGCTTTGGCAATAATGAACTATTTTTATGAAACCAATTATTTCAGTGACATAATTGAGTATCCGAAAAATCTCATCAGATAAGCTTACAAAATATGCATAATAACAATGAATAAAGAGGACGCCGAGCACATTATACGGTTTAGCCATTTCGAAAATTAATGGTATTGGAATCATTGGAACGAGACTATTGCGCGTTATAACAGCGCGACATATTAAACAAATTATCATATCAAACAATAATAGAATAATAAATTAACCAGATGTGGCACCCACCATTATATTACACCTGACAAAACGGCCTTGCACATAATAACAAATTCAAAATTGAACAAAACATAGTTCCGGTTTGTTCGAGGTATTCTCGGGAAAAAAATGTGAATAGATTTATGTTAACACAGATTGAATCAAATGAACAATAGCTTCTTGATATTCAATAAAAAAAAAAATAATGTCATAGTGTGTAAATATATCACTAGAACAAAACGTCCATTTATTTTATACAGGGTGAAAAAAGACAATTTCAATAAAAACCCTCTACACAATTTTCATGCAACGCTATGAATTCCTTCTTATAGGTCCAACTGGCGGGATCACCTAAGCCGAACTAACTCAAACTAGCCACGTATGACGATTAAAAAAAAAATATATATATAGGCAAGTGACTGTATAAAAATTAGATTTGAAGTGGACGTGATCTTGTACAAATCAGCAACAAAAATTCAATTGAAATAAAAAATATGGGACTCCAGAAAAAGATATAATAGTGTTTTATGAAATATCATGTTATAATTTTGATGTATCTCAAGTTATTACGTTCATTGGATATGAAAATAAAGAAATTGTTAGTGCCCGATAAATATAATATATTCAGAGAACGACCCAGTTCCGGTAGACACGATAAAATATTTAAATACTGGGATATCCGGTACTTTCAATAAAAGAATGATTTAATAAAAATAATAAATACAATACTCATGTTAACCTTTGTTCAACTGATGGGATGGTTAAATTGTTAACAAATGGTATTATAATAAAAATACCAATCCCATAGCCTGCATCAAACTGACCATTAAATAGGCTCAGATAGTTTTTATGAAAGAGACATTATATCTAAAGTAACAAATTACTATAATATCCGCTTGAGCTTTGTTCGATTTTCACATGAAATAAAATTGATCGTATTATGGTATCATAGCGGAAATTGCAAATTGGCATTTTTTTTTTGCTTGTAGTGATGCCTATTATAATTATTATTCGTAATTGGCAGGTCTAGATAATTGGAAAAGTTCAGTTTAAGAAGTCAGCCCCTACTTCACCTTGATCAATACGGGAACCGACATGCAAATAACAAATGATTCATTTTTGAATTTTGATAATCTCGTCTAACCTAACGATGAAGTCAAGAGTATTTTCAAGGAAATAATGAAAGTAATCAAAGATGCCAAGGATAATCAACTGAAACAAAACGAACAGATAGAGTTGCTTCAAAAAGAAAACCATGATTTAAAGAAGCACATCCTGCAGATGAATGAAAGAATGGACTCACTTGAAAGATTCAGTGAGAGAAATAACCTGATTATTTCACGACTTGGACTAAAATCAGCCAACAACACTGCACTGAAACAGTCAGTGGAACCCTTTCTGGCTGATCAATTGGGAGTCCAAACAATACTCAGAGAACTTAGAAAAATTTCCGAAAAACTACGCGTCATAGAAACCTTACAAAAAAAACAGGAGATCCAAAAAATGATCAAGGGAGGGCTCTTGATCACTTTTTGGATCTCTTCTTCCTCTGTCGTCCTCAGACAGGAGAAAGGAAAAAGGGCAATTCAACCAGGATTGGATATAGAAAAATCATAATAAATGATGTAGAGTGGAATTGGAATGAAGCGACAGTGGATATTTAGGGTGTCCAGAAAGTCAACAATAATACTGAAAGGAGTGATGGACCAACCCATAAGCATCCAGAAATACATAATGTAACTGGCATGTAATTGCGAAGGAAAAGGTGGTAGGGAGCAGTCAAAAAAAAATAATGAAAAAATAAATAGATAAATTAATAATATTCTTTATTTAGCAAATGCTATAGGAATACATTTCTTAATTATAAATAAATTTAAAAATACAAAATGAGAAAACAAAAATGTAGCTGAATGAAGGTACTATTACAAATTATAAAATGGTAAAGTGGTAAAGAACACAAATAAAATATACAATATGAATAATTAAAATACAGTACAATAAAGTTTGTAAATAAACATCAAATTCCATAAAATGTGTAAAACAAATAATTAAAATGAATAGTAAAGTTACATGTTAACCACATACGACATAAGACAATTTTTGAAGCTACAAACAGTATCACAGTTTTTTATATCACATGGTAGTTTATTGTATTCAGTAAGTCCTTCAAAAAATAAACTGTTTTTCGTTCTACTCAGTCGAGTAGTATTCACGTAAGTCACTGATACTGCGCGTATTATAGCTATGTACGTCACTCACTAGTCTTAAATCACTACACAAATACCTTGGTACTAAGCCTTTTTCCAAATTGAATTATTATGTTTTTCTGGAAGCTTATGAGTTGATCCATCACCCCTTTCTGTATTATTGTTGACTTTCCGGACACCCTGTATATTATAAAAAATTAGTTACTCCTGAAAAAAACAGCTGACGACCCGGCATTGAAAAGGATTTCGAGAAAAAGTATCAAACATTAGATAGGTGAAGATTTGAATAGACGACAAATTAAAAATTGCAACGTGGAATGTGAGAGGCGATCACAAATATGAAGCGTTAGAAAACTTATCAGATATTATGGAAACATATGGTGTGGACATTATGGCACTACAGGAAATAAAGCAGAATCTGAAAGGAAGCGTGCAGATTAATGGGTAGGTATACATTTTACAATAGCGGAGGTGACAATAGATATTTTGGAACAGGCTTTCTGCTCAGCCCATAGATCAATCTAGCAGCAGTGGATTTTGAAAGCATCTCGGACCAGTTATGCAAAATGAGGCTGAAAAGAAAATATAGGAAAATCTCTAACATCAATGTTCATGCACCAACTGAGGAAAAAGACCTCGACAATAAAGTAAAACAGTATCAAGAAATTACACGCGGCAAAAGCAAACACATAAAGTCAAATGAAAATGGAAAGCTCCTCATCAATTTTGCCCAAGTGAATAGAATGAAAATTAAATGCACCAGCTTTGACCATACGGATATAAACAAGACGACATGGATGTCACCGGATGATGAAACAAAGAATCAAATCGATCATGTGCTCATCGAGAACATCCATGCTAGCTCAGTACGGAATATCTAAAGCTATAAAGGAGCAGACGCAGACTCAGATCATTTCCTAGTTATAACGAAGATACAACAAGAAATCCCATCTGTCAGGCAAATTAGGAATACTGGAAATCCCAGTTTCAACTTGGATAAACTAAAAGAAAACGGAATGAGTTGAGAGTTTGAGAAAATGAAATCTGAAAAGCTAAGCGAGAAGCCTGAAAAAGAAAGTGTAGAACATGACTGGATGGCGATGCACGTACATCCCGGGAAGACAAAAAATCTCCAAGATAAAGGATGGTTTGATGTAGAATGCAAAAGAGCAGTTGAGAAGAGAAATGCAGCAAAGATGAATCATGAATCACTTGGAAAATAACACAGAAGTTTTCAAAATCTTGTACAGGGAAAGAAGACGTGAAGCGAAATCATTATGTAGGCAGAAAAAAAAGCTAGTATCTCGGAAAAACTCCAGCCACCACACCAGTGTCGCGACAAACAGGGTAAGTTAATAGAAAATCCACAGGACGGATCAGATAGATGTGTATTTCCACGATCTTTAGAATAATTATGGTCAGATTAATGAGGTTTTAGATGACTATGGATTTGACCTGGAGATAGATGAACCCACAGATGAGGAGAAACTGCGTGAAATAGTAAATCAAAACAATAACAAGAGTGGTGGAGAGAATGGGATTACAGCTGAAATGCTAAAATATGGAGGGGCGGAACTACATCGGAGAGTCTGTAAGTTAATTATTGAGATGATATGGAAGGAAGAGATCATGCCCAGGGATTGGAGCCCGGCAGTAGTATGTCCGATATTTAAAAAATGTGATAAAACTAGATGCAAAAACTATAGAGGCATTTTCCTTCTAGATGTTACATACAAAATTTTAGCTCGCATATTCAAGGTAAGGCTCAAAGAATACAATGATCGAGAAGTGGGCGAGTATCAAGGAGGTTTCAAAGAAGGTCAAGGAACATCAGACCAAATATTTACCTTGAGGACAATCTAGAACAAAAGTTACTATCAAAGCCTTGGACTCCATCTCCTATACAGGGTCCTGCAATAGTGCGTCAGGCATCCATAGCTCGTATACCATTCAGGTTAGGAATTTCGTTCATGCGCAGACCTATACTATACATATGAGTGTATTTCAGGAAAATATTTTCGCAAATAGAGTGGTCCAAAAAAAGTGACGACATTTTAATTTTTTTATACCCTGTATTTTTTTGAATGCAAAGATTTGTTTCGGTGTGTTTTCCTATGTCCGAAATTTTCATCTGATTTGCTTTGATAGTTTTCGAGAAAAAAATCAAAAAAACAAAAAAAATCGTTTTGCAACCTTCCAAAAAATAATTTTTAAGATGGTCTTGGGTTGGTTTTTTCCCAGCACCACAGTGGAAATTCCAATCTAGTAAGTCCGAAGATACTTCAACATCAAATGTTTTCATTTTTTATTTTGTACAAGGTGTCCAAAATTTGATTCCGAATGTGACAACTTTCAAAGCAATTTTTCTCAAGATTCTCGAATGGTACATCCTGTATATTATTTCAGAGTTTGATGCAAATTAAAGGTACAATCACTTTTTGCATTAACAAGTTTATCTAAATTCTGAACCGTTAAAAAAATATTCACCAAAAATTATAAACATGTCAATTTTTATCAATAAAATAGTATAGTGAGTATCTACACAAAATAGACACGATGGAGAATCAAGCTGTTCATCTAATAGAAAAATGCATTTTTGCAGGAAAATAAATTATTTTTAAAGATGTTCGAAATGTCTTCCGTTTTCTTCAATGCACTTATTTTGTCTCACTTGAAAAGACCTTGCAATGCGTGTGGAATTGTTGCAAACGCGTCATTTATTCTTTGCCGCATGTTCTGCTCAGTTCTTGGGGTTCCCTATGAACAAGGCCTTTCACGTGCTTCCACAGAAAAAAGTCAAGCTTGGTTAAATCGGGCGACCTTGCTAGCCATCTAACTGGTCCTCCTCCTCTAAACCAGCGATTTTCGTAGATATTATCCAAAAGACCTCTGACCTGTAGGATATAATGGGCCGGAGCTCCAACCTGTTGCAACCAAATATTTTGTGCCTGCATATTTGGTGATAAATTTTAAATAAATAGAGATAAATTGTTTGTTGAAAAATCAAAATACATTTTTTCCATAGCAACATGAAAAATGTCTGTTTTTTACTGATGGATGGACATAATTATGGTTTCTGGTGAATATCTTTTGAACGGTTGAGAATTTGAGTGAATTTATGTACACAAGAAGTGTCTGTAACTACATTCTGCATTGAACGGTGAAATAATATAAAGGGTGTACCATTCAAAAATCTTGAAAAAAACTGCTTTGAAAGTTGTCACATTTGAAATCAAATTTTGGACACCCTGTACAAAATAGAAGAAAACCATTTGATGTTGGAGTTACTTCGGACACACTGTATTGGCATTGTCACTGCGAAGCTGGAGAAAAAACAGACCCAGTGTTTTTTTGTTTTTTTCTCGAAATCTATCAAAGCTGATCAGATGAGAATTTTGGTCATAGGAGGGAGCACCGAAACAAATCTTTATATCCAAAAAAATTCAGGGTGTCCCATTTGAAAAACAATGAAAATTTCGTCACTTTTTTTTTGGACCACTTTGTATTTGCGAACATATTTTTCTGAAATACACTCATATGTATAGTATAGGTCTGCGCATTAACTAAATTCTTAACCTGTGGAGCTATGGATGCCTGACGCACTAATGCAGGACCCTGATTATAGACTCCAAACAGGCATATGACTCAGTTTGGACCTCTCACCAAACTATATGAAGCACTTCATGAAATGAATGTCCCAAAAAAATCAGTGAAACCAATAAAAATGTCGCTGGATCATGTATCCATGGAGATACTTACAGAAGAAAGATTTTCAAGAAGTTTCGAAGGAAAAAGAGGACTAGAACAAGGTGATCCGCTGTCGAGTATGCTCTTCAATATGGTGCTCGAGATAATTATTAGAAAATCGAACATTTTATCCAAAAGCAGACACCAGATAGTTACTTTCGCGGATGATATAGCTATTCTTGCAAGATCCAAGACAGAGCTGGGGAGGATATTTGGTCGACTATGTAATTTGGAAAAAAAACTATGACCTGATCGTGAATGGAGAGAAAACCAAGTTTATGTAGATGGAAATAGACCCAAATCAAGAGCCGAAGCAGAGCAAGTTCCAAACACAGGATAAAAGTTACGTTTTTGGGAAGGTTAGACAGTTTAATTACCTGGGCGACATGCTAAGTAGCACATGCGACTTAACAGTTGAGAATGGCAGACGATTATCCAGGGGTTCACATGCAATGGGAGCTGTGTACAGACTTCTCAGTTCGGGGGATATTTCAAGAAATACTAAACTCAGCTTGTATCAGACAATTATAAGGCCTACTGTCCTTTATGGTTGTGAATCATGAATTTTAGCTAAAAAATCCAAGACGAAACTACTATGGGAAAAAAAATATTGCGAAGAATTTTTCGTGGGAAAAAAAACGCCAACAACCTTTGGAATAGAAAAACAAACCAAGAAGTGGAGGAGCTCTATGATGGGTCCTCAAAAATAGTAAGGGTGGTCAAGGCGCAGAGAACGAGATGGTTGGGGCATGTCGGAAAAATGTCAGCCCAGAAAACCACAAGGAAGGCTTTTCTTGAAGGAGATCGTGGAAGAAAAAAACGTGACAGACCAAGGAAAAGATGGCTGGATGCAGCCACAGCTGACTTGAGCAGCGTAGGAATGAGCAATTGGTGTCAAACAGCCCCGGACAAAGCCCGATGGAAAAGCATAGTGGCGAAGATAGAATTCTCACAAGTACCTACGAATCTCAAAAGCAGTGCACTATGTATTCAAGTGAATTACTGAATTTTTAAATAGTCATGGATCAACTTGGTCTGTAGTACTGTATACTTGAGTTACCAACAATTTATATTAAGTAATTGATAATTATAACCCCGAGATGGCGCCAGCTGAACCAAGCTACAACTTCCAAAGCTAGTTAAAATCAGTGGTGGCGGTAAACATTTGACCCTCCTCCCCCCGCAACTCACTATTTGGGGGCCCCTCTGGAAGTTAAGATGGTGGTACATTTTTAAGTCCCGCAAAATTATGGATAATAGTAATTTACGTTACAAAGGCGGTAAATGACTTTTCAAATCACGAGTCGAGATGTTTATGGACGAGGTGACGAAGGAGCCGAGTCTGGAATTTCTAGACGAGTAGTTTAGTGAAATTCAACGGCTGTCTATCGTACATTATTTTGTTTCATACTGTGATAATTTTTTAATCGATTTAATTTGCATTCTTGTCAAACCATACACTTAGAGTGGCAGTCCGCCTCACATTCTTACTATGAGATGACGCCAGCCAAACCACGTCACCTTTTGGGTAATAGATAGGTTAATTATATGTTACCATCATTCTATGTCAAGTTATTAGGTAAAATAAAGAGATGGCGCCAGCCAAACCGTGTTACCAATGCAATTTCACGTTATGATCGTTTAGTGAGGAATATCTTTGAAATTTTCTAAACCATCATCTCCTGTATACTAATGCGTCAATTTCGATACCCAAAATCATTGGAGACAAACCATTATGGCCTGTCCAATATGGCATGAAATAAGCCCCAGCAGATGCCGAGCTGATTAAAGTACCTACCGTTAGTCATCCTGCGGAGCCATCCTCCCGCATTAACAGATTAAAATAATCAAATTAAATTGGCTATCCAGTAGCATCGCTAATGTGACAAGGGGGTGTGGAAATTGAACATTCAGTCTATATCATAACTAAAAGGGAGTTGGTACCCCGCTGGGCCCCACGCTGGGCTTCTCTGCAGCGAAGACAAATCAGGCGAGCCGTTCACAAATGATATCGCCACATGAGTAGTCGTTTTGGTGATGTTAATGCTCACTTAGTTGCCGATGGCTTATTCAGCTTCCGATCTTTATTAATTTGGCAAATTAAAAAATGTATTGTGACTAGTCTGGGTGTTCTGATAAATACAAAATTATTTTTTTAGTGCTCTTGCTTTTGTTGTCGATTCTGAGGTAGTCTCTGAAAGTTTCAATCTGCTAAATTGTTCATCATTCGATTCACTGGTTTCATAAACAAATCATGTGGTCACAGATAATTGAAAAAATATCCAACTGACTTAGCGTGTTTCTGCGTTCATCTTGTATTTTTGTGTTATGTAGAATACACACTCTCACAGAAAAACTTCCGATATAAAAGCTGCGGGAATTGTAGAAATCCTAAAACTGGGTGTCCCAGAAAGTCGTCGTAATTTTTTTTATCTCTAATGAAGTGACCCTTTTTATTTGTATTTCCCAATTTTTCTAAACATTCTGAACAATAAATATTCGAAATGTCATATGGCTAAACCTATCAGTTTCAAAAATAATTTGAATTTGATGGTGAGTAAAATAGTTGATTATTTCGAAAATTGTACACAATTTAAAAAACTTCCGATATAAAAGTTGTGAGTCTTGAAGAAATCTAGCAAACTATTGTATTGTACCTACACAATTTTCCAAATAATTAACTATTCCGGATCATTTCACACACTAGGTATTTGACCTATTGAAGTTTTTGGACCCAATCGATAGATCATGGTAACATGCACGAATCAAACAATTTTCAGAATCTACAGGGTGATGATTTTTCAGGGGTCGTGCTCCTCCCGAAACTTCTTTGCAGTCCGTGGGTAGATTCCAAAACATAAAATCATTGCTTTATCTCATTCGAGAACTTTTTGTATTCTTGAATAAGCTTGTTAAAACTTTTTCCTACAGCCGTGCGGAAAATTGAATTTTCCGCAACGATATCCGTGTGGAAAATCAGATTGCCCTCAAAAGTGCGGAAAAATTAACAATATCATAAGCAAACAGCAACCAGGTTTCCAGGTTACTATAGTAGCTTAGTTCCACATTTCGACATTTATTATTATTTGTCACATAATTTGGTTTAATAAAAACTTCTAAATTACGAATTATATCCTTATTTCCGCACGTCTGTAGAAAAACTATTGCACCTAACACTTGTGATATATGTTTTTCCGCCCTCGGCTGCTTCACCGCTGCTTCACCGGCAGACTCGTGCGGAAAACTAATTTTCTGCACTTGTTAGGTAAATAGCTATTCTGAGGTAGGTGGATAGATGTTGCAGATCTCTGCAACGGGCCGCAGATTGTTTTTTTTTTATAGATGGCAGCACATTTCATACGTTCAGTTGACCATTCGACTGGTGTTGCTAACAGTGAGGCTCGTTCGTTTTCCATTAGATAGCTGCAATATCTTATTGTGTTCCAAACCTGTGTATTGAAACTTGAAACTTGGATTGTGTTGAAAAGCAATCGATGCAAGGTAACACTTTGGACAAAAACTTCACTCAACCTAGTTTAACTTCATGTGCGACAGTATCCAACTATTCGCATTAAGCAGTATGCACATGAGCATGTTGTCAGCACTTTGCAAACAATTTACTGATAAAGAAGCTGAGTAATACATCTCAGAAGATAAAGATACATCTCCACTTCTGCATTCCTCTGATTCAAAAGATGATATCATTATTAAAGAAATTCGAAATAACAGAAATATTGGAAATCACGTATAAAATTCGCAAATCAGTATTAAATGTGTGGCAGAAAGCCATGAAAAGTTGATACCTCGACATTTAAAAATTATTCTTAAATGTTTAAATGGAAGCAAAATGACACAAAGCTGCAACTAGTCCCAATTGATAAGATGTATGCTAGAAGTCCTCGTACCTCCCTCTAGGGAAACACTATCGTAATGCCGCCACCATCTTGGAGTTTTGCTCAATTTGGGTTTTACTCAGGAAATACTCACTTTTCGAGAAAATTTGCAGGAAGATAAGCAGCAGTAAAAAACCTTCGAACAGTTCCCTCGAACATCCCAAGTACTACCCTGCCGTCGTTAATGAAAACGCCGTATCTACATAAAGTACGTTTCGAGAAAATCCACATTTTGTGTTTTGGTTCATGCCATTCTCATTTTTGAAGATTAAATGTTCATTTTTTAGATAGAAATCAACTGGATGTTACAAAGTTTGACTATCAATGTATTTTATTTATAGTTCTTACCATAGAATGGAATTTGTAGTTACGGCATTTGAAGCTAACAAATTGCTGAATAATGTTAGATGATTATACCGTATCTGTAATATTCTGCAGATACGGTATTTTCATTAAACTTTGTTACTTCTATATTATGACGTAATTTTTTTACTTAGATATCTGTTTTGTGAGTATAGCAACTTGTTGAGCTTACAAATTATTTTGAATAAAGAATAGTGTCAACATGCTTCTGCACAAATAATGTACCATGTTGGCGAATGAAACGTTTATTCTCCAATATCACATAGCACATAAGATTAAGATTACAATATCTTGATAATAATACTTGATATTATTTATGCATTGCATATCTACTCACCTTCGGACACATCTATGTCAATGTCGTCCAAACTTGAACCATCCTGAGAAACTGGAAAATCTTTCCAGATTACCAATCTGTTGGGTGGAATAATTGCAGTAAGTTTGCTAATTAGGTTATTCTTCCTCTCCTCTGGTATACCACGCGGTGTTCTGAGGGGTTTCGGAAGGTGGGGTCCAGTTTTGTAAGATTTTGCAGTCAAGAAAACATGTGTCAGGGCATGGGAGTTTCATAGCGTGTTTCAAAACCTTCTTAATTTTTTTTCTGCTATACGGCTAGATAAAGATGTATCAATTTTTTTTCGTTTTTTCAAAGTACCCCTTAACGTCACTTTCTTATAAACCTTCAAAATTGTCGAGTCAATTAATAGTTCAATTATCGGTGCAACAATAAGTAATGGATCATTTTCAGAAGAATTCAAGTTTTAAACTTCGCATGTTGCTGAATCTGACATCAACAGTTGATCAGCCGAATAAGATGGAATGTCTGTATCCGATTTCTTAGAAACCGCCAAAATTGTCAGGTCAATTAATTGTTGAATTAACGGTGTAACAATAAGTGATGAATCATTTCCAGTAGCATTCACGTCTGAAACTTCGAACGTTGCTTGATCTGAGTTAAACAGTTGATCCGTCGAATGGCATCTAAAGTCTGAAGTCAAAGTTCCACTATCTGAAGTCACAACGTCTTGAATAGTTTCTACTTGAGTAGAGTTCAAAATTTTGTAGTGTGAAAGAATTTTCATTTTTTTGTTACGTGTACAGACATTCTTTTCCGATTGTGGTTGGTAATCAGTATCCAAATCATCATTGCTCTCTCTTTTGAATTTCTTATTATGGGGCCTGAACCGGTCCTTTAGGCTATAGTTCAGCATAGCCACAATTCTTTAACCCCTTCGCGAATTATTATTCATAATGAAACTAGAAATAATGAAAAAACAATCACCATTCTGAACATAAACTAGAAGACAGAAAATACTTACCCAAACAAGCAGAAATTACCACAATATGAATAATATAACTTGGGTATTTGATTTAATTTCGCACGATCAAAAGTCAAAAGAGTTGCAACACGATCAGATGCGTCTCTTCTTGTTATTGCAACTATAAACAGATGATCCATAACATAGGGCAGAAATGTTCCCGAAAAAATGCCACTAGTTGAATCATTATTTAATAATTTTGCCGTATATGCGCAGAAACATGCAGATACGGCAATTTCTCTTAAAAATTGTTTACGGCAAATGCATCGGTAAAAAATATTATAAATGTATATACGGCAAACTAAAACACGTTCAAATGCTAAGTTTGGAGGTACATACGGCTTTTAACGAAGCGACAATAGATTCAGTATGCATCGTTGTTTGAGAAAATGCCGTGAACCAAAAATCGTGAAATTGTTGGGTACGTCATTTTCATTAAGCACGGCAGTAACCGTCACCCACACCGGAGCCAAATAAGTATCATAGTAATAACATTTCTGCCTGAGAAAATATGTGAAGGAGTGAATTGAAGGACGATGATAATCCTTCCAACAAAGAAATTTTTCATTCTTCTTATCGAGAAAAAAAAACATCAATAGGAAACTTGAGTTGAAACATATTTATGAGATATGATACAGGGCACCCCCCCCCCCCTACTAACTTTTGAACCGTTTGATATATGAGAACAATATTTGGACACATCATATGTGAGGACGTTCTGGATTTTGGACATAGTAGTGACAGCCAAAAATGTCAAAATAAAAGCTGAGCGCCATTTTGAATGAAAAATTCGAATGGAAAGGGGGGTCGTGGTACCTTATTTTGAAGATCCTTTGACCCTGATTACAGCCGCGAAGCTTCAATCCTCTGCTATCATTCCAGTTGATATGACAGCGTGTCATTTTTTTCCATTTTTTTTATTAGATGACTTCTCCAAACTAAGAGGATATGATGAGGTACAGAAGACCACTCAATCTTTTTGAGAAAGATGAATTTCACATAAAAAAATGGGTTGAAAAAAATCCTCGTCAAAAAGATTGAGTGATAGCTCATTCTGAAAATCTTCAGTACCTCATCATATCCACTAAGTTTGGCGAAGTCAACTCTTGCGGGTGAGTATTACTCAAGTGACAAAAATGAAAGAAATTCACTCTGTCATATCAAGAGGAGGCTTGTTACTTGGCAGTTGTGATCAGGGTCAAAGGGCCTTCAAAATAAGCTTTGAGTGTGCATGGACACTCACCTTGTTTGGAATTGAAAATTGGAATTTCAACAATTTCTCATTGGAAATTTTAGTCAAATACTAATCCAAATAATCAACCTCTTTTTTTTATACGTGGTAAGTTGAACACACAAGGCCCAGAAGATGTTTTTGTTGAAGCTACAAACAAGATTGTCATGGGTAATCGTCGGAGCTCCATCAAAGAAGTTGCTCTTTTGATCAGTGGCTTAATTAATCTTTGACAAAAAACAACACCGTAATATTGCCACAGTCATTATTCGACTTTACTATGTTGCCAAAATTGAAAATACCTATGAATGAACCATGGTTTGCCCAAATTCACTAAGTAGAGTCCGGATATCGTTCAAAGCCACAGCAAAAAGTGAAAAACAGAGATACCTCCAATCGCTCTGGACTGAGAAGGTACAATGACAACCGTAATACGTAGATATAGGTACATGATGTTCCTGAATACTAAGTTCAAATAAGGGTGGAACAACGTAGTACATTTTCAAGTACTTTGCTCTCTAAAATTAAGCTCGGAGACAGACAGTGATAAAGTTTATTATCTGGCGTGTCGCAAAATGGCAGCTTCAAATTAAAATAACGTTTCTTAGGGACCTTAGGAAGTAGAATAGATTTTGTTCTTAACAGTTCTATTTGCTCGGCTGACTTATGTGATTTAATTTGACTTACGGAAGAGCGATTCCGTGTATTCCCAGAGAGAGTAGATGATGATGATGGCTCATCATATTATGTATCTCTCTTTCAATGGGACTTTTCTACTTGTAATCTAGATTGATATAGAGCGCTGTTCATTTAATTAAACTCATCAAATTAGTTCAACATTCCTAAAACGTTTACTAATGCTAACAGCATTACATAAGTTAACATAATAATCTTGCCACGCATACACTAACACATTCCAAAGTTCTTCATCCGAAATTTACTTGCGGTTTTGCAAAATTGTTCCATTGTAGTAATTCGTGACAGGCACACAATGTTCCGTACCACTGAGTTCTTCACTAATTGGCTTTCCACCACATGTTATAATCTGACACGAGACATAATTGTGTAAAGATAAATCCCTTTGTTCTACTTCATGTGTGGTATTCGTGTTTTGTCTGGAGCCCGAGCGAATCGGGGAACATCAATTCGTGTTGGAGATTTACTGATAGAAATTCAGAACCCATTTGAACACTTATTTCAATTGAATGTACTGTACTCTCAAGTAATTTTTTTATGACCAATATAACTAAACAATCTTATTAGAAGTTTTTGATCATTTTTGGGTCAAGTTCACGTCCAAAATGACCATTGCGTATTATGATAATATTTATTTTTATGAAAGCTATGAAATATCAAACTTCATCATTATCAAATCTCTGGAATCAGACATAATAAAAACCTGATAAAATTGTGAGTGAGTTAAGTGCGTGCAAATATGAGAAACTGAGAGACAAAATACTGAAAAAGCTCAAGTTATTGATGATATCACGATCCCTTCTGAAAATCAACTGATGTCACATCATTTTACCGCATTGACTTCAAATGCGGTAAAATGAAGTGATGTGTAGCAAACTGGAGTCTCTGGATTCGTCTTAGAGAGCTGGTGCCTGTTATATCACCTCTGTACTTCTGGAAAAAATGCTCCTGTGTAGTTTCATAGCTTGCTGCTATTTTCCAGCATTCCTTCAACAACGGATCCACTAGTTATTACATGAACCGATTTGGGCATATATCAAAACTACCTAGTAACTGCTATGGAAGACGGCAGTCAGGTGGATGTCAACTTTACCACTCTGCCAAAATCATTTGCAGCGTTTGCCTCTAATTTTGAGAAAGTTGAAGCTTATGGGGATTTATGGTAGCTTTCTGGAATGGATTTGATCATACCTCTGGAGTTTTCGTCGGTTTTTATGTCATCCAGTCCCACAAGATACTTGTTACGTCTGGTGTACCCGAGGGCTTCCATATTGGTCCATAAATTTTTCTGATTTTTATCAACGATAAAGTGTCCTATTTCGAAGTCTCTGAATGTTTGATTTACACAGGTGGACTCAAATTCTATTTCAGGCTTACTGTTAAGGACCTACTCTGGGAAAAATTGAACCTTGAATTCGCATACAGACGCTGCTACGCCGGAGGCATATAGGATGCTGGGATTTGTCAGGGAAAATACTGGGCACATTCATAACTCTACAGGATTCATGTGGTCTCTGATGAGATTCATACTGGATACTGAAATAGTGTTCCACTGTTCGTTCCACGTTATGTTTTTGTTTATCTTCGAGGTCCTGAATAAAGTTATTGATGACAAAAAGCTAGTGAGTGATGTTTCGCGACTTGATGATGAAAATGAAACGGTTTTCACTAGAAAGCTAGGCTTCAGGTTGAACCCGCACTAGCAATTTTTCAAGAACCGTCGAAAATAAAATCGATTTCCAAATAAAGATCGCGCACTGCTAGCAATGATTCTCAAAATATAATATATTTCCAAAACCAATTTTATGGAAGCAGCTTGCGTAGAAGCTCTTACATTGCATAAAACGCAGGAAAACATCGCAAAAAAATCATATCGAGTGCATACGATAAGTCAAAGATTAATAGAAGGAAAGTTTTGTGAACGACATTTTTCCCATTAAATATTTTTGTTCAAAAGTTGGAAGGGGGTAGGGACAGCGCCGTTTTTTTCTCCACTTCTCAAAAACTCTTTCTAGATCAAGTATAAGTTGATTTTATTCTTTGTTGGACATATTGTTCCTTTTCCCTACCGAAAGTCACTGATTCTCTCCTCCACACTAGTAAACAATGTTTGCGTGTGTCATTCAAATCGGCGATAGTCGCCGCCGAAATAGAACTGGTTATACTATTTAGTCATAAAATGTTCGCAAAGCCTCAACTGGATGATAAAGTTGGATTTGGCGACTATAAAGGATTGTGCGATAACAAATCACTGATTGGCTAGCTCTGCGATTGGTCCGTTGGAGATCACATAATGCTCTGCAGAAGGAGTGATATCGATCTCTTGCCGATGTGATTAATTCCAGTATGTTTTAAGAGCGGCGAGTAGCGATGCACATGAACATGAACATCAAGCAGCGCGATGAGATAATCTATTTGAATAAGTTTTTACCTTTAGGCCAGCCGATCACCAGAACATTTTTCTATTGACCAACCTTAATGTTGCTAGGGTTACGTTAAGTCTTGTTACTTTAGCCTTTAATGTACAAGGTGTATAAGAAAAAGAACCAAACAAACATTTTTACTGCTTCCAGATTTAGAAATTTTCTCTCATAAAATATAGATTTTTGGGTCCAGTTAGCTCATATGTGTTTTGAAGATCAAGACGTCGTGTATATAGCGGAGATAGTCAAAGAACATATAAATATTTGTAATAAGAACGTCTGAAAACTGTTCTCAAAACTCTTTCTGTTCGCCATTGAATCAAGGCTTTTCAACTCAGAGAACAATAGGACACGATATTCCAAATCACTGTTTCCAAATGGATATGCTATACTGGAACATTGACTTTCTTTGTAATAGAGTGTCCGGGAAAATGTGAGGAATCTTTCGGAATCAGGTAGAACATGGAAAAATAAGGTGATGAGTTATCTTTTTTTTCCCTAAAGGTCCTCCCTGCGGAGATATGGCTCCCTTAATAACGCCACTGGAAATTGGTTTTCTCAAATGACTTATGAAGTACTCAATTCAATTTTTTAACGATTTCATATGATGGACACTACTAAGGACCTCTTGAGATAGTCTTCTTGATATACATTTACCTTATTTAGTTTACCAGGGGTTCATTTTATTGCTTACAGTTCTAATACCCTGTATGATAGGGACTTCAAAAGAATAATTTGGAAAGCTTGAACCTTCATCTTGAAAAATCCGCAGGAATAGCTTCTGAGGAAAAAGATTATAGGGACTTATTACGCCATTGTACCATGTTCTACCTGAATCCGAGAGATTTCTTCACTTGTGAGCCAAAGTTGATTTTTAATACTATTCGCAACTTTTTGTATTTCCAATCGTCGTTTCTAAGCATACAATTTTAAATTAGAAAAATATCTCTTAGCAACCCCACAAGTCAGCCCTAATCTAAATTTAGAGTAGTATTTCACACCCGCCTCTAGACTTTGTATAAGTTTCTACGTTTGGCTTTTAACATTCCAGTCTCGAGAGCAGCATTGTTTAGTTTTATTGTGTATGTTTCACCTTAACGTATATAAATGGCTCTAGAAATAAAATTATACCGATTGTTTCATTTTATTGGTTCCCGTGTAACAAATGTCTTCCGAAGGGAACGCGATCTGACGAATCGGGATTAGGGTGGTGAAACAATCTCAATAATGATGCACGCTGGCATCCAATATTCCTTATATGTTAAGGGATATAGGATTTTTCTAGATGTTTGAATATTAAACGCTATGATTGTTCCATATTCAACTCAATCGACTATTGCAGCGAGAACATTTAGAAAGTACGTGAAATATGTAACTATTCATTATCCGTTGTGTGTGCATGAATATATTAGAAATTAAATACAATAATTCACATTTAAATGGACAGGCTCCTGTTGTCATACACGAACATAAATAAATATGAAACACGATAGAATGCAGTAATAAACAATGCCTTCAATTACAACTCATTACGTTTGAAGTCGGAATGAATGAGACCAAATAATAAACAATGTAATAAGGCAATAAATTGTTGAATTACTTAACCAATCATTTCCATAATGGTTTCTCAAGATATAATTCTGTCTATGGCTGCTGTTTGTGAATACGAATCATATCATGTTTGATGGTTATAAGAGGTTATAAAAATGGATTTTGCAATTAGAATAACATCACTGACAACGTGTGAATAAATTCCTACAAAAAAAATCATAAGCTCTTACTTTGATGAAAGATGTTTGTTGGACTATGAAAGAAAAATGTCTACAAATAATAATTGTCAACTCGTCAAGAAAGATAGGATCAGCATAACTAAGGTTGTCATAGGTTAGGTAACAAGGGTTTTCCCAGCATTGACTTTACCCGAAGGCCGAATGCTCCATTGTGTTCCTTTTCTCAGAGACCTGCGGTTTCACATTTTTTTGTTCTAAATAATCTGAATCACCTCTTAGTTTTAACGAAGTTGAGAATTTGCAGGATGTCTATGTTTTCAAGGTAGTTTTGTCTCATATAACTCATCAGCCATTTAGAGATGGGCAGTGGCATAGCAGGTGTTCTATAGTTTCATCCTCCTTGATGCAATCCTTGCAAAAATTATTGGTCCTTGGTCTCCATTCCCCACTTTCGGTAAATTGTTCCGAACTCATGGTGTCTCCCATTTCGATTGTTCCACCGGTCGCTATACAGTTTTATCATGGTTCCATCTACTGTATCCTTAAATAGTTGGATCGTTGGTATCGATGAGTTCTCCACTTCGGCTTCGTCTTTTCAAAGTCCTGATTTCGCCAGTCTATCTGCCCTTCGATAACAGCTCATTGTCACCTTCGACCTTACTGTATCTGATTCTAGTAGTCTTAGGGATGCGTTGGTGTCAACATAGATTGTGACTACTTGCGTTATATTGTCCATTTTTTGAGGTAGAATACAGAATGCCGCATTATTTTTGAAGTTTGAGAGACTCTTCAATGTCTAGGTCTTTTGAGAATAACCCTCTTCTTTGTTAATATAAGTCCTTGCCGCACCTTTAAACATGAAGATCTCGTCCTTCTTTATTATGGAGTCTTGTTACCAATCTCCTCTGGAAGGATTTTTGTCCAACGCCTTATTCTCATAAGATCTCTTAGTTACCATGTAGTCTGACGCAACTTCGCCTTTGAGATTTCTCTTAGCAAAGTCGGGTGTCAAATTGTTGCCTGCTTCAACAATCTGAATGCCCTCAGTCTGAGAGCTCTCTTTGCGGCCGTGCTTTTAAGAAAACAATCAATGGGTAGGAGGTATAGAATAACCTCTAAAGCTGCTTGCGGTGAGCTATTGCTCCTGTTGTACTCAGTGTTGCCAGCCGTTCTATTCTAATGAGTGATCTGTATTACTTGTTTGAAATGGCAAATACTTTGAAAACTTGATTTTATTTTTCTACGCGATGCGTCGCGGTTCAATCAGTACTATCTTTGTTCGGCATCAGATGTGAATTGAGATTGAATTTAAATAAAAGTGTGTATCAAAAATGTTGATTCTGCTCAAGTGTAGCGAAAAATGGTCAAGCTCCAAAATAGGATTTCAACCTAGTGAAGATTTTCTACTATTCTAGATTAACGTGATGGTATTTCTTTTCTCTGACCAAAGTTCTTGTCTCTTTTCACTCACCAAACGCGATCGGAACCTGTCGACCAAGCAGTTTTTTATCTCGAAGTATTGGTTTTGTATTTTCCAGCGAGGGCTTGTTAACTGAAATTCTCTCGGTATGGTATTTTAATAATAATCACAGAACACATGTAATGGATGTGCCCGAACTTCGTTAGATCGCGAGATGGCGATACTTAGAATGACACATGACAGCTTATCAGCTTGTCATGATAATAGGCCATTTTAGAAACATATCATAACATAACATAACATAACGTCAAAATTGACAGCTTATACCTTGAACAATACTCTATTACAACAAAATTATTCAAATTGTTATTAAAACATCAAGCAAAAAGGATTAATATAACTAACTATTGCTCTAATGATACTATGGTCTGCAACGTTGCAACTTCCACAGTGACTAACCAGCCCGGTCTCAAAATATTTGAAAGCATTCAAACTTTTGAAAGCTTTTAACTGATGATGTGCAGTATCATGGACTTGTGGTCAGCACTAAATAACTTATCATGTCCATGTTACTTATTTTTGGAAACAACTGAGGGCTTTCATCAAAGTCACTTGAACCAAAGGAGTGTATGGTGTAGGTTCTCCCCAATCGACATTTTGTGTTTGTATCTACTTATTCAATGATATCTGATCTTCCAGTTTCTAACTTTGCGAGATTATCACTCATTTCACAGCTTTTCAGGATCAAAACCATATTGCACATGTATAGCATTTTGAAAAATGTCTCAGAAAGTGAAGAAAAAAAGTGACCATTAGAGGTTTATGTTTGTTTACGGTACAATCAGCTGACTCTTAGGTTATGTTCTGAAATGGCCTATAGATGAAGTCATTTGAACGTCACCTTTTATCTTCATGTTGTCTGTCATGCTTTGAATCCTCTCTAAGTGGAAATATGCCCTGGTAATCCTTATCAAAAAACCTCTAAGAACGCAGGATACAACCCGGAATACTAGAGGCTCATCAATCTTCCAGTCAAGAGTATTCCACAACAAAGCAAACAGTGAGGCTAAGTGACACCACCCTGAAAAGGTCGAACAAAGAGAAAGAAAGAGAAGCAGCGCAGTACCCATCAACTATGGAAGCCCACACTGACGTCTTCTCCAGATGTTTCTGGACATTCAAGAGAAAACCGAAAAACCCACATTTATTCAAAGTTTTTGTCTTTATTTGACAAATAAAGAAAGTTTCGAAGTCAAAGTCAAAGTCAGTGCTTTTATGTATAGAAATCTGTAAAATATTTTGTAGATAGTTCGATTTGCATCAACTGAATTCCGTGGCGCATTGTCCCGTAAAATTTTTTACGTCAGTTTGTCTTCTAAACTTTTATACAGTGAGGACGTAAATAGTCCCCCCCCCTCTAACTTTTGAACGCATTAATATTTTTGGCTCAAATTTGGAAGTGTGTTTCAGGGTAGGCTTTACTAAGTTTTGACCTCCAAAAAAAATTTTCATCTGTCAAACTGACAGCTGGGCACCATTTTGAAACAGAAAATTAAATGGAAAAGGGGGTGATACTTTATTTGAAAGGTCCTTCCATTCTCTTTTCACCCCCAAAGTTTGAAGTCCTTATTTTTCATAAGGAATAAATAATTAAATAATTTTGCATGATTTCGTTCTTAATATTATCTTTAGTATTAGGTTTTTTTGAGATTTTTTATTAAATACTGTTGTAGAAAAAATCACTTATGTTATAGGTTAGTTTTTTCATTGTTAATAAAGTTCTTTTAAGAATTAGAGATAGTATTTTGACCCAAATAATTTATTTTCGATATGGCGCCATTTCCTTAAGAAAAATGCTAAGGACTTTAAACTTGGGGGGTGAAAAGAGAATAGAAGGACCTTTCAGATAAGGTATCACATGACCCCCTTTTCCATTTAATAATTTGTTTCAAAATGTGGCCAGCTGTCAGTTTGACAGTTGAATTTTTTTTTTGGAGGTCAAAACTTAGTAAAGCCTACCCTGAACAACACCTCCAAATTTGAGCCAAAAATATTAATGCGTTCAAAAGTTAGAGGGGGGGGGGGACTATTTACGTCCTCACTGTATGTGTTTTGTGATGATAATTGTTTTTGTCAGAACCCTGGTGCTGACGTATTCACGAAAGCTGGTGCTGGAGTGCAGCATGCGGGGACGTCTGTAATAAAAATATTATCTCTGGAACAAGTCAATGCTGTGAACAAAATCCACAAAACGCTAGGCCATATGTTGAATTGATTTCCACTTCTTTGCAACAAGTAGTTCTTGAAAAGAATATCCAAAATCATTCCGTGAGATTCCAACACCAAATTATGCAAGAAATCTGTCCTCTCAAATCAATATTTGAGAAAAAGTATGGGCCCCAATACTGATCCGTGAGGAACTCTTCAATTGACGAATAATCTCCTCACCATCCAACAATGTGCTGCCTTCCGTAGAGATATGAGGCAAACCAGTCCAAATAAGCAACTTCCCTAAAACCATATCTAAGATTTCTTCAGAAGTATTATCCGGTCCACATGATTGAAAGCTCTCATGAAGTCACAAAAATTTGCAGTC
The DNA here is from genome assembly GCA_958502075.1 of Orchestes rusci. Taxonomy (NCBI): domain Eukaryota; kingdom Metazoa; phylum Arthropoda; class Insecta; order Coleoptera; family Curculionidae; genus Orchestes; species Orchestes rusci. Next base: position 99,978,981 of record OY293304.1, read on the forward strand.
GCCTTCAATGAGACCAAGATAAAGTCTCTCAAGAAATTCAAAAATTGCATCGGTTGTGCCAAGGAATCTTTGAAAATTTTGGTATTTGCTCAATATGTGATGTTTGTTCAACCTCTCTTTCACCAAAGTTTACTAATATACAATAAGTTAGGTCACTTAGAAGTCGGCTCTTTGAAAAACCCGTATACAAGCGCGGCCGCGGCGTCAAAGCATGCCGTTCAAAGAAACCCGCCCAGCGCAAAATGGTTCAAAGCGACCGACAGACGTTCCGAACTAATGGGAACTGGGCTCTCCAAGAGAAACGAAGTAGAAGGGTGGAGCCGGTTTCGCGCGTTTTCGAAAGTGGTCCAACTGTTTATTATTAGTAAACTTTGCTTTCACCAACTTTTCAATCATTTTCGCAAGGCTAGGAACCAGGAAAATGTGCAGATGATTTGATGGGTCTTCCATATCATCACCTTTGTATAGAGAAATCATTACAATCAGAGCAGACAGGGCTTTCTACAGGGAATTTTCAAACACCTTCAGAGAAGTCTGGTCTATTCCTGCACCCTTCTCATTGCTACCGGTAGTTTTCAATGTTTCTGATGGTTTTCCTCATTGATAATGAGCATCCTTCCTCCACTTTGTTGCAAGAGTGTTGGATTCCTTTTGCAAAATACTTTTGTCTTGAGAATTAGATTTTGATCTTTGTAGGCAGTTCTAAAAAGTTTGAAGTGGTTGTTAAGAAATCTAGTTTTTTTAAGGTTATTCAAACAACGCGGGTCTTGGGAAGTTATTCGTATAGCAGTAGTACCTTCGACGAGGTTTGAAAGTATTATCTTCCTCTATTGATGATATTAGAACTTTGCTTTCAAGAGCTAGCTAGCAAGCTTGAACCAAAACATGACCAAATTAAGTATAATACAAAAAAACTTTTTATCATTTATTGCACAACTATTATATCACAAACGATGAGAGAATTGAAAATGTTCTAGAGCATCAGATGACAGATTTTATTCACTCACTGATTCTTTCTTTTTTGGGATTTTAAGCACAGACAATCATGTCAGTGTTGAGTTCATAAAACGGAAATTTAGCGACCGGACGTGTACTGGGCATACGGAAAATTTCTTCACAACATTTTTCAACCTGAAAAGTCACCTCAAAAGCTGAACGGCTTATGGAAAATTTTTGTTGGGTTCCCATTGACATCATAAATCATTCTGTCGATTGTCATCAGCGAAAAAGTTCATCAGCAATTGGGTATTCCTCCAAAAGATGCCTTCCTTATTCCAACCCTTCAAGTGCGTGCTAACGATATGACTTTATTTTCTGTTTAGATTGTTATATTGTTAAAGTGTTTAAATGCCATACACGAGAGTGAAAAAAAATATTTTTTTCTGCAAAAGAAAAATTGATTTGCCGTATGCCTAGCAACGCCCAGCTGCTAAGTTTTCATTTTTTGATCTTATCACTGACATTATTTTTAGTGGTTAATATTCCAGAAAAGGGAAAATCAGTCAAGTAATGTGTCTTAATCTGACGGTCTATGTACCGATCGGGGGGGTATCGGATGCCTAAATTGAAAAATCTTAGAGTCATGAATTTGGTACTCTGAGCTCTATAATCATTTGTGTCCAAAAAGTTGATATATTATTTGGTTCAGGTATCTAAAAGTTGCTAAATAATTTAAAATGTTGTAGGAGTGTGGAGGTCAAAAAACCTCAACTTATTTTCCATGAACGCAAAGATTATAGCGATATTCATGAAAAACTGCAAGACAAAAATGTTGGTCTCTTCTTACAACAGAATTGTGTAATTAAAAAAAATCAAATAAACAGGAAGCATACCATGGTGATGTCATGTTGGCTATAATGGACAAGTGTCACCATAATTTCTTTCACGCACACTGATTCTATAGAAGATTCTAAAAGAAAGCACGCATTATCAGTGTCCATAAAACAACGATTAGGAAACTGAAATTAATGCGAATAAAATGTTAAACATGAGAAGTTCATTACTTCGAATTGCAGTCATTAGACTGCTGATCTCATAATTCGATACATTGTTGTGCTATTGTCTGCCAGCAATGGACTGGAATTTTTAATTCTATACCGTTACTTTAGTATCTTGAATGGGAGCTAATTTTAGAATGATTCTTGAAATATCGTCTATCATTGTAATTGAAGATGATAGCGTCAATTTCAACGGAAAAGGAATACCGCATTAGGTAACTTGTAGTATTCAATCTATACTTATAAAAGAGCAGTCTTGTCCTTACTGACTCATCAATGCTGAGCCAAAACTATGATAGATAGAGCCATGAAATTTTGAAGAAATATTCTGCTAAATATTTCTAGGTGTGCTAAGAAAGGATTTCGCGAAATTTTATCCCTTAGGGGATGAATCATAACTCAATGAAAAGTTGTATTTTTGCTCAAATCGAATTATATTAATAATTTTGGATTATGGTCACATCGACTTGAAATTTCATTATGATGATCTTGGATGAAATGAATAAAACATGTGTCTCGTCGTTTTCCAAGTTTATGATTGTGGCTTCCAACGATATTCGATAACATTAAAACAATTGCGGGCGAAGCCGTGACGGGTACTGTTAGTACGCCTATAGCTATTTGAGGAATATCATATATTGTCGATTCAAATATAAGCTGATCTCCACAGCTTCTTCGAATGTTATGAATTTTGATCTGAGCCGATATGAAAATGAAATGCAACTTTCAAACATATTTTGGTGATTGCAGCGTGGCCGGATCTATGTATAAGGTTTTCCTAGTAAGTTTCTTATTTTAGATAGAATACCCTGTGATATATTTGATTTTTGAATACTGTATGAGATTCAGTTTAACTTTTATGAAATATGTTATGACTAGGATGATGATATGGTAATGGTAAAGGTGAAGACGGGGGAGCAAAGCCCGGCGAATGGGCCCAGTGGCCCTCTTCGCCATCCCCGCTTGGCCAACTCAACTACTCAAACCCGTTCTTGTCGTAAATAGGAGCAGACCTTCCCAGCTCAGGTACCCCAACTCTTCCCTGGAGATACTGGCTGTTCCTAGGACCTTCCTTCTCAAGCGACTCCACCTGTCGCAAACTCCTAGCAGGTGGTAGGAGGTTTTCTCCACCCTTTTGCAGTGGAGGCATAGGGGTTATTCGCTTATTCCTTACTAATCCAGGTGTCTGTTGAGCCTGCAATGACCTGTCAGAATGCAAACGATGGTGCTCAGTGCCTTCCTGCTCTTGTTCAGCAATTGGGCCGTCCTTAGTCTGCGTGAGGTTCTGATATCGTTTCTTTGGCGTGCCTGTACCCCTACTAGTTTGACCTTCTTGTTCTCATCCAGCACCTGCAGCGCATCCCTACACTCATGGACCAGCAGGCAACTTATTCTTGGTTTGGTGATTGCGTCAAGTGCCGCTTGACTGTCGGAGTAGATAACAATGTTATTCTCCATTTCCCTTTTCACCTCATCAATGGAGGCAACCTCTAGGATAGCGCCTGGAAGACTGAGGAGGAAGACCAAAGAGGGGAAAAGCTTCGCCAGTGTTTCTGTCAGCCCTGAAAACTCCGGCTCCAGTCGAACCCGTGCGTTCAGCCTTGAAGCCATCTGTGAACCAGACATGAGTGTTGACAGGCGCCTCCATCGGTTTGGTCAGACACTCTTCTCTCGTCGGTACGTGCACCTCAGAGCTCCTTTGGAGTCTGAGAGGACCATCCGTTGGTGTCAACCCGGCCGATAGGAGCGGTAACTCGCACCGCACCAGTGATGATATTCTGGTGTGTTTCCTCTTGAAAAAGAAGATATCATTTCAATTAAAAAAATAAAATGCTCAGTATGAATCAGGTTATGGTAATTTTACATAAATCGAATCAATTTAATATTCTTGAACTCCACACTCCAAACTGGTGATAAAACATGCGTTGGATGAAATGTTACATGATATCTTCTTTTTCAAGTGAGATATTTCACTTTCATCAGAGCTTGTTTACATTGGATCTTATGAAAGATAAATGTGTGTACTCCTTTTCATGTCACGTAATATAGTTTCTCAAGTATTCGACATCCTATTTTATGAAAGACAAATTTCATAAATTATTTTACATACATTTCTCAGTAACACAACCTGAGACGTAAAAATTCTCTAGTAGTATCTTCAAAAAATCTCAAAGTTTCTATAAGGTGTGCCAAAAAAAGTTCAAATATCTATTCGCGATTATTGGAAAAAAGTGGAACAATTTTTGTTTACAAATCGAACAGGGTATTTCATTATTGATCTGAGCGTTCAATTTGGATTCGAAAAACGTTAACATTGCCTTATAGTTTGGCCGTTTTTGAAATATTATCGAGAATTTCTCATCAGACGTCCATTCATCAAATTAAATTGTTTGACTTTGATCAATTAAGAGGCCGATTATTGATTTTTCTGAAAAATCTATTCAACACTTCCATCTATAAAGAAATTTACCAGTTTTCTGTTTGTTAAAGGTGGGTTCAATGGGGAAATGTCTTACAAAATTCAGTATTCTGGATACTGAAATAGTGTTCCACTGTTCGTTCCACGTTATGTTTTTGTTTATCTTCGAGGTCCTGAATAAAGTTATTGATGACAAAAAGCTAGTGAGTGATGTTTCGCGACTTGATGATGAAAATGAAACGGTTTTCACTAGAAAGCTAGGCTTCAGGTTGAACCCGCACTAGCAATTTTTCAAGAACCGTCGAAAATAAAATCGATTTCCAAATAAAGATCGCGCACTGCTAGCAATGATTCTCAAAATATAATATATTTCCAAAACCAATTTTATGGAAGCAGCTTGCGTAGAAGCTCTTACATTGCATAAAACGCAGGAAAACATCGCAAAAAAATCATATCGAGTGCATACGATAAGTCAAAGATTAATAGAAGGAAAGTTTTGTGAACGACATTTTTCCCATTAAATATTTTTGTTCAAAAGTTGGAAGGGGGTAGGGACAGCGCCGTTTTTTTCTCCACTTCTCAAAAACTCTTTCTAGATCAAGTATAAGTTGATTTTATTCTTTGTTGGACATATTGTTCCTTTTCCCTACCGAAAGTCACTGATTCTCTCCTCCACACTAGTAAACAATGTTTGCGTGTGTCATTCAAATCGGCGATAGTCGCCGCCGAAATAGAACTGGTTATACTATTTAGTCATAAAATGTTCGCAAAGCCTCAACTGGATGATAAAGTTGGATTTGGCGACTATAAAGGATTGTGCGATAACAAATCACTGATTGGCTAGCTCTGCGATTGGTCCGTTGGAGATCACATAATGCTCTGCAGAAGGAGTGATATCGATCTCTTGCCGATGTGATTAATTCCAGTATGTTTTAAGAGCGGCGAGTAGCGATGCACATGAACATGAACATCAAGCAGCGCGATGAGATAATCTATTTGAATAAGTTTTTACCTTTAGGCCAGCCGATCACCAGAACATTTTTCTATTGACCAACCTTAATGTTGCTAGGGTTACGTTAAGTCTTGTTACTTTAGCCTTTAATGTACAAGGTGTATAAGAAAAAGAACCAAACAAACATTTTTACTGCTTCCAGATTTAGAAATTTTCTCTCATAAAATATAGATTTTTGGGTCCAGTTAGCTCATATGTGTTTTGAAGATCAAGACGTCGTGTATATAGCGGAGATAGTCAAAGAACATATAAATATTTGTAATAAGAACGTCTGAAAACTGTTCTCAAAACTCTTTCTGTTCGCCATTGAATCAAGGCTTTTCAACTCAGAGAACAATAGGACACGATATTCCAAATCACTGTTTCCAAATGGATATGCTATACTGGAACATTGACTTTCTTTGTAATAGAGTGTCCGGGAAAATGTGAGGAATCTTTCGGAATCAGGTAGAACATGGAAAAATAAGGTGATGAGTTATCTTTTTTTTCCCTAAAGGTCCTCCCTGCGGAGATATGGCTCCCTTAATAACGCCACTGGAAATTGGTTTTCTCAAATGACTTATGAAGTACTCAATTCAATTTTTTAACGATTTCATATGATGGACACTACTAAGGACCTCTTGAGATAGTCTTCTTGATATACATTTACCTTATTTAGTTTACCAGGGGTTCATTTTATTGCTTACAGTTCTAATACCCTGTATGATAGGGACTTCAAAAGAATAATTTGGAAAGCTTGAACCTTCATCTTGAAAAATCCGCAGGAATAGCTTCTGAGGAAAAAGATTATAGGGACTTATTACGCCATTGTACCATGTTCTACCTGAATCCGAGAGATTTCTTCACTTGTGAGCCAAAGTTGATTTTTAATACTATTCGCAACTTTTTGTATTTCCAATCGTCGTTTCTAAGCATACAATTTTAAATTAGAAAAATATCTCTTAGCAACCCCACAAGTCAGCCCTAATCTAAATTTAGAGTAGTATTTCACACCCGCCTCTAGACTTTGTATAAGTTTCTACGTTTGGCTTTTAACATTCCAGTCTCGAGAGCAGCATTGTTTAGTTTTATTGTGTATGTTTCACCTTAACGTATATAAATGGCTCTAGAAATAAAATTATACCGATTGTTTCATTTTATTGGTTCCCGTGTAACAAATGTCTTCCGAAGGGAACGCGATCTGACGAATCGGGATTAGGGTGGTGAAACAATCTCAATAATGATGCACGCTGGCATCCAATATTCCTTATATGTTAAGGGATATAGGATTTTTCTAGATGTTTGAATATTAAACGCTATGATTGTTCCATATTCAACTCAATCGACTATTGCAGCGAGAACATTTAGAAAGTACGTGAAATATGTAACTATTCATTATCCGTTGTGTGTGCATGAATATATTAGAAATTAAATACAATAATTCACATTTAAATGGACAGGCTCCTGTTGTCATACACGAACATAAATAAATATGAAACACGATAGAATGCAGTAATAAACAATGCCTTCAATTACAACTCATTACGTTTGAAGTCGGAATGAATGAGACCAAATAATAAACAATGTAATAAGGCAATAAATTGTTGAATTACTTAACCAATCATTTCCATAATGGTTTCTCAAGATATAATTCTGTCTATGGCTGCTGTTTGTGAATACGAATCATATCATGTTTGATGGTTATAAGAGGTTATAAAAATGGATTTTGCAATTAGAATAACATCACTGACAACGTGTGAATAAATTCCTACAAAAAAAATCATAAGCTCTTACTTTGATGAAAGATGTTTGTTGGACTATGAAAGAAAAATGTCTACAAATAATAATTGTCAACTCGTCAAGAAAGATAGGATCAGCATAACTAAGGTTGTCATAGGTTAGGTAACAAGGGTTTTCCCAGCATTGACTTTACCCGAAGGCCGAATGCTCCATTGTGTTCCTTTTCTCAGAGACCTGCGGTTTCACATTTTTTTGTTCTAAATAATCTGAATCACCTCTTAGTTTTAACGAAGTTGAGAATTTGCAGGATGTCTATGTTTTCAAGGTAGTTTTGTCTCATATAACTCATCAGCCATTTAGAGATGGGCAGTGGCATAGCAGGTGTTCTATAGTTTCATCCTCCTTGATGCAATCCTTGCAAAAATTATTGGTCCTTGGTCTCCATTCCCCACTTTCGGTAAATTGTTCCGAACTCATGGTGTCTCCCATTTCGATTGTTCCACCGGTCGCTATACAGTTTTATCATGGTTCCATCTACTGTATCCTTAAATAGTTGGATCGTTGGTATCGATGAGTTCTCCACTTCGGCTTCGTCTTTTCAAAGTCCTGATTTCGCCAGTCTATCTGCCCTTCGATAACAGCTCATTGTCACCTTCGACCTTACTGTATCTGATTCTAGTAGTCTTAGGGATGCGTTGGTGTCAACATAGATTGTGACTACTTGCGTTATATTGTCCATTTTTTGAGGTAGAATACAGAATGCCGCATTATTTTTGAAGTTTGAGAGACTCTTCAATGTCTAGGTCTTTTGAGAATAACCCTCTTCTTTGTTAATATAAGTCCTTGCCGCACCTTTAAACATGAAGATCTCGTCCTTCTTTATTATGGAGTCTTGTTACCAATCTCCTCTGGAAGGATTTTTGTCCAACGCCTTATTCTCATAAGATCTCTTAGTTACCATGTAGTCTGACGCAACTTCGCCTTTGAGATTTCTCTTAGCAAAGTCGGGTGTCAAATTGTTGCCTGCTTCAACAATCTGAATGCCCTCAGTCTGAGAGCTCTCTTTGCGGCCGTGCTTTTAAGAAAACAATCAATGGGTAGGAGGTATAGAATAACCTCTAAAGCTGCTTGCGGTGAGCTATTGCTCCTGTTGTACTCAGTGTTGCCAGCCGTTCTATTCTAATGAGTGATCTGTATTACTTGTTTGAAATGGCAAATACTTTGAAAACTTGATTTTATTTTTCTACGCGATGCGTCGCGGTTCAATCAGTACTATCTTTGTTCGGCATCAGATGTGAATTGAGATTGAATTTAAATAAAAGTGTGTATCAAAAATGTTGATTCTGCTCAAGTGTAGCGAAAAATGGTCAAGCTCCAAAATAGGATTTCAACCTAGTGAAGATTTTCTACTATTCTAGATTAACGTGATGGTATTTCTTTTCTCTGACCAAAGTTCTTGTCTCTTTTCACTCACCAAACGCGATCGGAACCTGTCGACCAAGCAGTTTTTTATCTCGAAGTATTGGTTTTGTATTTTCCAGCGAGGGCTTGTTAACTGAAATTCTCTCGGTATGGTATTTTAATAATAATCACAGAACACATGTAATGGATGTGCCCGAACTTCGTTAGATCGCGAGATGGCGATACTTAGAATGACACATGACAGCTTATCAGCTTGTCATGATAATAGGCCATTTTAGAAACATATCATAACATAACATAACATAACGTCAAAATTGACAGCTTATACCTTGAACAATACTCTATTACAACAAAATTATTCAAATTGTTATTAAAACATCAAGCAAAAAGGATTAATATAACTAACTATTGCTCTAATGATACTATGGTCTGCAACGTTGCAACTTCCACAGTGACTAACCAGCCCGGTCTCAAAATATTTGAAAGCATTCAAACTTTTGAAAGCTTTTAACTGATGATGTGCAGTATCATGGACTTGTGGTCAGCACTAAATAACTTATCATGTCCATGTTACTTATTTTTGGAAACAACTGAGGGCTTTCATCAAAGTCACTTGAACCAAAGGAGTGTATGGTGTAGGTTCTCCCCAATCGACATTTTGTGTTTGTATCTACTTATTCAATGATATCTGATCTTCCAGTTTCTAACTTTGCGAGATTATCACTCATTTCACAGCTTTTCAGGATCAAAACCATATTGCACATGTATAGCATTTTGAAAAATGTCTCAGAAAGTGAAGAAAAAAAGTGACCATTAGAGGTTTATGTTTGTTTACGGTACAATCAGCTGACTCTTAGGTTATGTTCTGAAATGGCCTATAGATGAAGTCATTTGAACGTCACCTTTTATCTTCATGTTGTCTGTCATGCTTTGAATCCTCTCTAAGTGGAAATATGCCCTGGTAATCCTTATCAAAAAACCTCTAAGAACGCAGGATACAACCCGGAATACTAGAGGCTCATCAATCTTCCAGTCAAGAGTATTCCACAACAAAGCAAACAGTGAGGCTAAGTGACACCACCCTGAAAAGGTCGAACAAAGAGAAAGAAAGAGAAGCAGCGCAGTACCCATCAACTATGGAAGCCCACACTGACGTCTTCTCCAGATGTTTCTGGACATTCAAGAGAAAACCGAAAAACCCACATTTATTCAAAGTTTTTGTCTTTATTTGACAAATAAAGAAAGTTTCGAAGTCAAAGTCAAAGTCAGTGCTTTTATGTATAGAAATCTGTAAAATATTTTGTAGATAGTTCGATTTGCATCAACTGAATTCCGTGGCGCATTGTCCCGTAAAATTTTTTACGTCAGTTTGTCTTCTAAACTTTTATACAGTGAGGACGTAAATAGTCCCCCCCCCTCTAACTTTTGAACGCATTAATATTTTTGGCTCAAATTTGGAAGTGTGTTTCAGGGTAGGCTTTACTAAGTTTTGACCTCCAAAAAAAATTTTCATCTGTCAAACTGACAGCTGGGCACCATTTTGAAACAGAAAATTAAATGGAAAAGGGGGTGATACTTTATTTGAAAGGTCCTTCCATTCTCTTTTCACCCCCAAAGTTTGAAGTCCTTATTTTTCATAAGGAATAAATAATTAAATAATTTTGCATGATTTCGTTCTTAATATTATCTTTAGTATTAGGTTTTTTTGAGATTTTTTATTAAATACTGTTGTAGAAAAAATCACTTATGTTATAGGTTAGTTTTTTCATTGTTAATAAAGTTCTTTTAAGAATTAGAGATAGTATTTTGACCCAAATAATTTATTTTCGATATGGCGCCATTTCCTTAAGAAAAATGCTAAGGACTTTAAACTTGGGGGGTGAAAAGAGAATAGAAGGACCTTTCAGATAAGGTATCACATGACCCCCTTTTCCATTTAATAATTTGTTTCAAAATGTGGCCAGCTGTCAGTTTGACAGTTGAATTTTTTTTTTGGAGGTCAAAACTTAGTAAAGCCTACCCTGAACAACACCTCCAAATTTGAGCCAAAAATATTAATGCGTTCAAAAGTTAGAGGGGGGGGGGGACTATTTACGTCCTCACTGTATGTGTTTTGTGATGATAATTGTTTTTGTCAGAACCCTGGTGCTGACGTATTCACGAAAGCTGGTGCTGGAGTGCAGCATGCGGGGACGTCTGTAATAAAAATATTATCTCTGGAACAAGTCAATGCTGTGAACAAAATCCACAAAACGCTAGGCCATATGTTGAATTGATTTCCACTTCTTTGCAACAAGTAGTTCTTGAAAAGAATATCCAAAATCATTCCGTGAGATTCCAACACCAAATTATGCAAGAAATCTGTCCTCTCAAATCAATATTTGAGAAAAAGTATGGGCCCCAATACTGATCCGTGAGGAACTCTTCAATTGACGAATAATCTCCTCACCATCCAACAATGTGCTGCCTTCCGTAGAGATATGAGGCAAACCAGTCCAAATAAGCAACTTCCCTAAAACCATATCTAAGATTTCTTCAGAAGTATTATCCGGTCCACATGATTGAAAGCTCTCATGAAGTCACAAAAATTTGCAGTCGCCTTCAATGAGACCAAGATAAAGTCTCTCAAGAAATTCAAAAATTGCATCGGTTGTGCCAAGGAATCTTTGAAAATTTTGGTATTTGCTCAATATGTGATGTTTGTTCAACCTCTCTTTCACCAAAGTTTACTAATATACAATAAGTTAGGTCACTTAGAAGTCGGCTCTTTGAAAAACCCGTATACAAGCGCGGCCGCGGCGTCAAAGCATGCCGTTCAAAGAAACCCGCCCAGCGCAAAATGGTTCAAAGCGACCGACAGACGTTCCGAACTAATGGGAACTGGGCTCTCCAAGAGAAACGAAGTAGAAGGGTGGAGCCGGTTTCGCGCGTTTTCGAAAGTGGTCCAACTGTTTATTATTAGTAAACTTTGCTTTCACCAACTTTTCAATCATTTTCGCAAGGCTAGGAACCAGGAAAATGTGCAGATGATTTGATGGGTCTTCCATATCATCACCTTTGTATAGAGAAATCATTACAATCAGAGCAGACAGGGCTTTCTACAGGGAATTTTCAAACACCTTCAGAGAAGTCTGGTCTATTCCTGCACCCTTCTCATTGCTACCGGTAGTTTTCAATGTTTCTGATGGTTTTCCTCATTGATAATGAGCATCCTTCCTCCACTTTGTTGCAAGAGTGTTGGATTCCTTTTGCAAAATACTTTTGTCTTGAGAATTAGATTTTGATCTTTGTAGGCAGTTCTAAAAAGTTTGAAGTGGTTGTTAAGAAATCTAGTTTTTTTAAGGTTATTCAAACAACGCGGGTCTTGGGAAGTTATTCGTATAGCAGTAGTACCTTCGACGAGGTTTGAAAGTATTATCTTCCTCTATTGATGATATTAGAACTTTGCTTTCAAGAGCTAGCTAGCAAGCTTGAACCAAAACATGACCAAATTAAGTATAATACAAAAAAACTTTTTATCATTTATTGCACAACTATTATATCACAAACGATGAGAGAATTGAAAATGTTCTAGAGCATCAGATGACAGATTTTATTCACTCACTGATTCTTTCTTTTTTGGGATTTTAAGCACAGACAATCATGTCAGTGTTGAGTTCATAAAACGGAAATTTAGCGACCGGACGTGTACTGGGCATACGGAAAATTTCTTCACAACATTTTTCAACCTGAAAAGTCACCTCAAAAGCTGAACGGCTTATGGAAAATTTTTGTTGGGTTCCCATTGACATCATAAATCATTCTGTCGATTGTCATCAGCGAAAAAGTTCATCAGCAATTGGGTATTCCTCCAAAAGATGCCTTCCTTATTCCAACCCTTCAAGTGCGTGCTAACGATATGACTTTATTTTCTGTTTAGATTGTTATATTGTTAAAGTGTTTAAATGCCATACACGAGAGTGAAAAAAAATATTTTTTTCTGCAAAAGAAAAATTGATTTGCCGTATGCCTAGCAACGCCCAGCTGCTAAGTTTTCATTTTTTGATCTTATCACTGACATTATTTTTAGTGGTTAATATTCCAGAAAAGGGAAAATCAGTCAAGTAATGTGTCTTAATCTGACGGTCTATGTACCGATCGGGGGGGTATCGGATGCCTAAATTGAAAAATCTTAGAGTCATGAATTTGGTACTCTGAGCTCTATAATCATTTGTGTCCAAAAAGTTGATATATTATTTGGTTCAGGTATCTAAAAGTTGCTAAATAATTTAAAATGTTGTAGGAGTGTGGAGGTCAAAAAACCTCAACTTATTTTCCATGAACGCAAAGATTATAGCGATATTCATGAAAAACTGCAAGACAAAAATGTTGGTCTCTTCTTACAACAGAATTGTGTAATTAAAAAAAATCAAATAAACAGGAAGCATACCATGGTGATGTCATGTTGGCTATAATGGACAAGTGTCACCATAATTTCTTTCACGCACACTGATTCTATAGAAGATTCTAAAAGAAAGCACGCATTATCAGTGTCCATAAAACAACGATTAGGAAACTGAAATTAATGCGAATAAAATGTTAAACATGAGAAGTTCATTACTTCGAATTGCAGTCATTAGACTGCTGATCTCATAATTCGATACATTGTTGTGCTATTGTCTGCCAGCAATGGACTGGAATTTTTAATTCTATACCGTTACTTTAGTATCTTGAATGGGAGCTAATTTTAGAATGATTCTTGAAATATCGTCTATCATTGTAATTGAAGATGATAGCGTCAATTTCAACGGAAAAGGAATACCGCATTAGGTAACTTGTAGTATTCAATCTATACTTATAAAAGAGCAGTCTTGTCCTTACTGACTCATCAATGCTGAGCCAAAACTATGATAGATAGAGCCATGAAATTTTGAAGAAATATTCTGCTAAATATTTCTAGGTGTGCTAAGAAAGGATTTCGCGAAATTTTATCCCTTAGGGGATGAATCATAACTCAATGAAAAGTTGTATTTTTGCTCAAATCGAATTATATTAATAATTTTGGATTATGGTCACATCGACTTGAAATTTCATTATGATGATCTTGGATGAAATGAATAAAACATGTGTCTCGTCGTTTTCCAAGTTTATGATTGTGGCTTCCAACGATATTCGATAACATTAAAACAATTGCGGGCGAAGCCGTGACGGGTACTGTTAGTACGCCTATAGCTATTTGAGGAATATCATATATTGTCGATTCAAATATAAGCTGATCTCCACAGCTTCTTCGAATGTTATGAATTTTGATCTGAGCCGATATGAAAATGAAATGCAACTTTCAAACATATTTTGGTGATTGCAGCGTGGCCGGATCTATGTATAAGGTTTTCCTAGTAAGTTTCTTATTTTAGATAGAATACCCTGTGATATATTTGATTTTTGAATACTGTATGAGATTCAGTTTAACTTTTATGAAATATGTTATGACTAGGATGATGATATGGTAATGGTAAAGGTGAAGACGGGGGAGCAAAGCCCGGCGAATGGGCCCAGTGGCCCTCTTCGCCATCCCCGCTTGGCCAACTCAACTACTCAAACCCGTTCTTGTCGTAAATAGGAGCAGACCTTCCCAGCTCAGGTACCCCAACTCTTCCCTGGAGATACTGGCTGTTCCTAGGACCTTCCTTCTCAAGCGACTCCACCTGTCGCAAACTCCTAGCAGGTGGTAGGAGGTTTTCTCCACCCTTTTGCAGTGGAGGCATAGGGGTTATTCGCTTATTCCTTACTAATCCAGGTGTCTGTTGAGCCTGCAATGACCTGTCAGAATGCAAACGATGGTGCTCAGTGCCTTCCTGCTCTTGTTCAGCAATTGGGCCGTCCTTAGTCTGCGTGAGGTTCTGATATCGTTTCTTTGGCGTGCCTGTACCCCTACTAGTTTGACCTTCTTGTTCTCATCCAGCACCTGCAGCGCATCCCTACACTCATGGACCAGCAGGCAACTTATTCTTGGTTTGGTGATTGCGTCAAGTGCCGCTTGACTGTCGGAGTAGATAACAATGTTATTCTCCATTTCCCTTTTCACCTCATCAATGGAGGCAACCTCTAGGATAGCGCCTGGAAGACTGAGGAGGAAGACCAAAGAGGGGAAAAGCTTCGCCAGTGTTTCTGTCAGCCCTGAAAACTCCGGCTCCAGTCGAACCCGTGCGTTCAGCCTTGAAGCCATCTGTGAACCAGACATGAGTGTTGACAGGCGCCTCCATCGGTTTGGTCAGACACTCTTCTCTCGTCGGTACGTGCACCTCAGAGCTCCTTTGGAGTCTGAGAGGACCATCCGTTGGTGTCAACCCGGCCGATAGGAGCGGTAACTCGCACCGCACCAGTGATGATATTCTGGTGTGTTTCCTCTTGAAAAAGAAGATATCATTTCAATTAAAAAAATAAAATGCTCAGTATGAATCAGGTTATGGTAATTTTACATAAATCGAATCAATTTAATATTCTTGAACTCCACACTCCAAACTGGTGATAAAACATGCGTTGGATGAAATGTTACATGATATCTTCTTTTTCAAGTGAGATATTTCACTTTCATCAGAGCTTGTTTACATTGGATCTTATGAAAGATAAATGTGTGTACTCCTTTTCATGTCACGTAATATAGTTTCTCAAGTATTCGACATCCTATTTTATGAAAGACAAATTTCATAAATTATTTTACATACATTTCTCAGTAACACAACCTGAGACGTAAAAATTCTCTAGTAGTATCTTCAAAAAATCTCAAAGTTTCTATAAGGTGTGCCAAAAAAAGTTCAAATATCTATTCGCGATTATTGGAAAAAAGTGGAACAATTTTTGTTTACAAATCGAACAGGGTATTTCATTATTGATCTGAGCGTTCAATTTGGATTCGAAAAACGTTAACATTGCCTTATAGTTTGGCCGTTTTTGAAATATTATCGAGAATTTCTCATCAGACGTCCATTCATCAAATTAAATTGTTTGACTTTGATCAATTAAGAGGCCGATTATTGATTTTTCTGAAAAATCTATTCAACACTTCCATCTATAAAGAAATTTACCAGTTTTCTGTTTGTTAAAGGTGGGTTCAATGGGGAAATGTCTTACAAAATTCAAAAATCAAATAGTATACAGGGTGTCCTATTTGAAATAAAAAAGTTATTAGGAGGGATGTAGCAACGCTGCAATCAAAGCATCACGCTTTCATATCGACTATCGACCGGTCCTGAAAGATTTGTAAGTGAACTCCTACGTCCTACGTGAATCACTCTGAATTAACTGCTAATGCAGAATAATCTTATAGCATAATACAAACATAATGGGGGTTATGATTGAACGTTTGCGTTAACTTAACGTGTCTGTTAGGATTGTTTACTGTCTGTTCATGGCTTTCCTGCAGTTACGTCATACTTTTACGTCTCTCTCATACAAATTGAAAAAAAAACACGTACGTCAGGACGAGGGTCTTTCGGATCAATTTGACAAATGTCACATGTGGAGCGATCAATCTACGACATGCTGCCAAACGTCAAATACTGTGACGTGACCGCAGAAAAGCCATGAACTGACTGTACTAATGCAAATGTTCCATTTGCTATCAGCGTTACCATGGTGAAATAGACATGTTTAGTTAACGTATACGTTCCATCATAGCCCCCGTTATCGTGAACTAACTATTCCACGAATCACCAGTGAATGATTTCGAACTGTGGAAAAATTCGTATGTATTGAATTTATTAAAAATTTAACTGAGAATCAGCATAGGACTTCTGTATAATCTTTTTTGCAAACGTTGTAACTTGAATTTTGTTAAGCTTCTTTGACTGTATTTATCTGTATATCTATGGCTCTATGACTACGTCAAGCCTGAATCAACATATTGATTGTTTGTTATACGCAAGTCAAATACTATATGCTTTATCCACGACTATTCATTTTGCAGATTTTCCAGAAAAATTGTAATTTGCAACAAAATTATTCAAAATTAGAAACTGTCACAATGAAAAAAATCAACGTCAAATATACTATTTGTCAGAATCAATTATTCTAGTTGCCCTAGTAACAACAATCCAAGCAAGGTCGATTATATATTGCATATTCCACGGGTGTGGAATATGAAATCCATATTACACAGGTGTGTAATATGAGTTTCATTATGTAGTTACTATCACAAGCATAATGCGTCTATTATTAAATACAAATAGATAAACATATTTTTGCCATGGGCGTCAACAAGAGCAACCGTGCGCACGCACTGCCAGCGAAAACCAAACGAAAAAATGAAAACAAGATTTTGAAAAGTAGATCCTTATCAAAATTTTATTCCGAATAACAGTGCATTTACACTATTTTCATATATAGCCCAGAGTCTCACAGAAATAAAAAAATATCGTTATCTATAAACACAAACCTCCGGCGCCCCCAGCATCTTCTACTCCGTTGCCTAGTCACAATCATAGAAAACTGATTAAAACATGATATTATTATGTTCACTTCTTTATGGTCTCAGTTCTCTCGGTATGACCAAGCCCATGTGTGTATTCATGTCAAATGCATCTTCGCTATGGATGTAAGGGCGCCACAGTGAGCTATTTGGATACACACTGGAAATGATAGGGGTTTTCACTTTTTAAGCTGTGTGTCAAACCTAGTAAAATGATTATTGTGCTGATTGTAACGGGTGACCCCGTATAAACTGACACCCCTCTAACTTTTTTATTTTTATCGTACAGCAAAATAAAAAATACTGACTTCAAGAGGAAACTTTTTGCAGTTCTTATTTTCTGTAACTGCAAAGCTATACGGGGAAGCGACAAAAAGTTATTTTTTTTAATGGAAAATCCCAATCATTTCTCCCCAGAATGAAAGATTCTACTTTTCTGATTTAAAAAATACCATATTTGTTGAGATTTCGTTCAGCCGTTTTCGGGATAATTAGTTTCGAATTTCCACCATAGGCCGTCAGGTTCTATGTTGGTAATTTTTTTTCACTGCTATTATAATCGCTCTATGGCAACTAACGACTTTTTGAAAAGATGGCCATGGATAAAATGAAAACAATGTTTCTGGTGATCATCTTCACTCAAATAATAGTGATTTGCTCATTTGATACTTAAAAAAAAAACAAAATGGAGTTCTCTGTGGCAGAAAATAGTGAAACATCATTGAAATCAGTGTATAGAGAGTGAATAAGGCAGAATGGAGAAGATATTCACTCTGATTAAGTTTGTGTTTTGTTGTTGTTCTCTAATTCGTGTTCTTTTGTAATTTTAATTATAATTCAGTTTTTGTTTCATTAAGATTTTGGGAGATATCATATTCTTTGATTCGCTTCAATGATAACCATGGCCAACTTTTCAAAAAGTCGTCAGTTCCCATAGGGCGCTCATTGTGGCAGCGAAACAAATCGACAAAATATAACTTAACGGCCAATTTGGTGGAGATTCGAAACCAAATATTTTGAAAAGGGCCGAACAAAAAGTCAACAAATATGGTATTTTTGAAATCAGAAAAGTATGATCTTTTATTCTGGATAGAAATAATTGGGGCTTTCCATTTAAAAAAAAAAACTTTTTGTCACTCCCCTGTATAGCTTTGCAGTTACAGAAAATAAGAAAAGATATCCAAACTGCAAAAAAATCTCTCTTGAAGTCAGTATTTTTTATTTTGCTGTACGATAAAAAATAAAAAAGTTAGGGGGGTTGTCAGTTTATACGGTGTCACCCAGTACTAATATCCTAGTTCAAAACACATCTAGTACATTTGTCATTTTCCAGCACAATTGTCTCCTGAGCCGCTTTCTTCTTTTGAGCATGTTACGTTGTCACGTGACTATTTGATCCAAACGCGGTTTGATTCGGTAATCAGTAGCGAGAGAAAGCGGCTCTGTCTAGTCAGTTATCACTTTTGTCATTGTCAGTGCGATGCGGTCTGTATTCTTTAGTTTTTTCCAGTTTTCATTTATGGTGATATCTCTACTTTTATCAAGTGGGACTTTTTTTAGCGGTAGCCTTATTGAAATGAAATGTTTTACGAAACAATATTTGACTATTGTTTTTGCTAAAGGCATAAATACATCGGTTTTTCAATCTGATTTATCCCGATTTAATTTGGATCTCAATTTGATTGAGTCATGAACCTCAAGTAAGTAACCATTATTGGTGTGGTTTTCTTTTGGTAGCGCACACCCATACCTACACTACACGAGCCCCACTGATATTTGCACAATCTTTGAAAATAAGGAAATTATTGATATTAGGAAGTAATATTGCCATTTACGCGGCCTCAAATTCAGAATGTAGTGAATAATTATTGCGCCTGACTCCACCAACCAGGAACGCGCGAATTTCATCGCGGCACTCGTGACATCACAGTATAAGTCCAAGATTTTTTCACTGTACCTATCCTAAGTCGCTAGCTCTTATTAATCATATCATATTGCTTTTTGATATCTAGACGTAGTTCTGCGACATAAAACTCACAAATTGTTTTTTTGACGTTTTCGTTCAAAAACTAAAACTACGTAGTATGATGAATAAAGAAGAAACTTTCACAGGAAACGACACGAACAGAAAAATGAAATATCAGAGTTGTGTGGTGTTCGAGTGTAACAACACCAACATCTAACACAAACAATTCATTTGTTCCATGTTCTATTAGATGTTCAGTTATTGAATGCCGTTACACCCGTTATTTTAATATTTTGATTTATCTTCTTTAAACACCAACAAAGTCGGGACTGTCCAATAAATTGATCAACATGAATGAGTCCATTTTTGGCAAATTGTCACTCTGCCTTTGTGGAAACTTTGATTGCATTACTTAACAGTCCAACACATCTCTACGCTTACATAAAATGAAAACAACAAAAGGAAAAAAACGAATCATCACTGTGAATCCAGTTTAATCGACTGAAATTATTGACAAATGAGCGATTGACAGGTTCGCGGCTAGAAACGACGACTTAATAAAGAGGGTTATGACGTCGCATCGCGTTATTTTGGCCACACCCCATTTCTCATCATGTAGCAAAATATAAGTAATTTTCGAGAATCGATAATTTATTATATTTTCAAGTATTTTAAGAACAATTTTTGCTAATAACTTTGAAATATTTAGTCTATCATAATATATCAAGTAGTTCGAAAATGCACGAAATTTTTTAATTATTAACCTTATACTACTTGCCATACGTATAAAGATCAATAAAGAAAAACTTTGTAATTAAGAGAAATTCAATGTCTTCAATTGTATAAGAGATGAATGAAGTATTGAAATTTGATAATGCTATATAAAAATTCTAGGTCAAGAAAGCAATTTTGATGAGTCATGGAGAAACTTGACAATATCATAACACTCATAGTCAAAAGCATCAATGGTCTTTCGTTCATCAGAAACTATATTTGTCAAGACTGTATTTTCGGTTTCTGTCAAAGTTGACTTTTCAATCAAACAACCTCCATAAAATCATAACTTCAGCCTAGAATAGTTGTTGGGCCAATAAAAATGAGTGATAATAAAAACGCTTCCTGTTCTTTTTACACAATTCATCACCGCTCTATCGGCTATAATTTCCAATTTCATCACTGACCCATTCTACCTGCTCAAACCACAACTAATATTAACCCAAAAATTTCATGATTTGCAGTTTGTTTGACTATTCGAAGTGCCGTCCTATAATAAGTGTAAAATTGCATATCACCTTTTTCTAAATTGGGAGGGATGATTTTTATTAAAAGATCGTTTTTTGTTGGGTGGTATCCATTTCTAATAACATCGGTTAAAGACAGGTAGCTCATTGGTTATGGTTGAGATATTAATTTGAGGCCGTTCCATTTCTTATTTGTAAACGGCACAAAAAAGGCTCTTCAAGACATTACTATTCTGTACTGCTTTTGGAAGATTTGGAATTGAATTTGCAAAAAAAAACTTGGAATTTTGAAAATAAGAAAAAAAAACTAAACAATACAAATGCCGAAATGAGCCTGTAACTTTCTTCAAGAGCAACTTTCACTTTGTCTAAAATTACTTGGTGTTTTAACATTGAAAAGAAATACCTGTTTGAAATATTAATAAAAGACAATAAGGATGATAAATCTCATTTATAGAAATGGAATGGCCTTGTCGCAGGTCAGGACCAGTTATCATCCAGGAACATGGAAGTGCTTTATGGAAACGGACGTGTCCGGTTAGGATTAATGAGGACGTATTTCCAAGAGAAATGGGAATTTATCGCGCGCTGCTCGTCCGTTTTATTAAGATTTATACAAGACATGGCGAGCGCTTCGCTAATGTTCCGAAAATTCATGTAGATTTGATTGAAGTTGTCAATATTAGATATCTATTTTGGTCGATTTTAGTGAAATATAGCATAACCTTCCAGACCGGCTAGTGTGGATAGCAAAAACGGTATAGCCTCATACATTGATATTATTTATCATTCACTTCCAGCTATTCGATGTTCCTTTCAAAACAATATGCCATGTAGGTAATTTTAAGTTTTGTGAGAAACACTGTGATGATACTTACATAACAAACCAATCATTTTCTATGTAGTGATTCACTTGTGCAGGAAAAATCCCTTCGAATACTCACGGACCCCTTCGTTTGTTGCAAATGCACAGCACCGTCGTACTGCAAGGATCAAGCAAGTTATGCAGGGACTTGAACAGAAAAGAACTGCCGACGTGGCATCTGGTTATGTTGGACTGTAATCCATCATCACGAAAGAAATTTGTAAGACTGAGCACCAGGTTATGGTTACAGACGGTGGACCAAAAATAATGGTACATACGGTAACAGCAGATTCCCCACACAAAAATATTGCGATCGACCCGAACTTGGTCTATTCCGGAAGTTGATATTAACAGGCTGTCAAAGTTTAATTCCAATTTTTCATTTTTTCAAATTACTTTTTATATTGATGAAGTTAATTTGATGAAATTTGGCATATGGTGGTTGTTTGACATGCAAAATTCATTTCTGGCCTTGGTATGTATATCTGTCATCTGTCACATGTAGTTGTGTAACTTTTGATAAAAATGGCTACCACCATTCCAAAGAGGGACAGAAATTATGTACTTTTTGAAAATTTCAGCATAATTTGACAAACTATAGTCTAGCAATAAAACGTTAAAGTGCAAAAACAACCCATTTTGCATGAATTCTTTAAAAACGGGTCATCATTGCCAAGTTTAAAATTTTGAAGCTAGACTATCTTTTGTTCAGTTGTTAAGAAATTTTTAGGAATTACAAAGCTTTTGCCCCTCTTTTGCATGATGCTAGCCATTTTTATCAAGAGTTACACAGGAAAAAGTTACAAAAGTATCTTTTTCTTGAACGAGATGAAAGGGCACTCAACAATTTTTTGAAAAAAAAACGCCAGTACCCCTATACTGAAAGATGGTTTGAAGTTTTCGAATGCACCATCACTTTCTTTTTGACAAAACTCTGATGCAGGATCAGATTTTTATCAAATTCAGGGTCCTAACCATACTTATGCCCAGCACTGTAAATCTTGTAAAAGTGCTATTGTTGCGCCACATTTGCAGTATTGTTGTACATTATTGTTTCACCTGCCAAAGAACAAGACTGATGAACTCCAAAGAATTCAAAATAGGGCTATGAGAATAATGTTAAAGTGTGATAGGTATACGTCAACAAAACTTATGCATGACACCTTACATTTGTTAACTGTAAAACAAAAGATTTTATTCAGTGTATGTATCTTTTTATTTAAAATAAGACTGAATGTTCTACCACCATATGTTTGTCAAAAAGTGAAATTCTTTAGTGATTTACATAATTATAGTACTAGGCATAGATGTGATTTTGTGTTGTTGAGCAAATGTAATACCACTCAGATGTTAAATTCAGTTTTGTATAAGGGTCTACAACAATTTAATGATTCACCTCAGAACATTAAAGACTGTGTTACGCTTAATTCATTTAAAAGACTGCTTAGAATACATGTATCGAAAATGTAACCTACTGGTGTCCCATTTATATTTTATATTTGTACACTCATGTTATATAATGTTGTTTTTCATCTATTTATTTTCATTATTTTTATTATCATAACGTATTTATTATTTACAAATTTGTACTTTTTTTATAGCATCTGCTAAATAAACGTATATTTGATTTGGATAGGAGTAACCTTTTTAAAGATATTTCCTTTCGAAGAAGTCCATGCAATGTGGTTTCGAACGAAGAATTTAATTCGTCTTTGTGTGAGATGCGGGGTTTGTCATCGGACCGCGCTGCCATGTCTACCGATCAACCGATTCCAGCACAGTTTATTAATACTTATAGGTACGATTCTTTCTGAAAATTATCTTTATAAATGCATATCCATCATAGCACTGGTTCAATATTCAGTGGCACATTATTTATTTTCCATGAGGTAGGTACAGAGTGGCCGCCTCGTCTTGTCCTATAACTCCATGTATAGAAAATAACTTATACAAATATTTTGACATTTTGTTTGTTGGCCATGGCATTTTCTCTCTATTTAGGCAGCGACTATCTTGCAGCTTCTTGATAAAACCATCACAAAAAAAAAAAAAAAAGAAATAATAATCTTCGTGCTTGTATTTTGCTCTGACATAATCAGTAATTTATTGATGAATATAAAAAAAACAAATAATGACATCTTAATTGGAATTAATTGTTTAGATAAATTTTTTTTTTCATGACCGCTTTTCCAACCAGCTCAAAAAACCTAAAATTCATCGCATTTTCAATAAATTTCATATAAAAAATCTAATTGCCATTACTTCGGAAACTATACATCACTGTATTGGACAACCTTTAACAAAGTTACTCCTATTTTGAATGCTTAATGGGATAAAATTATAAAAATATGGTGTTTGCTCGGGTGTTTGAATTCGAAAAAATTAGCTTCTTAGGTTGGTAATTTGAGATCAAAATATCCACTCAGTATACTAAAGTAGGTTCCTTACGACAAAAAATCCATTTCAAATCAAATCATTAAGGGTCTCACATCGATAAAAGTGTTGATTATTATTGTAGGACTTGTAAACGTCATTTTTGACATAATTTTGAAAATATAACGAAAATGTTTATACCTAGGTTTATGGGGAATCCCAAAAAGTACAGGGTGCTCTATTTAAAATAAGAAAGTTTATGTCTGTCTTCGATAATTTCGGAAGTGTCACCAATTCGAAAATATTTTGGGTGGGTTTCTCTCATTGACTTTGGTGTCCATCGAAAATTTCGAAATTTTTGTACAAGAAGTCAGGGTATTTTCTAATGATTCTGACAAAATGAAGGAGGTGAATCCCCACCTAATCGCAAGATGAAAATGTGGAGTAATTTTTTTTTCGTCACTTAGTCTTCGAAATGTGTTAAAAATTGATTTCAAAATTGGTTTCGTTTTAGAATTAACGTCAAACAGGAGACCAAACAAAGTCAACACAACTGGTTGCCATGAAACGAATAGTCAAATTGAGAATAAAAAACTAATTGTGAAATGAATTTTCAACACCCTGTACCTACGAAAAAATTTTATTCGACATTTTCATACTAGAATAAGGTTAGAATTCACCTTCTGCATTTTGTCAAGATCATTAGGAATCACCCTGGAAATGGAGGTATGACAAAATGAAGCGGCCACACATTACTTGGTGATTCAAACATTTTGTTATATTTATATATAATTTGATACAGTTTAAGACATTTTGACTGAACACTCTGTCATTGTTTGATCAGATGGAATAATAATATAATGATTGATTATTTTTTGTGATGTAAAAAAAGACACATTCAGATGGTAAATTTGAAGCAGCTAATGGTCTATCCCTCTGTGAATTGAAAAATTGCAATAATCAATTTTTGAAGAATAATTGATTCACGTAAAAGACTTATTGAAAGTAAGAAAGACATTTACAGATTTTGATAATTATTGTGTCGGTGTTTTCTTCAAGACCAAGACCAAAAGGAGACTCCAGAGGTGAAGTTTTGGTTTTGGTCTTGGTCTAGGACGACAAGTCTTGATTTTGAGAAGATTTTTAGGTCTTGATCTCGGACTTGTCACCAAGATCAAGACATGACCAAGACTATATTCATAGTTTGGTGGTCTCGCGAAGCTATATAGTATTTTGTTCGGAACGCCATCTCGCGTTTCAGGCTTTTTAGAACTACTTTTCTCACTGGAAAAAAAGGGGACTAGAACGTGCTTTGAGGAAAGTAGTCGGGCGAATATAACTAGAGTTGCGTCAACCTTCCTCAGATAAATAATGTGTAGAATAAGTGTCCTTAATCTAATTTAATTCAACATAATTATCCCTGGATTCGAGCTCGCGCTTCTCGAAATACGAAGCAACGAGAATATAGGAATTAATTAATTGGCTCACGAAATAAAGATCCATAAATTCTCATAGCATTGGATATTACAGTCGAGATACGAGCTTTGTTACTTCTGTCTGTCGCAAAATAAAATATCCATATCTTTGGTCGGTCTGTTCTCAATCTTCGTGTCGTGGAAACGAAACGGAATTTTCTCGAGAAAACTCTCATCGATTTCAAAATAATTTGTGATTCTTGGATATTATGGGATATACTCATCAAAATACAGTTCTCGTCAAGTGTGTCAAAAACAAAAATCAACTTATTAATGGAATTCGTTTGTAATGACGTAGCTGGTTACAATACGTACGTAATGGACAAAAAAATGTGGCAAAAATGTAATCAACCAAACTAAATTGAATGGAACGGAGTTCGTATGGAGCCCGTAAATTAAGTTTTCTTCTATAAAATGAAAACAGAAGGGCGCAAAACTGGGAAGCGCTAATGGAACAGAAGGTGTAAAATATGTCGAAGTTTTTGCCAGATAATACGGATTATCCGTAGCCTTCTTTTGGGAATGTGTGAATCGTGTAGTGAGAGCTTTGCCATTTGTATCTGCTAATGGGTGCAAGTAAGGGCAGAGCGCTGGACAAAATCCTATTTATACACACAGCCTCCATCAGCCGCCGGGTGCTTCGAAATTAGGAAAACCCTGCTTGCACCGTTTACAGAATAGTTGAAATGCGAAAAAAGCTCGAACGCCAATTATTTACAGTGAAAGCTCCATTTTTTTTTAAAGCGGTTTCTGGTTTTTACTTACTTCGTTTTTCATTTCCGCCTCAAATTTCACAATACTACAATTTAAATGGTGGTGTTGATTGATAGGATCGATCGACGCCGACGTTGCTATGATACGAATCTGTCAGATCATGATACTCATTGGTCTATGATTTTTCAAATTTGGAAAGTTCAATAAATTTTCCAAGTTAATTCAAGCGTCAATAGTATCCTGAAATATCCTAGATTGATCAGTCCCACCCATATGTACCTATGATGGAAAAATAACTTAGAAGAGGGAAGATGGTAAGATAAAGTGAATTAATATAAAATATTTATCACCTACGATCAAATATTCTATCAATGAATGTTTAAACATGGCAAAATCGGTTTTCGAATCTTCAAAGCTATGCATGTAATCAGACTTTCAATCATTGATCATTATTGGATACGTAAATTAATTAATTTGTGATGATCATCTTCATTCCCGTAAATGACTCAATTGAATTGTTTTTTTTATATTATTGTCGACCCTTTCTTTGATCATGTAGATGTCGCTCGTCATAGTGATTAAGTTATTCTCGCTGGCACCTATGGAAACTTCTGGTTTTGTGTATCAAGAAGAACAAGGTTAGTATTCAGATTGATTCTTAGCTAAACATATGCAATGTTGTTATCGGATAAATATCAAAATAGGGAGGATTTTGAAGTTCATTGTCCTTCTATGTACCTATGCGTCAACGCCGGATATTGGTGTGTTGATGCAAGGTAAGTTGATGTTTTCGTCCGAGTAACTACTTTTTTTGTGGTCACATGCAAACTGATCAGTTTTTTAGTAGACACATTTTTAAGGTGTATTGAAACTCACAGCTCAAGTCAACTCACCTATAACCTTTGAACAAAACAGTCAGAAAATGCTATTAGCAATAAGTATTAAAGTCTACTAATACCCTTGATATATTATACAATGTAGAGCAAAATCAAGTACCCTATGGAATGTTCTCATGGTTTCGTTTGTGGAAGATATCTTTCGAGTTTTACTATCAATTCCAAAATACTTGTAAAATTAATAATTATGAATCGATATACGCCTGAAGAACGTGCCAAAATCGTATTTTTTTTTTAAATAATCATCCTAGCTCAACGAGAATACCGTAGAAAATATGGAAGACGCGGTGTTCCAACTGTAAAGACTTATGGTTATGGGGTTATATCAAAGATAAGGTATTGGTATTTGTAAATAATCCTCGAACACGGGAAGCATTAAAAGACAATATCCGCTTCAAATTTAGTTCTTACCCTTGCAAAATTGTTACATTTTTTTAAATTTCCATAGATTATTTTTTTTTCAGTAAGTCCGTAATTAAAGTTTTGACTAAATTTGTACAAGCAGACTTTTTCATCAAGAATGACTTTTTGTCGTATCTTTCAATTTTTGGTCCAATTCACCTCTTGTTAACTGCATCTGCGAACATACTGTATAGACGAATACTTATTTCACTAAAAGTGGTACCTATTTATTCATATCATGATCAATCATCCTCATCTTTTGCAAGGTAAGCTTATTTAACTTATATTATCCAAACATCCTAATTTTTCAAACCCAACAGCATATTAATGCGAAGTGTCCAATGGAATCCAGAATGTTAATCCAATGATTCATTGGTTCCAACTAATCAAGTCAGATAACATTTGACGACGGAAGATATTCCTTGAAAAATGGTGTAGGATACGCTGCGACGTACGCAGGAACGTTGTGATTAATTGCGCGCGTGATTTCGGTTAAGGCCTAGCAATATTTCTTGAAGGTGGAAAGCTGTGTTGAAACAATTAGGTTTTTGATCATGGAATTGTGAGGGGAAGTCATCATTTATAAGGACTGAGAGTATAAAGGGAGAACGAGAATATAGCTCGTTTGTATTCATCACAGCAGCTATTTAACTTTTTTTTTTCAATAATTATTTAATTCACCAGAATATTTATTCTACCCCTTAACTCATACAAATTTTATATCAATCAAAAGCTGTAGTTTCAATCCACAATAAATTGATAAGATCAGATAAGTACCCATAGCGCCATAGCAATATTGATGGTTTTTTCATTCATCTATCTTTCAGGCCTCTACTTGAAATAAACCATAACGTGTCAAGACAGTGATAATAGTAGTGCCCATTGAGTCACGAAAACAATCCACGAACGACTGACTTGACAATAAATGTTGAAAAATCTTTGGAGGTGTGTATTTCGAAACCGACGAGGTGTTAAAAAAATGTTCGTAGAATGAAAATTGTCCATTTTTATTAGTGGAATCTAAATTTCAAATATGGCCGGGTAAAACTGGGTCTCTTTGTATAGGTGTTGTAGTTGAGTATATTCATACTGCTCTTCTTCATCTTGAAAGAGAAAGGCTGCTTTTCATCTCGAACATTATCCTTGATTACCTTATAATACCTAGAACCACTCCAATTAGAACAAGACTCGTTGCCCTCGATACTGATTGGTACTCTGGATAACGTACGACGTACAACATTCAAAATGGAGAATTGGAGAGCAACATTCTCAAGTCGAATGGCTTCCAATCCACCAATCTCTTGATGAGCGATCGATTGAGTTTTATTTTCAAAATGCACAAATGAACAGAAAGGTAGAAACATATCCAAGTATAGCACCGTTATTAATAAATAGTGCCTTCATAACAGCGTCAGAAGATGAAACTGGTTAGATAGCAAAAATAACCTCAAACAAAATTTTATAAATCAGAGGTGAATGTGGGAATATTGAACATAAAAGCATTTGCGAAATATGGTCGGTCTTCTTATTTTAGCTTTGTTCGTAGCAAAAAAGGATCGGTGCGGTGCGGTCGTATCTTAAGCCACGTCTTGGAAACAATAAACATGTCCGCGGAAACATGATACCACTGCATTAAAAGTAATTATAATAATAATTTAGCAGCCTCGACGTCGACACTTTGTTACGACCTATGATATAAAACGCATCTTAAAACCAGTTTTCATGGATGATATTCCGCTGAAGTTTTTATACCTGACTGTTGACTTCCGTCGAAGATTGTTTATTTAGTGATTCAATTAAGAGGTGTGGGAGCTATGAGATCAATCAGCTTTTATGATCCATTCGTTCTCTCAATCGTTATAATGTTGAATGTGGCGTGATGTTGACCTTGTCTTTAATGGGATTAATAAATAAGGACATTTTTTATAATATATGATCAACACAAGTTCTAGTGCAAAAACACATTATAACCATGTATCACCTCAGACTACTGACGGAGTTGACATATTTAATTTCAATTCGTCCAAGCAAAAAAACTGTTGTTCTCTATAAATCTAAAGAATCTTTTAGAAAGAAAATTATATTTCAAATCTTCGGCACTGAGCAGGCATTTTGAATCGTATTACGTGAATTTGAAATATAATGTATCCGCCAACTATCATTTGATATTTATTTTGGAACCACACTTTCAACCACAACTAGCAACAATCTCATTTATATTCTGCTACAATGAGGTTGCGTCAGAAACTAAACTAGGATTTACTTTGTTATGATACCTTTGAGTTCATCTTCCACGTCTCTCCAAAGGAAAGTATCCTTACTGTCCGCATATCCCTTCTCATTACAAACTCCAGCTCCAGTTCCCCTCATTCTTTCATTATTGTTCGTTTTGTTCGGTTCGATACACGAATTATACCGACCGATGACTTCAACATCGATTTGAGAAACGGATCTATACATCTGCACCAAATCTCAAATATACATTCATTTTTTGATAGAATTCCACAGATCACCATGGGCATCAGAATTTTGGTCTAGACACTTCATCACATTGCTCCCTCCTCAGAGCATATTGTATCGCAATGTCTTCATGTTGATATCGGCAACTGTCCAGAAACCGGCAACATGATGATAGATGAAAATGGGAGTCCACTATCTTCTGGTTCATGTTCCGAAAGGAATGGCAGCTCTTGAAGATTAGTTTCAGAATGCTTCGCACCACTTCCTTATCCATGTAGTCCATCGTTCGTCATTCTTGAGATGATTTGCCAAATGAGTCCTGGGATAGCATGACATCTTGAAGCTGTTTGAAAGCTCTACAGACATTACTGTAGGTGGTCAGATGCTATGGAAGCTTCTTTGACACTATAGAACAGATGTCGTGCTCCTCCTGTACTCGCAGATGATCCAGTCGTCCAAATCTACATTTGTGAGCAGCAGCCATTTTACTCTTTATGCTAAGGTGTTTGGTGAACTAGAGAACCAAATTCTATCCGGCCAGATTCACTCCTAAATCACAACGTCGGCGTCGCCCATATGGGTTGTGCAGTCGAACCAAATTCATAATCTGGAATCTGCGGAACTCGCGGACAGATCTGTCGGGAGAAACAGGTGGTGGTGTTCATCTTCGATGGTGGGAGAAAAATTTGGCGGAGTGTAGATTGATGATCCAGTTCATCCCCTCCACCATTTCATGCCATTGTGGGAGTAACTCTGTCGTCCCTTCTTGATTTTTCTTATATCTCACATGTTCTGGAATAGCGCCAACTCAAAGTTCAAAAGTCTGCCAGTCTCTTCCAAGGAACTAATAACTTTGATCTTCCGAACTATCCAGATTCTTCAATCGATCTTCTCGTTCAATGCCACGATTTACTCGATTCAGTTTGTCATGTCTCATGGGCTCGCGTATGCTGGATATATTTTTCTATCTTGATATGGGAAAGATTGGACTCTCTTTCTGCATTATTTGTTAGGTGTATGATAAAGCTACATAGTGATGTAGTTAGAAAACAAGTAAAAGTCCTGGATGGGCGCGAATTCGGTGGTGGGCGATATGATCAAACTCAGTTGGATAACGTTCACCACTCTCTGTTGAAAAATCGTACCCAGAAAACCAACGAGACTCTGAAGGAGTTTAAAGCAGATATTGCTTGCCTTGCACGACTGGCGCACCCACACACACCAAAGAACGTTATGGATTGGCTTGCAGCTCAGATCTTTTTGAAGGGTACGATAGGGCAGTCCCTGATATCTCATCGTCTCGAGACACTAGTTGATGCACTAGCCAGAGCTTTGGAACTTGACGAGAGCTTGGCGATATTCGTAACAGATAAAGGAATGAGATACGAATACCTTTTCTGTCGTCGGAAAAGACGGAGCATCAAGCTGGGTCAAGCCACAAGAACTTTTATGCCTGACTCAAGAGACCGGAGCTCTGTGGACATCATAATAACAGAGCCGCAGAATATGGAGCAAGAGTTCACCGGACAACAGCTGTGATGACGACCAACGACTCACTTGGCTAGAAATTTCGCGATTCTCTACCTCCGTGAAGTACTAGTGGGTTCAATGGAATTAGATGATCTTTAGCGATGGCATCCTCAAGAGGCTGGTCAAGAACGATATGTAGACAAATGTGTTGTCACATCCCATGTGACATATTTTCATTTCGATAGAGTCGATGATAAAGTCATATTTCTGCTTATTTTGAATCAAGAATTTATTTGAGTCTAACAAAATTGAAAATTTAGCAGCGGTTTGGGGACCCTTACTATTCCTGCTGTACATAAATGATCTGAAATCAGTTCACGTTGTCCGCTGACGATACGAGTATAGTGCGGCATGATGTCTCTTTGGACTCCCTGGAACAAACACTATCGAAAGATATGCAGTGTATAAAAGGCTGGTTTGACTTAAGCAAACTAATCTTGAACGTCGCTAAGACTATCAATATGGGTTTCTGGTGTAACTGCCATGATTTGCGGACTGACAACCTGCAGGTGAGTCACGTGTCTGCAGCGAGAAATTTCTGGGTCTGAGGGTTGACACTGCAGTAAGAAAGCTTCTTGCAATAAAAGCTTTGAAGGCGCACTTGAACAGAGATTTCGCAAGGATGACATACTACTCGCTATTCGACTCACACCTTCAATAACTGTTGAGCCTTTTCCATAGAACGTTCTGTAGACCATATTTTGTGAAAGTGAGAATATTGACACTGTCTAGTCATCGATCATAAACTCTTGTCATCAAACACAAAAAATAAAATACTGAGAAATTTGAAAGGAGAACAAATCGACACGCACACGACCTACCTGTACCCCATTTGAAAACGCTATTACTTTTGCAGATGGCGTCAAATGTCAATTCGGCTCTGATATTTGTGAAGTTGATAAACGCAGAATACAACGCCCAGAGCATCGACCAGACGACGTGCCAAGCAATTGGGCATCACCCGGCGGTTCCCACGCAGATTTTTGGTGAAAGATTTGAAGATGTTACCTTACAGAGTGCAGTCAGTCTCAACAGAAGCCACAACCAATATCCAGGCCGTTTAATTTCTCGTTTTGTTGAGTTGCACTGGCCGGCCATATCACCCGATTTAACCGTCCCAGAATTCTTTTCATGATGTTTTTTGAAGTCGCCGG
Organism: Orchestes rusci; assembly: GCA_958502075.1. NCBI lineage: Eukaryota > Metazoa > Arthropoda > Insecta > Coleoptera > Curculionidae > Orchestes > Orchestes rusci. The sequence continues at coordinate 100,011,072 of OY293304.1, forward strand.
TGTACGTCAACAAGCATCAAACTCTCTAACCCTTCAAGAAGAATATTTGCCAGGAATGCGATAACCGGTCGCCCAAAGTACTGGCAAGAGTGATTGAAATGACCATGAAACGGGCCCGTATCAAGTCTGGCGGCGACCACTTGGCCAATATCATTTTCTTGACTTGATTGAATAAATTCTTATGGATTAAATGAACATACATTTTTCACAAGCAGGATCAAAGTTTTTAATTGAAAAAAATACAGCGAAAGTACATGGGTTGATTACTTTCCGCCCACCTATAGTACAACCATCTCCCACTAGATTTCAAGGCTGCACCCTGATCAATGTAATGTGAATGAATGATCAACTTTTTGCGTTGCTGATCCCAAATTATCAAAGCTTGATTCATTCAAAATATCTATGATATTTTATTAAGGTATAAAGAGGAAATGATCAAATTAAAAATAATTCATATCTGAACATGATAAGTTGGTTAAGTTATCAAAAGTATGATTTCATTACAGTACAATCAACGTACTGAGCTCCTCTTGTTCTATTGTAAGTATTTTGTTAAAAACAGCCTGTTTGAACCAGCAGCAATAGCTAAAATGAATGACGATGAATAACAACTGAGAAGAAAACTTTTTTTACTCTACCTTCCCGCTTCCTATTGCAACTGATTCTAGTACATGCCCATAATCCTGTTTCAGTACAAAAACACCGGGAGCAGTCGTCAACTTCAGAATGCCCAGGGACACATTCTACGAAATAAATAGAATCCCCGTATGATAAAATGCACTTTCAGACAACAATAATACCTGTTTCATTATAACAAAATTTCAATGTACAAGCCCACGCTCCATTTCCACAAACACACTGGTTGCAATTGTCAAAAGAAGCTGTTTCACCCTCTTCACACTCTTTGACGGCGGTATCTACTGATTATAAATAATACGTTGTTCATCACATTATAATGTAAATCTATTCTTTGAAGGTTTTTTCAATATCCGGAATAACAATAATAATACTACAATAGTATATTATTCAACGAGTGGGAAATGGTGGCTATTACTCACGAGGATGAAGTTTGCGCTCTACGAATCAAAGGCGAGTAGAGTTATCATCTGAGTGAGTAAAAGCCATTTCCCGCGAGTAGAATACTATACTTTTTCTATGTGTATTCAATAGTTCAAGCGAACTTTGCAATATTTAATTTCATTTGGACGGCACTTTTTGACAACTGTACTTAATGTGAGGTTAGGTTGTTAACACAATGACTATAAAACAAGTATGGACGGTCAAATGAGCTGTTTCAAAATGGTGGATTTGAAAATTGACCACTTGTCGAATTTTCTGATTGGCTCTTAAACAGTGGAGTATTGACATTAGATCATTTCATTGGTTGAAAACAATCGAGTAATAAAAAAAAGTCACTGGTATGAGTAATGAGTCACATTAACCAATAGAAAGTGGAATTATGATACATCTAGTATTGTTTATTATTGAATAGTCACAGAAAAAATGATATTAACGAATAGGAAATCTGAGCTGTTTATTTTTAATTAATCAAAAAAAAAATCAAAAATGTACAATGCCTGATGATGCTCTTCCAGGACTCGTCCTGAGCAACCCGCAAACTTGAATTATTTTTTTTTGATCAGAAAAAATGTCAAATCAAAATCATATACTTATCAAATAGGCCCACAAATAACACGTACAAAAAACATTAAAAGCAAATAAGCAAGTAATCCTGAAAAACTATTAACATTAAAAAAAACATTTTCGAACTTACTACTATCACCATCACCACCATGAACTGAGAGCACGGCAATTGCAAACAAAGCTGCAAATATCATTTGCTTGATCATTTTGTATCTAAAAATTGAATGTACTGTCATGTTTTCGAGATAGCTGCAGAATTTATAGGGACGATATCTTGATCTATAACGTGAGCTAAAAAAAAAAATTAAAAATTATCCGATTTGAAAAATTATTATTTAATTGGAAGGAGAAATGTATGACTGTTATATAACTTTTTATCTGTCTTTCACGTGAAAATTTCGTTCTGTTATCGAAACAAAAGATATTGATATTTCTTTTGCTTACCCTATAAAAAAGATAATCATTGTTATATTTTACTAGTGCAAATATAATTCTATTTCATGGGAATATCCATTGTATAAATAAAATAATATTGTTGTTTTTGTAAAACCAAGTTGACTTTGTAGAAGTGATGTTTGTTTTTGATTTGGATAAATACTAAAGGTTTTTCCTGCGATTATGTATATTTTTTGCTTTATTTAAAATCCAGTCATGAACTAGTTTTCAACTCAGATTAAAATGTGGATATCGTCGTTTTATGAATTGACGATTTTTAACTGAATAGATTCAGGATATAGGTAATAAAAACCTTGATAATCATTTTGACAGTGGTTTCAATAAATAGTTATTTATGGTACCTACTAATGCGTTGTGTTTAAAATAAGTCACGCGAGAAAGATTTGTAATAGTATAAAAAACTCTCGAGTGACTTGTGTAACATAACGCACGAGTGCCTTACAATGTTTTATCCAACAAATGGAGGAAATCGTTTTTTTTTATGAGATAATTATTAAATATAAGTTTTACTGTCAGAATGAGACATATTTACATTTTGGTCAAAATAGAATATTGTTTGTTTGGTTGCCACGAGAACGTGATAGGTTGTTTGTTTGTTTGCCACGGAATCGTGAGTTATAATCCATAGCTCACTAGTGACTGGTGAGTTATGGATTATAACACACTAGTGTGTTATTTGAAATTTTTCTATTCCAAAATAACATCAATAATGACACCTATAACTATTATGCGTTGGATAAATAATAATTATTCAACAACATTTATGATGCTTCGACGATTTTTCACCGCTGTTTGGTGATCACCTACATTTCAAAAAGCTAGAGCAGTGGAATGTATGTACATAGGCATGTGGCTTGCTGTGATTTATATTTATTTATTTATCTAACGCATGATAGTTATAGGTGACACTGAAAGTTATATTTAATAATAATCTCATAAAAAAAACGATTTTCTCCATTTGTTGGATAAAACATTGTATGGCACTCGTGCGTTATGTTCCACAAGTCACTTGAGAATACTTTGGTGACTTATTTTCAACAAAACGGACTAGTTCCATAAATAACTATTATCGTATGGCAATTGTGAATAATAATTTAAACTTGTTGTAGAGAAAAGCTATTTGGGATTGGTCAGGAGTCTAGTTTACCATCATAGAGATGTCCGGCCTTTGTTTCATCCTGGTGATTACGCTGTAGAAAGCAGCACATGTGCCTATGTGGTGGTCAACTATTTTTCCAAAGTTTTGTATGACTTTAGATTTGCATCATGGTCAGGACTTAACCACAGTATATACACTAATCCGTAATATATCCCTAGCGTCATCCTATGGAGGACTATAACTAGGAGACAAATCGACATACGAGTATCCCTGAAATTCTGTCCCTCTTTTTGGTAAGTTCTTTCGAGGGCGCTGTTGCTAGTAGCGCTTTTATTTATTCATTGTCATGGTAACGTTTATTGCTTGTCAACAATTTGTCAAGATACTTTTGTCACATTTATATGCATTTTTTCAAATTTCCACTTCATATTCCACATCCAATGCATTCTCTAGGAGGAAAAAATTGAGGTTGAATCGTCGCAGCATCTTGTTTCAAGCCCATGGTGTGTTTTGTCCAATGATGACTGTTGTCAATGAAGGGTATGGCGTCACTGAGTTACTCTATCGATTAATCCAATTAAACGAAAAAATATGGAAATTCTATGAATTTCAGAATAATATATATCAATAAATATATTCATGATAGGCCTATAATCATCAAATAGTAAGTTTTCATGCAACCTAGCTAATAAAAGATGTTGCATTTTGTTATTAGTATTCGTAACGTTGTTTCATTATTGTTACCTAGGCAACATTTTGGTTTGACATGAAATCGCTAACGACTTCTTGCCATCTGGGGGTAACAGTTGAAGCTGAATCACGATTTGAAACCTGGACCACTTTTGTGCAATTCGATGAGTCTCCTAGTTACAGTCCTCCATACGTCGTTCATTCATAATTCGCCCGAGTAACCGGTAACCTTGATCGGGCCCGCTTGTCAAATTTTCAGTATTTTCCATAGGAATTCTCCCAACCGAACAGTTTTGGAAGTCGCCAGCTCAAATGTTCGCTACGTCATGAGATATATTACTGGTTAGTGTTTTAACTGTGACTTAACCATGTAACGTGTTTAAACCACCTGGTGATCACGGTACGAAAAGTCGTACCTATTGGCGGCTCGTGGAATTCAATATAGGAGGGTCATTACTGGTCATTATATGTAAATTGGTTAATTATGTTATCGTATAAACTTTTGCAAAAATTTTGACGCAAAAAATACCCTACAATACGTACATACCTTTGATTATTGATTCTCAACTTCTCAGCTTTTGGCCAAAACACATACACACCATGAAAATCAGTCATACAGAATTTCAACAACATAAAAACTAAAAACAAGTTCCCGAATAAACAATCAAGTCGGTACTTGATTGCAACCCGTTTAGATCAGATGATTCAGCCTTTAGTCCTGCTTGAAAACATCTAAAGATGATGCTACACCGGTGTTGCATTTCTTATTAGGCTTGTGCCCATATGATTCGAAAATTTCGCCAGCGTTGCCATTTATTTACGTGCTTGTTTTCCGTTTATTTCTGAATATATCGTGATTTGCTATGGGCAAAAGCGGCTGTGTCCGGGCGATGGTATTGCTGGATTAAAGTACCTATGTGACCTAAGACGCAATACAAGGGACGATTCAAAAGATGTTAGATGTTTATTATTAATTATTTTTGATAGTGATACCCATAAAAGAGTTCCTTATCAATTTTTAAATCCTTAATAATACTTCTTCCAGTTGAAAGTTTCCTGAAGTCTGTTATGGACGAGAAACCGCATGAAAATAGCATTTTTCCTCATCAACGGAACAACAGCACTCTTCTGGTCTTTTTTTACACCATGAACAGTATTTGTATTGCTTTCATTTATGATTATTCTGGGTTTTTCATACATGCTGATTGATTGATTTGTTCGATTCAATGAGTCTATACTTATAATTTTTTTCTATGGATCTCGTTTTCAATTATTGGTACGTTGGATGAGTTAAGGGTCTGGATTTCTAAGCAAAACTACATTTTCTGTTTCCCTGTGTGTCTTGATTTTGTTTTTCTCTGAGTAATTACAGAGCTCAAAGGATGATTTGAATAAAACATAAACGTTTGTGTCAATATGGGGATTTTTTTATCATTCGTGCTCTCTTTGCTTTTTATTCAGAAAAAGCGTAATGTATTAAGTATTTAATTGTGCAAAATTTCATAATTTTCTGAGACCGTTTTAATTTAGATGAATCATCAAAACCTTGCAAATTTAAAACACTTCGGGCTTGACCCATGACGTCACTGCACTCGTCGCGACTAACCGGTGTTGAGTGAACTCTAAACAATGTCGCCGTTTGTTGCAAGACTTGTTTTCATATGTCAATTTAGAATATCTTGCGCGCCTCACACATTTTTTCATCACAAATCAATAGCAGAACCGCAGACTTTGGAGGCCCTCAATTTTTTTAATTCTAATGCAATCGAGCTGAAATTTTGTTCATGTTTATTGGTGTGTAATATACCGGAAAAATTCCAATGAACATCGATGTAAAAATTCCACTCATGAATGAGCCTAATGTCTGATTTCCATGACTCTAAAGCAGTGGCGGCTCGTGGCCAACACCAGAGGTGAGGCCCATTACATTTACGTACTGCGAAAGGGACAAGCACCGCAGGATATTTTTCTCCCGTGCCACTCATTATTAAAAAAAGACAACTTATAAAAAAAACAAAAAACATTAGTTCGAATGTAATATTTTTTAATTTTTGAGACCAAAAAAGAATACATTTCCACGTCGCCATGAGGTATGATAGGTATTCTTTGATCTGTTGACTTTTTTTGAGTGGTTTTTCTACCAGTTCGACAGTATTTCTATCAAAACTATAAAATTAATAACGTGAAAACACTCAAAATAATAATTGTAAGTAGTTATGAAACTATTTTCCATTTTTTTTTTCAAAAGAAACATTCAACTAATAAGTAGATATCTGATCAAAAACGAAAGAAGCACGGGAAACATATAACTCCAATCATACGACAAAGACAAAAACTATAACAAATCATCCAATAACTAACTACAACAAGCCCAAATTTGCGGGCCTCACTTCGTACAAAAATCCACGCCTCTAAAATCGACGTCTTGCTTCTTCCCAGTGGTGGGTAGCATGACTATTTCCCGAAGATTTGTGACGTGAATGAAGCCCAAATTTCTGGGATTACTATTTTGTTATGGGGTATATCATGATCTGATTGGGCAACGATTGGGCGATTTTGATGCTAATTTGGTGTTCCGATAAATCTTTATAATTGAAATTATTAAAAAAACATGATAATATCTATACAAATAATAGTTCAAGATCATTAATTTTGTTACACATTTTACCAGTGAGGTCCGGCCTCAGATGCTTCATACGACGAGCCGCCACTGCTCTAAAGTTGAATCTTGCTCATTACATTAACAAAATTAACAAAAGAGCAGAGACAAAAAAAGAAGCTTGAATCGACTACTCTATAAACATAATGGTAGTTATTCTGTGCCACCGCTATTATTATACGATATTTCGCATTCACATTCTATTTGAATAACTAATCTTGAGATGTTCTGATCAAACAAATATGGTTGCGTATTAACTGAGTATCAGTCAATGACAAATCTCATCTTGATGTATTTTTCTCCAAATAAATATTTCTTGAAACTATATCAATAAAAATTTTCACGGAAAAGTATTCCTTTGTTACATGAAACATTTCTTCATCAGCAGATTACGACACATTTATCTTGAATACATTCAAGATTTTGATAGATTTTTGGCACGCTTCATGTTATTATAAAAATACAGCCGTATCAGCCGAATGGAATAAATTCGATAATTAATAACTCATTTTTAACGTTTTCGATGATTCATGAAAGAGTCACCAATTGTAACTTTGTTATTTCAATAGAACACCCGGTATATTCAATTTTTGGATTCTTCAGAGAATTCTAGACAAGGTGATTGTTTATACTTGACCCAATCAATTAATTTTGATTTTACAAAAAAGTAGTACAACAAAGGCTGACTTCAATGAACGCATACCTTTCAAATTGACCTTAATGTATACAGAGCTGCTAGGTACATAATTATCTACTCATCACGAAAAAAAAAAACGCCTAAAGTACAATCGTGCATAAACGAAATTTCGTGAAAACAAAGAAGGGTATCGATAACTTCAGAAAATACTTAGTGGGTTTCGTGATCCCCATGTTCTAATTTAAATGGTTCGTCATGCTCACGAAACTGCGATTCCTCCACTTTCTTGTACGAAATTGACCCGCAGTACAATCGGCGGAAACACTTACTGGCACTTTCAGCCAATACAAACATTCATTAAATCCATTTATTTCTTAATTATTTATCCCACCATTCATTCCAATTTGTGCTTTTGTCAGAAATATTGCAGTGTGATTCATCGTTGCTTTTATGGACAAATATTAGCATACTATTTCTTTTACACGAAAGTATGTTAATAACAAAAAGGCATCTTTGAAAATAATCTTTCAACTTTTCCACTGACAAATTCAATCATACGCAAGAATTTTCACTTTTTTATTATATTTGTAAATCTCTATTATTTCATTATTTTCGACATTTTTTTATATTTTCTAAATAATTAAAAATCCACAATTTTTTGGAATCTTTAAAGATCTTGGATTTTGATGTACCGTTTTATTTTGATTTTTATTTCAAATTTGATAAAATTAGGTTAAGAAACCAGAAAATTCTTGGAAACTATGGATCACGAACATTCCATTGGGCTTCGATAAGGGAAATATACAAGGCGAGTAAAGTTGAATCATCACTTTCTGTATAGGAACATAATGTGTCCGCAAAAGTCTCGGTAAAAAAATACCTTGGAAAATTTGCGATTATAAGATTCGAAACGCCCGAAGCGATTTTGTCTAGACTTTCATCTTTTTGAGAAATTTTTTCGTTGACGAAAGTGTTTTATTGATTCTATTTTCTACAATTCAAATAAAGTTTGAGGAAAAGAGAATAACCACTTGCGAATGCTGGTTAGTGTCCTCTTTCTCAATGTTATTGGCGATGGGACAACAAAACTTTCATCTGATCAATGAATTATATCTCGATCGACCTATTATTGTCCTTTGTAGCATTTCGCAAAAAAAAATATTCATTGATAAAACCTTTGAAGATATACAGCTTCTTTATTATTGAAGATACGGGGTCGTTCAAATGAGAGTATTTTTTTCTGCGGATTAACATTATGCTGTCAAAAAACCAATTGAACAATGCGTTCTCGATTTATTCCAAAAAACGTATTTTTTTTTAAATGGGACACCGTGTATATTTTTATCATAATTGATCAGCCACTGTTTTCTGAACATAAAAGGTTATCATGATTTTTTTCCTGAAACCAAAAGTAACGGAGTTATGCGTATTTTCCTCGACTAATTTATAAACGTCAAAGTAACAAAATTCAATGATTTAATTGTTTCAAGATGAGCTTAACAAACAAAATACGTTTAGAACGATATAATAACTTTGATGGCAAATATGGCAACCGATATGTGTTATTTTGTCAATATTTCTGATTTCATGGCCAAGTTTCCAAAAAATTTCCCATCAAAATGTCCCATTCAAAAAAAGTATTTTTTTTAATAAATCAAGGACGCGGTGTTTGATTGTTGTTCTGTTAAAACCACGTTAATCAGCGGAAATATACTACTAGTTCTCTCATTTGAACGACCTCGTATCTTCAACAATAAGAATTGGTTAACAATAGTGCCGACTTGATCGGAGACACCCTGTAGACGTTGATATATCTCTGACACTGAGGAATATGATTAAAATGGTTATGAACATACAAATATATTTCTTGCTGTAATCGATCACATTCTAGCAAACCTGAATTTTTAAGAATACTTTAATGTTTGGATTTTTCAAAAAACTGTTGACTTTTTTTTTGGAAAAGTGGGGCCAAATTGATTTGTTTTTTGTTTTTTTTTATGATTTTTATAATCTAGAATGAAAACATCTTTATAGAATTAGAAATAGGGCTGCCGCATGCGATTTCATGTTTACTTCGGCTGCGGTCCTCGGATAAACCACATTGAGATGCGAACTTTCTCTCATGATAACTCAAATAACGGTATGGTACCATAATAATGTTTGGTAAGCCGGGCTTATTTTCTCTACATAGGTACTACTTCATTTATCTGATTTGAAGTTCGAAATATTGAGTATGATATTGTACAAAAAAAATCTTAAAAAAAAAACATTAAAGTGATGCGGTTTCAAACTTGAAATGCCAACAAGGTGTTACTCCATTTGGATATACTTGAGTAGAATAACACAACTTGAACATATGGAAAATCATACAAGAAAATTTAGCACACCAGCCAGTGGCAGCTCGTGATGTGTATGCATGGGTGTGCGCTACCAAAAGAAAACCATACCAATAATGGTTATCTACTTGAGGTTCGTGACTCAATCAAAATGAGATGCAAATAAAAACGGAGTAAACCAAATTGAAAAACTGATGTATTTATTCCTTTGGCAAAAACAATAGTTAAATATTGTCTTAGAAAAAAAAAATTAATCAGAATGCTGTTGAAAAAATGTCCACATCGGCAAAAGTAGAAGTATTTCAAATACACGTGGTACCACGGAGTCGGAGTGGAACTTTCTTGAATACCGTGAAGTGTTGATTTCCCCTACATTTTATTGGTTTTGTAAAATTCTCAACCACGCCCATACATGATGATTATCCCTACTCGTAACGTAACTACTCGTAACGTAAGGGAACTTAGAGGCAACGTCGCGCGTAAGGCCAATGATTGTTTACAATGGCGTCGATTATAAAATATCGAAATTCTCAAGTTAAGACCCTAATAATAATTGTGTCGATTGGTGCAGTAACGGGATGAATTGACTCTCATCTGCAATTAGTGAAGATCCTAGTTTAAAACGTGTTTCTGGGATCAAAACAGACAAATAATATTCGCCGCATTCCAAAACTGGTGATAAAAAAACTGCATACATCTCAGATCACATCGAGACAACTAGTCGGCAGGGTTGCCAAGATGCCAACGCAGGAAAAGGAAATCTGCAATGTCTGCAATAAGTCTGTCCTTGATAGTCAAGAGGGCTTATTTTGCGAACAGTGTTGCGGCTGGAAGCACAGGAACTGCTTAGGGATGGCTCAAAAAACCTATCATCGAATCAACAATTCTGATGACCCATGGAATTGCGCCGACTGCATAGGTACATCTGATAACACTAAGAAAAAACAACAAAATAATAAATTCACTCTTAATGATGTCATGGCCAAACTGGAGGATATGGAACAAAAATATAGCTCCTTGTTTGCGAAGTTCAATGAGCAAATTCAAATTAACAAGAACCTTCAAGATGAATTGAAAGTTATAACAAAACGGCTGAATAAAAGGGATCAAAAGGAACTGGAAAATAACCTAATCATACAGGGTGTACCATACAAAGGAGGTGAATGTATAAGTGAAGTGGTGAATAAGGTTGAGGAATTTCTGGGAGTTTCTGCCGGGAAATGCTCGGCATATAGAATGGGAAAGGATAATGTGAAGTTTGGTCCAATTAGAGTTATATTTGAAGACCGTAACGCAAAGATCAAATGGTTAAAAGCAGAAAAGAGATTCGAAATGACAAGCAAGGATTTAGGATATCCATCGACAAACAACAAAATATACATAAACCACGATTTAACTAAAAACAACCGAGAACTGTTCACAGCAGCAAGGATCTACAAAAATGAGAAAGGATATAAATACCTATGGTGCAGCAATGGAGACATTCTCCTTCGAAAAGGGGACACTACTAAGACCGTGCTGGTTGACGACATGGACGTACTAAAAAACTAGAAGAACAGGGAAAGAAGTTGTCTATAGCATATCTAAACATACGAAGCATCAAAAACAAGTTCGAAGAAGTTCGATGTTTAATCGCGGACAGTCATAGTGATATTTTAGTTTTGGTCGAAACGTGGTTATTAGACTGTAAAACATGGCTTTATGAGATTGTAGGATACCAGGCTTTCCATTCATGCAGATTGAAAAGAGGAGGAGGAGCATCAATATACATCAGAAATAAAATCCCAGCTAAGGAAATAACCAAATCTGAACCATCGGATCTGATGAGCTGGATAAGTATACAGGTCAGTGATTTGATAATTAGTGCATTGTACAAACCACCATCATACAATCATAATAAGTTCTTGGACACGCTGGATAACATGATGGAAAAATTTCCTAAAAAGCATTTAATAATAGGAGACCTCAACATTGACTTACTCGCTACTGAAAATGCATTAGTTAGGTCCCTAAGGAATAGGACTGAACTGAACTCCTTCATAATTAAAAATTATATAACTGACAGCCATGCAACCCGAGTAACGGCTACTTCCAAAACAATATTAGACTGTGTACTTATAGACAAAATAAGTGAAAATCTGTGTTCACCGATAGTCGTAGAAGCCAATTCCCTATCTGACCACAATAAGCTCGTATTTAATGTTACACAGATGACGAAAATGCATAATGAAAAAGTAAGTCATAAGATCAAATGTATTAATCATAGGACATTTATGAAACTAATAAGCCAAAAAATGTTGAATAGTAATTTTCAATCTTTTCAAGACTTAATAGGGGTAATTAAATTATGTAAAACTGAAGCTCAATATGTTAAGACAATTAGATGTCATAAAAACAAATTATGGATGAATAGCGAACTCCTAGGTCTAATCAAAAAACGGGATAAATTATATAAAGTGAAATCTGATAATCGTGATAATGTATTAATCAAGCATAAATATAGGAAATTAAAAAATATGGTCACTAACAAAATAAAAACACTGAAAAACCAATATTTTAGAAATAAATGGTGTGAATGTGGTGCGGACGCCAAAAAACAATGGAGGTTCATAAATGACTTGACTAGGAAAAATACTAACTCAACGAATTTAGACTGTCTAAAAGTAAATAATGTCGAACTAAACAATCCAGTAGATATAGTTAACGAACTAAACATGCATTTCGCCAATGTAGGTAAAAATATTGTACATGAAATTGAAAATTATATCAATGGTTTACCAACAGATGAACGTTGTCTGAGATTCAGTGAAATAACCTGTGATAACACGTTCTTTGTAAAACTGTGTAGCGAACAAGAAATTGCCAACATTATTCTGAATTTAAAGAAAACTACCGCACCAGGACATGACCAAATTACAGCTCATGACATCTTTAATTTGATTGAGGTGACAAGGGATTTTGTTAGTATAGTTACCAAATTAGTCAATAAGTGTCTCTTAAGTGGTATTTTTCCAAATGAACTGAGAATTAATAAAATAAGTCCCATATATAAGACAGGCTGTAAGAAATGTATGAATAATTACCGTCCAATTAGTGTAGCAAGTATATTTTCAAAAATACTGGAATGTGTTATAAAGGAAAGGATGGTTTTCTTTATAGAAAAGTATATTCCCCTGGATAGATATCAATACGGATTCATCAAAAATAGTAGCACTCAAAGTGCGGCTGTAGACCTAGTAAACAATATATCAACCGAGTTAGATGATGGGCAACTTGTAGTGGTAGTATTTGTAGACCTTCAAAAAGCTTTTGACGTTGTTAGTATTGATATTCTATTGGACAAGCTATATAAAATGGGATTTAGAGGTCTTATGTATAGCCTTTTGAGATCATTTTTGTTAGATAGAAAACAATATGTGAAATTGAATCAAAATGTAAGCCAAACAGAGAGTTGTAACTTTGGCATACCCCAAGGATCAGTTCTTGGTCCTCTGCTCTATTCTTTGTATGTACCTACTTAGTCTAAGAAATGCTGGACTGGTTGGCAGATATTATACCTTCGCAGATGACACTGCTTTGATATATGGCTGTAATAACGTTGATGAGCTTGAAAATATTGTGAATCAAGATATGAGGACCTATGGAAGTTGGTTATTAAATAATAAGTTGAAGATTAACATAGATAAGACCAAATACATTTATTTTAAACAAAAAAACAAAATTGTACGATCACCTAGAATAGAAATAGCAAACAAACAAATTGAACAGGTTTCGACGATTAAATACCTAGGGCTTAACATTAACAGGCTTAGCTGGTCTGAACATATAAATCATTTGTCAAAAAAAGTCACATCTATGTTTCCCGCCATTTATAAGAATAGGAGTTATTTATCATATAATAGTAAGATGAATATTTATAATGCGTTTTTCCTGTCCCATTTTAGATACCTAATTCCTGTGTGGGGGGCATGTGGAACGGTCACCTTCAACCAAATGCAAGTTTTGCAAAACAAAGTTCTAAAAGCATTATTTAACTTCAACAGACTGACCCACACTGCAGACCTATACAGAGAGTTGGGTGTCTGGCAGCTAGATAAAGTATTACAATTTGAACAATATAAGATGATGTATAAAATTATAAATGGAACTCAAAAAGCTAATAGTAAAATACTATATTGTAGAGATATTCACGCTCACGACACCAGATCATATAACAACATATTCCTCAATAATGTAAGGACTAATAAGGGATTATTTGATCCGATACACCGAGCTTCTAGTTTATATAATACACTGCCGGAAAATATCAAGGGTTCGAAAAACTTCCCAGAATACACCAAGAAAAGTAAGTTGTACTTGGACGCATTGTGAATTGTATCTAAAATAATAAAATTATTCTCGTTACCAGTGCTCAATGCACTGTCTAGAGAATCTAGATAATAATTGTGAACATAAATGTATTAATAAATATGATGAATAAATTTTCCAAAAAAAAACTTCTACATTTGACAACACTGTTTATCTTGAATGAATACACGCACACCACGGACCGCAGACTGACAATGACAATAGTGGCAACTGACTTGACAGGAGACCAAGTACTGGAAAATAAGAAATGTAATAGATCTATTTCTTTTGGAATAAAATATCAGTATAATCAGCACAATTATTGTACTAGGTTTGACACACTGCTGAAAAAGAAAAAACCCTCTCCACCACAAGTGTGTATTCAAATAGCGCACGGTGGCGCCCTTTCATTGGGCGATTTCCCGAATACTTCCGACATATTTCCATAGCAAGAATGCATTTGACTGGAGAGCCGAACGCATACACACATGGTCTAGGAAAGTCTGTGAGAGCAGTGACTATGCAACGGAGCATAGAAGAGGCTAAAGGCGCCGGAGTAGTGCGTTGATAGATAACGATATTGTTTCACTTCTGTGAGACTCTAGGCTATATCAAAATAGTGAAAATGCACCGTTATTCGAAATAGAACTGTTATCTTCTTTTAGGTAACAGTCTTATTCACTTTTTAAAATCTCGTTTTTATTTTTTCGCTGGCAGTGCGCGCGCACGGGTGCTCTTATTGACAAGCCGCCCTCGACACCAACGCCAATCTGATGGATAATTTTCATCATCATCATCAGAAAAACCAGTCCTCACAGCATTATTTGCAGCTCTGTAAGGTTATATTGCATTTTTTCTCATTTTCAGCTTCATCAAATATCTTGTGTACGTTGGAACTGGTATTCCTTCGTCTAATCTTTTTGTACCTTTGAGTAAAAAAAAAGAAATTCAGTAGGATGTCCAAGGTATGTTTGGAGTAGCTTCAATGAAGTAAGGTCTTCATTATTGAACGAAAATAATCGGGTAGCTAATCTTGTTTAGAGCCCAAATTTCTGTTTTGAAAAACTAACAGAATTGTGATTGACTGCTTTGCCATAGGCTGCTGTGAATTATCCATCCACGTGATATGAATATTACAGTAATCCCTTGGTAGCCTTACGATCATGATAAAATTACAACCGATCAAAGAACCATAAGAACACGAACACTATACTAATGCACAAAAACCGGCCAGTAAGAGTTTATTTTCTTGGTCATTGATGAGTCAATTTCCGAATATGTTGTATTCATAAGAGGAACACCATCCTCTAGCCTGCTATGGCTCCCGGAGGTTTGTTTTCCGAGTAGTTCTGATTTTAGTTTGTATCTCCAGTTTAGTTGATGGTTGCAGCCATGTTATCCTCGTTTACCACTTTGAATATAACCGTTCTTCTCAGTTAAAGAATATTTTGGCAAGTTTAATGTAGTGCAACTTGCCTATACAGGGTGTTAATCAATTGAATGCCGATACTTGAGGGCGATAATCCTTGAATGATTTTTAGACAAAGAGTTCTCATGGACATAGGTCCGCAAGAGCCTGATTTTC
Source organism: Orchestes rusci (assembly GCA_958502075.1). Lineage (NCBI taxonomy): Eukaryota > Metazoa > Arthropoda > Insecta > Coleoptera > Curculionidae > Orchestes > Orchestes rusci. Next base: position 100,026,525 of record OY293304.1, read on the forward strand.
AAGATACAGGGTGTTGAAATTTCAAAAAATAAATGATTTTTTCATAATAATCACTTTGATACTATTCCAGATATCTTTATGAAATTTGGTGTACGACTTTTATGCATCATTGCATTCTGTCATGTTCAAACAATTTTATTATTTTTACCAGTGGCGTCCGTATGGGTTTTGCACTTGATATTTTTGGGAAAAAAACTTGTATGCTACTGCTTTCCTTCCAAATAAAAATTATTTTTGAAATTTCTATTTATTTCCGAGTCAATTTACTCTCATGATTTTTTATGTCCGGCGCATGATTTTCGCTTAAAAAAATAAAATCTACTTGATTTAATTGACACCCTGCATTGTCTTTCAATATTTTCAAATCAGTGGCGCCCTCTCTAACATGCCCATGCATATTGCAAAGGAGACGTGTATCAAATTTCAAAAAGATATTTGGAACAGTATTAAAGTAATGATAAAAAAAGATTTTTTTTTTAAATTTCCACACCCTGTATATTAAAATCTAGGCTCTTGCGGACCTATGTTCATAATATGAACTTTTTGTCTTAAAATCATCCAAGGATTATCACCCTCAAGTATCGGCATTCAATTAATAAACACCCTGTATGTATACCAATTAAGTTATACGCCGTGATGTTTTTAATTTTGAAAAAAAAAATCTTGGTTATATCTTAACATAGAAACACCAGATTTGGTGAACGTTGTGAGTCTATGAAGAGCATTAATCAACAGTACTCGGTGTTCAACTGAGGCGTTCTAGAGCGTTGAGGTATGATGTACACTTGACATGAGACACATTTTTTCAACTCGTTGGCGGACTGGAGAGTTTATTATTCAAATTTATGGTGGATTTAGGTCTAAAACTTTTGTAGCGTTGTCATTATTCAAAAAACCTTGTCGTTTTCAGCAGAAACCCAAATACCTGAAGACACGTTTTGAATCTGTCATTATAAAATTCCAACTTTGTGATTTTTTTGATTTTGTAACATTTTGCCCTTTCAGGCTTTTTCACAAGATTGCCCAAATGTATACTTTGAAGTGTTCCAGGAGGTTATTATCCAAATCTAAAAGGAAAATCGTATAAACCTTAACTGAACTCTGTCAACTCCAAAATGATAATTGCTTACTTTATCTGTGTTTTGTGAAGATATATTGGACCTCTTTCTTTCCCTTAATTATAATGAATCTTCACACTGGAACCTTGGTTGATAACCTTACTTTATCTTGATTCATATTATTGATTTCTATTCTTCATATCTATTGTAATCTGAGGAAAACGTTTTATACACAATGCCTTGATCAGCCAATATTCCTATTCTGGAAACTTCGATAGCTCTTTGTCTCTACATTGGTTTTTACAATGTTTGGTAAGTAGTATCTAACAGATTACAAACAAACTAGAATAAAATTTGATGAGCAATCGGGATATTAGAAAAGAAAATGATGTAGCTAAGATAACATTGTCAGTTTTACAAGAGACTCGTTCGCCATTTTAGCCATCATATGTTAGCAAATATTATTAGAAGGACTCAACACATCTACATTATGTAGCCCTACAAATTACCAATATGATGTTCTACAAGAAATTGGTTCAAAGACCATAATGTAATGCGTGTCTGATTACATTATAATTAGACCAATTATGTATCTGCCATCTTTAATCTGAAAGATTCGTGAAACGTGCAAGCAGATTGGTGTAACTTGAAAATCAACGTCCATGTTATTACGATTATGTAATTTCAACTTGATTATATCAGTTTAATGAATCCATGACCCATCTTTGTTTGTTCGCATAGGCTAGAGAGAAACAGATCATCATTATGGATTGCGTGCAGCTACAAAAGGCAGATATTTATTATGCATATGAGATCCAAGATTAAATGGAGACTAGAGTGATTCTACCTAATATGTAAACTGGTTAGAGAATGAAATGACCATGAATACATATATAATAATATGAATGAGAAAATTTCAACATTTAGATGTTTCTTTCATCCAAATTCCAAATGTTATCTGAAATGCGGAAATATCTCATTTGCATAAACAACATATTCTTATAAACAGTTTTTTGTTTGGAGTTATAAAAGGTTCACTATCAGTTTCCTGGAAAACACCAATAAAAGAATTGTTCATGACAATATGTGGTTGTAACATCTTGCCAGAAGTAGTAAAATGTGTTTTACATACGACTGAAAAAAGAAGTTTTAATCGGAATGTGCTTCGTTTGAAAAAATGGTTGTCGATCTCATCAAAGCTTTTCTTCCATCCAAAGGTACCTTGTCCTTGTCGCAGTCACGGTCACCTTTCCTGATAAGCGAGGGAATCGAAGGTAGAGAGAGGCGAGACTGATCGAAGAGATACCCTGAAGGGAACCTGTCAACCTTGGAGAAAGCGTGATCGAAAATTGATGAAGGGAGAGGACAAGACCCCCACAGAACAGGCGCCTCCACTTTTCAACGCTAAACCTCAGACCAGGCAGGGGGTATTACCCCGATCAAATATCCAATAATACGTAGAAAACCGTGTAGAAAAGTGCTGGGCTACTCGGAAGCGTGGCAACGGACGGCGGAAGGGGAGGGAAACATTGAACCGGAAAAAAGGTGAAGTTCTGGAATTCGAACCCACTTGAGAGGGCTTCGAATAAAGACAGCTGCCAGGTACAAGGGCTTCGAAGCTGATTTTACAAAATTCCAGAAATTTAAAGGGATCTACTTGAGAGAACTGCTGAGCTCAGCAAAAGCATCATGCCTTGAATAGTCTTCAATCACTCGTGGGTTGCAATGGTCTCAGGAGACCTGAGCAGATTTTGGCGTAAGCCACCCACTTAAACATCGACATCTACATCTAGCTACAGGAGCTCCAGTACATTTCTTGGAATATGGATGGAAAAAGAATCAAGTACCTTCCAAGAGGAAAAGCACTCATCAGAAAAAAAACAATCAAGTGGTTGCAAAATTCCAGCGCAAGGAGGGATTAAGCAACAAGAATCCGAAAAAAAAACGGAAATGAACCACAAAGGCAACAGCAATAGAAAATACTAAAGAGGCCAGAGAACTCAAAGAGCTTCAATACGTCAAGTAACTATCGTCGATCGATCAGATTCCGACGGCAGAATGACAGGTGGCTCGATGTGGGAGCGAGAATACTGGTCGCGCTTCACTGGAGCTGGATAAGCAGAAACAGAGGAAGTTAACGAGAGACCAAGCGAACCCTCATTGTAGCGTCCGAAGAAACTGAGCCACCACCGGCAGCAATCCAAACTCAGGTCCACTACGCCAAAGAGAAAGGACTTTTTTGTTGGTAACAGGGTTTGACGCCAAGGGTGATCACACACAGAGCAGAGACATTGATAATAGAGGTGAGTCAATCTTAGACCTTATATCAACCAGAGGTCCTATTATATGCAATGGAGGGAAGTACCTAAATTTTGATCAACAGGTTTAGGAAGTGAAGAGTCCCTCTCAAACAATCTTTTTCGAATCATAAAATAATTCTCTTCGAAATCAATAGCGAACTTCCCAAGGTAGAACCATTTAGCCATCCTCGCAAGACAGACAGGCAAACATTCTCCGATCTCAATGAAAGGGACTTCCTATTAAAGAGGAAATAGAATGCTTGTTTTGCCCTCACTTAGTTATCAATTTTTGTTCTTGTTTTTTCTTTCTCCATTTTAATTTTATGTTTTTTTTCTGCTTGTACCTATTGGTTTTAGATTATTGTAATAGTGATTGTTTCGCTTGTGTCCATTCTCTTGTGAATTCAGTGTCATTGAATATTTATTTGTCACTCAGTTTGAGCCTGCTTTGTAAACAGTTTTATTTATTCTTGTGTATAAGGTACTTTTTAATTGATTGATTGAAGTTGAGGTAAGAAAACTAGAGGAGTTTGTTGAATTTGGCGCTACGTACTAAGCGCGTTCGGTGCGTTTGTTCCAAGTAGATATACCCTTCAATGATGCGGAAGGATCAAAAAGATAGATTAAGACAGGACCTCAAGATTTTCTCTAATTCATGAAAAAAAATCAGAATATCTTTTGGAGATATATTTCTATTGATCTTCATAACATCTTATGGGAGGAGAAAGTAGATAGTATACCAGTAAAACACGAACAATAATATTAGAAAAATACATACATCACATCTTCTATACATCAAAAACTAGCAACGTCAATAATAATTCATGGATAATATAAAAAACCCTCAAAGTCAGTTCATCTTATGAGCAGCTTACCATTAAATAAAAGATATGAGGTAATGAACTGAAATGTGGTTGGTGCGTTTGAAATGAGCTATATGAGCGAAAATTTATCATCTGGACCCCTAAGGGGCAACAGACTTCCGCCTACGCTTACGCTTATACGTTTATTGTATGCAAATTATACAAATATGCTTCGGAAAGTTGCTTTAATTCAAGCACTAATGGCCGCTACAAAATCAGAATTTACCATAATATGGTCAGCCAAGCGTAGCTACAACTACCAATGAAAGAAGCTATTATTCTGAAAAGATTTTTTTAATGTAGTTCCTATTTCTTGTTTGTGTAAGAAGTTTTCTATTGACTAAAAATCTGTTTTTCAATACTGATGCAATATGAACATTATTCTTTTGGTCTTGCCTCTATCGGCTGATGATGATCATAGAATAATAGAAAATATTCAATTTTGTTCTATCAATTTTGATGAGAATGCTGCAAAAAAATTGAAGAAGAGTTCCCATAAACATAAAATGGACCAAAATGCTTCATCAATGAGCTACAGGGTGTCGAAGCTTCATTTCCATTTTTTGTTTTTTAAAAATCTAAAAGTATTTGAACCAGAGCTGCTGTTCACTTTTCTTAATGGTCGCTTATTTTTGAGCAAAGAAACATATCTCAAACTCGTTAGAATACTAGGCCCGGTTTCTCAAGTCCAGTTCAACGAAGGTTCAACGTTGAACTGCGTTCAAAGATACACTGTCCAATGTACTAGAACCGGGTTCGACGTTGAATCATCATTGAAAAACCGGGCCTTAATAAAGCAATCTGTATTTTTGGAGAAACTGACACTACTGTACCTTATCTTGAAATAATTGATTTTTTCCATGACAATTTGTTTAAATGATTTGGTGATTTGTAAAATATTGGAAATTGTGTAATCAATAAGAATTGGATCAGGACTACAATAGTGGTTTTATCCATCTTCAAAACAAACAGGGAAGTTTTTTTAGTCAAATTTGAATCACAGCAGTCTCTCTGAGTTCACTTAACTGGGTACGTTGTTCGTGATCACTGATTTTTTTCACAAGAAGTTGCTGGAGGTTGAAAATCTTTTTCAACCATAATTAAAAACACAGGCATTTTTGAATATCCACATTGAGTCGTATTCTATTATACAAAAGACAAACAACAAAGCTTCATCCAGTTTTGATAAGGTAGGTATCATTTTTCAGATTAATATTATTCTTCAGAGTGCAAAATAATAAAAATATATTTCCATTCAGCTTCTTTTTTCCAAGAAATAATAAAATCGGATTTATTCTAGTTGATCTAATTCTTGATCAATAATTGAATAATTATTGTGATATCAGTTTTTCGCCGCATTTTTTCATGAAAATTGAGAGTAGCCGTCTGAATCCAGAGAAAACGGCTTTCCTCAATCTATCATTGAACGATCAGCCGTTTGAAAAAAAAATAAAAATCGCTGATTTGCTCGAGCAAGTCAATGTAAGTAGGTACTGATAATAATAATTATCACATCTAAAACTTTCACGAATAGATAAATAGCGTTATTACTTGAAGGGATCAAAAATAGAGAGGTATGAAGATATTGCAGTCATCAAATTTAAACCAGGTATAATAATGATTTAGAGTTTGATGTGAAGCCCAAAATACATTTTTCTGGCAGTCTAGATTTATTGAGCGATGAAATAAGTTAACGATTTTGATTTTTTTACTCAGAAACGGTGATATTCACAGAAAAACTCGAATAAAAGAGCAGTATATTGATTGAACAACAATTTGTTTAAACGTTTCTGCTGACTCAAAGCGGTACTTACAAGCTTTTTGGGCCTATACAATATTTGACAATGATAATAATCGTGAGCCAACATACTCCAAATCTTATTTTTGAATAATGAAAGTGTGATTCCTGCAACTGATATAACTAAATCCAATTCAGATAATCTTCGAAGACGACAAATCCGTTACAGTATTCAATATACAGTGAGCTGCGAAGAGCAGAAGCACAGTTTATAAATCCCTTTTTAGATATGGAAACAGTATTCCGTTGTTTATGACGGCGAGTGTAATGCAGGAAGAGATGAGCACCGCGGACAAGATCTCGTTACTTTTTATTATTCGCGGAATTCATAAAAGCCCATAAAATAACTGGAAACGATAATGTTCAGTTACACAGTCGCCGATAATCGTCATAAATTGCTGATGACTTTCTGTTCTAGAGAATTCGCGATTAGAATGTATGACCTAGTGAAAAATGCTTGTGATAAGTTCATAGGTTTCAAATTTGTTTATCGTTTTAGTTTACGCTTGTCGCCTCACAAGATATATCAGAACTTTCGAGTCACACAAGATTAACAAAAAATTTGTAATAAAGGAATGGTCATACAGAGTTCGAGGATGTTCAATGTTGTTCTTGACAATATAATGAAATCAAGGACTCCTGAATATAGAAATTCACCTTTGTCTCACGCTAAGCAAAATATGTTCTGGGACCATGAACAGGATCTTGATTCCCAGTTGGAAGTGAGACAACTGACAAAATATTTCAGAACGGATTCCTACAGTGCATTCTGGAAAACATGCAACACTATACTCATGTTCGTCAACCACAACAGTGGGTCTATGGCGGCGCCAACCACTTTCGCGGAAGATACCTATGTCGATATCAACGTAATATTCAGATGAATTATTGAAGTTTAACAATATTGAGAAGACCAGTGAACCTCAGATTTTTTGGATGTGAAAAATGTATCATAGATCCTTCTTCGCAACTCCAAAACAAACAATAATACAGATCTGTTCATGGTTGGTCTGTTCATGTGTCATCCCGATTTCAGTGCGATAGACCAAATTATAAATATGTTGGTTCCAGAATAAATCTGTGGATCTGATCACTTAATCTATCCAGAATGATAAAAAATAGTCCGTTTAAATATTTACATTCTAAATTAAAGTGTATTATTGTGTTACCGACGTTTACAATGTGAGAAGTGATACAAGTCAGAGGCTGCAGGTGAGAGAAGCATATTGACTTGAATTGCTTTTTAAAATCTCTGATGTCTTACCCTCGATGTTGATCGGAGACAGTGGCGTGGCCAATGATTTTTTAATGGATTGTTATGACGTATTGGCATCGGCATACTCTTGTAGTATAATGGTATGAATTCATTCTTTGCCGCCTCATTTGAATTAGGGATCTCAAATTGACATTATTCAATCATCTTTTTGTTTGATTGGCATGCTTGCTCCTGTTGGCTCGATTGGCTTGATAAACCGATCTTGTGCGATTGATGATTCCAGACAATCTCCAAACACGACACATCTGGGGATATGGACACCGCGGCTGCCCTAGACTCTGGATAAAGCGCAATGGAATTCCAATTTTCTACCACTGCTTTCAGCAGCATAACTGATAACGCGGCGGATGTTGGCTTCCACTGAACTCCAAGATCATGTGATATCACACCCATGGATCTGTGGGGATAGTGAAGTCGTCAGACTAGACTGATAAATCAATGACGTTGATCAGATGCAAAACAACATCCGCCTTGTTATGGGTGTCCTGGTTGCACTTTATATGGACAGCCACGGCGCCCATATGCCCCAGATCATATTCAAGCACTAATGGCATAACATTATCTTCACAATAAAGCCAATACCATGAAAATTAACACGAGTTTTATTTCAGTTCAAAGTTCTCACCTCTAAAAAAAAACATCCTTTATATCTGGAAATTCATTGACTCCATTAAACTTCTTGAATTTATCTCGAACTAAAGGAAGATGTAACTGAAACTAATCAAGTTAGATTTTACAACAAATAAATATTATCGATCTTAGAGGCAGAGTAAATTCCGTGAATCAAAGTTTGCCAAATCCAAACGATTTGTGATCAAGAATTCTTCATCAACGTGAGCAAAAATGTTATACCTGTTATATTATTATGTATTGTCTTGAACCTCTTCCATCTCTTTCTCAACAACCTTGAACTACAAGTATAGGTTGAAAACATCATGAAAAGTAGATCTTCGTGTAATAATCAATTAAACATTAGATCTTCGTGTAATAATTAAAATATTCTTGAACCTCTCACCTCCAGTTAATGTCTTAACAACCTTTATAAATGAATCCTTCATGAGTAAAGTTCTTCTCGTATGTCTCAGAACTGTGATTTGGCCCTGTTATGCAAAAAGCTACCAACCCTCATTAAATGACCAAATAAGATCGGGTATAAATGATCAATCGCTTACCTATGTTCTTTCATTCTGCATAAACTTTCCAAACCAGTGTCGACTCTAGACGTTGAAAATGTCTTTTTTCTTCTTCTTTGCGGAAGCCTTGAGGATTGTTTCACCCATTTATCTGTACCTCCTGGGATGGCAACGACCAGCTGTTCTTCCACTTCTTGGGAGACCGTCCTGGTGGTCTTCCGTATGCTGGTTTTCCATTGCTGGCGATTTTTGTCAGACCACGGTCCTCCTTCCTGGATATGTGCTCGTTGCAGAAGCGTCTCCTAGCGCATGTCCATCTAACTAGGTCCTCCGTCTAGCATTCTTCCCTAATCTTCTTCCCTGATCCCAAAGTGTGTTCCCTGTGATCATTCTTACTGTTCTTAATTCATTGGCCATCCTCTTTGTCGCCGCTGTGCCAGCCCGTATTTTTGCCGTGTTGACACTTGCTTTATATTATCTTCTAACTTTGTTCGGGATTGATATGCATGTTTTTTTTCCATATGGTGGTTCATAAGGCTTCAGCTATCCTGGCTGTTACGTCGTCTGCGTGATATATTATCTTGAATTGTTGGTGTCTCATCTGGTATCCCTGGTATTGCGCTCTTTTATTCTGTCCATTGTGACCTAGAACAGTAGTGGACTGATACCGTCTCCTTGTCGTATCCCTGTGCTTTGCTCTATTTTTTCTGCTGTTGTTAGTTTTGTTCGTATTGTTGTAGTGTTGTCTGTGTTGAGCTCTCTAACCGTCTCCGTAATGCTTACTTCCTGGCAGTCCAGCTCGTTCAAAACGTCCTCCAGCCTTATCATATCGAAGACTTTGGTCTAATCTATAAAGCACAGATATGCTGCCTGACAATCGTCGAACGGTTTTTCCGGAAACATTGCTGCTCCTCGCTTATTGTGGTGTACCTGAGAATGCGTTGCTGCAGCATACGGGTGAATAGTTTCAAAGACGATGAAAACGGTTGAAAACCATAACTTGTGATTTACCTTTATCAATTATCAAATGAAATTCAATTTCGTAATTCTCCAAATTGTCGAGTTTGTTTCTTGAATGAATCTCAAGAATTCCCGGGATAAGCAAATGATCAGCATATAACAGCACCACTTGAACCCAATAATCATCATCAACTAGCCTCTCTGTGTCCACTACTCCTCTCTATCTCTCCACTTCTGTCTGTTCTGGGCCGTCTGGATGCAGTTGATCGTCCCTTTTTCCAATTGTCCATAGCGTTCCCCCTTCCTCGCCCAGTTCTACTGGAGTCTGGTGATATTGTGACGAACGTTCTTCGTCGTATTTCTTTGTTTCTAACATGTTCTTAGAGTGACACGCCCAGAATTATATCTCTCCATTTTGCGCTGCGTTGTTGGCAGATGCGGTGGTCAGGGTTAGTGTCTCAGCTCCATAGGTGATGATCCGCAAAAACTATCCTCTTCAAGCATGTTCGTGTATCGTTCTTTGAAACGTTTCTGAGTTTTTCAAAGGCTGCTCATTTCAAGTTTTTTCTTGTTTTACTTCGCATGTTTGGTAATCTCTGACGATGCCGATTTCATGGCCAAGGTATGTATAGTTTTCCACCAACTTCCCTTTGCCTCGCTCTATAATATTGCCACTTGGAAACCAGTTTGGCATACATTTTGTTTTAAAAGTATTGATATTTGTAACGCCTGCTTGAATTCCCGTAGCATCTTCCCGACGTCCTTCAGATTATTGGCCATCTGTATAATGTAATTCCCAAAACCAATTCATTATTCCTTCATTGTTGGGCTTCTTAAATGCGTATTTCAGAAGTACAGTGAATAATTTTGAATACATCGTCTCACTCAGCCTCACTCCGCTTCCAATTGGAGTACGTCCGGTGCTCCCGAATAGCTTCACTGCTATGATGGCGTCTTTGTAGATGTGGATAAATTTTGTATGTGATCGACGCAACATTCTGGTAGCGTTTTCAAGTCGGCGTGTAGCTCAACCTTATGGAACAGCAAGCGGTTTATTGTATTCTATGGACTTGCAGATGGTAATCTGTTCCAAAACCCTGCACACTGCCTTCTCCAGTGACTGGTAGAATTCTAACTTGTTTTTTAGTTTACTGGTTTATATAGGTGATTTAACAGGCTAATTGGTATGTAGTTCTCTAGCTCAGCATTTACATTTTTCTCTCTGTGACTCCTGGACAGCGCTTTAGAACTCCTCTACCTCTTTCAGTATTTCTTCCCTGATGAATGTCTATTTCCGTTTTTGTTTCTTATCTTGGTTATTTCTTTTTTACACTTCGCAGACTTCTGCGCAACACATTCATGCTTCTGTTATTCTCCATAGTCCGTTCAATTGCGTTTCTGTTTTAAGTTCTGATATCCCTTCTTTATGATTTGGCCACTTGCTTGTTCATTTCTTTCATTTCAGTTGTTTGATGACTTCACTGATTTTTTCGTCATTTGCAGATTTTGGGTTGTGCTCATTTTGACTCTCTCGTACGGCTGCAACTATCTCACCATCCAGGTTTTACAGATCGTCTTGTGGATCTGAGTTTTCAAGTATGTTCTCTCGATGCTCTGATGAAAACTTATTGAATCTGTCGGGCTAGTACTTGTTCTGTTAGGGACCTTTTTGACCAATTTATGTCTTTCCCTGCTGATGCTAATCATTAATTTAGCTCGTACCATTCTGTTGGTGTCGCAACTCACTGTTAGCTTATCCTTGACTATTTGCTTTTTGTTGCTTATTTCAATCTATTTCGTTCTTGCTGCAGCCCTCTGTTCTTTCCCATGTCCATCTTCCTACATGAAAAAACTATTTCACTCAAATCGCAGAAAACACCCAGCTGTGTCTCCCACGTGCATTTCTGTCTCCGTGAACAAAGCTTCCAATAATGTGAGTGATATCCATATCATACCACCATTTTATCTCAATCCAAGTTTTGAAATCGCCAACAGAAAAGGTTTTTGGATGTGATTTAAAAATTCTCATCAAGTGGATATGGTGTTTTTGATTATTGAATTATCAAATTTTGTTGCCACACACGAAGCACGGTGAAATTTTGACCGTGGGTATTTCTAAAAGATTGATATAATCAGTTCCTATGATAAATTGTGTGCATTATTTGGAACGGGTTTTCAGTTTTTCACATTGATTTATGATGATGTATATTGGAATCAATCAAATCCGTTAAATCAAAAAACCCACGGCTATCAGAACACCACTGAAAACATGAGTCCAATAATCAAAATGCACCCGTGTAAATAGACATGCATATCCCAAACTATAAATGATGCCGAATGTGATCGAATGAAAAGACTTTATCCAGAAATCCATATGTTTTTGTATGTTTATCAAACATTTCAGCATTTGAAAGGTTGATGTTTGTGGTACGTATTCCATTCGTGTCTATTTACCGACTTCATAACACCAGCAGTTAAGATATAATCGCCTCTTTGAATAAATAGACTTCTGGCGCGGCATGACGCTGCAATCGGAACACGCTTTTTGATTGATTTCCATTAATGTTGATTTTTATGATTTTAAATACACAAAGAGCAAATTTAAACAGACAAAGGTATGTGGTAAACTATTAACTGAAGCTCTCGGTTTAATGCAATGCGGTTTTGTTTGAAGTGTGCTGTTTGCAAAAGTAAATGCGAGAATAATGCTGAATTGACGAAGACGTGTCATTTGACTGACAGTTTAAAAACGAGAAAATGTTCGTGGTCATGTGATTATATGTTTTAATATCCATGCACACTCAACCAACAGACATATCCCAGCGGACAAATCCGCAATAAATATTAAAATGATCTCTTTTTGCTTTTATCTTCTGACATGGTTCATTTCATTAATGTCTGTCATCATATTAGATCCCTGTGGAAGCGGAATCAGACACAAAACTGAAAAGACACATTATTAAATATTGTACAACGAGGAATGCTACACGACTGGACCGTATCTGAGTGCTGCTTAAATATTAATATGCCCTTTTTGTGACAACGTCCTGTGAATGCGATGAACATTTTGATTCGAATAGGATTTACGGGCATTTCTCGTTTTTTGGTAGTGGACTGATTTGATTAAAAGTAGGAAGACAATGGTGGGTGATACCCACAAGTATTCCCGATGTGTCTAGTTCAGTTTGTTTAAAAGAAAATAATTTTAGATAAGCAGAAGTACACACGGAAAGCTTTCCCGCCTCCATTCTTTCCAAGTGTGCTGGAAATGTTGCCAAGATTATGATTGTCAATCGTACCTCTGACTAGCTACCTAACGAATGGATGATATTTCAATAAAATTTTCAAGATTTTCTGCTTCGAAACTGAAACAACCAAGGACGATGAGATTATCTAATGGAAGAAAATCAGGGCCTGAAATTGAGTAGTTCATGGTCTTACTTTTTTATTCTGGAACATGACTTTCATTTAACAAGCATCCTCAAGCTTTGATCCTTGTTTACTTCCCTTTCTATAAAAAAAAAACTCATGTAACAAGAAGACTGAAATATATTCTCTAGTATTACAAATTACAATGGAAATAAGAATATACATCTTGATTCGTACTGTGATAAGTCATTTCCTGGCCTAGAAACATGAATCACCAGCACGACAAAAAAAAATTATAAAACGTTTTTGGAGAAACTTTTGATAGACTATGTCCGAGGGGGATTTCAGTAGTGAGTTTGTGTACACTAAACTACCACTTTTGACAGAAATTACCACTAATTGGCACTTTATTACCACAAAACTATGGAAAATACCAGCAATTACCTCCAAATCTCCACTTATTTCCTCTATTACTCTTATAACCCCTGAAACTACCGTCATTACCTTCGAAATTACCATTTAATACCACTAAAACTACCACTAAATACCACTCAAACTGCCACTTATAGACATAATTCCGCATAATTCTTGAGTATGCACGAGATATGTTACTATACGTATAATGAATACGAAATGTGAATTTTTGTATTTTTTTATTAACCAGATATATACATAATACATATAAAAGAAAAACTTTAATATAAATAGAAAAAAGTATTTCAGGGTCAATTCCTCCTACAAAAACAGAAATATTTTTTCACATGACACTCATGACGATCAAGAAAAAATCCACGTTAAAAAGTAATATTACTGGAACGTGTGTCATTGCCGTGTAAACTTGGTAATGAACTCGGTAATGAACGAGATAAAGAATTATCATGTTCCTATAAGGTTCCTTTCAAAATGTTATATTTTTTGTTTATGCTTAATAAGTGAACCCTTTTAAGTGAAAACGGTCCATCTCCCCAATCAAGAGGTCCATGAAAAATAAACTCCTTATTCACTTTAGCTACGTCACTTTTTTTTGGCCAATTGAATAAATCTGTTTGTTGACTTAAAAAGACATAAGAAAAAAATCATTATTGATTTTCTTAAGGACTTTTCCAATATACCAACCCTCATCGTATAGTACAGCGTAATATTTCTCTATTTCAAGTGAACCTAACTTCCGGATTTCGGACTTATTTTCACAATCAGAGTTATTTTGATCTTTTTCCAAAGTATTTTCTTCTTCCAATGAAGCAAAGCTCTCGGTATCATCAGAGTCATTGTATATGATGTTCTCGCTCTCCTCAGAATTATCCGAGGAATCATCGGACGATTCTCTTTCTTCCTTCTCGGTATTTCTTGTGCCTTTCCTTCTCTTTTTTGCTCTTGCAACGGATTTTGTCGAGGTTTTTGTAGAACAAGATCTTTTTCCCGTGATAAATCTTTTCAATCTATCTGTACTGACACGACCATTTCCTTCATCCAGCATCCAACAGTATGATGACTTTTTAATTACGACGGTCTTGACGTAAGGAAGGGTCGAAGGAAGGATAAGTTTACAAAATATACTATTTTCAGACAGATCTACGTTTTTTTGTGAATAATCCTTCAAATCTATATCCTTTGTTGCTAGAGTAAAATGATTTTGGAATTATAGCCATTCATTTTTAACAAGTTCTTAATATACGATGAAATTTTTGTATTTAGACATTTTTCGACTTATAAATATCTTCCTGGATATCTTCTATCACGGTACCTCCATTATTGTGTATAACACGAACAGCATTATTTGATCCGGGATTTGAACGCTCTTCCAAACATTCTGATTCTATTTCCAAATCCATCTGAAAGATAAACTGTGAAGCCGCGTCACAATGAACTTTCCATCAGACTTGATTATAATTTTTTTCTTGAAAAGGAAATACAGATATTGATGATCAAAATAATCAACCGAGGTTATTTTCTTCATAACAGAAAAACTTTTATGTAAAACAATAAAACATCAATTCAATTCAATTTCGACAATACTAATTTGCTTACCTCTCCGTTTTCTTCTTTTGATTATATAGTGCCTTGATTAAAGAGCTTGGTTCGATCTTTATAAAAAATATTCCGGTATCCTAGAGACTAAACGAAACTTGGCAACCTTTTCCTGTCACCAGCCGGGAGGCCGAAACATAACCAATAAACGAGTCGGCAAATTTGTTCTGCAAAAATCTCTAAGATATTATAATAATATAACAAGATGCTTGCAGTAATGACCAACACTTACCTCTTTATCGTTTCACAATTCTACACAATTAAAAAACTTTTAATAACTGTTTCCGGAACGATTTTACATTAGAGAAAAACAGAAGGAAACCTGATATGCTCACTCCCGATGATAAACAATTGCGGAGTTGCAACTTCTAAGGAAATAGAGAAAAATTATCTTCACGAAATGACTCAGATAAAAACGTTAATTAAGTAATTGCTCTGTTCCCAAGTAAAATTCACTACATTTCACTGCAATAATGCATGTTCGTAAGCAGAGCATCATTTAAATTCACAAAATTACCACTTGATACCACAAAAATTCCACATATTTCCCTCAGAACTGCCACAAATTTCCAAAAAATACCACGCATTACCACAAACTACCACTAATCCCCTAATTACCACTAAGTGCCACTGATATTTCCATTAAATACCATCTATTACCACAACACTGTACACTAAACTACCACCAATGAAATCCCCCTCGACTATGTCGTACTCTAGATTGGATTCTGTATAAAAAAAAAATATTACATTTACATAGCATAATTAGAGAGAAAACTAAGGTCGATATTTTTTTTCAGGTTGTATTATTGCTTGATAAAAATAAATTTCATTGATCATTGAAAACAAAAATAAGTTAATTTTCGCACCATACATTATAATTACCATTCTAAAACCTAATTTTCCACATCAACGAATAATATAATTTTGCAGGTTGACTAATCAACCTGCGTTATTATAAGTGCACGTGTAATTTTATTGTATAACATAACTGTGTTGGGCGGGTGGTTCCTGTTGGGACGATACTGCACTTCCTCGAACCACTTCCCCATGAAAGCAAATGAGAATGTCATGTTGTATCGGTGAAGTGAGACATTTTCACCTGTTGAATTTTAATAATAAAAATTAGTGAGTAATAGCAGTCTTCCGTTCAGATTTTGAGCCTAAGGTTATAGGCCAGTAACCATATAGATCAAATTCGGTAGTTCTGATGTTTTGCTGACATGTTTATGGTGTTGGCCCAATGAATAATCCAAGTTTTCGATCTCGAGCATCGAACGGAACATTGTCAATTATCAAAAAAATCCCAAAATTTCTACATTTTATCCAGTTTTTTGGTGATTATAACCCTGAACAACTAAGTTTTTGAGTAAAACTATAGAACACTTTTTTAAATTAGACGAAAGTTGCTACAATTTGGGATCAGAATGGTCTCTTTAGATCTGATAGTTCACAAGATACAGATTTTCAAAATTAAGCGTTATTTTTTCACACCTGGAAATGTTTACATAAAAAAACATTATATTATTATGGTGCCTACCTGGAAGGTGTTTCAAGGCTAGTTACCATAAACATTCATTGTTCTGAGGGAATTTCGACCATTGAGATCTATTTTCTTCGTAAAATTCACGCCTCACTAATTCTCAAAGAAAAGAAGAATTATGTATAATTATTGAAATTTTAATAAAAAAAGCAAATTAAATCATGTTTAAAATCAACTGAAAATAGATTATCTCCTCTTTGAAGGACCCGGTTGAGTCTTGTCGGTCTTCCCACTCAAAGCATTTGCAGTAGCTGGGCTTAACCTAACCCTTAGATGTTCCAAACGAAAGAGTAAAAATGGCAGCAGGTCATTTCCAGGTAGATATAATGTAGTTTTATTACTGCAAAAAATAGGTAAAGATAGTCGGTTATTCAAACATTCTCAAGTTTGAAAATATAACGCTAAATTTTGGAAAGCTGTATCCTAAAAACCTGATAGTTTTTTTCAACAGAAACGGTTCTTGTCTCAGTGTAGTAGAACTGGTCTACTTTGAAAAAGTGTCAACAACTTATTTGGTCAGGCTTAAAATTGCCAAAAAATGGATAAAAGGTAGAGCTTTGGGATTTTTTTGATATTTGACAATGTTGCGTTCGGCGCTCGATGTCGAAAACTTGGATTAGTCATTGGGCCAACATCAAGAACAAGTCAGCAAGAAATCAGAACTACCGGATTCAAAGCGAGGTACTACCCTTATCAGACGACATGGTTACTTGATTATTACGAGAATCGATGATATTGATAGCGTCGATGTACTAGGTTCTTTTTGAAAAAAATAGTTTTATTCTTATTAATCTACAATCCAAGTGAAATTAAACAAATCTGATATTCTTTATCAAAAAGCCGTTAGAAAGATAATAATATCAACCCAAAACCCAAGAGCATTCAAACTCTGAGGAAAAGAAGGTTCGGCCAATGATTTTCCAAAAATTAGATATGAAACGACATATATTTGTGTCTCACATGTTATTACACTGATTACGAAAAGGATTCCCGGGACTTTGCCAAACTGCAAATTCAACGATTAGCCAACTTGTATTAATTGTTACTCAATTGAACTAAAAATCATCCATAGCAAATGCCGAACAACTTTCGATCCACGTCTTAATTGCCACCTAGCAGAGTGTTATGAAGTTAGCTGGTGGCCAAATTTGGTCTCCTGCAAATCACATAATAACTTGCTTGGTGGCAATTATGACGTGAATCGAAATTTGTTTGGCATTTGCTGTATGTGAGTTGTAACGACATCTCCGCTAGTTGCCAAACATTTTATTATAAAACAAGTCTTGATATCATTGACGATAATCAAACATTTTTAATTTGATGACAAACGTAGACGATTCAATATTTTTGATAGCTGAAAAACTCATTTATGCATACAAGACTCATCAATCATCAATATGAGACTGCTTCTAGACGACCTTGACTTCTTCGAAAAGAGAAAATAAAAACAATTTTACGTGGATTTTGAAAAGATTCTACACTTATTTTTTATTGTAGCATTTGTCACAAGAATTCAACAGAGCAAACGTAAATACACTGTCGAAAATAAAATAAAATCCGGGTCATCTCATAATTTGCAATCATTTTTAAAAGTTGAAGTTTTCGCGGATTTGATTGGGGTGTAGCATAGTTCGCTAACATACAGCTATGCTTTTATGGCAGTTGCTTGGATAAAAAATGCGAAGTTTGTTTTTTTCAAGTTTATTAAAAATAATGCCAACAAAAAATTTTCATTAGCTAATTGAAATAAAATTCTCAAGGATTCAGTAGCGGGTATTCCTCGTGGTAACAGATTGCAAACGACGAGGCATGCTTAGGATCAGATTCTGGATAGCATTCTGCAGAAGATTGTCCCATTCTTGAACCAGTATGTTGCGAAGGTCTCTAGAATTTCTGTGGGCCAGCACATGTCTTCGTAAACATCTCATTATCTCATCCCAAATGAGCTTGATGGGGTTTGCGTCTGGACTTCGAGCAGCCCAGACAAATCACCTGATCTGAACCTTATCAAGATAGGCAGTAACAAACCGAGCAGTGTGTGGATGTCCATTATCATGCATTAATGTTTCATGTTGTCCAGGAAAACCCATGAACGGTACAACATGATCTTCCAGTATGTCGGTGAGATGCCTATGCGCATTCCAAGTCCCATTCTGAATAAAGATCAACTCCGTGCGATATGCCTCTCCATGCCATAACTGAGCCTTCACCGAAAGGAAGTCGTTCGGCGATACATGCTTCAGCAAATCATTTGCTTTGTCGACGCCACACTCTTACACGTCCATCTGAGCCTGTAGGACGAAATCGCGATTCATCGGAGAACAACACCCGACTCCAATCGTGTATTGTCCAAACCAAGAGCTCTCGTGCAAAATTCAGCCTTGCAGCTCGGTACTCACGGGAAGAAGCGGTCCAGTAGCCTTAGCCAAGCCAATAATCTAGCAGCATGAAAATGTGGATGTAGATGTAGATATGCGGGTGAGGATGTTAAGTACCACAGCACTCAGGCCACACAGCGGGCCCATTGCGCACCTCCAAGAGGAGCCTCCAGAAGAAGAGAAGTTGCTCTCTTGGAACATCGTCGTCAAGCCTTAGCCAGCCAGCATAGGCGACAACTCAGTCATCAAGCCACAGCATTTAGCTCATGCGACAACGTAGCCCAAGGGCGGACCTCTGACCTCCCGTATGCTGCAGTTCTAACTAAGGTGCTGATTGCGAACATTAACTAGGAATTAGTATTGAACATGAAGGATCCAATGATTCAGGCTAACTTTTTGACTGTCAGTGATCAATAATACTACAGCCTACCCAAGTCCATCAGCCATTAAGAATGCCACTAAATGCAGAACAGAAAATAATTTCTGCTCACCGAGGGGATCGAACCCACGTCAATCAGAAGTACGGTCTCCCAAGTGCGTGCTACACACTAGAACACCGTCCCTCAGCTGTACGAAGTCGCCTTCCAACTATCCACTCACTTATTTTCATATTTCTTGATACTTGTTGCACACTGGAGACTCACATCAAAGTTTCTCGCAATTTCGCGTTGACCGCGACCATCTTCTGGGGCACAAGTCATACCGCAACAACAGTATTTATAGCCATTTCACTTAGCAATAACATAAATACTAACGCCAACAATTCGCAATTGTGAGATAATACCACGTATGGAATGCACCAATTTGCTCATTATAGTTTTCAGGAATGTGGGTGATGAGCCTTTTTTTGTCAAACTCTTAAAAACAAAAACTCTGTTCAAGCAACTGCGATGGAAGCATTTCTATATGTTAGCGAAGTATACGATAAGTACCTGAATCAAATCCTCGAAAGCTTCAAATCTCAAAAATAATTGCAAATTATGGGGTGGTCCGGATTTTATGCTCGACAGTGTATAATAAACAGAACCATTGTGGTGACACACGGTTCTTCCCAGTTCTGGAGTATATGCTATTTCTAGCCGTTCTTTGTTCCAAGGGTTTGGCATCCGATAGAAGTAGCTCCTGGAGTAGGCTTCATTAAGTAGGCTTCCGAATTGTTGTCTATTTTTTCCTTCTTCTCATGAAATGGCTTTGCAAATTTGTATTCTATCCTAATCATCTTGCTTTCTTACACTCAATGAAACGGCGATTTCGATAAAACCATGATGTCTTCGGTTTTTATTTTTGTCGATCGGCATAATGTGGAAATATCTGAACAGAATTAAATTCTTTCGTCATGGTAACAGCACACTGTGAGCCGAAGCTGGTGATGTTGGTGATGATAAGGGTGAGAGGGGGAGCATAATTGCTTTTTTCGTCAACCCGCGTTGCCAACTCTTTGAATCATCCCGTCTCCATTGTGCAGCAGAGCAGGCCATCCCAGCTCAAGTCCCTCAACTCCTCCCGAGAAAAGGTTGCATCACTTGAGGCGACCCAATCTGCCGTAGATACACATCTTGTATAACACACATGTTGTGAGAAGGTTTCCTTCGCCCTTCTACAGTAGGGCATAGGGATGACTCGCCTATTCCAAGTAAATGCAAGTGCAGAATGCCTACGGTGATGCTCAGAGCCTTTCTACTCTTGTTCGACAACTGGGCCGTCTTTGGTATGTTGAATTGCGTTATTGTCTCTCTGGCTTGCTTACATTTCGGGTTATTCCTCCAGTTCTTCACTGTTTTCTGCCAGGCCCTATTGTTTAGGGTTCCTAGATCAGGAAGCTTATGCCTGCTTATGCGAATGATATTTTGTATCCCCCAATGCCTTAAGTATTCCTTTCGTGCCCATACCTGGCAAGTTAGAACAAGATAATGAAAAAGCACTTCCGCTCATAAGTCCACTGTCATGTCTGCTAAAATCCATCGAAAAATTGCTTGAGGTTCATATTCTGGCGCACTACACACTAGTATCTCCACAAAGCAGGGAATACAATCAAAAAATGGTTTTTGCTTGGATGTCTAAGGAATGCTCCAAAAAAAACGCATTGCTATTATGATCAAAGGACTGATGAAGCTGTTTTGCTGCATCGAGTGTTCAGAAGATCGATTTCTGCTTGCAGGACAGAAACACTGGACACTTTGATCCTTTAGCCGAAATGGATCTGGAGAAAACCCTTCAACTTCCCGGCGGAATCTTGCGGCAATGGTATACTTAAAGCTAACTTGAAATGAACTGGAGTTTTGAAATCATGAAAACAGTATTCCATCTAGCGCTGATCTACTGATTAAAAAGCTTCTCCAATGTCAAATTTGGTATATTGGAATCTGTTCCTTATTATACTTTCCCAATAGCGTTAAATCTTTGAATTATCAAAGGCTGAAAAAAAATCTGATTATCAATTAACAAAAATATCTATATAGAAAAGTCGAAACCTCTTTAATCTAAAAATAAGAAAACCACTTTCCATCTCAGTCGAATCATATCGACAAAACCAATACAATATCTCTCCAAATAAAATCCGAAGTATTTGTTGAAATAGCTGTCGTCTCAAATTTTGTCCATATGAAAAAAATACTCAAGGGGGAAAACCAACGATTTGGACAGTGGAAAACTGAGTGCAATCGACCCAAGGGACTGGCAAACACCCTCCAGGACAAGTTATTGAATATTCGTGTATACTGCGACAGAATCGGTATATCGGTATCCCTTTTATGTAAAGAATATCCTGTTATATGGAGAATTATTTATGAGTGCTGGAAAATATACTAGATGCCGTGGTTTCGGAGGAAAATATTCGATAAAAGTTTCATAGGGAATTGTGTATTTGAATTGTCGTTGACACGGAGAATATAAAATTCATGTATACGTTCCACCATCTGTCGATATCTTGAAGTTTATTGACAATGGCTAAATTGAAAAAAATGTATGTTGGAGGATAAAAAGAGTAACCAGTGTCCTGCAAAGGGATTGATAATCAATAATTAAAATCAGGAGAGGCAGGCACCTTATGATGCATGGAACTATACATTGTATCGTAGAAATTATAAATACTGTATATCCATAAGATACGCACAGGAAGATGTTTCCATGAAATAAACAGACATCTATTTTGAACTTCTGGACTCTACATTCATTTTACCGCAACCACAAACATATCCAAAAACCCAATTGTTTCTTCGACTATATACTTCCAGCATCATCCCTCCTAAACGAATTTAACAGTGAAAAAAATCAAAAGCGAAAAAAAAACCTCTGATGATCATGTTAATAAGTTGAGAAACTTTCTTTCCTGAAACTTTTCTTACTGGCAGAATAGGAGTGCGTTACGACGAGTAACTGAACTAGTGTTTGTAGTGTTTGTAGAATATAGTATCAAAAAATCATCTTTATATTTTGTCTTGGTTATCCATTTGTATTTTTGATAAAACAATAATCAACGAAACCTTCATGTTAGAATAAACTGATGACAATCTCTTGGGAATTGGAAATTCTAGTTTCATGTTTTGAAAAAAATAAAACAAATACAAGATCAGTATAAGAAGTCAGGTATTGCAACATTACTCAGCCGCTCCATGATATATCGATATTACCTCAGACGAGCGACAACCTCATTGATTTAACCCTATCCAGGTGTTTTTTCATATGCTTTGGTGATAAATTGCCCTAATTTATCAAGTCAAACATATCTAAACCCTCACAAGCTTTTGTCCTACACTCTTACATCTAAATATATACCAGACAAAACATACTTATTATCATACATTAGTGGTGTCTTAGTTTCCTTAAATATGTAAATAGGAATAATATTTTCCCTGGGCTTTTAGGCCCAGCACATAAATTACTAACGATTTTGGGAAATAAACAGATGCTGCTAATGTCTTGTATTTCTTTCAGTGTATTCCTTCGAACGCGGAAAGCACGTACTTAAATATTATAAATGAGTCTTTCAGAGATATATAGGCGTAAATGGGTTTAATATGCTGATGGAACATGGGGTGCATGAAAGGAACAAAATTCGACTTTTCGTGGTTTTACACATGCATGAAAAAGGATATAAAAATAAGTACATAATTGAAACATAGAAGTGGATTTTTTCCTTGTTGTTTCGAAGTACCAAAACAATCGCTATTTTATTCTTCCAAGGTGTATATTGAATGTGGCTTTCAATATTTAACAAGGAAGAAGAATCAAATCTTGAAATCTACTCTTAAATGTACAAGAAAAACAATTATCAAATTATAAAAGGCAAAAATGTATCTCTCAATATTTATTTTGTTGTCTTCGAATAAAAGTGTTGTATTCCCGTTTCCCCTAATCTTCCAACGGAATTCCAGTCACAAAACTCTAGCTTTCAATGTTCTTATGCAAATGAAATAGGTATTGGGTTTTCATAGTTGATCAAAATGTATAGAATTGGACATATTTGGTAAAAATCCGATCAACAAATCCCCACTATTCACCAATCATTCGATAATCCCAGACAAAACCAGTAATAAGTTTGGCCCAAGAGCAATTTTGTCCGGTAATCCACCACACTCTTATCAGCAACTTTTCTCGATGAGAAACTGAGGAACAATAGCAATATGCCGGACTCGTGAAGAGATGCTTCCTGCCTCAACAGTAAAGATTAAGAGCCAGTGCCTAGCGGCAGCGAGAGATAACAGCGTAAACTTAATCCGAATAACAACATTAAATACGACTCCAATTTGCCGCACTGTGGATTTGGAATGATTCGCTAGTTCGCCGCAAACCCTCCCTTGGACACCTTAGAAATCCGGCATGCCTGAAAACCCCCTTATTTGTGTCGCAAAACATGGAACTTGTTAGTTTCTATTGTGGATCGTGGTTTTAGTTGAAGTATGAAAAGGTGATGTACTTCTTATCGGTGGAGTTCATCAAGGAGACAAAAAAATGGGAAAACTGAGATTTTCTTTTATCGTTCACACGTGCAATATTCTGGCAAATACACATTTCTCAATGTGTATCACATAATTAATGATGTTGGAGTTGAGGACGATATTTAAGTTGGTATTAACATTTACGAAGAATATTGAAGTTAATTGTTTAATAATAAAGTATTATGCTGGAGTTGGTCTAAGTTGGTTCGTTTGTTGACTGAAGAGTCGAGATTGTCAAGAGACACTTTTTATTTTCTTTGCCAAAGAAGCGATAAAGGAAAGCATAAATCTGCAAATTAAACATCCTTGATTGATCTCTGTAGATTTGCGTCGTTAATATGACATAGCTGATGCAAGTTGGTGAGGAGAAGGACGGTGTGAAACAAAACGCTCATTGAAGAATTTCCCGACGTTCATTTAACTATGCCCTTCATAAAGGGTCATTTATATTACCGTCAATGTTGAACAAAAAAAGTAAACCTTATGAAAGTAATCTGTGTACACATTTTTTGAGAAAAAACAAACATCAATACCAACAACACATTAGTGTGACTTTCTCAAATATGTCTTTTTGACATTATGTTAACGTGTACGTTTTTTGTTCAACAGTGACGCTTACATTGATTAGCCTGTGATATAGGTCGCAATCAATAGATCGAAACGTCGGAAAATTCGTGAGTCAGTGTTATGTTTCACTCCGTCCTCTCAACCAACCTGCATCAACCATGGACTTAAATCACAAAAAGATAAATCAAAAATAGATTGTCACTAAAAGGTGAAGTCTGATATAATGATAGATGTCAAGAAACCATACTTAAATTCCTCATGAGTCAAATGGAGTGTATAACTTCTGAGAAGTTCACATTTCACATGATATTCAAACATTGTTTGACACATACGGCGCCGTGCCGGCATGGCGAAAGGCGCAGCATCTTCACACCTCCTCTCTGTTAACTTTTATGGAGCAAGGTGAAAATGAAAAATTATTCGTAATACTCTTACACAGATGTATTTTACTGAATAAATTAAATTGAATTGAAGGCCCACTAATGTGAGGTCGCTTGGGCGCCTTTGTCGCGCTACTTCTGCACTTCTCGATTGGTTTTTGGAAAGCGTGCCTCACATCGCGCTCCTTATAACCGACTTAATTGATTATTTTTTTGAATAGTGACTGTACTGTCGTTAAAGGCGTGATGATGTAGATTTTATTATTGGATTTTACAAAGACTCATTCTATAATCGCTCCAACTACAACAATCGGGCACCCTAGATAGATAGAACAGCTTATATTATATCGTCGCCTGGGTACATTTTAGATATTGTACTACATTGTTTTCTTCCGCGTATCCTTTTGTGGAGTTCACAGACATCGACGGCTTGCCTAGTTTCTTTCTAGCTCATTCTGTACTGTCGTTCCTTAGCGTTCGTTTAGGGTGTTCATGTAAACGTCTGATGAACGCCAATCCGTGTTCTGTATAATATCGCGAACGTCAAATGGCGTTCCCGACAGTGTTCGTTACCGTCCACTGGTGTTCGTGCGATCACGGATCGGGAATTAGTCGTTGAGCTTGTCATAGAGTTCGTGCAAACGTCTATCGTCGTTAGAGTTGTTCGTCCGATTACCGAGCGCCCGTAACGACCGCCTGTACAGAATACGCCTGCTGGGCCTGCACCGCGCCGTCGCCTTACTCCACTTATTTGTGCATCAGACCTTGAATGGTCTACATCAAAAAGAATACAGAGTGGCAAGACGATAATTCAGAACGCAGAATCGATTTGGTTTAGGATTCAAGAAATATCCAAGAGAGACGATGTTCAATTATTCATTTTTAAACAACACTTGTGACGCATGTTTCCAGTAATCAATCATCCAACTCATCAGTAACTATGAAATTCTCTATAGCCTAAAAGAACGACATTGAAAATCTGCCTGTTTAGTTTGTTTACAGAAGGTTAAAAAATACAAAGCTATTATGTTCCAGAGATGTTGAATCTGTACTTAACCCAGAGAAATTGAAAAATAATGTTGAAGAAAATGTTTCATATTCAAAAATACCCGACAAGTCAGAGGGCGCTTCAAGTCTTATATCGATTGTATCGAATCAAACATCTCCAGATATAGGATAAAGAACATAGTCTACATAGCTGTCAAAGTGGGTGATTGAACCAGCATTTTATTTTCAAGAAGTATTGTCTATTAACCAACCAAAAATAACAAAAAAAGTAAAAGTATTAATAGAATAAAATCTTCATACACTTCATGATAATGTACAGGGTGTCCCAACGATAGAGTAAAGTAGGTTTTATCATATAAGATATGAAAAATATCAATCAATATGCGTCACAGGTTAGGGGTGTAGATAGCGCACATTCTGAAAATATTTGGAAATATACAGGGTGCGTCACAAAAGTATGGCACGAAAAAGTATGATTTTTTTAAATGGAGCCCCCTGTATATTGATCGATATTTTAATTCTTTCTTCAATTTGGAACAAAAATTGTGATACAACTAATGTTCCTAAATTCAACCGTTATCGAGATATCGCGTTTTAAAAATGGCATTTTTGCAACTTTGACATGCTATAAAACTCAAACTATTCAAGTTAGAGAAAAATGGATTGCACATTCCTATCTTAACTTTTCAAGACCTATTCAAGGAGATTAAATGCATTATTGTGATAAAATGTCAAAATGTGCCGAAAAAAGTTGACAGTTGACGTCACCTTCTGTCCAAATGACAGAAGAGCTCTTGAAAAGTTAAGGTAGGAAAGTGCGAACCATTTTCCTCTAACTTGAATAGTTTAAGTTTTATAGCAAGTTGCAAAAATGCCATTTTTAAAACGCGATATCTCGATAACGGTTGAATTTAGGAACATTAGTTGTATCACAATTTTTGTTCCAAATTGAAGAAAGAATTGAAATATCAATTAATATACAGGGGGTTCCATTTAAAAAAATCATACTTTTTCGTGCCATACTTTTGTGACGCACCCTGTATGTTTCCAAATATTTTCAGAATGTGCGCTATTTACACCCCTAACCTGTGACGCATATTGATATTGATATTTTTCATATCCTATATGATAAAACCTACTTTACTCTATCGTTGGGACACCCTGTATATCATACAAAAAATATTTGCGGTTACTTTTGACAAGAATTGTAATCCTTGAGACTAATTTTGGTTCCTTTTATCTGATAATTCTGTGTGTCGCAGAATAAGTGTCTAACTAGTTGTGACAAAAGTTTTTAGAGCTGGATGTTCAAATTGCGGGTATCACTCCTGCTTGATCGAAAACAAAAATGTGGGTTATATTAGCTCAATCAATAATTATTATACACGTTGTTTTTGAGCCAAATCTAAATAAAGTAACCAGGAGCTGTCTTGATTTGAAAAAAAAAACACCTAGAGTCTAGTTTCGTATGGGACTCGAGAAATACCTAGATGATAGAACCCCCACACAACATGAAGTGTCATCATCACGATCACGAGAACTTTCCTATCGATGTAGTTTTCGGTGGTAATTGCACAAATGCATCAAAATTATCGATAATTATGCTTATAAGCTTATTGCCTGAAAACTGCATGAGTTCATTTTCATATTTTGGAGAAAGAGCCCAACACCGTAGGTAGAGGGCTCTTTTAACAAAGGCAATAAGCTTGAATGCAAAATTATGTGATTATTTTGATGCACGAGTGTAATTCAGGTAGAAAATTACTCGAATTAGGTAAACTAATTGAATCAAGGAATATAATATTGTCACGTAAGGTGTTGGACTGGGTCTTCGACTGGACCCACACCACCTGTCGTGCTCTAGGGAACGTAGCTGGGCTGAACAGTAGAGGTACTCCGTTAAGGTAACTTCCATTTATTATCGTCCATGGTACATCTCATCTATCCTCACCATAACACTAGGAGGAGCATGTTCTTTGAGGCTGAGAGGGGTTACACTACTCAGGGTGAGAGGGATTACACTACTCACAATGGCGAGTAGTTGGCTAAGCCAACCACTAACCATCATCTCGCTGAACGTGTCTATTTATAGCAACAAAACTGCTCGCTCAGCGATTTTACCAGTGGCAAATTGGGTAGATTTACACCAAGTATTTTTGCCTCCAGTACTATTGTGACATATGCCCTCACCCCGTGAGCATTGGACCCCAATGCCAGAAGAGAACATGCTTCATCCCTTACAAAAAAACTTACAAACTATCAACAAATTTTGTGGCCAAAATCTCTTGCTCCGGTCCTGCCATCCATCCGTTTAGTTTTCCCAAGCCCTGGCCTGTGGTACTGCACCGCCGTGCGTTCAACGCTTGTTCACTGCTAATAGTGCTGATGCTTGCGTTTGCAAAAAATTGTTGGCCAGCCGATCTTCCTTGACCTCGGTAATAGTTGCCTATAACAGGGTGTGTATATGGTCCCCGTACTCAGTTCAGAGGGCCGGTATCCCTGTAATATGGCTGAAGGTTGTGGATTCCTGGCCGGTTTCGTGTTTTCCAGTTGGATGGTTGTGGGGACCGGTAGCTGTTATATGAAAAACAGAAAGTCTATATAAGTACATCATCCTATACAGGTCAAACATAATATCAACAAACATCTCAAAATAAACAATAACATCTCATATTAAAATCGTAAACATATACGCCCTAAATTCTTATCTATATCAACTCATCATGAGGGACGGCAATAGGCGAAAGTATTATCCTGTCCACCATGTACATTCGGCAGTATGTGACGTATCCGATCGCGCTCTCTCTAAATCCCTGCTTGAATGGACCGCGTCCGTAGCGAGTTGAATGGGCTGACATCCTATCGGTCTCTTGCTCTCCTGCTCGGCTATCGTCAGCAAATAGGATCTCCTTTCCTTGGCTCTGTGCACCGTCTCGTGGGTCAGGCCACCATAACACTGGAGGAACGGACTGCCGATCCCTTTGTATGCATTCAATGCCTTGCCGACATATTCCAAACAGTGGACACACCAGGACTAGGGACAGTGCCACACACTTTGACACAAAACTACTATCGTGTCGACGCCGATCTGGGACGCCTTGTGCCAATGAAGGATGGACGGTGGCCAGAGGCATCCATTGGTTTCTGTGGAACAACATGTAAATGAGAGCGATCAAAAGTACCATGCTCCAAATCATCAGGACCCGACTCTCTTCAGGCCCACTACAACTATCGATGAGGGCTTCCATCTTTCATCCCTTGATGACTCCCTTAAACACTTCCGTTCAGATCGACGCTCGAAGCTTGGAGCGTTCAGCTCTGGTCCAGGCAGTCATCAAACCAGATTTCTTCTCGGGCCTTCCTGTACTCTACTTGGCAGCGAGGGTGATCGTTGGCGCCTCCACCAAATGTCACGTAAGGTGTTGGACTGGGTCTTCGACTGGACCCACAACACCTGTCGTGCTCTAGGAAACGTAGCTAGGCTGAACAGTAGAGGTACTCCGTTTAGGTAACTTCCATTTATTATCGTCCATGGTACATCTCATCTATCCTCACCATAACACTAGGAGGAGCATGTTCTTTGGGGCTGAGAGGGGTTACACTACTCAGGGTGAGAGGGATTACACTACTCACAATGGAGAGTAGTTGGCTAACCCCCATATGCACCGTAGAAATCTAATCCGGATGAAGACTTTAACGCGATTATCTTCCATACCACCTAATGAAAAATAATCGCGATGTAGTCTTCATCCGGATTAGATTTCTACGGTGCATATGGGGGTGTGCCAACCACTAACCATCATCTCGCTGAACGTGTCTATTTATAGCAACAAAACTGCTCGCTCAGCGATTTTACCAGTGACAAATTGGGTAGATTTACACCAAGTATTTTTGCCTCCAGTACTATTGTGACAATATTTAACATCTTTTTCAATGGATTGTATTGTTTTGGTTCCAAAACGTGACATTGTAACGAAAAACTCTATCAAAATACGAAAAACTAATGCGTGGTTAGGT
Source organism: Orchestes rusci (assembly GCA_958502075.1). Taxonomy (NCBI): domain Eukaryota; kingdom Metazoa; phylum Arthropoda; class Insecta; order Coleoptera; family Curculionidae; genus Orchestes; species Orchestes rusci. The sequence goes on from OY293304.1 coordinate 100,056,140, forward strand.
GATTGTGAAGGAACGTGGCCATGGATACGTGAACTATGCAATTTTCGCTGTAATCAAACGAAAATTGACGTGTAGGTATACGGAAGAGTGTAATTGGCACTAAGCAAAATTGCGCAGTCCTTCAACTCAAACCGACGTTTCCAGGTTACTGCAGACGGAATCACATCACACTCAATATCCATTCGATATCTCCAAAATGCTAATAACACCTATACATGGTATGTCAGCCCTTCTAACGAAAATGTTGGAAAATGCGAAGTAACGCAGTTTCTAGGGTTGCAATAAGAATATGCGGATCGTAGCTTTTCAAGAATGTTGTAGTCTCATGAAAGATTATTTTTGTCAAGGAACGAAGGTTTCATGGTTATTATTTTGTATTCCTTCGCACATGACATCACAGTGGGATGCGCGTTGACAACATTGGTTAAGTGTATCGTTCAATAACCACCCTCTCTCTACTGCAAATACCAGAACTCAAATCAGAAATACCCTCCAGAGAGACCTGAATAAAGTCAATCTGAAGAAAACACAGGCAACAATCTTCCTGATTGATCAAAAACGAGAATTTACCTCCAAGTGGAAATTACTCAACTGGAACTTTACCGATGAATAAATCACCCACCAGAACCAAGCAGCAATGAATGTGACCGACTCAGAAAACGACATTCAGCATGAAAGATAACCAAAAGAATCTCTAGACACTTTTATATTATGGATATTTGAATAAAAAACGCTTATCTTCAAAACTGTTTAATGGAAAGTTAATTTTCATATCTGTTGGTAAACAAGAACCCAACGATCAATATGAATAAATATTCCAAGCTGTCACAAGAAATCACAATAAACATGCGACATAAAAGCATATTTCATGAAAACCAATGTCACCGCTAAATGCCGCGTATGAAATATTCTACTTTAATATTAATGTATGAAAATACATTTTCACGTTTATCTGTCATCTTCAACATCACGATTTTTCATACTCCAGTTCCCGGTAGTGCTGACGCAACCAATGCTAATAAGATCATTAAGTTATTGTTTTATATTCACGTTGTATTTGTTCCAATATGATTTATTGACTGAATCAGAAATTGCCTCGATCCCACATAAATTAGAGGTATCCGGTTGGTTTGTTGAAGGTGGGTCAAAATTAATGTAACTGAGCTATGTCGTTAGGTTTAGGGTATTGTGCCATCCAATTTCTATTACAAGAGCATTGCTGATTGTTATTTACTTCATTGATAAATCTTCTGGAATCAATTCCAGGGAAAAGTGAATCTTGTAGAATATAAAATATGAAAATTGAATCATTAACTATGAAGTCGTCAAGTTCACGCGGCATGAATGTGATAGAGTTTCCAAGAATATTCTCGAGACAGCCGCATGCGTTATCTAAACACGGGTGGTCATAACAAAGGTAGGAATAAACGTGTCATAGAATACATTTGTTTCTTATATTAGGTTAAATTAAAAAAAGATTCACGTTCTCACATTATAAGAACATAACTGTCGTTTTTGAAGGGTACTTGCTGGGCACGGTGTCTTTTCTAGATTATGTTAATTCCATTATTGTTTCTTCATGTTCATAGACAGGAAATGTTAAGGTTTTATAATTGTATTTTAATGGATGGGTCGTTGTTTTGTTTGTATGTGATGATTACTGAGAATTATACACATGTGGTGGCACCACTTTTGTTATCGGTAGTTGTTGACCTATTCATATAAATTGACAAGAACTCACGCACGAGCGATATATGCAGTAGTTTGATCATTTTCTACATCAGACAGACAATGGATTTTCTCCTACCAAAGTTTTCTCTTATTTATGACCTCCCGATGAAAATCTTTTCGGCAATAAACGCTCAATCACAATATATAAAAGCAATTTCCCCAATATTTCAAGGGTCAACAAAACATGTATCCAATATGGAAAGACTTCTCAATTTGAGTAATATGTTTATGATATCTCGAGCTGACCCCTAATAAAAAGACGACGATGTTTAGTAGGGGGGCAAAGGAAACCTTGTTGTGTTTTTTTTTATATCATTTGTTACTACTAATCGTGAAGATCTTAGGTGTGCTTGTTATCCTCCACTAGTGCAAAGGAATTTACAACGGCGTTTGTTACGCGGTTAGTGCAATCAGTGTGGCGGGTTTGTTATATCAGTGCTCATTACAAACTACTACACTCGTTACACCAGGTCAAGAGGAGGTTCGTTTGAGTTCGATAAATTTTAAATGGTTCAAGAACCATATCACCCACTTTCAATCCAGAAGAATTCTTTTTTTGAATCTATACAAGTCGAATATCAGAAACTTCAAAAAAATACGTCCATTTGAGGAAACTGTCCCCTATTAAGGACCAAAGAGTGGTAAAGTATGAATTGTCATTGGAAGAGAAACTGCTGACAGACCAATCAAAGCGTCGGAGCAACAAAATTATCTTTCCTATCTTTCATTTGGGCCTATGCAGGAACACTCTTGACAATAGTCAACATTGAAAACTTGACGTAAAATTGAAATTTGACAGACGTATCAATATTTTCAGCGTTCTGGAGTATGGTATCATGAGACCATTCCAGTTTGGTCTGTCATTAACGTCACTTGCAGCTCGCCGATTGGCTGAATGGGACGTTAATGACAGACCAAACTGGAATGGTCTCATGATACCATACTACAGAACGCTGAAAATATTGATACGTCAGTCAAATTTCAATTTCACGACAAGTTTTCAATGTTGACTATTGTCAAGATTGTTCCTGCATAGGCCCAATTGATTCACTGACCACAGACACTCTAGATAACAACATAAAAATGATTGATGAACTGTGACTTGCTGAGTAGGTACACGTACTAAACAAAGTAAAACGGGAATTGCTTGGTCATCAAGAACACGGAGGATTACATCACCGAAGTGCAAGACTTCTTATCAGCAAACAACTTCACGGACCTAGATTCCAATCCATATAATAAATTTATCAATGTGACCAAAACACATTTAAAGATAGGAGAGAAGCTGTTGGAGGAAGTTGAAGCAACAAAAAGCCTAATCTCAAGGAATCCAACCATGCCAAGGTTGTACGGAATCCCAAAAATCCATAAAGATGAAGTTCCAATCAGACCAGTAGTTGGCTTCATAAATACACCAGTTGCCAGTCTATCAAAATGTGTACTCAATCTCATCAAGGATCTAACCATGTCGTACAATCCTACCCAAATAGTTTGGAACAATCTGCAATTGATAGACAAACTCAGGGACATCCGGATGGACGACAGCAGCATGATGATATCATTTGATGTGAGCAATCTCTTCACCTCTCTTCAGTTGGTATGTTATCTCTAAATGCTCACAGAATCTGATCAACTCCAAATAAGAGACATCTCATCACTTTTGGATCTCTGCTTCATTTTTTTTCTGGCAGACCTTTTTATGCATGATCTAGAGTCAAAATATCTTCCTGATCACAAATAAATAACAACATACACGTTACGTTGATCATTATTTCGTAAATATCAAAGGAAACCAAGAAACCACTGGGAAAATCTTGTCCAAAATGAACAAATCACAGCCAAGTATCAAGTTCACATCGGAAATACAAGAGAACAAGTGTATTAACTTCTTAGACCTTACAATATACCGATCAGAACCAAAATTAGACAATAGGATATATAGAAAACCAACACAGACCTATTACGTTATTCATAACTCCTCCAAACAGCCTTTCCAACACCAGATGGCAGCTTTTGAATATTATATTTTCAGACGTCTAAGTATGCCCCTCACAAAGAAAAGTTCTGATTTGGAATTGAATACCTTGAAACAAATTGCTAATAACATTGGCTATAAGCCAGACCTGATTGTCAGAAAGGTGAACAAGGTAAAGACCAAAATATTGACAAAATCAGTCTACACTCATGCTCCAGTGGAAAACTCGAGATTCATTTACCTGCCATTTTTGGACACTGCTCCATCTGTGAGAGTCTCTCAAGTTTTCAAAGAAAGAAAGTGATTTGCAAATATATAGAAAATCAGTAGCGCCTCCTCTTCACAAAAACCTTGTTCTGTTGACAGATAATGAAAATATTTGTTATACACTCGAGTTTTGATTGGTTGCGGATGGACCATGCGATTTTTTTCAAACATCAGATAAATGTTGAGATATAGTGAGAAAGTCAATTGATAAATTGTAATCACTACATTGTAATCACAGAAAGCCCGAACTACTTTTATTTTTAACTAGATAATATCAGATGAAGAGCTTGTCTATTATCCCAAACCACCTCAAGATTATATCTGGAGGACTACAAACTAGTTCAATCCAAACTGCAGTACTACACTTGGTAATGTTTAAACGTTCGCGTTTAACTTTTCATAATCCACGAGTATACGGTGTCCATATTCCAGTTACTTATCCAACAATCGATACTCTTTTGTCAGCTCTTATTCCAAAACCATTTGTAAAAGACGATTCTCTACATGTTCTAATATCTTTGTTTACCGCATCTTACAATATTCCAATATTATTTGGAAAGGGTCCCAAACCATTCATCTTCAATAGCATTTTTATATTTTTTCTCTTTCCTTCGAACTCATGATAATAGTGTGAAACCATAGACCCCTCAACTAAATCGAACCCGACGAATATGGGTTATTGAATCAACATCGACGATTTTATAGGCTAGCCGGTGATATCATAACTCAAGCCGATGGGATTACCTCTTAGGTGATTAGGGTCATCTGTCTTAGATATCGCCCCCACGTCAAAACCCCACTAAAATATAGATACAGAAATAAACGTCAGCCGAATATATACGACCAATATTTTTTGAGAAACGTATGACTTCTGAGGATTTATGCTTAGACAAGCGGATGCACTTGGAGAATTAGTGTGCTATACTGATATTAATAATGGAAGTGTATAAGGGATATCAAGAAAAATACGAATCTTGTGTCATTATTATGTATAAATACTGTCTTATGTCAATACATTTGCTAAGCCCAGGCTTTGTTCACCATCATGGCACTTATTATAATAAGGCAAACAGTGTAAAATTAACGTTAGAAAATTATACATGCTTTCGTTACGATAGCGATCTAAGTTATGTATCGTAAAGTGTGACGCACTCCCACACTCCCCGCAGGGCCTTTCCGGTCGCCATTTTAATTTTGTTTCATTATTCCTTGACGTAAATTACGGCCTGATATAATTTATATTGGGCAACGTCTTCGAGTATAATCATTTATTTTGCATGACATTGATCAATGATCAGAGTCTTTAAGTGGAACTTATTATGGTGTTACTTGATGTTTTGACATGGGGATTTTCACAATTCTCATAAATAGTTATCACCCAAAGAAACTAGAGGTTGTCGGTTGAATTGTCTGTGAGATGTTCCTTATCAGACTATACTATCTGAAGATCCTACCTTATTTTCAAGAACGGTAATGAACGTGATCGTGATAATAAAAAACTCCAACAAAATGTTAAGTAATGGGAACTAATTTTTTATCCCGACCTTATCAAACATTACTCATCTGGACGAAGTGTTAACATACATGTAACCCGTAAAAGAGGTAGTAAATCACCATTTGTCAAAAACTATTAATCTAATGGTGTTCAGTCCCTTGTTTCGGGCTTAACCCTTGATTAATGATATTATAATGGTAGATATTTGGCCTCATACGCCGTTCGGGAATATGAGCAATCATTTATCATCGACGCTGGCCCTGGCCGACACTCAAATGTTTACTATGAGCTTTCAGTCATTAATAAAGTGCGGAACAGTGGCGGTTCTTTTCTGGGGTCTGTGGTGGTGACAGATGGACAAATACTGCAGAATGTTGATGAATGGGAGATATGGCAGTTGTCGATGATGAAATTTGATCAAATTTGCCTGCAATAAATTTTGTTGAGAACGCTCGATTTGATATGTCCAGCGGAAACACTTTGTCGTCAGAGGTCTATCAAATGAAAAATTAATTTCTCCCGGATACTCTGAATACGTTATTTCCCAAGTAGATATCAGAATACAAGTAGTTGAAAAAATATTTTTAGATAAATAGGCATCTGTACAGAAACGGCCAAATTGTTCACTTTGTCTGACATTACTTTTCTCTTTAACCCTCTACTCGATTCCGATATATATTTTTTTCGAATTGTAGCTTGATTCTTCTTGAACTCATCTGAATTATTATCCATCCGAGAACGATCCATTTTTATATCATATTATAGAGGGTTGGAAAAGAAGTATGGCGTTTTCGATGGAGTTTTAGATGTTTTTTGTAACACCCGGTCGAGTGAAATTGTGACAATTGGGATAATCTTATTCGTGTGCCAGATAATTACCCGATCTTTTCGTAAAATCTTTTTCTATTCACCACTGCCATGTATCAATTATTATTGAAGAAACTAAAAGTTTCCAAGAGAAGGTTGATATTATTGTTAATTTCCCCAATTACGATACGAACAAAAACATAAAGAAATGAGGAATAAGAGCGAGTCGTCGGACTATCAGCAGAAGGCTCAAGGAAGTTTAAAAGAGAGCCTACAGGACAAAGAAGGCTCCACAAATTCAAAGACTTCATAGGATAGCGAGAATATTCGCTTCGCTAGGGAGCATCAAGACTGCGGGAATTTTTATAAATTCAGAGGAGAGATCTATAACCAAGGACCAGCAAACTTCCTGAAGGGAAGATTTCCAAACTTTCCCTAGTTTTTCTGTAGAGTAGTCGACCCCGAAGATTCCAAAATTATCTAAGATCCTCATGCCAGTAACGTATTGAGGAGGCAGGTACACTACAACAGATTCATGCATGCGCATGAGTCATGATTTTGCTAAAAACTCATAGGAAATATCCTTTTGAATTCTTTTTTCCCAAAGCTGGAATATCCCCAGAGATATTCTATTCATGAATCATTTACTATTGTGAACCATGACGAACTTTCAATAGGAATTAAATCGTTTTTTTTTCTTTTTTAAACTGTTAGTGGAAAGTTTCAAAAAAAAGTTATCTTTGTATTTCGTTTAAATATTATTTTTTCCAAAAGTTATTCAGGTTTCGGTATTTAGAGATAATATACTGAGCATGGTTTGACTGAGGTGTGACGTCTTAACTTAGCGATTCAAGAAGTCAATTTTCGACCTACAAGAAAAAAAAGAAACACATCTCTCCTTATTTTTCATGGCCTTTCAGATCCAGCAATAAAAAAAGATAATGCAAGTTTCCCATTTCTCCAAAGATTCGATCTACGACATTGGATATCAGTAATTCCCAGTCTAGGACAAGAAAAAATGAGAGCAAAGAATCTTGATAAAACTGTAAGAATGAAAAATTTGATCGCTCTAGAATCTAGTCGTTTGTGTTTGTGTTTTTAAATTTTGCAAATGACAAGCTATTTCTTATTTTTCTGAAAATTCATCTCGACTCTAGACCCAAATGTTGGTGAACGGAAAGGATCTTAGTTTCAATAACTGATCCGTTTCTTGAACAAAGTTTGGTGACTGAGATAATAGTTATCTGAATAAGTTTTCGCAGAATCCATAAAAAACCAAATCAAATTCATTGGAAAGTTCTCGCATTGTTATTAGACCCTTTAAATAATTAATCAAGATCAAATCTATCAACCTATATCAACACGTGGACTACCAAAGGGGTTTTGGTAAAATCACTAGTGGTAAAAGTTGCCAAGTTTTGCCATATTATGACACATAAAACACAATTGAACCTTATTTTTAGTTCACATTCCTTTTCTGTCTCTTTTTGCTCATTAATTCATGAATGACAATAATAAACATACGAATAAAACAAATTCAATGATCTTCTTGAAGGAATAGAGCTCGAGATCTCTGTGATCCACTCCAAGACGTTAAATATGTTTGTTGTATGTATCTACCGTTCTCCATTGTCTTGATAATGTGGAGGACTTCTTTTGCGAACTCGAGTCCCTGCTTTCCAGGTTGAAAATTTCAGCAAATATAATTTTGACAGGAGATTTTTACATTAATTTCTTGGATATTCTCGCACCGCACCTGCATCTATGCAGTTGAAAAACTCACGCAAATCTAATAATTTTCGTATCCATGTTGAGTCCACCTAGTGTTGCATAAGCATTCTTGTCTTGAAAACTTGTTTCTTGTCTCGAAATTCAAGTCAAGAGATTTTCAAAGTCTTGTCTTACAAGACTCTTGAAATTATGAAATATGAAAAAAGTGATACGAAAATGAACGACGCTAATTTTAGCAAAAAAAATCTTGACGGAACAAGTTCTATGTATTAAAATATGAAACACCCTCTGAGTATATTGATAACTCCATGCTCGAAGGTAGCTCATTTTATTCTAATCTTAATGATATGACACTTTATATATCTATTTTAAAGAATAATTTTATTCTTTGTCAGCTATACAGTGTGTCCAGAATAAAATGATGTACGTGGGGATATCGGAAACTACAGGAGATACAGTATCGGTTAAATGGAAGAAAAGTTGCGTATTTGCGTGCCCAAGAATAATCTCACTTTGGTTTGTTTTGATTCGATACCGTAATGGAGATACAGGGTGAAAAAGAAAAATGGCCATTTTTTAAATAGCACAATATTTCGGTTATTATAAAAGATGAGGTATTGAAAATTTCTGGATCTGGGTAAGAAGATACGGTGATTTTGAAAATTGTATCGAAAAAATTGTAGGCCCACTATGTTGCTTCCGGCCGAAGTCAACTTTTGTTTTTCTTATGGGCGCCATATTGAATTTTTTCATTTTCAAAATCCGCATTGAAAATGATTTTCAAAAATATGACTTTCATAAAAAAAAACAGACTTGACTTTGGCTGGACGCAACATAGTGGGCCTAAAATTTTTTTGACGTCGTTTTTAGAATTGTCGTATCCTCTTAACCATATCCTGAAAATTTGAAAGTTCTAGCATTTATAATAAGCAAAATTGTGTGGTTTCTTCAAAATTTGCCTTTTCCCTTTTCACCCTGTATCCACATTACGGTATCGATTTAAAATAAAACAAAGGTGGAATATTTTTGGGCATACAAATATGCTGCTTTTCTTCCATTTACGCAACGTCGTATCTTTTAAAGTTTCCAATATCCCCATATAGTGCCATAAACATCATTTTATTCTGGACACACTGTATAGTAATCGCAAAAAAAGTAATAACATAAAATAGGTAGAAATTCTAGTCAATATACCAAGAGTGATATGTACCTATGTCAACAGATGAGTGACAATTTAACGGACTTTTTTCTCTGCTATATGCTATACCAGCAGGTACTAAAATGTTTCAATTTTCATGACTAAAATCATGTTATTATGGCATAATATGGGGAAAACTGATCTAGAGTTGATTGATATCAGAATAAAATGGAGGTTGATATATGCATTTATCAATGTTGTTCCACTTTAAAAAACCAAACTTGGTGTTCGTATCCTTTCCAAAATGGCCTTTTTTGGTTATTTTCTACTCAAGAAAAACTGAAAAGTAACAATAATTTGTTTTTTGGTTTGTCAATTTATTTTTTAAAATAAAAAGGTTACATCAAATCAAAATTTCATCAACATAAAATGACCACCCTGATTTTTTTTAATTCTTTAATGTTAAACAGCAAAATTCAAGTTAAGTTCTGTTGAGTGGATAAAGGTGTTACATAGCATTGTTTTCACGGATTTCCATAAAAGTCTATGATTTTCTCATTAATCCTTTTTTCACATGAATCAAGGTTTCATGTACTCATTCTTCATATCACATCAATAAAACTTCTAGACTAGCTATAAAACTTGATCGGTATACAAATAGAAGTTTCAACGCTGTTATATGAAAAAAGGAGAATAGTGTGGCGTCAACAAATAAAAATAATCATAGCAACTCAGAACTTATACAAACTACAAAAAGACACAAAAGTAACAATTGAAACTTCTTCGTTGAAATAACGCTATTTCGAAAAAGTTCCCTAACTCGTGAAAAAACTATATCGCACTCGTAGAAAAATTATCGCACGGAACTATTATATGCCATAGATTAGAAAAAAAAATACTCTCCGGGCTAAATTTCACGACCATCAAATAACAAGAATTCAAACCATGATAAACAGAACTAAATGCAAACCGTAGCAAATGCTACATGTCGCTATGTTGGTTGCATAGATTACATTTATTTGACGTTGGACCAGAGAAAATTCAAACCTCTGTTTGAATTTTCTCTGGTTGGACTTCACATTATTTAGCAGTGCTGGACTATTTTTGCGGTCAGATGCTCCTGTTGACTTGCGCAAAAACTTGATTATCACTTTTGAAAATTTATCATCTCCAACTTTCAAGAAATCTTGCAATTTCTTGCATATTAAAGTCTTGTCTTGTCCTGAATTTCCTGCAAGAGTCTTGATTTGCTTGCAAGACATTCTCTTGTGCAACACTAAGTACACCACTTGCATCTCTGCATCTTCTTTCTTTGATTCTTTGAAAAAAATATCGATTTCTTACGGTCAGGAAGTTACTGGTGGTCAACAATTTAAACATTCATTTTGATTTATAATTTCGTTATCCTTCCACATAAACAACGACATTTGGAAAACAATTAATCGTGAATTTCTCGATTACTGTGAGGTCGAAGACGTGATTCTTCTTACTTTTCAAGAATGAAATGGGGGTTTCCATTTGAAAAAATTAGTTTGATGATGGTAATCTACTTTTAGTTCACCCTGTATACTCACATAACATTTCCATGGAAAAAAATCTTTATCCAAAAAAAAATCGACGTGTTCGAGTGTTTTCTATAGAAATAAACCTATTAATTTCGAAAGATTTTGTTCCATTTTTGTCCATCTATGAGGAAGTAACGCGAATGTGGTATTGTATATGCAGGAATCTCGGATTATGAAGTTGTCTTATGACAATTTTTTCACCCTGATTTGCGGTATTCTGAAGAACTCAAGTATGGTATGATTTTCAACATTTTCAGGTTTGATAAATTTCGGGATCAGTGTGAAAATAACGATTATGAATTATTTCATAGTGCTACCAATCCCATTGCGAAGAGTGATCAGTGTTTGCTCAATGTTTTAAGTATCTAGTTTTCTTAAGAAAAGCTCAAAATCACTCCGTATTCAATACCAAATATTGACCCTTCATTGCCTGTTTATGTACATATTCTGGAGAGTGTATGTTAAGGAATAAAGAACTTCGTCACCCAACAATAAGTTCAGTTAGTGCTACCAATTCCTAGATCTATTTTGATAAAAAGATCAGTCATCAAAATGTTCAACCATCTACCAAATGCTATACGACATACGACGGCTCACAAATAAGTCAAGGCTTATTTTGGAGAGTTCTATTTGGATACTCAGTGATTTCTTATCTGCTTTGTGTCATTGACCTTTTTCACGTTTTCTTTATTTACTTCATTTACTTGAATTGTTGAACTGATAAGTTTTTTTTTGTTTTTTTTTTATATTTTTTAGAGATGTTGTATGTACATATTCAGTCCAGATAAGTGAAAGACGTCGCACATCTCCGCCAACCCCACAGCATGCAGCAGTCGCCACTGTTCGCTGATAAAATGAATCTTGAAAACTGTGACGATGAAAACTTCGAATTAGATGAAAGTGTTGAGAATCCAAATTGTTCATCAAGTGATAAAAGCAGTTCTTCGAAAGAGGATATTGGTGTTGCACATGATTTTCTGAGTGACGTTGTACTGGGAACAGTACTAGTTTTGATATAGTCTGAAAAGTCTGGAGAGATGTCTATGACAGGCAGAAAGAAAAGGAAAAGTAGCTAGAATCAAATTAGATGAAGAAGAAAAAAATCCTCACCAAACCGGAATTCAAACTTCCAACTTCTCAGGTACAGAATGGTTAAATGTCATGTCTGGTCGGTTCTCCTATACGGAGCGCCGCTCCTATACGGAGCGGAAGGATGGACGCTTAAGGCTGTTTCTATCAACCGAATTAAAGCATTCGAAATGTTTCTGAGACAGATGCTAAAAATATCGTGGTCGGAGGACGTCAGCTCACTATTCCTGGTTTGGAAGACCGAGAACTTTTCGAACACATTAAGAGACAGAAAATCCCTTACTTGGACACATTATACGAGGAGAGTGATAAGAATTTCAACGCCTACAGGGAAAAATCGAAGGTGGAAGACGAGGTATTGGAAGGAGGAAATTGTCCTGGCTCCGAAACATACGACAGTGGACGAGAATAAGTGACTTTCAGTCGCTCCAAGAAACCGCCATAAATAGAATCGTATAATAAGAAAAACGAAGGACGCTTAACGCAGGAATCTGCATGGCACTGGAAGAAGAAGAAGATTATAAAATTGCTGGCGAATGGAGTCAGAAATACTCTCCTTTCACTGGTAACAAGGAAATACAGCTTGAAATTCTAGCCGATTTTTCCTCTTGTTTTTTTTTACTTATATTAGATGGTGAAGTCGTTAATATTATGGTGAATGAAAAGAATAGATATGCAGAACAGTGTACAGTGATTCGCCCTCAGCAACAATTTTCACAAATAAATAGATAAGTTCCCAAAGCTGCACCTCTTAGAAGAAAGGACCTCCGCACAAATTCATCTTATTGCATCTCAAAATTCTAATTCAAAAAAAGTAATTATTTTATATGTTTTTTGAGCTCATGACCTCGTTGGAATTATTGTAACAAATCAATAATTTGAGTCATTTTATAATCTACCCCAGTAACTTATAATTGGTCTGTCTGTTTTCTGTGTCCGTTTTAAGTATGTATCGGCTATAAAAAAACAGCTTGCGTCCATTCTTGAACTGAAAACCTCCCGTAGATGAAGATAAAAAAAACTATATAACATGTCAAGACGAATAGTCAGTTAACACTTTAAAAGTATAAAATTTATATTCACCGACTCTTCATCCCAGCGGGACATGAAGTTGGCTACATATGAATTTATTTAAGCTTCATAAATGTGAATAAACATATTGCGAGCCAGGTGATATAAATAACTTTATAGCCCAAACTGTATGATTTTCATAATAAAACTTGTTCAGTAGATTAGAGTAAGTCATCCAAATCTTATCATTTTGGAAATATCTCATATTGATCTGCTATCTAATAATATTTTATAGGTGAATTGTCTTGGGGCCAAAGTCCGAGGGCCATTTGTTTCAGGATGGAAAATCCATTTCTGGTGGACTTATTGATATCTCCCTAGAGGCTCAACTCTAATATTCGACCCCTGAAAGTTATGATTCTGATCTTGGGGCCACTTTAAAAGTCATGTGTCAAAAAGTTTTATGGAGGTGATTTTCAGAAGGAATTGTGATGGATTTGTGGAGTGTGGGAAGTATGGTGTTGTTTATGGGATGTGACAAGATTTGAAGTTGCGTGATTCTTGCGTGAATTCTTCCGTAACATTTCATCTTCCAAACCATTTTCACATTCCACTTACATTTGTAGTCCAAACTGACCCACTAATGAAAAGTTGTCTTGTAAATTTGATCAACACATTCGCTGTTCAAACACGTCAAAGGACAAACTCGCACACTACAATTCGTGTGGGTCAAGATCTTCCGATATCACAATGTTATTCAGATACTTTGACTCTTGAGATCATTTTTTAATTTTTCATCCTGCATCATGCATGATATGGGAGAACGGCATTCAAAAGTATTCCTCAAGGCTTGGACTGCACAGTTTTGGCGGAAAACTGCCTCAGTTCCGTCCTGAATTGGAGAGAATTTGCTCAAGTCTGGTCAGTACAATTTAACCCTGAGGAATGGCTGTAGATACGTCTGCGTCTAAATTCAGAAAGTTTCAACATTTTTCAATTATGAAGGAAATAAAGTTGAAAAAATGATAATAATCTGATCCAATGTTTCTGTGGATGAAAAAGTGTGTATAAAATGGTAGATTTATTTTATCAGAGTCAAATTCGTGACATTTGTACTGCAAGATTTTTTCAGTCATTTTTGAAAAAATTCCGATTAAATGCAAAGCTTGAAGTTGTTGTACACAGCCTAATGGAAGTCTTTTTTTTCCATGTTGAGCTATCCATATTTTCATTCATTTCGCATTTACCTAGTTTGCGATGCTTGTGTTGTTTGTTGAATTTTCTTGAATGAGCGTCTTTTTTTTTCGTATTCCACCTATTTTAGTATATGGGGTCTACAGCTACCAAATCCATTGATCTGGAAAAAGTAGAAATGACCATTGCATATATGAACCTATTCCTCTTAACAAAGGTGTTACCTGTCAGATCCGCAAAACGTGCTCTAGTTTGATTCAATTCTTCCATAATCAACACTATGATGTCCTATCGAAATTCCAGTATCATGACAAACAAGATAAATGCTCAGGTATGGGCGGTAGTTTGGGCACTTTGTAGATATATCAACGATATGTTACTCAAACTGTGATATTCCAACTATCCAAAAAACAAACAAACTCCACATAGTGGACTCAAATCACACCGCATGCTCTCCTTTTTTTATTTTCTTGTCTTCTTTTTTGTCATATCTGCTTTTATTTTATATTTTATACATTTAGATAGCATCATTTAGAAAAATTGTTTTGTAGTGTGTTATAGAACAATAAATGAAATATCCCAGGTCAGGTCAGGTTATTATCGTATTACTTCTTTACACGTCCTGGATTGTCAAACATCCGCGGCTAGATTGTAAGATATCGAACATTGACTGACCACATCTAGATCAATCAATTTTAAGTTTAAACAAACATAATTTTAAATCGACACCTCATACAATATCTACTTTAAAAACGGTCCCAGTGCTAATTCTAGTATGATATAATGTTTACTGAGCACATACTCTTGTTGAATGTTAACTGGTGCGGATGCTTGTTCGCTTCTGTGATCAACATTTACTTTGGAGTTGCATGTTTTTGATTTGAAATGTTATCTTCTTGGAGACTGTGACAGATAAAAAATGATGTATTTCTGGAAAATCAGAACGCCCTCCGCAGAACTATGCTGTATTGATTGTACGAGTGATTGTACAAAACTTTCTTCTAACCGAGAGTCATGTATGGTCGGCTAAAAATCCAGTCAAAGATTAATTTTTGTTTTCAATAAACGGTATTTGAGGTTTAGTTTCGCTTTGGCATCATGTCTATTTTTTATTTGTAGTTTTTTTTTCAAGAAATTCTTTTTGTGATGAACCAGTGACAAAGAGACAAATTTTGATAATCTTTTGTAAATAAAAAAAAAATGGAAAACGTTTAACGTTACGAAAAGTTACCCTCCAGGGCCCTGGTATCTCAGAAGATTTTTATTCCTCAAAGAACATAATATAATTAATTGTTGCATTCGCATGCGCATAAGTGAAAATAATTACCATCACATGATGCCATTTACTTATCAACAAATAAATTGCAAACGTTTTCCTAATATTTTTGGCTTGTATTCACAAATTCATATGCAACAGGTACGTTTTTCTATTTGGTTCATTCCATCAAAGAGAGCAGCCTCTAGAACACTTTTCAATCCACTTGCTTTCAACTGTTTTTGTACTATCGTAACAGGAAAATCAATTTGATAGGAGTTTTGCCTCATGTAATTGATCCAACTTCAGATCTTGTTGATTACTGAAGATTGTTCTTGGACCTCGTCACAAAGTTTTTTTAATAGATGTGATTCTTTCGAAATTTCCAGCAGTTTAAAGTGTAGAACAATGATTTTATTTGGTTTTTTAGTGAAGATCGCATAATAAAACATGGTTGAGAAACAAGTTGCAAACAATCATCTGGATAATCATTGACAGGATTTTCATGACGCCATTTTTTTTCAATTCGGAAGCTAGTGATGTTACAGAACTATTGAATATTGTCGTGAATGTATAACGATTAAATAAACTTCTTCATTCAAAAAAGACAGTTTGATAAGGAACAGATGAAAAAGATCATTGTCTATATAAGATTGCTTCACAATGGTCACTTCAATGCTATGATGAAAAAAAAAGGGGATCAGACGCAACGTTATGCATTTTGTGACATTTCGTCTCTAAAAAATGTCGTCAGTCATTTTTTTTATAGGACGGGCGGTAAACATATGAGTGGTTTTTTTTAACAAATGCTTCAAACTCCACTTTTTCTTTCAATGATACCTAAGGTATTGCAGATTTTAGTTTCACAAATTCAGTAAAACCTTTACAGGGTGACCCAGTTTTATTCGGCAATATTTAAAATTCTGACTTCACAAATCAAAATGAACAATCTTTATTCTATAAACATTCCTTTAACTCCTCGTCAGTTACGAGATATACCCCTTCAAAGATCTTTCAACATTTATGTATTGATTTGAAACATTTGAATAACAATTTTTTATAAACTAAATTTACTCAAGTTTCACTTTTTGTTTTACATTAAAAGACGACGAAATGTCCATGACAAAAGCCACTCAAAAAATTGAGGTTTTGTCTATTGTTACTAAGGTCAATTTTTTTTTTTTTTATTTCTCCAATTTTTTTTATTGCTTGTGAAATAAATATTGATTTCTCACTTTCTGTTAAACTTGCTTCTCATATTAAGTTTCGGTGAGCTGTCAAAAATTCAATAATTGTATCTGAAGATACGTCTTATTCTATATTTTTGCTGTAGTAACTGGAATTTGATCAATTTAATCAGATTTAGTGACATGTTTTTGAAAAAAAAATGGATTAAGAAAGACAGACTTGTCCAGTGGTACAAGAACCAAGGAGGTAACCGTCAAGTCACGAACAGTCTTGAGCAAACGTCCGTGGAACAATCGACACAACCATTATCCATGCCTTGACACGTAGACGTGATGCTTTTTTTCCAGTAGAGGCCTGAGAGATAAAAGTAGATAATAAAAACCATCAATATTGCTACTTGTACCTATTCAGTTGTTCATCTTTATAAAAAAAAATGGTTCTTATCTTATCTGACTAAGAATATTTAACTACAGTTTCTTTAGTAGTTCGCAGATATCGGCATACTTTCTGTTTGTGAACACATAATATGTATACGGCATTTTGATTTCGTAATCTTTTTATCTAGAGAGAATTAACACCCATCCGCATCAAATCACAACTTCGAACTAAAAATTCTAAATGTATCTGGTAAATAATAAAAATATTGTGCCAAAATATTTCAAGTCAGACAGGTTAGGAACCAATTTTTCAATATCAAGAAAAATGATTGGATAGGTACCCATAGCCAATAATTGAGTTGGTACCATCCCCAATATTGTCGTTTTTTCATGTATCTATCTCTCAGGCCTCTACTTGAAAAAATGCATCACGTATCAAGGTAGTAATAGTTTTGTCGATAAAGCCACGATAACATTTCATGGACGGCTGATCAAGACTGTTCTTGACGGCCACCTACTCGGTTCTTGGATCTCTATGGGCAAGTATGTCTTCCTCCATCCATTCTTTTCAAAAATACCACACCAAATTTGATCAATTTCCCATAACAGATTATTTTTTTTAAACGCTAATCGAAACCTATATTATGAGAAGCATGTTTCAAATGAATAGATGTTAGAAAATTTTTGAAGGTGTATGTCAAAACTGAAAAGGAGTTAAAAAAATGTTCATGGAGTAAAAATTATTCATTTCAATCAGTAGAATCTAAATTTTGAATCAAGCCGGATATAAATGAGTCACTCTCTACAATACAAATCTATGAACGCCATTTTTTGGAGCCAAACAAGACAAAACGGTTACAATCTTGATGTATGACGTTCATAATTGAGTTACGAGTCCTCTTCTTTCCTTCGTCAATGGATTCAACGGTCTATCAATCCATGTACCTAATTCTAGAATATTATACTCGTACACCTTCTTTAACAAACAAAGCTCACAATCCCAACTTTGTAAAATGTTTAATTTTTCACTTGATCAAAAATGCACTCAGATTGTTTGCAATAATCTCTTATAACATATTACTAGCAAACTATTTCATGAGACACTACACATTTGTAATGTAATGTGTTAAAGCACATAATATGAATAGCTCCAGTCACAATCTCATTAAATCCTCCGACATTCTAAGAATAATTTACAACAAATTAAAGTGCTGTCACTACCTACCGACTACCGAACCGATAGACATACTTGAATTTAATGCCTAATGTAATCGATAACTTGTTACTGCCAAGTAGCAAACGGCAAAAAACTTTATTTATGCCTATTGAATCTGTTCTTATGCCGTAAATCAAGATAACTACTCGAAGGATTTTGTAGGAGTTATAGTTAACTGTACCTTTGGTACGGTGAACCAAAAAGATAGTTCTGATCAGATGTACCGGTATATATATGAAAATTGCCTGTGCTGGGGAAAGATGCATGGTTCTAATTATTATTATTGTAATAGAACAAGGTTGCGGAGGACTATGTAGAATGATGGAGAAGGGATTTTACTTTTTGCTTGAACCTCAAACGTAAAATTTTGGTTGCACTCATATTTGATAAATAAATGTAGAGAACTAGAAAATGAGTTGAATAACGACAAAGAACTTACCTTATAATCAACAAAATAAAATTTCTGTAAATCAAAAGCTTTTGGGCTGAAGGCCAGTTTTTATAATTTTACAGGAGAGCTAGAAACGTAGAGTTGCACGTGAAATCTGACCATATGCACTCAAAACTCGGTTAAATCACATGATTTGATTTTTCTATTGAGAGATTGAAAAAAAAAACAAAAAAATTATTGTTTTTTTTTGTTTTTTTTTTTTTAATTTGTTTCTATAGGAAAATGGATATACCATTACATTTGATTTTTGTTGAAAAAACTCAAAAATATGCTACCATTTCAGTTAACGCCATCTAGCGGCGGCGGCACATGTCACAAATTAAAAAGCAAATGAGCATTTTATAGCGCAGACTATTCTTTTTCATATGAGCTCAAGTTCGTTAAAATCAGTCGAGCGAAACTGGAAAAATCTCCTTTTGTTTAAAAAAATTATTGAACTTCCCCCACCACTTCATTATGATAGATAGAAAAAAATGTTTTTGACAAAAAGTGTAGGCAAATAGTCAGTCAATCTGAAAATGAGTTCATCGATCTATTTTTATTGGGCAAAATTCCATAAAAATCATATTTTTCTACTTGGTGTTGGTTGTTACGCCCCCTAGCGACCATTTCAGAAACTCGAAAATATTTTCCAGGTTTTTCTCTTGGCCGTTTTAGTAATAAAATTTTTTGCCGCAAGCCTCTACGATTTATATTTTCCAGGATATGGCCGCTCGCTATCCTTAACTGATTCTTGAGATTAAGCAAAAATTTTCCGTAAAACTCCGAAGAAAGAATCAGACTCAAGACAGTGTTACCAAATTATAACAAGAAAAACGTGTTCATCGGCAAGATCTCAGGGAGGAAGAACCTGGCAGCAGAGATCTAGGAGTCAATATACTAACATAAATAAACCGGAGGTCCCATCTGACATAATGTATATCTTGCGCAAACGTCAAACAAAATACTAACTCTCTTTGGAAGAAGAAAAAGCTTATATCAAAGCATAATATAAACTATGATATTATCAAAGCTCTCTTTCAAATTAAAAAAAGAAATGGTTCCCGTGAAGAGATTTCAAAATTATTAAAACGATGATGCTGATTTTTCAAAATTTCTCTCACGAGGTGAGGGACAAAATTCCAAAAAATTAAAAAAAAAATGTCAAAGAAGCATTTGCGGACTCATGTTTATGGGACATTCTCGACTTGAATTAACCTAAAGAACACGTATTGAAATTGTATCCCTTACCTCGCGGGACACCCTCTATTTTACAAGAAAAGTACGATAAAACCTCAGCACAATTAGTCTTGGTTGCTGTGACATGATTATAACGTGAGTTGCCGCTTGACCAATACTATCGAGAAGACACCACATTGTGGAACGCGCCTGGAAAAAAGAGATGATGAACTGTCGATTTGGGTACAATCAGCATGCTAACGGTAGACATGTTGCCATTTTCAGTTTCCTGAAGAGAGAGTGTGCGGTTATAATGACATGAACCTGGGAGAATCTGTGGGACCAGTATTCTATGATTTTATCAAAGCCTTTGATTTTGTATATCACGAAATAATTCTGTCGCAGAGTGTTCTATGGCATAACAGAACCCCGGACCAGCTCGGAACACATATAACCAGGCTTTCAGCTTTCAATATGAATGGAACTGATGTGATAGGATTCAAATATCACATGCAGGAACTCACAGTTGGGTGCTGCTTGGGAATCTAATAAGTTCAACATTTTTCTGGTTAAGTGACTGCTTCTTAGATCATATTTTGGATCTGAGCAAAATGTTTTCTTTGAGGTGTTTTGCAGTGGAGATTGATTGGATAGCTTGGCACTGTGGTAGCACGACAGTATACTTTCGGTTTTCGAATCACATCCCAGATATGGTTCTTCAGTTTGAGATACTAGTGCTCGCCGGAATGACGTGCGTACGTGAATGTTATGACTTGTTGCTAGACGAACACTGTCAATGTTTTTTTTTATCTTTTTGCTCTGATCCCTAACAATCATCACAATGAGGATGTCGTTAAGACCACATACATTTTCTACCAAACTTCAACTAACCCAACCCAACCCAATCTCACAAATAAATTCGAGAATAAATTTGTTTAATTTCAACGCACGTTGTTCCAAATACTTGTGAAAAAGTCCTTGATCAACAAAAGCCGAAAAATGTTTAACCATAACCAATACAAAGTAGATGTTCAATTAGTTTACAACTTGTTAGATAAAGGTCATCAATGAAGTTTTCAGTATTGTTAAATAAGGTGTACTATACAGTATACCCGCAGATATAGTTAACAAATAGTCAAGTCGGCCAAAAATTGGGAGATACGAAAAAAAACATTCTTGATGTTGGAAAAATGGGAATAACGACAAAGCCAAGGCATTCGACTGCATCGAACATGACACTCTGTTGGAGAAGCTGTAGATTTATGGTTTTCGGGGAACTTTTCATCGGTGGTTGCAGACTTATTTATCTGGAAGCACACAGAAAGTACATTTCAACAACTCTGTCTCAAAAGAAGGAAAGCTTTGTGTTGGAGTTCCTCAAGGATCAGTGTTAGGGCCTCTCTTATTCCTGATCTATATCAATGATCTGCCCAAGTCCATCAGGCATGGAAAATGCACCTCTTTTGCAGATGATGCCACTCTTCTCTGGCGTAACAGCGATCTAGAAGTTTTGAGAGGTGTATAGTGGAGACTGACCTCCCATCATCAAAGGTGTGGTGTGCCTCCAATGGTCTGTCGTTCAATGTTTCCAAAACAAAGATAATGCATTTCAAGTGCTGCCTTGATGAGGTAAGAATGGGCGACGAGGACGTGGTGAAGGTGTCTGAGTGCAGATTCCTCGGTCTGATAATTGATGACAACTTGAAGTTTGACGGCAACATTTCGAGCCTATCTATAAAGTTGTCCAGAGGGTGCTATGCCGTTCGAGTGGTTAGGAGGGAGCTGGGTGTTGCTGCTGCTAGAAATGTTTACCATTCTCTAATCGAATCTCACCTAAGATACGGTCTCAGCTTTTGGGGTTCATGCTCCTCGGGTCTATTCAACCATGTTTTCCGGATTCAAAAACGAGTCATTCGTTTTCTTTAACGGTCTGCATCCTCAGGATTCGTGCAGGCCCTACTTCACGGAGAAAAGAATTCTGTCACTGCCGTCTCTATTTATCCTCTCGACGTCTATCCTTATGCATAGGAAGAACGGGTACCTCATCCATCGCATTTCCAGTGTCAACACACGACAAACATATACGACTCCTCTGCCCATTCTCACTTTTACCCTCACAAAAACATCTGTATTCTACCGCAGTAAAAATATCTATCAAACCATTTGCCGTTAGTTTTGAGAAGTGAGAAACGCCTAGGTGTCTTCAAAAAAGGGCTAATCAATATTCTGCTGGATAAATGTTTTTACTCTGTAGATGAATTTCTTACAACTAACTGTACTGTCATGAGTGTCATGTGAAATTTGTGTTTCTTTTTTCTTTTTTATATTATTTATTGTTATTGTACCTTGCCGTTTGAGTTTTTGTATGTATTTTTATTGTGCTTGATCTTTGATCTTACGACAATAAAGCTTATTTTGAATTTGAATTTGGATGAGAAAATTGATTTTTATTAAAAATGCAAAAACATCGAGAAAAACATAGAATCAATTAGAGGCCAACAAGCATTCTTTGGCCTTCTTACGTGAAATGATAGATGAAAAACCTGCTCTGAATTCAGTTTCAACTTTGATTCCGATTTAACTGGGGAAAATTTGAATTTATAAACAGTTGATAAAATCAGATACACGATTCTCCAAGCTCGTATTTTATTAATTTTTCTATTATAAGTATTGTTAGTTCACTACAAGTGATAATGTAGGTCATAATATGGACGTAGTATAATGATAACCTGAAAAAATAATTATTCACGACTTATATTAATGTTAGTTGTATTCTTGTGATTTATGCAGTATAATGCCAAACATCATTCAAAAACAACCGTTGCGAATTGGTATTGGTATTGGTATGGGTGAGGGTGGGCAAACCACTGCCCAGCGAGTAGGCCCTTTTCGTCAACCCTATTACAAATCTAACTGAGTTGATGATGAAGAACATCACGTAGTTATATATTTGAACTAGCGAGAACAAGTAATTTAGGCTGATTATTCAAACCTTTTGACTGTCAGTAATTAATAATACTGCATCAGTCTACTCAGTATCATTAGCCAATGAGGGTACCACTTAATGTCGGACAGAAAATATTTCTGCCCAACTCGGGATTTGAACCCGATCAGATCCCCGCTATTCAGGCGCCTTAGACCACTCGGGCACCTAGCCGCTCGTTGCGAAGATATAATGGTTCAGAAAACCACGATATTGTCACTTTCGGACCAATCAAAAAATTTCTCTAAATAATAAACCATGGAAACAATTCATTGTGTCACTTTGTAGACCAATGACAAAATTTCTCTGAAAATACCATGGAAACATCTCAATAAACTCAAAAGTGTCAGTGCAAACGCGTCCTTAGTGTTTATGTAGATATTTGTATTGAGATGGATAAAAATGTCATTGACAATCTGAAATAAGTGAATTAGTCGTAAATAAATACTACTCGAAATAATGGCTAAAAATCCCTTGGAATGTTAATCCCTCGCCGCTATGCGCCTCTGGATGTAACTATCCTCTGGATTAATAGCTATTATTATTGACTCGTGGAAAAATCCACTATCTTTTTTTTTTAAGTTTCATAAATTCAATTTTTTTCCAGTGAGTTCCGAATGAGGGTTAGGATTGGATTTGGTGCAAGTTTTTTATTCATGATTTCACGTGAATTCCATTTTTTTTATTTGCAGAGTGATTCATCAAGAATGAGTTTTTCTCTTATCTTTGAATTTTGTGTCAACTTGTCCATTTGGAAATTGGAAAAAATAATTGTATGAGAATTTTAATGTATATGATAATAAATCTTTACCATATATCACAAGAAATACGGTCTTTGTTGAACTGATACATCAATTTTGTATATATTTTTCTCATGGATAGAGGCACAGGTATGTAGAATAGTAAGTATTGTCACTTATAATCTCCCCGGAGCTCTAGGGAGATTCGGCAAAAAAATTTCATGCCAAAACTATTTGAGAAGATTTAATAGTAGCGGCTGGACTCACCTCGCATTTAGTGGAAGAAACCAACGGCTCCTTACTCTACTCGCCATTGAGGAAGAAAGAAGGTAATCAGGATTTTATAAAACATTTGGAAGTTATAACCAATCTTGTCCATAATTGATAACATTGCAACTTTGTATTGGAAGTTGAAAATAAATCATTTATCAAAAATATTTGTCTTTAACAGCTGTCAAGCACTCGCGGCTGGATGTACCTCCCATGCACCAACCACAGTGTTGCCGTTCGCCTTATCTCTGTTTGTGAAAGTTCGGTTGGGTTGGGATTGTTAGGGAGAGTGGGGACGGCAACACTGTAATCATATGGGAGCTACATCCAGTACATCCAGATGCGCAAAGCCAAAGCCAGGGAAATTTCCACTTATTAATCTTTCAGTCACGTGATTATGAGCAGGGAAATTTCCGATAAAATTAGGTCGTTGCCATAGCAACATAACAAAATGCAAACCTATTATTGGTTAGAATTGACTGGTAGGAAATTTTGCACCGTATCTATTCAATAATCCCTCAGTCGAAAGTCGGCAGTTGAAAAAATCCCATAAAAAAGGTAGTATCGATGACTATCTCCGGCTGCACATGTGCACACATACGTCCACTAACAAGGCACGTATCAAATACTTACAAAACGGCAATTCTGGTCAGCCGTCAAGAAATATTTCATTGCTTATCATCAAATTAAAATGTTTCCGCTGTTTAGTTTATTAAGCTTATAAAATATTAGTCATATTTAAATTGTAATGTTATCCACGGACAGGCCTATTTGAATAAGAATAGGTAATGCGACTAAATTATTAAAATTAGAGCAATCAATTGTATTTTGGACAGGCAAAGCCAAATAGAGAAATTAGTATTCGCCTGGGGATATATAAATTCATTCCATGGTTTGTGGGACAATGATTTTCCCTAATTTCATGTTCAATTCAATGCTCGATGAAGACTTGCCTCTGTTATAAAGTTTAAGAATTCATATTATGTGTTCGAGGCTTCAAGGTCATCTAAAAAAACCGTATTAACAAAATAATGGGTGGTATTGGTCAGATGAGGAGGATGAGATTGATACATACTAAATGAAATAAGATTATTATAATCCCTTCGAGTGTTCATTAGACCCACTGCACCTTTTGTAATTGATCATTTCCACCTAAACTAATAATTCATCTCATGTAACCACCCACTGTCTTCGGAGCTCCTCTCATAAAAGCTAAATCGCGTAGAGATTATAGGCTCACGCCAAGTTATTAAACACACAAGTAATTTGTCTGTCACTCTTTATTAATAATATCGTCTTACCGCACATCTGTGATAAAGCGATATTCACTTTGTAGGCAATTAAGTTCAGCCATATGGCTTTATAAGCTCAGGCTCGCCTCTAGGTGGCAATTTATTAAAATTATTCAGTCTGCGTTGTTAGCGCGATTATTAATTATTTTGAGCTTTGAGTGCAGCAAGCAAGTTGTAAAGACAGGTGTAATGAAACTGATTCTGTTGGTATTTTAAGCGGTATAATTTCTTGATGATGTTGATTTATGGGTTATAATTAATAACTGTGTAGGGTCTGAAGGGTTCATTTGCTATAATTTTTCATGTGCACTTTTATTTCGCTTGATCTTTTGATATGCATCGCATCGTGATTTCGATAGGACTCTTGAATATTTCGCCAGCTTGAGATTTATTTTTGAATCGCTACAAAGAGGATAATATGAACATGATATAGGATTTTTGAACTTGAAATTCATTCATGGTGGATTTTTAAGGTTTGTGGAATAATAATTTTCTTGTAAGGGGAGTTTCTTCGTCCGAATCGTATAAAGAACGGGGACAGAAAGGGAAATGGGAAAAGTTTGCACCAGGTGGGATTTCAACCCACGGCCTTCGTCATACCAGGACTGTCACGTAGTATGATTTGTATTTTTAAAACGCGCATATATTCACTTCAAACCATATCGCGATACAAATTGAGGTTATTGTGTAATATAGTAGGACATTACAGAAGTAATATATATTCCGTCGGTTATTGTACTCCAAACTATACTGGAATACAGATGAACATCATTCTATAACATAGTAGGATATGAGGATACAGTATGCGATTATTCCACTCCAAACTATACCGCGGTAGAGAATAAATACACAAGCAATTTAGGTAGTCTATTTTTATTCTTTGGTGCATAAGAATGAGCGGTATGATGTAGAGCAGTATTTTTACTTTTACTTCAAGAAATGCTCCATTGTGTAGTTTTCGCTCCGTCAAATTTGACATCTACTCCACATAATGCTTAAGAATAGACTAAAGTGAATACTAGGAGTATTCACTTCAAACTTTGGTTTATTCACCTCGTTACATAGAAGTTAATGCTGTGCTAAGTATTAATTTTCTCCAGTATTTCCTTCACTTGGAAGTATTTTCTTCACATCTCAAAATTTGATTGAAAAGATGTTGAGAATAGCATTTTTTATGGATTATGGTTGAATGTATGTCATATTTAGAGGATCTATCACCTATTCCAGCACTTCATTTAACAGTAAAAATCCCTCTCAGTCATGATTACTGACAATTAAACCAATTTGAGGTTAAACTCTTCCTTGTATTTACTACAAGTTTATACTTCTAACTTCACTCCATATCAAAGGTTATACTCCGCAATATACTAGGAGGTAGAAGCTTTTAATTGAAATACTTTTTTTTTTCAGAAAATAGAACTCGAACGTTATATGAAAGTTGATGAGGTTCAAAAATGTACACAAAACTTTTCTCCTTTTCCATTGTTGATGTGATTGTGACAACACTTGGGACACTTTTGGACTCAAATCTCCTTAGTGATGGGTAAGTAAGTATCTAACAATTCAGTATGATGTGGGAAAATGCTTAGATTACAAATCCAGTCGTCACAACATCAACTATTTATCTTTAAAATCATTCTTGCTTTTCATGATAACACTGTGGTTGTTGCAACTATCGAAATTATAGTTATAGATTTTCTTCTGTTTCTAATTGACTAGGTTTTCAATAATATCATATCAACACAATTATTGCACAAGCAAATATAAATGCAGCAAAGTAAAATGCACGTTGTTGGCTAAACGACTGCCTCCAATGTTTGTTAACGTTTATAGAAAAAGAATAATAAGCGATATTTTTTTGCATTCCATTGTATACTGTTGCAAAAACTCTGTGAAGCGGTATAGTTTGGAGTATAATAATCGACGTCATATCCTACTATATGTATAACGGAATAACGTCCATCTGTATCCCGGTATGGTTTGAAGTAAATATATCGCGTTTCACAAATTTAATACAAACCATACCACGCTATATGTATAAGGAAGTTCATCTGTATAATACGCTGGGGAGGGCGGCTCAAAAAAGGCACAATAGATTTATTTCCATTAGTTTCAACATTTTTCATAAGTGTCTAGCTTTTAATTGTAGTATCTTCTAGTCTATTCACAACCAAAATCCACCAAAAGTGAACAAACTACACGTGATAAGAGATACAGCAAAGATTTAACTGATGACATGTGTGTTTATCTCACGTGAACTTTCAATAATTTCTCTTTGTTTGATCACGTGTAGTTTTTTTACATTAGTGACTTTCGGTTGTGAATAGAGTGTTCCCGCCTATTTTGAAACTATTTTTGAACTATTCATGGAGCAAAAAAATCAGTATTGTGAAGGATTAGTAAAACAAAAAGTGTTTAAGACTGGTTTGAATATGAGGCTTTAAAAAAAATTACTTGGTCTGTAAGGAGAGCATAAAAGCCTATACAAATTCTTCATGTATAAATAACTAATCCGATTTTGATAATAATTATCAGGTATGTCATGGTAAAAGCCCCTCGATACCCTTGTATTATCCGATCCAGATGATATAATTGTTTTTTTTCTGGTTTACTTCAAAATACTTCAAATCTGAAAAAATCAAGTTATTACTAATGCTGTGTGATTTTTTATCAGGCAATGTAGAGGATAATAGACAGTTTTCGTTGCTCCTGGAAATTTCACCGGTTGCGGTTACGAAAGTCGTAGCGATAGCCGCTATTTGACAGATAAAAATATAGTTTTCGGTGAAGGCAAGAAACAAATCCGATCAACGTGACGTTTAACCTCAACCCTAACCAAAGTCAATGGCAAATGACATCGCAGTCTTGTTTTGTTTATATGTAAGTGTTATTTTTTCAAAATGATTGATGATATGGTATTATTGGACTCCAGTGACGAATCAGATGCTGATTTTGAAGATGCCATTTTATAAGAAGTATTGAAAAACAACGACATCCAATATAGAGGAGACATTTACATCATCTGACACTTTCCGGAAATCGTTGCCATTTTCTTCTTCCTCAAACTTTTCCAATATATATGTAATCTGTTCTCAACTTCCCTCAAAGAAACCTTTTTACTAGTGACCTCAAAAATATTGGAAACAATCACACTCTATATAGATAGATCCCTATATGGATTATTTGCCAGTATTTCAGTGAGTAAGATCTGTTCATCTTCATCGGTAAACTAAACTCGGTTTCGCCTGATTGTTTTTGAAAAACTTGCTGCTTCTTGATTTGGATTCATTGCGTAAATTGTCTTGATCTTGAATCCAGCGAAAGTATAAACAAAAACAATGAAATCAAAACCTCAAAACATTGACAATCAAATGTCAAATAACATATTCTCTTCCACTGCGCATGCGTTTCGCTACGTTAACCGCTATGACTATCGTCCGTTAACAACCGGCATTTATCGGTATCGATATACGATAAATGACATCCAAATGTCAAAGTTGTCAATTAGCGTTAGTCGATGATATTTTGAATACAACCAGCAACTCGAATATCATGTTCTTGTTCCATGTAGTCTCACTCACGTCTTGAACTTCAAAAAACTTGTGAAACTCATGCGTCTTCTATCAGCCACGTTTTTTGCGTCTTTTTTATCAGTTTCGACTTTCCATCTCTCAAGATTGTTCTATTTTTCATTTTCATGGTCACCATCCGGACAAACAAATAGCCTGTTTCGCGAAGATAGAGTTTCCGATCAGAATCAGATGCAATGCATCATAAATACAATCAAGTAGTGTGTAATAATAATATAACCAGTTTAGTGATAACATATAAAATATTTGATCCCTACATTCGAACATCCGATAAAAAATCCGTTTCGGAGCCACTGCCATATCCGATCAAAGGTTTTGAATACTCCGAACATGGACGCATATTATGTTCCTTATGATGACCTTCTTCCATCACATCCTTCAACGCTTTTACCATGAACGATTCTGAATCTCCATGACTCAGCTTTTAGATAAAATTGCGTACGTTTGCTAGCAACAAGTTCTTCTTCTTTGTATTTTGTCACTTTTCTTCTTCTTGAGTTATATTTTGTCTTGTTTTTCTCTTGAACCATGCATCATTGGTTCCGTGCTCGGTTCTGTGCGTTCTATTTGTAATCTCGTTTCGATTTGTACTAAATTCTCTTTGAACTGCAGCGAGTTCTCCTTTTAAATCTGATTCCAGTGTTTCTCAGCTATTCCTTTTTGATGTCTCACTTGTCTTTTTCATTCAGTGTTGATACTTCAGATTCATGTTTCCTACAAAATATTATTTCTGCTACTTTGTTCATATACAGGGTGATTCAGGAGAAAATGTCAATACTTCAGGTACGTTTTCAGGGCCAAAACATAAACATAAAAGTCAATATAAAATAGGCCTTCGTTTTCAAAATAAAGGTTGTTAAACGTGAAGACTTGATGACGATTTTTTGTAGATATTTTCGAGACCTGCCAAGATTATCAAATTAAATCTGGTACATACAGTTGCTAAACTTTTTACACTCGATCCAATGAATGGAAACTTAAAATTGTACCTTCATGAGTAGGAAATATTTATTTGAACCCGTTGGTTCCCGTTCAAAAAAACTGTCGCTACATTTTTTGGTTGTTGATTTTTAGTAGTTTTGGTTACAAATTCTGAAAAACTGGAGTTTTCTACACAGATAAGGTAATCCTTTTGTACCTCGATGCGTCGCACCATTTTCGAGAAAAATGCATTCGAAAATCTTTTGAAACACTGATTTTAGTTAAAAAATCTCCTGCATCTGGCAAGGCTATCACAAGTAAAACATTCGCTGAAAGTTTTGGTATACGCAATTTTGTCTATAATATGATTTTCAAAAGCATTTTTTTCGGTAAGGGCGCGTCCCTGCGAGGTACAAGAAGTGTACTTTCTCTGTGTAGAAAAGTTTTCAAAAATTGTGTAGGTAAAACTACTAAAAATCAACAATCAAAAAATTTGGGGCAAATTTTTTATGAACCCGTCCTTGTATATCTCACTGGTGAAGGTTTAATAATAATGATCTTTATTAGCAAAAGCTATACAATTAACAAATTAATAAAGATATTTATACAAAATATATAAATGAACAAAGCAAGATGGCTAGATGAGGGCGTACTAAAACATAGAATAACTAAAATAATAATTAAAATTGTATAAATGTATAAACGTGTGAACACCCAAGCTTAAAATGACGAAGTGTAAATTGGATAAAATGCGAATGAAATGTTAAATCAAACAGTACAATATCAAAATGACTAAAATGACAATAAACTTACATGCTAGTCAGGTACAGTAAAAGGCGTTTCTTGAAGGAACTTAGGGTATCACAGGATTTTAATTCGACAGATAGCTTATTATACTCTACTAGTCCTTTGAAAAACAAGCTTTTGGTCGTTTGATTTAGTCTTGTTGGATTAACGTAAAACTCTGAGGCACTTCGCGTGTTATAGTCGTGCACTTCACAAACCAGTCTTAATTCTCCACACAAGTAGTTTGTTCTGTACGTAATAACATGTTTTACACTCAATACATCCACAGTTCTTAACATAAGTACGCTTGGGGTATAAAAATTACTGGACAAAATTGATCTCAAAGCCCGACTCTGGATCTTTTGTAATAACTTGAGTTTTTCCTGTGTCAATGAAAACAGCATTGTCGCACAGTAATCCAGATTTGGGGCAACAATTGACTTGTAAAATAAAAGTTTTATGTGCATACTGAGGTTTTGACCTATTCTTTGTAAAAAGCAAACTTTTGTAGACATTTTCTTAGCTACATAATCAGCGTGCTGGTCGAATTTCAAGTTTTCATCCCAGATGACTCCTGAATATTTGAATGATGTAACTCTTTCAATTGGTTCTTGGTCAATGCTGAATTTGATCTTACTTCCCAGTTTTTTGATTGTGTGTGGTGTGCCAAGAACCATCCATTTGCATTTTCTCATGTTCAGTGACATATTGTTATCACACAGCCAGTCTCCAATGTTCGTCATGTCACTTTGAATTTGTTTCTGCATGGCTTCGATGTTATTTCCAGATATATAGAGCATTGCATCGTCCGCAAACAGTCTTATAGAACAATACTTGATTTAATTAGATATGCTGGCGCATCCATAATTTACAAGATTTTTTTGAGTATTTCGCCACACCCTATCAAATATCAATCAAACTAGTGTTTATACACCCGATCTTCTATATTACCTGAAAAAAGTCTATTAGTAAATGATAAAACCTATCAATATCAAACGTTTCGGGAACGAATCTGCTCCCGTCGTCAGTGAAAACCTAAAAATGAAACAATTAACTCAAATTCTGAAAATATAGTTCGTTTTTTGTATTGAAATTGACTTTTTCGTGTTTTTGTTTTTGTTTTGTTCAATGTCAGTAAAAGTGACATTTTGTGCCAAAAACACGAAAAAGTCAATTTCAATACAAAAAACGAACTATATTTTTAGAATTTGTTAATTGTTCCATTTTTAGGTTTTCACTGACGACGGGAGCAGATTCGTTCCCGAAACGTTTGATATTGATAGGTTTTATCATTTACTAATAGACTTTTTTCAGGTAATATAGAAGATCGGGTGTATAAACACTAGTTTGATTGATATTTGATAGGGTGTGGCGAAATACCCAAAAAAATCTTGTAAAATACTTGATTTGTCGAAAAATGTCATTTATATACAATGTGAACAGTAGTGGTCCAAGAACAGTGCCTTGAGGTACTCCGAAATTGATTTCTTTCTCCTGTGAATATTTGCTGTTAAATTTCACTTTTTGTGTCCGTTCCGAAAGGAACGGACACAAAAGACCAACCCCTAAGACCAACGACGATGTCGTTATACAATATGAACTTCCATCCAGTAGATAAAATGTTGAAAGTTTAGTAACTGTACCTAATTTTATTCAATTATCTTGACAGGTATCGAAAATATCTACAAAAAACCGCCTCAGATCTTCACTTTTAACATCTTGTATTTCGAAAACGAAGGTCTTGGAGACTCATACTTATGGGAACTTATGAGTTTATTTTTGAGCCTCACACGCACTTGAAGTATCGATTTTTTTTCCCTGAATCACCCTGTATACAGGGTGTTTCCTGATTGCGTACATTAAATTTAAGGACGTATTCCTGAGCTAATTTATTGGAAAAAAGGCCATATAAACATAGGTCCGGAAGTGCATTGTTTTCAAGGAGTTAAAATTAACAAAAATGATTGAAATGTGCGTCACTGACTCTATTTTGATTTTATTTTTTTTCTTTAATGAAGCAACCAAAAATACAACTTTTTTCCCTTTCGGATTTTTTTTGTTTCTGCCTCGTTTCACTCGCGTTAAATAAGTTTACAAAGAAATACAAATATGTTGCGGAGTTTGTGAGATTTTTTTTTGAAACGAAGCCATCAGGCAAGAGAAAAAGTCTAAGAAACGAAAAAATTGTTTTTTTGGTTTTTTCATTTAAAAAAAGATGAAAACTACAATGAAGTCAGTGTCGTGCATCTATCAAACAGAAATATTTGGTCTTTTGGGACTGCACTTATGTTTATAATGTTCACCTTGTTAGGGCGAAAGTAGTCTTTTATTACTAAAAATAAATCTGCCCAATTTCGAAAAAATCGTACCAAAGATATTTGTAACATTTGTTAAAAATCGATTATTTCAAGAAAGTTAAGCACTCTGTATCTTAAAAACAATGCACTTCCGGACCCATGTTCCCACTACTTTGATTTGCTTCTCATCGACTTCGTGAACATCTTCCTACCAAGATGCTCCGAGTCATCCGCATATTGATATTGTTACCTTTTTTTCGTGAATACTACTTGTTTAAAAGTTATTTTATATCTTTTTGATCATCCTCTACTTTATGTATGTCTTTATTTTCTTTTGACAACCCGTTCAAGTTTCTTGGAGCATTAGATAGTTCCCTCTCTAGTCATTTAGTTTTCTATTGTGGCTCTTTATTGTTATGTTAATCTTTTGAATCCAAAAGTAACTTTTCTGCAACTTCTGCTTGCAATCTTCCACCAGATCAGCTGTCATCTCACTTAGTTTGGTTTCTAATCTTTCATTGTCATTCTTTCGAAATATCCTTTTAGCACATTTCTGCAGTTTCACAGTTAACTTCTTCAATTGTCAAGTTCACGGTGCTCTACCCCTTCGGAACTTCTCTTTTAGCACTTGGGCGATGTGAAACCAGACTCATTGCAAGCGAAACATTTTGTTCCTTTTTTCTTGCTTTTTTGGCACAGTTATAACATGAGCTGATTTTTGATTGCCTATCCTCTTCGATCTTATCATCTCTATTGTTACCAATCATTATGCGTCCAGTTCTTTGATATTGGCTTTACTTGCTGGTGGGTATAGCTTCACCTTTTTTTAAGTTCACCAAAGTTTCTAGCACCATATCAAATGATTTAATTCGATGTGTCATCTCGCTCTCCGTCGATAATACACTATATGACCACTTCCTATTAGCTCTTTTTCCTATTTCTCTCATGACTAGTACATACTCTTGTACAGTGTCTTCTTTTTATGTTGTTCCAGTCATGAGCAACCTATGAACCTGAATACTACTCACTTTGATTTCAAACCCTTTTTCAAGCCTTTTCTTCAGTATAGCTCGAGACTTGATAGCTTCTTCGAATTACACAAAATGCTAAGCTAAACCTCGTAGCGACTTTTTAGCAAATAAAAAATCATTTCAACCAGTTTTATATCATGTAAAAACCTATCTTCTGACACAAATAACCCAGAATCAACATCACAATTAATCCAATTTATTTTACATACAAATCTGCGATCATAGCACTATAATATCGTGGCGGATCTTTGTTACTCTGGCTACTTCCAGTGCGCTTAAAGAAGTTTACCTTCGAAAAAACTACCCCAAAATCTAATGAAAAATCAATGAACTGGGCTCACTCACATCAGTGAGTGATTCCACTATAGTAACTGTGAACGTTAAATGTACCAAAATGTAAATCTTGTATAAGTAGTGTAAACGACAAAGTAATACATCAAAGGCTTTATCCCGAAAAAGAAATACTTCATAAAATATCCACTTCACACTAGAAAATATCAGAAAATATGAAAGCAAATGAAAAGTTGTGCGATACGGGTGACAGTTTAGATTGAAATGTATAGTCTCTATGGACCGTGGACTCCTTCCTTCAGACAACTGATATTACTTGATGTATCACGGTCAATGTACCAAGGGACCGGATGACCCTCCAAAAAACTAATGTAATAGTTTTATTACATCTAAAAAATGCTACGAGAAGATACTCTAGAGATATAAAAAGCGCGTCCCCTTATTTCTGGTTTTTGTTTGAACGGGGGAAACGTCACGGGAAGGTGAATGAATATGTTTCCTCTTTTTATGCATAATCTAGCAGATGTTCAGTTTTAATTTTAGCTTTCCGTGTCATTTGTTCTAAAAGGCATAAAAATAAATTTTTGTTGGAATTACTCAGAAAAGACAAAAAGTTATTTTGGGATTGCTTTATTAGCTGTCTGTTGGATGTCATTTGATTCTATGAAAAAGAGGGAATTAACGGAGACTACCATGACACAATACGTTGAGCATCTGGTTACATAATTGTCTGAAGAATATGCGCTAGTCACATAGGGTCTTCCTCACAAAAATATTTGTTTTGAACAATAATACTAGACGCCAATAATTTTATGTATTGAGAGTGGTAGTTGAGTGTCTGATTCAGTATTCTGCACTATTCAAGTCATCTCCATTTATCACACACTCAAACACAAAGAGGCCATAATACTTAACATTCTAGTGCACAAAAAAAAGAAGCAAAATGACCGTATTCATTTTTATAGCTCCATGCTTATCGAATTTGTTAAATTTTAACTGCCCATATAACGTCTATCAAGCGCGTGAAATTAATTTAAACGTTGCAAATTAATTTTGCGTTGTTTTATGTGCCATCTGCTCTAAAATGGTCGTACACAGAAGGTGCTAAAACATTTTGTATTTTATTTTAGAAGTCGTGTTCGCGATGTCTGAAAGGTGTGTAATTAATTCATTTCCGATAATTCAATTAGTCATTAAATGTAACAGTCTGGTCCTTTAGCGTGACGTTCCTCTTTGAGGTAATTAAACATATGATTGGATGGATCAATGGTCATAATTTGAATGATGAACAATATTGGGAGGCAGCTGGAGCTTCTTAAGATAAATACAATAATGAGGGTAAATGAAATGGTTGCATGGTTTTTTGATATGCGAAGAAATCGAAACAGCACAATCCTGTCAAAAAAATACATAAGGAATGACAATTATCTCGTATGAATTTGTTTACAATGAGAAAATCTCAATTCATTAGATTATGATCAGATCAAAATTGGATTTTCACATCACTTGCGAGCTACCAACCTCCTCCTAAATCTCACAATTTTGAGTGTGAATTTGAAATCACATGCTATTAATTCAACTTCAAGCACCAAGTAAGGTTACCAATATTATTATTCACAATGATGTTCACCTTATTGATCATGGAAAAGTTTTATTATTATTACTAGTTCAGTGTAGGAGAGCGTAGTTGATTTTACTTTCACTGGATACAAAGAAACTTTGACAAAATTATTAACTCGGTCAGTTGCATCTTCTATTATTATTTTTCATATTAATGAAAAAAGTGGCTACTCATGACATTATTCATCCTCAGCGTACTAGCTTATTAGTTTGGTAATCAATATTTTTCCAAACATGTTACTTTTCTGACTCAATGTCCCTTAACAGCAGCATATACATTTAACAAGGACATCCCTAGTGTTCATATTTGAAGTTGATACTTTTTGAAAATCATCCCAACAAACAAGAAGAGGGGCGTGATGTTCAGGCGTGTTGGAAGTGTGTCTACGGGACTCCAGCGGCACAACTCAAGGCTAATAAAACTAAGTAAGGCTGTGATATGAATAATTTCTTCCACACTCAAAACCTTGGGATGCACTAGGCACCCAAGAGTGTAGGACTTGGTCATCCTCCTCTACCCATTATCGGTTGCTCCCATCTGGACCAGTCCCTGAAAAACATCTTTTCGGACGAAAGCCGGAATGGTCTTGAGTGTTATTCCAAATTTGCCTTGTTCTTTGAAATAACCTGAGCACTAAACTGAAGTTTGAATTGTTTCATGTGTTGTGAGAATGTACATCATTAACCTACACCAACTCTCTAGATAAATAATCTGGTTCCAGGTAATTCTTCATTTTGATTAAAGACAGTCAGATAACAACATATTTTTCTGACTGATTTTCTCGTCGCTGGGATTGAGCTCAAAAAATGAAAATTTAGCGACCGCAATGGTACTAGGCAAATGAATACATTGTGTTTTTTCTTCTGCGGAAAAAACAACTAGGATTTTTACTAATCTCTTGTGTATGGCATCTCAACACATCAAATCATCATAATAGTTCAAGAGTGAAAGAACAGTTCCATAAGGTTTGCACGAACTTAAATTGTTGAAAGAGAGGTGCTATCTTGTAAAAGAGTACTCGGTCGCTGATGACTTCACCCATGGCAATCAACAGAATGAATTATAATATCACCAAGATCCCGCCAAAAATATTCCATAAGCTGGTCAGCAGTTTAGAAAAATTTACTGGTCGAACAATATTGCGAAGAGATTATTGGTATGCCTAGCACATTTGTGGTAGCTGAGTTTTCATTTTGTGAAGTCAACAATGATATTATTCTCAATCGTTAAATCCCAGTGAAGCCGACGAGAAAATCAGTCAGCAAAATATGTCATTATCTGACGGTCTAATACCATGGTTTTAAAAAATATATTTTGTTCCACAGTCATGACTTGAGCCGTATCCAACATTAACTACTGAGTCAGTTCGTAGGATACTCTACTCCTTTTCCTATTGTACCACGGCCGGATAACCCGGTTAAGGCGCCTGGTTCAGGTTTTTGAGCCGTGTTGTCACACTTCCTGGAATTTCTCCAAACTTCTCTATCATCCCATCTATTTTTGAGCATCGGGAACCGCACCAACTATCTGAAGTATTGTTCTCCACTCCAATGCCAATAGAAGCAGCAGAATGAGAACAGCTATGAACATAGCAGATGCACCTGCAACAGTGCAATAAGCAGAACACCCTCTAAGCGCGATGCTGCGCTGAGTCCTTATAACAAGTCTCCGCTTGTTATCTTCCAAACATGTCTCAAGGGCACAAACTGGCACACCGAACAGGATTACATCATCGCCTGAGTCCGGCGTTTCGACGCAGATGGTCCTACAATCATTGGAAGAAGGCAGTTCATTTTCGCTGTCTTCTGGGCCTTCAGAGAGGTTTTACAAATGCGGTTTACCATATTTAGTCATCGACCCAGATCAAATCCCAGATCTTTGACAGATCTCTGGAGTTTCGTTTCATGATTTTGCATTTTAAACTTTATTTCATCGGTCTTTCTTTTGAAGCTCAGTAGAATGACTGCGGTTATCAGGAGCAATCTCTAGATGGTATCCAATAGAAAACAAGATCCAAATTGCGGTTTGCTCTTACAATCATGTCGTCGTCAGCGTATAACTCAATATGACGACTTCATTTTTTGGCAAAGGCAGGTTAATAACCTCGTTGTTCAGAATGTTCCACATAGTAGGGTCAGAACGCCTCTATAAACTTTTTTGTTTGCGTCTCTCTCCAGGATAGTTATTTTTCCATCGATATATGCATTCATATAATATTATAATCTGAGGATCTTTTTATTTCACAAGCAAAGGTACGTTTACGAAGAAGATAAATAATTTCACCATGCAAATAGTGATGATAAGAAGTACCATTGCTATACATTTTTGTAACTCCTAGTACCTGGGGCCCGATCCTCGAGTCAGGAAACAACGCTTCTTGGGATTGAAATAGGCGTTGTTCTCTTGAAATTGATTTTATTAAGGCCTATCCTTGAAGGAAGGATCAAAAGTGTCCTTCTGATTCTTGATAGGAATCTGTTTTATTGACTACAGTAGAAACGTAACAATTTATGCAGAAAGGATAAGAATGAAGTATCTCCGCCCGCGAGGAATTGAGAATCATTTCATTCTTTCTTCTATTCTTCATACATTGTTACGTTTCTACTGACTCAAAACAATAGACTTTTAGCAAGAAGAACATTTTTGATCCTACCCTCAAGGATAGACATAAATAGAATTAATTTCAAGAGATCAACGCCTAATTTAATCCCAAGGAGCGTAGTTTCTTGACTCGAGGATCGGGCCCCGGAAAGTACTACTAGAGTTCTATTTTTTCCAATACCCATAGCCGAAAAAAGAAACACATCAAAAACTATTCAATGTAGCCCAGTAAAGATTTTGGTTTGTCAAAAAAAAAACTAACAGAGCTGCTTGGGGACTGCCTCCTGAGTATCCAATCAAAAGTTCTGACTCGAAGTCCTGGTACGTTTTGCGCTGAATAGGTGAATTCGTAAACATTTTTTTAGAGCAAAATGACCTGGACAAGAGTTATAGAGGATCAATAACTGAGCAACTTTGTCCCATAACATTTTTTGATAGCTCCTATACTGAACGAGTTAATGCGCATAAGATGACAAAATTTCGCTGGCGATAGGGGTGGTTTTAATTTTTTTTCTCACAAAAAATACTTGATGGAAGTTTTAGAGAATAAAAGGCTTAACAACTTCTCATGATCTCTTGAAAAAAGTTTTTGAAACCACGACTGTTGCCAGCGGAATCTTGTCATTTGATGCGCTGTAACTCGTTAGGTTTTAGAACTGGCAAAAAGTTTATGAGGCAAGTTTGTTCAGTTCTTAGTCCTCTATAACTTTTACACAGGTCATTTTGCTCTAAAGAAGTGTTCAGGAAACCACCTCTTCAGCGCAAAACGTAACAGCAGTTCGGGTCAGATCTTTTGGTTAGATGCTCAGGAGGCAGCTCTCAAGCATCCCTGAAAATATCATTCTGTTAAGATTTTTTTTGCCGGCCCCTATACCCCTTCACTGGGCTATATGCTGATTTCCAAAACATATTTTCATGTATTAAATTTTGAATTCATCATTCTATATCAATATGGTGCTTCGTAATGAATTGTTAAGATTTGTGACATGAGACCTTTTGAAAATAATTCAAAAAATCTAACTTTACCTTGAGTTTAGATTTGTGCAGTTCAAGATCAGGCCAACATACATCTACACAATGTGTAAGAGAAACTTCTTTCCAAATGCGTGATGAATTGGAATTCCAAGATAGCTTTTTCCTCGGGTGTTGATCAGATCTAAATTTTTATTTAAGGTATAGGGAGGCCGGCTTTCTTATGTGAATCAGCCTTATAAAGAGCATGCAGCTGTGTAGATATCTCCTCTTATAAAAAGTGATTTATTTGGACCTTTGGTTTTAGATTGTAAATAAAACACATAAACTGGAATTGGATGGCGGAATCTCTATCGTGACCTGGAAAAACAATCTTTGACATTAGATTTTTGAAAATAGTTCAATTAAAATGATGACCGTGTCTATGTCCCAAATGGTTCATTAGGGAAGCTCATTCTTGATCACTTTTTCAAGTATTGCGAACGGTAGAAATGTGTTGCAATTTCCAAATAGTAGACGAATACTTCTGATATCACATAAGTCCAAGCTATAGCTTTGGTCTAGGACTTCGGCGCAATCGCGGTCATCATTTAAGTGAGATTATTTTCAGAAGTTGAATGCCAAAGACTGTTTATTTAGGTCATGATAAAGATTCCGACACCCAATTCCATTGTATGTGTTTCATTTACAATTTAAAAACAAAGGTCCTGATAAATCATCCTATTTAAGGGCTGTCCTGAAATTTCTGTTGATTTTTTTGATACCGATGATTTGCGGCTCTGATTTTAGATAAATCTAACACAATAGTACTGCAATTCTGTAGTCTATAGCTCTGTCTTTGTGTCAAGCAAGGTTCGTACACGACATCCACTGATAAAGTTGGTGTGTGAGAGTGTGAGAGGACGAGTGAATCACAGAAGATTTTCTTGGCTCTGAACTTCTCTACTATAAGAGATCAACTCGAGATTAGTATAGGATAGAACCATGCGAGCAGAGGTTTCTTGCCAAACCAGTCGGTGAAAGTGCTGTGTTATTTTTAGTATTGAATCAACTTGTCAATGTAGACGTGGTATGTATCTGTAATTTATAGGCCCGGCGGAGTCCAAAAACCATGCCCTGTGATTTTGTCTAGATCTGTGCTCAAGCAGTACTCTTTTGATAGGTGGAACAAGTTCCTCCAATCGGAATTTAGCCTTTTCATTGCGATCTTAGCATCCGCTTCCCGGAATGAGATGAAAAGTTGTATATCGTCTGAATTAAAATGTAACCGGTAATGTTTCACACAGTCCTCACGAGGCGGCATATAAATGGAGAACCGACATGGTGTCAAAATTAACTCCTGTGTAACTCCGTCGAAGATAAAACTGATCCATTGTGTTCGGCAAACTGGTATCGTTTGTCTAGATGGATCAGAGCTGCCAGTAGTAGCAGTTTAGGTCTAGATAACAATTACTGGA
This sequence comes from Orchestes rusci, assembly GCA_958502075.1. Classification (NCBI taxonomy): domain Eukaryota; kingdom Metazoa; phylum Arthropoda; class Insecta; order Coleoptera; family Curculionidae; genus Orchestes; species Orchestes rusci. The sequence goes on from OY293304.1 coordinate 100,096,640, forward strand.
AAAATGAAATTTTCAAAGACATAGGTTCCACAGGACAGAACGATTCTGATAACAGGAATTCGATGAAGAAGGTTGACCATTTTTTTATTATTCCTAAGCTTCCAGCTCCAGTTATCCAAAGTTTTACACCTCAAAGATAACAGAGCTTTCACAATCACTTGTTCGTATTGTCGAAACTTCTTTCATCTTTCATATGCAGGAGGCAAATGAATAATCAACATTATTTTATAAAAAAAAAATCCCAAGCAGAAATACCACTCTCAAACGATCAATTTTCCATCTTAGCTGATAAAATTTTCATATTAAGCCGTCGCTCTTTCCATAGATTTGCGGAAAGAAAGCTAAGTGAATGGTCCCGATCCGCGATAGCTTGATTTTCGGCATAAATTCGAAACCGCTTCCACATCAGACCTTACTTTAACCTACTTATTACAGCGAGACGTAGTTTGAGTGGAAATCAAGAAGGAATCTTCCTCGGTTGAAATTTTATGGGGTTGCTATGAATATCGAAGTCTGGATCAACGAACTTCTGATATGTTCACTTGATTGAAATCCACACATGATCGCATCAGTGATAAAAATATGTTTTTTTGACTCGCTGAATAGAAATAGTTTTATATTATAGTGCTCGCCAAATTCCATCAGTATCATGAGGGAAAATACATAAATGCATAATTAATTTGAACCCTTTCCATATCAATCAGCTGATGAGTTAGTCCTCTGAATTGAAATACTAATCCCTTCAATTATTCAAAATTCTGTCTGTGCACTATTCGTAATTTTCTACATAGATACAGAATCAAATGTGGGGATCCGAATGTTAATTTGCGGCTAGATCGCTACAGGATGCGCCTGGTATATTCGCTTTATCAAATCAGTCTGTCTAATTCATCACGGATCAGAAATTGGATCATTTATTTTTAAATTAAAAAGATTAAGCTAGTTTAACGAAAAGTGCTGTTCACAAGAGATTCTAGATCAAATTCGTTATTTCAAGCAGAGTTCCAAAACGTGAAATCACTAAACCTGGTAATAGATATAATCAACATTTATGGAGTCTGTATGTACTGTTGAAAATCGATACGATCTTCATTTTATTCAGAACATCGAATGTTTTGAATATTCTCAAGACCAAAGTATTTGTTTCAAAAACTGTGCATTTCGCTCTGTTACCCAAGATAAAATAACAATAAGAAGCGATAAAACTTTTACCGCCAAAAAATTTGGGTGGGATTTAGGGGTAGGAATCTGTCATATACTTCTGCAGCTGTTTGAAGATAAGTTCGAATAGTCCACATATCAATTGACAGGGACATCTTAGGATGTTGGGTCATGTGACCGACTAGCAAATAAAATTGTTTGTCAAATGACATAGTTATTATTGTTGAATAGTATAAAAAAAATATCCGGCACTTTTTTTACGATTGGGCTTTCTCAAATTCTTGTTTAACAGCATCAAGATTCAAATTTGAGAATATCTCACTATTTTTATTCTGGGCCTGGACTATAACCAAACGTTACGTCAGTAACGTCATCTGGGAGGTTGGACGCTGTCAAATTTCAATTTCGAGGCCAAATAAATGCGTTCCCATTGAAGCAATGGAGAAAGCAGGTTTTGGTCGCTTCTCATTGTGTTGTCTGCTCTTATATTGAAATAATCAGCAAAATCGTTGCTCACGAAAGGCTCTAGCGTGAGATTAGCATCACGGGAACAATACCATTAGCCTCACCCAGGAGTTCAGATCTTCATGATGGTCCAAGACGTCAGGCGTTTTTTATTTGAAAAGAACAAAAGGCTAACTGCCATGTTCAACATCATAAGGGGCGTCGATGACCTCAAACGTTTCGCTCATCAAGTGTATGGAGACATCGATATCTCCAAGGTCCGTACTTCCATAAACATGAGCTCAAAAATACCGAATTATTAGCAACATGCCGCTATAGAAGCAAAATAATCAATAAGTGAATTGGAGGACGAATATCTAGGCCTAGAACAAAAGATTCGTTGGTAGAACACCTAAAAATTAATTATTTGTAGACCTATTTGCAACCATTCTCAGATGAGGAACTACTATGAACAAATTTGAAAGAGTTTGAAGCAGGAATTATTCGTCTAGTTATGATAACTAGACAATGAAAATTTAAGATACGAAATTCTTTGGAATGTCTATGCCGCGGAGGCAGTGAGAAATCTCGTATCAGTAGTATCCTGAGTCTTATCGAGATCAACGCGGCGCGGCGCGCGATTCCTAGCAGGATGGAAAACCAGTTGCAGGTACAGCTCGAAAACTCACTTCTCCATACACTTTTGAAAAAATAAAGATACTCAGAGCTGAGCGTGGGACAGTCATCAGAACAACGGTAGCTCAACGTTTGGCCCTCAGGCACAGTACGAAGAGAATTAGACATGGACATGGATTTGGGCTTAATTAACAGAAAGCATGAATCAGATTGACAGGAGTTTGATGCCATACTTCTTTCATAAAGACCAAGATACACCTACTACGGTATGTTCTTACGCGTCCAGCGGTGACGTCACGGGCTGACAAACAAGAAGCTTTGAAGTTTTCTTGCTTCGTAATGCCAGATTTTGCGTTTTGTTGTAGAAACTATCATAAATGATTCGAGTTTGATCGCAGTCAAAAAGCTCGATGCATGCAACTTGACCACACTGCTGGCTGTGGTTGAGGCGGTGTCATGTCAACAGTCAGCCTTCTACGTTATGTGCTAAAGAAACGAAATCATGGTGTTGTGAGTGTATCGTGCTCAAGCAACTAGAAAGAACTTCACAATTTTTTTACTGGAGTTGTGCAATACTCAATATTCAGGTTAAAGATTAAGACGGTTTACATTCTGATAAATTCTTGTGAACCTGAACCTCTTGATTTTTATTTTCAATGTGATTGTCCAAGAATTTAAACAGTGATAACTCCATGACTGCGTCATCACTAGCTTCAAAATTTACGAGCGCTAGAGGCCCTGGTAACAGGTTAGAAGCCTTCTTCAACAACAAAAAAAAGAAAGACAGAATACATTAAAGTGCAAACGATTGGTATCTGACTATTCAAGATTTATAAACATTTGCAAGAAAATTCGGATAAACCAAAAAACTCTGTTCATTTTTCAAAAATCAATATTATCCGTGGTTTTGAAGCTATAGAGTTTTTCCGCGACATGATACTTTTCAGTATGTACTAACAATAGACAAAATTTGGGTTGTGTTGGTGGAATAGTTTTTGTACAATTGTCACCTGATTTTTCACCCACTTTTTTCAACGAGCTCTGGTCCGATCATGATTTCCAAAGAAGGTTTTAAACCTAGATCTCGAGTTCTACAAAACCTATGTATGTTGAATTTGCATACTAATGATGGGAATTATAAGACAAATGCATCAGAACATCACCTTAAATCGCCTACTGGAAGAAATTAGCAAAGAGAAAGCAGACTTTGAGGAATTCATGAATCTTGAAATTCTAGTTTCACAGCAACGAAACATATAAGTATTTTTTTGTAGTGCAGCGAATTTTGACATATTTTATAAGTTTTACGTAAACATTACACTTATGTTGCAGAATACTGCTTCATCTTCCAAGGAAAGAAAACGGGTTTGCCCAAGTGAGTGATATATAAATCAGGGGTGGCTCTGATCTATCTTTTTTTGTGTTCAACTTCTCACTCAAGTTTTCTCAAGTGTTAATCAGAGATCGTTTGGACACGTCGTTATTTTTTTTTCTTTGAGAGGCATATTTTTTCGGTATTTTCACTTCACCTGTCAAACCCTAAGCGGGGGTGATAGCTAGCCCCAGAATTTTAAATGGAAAGGGGGGTCGAGTGACACGTGATTTGATAGGTATTTTTATCAAGATTATATCCTCTGAGTTTCAAGCTGCTACTACTTATAATTATTTATCAATTTTCAATATTTATTAACTGTGACCCCCGCCTGGGGATTAGCAGGTAGGGGGTGAAAATAAGACAAAATTGTGTCCTCCAAAAAACCAAATTTGACGTGATTTAGCGATTTTTACCGAAGAATAAACCTGGGTGGGAAGTTTTTCATACCTCACCCTGTATGTTATGGTTGTTATAATCTGAATTTGTTTTTATTCTTTAAGTAGTGTGAAACTCATGGTTCCTATCTGCGACGTTCAGATTTTTTTATCTTCAAATAAAAACTTTCAAAACAATTGCGAATGTTCTTTCTTTTCACCATTCTATTCAAATTATTCATAAAATTGATAAACCATGAGAATAAAGAAAACATTTTATTAAATTTTTTCGACCTCTTCTCCTTACATCGCAGGTTCCACAAGGGTCTTCAATTTTTCTACACAACAAAGTGTTAACCAAGCTCCAAAATTTGGACTTAAATATTCAGAATCGATACAAAGATGAGGAAAACCAAAACAATCAGCTCTGCCTAAGATGTATAAAGTTTTCTGTTGAATCATTGGCAATACTGGCTCTGATAACGAACACAAAATGAGATAATCAGTTGTCATTATGATATATCAGTGAAATGTTGTAGACCTAACGCCATCTATCGGTAAAAAAAAATAAGAATTTTCATTATGATATATTGAATCATTTGTACTCATATTTGAAACGATATTATTACACTTTTCCTATCAAACCAATGCTCATGGTCCCACCATTGTCCCTCTAGCTTCATGGAGGGCTGCAGCTCATACCTTTTTTTTTTGGCATTCCCAGGTCATCAACAAACAAGATTTTTTTTTTCCTATCGATGGACCCCGCCGCCCGTTGTCCAGCTTTTCTTGGATATCATCATCTCGTCGGTTATGGACGAAGATGTTGTGGCACCGAAGTTCACCACATTGGGAAGAGTTGATTATTTAGGAAGACTTGGGTGGTTCAGGGTAACGTTTTTTTTTCTGTGCCTGTGAAATTGGGAATCAATCAATCAAAAATACTTTATTGTCGAAAATGTATGAACATTCATTGAAAATCTACAGCATTTGAAAAAAAAATACCTCAATCATTTTAACTCATATCTGATTTCAGATCAACTGAGCTCCTCTATAAATGATGAGCCATCATTCTACATTTTTCTAAACATTTGGTATCAAAATGATGAATTGTCGACTGAAATAAAAATAGTGTCCAACTTATGCCTTGAAAATGAGAAAGAGACATAATTGAAAAATTAATTGCTGTCATTGTATCATTTCCCAAATCTCAACTTATTTTCCAGGCGTTTGTCGATCAATACATCAGAATAAATCGCTTCTCATTTGCTCAGAAATAGAGATGATTTAAAGAATAATTCCCATCGAATATGCTCCAAATGATTACCGTTAGTCGACGTCGAGGACGGCGTCGGTAAAGTCGGCAGCCGATGTTCATTTGCAAATGACTTCATTTCAAACTTCTCCCGGTTGGGCCCATCAATTCAAGCAATCTTCGTATTAAAAGGGTAGCCCTGAATATGTCTCGATCGAAGCAATAATACGAATTTAAGGGTATAATTTTAACAGACATTGGGGGTTGATTCGGCGGAAGAAAAGGACCACCGGCAAACAGCCGTTCTTTAATTTAGATGTCCGCTCGGTACGATTGGGGTTGCGAATAAAGGAGTTTGGGTTTTAAAGGAAAATATTTAAGCTATACGATTGATTTTTATTTTGTTTTAGTCAATGGCCTTTTTTCATATGAGGGTTGTGCCTTGTTATTACGACCTATATTGATTAGACAAGATATATTCCTAGATGCACGTAGACATGAAAGAGATAAAATATGACCCCTTTTGCGTGTCTATTGATAGATTGCTACATTTTTTGGTGTTGCAGAATGGAAAGTCATAATGAACTCTTCAATAATCAATCAGTTTAGTCAGGTGGCACGCCAATTTGAGCTCGTAAATTATTTTTTCGACTCTTATTGAAGGTACATCGACAGGTATGACAAGGTACAAGCAAACTAACAAGTAAGAAGTCAACAGCATAAGTGCCGTCGGCTTGTTATTATCTTTTCCCAACACGGCAATCGTTGGAAAAAGAAGTCGAACCGCGGCCATAATCCGGTATACGGTCGACAGACATGCACAGGAGTGTGTCTTGCATTGCATATTATAATGGTTTTTGATCATACAGGGTCCGACTCGCAATACCTGAATGCGAAAAACTCAAACATAATTAATTGTTTGGTGCACCTTGACTTTTTTAGTTTCGTTGAGTATTTTTATATTCTGATCAGATCGTGTACTGTGTTCTATGGGGGGTGTGATGTTGAGTTTGTATTACCATGTATCACAACGGCCATGTATAGATTAACATTTTTATGCTGGATACCTACAACTGCACACATGCTGATAAAATCGACTCCTCACAAATCGAATATTCAATATTTGCAATACAAAACTAATATTATTAGACAAGTAACGCCATACAACATATACTTTAATCTCATCAAGCCTTTACAAGGATTCATTTTCATTAGAGAAATGTGAGTTTATTAGTGTGAATATGATAAAAGGATTCCATTTATAAAAATAAACAGATGAGCTTTATTCAATTATAAAAGTGTATTAGTAGAGATTCCCAGAATGCGGGATATGTCATGATGATAATCAATGTCGACATAGCGTACTCAATAAATGGATTCAAGTTACATGTTGAAATTCATATTTAATGATCCTTTGGGTCACTGAAGGTCTATGATGAATCCTTATTATTAAAATATTTATAAATACGGTGATGTGATTTCTCACATTCGTCTGAGGGATTCATCCACAGATGAGTGTTCATATCAGGAATATTCCATTGAAGATCAATAAAACCAACGACTTATGGAATGCATGTTTTGTAATTTCAATACTTCTAGCTCGTACAGCATTATAATTATTTGAGAAAAAAACTTTGAACTTTACAATTAAAAAATCTTGTATAGATGAATTTAAAACTTGATGATGCATGAAATCAACAGATGATTTATTGACAGTCAGGAATTGGAGAAGATTTCTACAGTACCAGAAAATGTGAGAAATTTCTCAGATACAGGTAAAACATAAAAAAGATGATCACTAGTTCCTATAATTCTTTTACCTATAGAGGCCCTCTCTACGGAGATATGGCCCCCTAAAGGGCGCCGGTGGAGTTTTTTTTTTGGCAAATAACTTTTGAAGAACTCAATATAATTTAATAAGAATTCAATACTGTTATGATGAACTCTAGTTATGACCTGTTAAAATAGTGGCCTTGAAACACGCATCTACCCCATTTAGTTCAACAGGATCGGACTAGGTTCTACATTTTATTGTTTACCTTTTCAACACGCTGTATGATAAAGACTTGAAAAAAAATAAATATTGGATTTGGATAGCTTGAACCTCGAACAATAAGAAAAAAACTCGTGTTCACTATCGATTAAATCAACCGTTTTAGAGAAAAAATATGTTTTTATTGAAAAATCATCAAAAATAGCCATGAAGTAGTGTCCTTGACGAAAGTTTTAAAAAAACCAAACCTATGTTTTCCTTCAAATATTAATGAAAATCTGACGAAAAAAATGAAATTCAAGAAAAACATAGATTTACGTTTTTTCAATAGCCCTGGTTGTTACAGGGTTAGAGATTTCAACTATAACTTTGAAACTCTCTATATTCATAGGGATACTAAATAGAAAAATAAACATTATGTCAAGAACTTTCTCAATTTCGACCTCCTCTGTATGTCACATCATCTATGACCAATAGCTTTTAGACAGATTTTGAACCTGAATGGATGACCCTCATTCTCACTATTGCTAGCCCAAAATCATTCTTTTCAGTAGAAAATAGATCTCGCTGTTGGAAAAAAACGATTAGATTTGATCATCAGGATCATCCCAGACTGATTTAAAAAAAAAAAAAAAATATTTCAAAATAATCGCGATAGGAAGTTTTCTTTTTCAGGATAATTTCCTTGGTATACCACACAACGTTGGAGAGGGTTCTTCTACTCCTCACAGCTCTCGTCCTCAGTGCTGGAACTCGGACTCTGGAAGAGCCTTGAGCTAATCCGTTACATCAATTTGAATGTTTTCAAGTCTCCCAAAATAAAATCCATTCGGATGGATCTTCAATCTTGGGAAGAGAAAAAAATCACAAGGGATCAGGTCAAAAGAGTAAGGCTGAGAGCAAAAGAAATATTGCTGCTGACCAAAAACTCGGTTTACATTCAATTTCACCTCGAAGTGGAAGTGATAGAGTTCCTCTTGCTAAACAGGAATGATAATATGGAACAAACTAGAATCTAATAAAAAACTCATGAAATCAATTTGACTTGTTTTGAGGTGTGCATGATTTGATAAGACTGACAAAGTAGCATTTGTTATGGCAACACTGGAAGCATGCGGCATAAAAGGACGACAAGTGAACATTTGAGTGTCTTCATTAATTTTTCCCTTGAAACCGATTTTCAAAGTGCGTTCTAGATTTTCTTGATGAATTTCTTCGATTGCCTTGGAATAGTCCACACAGAGTTTGTGCCTCAAGAAAGTCTTTCGAGAAAATGTTCAATCGATAACGGCATCATAATGCCTGGTTCATATTATTTCAACAAATTTCCGCATGACAAACAAAAATCATATGCTACCATCTACATTGAATTTATGTTCAAAGCCACGCTTGCGCCAAATTCAATGTAGGTATAAAATGTCATGATATAGGCTGTTCAAAATTGTTCGCATCTTTGTACGGTGATTACCGAATGTATCGTGAATATTTCGAACGGACATGCATGGAATCAAACATCTACTTGACAAGCTTTTATGCAATTTAACATTCACTGATTATACTATACCTCCTATAGCATATCTACATATCCATTCCGGATGAAATACATATCTTATATGGTTCATAACAGATTCATTTTATTTAAATACACCATGAGGTACAACTAGGTTTTGCTCAGAATTCTATGATATTCAAAAATGATTACTCTATCCATAAGAGACGCTTACTGTCTATCCACATAGTTTTGGAAAACCTGACATTATCTTGATCCAATGGTTTCAAATTCGAACGTATTTATATTTAATCAACTTTCTTTGAATTTTGACATAGCCGCATAGCCCAGTCGTGAACAGTCAAGATGATTTTCGTCTGGGTTGTCTTGAATATGAAGACATTAAATCTAATTTCAAAGCATTTTTTCAACATCTATCATTGGGTACAAGTACAACTTCTTCTGAACATGATTGAAGTTGGGATGCAAATATTTTGATGATTTTTATGTGGGTGGACATATTAGCTGCAAATTGATTTTGAATATCTATCTATCTATGTATAAACAGAGTTTTCACGCTCAAAACTCACGGAGTATCTTGAGGAAATAGTTTGAGATAGGACACCGATGTCCGAAAGTGCATAGTTTCCAAAACACAAGGTGTTGAAGTTTTTTTCCCAAAAAAAAGAGTTCTCCCCTCTTTCTTTAATCCGTTTTCACCAATTTTGATAACATTTTCAGAGTCGATTGGACGTGTATTTTCAAAACAAAAAAAGGGTGCGCCTTGTTTTTCCGGAAGTCTCTTTCTTTATCCGAAATATTCATTTTAATTTAAACAGAAAAGGTCTCCTGAGACCTGAGTTTTCTCCCCCCAACTCACGCACTTCAGGAAAAAAAATAAAAAACATACCGCTAGTGTCTTTCAAAGCGTTCATTACTGGAGAATTTCAGTTTTGGGAACAGTCGAGTAGGTTTTCTCAAGAGATCTTTTTCATTGAGAATTGAACGATTATATCGAAAAAAAAAATTTTACAACACACACCCTGTATTTTGAAAACGATGCATTCGCGGTCATCGCATCGGTTTCACATCTCGAACCACTTCTCTATGGTCCTGAATACATTCTTCAAATCTTGTCCAGATGTGTGGGGTCACCCTGAATAGTATGAAATTCGTTGGTGCCCTCCCCTCTACTTTGAAAGAAAAAATCACGTTGAAATGATGGTTTATCCCTCATTTTGAAGGTTTTTCATCCTCACTACCCTCTGGAAGTTTGAAGTCGTTATCATTCTAATTTTTCAATATTAGGCCAGTTTTTGTTCAAATAACTGTATTTTTAGTTATTAAATATTGACTGTCAAAATTTCTTTGCTTCTGATATTAGTCCGAAGGTGTTTTTAAGTGTAAGTGTTATTGACAAATTAGAAATGTACCTATGTTATAACTTTCTGCAAAATGTGAAAACAAATCTAATAAATGTCTTAGATTTTATTGATGTTAATTCAGACAATGGTGGATCTGAAATCTTGCTTAAAGGTCAAAAAAATATATTTATATTCAATAGAAAGTAGTAAAGTTTTTCCACATTAATTTTTCCATTAACTTTACTTCATCATTCTGTCGCTACCTATGACTCCTATGACATTTTTGAGCAATACAGGGTGTTACAAATTCGATGCTCACCATTGGTGTCTTGGAAACGGTGGGAGATACATCGGAGTTTAACTGGGGGCAAAGTTGTGCATTTTGGTGCTCATTAAAATTTCGTTCTGAAATTCAAGAATTTCCGAATACTTTCGGAGATATCCGGAAAAAAACGAAATATTGTAAAATCGTGTTCATGTTTTCCTATGTGTATTTGAAGAGAGATTTCGAAATAAATGTCACATCTTTGTTGCCACTTTTTCTCCTCTATAAAATGGCAGCCATCATCAACTTTGTTTTTTAAAATACGGTCCTAGATTTTTTAATACGGACTTGAAGAGCCTCTTATCTTCCTAAACCAACACTGTATCAGAATTATCCAAAGAATTTATATTATTGGGTTTTTCCATGAGAACCCATGTGTTAGAGAGAGAGAAAATGTATTTTTAAATAGGATCAAAAACAAACACCTCTTTTTTGATAAGTGCGATACATCGTTGGCTTAGGAACAAAAGAGGCTCCTAAAATCCGTAATAGGAAATCCAGGACGGTATTCAGAAAAACAAAGTTGATGATGACTGCTCATAGACGAAACGTCTGATCATAAATTTGATGACATGCGCAGAAAACATAACCGTAATATCGTTGAGGACCCAACACAGGGCAGTCATTGTTATTGCGGGGTCCATTCATCATGTATCATCCTGTACAAATATAATCATATTATCATGTTATGAGCGAAATATTTTGGTATTGATCGTCGAAAGAAAGGGTTTTCTTTCAATGATCGAAATTCATCGAAAGTTCCTCAAACATTTAAAGCTAGAATAACATACCACCGTTAATACATTTCTCAGTTGCAAAACCATAATGATAAAATTCCATAAACTGTATCAATAAATCTATTTGGCAGACATTAAACTATCCACAAAACAATGGTCAGAATTTTTAAATAATAGATTAACATGTCAAATGCTCCACGTCGTAATATTTGTGGAGCAAAATGTCGCTTAGCTGCGACGGTTCCGTACTATTCAAAAGAAATATGCCTCTTATTTTTAATCGGCATTATGTAAGCTCAAGGTTGACGGCTTTTAATGTTTTCAGCTAATTAAACCCATTAATCTTAACGCACTGCCAAACTCAGAAACCATTTATTAAAATATTTGCCATGCTCGCCATATTAAAACGGCACCAACGGGCAACAATAACGATTATAGTTGCGCAGATGCGTAACGGGGATTATTTAGTGCTACTTAGATTTTTTGGTACATTGTAATTAAAATCGCATTACCACCTATTATAATTGTACTTGGCGATTTGCTTATACTGCATTAAATGGAGTATAAACACAATGGGCTAAGGTCCATTGGCATATCGCATATTACTGCGAAAGATCTCCAAGCAGTTACCAAGACAGTTATTTCGAATGAGGAAGTAGCACGCTGATTTTTGTGGCTTTGAATAAGAACAACCACCCAGGCAAGAAACACTTCAACCATAAATTAGTAGAGGACATTCAATTACCGGAAAAGTTCATTTTGATTTTATTCTATGTTGTTAACGTTTTTCCTAAAATACTCACTTGGACATCAAACTGTTCAAAGGGTTGGGGGTCTATTGATTTCTGGAAATTCGAGTAGAAAGTAGGGCGAACAGAGAAGGCCAAGTCTCTCACGAAAAATGTGTAAATATAACGTGGATAGAGGTTTGTTGAAAAAGAATATCAAATAAAAAAATACTATAAAAGGTTTTGATTGACTTCTTTTCTCGCAGACATTCTCATGGCTCATTTTGAAAACAAGATATTGTTCTGGTGATTTCCCTTTCGTAAAATACATTCTGTTTGGGACTGGATACGTTGATGACACTTGTGTAATCTGTGGTTGAGTATGTAAGGGGCCGAGCCTCTGATGGACGTGGGCTTGATCCCCATGGTGAGAATATGGTAAGAATATTTTTTTGTTTGAACATAATATAGCTTATGAAACTAAGTAGTCTAATTATTGATTACTGGAAGTCAATAAGTCATTTATTGTCCGCGATTATTTACTCCTTCAAGTTGATTTTCTTAATATGCACCTTGGTCGACACCTCTGTATAAGAGGGAGAGTCCAGAGGGACCACCCTTTGGTGCTGCGTTGTCTCCCAAGTTGAATTATCTAGACTGGCTGACGATCATCGAATAGAGCAACCTCTCCTCTCGGAGGTGCTCACTGCGCCCGCTGTTTAGCCTCAGGGCATTGGTATCTTCCACTCTCACCTCAATATCTGCATCCATCTATCTGCATCTTTTGAACGTCGCAGGAACCCTGAAAGTATATTTTTTTCTTAGAAGGTCAAGATTCCAAGAGTCCTCGACAAGTACGATATATCATCAATCAGGTTTGTTGATCAAGCGTGTGAAGGCGCTTGACTTGATATGCCATTGCCAGATCTATGGACGGTGCACATCTTCTCTTGGAGGTAAAGGATGAGCCCACGGTGTTGCCTCAGTGCTCTAGTATTCACTTCCCAATATCTACATCTCTTAGAAGTGGAAACAACCTGCAAAATCAGTTACCCCGCAACTGATTTCAGATTCTGGATCATTGTATTTCTTTTGTTTTCTGAAGAGAGTGCAAAAAAAAATTCAAATAAAATCTTGTCCAAAAATGCTCCATTTCCGAGATTCCTACCACACTAGATATATTCACAAAATCTGATACACTTCTTTTGACCACTAGATTACATTTTTTGATGTTATAGCTTCTAACAAATTTTCATCAATGGCGTTCAAATAGGATTTGTATTGAATTTTTTTTTTAAAGAACAAAATTGTACGCTCGATCGTACGACTCCACTTTTTCGTGAAATTATTATTATTTTTGAAATGCTCGTTCACTTTAGAGTTAATTTGGTCTCTTGATAGTTTTTTGTACGAAAACGGTTTTCGCTTAAATTAATGAAAGCCATTTCGATGTTTGGAAAAATCGCTAAAATCTGATATGGTGCTTTGCATGTAAGATTCGTTTTTCGCTAATTTGTATCAAAATAAAGTCAATAACATGATATTATTATTATTATTATTACTTATTATTACTTATTATTTGAGTGATTGACCTTACTCAACCCTACTTCCTCTAATTTCCGAGATCCCGATGATGATGCTCGAATTTTATGTGCAGGGTAATTAATTTTCAGCGACAGAGTTGCAGTTACCATAAACTATTCATCATAGAGACCCAGTTATGTGCTCAAGAGAAAAGAAATATATTTCAAGCTTCTAGAATTGCCGCAAGGTGGCGGGACGGTCGTGTAAAAACAGAAAATCGACATATTTTCGGTTTTTTTTCCACTGAACTACCATTAAAGAATATGGAAACAGATGCAGGGCTCAAAATCCCCACCGTTGGCAAAGCACTCCTATCTTTTTGACACATACAAATTTACAGGAGCTCGAGGGATTCCTGATGAAGTCTCCGAAACTCTTCTATTTCGAAAGATATAGAAAAGTTACTTGCATAAAAGTGATAGGAAATTATTCAAAAACACGATAGAGTCAACTTCATTCAAATGCAAACACACTAAATAGCTTGCATTTGAAAATTTCGCAAAAGCTCAAAAACAGTTTTGACTTTCACAATTCATGTTGTGAGGTAAGATAGGCTGAGGCGAATAAATCGATCTCGAAAACATGCACCAGATAAAGCAGATTATTCTCTTTAAAACGAGCTAAAGAAAAGTTAAATCGGTTAAGGAATTTCGAAGTTATAGGGAATTTAGTGACATCAAGTTTGACGGCCTGTAGTTGTCTCGTTTGACGTGTGTCGCGAACAAGCAAGTTGAAAGTAAAGTCAAAAGATCATACACAAATGACAACCATGTAGGTACGGAGCAAGTTCAACTCTAGAGCATGATTTGGAACCCCGTGATATTTGAGTAGATTCCAGCACCAAATTTTTCGCGTCCCTTCTATATTCGGATTTCAAAAAATACTAAATATTTCATTTAAAAAACTGAATCATTGAGATTATCAAAATGTACTTGAAACCGTTTGGAAAATTGTTATCTTTTTTCTTGAAAATTTTATACTGCTCTCAGTATCACTCAAAAAATGTTTCAAAATGCCTCTTTACTCAAAAAAAAAGGAATAGGTGAACTTTTTCATACCAAGCCAAACACCAGCTGACGACAGGTCTTCATTATAGTTTGGTTCTGTACCACAAATAATTTCCAAGAAATCTCCAGTGTATCTCTATCAGAAAATAAAATTCAGATCTGATGAACACAACTTAGAACTTAGAAACAGGAACCTCATATCTGCCCCTGCTCATAACACTGTATTGTTCAAAAGATCATTCACATATCAGGTCTATAAAATGTATAATAAAGTAACACCAGGGTTTGGTAGTTGTTCAAGTTCGAGATTCAAGAAGCTGATAAAAATTAAGAATAATGATTTTGTGTAAATTTGTATTCCATCTTGTTAATCTTACTTTGCTGGTTGCTTTTTTTTGTATATCCAGGTAGAGATAGGAAGAAATATCTTCAACTCCCCCTTTTGTAAATTGTGTTTAATTTGCAATAAGGACATTTATTATTATTATTATTATTATTATTATTATTATTATTATTATTATCCACCAAAAACTCCAGAAAACGACCAAACATCTAGCGGAAAAGAGTTTAATGAATAACATGAACAGTTCAACGTTGCTTAAAAAAAAAATGAACTAACGAAATCACAGATCATTCTTGGTGGATCGTATAAAAAGAAAGCAAAAAGTTGACCATAACTGAAAACATTTCAATAGAAAACATAGTTGAATAATTGGATTGCTTTCGTTTGTCCGTCATAGCTTTAATAATTCTCTTTCTATGTTCGATGGAGTCGTATCAATATAGTAAATGCAAAAAGATTATGCAATTAAGGTATGGACTGAGAATGGCGCAATGTATGTTTCAAATCCAAGCACGTCGTTCAAACGAATGTCAATCAAATCGCAACGTTGTGAAGTCCGACGTCCATCCGAGGTTGAGTGGGGTGGCCAGTTCGACTTTCTAGAATTCTATCAATTTCCAACGTCGGTGTAACGTTGCAAGGTGAATCTAAAGCGACGTTGGTAAATGGGTGAGTCAGCCGACGTTAGCACCACCTTCAATAAGTTGGATTACGTAAATCCGACGTTGTGTTGTGTTAGCACCACCTTCAATAAGTTGGATTACGTCAATCCTACGTTGAAGAGGTATAAAACGTTTTCAAGTCATCATCTTACCAATGTCCAACGTTGTGATTGGTGCAGAACTAGTCGGGTAATCAGCAAAATAATTCTTGAAAAGGATTTTCTCTGTCTAAAAAATTGCTTCCAAAGCAAAAAAGTAAATATTTTGGTATATATGAGTATATGCATAATATGATTTATGAATTAGTTAGGAGGGCATCAGCTTTATTGTAAATAAAACCATGACATTAATAAATAATAATCATACCTAATAATTGAATTGAAAATCGAGAAAATCTGATTTCTCATCAAGTTTATTCAAAAAAGACCGCCATGCTATTTTTTTTCGATTGAAAAATTCAATATCAGGCCTACGCGGACATCACTGATGATAGCTGTGAAAGAGTAATCTTCACAAAATCACTCACTTATGGATGGGTTCCAACGGCGGCGGCTCGTGATATATTTTCAGGCAGTGCGCTAAAATAATATTTTGATATATTTATGACTCATCACAAAAAATAGGCGCCTACCAACATCTAGATAGATTTGTTGCCTACTAAGTATCCTTGAACTACCCTGATGATCTGAATTAAAGCAGTGTATATTGCTTTTGGTTAATAAGAATTCTAGTCTATAGTTTGGAGCACCTCGAAACACTTTTCGGATTTTTGATCACAGATCAGACAAATATTTTGAAAATTCCCCCGAATGTCTCCATTCATTCGTATCACTACATTTGTCAATCACCAATAAAATTTTCCAAAAAACTCGTCCACAAACGCCTTCTCTAACCTCTTACGCTCCAACAATAATCTAACTGTGTAATTTATCAGCTGCTACTCGGAAAATGCAATAATTTAAAACGCGAGGAAAAATAATAGCAAATATTTGTCTTTAAAAATATGTCAAAGGCTGAAAGACAATGTGTTGTTGACCCCGTTTAAGCGACTGTTTTGTCGAGGACATAAAAGTTATGGGAAAAGAATAAGGATATCATTTCAAAAATACTGGCAGTGCATTTTTATACAATGATAAAAAATCACACAGATGCTTGGACATTCACAACCATTGTGTTTAATTTTAAATGCATGCGAGTATAGTAAAAGCATTTTTATTGATATTGTCAAGATTTTAAAATACAACATCTTTGTCTCCAACACACAAGTTATGATTATTTGCTGGCATTGTTTTGAAAAATTAAATGCGGCTTCGCTTTAAAAATAATACATTGTTTAGGTGAAAGCCCAATAAAAATGCATTCTTAATTCTGTGTTTTGGATTAGTTAACGTGTAGATCGGGAACAAAAGAATATAGTACATCACTGCTAAAAAAAATGTGCAAACTTTATCAATTACTAGAATTCGTTTCATATACATTTCAAATGAGAATAAAAGCATTTTAAATTACTAGACAATAAAATTCAGAAATTAAACAGACTGCGATCATTATAAAGCGTTTGATCAAAAGCAGACCTTAATTTCACGTATTGTTTGAAAAGTTACGATTTACAGGAAACTCTGTAATTATAGCGCATTAATCTAGGGTATTATAAAATAATTCGAAATTGTATATAACGAGCGCTAATAAATATTTATATGTTTTACGAAAGATTCAAATATTGCAATTAGGAGGGATGCGGTGATTTATTATCTCGAGCTGTTTCAGCCTTGCAGCGTATTTTGTTACTTGTTACCCAAATCATTACGATATAGAAATAAGCATACATTTCACTATGTATGCGTTTTTGTTATGTATTATTTGTACTTATAACTTCAATATATTCAGAGTAATGATGTAGACAACTTTCTTATTTTATGATTGACAAGGACATTGGAATGAAAAAAATCGGCAACATTGCAGATCCTCGGGCAGAACCATAGCAAACCTATTTTGGCACATTTCAACACCACCTAGTCGGTTGTGATCGAACTATTCTTTGGATACCAAGGCAAAATGAGATCCTCACCAAGAAGGATCAAAATATGTTCATACTGGAAAAAAGTCGAATTCACGTTTTGCCATACTCCTGTGCCGATCCCACACTTCATTCGAGACAAGGAAAAAGAAAATTAAACGCCAGGAATATCTCAAATTTAAACCCTAACATCAATTATTCTTGAATGAATGAAAACCCATTTTGCCACCCATATGCTGAAATCTTGCTAGTTGTAGATACTCACTTATCTCACTTTGGACATTGAGACACTCCTGAGACTGTTGGATTTGCAGAGAAACGCGAAATACATTCTACATTCCTACATTCCCAAGATGAAATTTTTGAAAAATCTTCAGAAAATTGGATTCAAAAATCAGGAAGATCGGAAAACGGGTCAATTCAATTTAGAGAGCTTAAGGTCAATTAGGATGATGTCCAATGAAAATCCCCAGAAAAAAAGTGAAAGCTGATGGATATACAGAGCAAAAGAAAAATAATTTGAAAATGTGGGGAATACTACCCAAAGACGGAAATGAAAGATGAATAGCTTCAGTATATACTGTGTAAATAGCGTCTGCTTGAGGGAAGTAGTAGCTACTAGTGTTTCTCTGTCAAGAAGAAGTAGCATTATTTCATACTTCAAATCCTCCGGTCTGTTTCCCCCTGATATAATGTTTGAACAGAACAATCCTAGAAAGTAGACATTTGTTGAATTTTCCAAACAGTGATCCAATTGTGTTTGACCCTAATATTGAACTCGCCAGTGTCAGTTACCATCATTTTTTTTTACCGAATCCCGATCATGGTCTCTAAAATGAAATGAAAACAAAACATCAAAAAAAAGCATTAATCAAAACCACAATTTCGCAAGTAAATTGTAAAAATATTACTGCGCAGCTTAAAAGATATTCACCCCCTTCATCATGAAAAGAAAAATACACCCTCGCTCAGTTGTGTTTGTCTTCGGCAAAATAATTTGAATACAATTTCAATTTATATCGCGCCGTTTTGGCCTAATAATGTCTATATCAAAGAGACAAGTGTAAAAACAAACAGGGGGCTGCGATCCGAGTAAATATGGCTCGAAATTATTTCCTATACACATAAAAGGTGTAACCAATCTGAATATTAAAACGCTGACATGTCATGGGGGATGAAAGGAGATTGGGTGCCAAGGGTGGAAGGTCGTCTTTTGAAGCTTATGTTGTGTATATCGTTTGAAATTAACTTGTAAAACTGTTGAGCTGGAAGTGACTGAGCAGATTTCTTTATGCGGGACCGATGGATTTGATTAATGATTTGCAAGTCGATGATGAAGCATTGTAGAGGCGGATAATGAAATATACAGGATCTACTTTGTTGGACTTCTCCGAAGCTACATTGGAGGAAGAAGTTACGCAGACAATTCTATGTAGTTAGATGCTTTTCGAGTTTCCAATCCCATCGCCCCTCTGAATCTAGGTTCAGTTTCCTTCAAGTTGATCATATATCTAAAAAACTTTCGTTAGAAGTTTTATACTCAAGATATTAAAAAAAAAAACATAAAAGGCGCTCCTGGAACTGTTTTCAATAAACCTTACATCATGGTGGGTATGTGGAATCTCTACAAGGTTTATTGTTCTCACTTCTTAGATTAAATTTATATGCAACCATTGAACATTACCATCTCAAAAGATAGCCTTTCTTGCAAGCTGAGTAACTGTTTTTTCTATAATGTAGTTATCCAGTACGATAGCCATCATGTAGTTGTCTGGACGGCGACCAATACTGAGCTCCAAAATTGTTGAATGTAACGTTTCATTGAGTGAGGTGTTATCATCATTGTGGAAGGTACCACTTTTATCTGGATGCTCCAGTAGATATAGTGGTTTCACCAATTATCAGTGGACATTCACTTTTGGGACGAATATATCTAGCTAACATTTAAATGATGGGTAATTGGTTTAAGGTTAGTGGCTTTACCAAAACAAAATCGTAAATGAACCGCAATAAACTTATTAAGGAAATTGGTTTATTAATCGCTTCAGAAAAAAGTCACCCACCATTAAAAAAAAGTCCATCATAGCAAAAGTATACGGATTATCAAATGAAAAAACTGGAAGTATCTATACGTCAGTTTTTAAGCTGAAATCAAAGGAAGAAAAGTTTAAAATTATGATTTGCAACGAATTAAGTCTCGAATTTACACTTCCACCAGCACATCCGGAGCACGAACAGCATCAGCTCTAGACACAATTTGTAGAACTCAAATACTCGTAAAGAAAAAGTAAATATTGTGTGTGACAAAAACCGAAAAAACAGCCAACAAAAATCAACATAAATAAACATATTGTGTTGAGTTAAAGTCACTTGCGTATACACATAGAGCGGTATGCCAAATTTGTCCTGTCAAATTTTACGTTACGTATCGCGCGTGCCCTCACCTTCTGTCATTAACTAGATTTGTACGTACTTGATATTTATATCGTAATTTCGCTGTTTTTTTTTGTGTGTTTATGATATTTCGAAATTGATTCTGGTACATTTTTCAGTAATATTTTACTCCATCGTGACGTCACATATGCGTATCGGCGTGTATGTGTATCGTGAATGAAACGAACTGACACTACTGACAGGATGACAATAGTGACAACTGATGACAAAGCAGATAACAATTATTGTACTGGAACAATGACAAATGTACTAAACTGCTTCATTTTAAACCAAAATTTCAGTACGATCAGCATACAAATATATTGTACAAGTTTTGGGACACACCTGAAAAAGTAAAAACGCTTTCCTGCCCTAGTGTGTTTTCAAATAGCGCAAGGTGGAGCCCTTATATCGAGCGATTTCCCGAATAGTTCCGACTGATTTCCATAGAAAAAACAATGGCATTTTTTGAGGAACGAACGGATAAACACATGGGCTGGGACAAACTGACAAACAGCATAGTGACTATTCAACGAACTAGAAGTTGCGAAAAGCGCGGGAGCATTGTGCTAATAGATAGGATATTGCACACCTTCAATATAAAAATAGCAAACATACTCCGTAATAAGAGAAATATTCTGTTATCAGAATTAACTTTTCAAAATATTATTTTTATTTTTTCCGAGTGCTCGTCAATGCCCCTGTATACGAATACAAACAAGTGAGATCTGACTTGACTACTTTTTTCTCCTTAGACCGTTGAATTTATTTTTTTTGCTGCATCCTACATCAAGAAAGACAAGGTCATGAGCAATATCTATCATCCTTTCCAAGGGACTAGTATGCGTCGGATAAAGTCTCATTTCTTGGATTGTCAACAATTATGCCATGATCTAGCGACTTATCCTTGCCCTTGGAACTGTTAAATAAAACTACTTTACCTTGAATACATAAGCTTACATTTAATAAAATAATAACATACAAGTCGAACCAACACCGGAGGTAGGAAGAAAAATAAGAACATTCACGTCAACTTCAACAAATCAAAATGAACGGTATTCATATAAATATCCTAATTCAAGCTCGAACAAATAAAGTAATCAAAATTTTATACAAATCCTGGGCCACATTAAAATAAAACACTAAGCTTCTCTTGACAATAAATCCTGCTAATACAGCTGCCACTATTAAAATATGCAAATTCAGAATGCGAATTAGTCGCACCATAAAAATCAATTTGATAAAGCGCGTAGCAAGATGCAGCTGTCCGAACACCTCCCCTAAAATAATCACTGCGACAAGTTGATGAATAAAGTGTACGCAAAGTGAATAGAATATACACTTGCCATATACATGGTCGGATCCAGAATCTGTACTTGACAAGGAAGGAAATAGATTTTGTCTTTTACTCCGGGCTAATGTGAAAAATAAAACACTTTATTAATAGCAGAACTCGTCAAAGCAGTAGATTTAAAATAATTCTCCCCGGAAATCAATTGCATGGTTCAATCGGCACTGTCAATGAATCCTTATTTATTTTTCATTGAATACTATTTCCAAAACGCGCTTCAATTTGAAATTGGGAAAAACGGACCCAATATTTGAAAAAATGTAACCATGAATTAAAAGTGCCTTTATTGACGTTTTGTGTTTATGGCCAAAAAATCTAAAAAGCAACAGGAACGATAATAAAAAGTTCACAAAAAAAACGAGTCACAATATTCGACATGACTGCCTGAACATGGATTTCAACTGAAGCCCATATATGCCGAAAATAAAAGTCCATACAATCGAAATTGGCAATATATTCATCTCTGCAAAAGCGTACAAAAAAACATGGGGATTTTGGATTTTTCCATTTCTGTATGAAACTGTGGCATAGCCAGACTTGATATTTATTAGCGAGTCGTTTTTATTTTCGATAAAATATATGGAAAACTTTCCAGTGCCTCTGCCAATAAAATGAATCTGATGGTGCTTAAATTATTACAGAGAAAATAATGGTACACTGATAGTTCATTTCGAATAATACTCATGATAATATAAAAACATAAAATCTTTTGGAGCTTTACCAATCCAAAACGAATTTTAAAAAGACATTCTTCATCCAGTATTTTGAAGTCGACAAAATCTCTCGCGCCCTGGCAAACTTAAAAGATTAAATGTGCCACAATTGAGATACTTGTAGCCCTGTAGGCTGGGGCGACAAAACCAGTGCAATTTAGGCTGCGTTCACACCAAAGTTGCATGCGACGAGCAAACATGCTACTTACATTAAAACCAATACAACCATGGTTATGAATGGAAGAAGCAGGTTTGCAACCAGTGGCACGTCGCATGCTACTTCAGTATGAAAGCCGCCTAACGGTAAAGATGAAAAGAAAGCTCACCTACAATCTATTGTACAAAAACTAATTTCTGCGACGAAAAGTCGTCGAGATGTTCAGCTGCCCCAAATCAAGATGTGGAGATGTTTCTTGTGTATAGAAGTTCATTCAGTTCATATACCCTACCGGAAACAAGATTGAGGACAAAGAAGACCAAAGATTTCATTTTTTTTATTGTAGCCTCACCAGAAAAGCAGTGTCTTCTGATTTTGAGATGGCAACCTCCTACCAGAGCAGCACTCGTGCAGGATCTATTTGCAGGTAATACAGTCTGCAGAATTTTACCCCGATATACTATTGGCTACATGTGGAGAAAAACTATATGATATCGTTTTCTTTCAGGTTCAGGAGTTTCTAAAGAAGCGTTGAATTCAGTCAAGTGGGGTTGGCGAGCACCTGGAGACGGACTTCAACCGGTGCCCACAACTTCAGCTCTAGACAACCTACTCTGTCTGACCGCTTGCGACTGCACGATGAATTGCGGAGCATACACGGTCCAGAGCTGCGCCAACACGATGATCTTCCAAGATGATCCAGATGAAGTGTTTGATAAGAAACAAATGGACATTCTTAAGCTGTGCCTCGTTTGAAGAAATACTATGGAACTTCGTCTGAGTAGCTCTAGATGTGCTCTTCATACCTGCAATGTTACAGGCACAGTAACATCTACATTTAACGTTAAAGCTGAGACAAACTGGAGAATTTTGAATTTGTGGCGCTTTTCTCATGCGAACATAGATTTACACGAAGTTATTGTCTTTTTCCAATTGCTAAACACCCAAGCATTCTATGGCTATCCGTTCAATTCAAGGAACCAATCCAGGTATACACTATAACTCTAGGCCTGGAAAATCCAGAAAGCCGGCATGAGAGTGACCGTGAATTTCAATATGAAGAAGCATCAAAAATATCACACATATGTTATTCTTCAGGATCAAGAGTATCACACATTTTTTTTCCAGGGTTAAATCTCAAATGCCTGCCTCTTGCTCTCTTGCTGATTTCATCTTTGAAACAAAGTGAAAAAATGGGGTTAAGTACTGACTCATGCTGAATAAACCACTTTTTTGTGAGTTGTGACAATTTTTTTAATAGCCCTTCAAAACTGCACTGTTTTTTTTCTGAAGCCTGCTTAATATTAGGCGGATTCTGGCGTTAACTGGGTTACGACTTTCATAACCTAAATTTTCTTCCACTTGGGAGGACATAATCATGTAGTTACGGTATAAATGTTACTTGACTTTTGCCATTATGTCGCAGATTGATCAAAAAAGTGGCCTACCAGCTCCTCTTTCTTTTTCAAAGTGATCAATTAGCTTTGAAATTATAACTTGCCCTGTTTAGTTATACCAAAAAAAGCATTGTGGAATAGTATACAGGGTGTTTCCTAAAGATTGTTAAAAAATTTGTTGTGTGATTTCTGGGGTATTTTCATGAAAAAAAGTTCCTATAAACATTTGCCGAAAAATGCTTCCTAAGGGAGCTACGCCCCTTTAAATAGGGCACCCCGAAGACGGTTAAAGGTTAAAAGAAAATTGGATTCTTTTAACCTTTAACCCCGCCAGTATGGTACGCCCCTGATTAAAATTTTGAAATTCTGAGCTCAAATTCTCATTCAGCATTAAAAGTTTGTATGATGTACCAAATTTCATGATTTTTGTAAGGTTTCGGAAATATTGAGGAAAAACCGTCTTCGGGGTGCCCTATTTAAAGGGGCGTAGCTCCCTTAGGAAGCATTTTTCGGCAAATGTTTATAGGAACTTTTTTTCATGAAAATACCCCAGGAATCACACAACAAATTTTTTACCAATCTTTAGGAAACACCCTGTATAATTCATGTTACCAAGCCGGTACATGATTTTTTAAATAACGTGTCAATAATGTTCAATTTCTAGACAAGTAGTTTGATGACATTTAACGGCTGTGTTTTGTACAATGTTCTATTTGATTTTTTTTGATCTCACACTCTTACCAAGAGATGGCGCCAGCCAAATCATGTCACCACTCAGATGATATTGGTTATTCATTATAGCAACATTCTATGTCAACTTACTGCTACCACCCAGGTAATATAGATAGGCTAAGTCAAGTTATTAACTAAAACAATGATATAGCACTAGCCAAATCATGCTACCAATACAATTTCACATTCCTTGATGATTCAAATAAGTGTCATTTAGCGGAGTAGTAGAGTAAGTTTGTATTACACTCTCTGATGATGTAGAGTGTAGTTTACCGGACTGGTTATTAGTTCGGTGAATGATACTTTGCAGTAAAATGAAATAAATAATTAGATTGTCGTCTTGACCTTCAGTCAAGTCAAGACATTCGTGAGATTTTTGTAAATGTGTAAGAGAGAGACGGAGAAGTATGACGTAACAGCAGAGTAGCATTGAACAAACAGTATATCGAAAATAAGACCCAACAGAATAGATAGATAATCAATTAACTATTCCATCTTCAGTAGTTCAGTTAATCCATAGTATCCAATAAGGATAATTCCAAACATCACATCCACAAATGTATTTTTGTTTTTTTTATCAGATAAAAGCAAAAGGGATGCAAAAGTGGGGGAACCGAAACATCGGGGACAGAATTGGAGAGAGAGAATTATAGCGAATGTCCAGCGGTTGGCTGATCGAAGAACAATCTAGTGTCTGTCAATAAATGCCTTCTGTCCGCCGGTTTAGTAATATTTCCCCGGGGGCATCTGTGACATATTGCAGTTTCACAAACGTCACTACTTTGAATACGGAATCGGCCAGCTCTGAAATTGTGAAGATTTATTGTTAATAACGAAAATACCTCCCAAATTCTTATGGGGTGCTCGGCTTGTTTGGGACTTTGGGAATACGGTAATGTCCGGGGGCGTTCGACTTGATATCGGATTCGTATTGTTATTGACTTCTTGCATCTCCATGTTTACAGGTTGAATAAATGTTTTGACCATTATTTATCATCAAAGAGGTCCAAATATGACAAATTGAACGTCTCAGAGCATTCTATAATTATTTATGATGTCGGTGTACTGTTTGATATTAACCCATCTCACTTTCATTCCATATCATCACAAACCCACATACATTACAAAATCTCCATCCATAGATATCTACTATAAAAAGTAAACCTTCAATGTTGGAATTAACTCAAAACAGAAAAGGCTTGCAGATTGAAAGAGAAAACTTTTTCCATGCCGGATGAAATACACAATACGGTACGCTAATTACTTGATTGAGTTCATTTGAAATGATCACCGGCAGCAGGAAAAGCAGCAGCCCTTTGCGAAAGGTACAAAAATGACGTCAATGTGCGGCTTTTACTTCATTAAGATTTGTTAATTAGAAATCGGATGAACGAGATGGATTGTGAATGATTCGTTTAATTTATAAATGGACTTGGAGGATTCACAAGGAGGTTTTATCTTCTATTTTTAATCCTTTTGTAAGTTTTCATGTGCCTTTCTCGTATCGCCAATGCAAAAGACTGCGTTTTTCACTCCGTTGGCCAATTATTGTCTGAGTTTTTTGTAGGCTGAAATTCGAAATGTCAGGCCCTTAGGTAATTAAAAGCCTACTACAATAACAATCTTGTGAAGAACATTCTGGAGATGTTAGGAGTCTCCAGGATAAGCAAGTGCGGGCGAAATCGACATCCAGGGACATTAGCTATTAGAAACCGACCATAATTACGGAGGGGTCGCTGTAACTGCCAGTGGACAAGACTAATTTCACGCAAAACTAAATGATGATTACATGACTGTTATTGGTACTTCAATTTAAACTTGGCCACTGGAGAATAATCTCGAAAGGGAGAGAATTGAGGTTTTGAGTCATCTCAGTGGCTAATTTAATAAATTCTATATCAAAATGTAGGAGAAAATTGAATCGAAAATCTGGAATTTGATTCCCAAACCTATCTGTTTCGACACATAGTATTATAAGCTAGGTAATGGATGTTAACTTCATATTTCCGAAAAATTTTAGTCGAAATCCCTACCAAAATATGCCTAATATCATCAACAAAATATGGTCGCTACTGTGTCGCGAGTTATCACTACTCTCGAGGATTTGTCATAGATGACAACCTCAGATTCCAAAGAATGTTAGAAATCCTTTCTTTGTCTAGAAAAGAGGAGCCAAACATCCTGGTACAACTAACATTGTTTGGTTAACGGAGCAACATATTGTCTTCCAAAGCCGGAGTTCACATCATATTGAAGAGGAAGGCGGGAGACTATCCTATACCTCCCGGAAACTAAGAAAAAAGAAAGAGCTGAAAATAACAAAACTACTCCAACTTACAATGAAGAATCCGCTTGCTTGTCCAAGAGTGCAGAGACTCTCTATACAGGTGTTGAGCAATACGGGGTGTCTCGCGAGGTAAGGGACAAAATTTCACTACGTTTTTTTCAGGTAAATTGGGTTGGGAATGTCTTTCGAACATGAGTCTACATCTGACAGTTTTTTCTTGAAACACTTTTTTTTGACACTTGCCAAAAACTATGTATTAAAATTTTCAAAAAATCATATCTTGATAAGGATGCATTTCAAACCCATGCTCATAGGACATTTTTGATTCAAATTTACCTAAAAAATACGTATTGAAATTGTATCACTTGCATCGGGAGACTCCCTGTAGAAACATCTGGTCTGGTTACCGAGCATCATCTTCAATGACTTGATGTCTTGAGCTCTCAACGTGTGAGTAAGGAAAACAGTATCAGACTGGAGGATCAATAAAGCATGTGAGTAGAGATACTAGACACCAACGAAGTCAAGGAACGTCCTGGTTGCCAGACGAAAGCCCTAACCGCTGACACCTTCATACCTATATCAAAGCAAAGCCTATCCGATTCATGCTTATATCCTGGTTTGGCTTAGCTATGTTTGAGATGATTGGGATTCTGAATATGGTTGTGAACTGAATAGAAATACCCATAGTTGTCGTATGTACTTATTATTGCATGCTTAGGTGAAAACCTTAGCATGCAGCTGGTTTTCAATCAACCACTAGATCTAACTTACGGTTCTACTGTAGCACTCTTATGATTCTGTTCCATCAATCCTTTAGTTTTTTGAAATAGAGCAACTTTCCTGGACTCAGACTTCTCAGATAATTTTCCTCCTTCTGATGAAAAAAGGATAAATCATTTCTCAGAAGCTGCAAAGTCGAAAGAAGATTCTCAACACCAGTCATTTATGGCGCACATTTCTGTTCATCCGGCGATTCTTCCAATTCACGTCAATAATCCATACCTACATCCAAAATAAGAAAATATGTTTTAATTCTACACCGGAGAAAATCTCTCATTAGATATGTCATGTAAGTCGGTTTAGTCTTGAAACTTTGAAACAAACAATTACAAATCTTTTTACCTTCAATAGGCTACTTACCTTCTCTCAAGGAATTTAAATAATATTTAACCAACACAATACGACATTATTAGTCTCACAATCATATGTGTCATCAAAATCCCATAGGGTGCTTCTTGTCGTGATCCACCACCTAACATCATAATATTATTGTCTGAAAAGAGATTGAGAGCTAGAATTTTGCTGTTTTCGTGTTGGGAGAAATCATGATTTGAATTATAACACTTAAAACATTCCCGTTGAACTTCAGTAATGACTGAATTTGAACCCTGATCTGACTCTCATCAGGAAACTAAAACTTTTCTTTCTTCTTTAAAATTAGACAGATGTAATTTCGCTTCCTGTCTTCATATTTTGAAAAATCTCGATGGATGTGTCACAAGTCTTTGAATTTTTTGAATACTAGATATTCTTTGTAGTATGAAGGTGAATAATGATTCGCTGTTTATTCTGATTTTTAAGGGTTCTGGAATTATCTTTCGTAGGTTTATCCCAGGTAATCAACAATAATATATCAAGATAATAAGTCTGCTGGGTTTTTACCAGATTCTACAATATGATACCAATCATCAATTTTACTCAAAGAAGGAATTTTGAATTTTCTGAACCCGTATTATGGATTGGAAGCGCACAGTTTTATTTGTAATTTTGAGCCTACTGACCGAATCTCATAAAACACACACGCTCCGGATCACATGATCTAACTCCAAAGTAAAAAAACAGCGTCGGATCAGATAAAACATGCGAAGTAGAGAGTCTTTGCTTGTTTACTAACCAAAATCAATTTGTGGTGGGGTCTATAAGAGGACCTCCACATTCGTCATTCGCCTTTCTTAGCACCTCCTGCCACAGTATTTATTTTTGAAATAATATTTCTCGATAGTGTTTGAGAAGTCTTGAATCTGTACCAAATGTGAGTGAGTCGTATTCACCGATCAAAACTGGAAACGTCAATGATTCCTTGGTTCAGATCATGCGATGTGATTACCTGTATCAGATCCCATCTCAACAGAGAAAGATTGGGTCGTGACTCTCAAAAATTGAGATCCTGGAGACTTCCTCTAGTTTCCGCCCAATTGAACCATAGTGTCAGTATTGAGGTATTTCTCACTAAAAAATATATTTGAAGCGTCAACACAGTTTTGGCCAAATCAACATCAAGAGTACCACCGCATAACTCAAAAGGTGGCAAAGTTTTCTTCTGTTCAAGTGAAGCCAATTGTGATTTCGCGCGCGCATAATATTTAACTTGGAAGTTCTCTAGGGTCCGTATTCTTGAATATCTGGGAAGAAAAGTGAGCATGATCCACCATAATACACCCAATGACATTATCTTGAGACCTTGACGGATGATTTGAATTTTCCCGGAAAGCTTAACTCCTTCACCTTATACCTAAGAGAAAATGAGCTTCCAGTAGCGTTTCTAACCGCAGAATCTTGTTATTCTCTTGTCATAGTCAATTTTGAACGAATTATATTGAAATGCATTTGATGATTTCAGCCTTACAATCTTGAATGACATTGACGAGGATGTGGAGACGCTGCAGAAAGGATGAGAATACAAAAGGATGTCTACGGCCTCAAAGAGGTCCTTTCACCCTTTCTGACCATACGTGTTTGAAACTTTTCCGTGCCAGCCAGGAAAAAGTGGACCTGGTGACAATGTTTGGAGTGTATAAAGAGCAAATAGATGATGCTTTTACTCAACATGTACAAGCTGAGAATTGCATTTGTGTAAAAGCTTTTACTCTTCTTCAATCAACACAACCCAATAACTACCAGGGTATGTAGGAATACGACACATCTGTTCCCGGAGGTGAAAGCGAACTAGTTTTTCAGAAAAGTGCTTCCTTCACAGACAGTCATGAATAAGAGGACAAAGGAAAGCAGTCACACATCTTACAAAACGGCGTCATATGAGTTTTCAGTTTACTTTTCACTGAAGGTCTGTGATTCTATAGAAAAATGTTGGGATAGACATTCAAATTTGGGAATACAAAACTAATTTATAATTATTCCTTACTCTATTATGAAACCACACCACCTTTTTCAGAATTCAATGAAAAACTTCTTCATTCCAATCAATTTGAAGTTTCCAGTCAGAGAGAAATCAAATTTTGCTTCAAACAAGTACAAAATTGAAAGGCAAGGATCCATAGTTGTGCTCCAAGACAATCGGGGCGTGCGATATTGCAGCTCCCAGTCTATTACAAAAACCCTTAAATAATGACTCACCGAGTACCATGGGAATCACAAATATCAAAAATTTTCTGTGCATGTTTAAAAAATGTTTTCTTTTATCTTGCGAGATATAAAACCACATCATGAAATGTTTTTGAGAATGATAAAAACTTTTTTTCTAATACTTCGCAATTTCGTCATTGTTCTCAATAATACCTGCTTGTAAACCATATGGCATACCCAATACGAGTCTTCTCGTTAATTCAGGGGTCAGGTATCCCATCCCATGCGTCAACCACCAACACTGAAGAGAAAAACTGCATGTCAAAAGAATCAAACATAATTTTCTGATAATCTGGGAGATATGAGGGTTTTTCGCTGCGATTCTAATAAAAATTAGCGCTTCTTCTAATATACATAAAAAAAATATGCTTTCAGCTTACACAGTTATTTCATAGAAATCCCTCAACACAATCTACAATAAGTACAGGATGTTTCAAATTATTTAAAAATAAAATTCCTCAAGCAAAGGCAGGCTGGAACTGAAAACCCTGTACTAACAGAAAATTGAGTCACTCGTAATGTAAAAACAAAAATCTAGTTTCACAGTATTTCCATAGGAATCACCCAACTCCATCAATAATTTGTACAGGCTGTCTCAAATTATTTGAAAATGAAATCTCTTGAACGAAGACAGTCGGGAGCTAAAATCTTTTTTCAAAAATTGAGTGGATTGAGTCACTCAAAACTCAAAATGAAGTATAAAAACAGGGTGAATCTGAGATACGCGAATCTTGGATTCAGATCATACATACGCTTATATGGATCTGTTCACACGCGGCCGAGCGTCAGGTACAGTATCCGGATACAGAGAAACCGCGTCTTAAATCCTCAGCCTCCGGCGACGCCAATGAGTTCCAATACGAGCAAAGTTTACTAATATACATATTAGTAAACTGTGAATACGAGTATGAGGTACAGTTGCAACTATTTTGAGTCTAAAATACCGTATCTCGCCTAGTGTATCTCAGATTGGGTATTCTCAGAGGGCCAACTTTCGAAAACTGGAGCAAAATTTTGTTCTGGGTCCCAGTAGTTGGCATTGTGTAATCCATTGTATATTCTTGAGGTTATGTCACTTTTGATATTTCAAATTTGGGAGAAATTGCCAAAATGTCAAATTCAATTTCTAGTTCTGACTAATGGTCTTAATCGATAGATGTCACTCTGTCATCTACTGGAACTTCCCCCTGTTGTAACGGCGAATCATCATAAAAAAATTAAGAAAAAAAAACGCAGAGATGGGCGAAAACAAGTAAAGAAAATGAAAGACAACAATCGAAAGGAAAAAAAGGAAGAACATGAATCGGCCAAATTGAATAAGAAATATTAATTGACTGAGAAGAAAAAGAAAAAAAAAAAGTAGCATACAAGAATAGAAAATGTGGTGCGTTTTCAGAGTTGGACCATCTTTTGAAAAAAGTTGGATACATTCTAATGAAAGCGGTGATGAAACCTCTGATTCTGCACAAAAATAATCCAATTAATAATGTCGTTCAATTTATTGTATGTCCCCCTACATTAAAAATTTGAAAATTTGGCATACAAACAATCTATTCCGCTCTATATGAATATTTTTGTGTTTAAAAAATTAATGTAGTTTTTTTTCCAGATATTTTCAAAATCATCGAGGAAGAGGCGGGAAATATTTTTGTCTATATCAGTGTGAGTGATAGTTAATATTTTTGTCAGTGATCTTCAAGGAAGGTGAGTCAGTGTGAATAATAATGGCACTAGTTTTTTTTATGTTTACCTAAGTGTATGACAAGTTTTTCAAATTTGTTGATTTTTTTCAATATGTGTAAATGAAATGAGTTTCTGTGATTGTTTTATTTTGAATAATTTATTCAATACTATTGAATAATAGTCAAATAATTTTTGATAGCATTTTGTTATATCAATTGGCATTGGCAATGTTTTTTGCCAAACCCTTTTGTAATATTATTCGATTCAAAATTCAATAAATGTCATTCTAATGTGAAACTTTATTGATTAATCAGATTTTGTTCAATTGATGCATTAACGCTGTCTCCACTTATGGAGACTGAGGCTGATCATATCGCTAAAACGTTATTAACGTTTCATGATATATCACGGAGTCGACTCAAAACTACACAGCAATTATTACTTAATGAGCAATAATAGTGTTGTCCCAATGATTTTGATTTGATAATTAAATAATTAAAAGATATTAAAATCATAGAAATACATCTACTGACACGAATTTATCATTTTCTCACTCTCTTAAGAAGAAGCATAATGTACCCAATACACATTGAAAAGTTGTTGAGTGTGAACTTGCATTATTAGAACAAACTAAAACCATACACGCTTGGGATACATTTGTATTATCTACTTCAACTGCCTTATCGTGAAATGTTAGTGTCAATATTTTATCATACAAACTCGTTACAGTTGACAATATGAAACATGTATTTTCCATAACAACTGCCCAATTCAACGTATATGTAAATTTTTGACACTTAAATTGATAAATGTTACGAAGACAAATAATCGAAAGCCCCAAGCTAATCGTGGGCGAACGTGCGTAAGGTGCTCAACCAGCTGATAAAAGTGCTAAATGGTATTCCACCTGTACCCCTCACGGGTCCAAATGGGGCACGTGGATGGGTGGGTGGGTAGTTGGGGGCAGGTGACTACTGTCGTTCTGACAAACTATGACTAATAATAAGTTGGTTTAATGCAAATGATATGGTATAATAAATTGGTACCTAGAAGGCTCTTGAGCAAGAATTAAGATTTTCAGATAATGTTTTACGCCGCTTTAATTAATCTAAGTAATTTATTACAATGAGTTGTTGTGTATGTTTTCCGATTATCAGTTTATTATGGAGAATGGAAAAACGGATGCGTTGTTTGCGTAATATTATTGTTCTTGTAATATCTTTTCTAGTCGAGATAACGCTGATAAATTAATTGATAACTTCACTGGTAACTTTTTGGATTTTATTCTTACGAAACTATATCCTATTTTTTATTTCTGTAATTAATCTATAGTGTTGATAGGTAATGGAGTTTTAGATTTTTTTTTACTTCATACAGAGTAAAATTAACCATATCGTTAAATCTGCATTAAAATGATTGATCGGCTTGCGAGATGGACTAAATAAAATTTTATTATCGGCTTAAGGCCCTGTTAAACGAACACCTCCATATACCGCCGACCGGCACACAAGGGGAGCAGACCTCTCCCTCAAAATCCCGCTGTGAACCTCGTCACATTCCATTCCATATACAGATTTATATTTTATAAGGGGACAGAGGATTACCAGATATTTGCAATTGACGGATTTAATTCACTTATTACGACAGATAAATGGATTTTGTCAGTGTAAATTTTCCGAACGCGGAATTAAATTTTCAAGATGTAAGGTTTTACAGCTGCCGCTCATCAACCAACAACAAATTTAAATGTATCGGCATTGTAACAATGGATGTGTCGAAATTTATTTGTAATTGAAATGAGGCAACAAGTGAAATAATTGGTGAAGGGTTGATGAAATACTTGAACAGCAACCATTATTTCGATATACTTGAATACATACTGATCAAAACCGCTCATTTAAATATTATCAACAACTGTAGTCGATGTGTCTCAAAAAGAAATTGACACATGATTTGATTGATGGTACACTGATTGGTGCTCACGCTAATTTCTCGATTTTGATGAACAATCTTTGCCTGATTCAAAACAGAATTTCTCCAAGAATCAAGCTTCAACAGTCATTCTACCAATCACTTCCTCAAATTTATTCGCCGTCATTTGGACCAATAATTCCGAAAAAGCTGATTTTCATATTGATTCAATTTATTGTTCGTTCATCAATGGTAATATTTATAATATATTGAATGAGCGAATTACGATTATATATTAGCGCAATGCCTGAAACTTTATCATTTGAAAAATGACTCTTAGCATCATTCCATCAAGATTCATACTTGACGAAGATGTTATAGTGATAATGATTGTACTTATCATAATAGTTCAATGTTGAAAGAGCAAAAACAGTTCTATCTTTGAAGTTTCAGTTCATGGGATCTGTTTGATCGCATGCATACTAGCAATCAGGAGTTTATCACTTCTCACGATATCAATCCCCCTCGAGTTAACGTTTCTATAGAAATTCTCATGAGTTCGCTTTGCGCCTCCCACTTTCTTATGATTTCATCACATCCCACGGTTCGAGTATAAGATGTGGTCACGCATTTCGTCTTAACAATATTGATTTTGTTATACC
This sequence comes from Orchestes rusci, assembly GCA_958502075.1. Lineage (NCBI taxonomy): Eukaryota > Metazoa > Arthropoda > Insecta > Coleoptera > Curculionidae > Orchestes > Orchestes rusci. Next base: position 100,130,826 of record OY293304.1, read on the forward strand.
GACCGTTTTAGCGACCGTGTTGAATGTATAAAGAAGCCTATGCAGATCATCTCCATTTCACGCTATCAAAACTTAATCATAAATAGGTCTTTTACCTCTCGACCTCCCATTCGATAACCTGTGTACTTGTCTTATTATTTCGTTCATGATAATATTGGATAGTAATGGGTGACAGACATCAGTGAGTCTCCTTAGTTCGTTGTCTATCTTTGCCTGAATTCGGCTATTTCGGTGAATATCTTTAATGATTCTGATGATATTACTTGGTATTTGTCTATCATACAGGAGATACATTATTTCTTCCAAACGTATTCGGTCAAACGATCCCTTTCTTCTGCAGGTAAAACTTCTCAAACTCAAAGCCATCAAATCAAGTCATAACTTGATTTCCATCCCTCTTCAAAAACCTTCCTGGAAGCCCAATTCATGGGGTTAGGTCAGTTTCCACTCATCTTCGTCATCTTAAGAGTCTTTATCGCGCACTGCTAAAATCATTCTTTGATGGTTATTGCTTGGTTTCCATAGACAGTATAGCCCTGGATACTGGCTGGGCGAAGCAAATCCTAGTTTAATCCTAGGAACCCCGAATCGTGTCCCCACCAGTGAATTTTTTGAAACTAGAAGAAACTCTTCCTTGATTGTCATCAGCTTCGTCCCCACGTGGTTTGATGTGTATTTTCCAATCCTTTGAGTAACGAAGATTTGGAGGTCTACAGATGGATCTGCGTGAGAGGAATACATGTCCTCAGCCTTTTAGGCTGTTGGTATCACAATTTAATGTTGGTCATCAATCAAACGTTAACAATGAATTACCCCCGGTATCCGTGAATGACCAAGAATGAGTGGATACTACGGAGAATATCGTATTGAAGCCCGATCACTACTCACTACCTGTCGTGCTACCGTGATCATGATTAAGAGTGCGTCTTCCGATATTTAAGTATAGGCCTCTCTGCGGTCACGTATTTTCTAATTTACATAAAAACGGTTCAACATAGAGGGTCAAATCAAAAACTATATTGAGAAGAATCCTCCTTTGCATGATTGTATTGTCATACTTTTCCGATATTCACTTATCTTTTGATAAAAAACGGGTGTTACATTTCTTTAAAAATGAGTTTTTTTTTAGACGACTTTCCAGAAAAGTAAGACACGAAATTACAAAAATACCACAACAGAATCTTTGATTCATCCTTTCTCTTTCCAAAAATATAAGATTTATCTCAATAAGTTTAAAATCAACTTGAAAAGGAGAAAATAATGTACCTCTGCCGAGTACCTAAAATGGAATATTTTAATTTTTGGCTTTTTGGATGGGCGGGATTTGGGGTGATCGTCAGCGGGCTTTGTCAGCAAGAGCGGAGACTAACCGGTCTTGACGACTAGACAAAATATTCGACACCGGAGATAATGATGATAAAATTTGGTCGTTCTTCTTATTTCACCAGTGCAAGGGTTCTCTGGCAAGTGTTTGATCGTTTGTGGTACAGGTGCGTTCTAAGTTTAGTGGATAATTTGGATTATAATTATTCATTCTTCATTCATTTTCACGACTTATTTTGCTAAGAACAACATATTTTTTTGTGATCATTTTTGACTGGTCTCCATAAACATCTAGTTGGTAGGTATGGTGAAGAGGTTGGAGAAGACTACGACTACTAACAATTTTTCTCGGGCAAAAAAAATAACACTCTCTGGAGGAGAAAACTGTCAAAGGCCGGATTTGGATCAGGGAACTTCCCAGGAAATGAGAGAAGTATTTTCGAAGGAAGTGGACAGGTCGGAAAATGATTTTCGGTACATTGAAAAAGATACCAGGCTTCAGGTGGATTTCAGTGGATCATCAGGGGAAACAATTCCGCAAAAAGCTAGTGAGAGCTTAGGTATTTAGGCAAGTGTGCAAAATGAAGCCATCCACTAACTGCGCTTCCACTGTAAAGACGATTTTATATCGGAATTTTGATTTTTAAAATTCTGCATTCTCACTCAGTTTTTTATTCTGAACCACTTTCTAGCATTTTGTCTCCTAAAGAAGAAGCACTTTACCAGTTAGAACAATAGCTTCTCGTTTAATTTCCAAGACATAATTGGTTTCTCGAGACTGAATTTATGACACATATTAGTTTCTATGCAAGAAGGGCTGAACTCTTTTTCACCTATTGATTCGTTGATCCTGGGACATACTGTATACAGGGTGCCCCTCAACTGGTCAAGACTTCTAGAGCATATTGAGGAACCATAGATAAATGATTTAAGATAGAACACTGATGGTCGCAAATGCGTCTTTTCCAAAATACAGGGTGCTTTTTTTACGAGAGAAAAAATACACGCCTTTGTTTTTTGAACTTTTTCCGATATACTCATTCAATTTCCAATGAAAAAGGTCTTTTGAGTTTTTCTTTCCGACGAGTAGAACAGTAGGATTTCCTACTGATCCCGAAACTGAAAATTTTTGGTTATCAATGCTTTCGAAGGATACAAGTAGTGATGGTTTTTATTTTTTTTTACTCTAACACTGTGCGTCGGAGAGAAAAAAGTCAGAAGAGCTTTTTTGTTGAAAATCGAATGAAGTTTTAGAAAAAGATTTATTTGGTGAATCTTTGGTAGATTCTAGTTTTATTCTATGTGATAATGAGTGATTCTTGGTGATAATAAGTTATTGTGCTTTCTTTGCTCTACAAAAAAAAAATATATTTTATTTCTTCATGATAATAAAGCATGATTTGGTTTGGTTTGCTTTGTTCGGATTTCTTATACTCACATACCTACAGGTACTGCTCTTTCTAAAATGAACTGTGAAGTCACAAAAAACTCTCTACACCCATTCCACAACTCACAACTGGTGAACAAGGTTTTCCATTATATTTTGACCCCGCGTTCAGCACTTACTATGACTGGTAGAAAGAAACTTTTAATACAAAAGTTCCATGTTTTTCCACGTAGTATCTTTTGGTAATAGCGGAAATGAAAAATCGACTTTACAACATTGAAAAAATTGATAAAGTTTTATTTTTTTTAAATGGAATGGCCAAAATGATAGATCTTGTTTTCCTGATTGCAAATATATAATATATTATGTTGGCATTTGATTAAGTCGTTTTTGCGCTATTCAAGTTCAAAGGCTCATGAAAATTACATCACATTGATCTGGATTCTACCGTATTAGTCGAGGGCAGTGAAATTTATTTCGACCTATTTTCCCAGTCGCTGTATTTGAATGAATTTGTTCTTTTCTATGACAAAAACCAAGAATGTTTGAGTCTGGCTAAAATTTCTGGATGGGTTCAATGTGACCTTTAACTGGAATAGCGCAAAATTGGTAGAGCTAAATACCAACATAGATGAGGTTTACAAGAGGTGAAATGGACCAAAAAATAAAAGATACGACAAAAATTAATTCCTGATAAAATTTTTTGCTTGGTCTAAAAATAGGAGCCACGATGAGAAAATTGATTTTTATTATACAGGTCGTCTCAAAAATGTAAAAAACATAAAATTAAACAGGAGCAGTCATTTTTTGACCTGTTAACGTGAAATGATAAATAAAAAACTTGCTTTAAATTCAGTACTTACCCTAAAAATTCTAAAAAATTGAACAATTTTGCAAGTCAGCATTTTACTTCTTCCATTATGAATTTTATACCTACAACAACAACAGGTAATCATGTACAGGTATAAAATTAATAATATTATGCGAGTGGTAAACTGCGGACTTGCAAAATTGATCAATTTTTCAAAATTTTCATAGATTCAGTAAGTTCGGAATCAGGGATAGAATAAAATTCAGAGCAAGTTTGTTATTTATCATGTCACTTTGACAGCCCAAAAAATGACTGTTAGCTCTTGTTTAATTTTATGTTTTTACATTTTCCAGACAAGACAGTATGAGCATTTATTATAAAAATCAATTTTCTCATCGTAGCTCCTATTTTTAGACAAAGCAAAAACTTTTATCAAGAATTACGTTTTGTCATATCTTTCAATTTTTAGTCCATTTGTCCTCTTGTAAACCCTATCCGTGGACATACTGTATATTATATATTTTTGGAATCAGAGAAAAAAGATCTATCATTTTAGCCAATATTAAACAGATTGTTCCATTAAAAAAAAAAACTTAAACAATGTTTTTCATGTAGTGGAGTAGATTTTTTATTTCCGCTATCATCAAAAGATACCTACCACGTGAAAAAACCTAGAACTTTTGTAATTGAAGCTTTTTCCACCACTCATAATAAGAGCTGTAGGTGAGGGTCGAAGTATAATGAATAACCCTGGACTTGGGTCTTTTTCATCATATCCCACAAGGCAAGTGACAAAGCCTTTCCACCCCCTTCCCCAAATATTTGAACTCCATTCTTTTCATGATATCTCCAAATCAGTATTGCATAACAACTCACATATATATCTTTAATCCAGTTTTTATAAATAAGTTGGATTTTTTTGTACACAGCGTTCGTGAAATCATTTTATAATAAGAGTCAGAGAGGTTTTTTTGATCCGTGATCATTGATTAAAAGCAGGATATACCTAAATTTTAAATTTGGCAAAATAACCTCAGCTTCGCAAAAACATAATATAAACACGGAAATCCAAACATTTTTGTATTCAAAACGTTACCGTAATACCTACCTATCTGAGTACAAAAACACATAGGTACGTTTCTGTGAAAGAGCTTGAAAATCGGTACATCTAATTATAATTAAAAATTGATCTTTGCTATGGCTGTGGTCAAACGGCTGTTTTAAAAGTGGAAGGGATTTGCTGAGCCTCGCCCCTTGGTACCGCATAAAGTTTTCCCCGCTCACCCGCCCACGCACTCTCAAGACAGGTGATTTCACCGCCTTATGGTCCATGAACCACTTTCATATTCTACTATTCTCGTCTTTACCATTTGCGTATCAGATTCAATCGATCGTTCGATATAAAAGTGAAGTATGCTGATATCAGCCCAAGGTTTGGGAAGTCGAGCCCAAATTCAGTACTTTTTCAATTTTGATCATTATATCAAGTGCATTAATATTGGTACCAAATTCCACACGACTCTATTGAAAAGCACCAAAAAGTCACAAAATAATTCCATCATCAATCATCAACTGTTTTCCAGGTTCAACTGAGAAGAAACTTGCAAATTTAAACCAAGAATATTAAATGATAAGTGAATAAGTGGATGTAAAGTCGCCAAAATATATTTTGTGAAAATTCAGAATAAAATATTATCGGATGAAAATGAACTAATGATTTATCTATCATGCATGACCAATTATTCTTTAATACATGTGAAAAAGTATTGAAGTGAGAGTATGACATTTTGAACATGGGATATTGACACATAAGTATAAAAAAAACAAAACACATCAATTGAGACGAAGTTTCAATCAATTTGGTGTTCAAAAGCTCAAGAATTCAAGCCGCCTTCCAAAGTCATTGTATGAGCCAAAAAAATCGAAGGAGCTGTGCTCATTCGCCAGACTGGTTGCTCTGGCAATGAAGCTGTTGGAGCCATGATTTGTCCTTTACCGCTGCTGTGAGAAGAGCCTGTTGGGTCTGGTGTTTCTAGCTGGAACAAATGGAAGTTAACTTCAGGCAACAACACCCTTTCATTGATGTGATTATTAATGAGCTTGTAAAATAGCAACATGTCTTCCTGGTATATGTTTGGACAACAAGTGACTCTAGGCTTAATTCTCTGTTGTAGTGGTTGTAGTCTGTGTAGAAGTCGACAGGTGGTGTAGCGTTAGATTTGAATCTCAAAACGTAGCGAGCTGAAAGCAACAACCATATTCGTCGTGTTCCCTTTATTCCCGACGTTCCTCTGTGTAGGATTCTTCATATTATTATGACGATCTGTTGGTGATCAAATATGTTGGCATAATAACGTGTGTAGCAGGGGCAGCTCGTCAATAAGAGCGCCCGTACGTGCCCACTGCCAGCGAAAACAAGGAGAAGAAATAAAAACTAGAATTCAAAAAGTAAATCCCTATAACAATTTGATTTCGAATGAAGGTGCATTGTTTCTTTTTTCATATAGCCCGGACTTCCACAGAAATGAGAAAATATCGTTATCCATCAACACAAACCTCTTCGCCTCCAGTATCTTCTACTTAGTAGCATAGTCACAGTTCTCTCAGTCTGTTTTAGCCCATGTGTGTATGCATTCGCCGCCCCAGTCAAGTGCATTTTCGCTATGGAAATTTGTCGGAAGGGCATACACAATTCTCAATCAAGCAACACTCTAATGACATTGAAGGTAGACGTTTTTATTTAGAATTTGTTTTCAGTTTACAGTCTTCAACATGCACACCATCGCGAACATCATAAGCAGATCTAATAGATCCTAGTTTAAAAAACATACCTCCTTCCGCTATTTCCATCTACGATGAGCATGCAATCCGTCTCTGCCAGCTAGAGCCAGTAATTTCCATCGATAAAACCGATAAATCAACAGCAACCTCTTTTCATTATTGATATTATCGTTCCTCTCATAGACCGGAAAATATTTTGCCATTACATTTTTTTTATCGAGCAATCAATTTCGTTCGCCAGATAAATCAGACTCTGAATCTCGATATGAGGGAGCGCATAGAGTAGAAACTGACCGGTAGCAGAAATGGGATGACTTTTTTTGTCAATGCTGCTAAAAAATTGGTTGAGCATGGAAAGCTCACATAATTAAATAGGCTTTTTTGCTGGGATAATAATAATAATTACAATTGATAAAGTCATTAACCTGGATCATTCAATCGACGATCAATCAACCAAAACCCACAAAACATGAACCATGGTTTCCCAATTCGAGCAACAACTTCAGAGCATAACCTTTCAACTTTTTCATATAAAAGCCTGGCAATAAAAATCACCTTCGTGAATCGAATCAATCCATCAAACGATATTATCGGTCGGCTATTACAACTTTTTCCATACGACGGGACGCCGACGTTCCACTTCCTATAGGCAGAGGAAAGTCATAATAAAAAGAGGAAAACGGTCCGATCATTCATAGTGGTCTTTTGTGCAGTTATAGCTATATTGAATGTCCATGTTGCACGTGACTAAATTGATTTCTCACTATTGTGCTGAGCTCAAGAGGGTGGATGAGATCGCACAGTGACACAGTTATGATGACAATCAATATTCGATTTGGATCCAGATGATGAGTCGAATGAGTATCAAGACATTGGCAACATTTTTCGCAAAAGCTTGATCGATATTCTCTCGCTGAGATTGTATGTCAACATTTCAACTGAAGACTTTAAACGCAGAAACTATAAATATCAAGATCACAAGTAAGCTGACTCCACAGGAACAGATTATTTTTCTCGTGTTAAATAGTAGATTGAGCCGGAATATGTGATTTCACTGATACTGCTTTAGATTGCGGAACTGAATTCAACACTATAAAATTGAATCTGAAGTGGTGATAGTGGTAACTCTGGAATTGGAACTATTGATGATAGTGGGATTCTCCAATTCATCCAAGTGTAAGAATGATTTTTTTTTGGTAATGATACTCAGTGCTTTCTGATCATTCATTTTACCTCGATAGTCAGTGGACACATGATCGTGTTCTGGGGTGCACTGATTCTACTGAATATGGGGTTTTTCACAGAGTTACCTCACTCAGTATCTTGCATATTTCAGTTGATTAAAAGAGATAATATTAGTTTGGTTTTCTACTTCACCTCCGCTTCTAGCGATTATGGTATGAAAAGTCATACCAATAGTCCAAAGAGTTTGATTCTTGTCGGATAATCAAAATCTGCCACCATGATACAATAGTATGAAGAAAGTGGGATATCGCGCGGGTTCCTTGTTTTTGTCGCAATAGGCATGTACTTGGCATTTGGAATCCATCACGATAGGTTCACAATCCGTATGTTTTACCAATTAATGTTTTGTTCGTTTTGATGCGTTTGTTCTGACGTTTCACACTAGAAAGGAAGTAACATCACTCATACATAAGGTTCATGTTACTGGAACAAAACATGCAATTATGAAGAATTCAAAACAGCGTGTTTCGTAGACTGGAAAAACACCCCGAAGAAAATCTGTTCACTAAGATTGCCTTCTATAATGGGCGAAGACCAGCGACAGTCCTCCGCAACCAGTCAACAGACCTCTGATCATTGCATCGGATTTTAAGGATCTCTTCTCTGAGGTTACATGTTCCATTGAATTTAAGAGGGACCACATCGGAGGTACCAGGAGAGGCTAGATGTGCGTTCAGCTTTCTCAGTAGCACCTTATCAACGATTCACGCCTGTCCCGTACAGATCCTTTCCAGGTTTTCTATCTGTTCACCACAGTGATTCTAAGACTCTCTGACTGACACCTCGGCGAAAATTCTTGGTGGATATCTTTATTCAATTGGATGCCGGTCTGAATTTCTAATCAGGGTTCAGCTCTTCTTGTTGTCCAATTTGCCTCTGAATAATGGGTAAACACCTGAAGAATACTTGGTCTCAATTTTTCTCCCATTCTATCTCTAGGCGGCCTGCCAGTTGTTGTCTGCTGTGTTCCCTGTTTTGGTCTGCAGGGTCATACCGGAGCAGAAAGCTTGCTCATTCGATTACGCGGGTATCCTTGCAGCTTCGTGAGCTTACCGGCGCCGTTTTTGTTTCGTTCCACTAATGTGGCGCTTTTTTGGCTTGTCTGGTTGCCTATACTTGTGGTCAATTGCTTTCTGATTGCTGGTTTGCTGTTGGGGTGGTTGGCACCTGCTCCCCTATATCTTGCGGCTCATCCGCTGATTCCCCCTTTTTTTTTATTCATGCTAAGGATGAGGAGATCCCTCACCCCAACCTCCTCGTAACGTCTAATACGCTAGGGCTACTATTTGAGTATAGTCATCCGGAGAATTTTGTGCACGAGTTCCATGGTTTTTTAGTATCAGCCTCTGGGACGAATTGATGTCGAACTCTCACTTTCCTACCCACTTCATTTCTCCCAAACGACTCATCCTGTCCTCCTTTGACGGAGCGACACAGCCGACTTATCGAGTTGGGTTGCGGTCTACCCTACATAAAAATCACCTTAGGGTGATTGAACCACCAGGCAGGGCCACCACAAGCAGGGTGAAGTATACGGCTACACACTCCCAATCTTGTTGAGAGTATCCTAGGATCTTGGAGTTCAGGCCCTATGGAGGTACAGTGCTCCAAAGTGAAAGCCTCTATGCTAACTTCCTGGTATCGATTGCTTCATTTCAAACGAGTACCGAGTCCACAACTTCGACTTACCTGCCCATCTTTTTTCTCTCGACTAACCCAATAATATCTCCCAAATAGGAATTTCAATTTGTTCTATCGCTGTAGAATACCATACAAGAACTGGTAATATAGAAGTGATAACTTTTCACAATGTAATTTCTTTTCTATTCACTTTCTGTTTTTGTTTTCTCTCATTTCTGATTGCATTGATTGTAACACTGCAATACCTTCATAATATTCTGCTTCCATCAGTGATACATCATATGGATAAGCTGAGAAGGAGTTCTCACTTCACAGACTAGTTCTATATCAAAACAATAATTGATAACAATGAAGTTGAAGTGATTGAAATAATGCGAGCGATGTTCATTGGTTAGTATTATCGCTCGCTGATCTTCAAAGTGATACTAAAGAGGTATGAATACCTTGGTTAGCCTAAAAATGTAATGAATTTCTTCGGCTTGTACTTTTACCGAGGAGAATGACTGTGGTATTGATTGATTCTCCACATTGAATATAACTGTTTAACAATGTTTTTTTTTTGAAGATGGCAGAAGCTGATTGAATTCAGTAACCGCAGTGTAGAGTTTCTTATATATTCTACGATTGTTGTAGGTCGTGAAATCTTTGACCCTCTATATGCTTTTTGAAGAACTGACGTCATGATAAAGCGGTTACAAAGTGATCAGCTTGACTTCTTATCCAGTTTGGTAGACTTAAGAAAATTATCGTTGCCCCCCACCTCTCATAAATGAATCTACTTTTCAATGTCATAAATATCCGTTATACTGAAATGTATATTATTATGCGACTTCCTAAATAATTCACAATACTGTTTTCTCTATTTAACAAAACAGGCATCTCTTACTCTTGACTTCTTGGCATTGATGTACTGGTATGTCAAATAAACCTATCTAGACAAAAATTCGTTTGTAGCCACAAACAATAACTACTTTTCTCAATCAGAGAAACTTAGGAACTCGAAAAATCTTGTTCCCTATAATAGACAAAGTGGTTCTGCTATCAATATCACAAAACTATTATCAAAAGATAATTTTGACAATATACTTGAATGCAAAACGAATTATCGCATATCAAAATCCGTTTGTAAGAAAGTTCGTATATGACCCGTCGCTCAATCAGCACGGAAGCTGCTTGGATAAATAAAATATCGATGAAGTTCACAAGCAATACTACAATAATGCTGTAATCCCGTTTGCCATAAAGCCCAATAGACCACTCGACAACAACAAGACAATAAGGCCATTTGCACGTGACAAGGTGGCTGATACAATTCTGACGATAACGCCTAACTACTCGTATTGTCTGATGGTAGAACAATACCAATACTCTTTGGTGATAACGAGAATTGTATGCTATTGATTATCAGATTTGTTAAGGCAAACTGCCGCCCACGCTATGCTACCAAATTATGTTATAATTAAGACATTGTGTGATAATGGGTTTTGAGTGCCGGTTTCTGAATCAGTCTGTAATGGTGCAGAAGGGTTAGTTGAACATTTCAATGCACAGGTACAAATATCTTCGAATAAATTAGTGGTCTGACTTCTTTGAGGTTTGTTCTTTAATGAAACAGATACTATGTGATCATGTTCGATAAATGATTTCGCAAGTGACAAATAACTTCCTTAACTCCCAACAATGAACTCATAAACACGACGCGATAAGCCCCAATATATCAGGTTTGACAAAAATGATGTTTTCGTGATAGCGGTAAGTATAGCACACGGTTCGAATATTCCCCTGTTGCGCCTAGCTGACAGCACACTTATCATTTTCCCCCCAAGTTGCCGTAATATGATGTTATAGTCCGTCAATGCTTTCAATCATTTTCGACAGCTTCTTTCTATCACCTTTAAATCCAGAGTGCTACTGTGGTGCAAAAGGAAACAGTCTATTCCGTCAGATTTGTTAGGGTTTAGATAAAAACAATAGACGGGAGAAATGAAAAATCAAACAGGTGATGTGCGAGGAAAGTCAGGTTGATGCGAGAAATTTATTGTCGGATCTCATTTAGAAGAACGATGTTTCATCTTCTTAGTTATTTTTCGTAGTAAAAGTTTATTCTGGGTTTCGCGTGCATTTCTGACTGTGAGAAAGTGTTTCAAATGCTACCTGTTTGGAACAAACCTGAAATACCTCTACGTTGGAGTTTTCATGCTCAGTTTATTTTGAATAAACTGAGAAGTTTATGGATTTGAGTAATTTATATTTCCCTCTTCAAGCCTTTGGGGTAAACATAAATTTGTATTGATTTTTATTTTCTTAGGAGAATCTTGAGTTTGCGGCCTGACGTTATTCTTTGAGAATACGACTCTCTATTGGTCGAAAATTGATGGTTGTTTTCCTTGTACTTCAGGCTGTTCGCAACTATACCTAATAGTGATGATGTAACTTCTTTTCAAAATTGAATAATGGATAATATTCTGGTTGTTGTTTACCGAATACAAAACCAAATTTTCTTTTGATGTGAAAAGGATAAGAGAGTGTGCGATTAGAATTATGCAGCATAAAGCAGATGATGACAAACATTAAATTCAGTGAAGGAGGATTCAGGCTAGTCCATCGGAAAAAGAACATAAGCTTATTTTTCATAACATATATTGTATTTCGAACTCTTACGGTATAAATTGGAAAAATCAAGATGGTCCAGGAACGTAAGTAGGTTATGGTTGAAAATCCTTTTTTTTTTTCATTCTAGTCTATTTGAAACGCTCAAGTTCGCTAGAGATATTTTTAGAAATTGCATAACTTCTTTCCGCACCGTGTATAGCATTGAAAACCTCATCTCAGACAAAATCTGCAAAAGTCTATCCAATGGTGAAAAGTCGACCTTCAAAACGCTAAAATATAAGACATAATTCGTCTACTCGTTTCAAAGCTACAGCTTATTGAATATCAGCAAAAAAAAGCTATTTTTTTTTATTTGACGAGCAGTCAAGTATTACGTTTTTGAAATTCACTGACAAAATACATCGATTGGCAACTTAAGAGTGTTTCTTGAAAACAAGACTATCGATATCCAGCTGGAAAACTAACTGCCTCTAAACTTTGAGTCATGAGATCTCTTTAATCCGAGTCAAAAAGCATGTGAGATTCTCAGATTCTGTTATTCTTATACATAATATTTTGAGCTCGAACATTTTTGATCTAATTCTACATGAAGTTTCCAATTTTTGTAGTGTGCTTGCCTGTTCAAATATTGGACGTTTTTTTTCCCAACTGTTTTTACTAAATTATGTTGATGAGTAAGTGATATTTTTGCAAAGAGTTATTTGGGTACATTTCTCATTCAATCTCTGCAGAACGTTGATTGAAATTATCAAGCGCAACATCATCATTCACGTGATCTTTTGTTATGAGGTCACGTGTGAAACAATTTCTTATAAAAATTGTTCTTTGCACTACCACCATGATTTGATTTGTTATGATACTCAAAATGTGATATCAACAGCGACAACATTTTTCCCTTTCTTGTTGCAGTCGTCATATTCTCTTTCTTGTCCACAGCATCATAGTTCAGTACTTTACGAGTGGTACTTTTTACAGAAAAACAGGGGGGTTTTCCCTTTTTCAAAAATACTTTCACCCCAAAACTTTTTTGAAAAAAATTTGGTAAATGCCAACACTCTATATGTTTCTCTCAGGGATATTTTTCTTCATATCTTCAGAGATCCTTTCTGACTTTTAGATTCTTCTCATTTGAGAACTTTGATTCATTTGTTAGTTTTCGTGTCTTGGCAATTTTTCACAAACATTTGTTTAGAGCCCTCTTCTCACGTTCAACAGAAGGGTTGAAAATTGATTTTTTTTGTGTTACTTTTGATCAAAATGGCATCGTTCAAAAGGAGGGCTTATTATGTACTTCCTAAAAACTTCACCATAATTGAACAAAGGATAGTCTACCTATGATATCACACAGAAAAAAGTTCAATTATTAATTCCTATATCAAACGTGACAACCGGGCCCCGAACAAATTATTAAAAAAAAATCTCCAGGACCCGTAAACGGACAAATGGATTGAGGTTCTCAAATACACCATTTTTTCCTTGATCACGAATACAGAATAAGAGTTTTATCAAATTTTGGGCATGTCGTGCTATTTATCTGACCATGAGTGTATATGGAACTCACTCACATTTGCCAAGTTCCGAGATATAACCACGATATTTCAAGTAGTCATGAAATAATTTATTTCGGAGGTATATAAAGCACGAAATAAGTTTTTGACGGAAAGTCAAGATATGCCATTTTTTCTACACAATCTATCGACGTCATTTCATGTCCAGAGTTAAACGTAATTACACGTGTTGGTAGGATTTTTTTTCCACTTCAATTTGGTATTGCATAATTGTCATAAAAAACAATTCGTTTTCGAGTAATACTGAAAAAAGTGCCGAAATTATCAGATTTTCTGCATTTATTGTTGTGAAGCCGACACCTGGCGAGTTAGCAAACCTCATATAGAACCAGCGAGAAAAAGACTTCTACATTTTTGTTTTGAAAACGCCGTTTCTGAACTTTATAGCCTGAAAACTGGACTATAGAGGGTGGGCATTCAGAAAGGAAACAGAGCTAGTTTTGGGCACTTCGAAAGATTTAAGAATGAACCCCTGGACCTGTCAATTTTGGATTCAAGGGGAAATCATTATTTTGGCATTTTCACCACATGAAGGGTAAAGCGTGGGCGACAAGGACCCTCGAAATTTTTAATGGCATGAAGGGTCGTGTGATACCTTATTTTTGAGGTATTTCTATGTGAGTAGATCATAACCCTCGAGTTTCACAACGTCTGTATCCACACAGCCATTACAGGGGTTAATTAGAGTTACAAAAAAATTACTCGAACCTTTCGCAATATGTGTTTGTAGTACCTTTCTCTCCAATGCGTTTTTCGCCGATATTTAGACCAAACTTTCCCAGGACAATGTATATTGAAAGAAAAGGAGCTTTTGAGTCGAGTCCACTTTCTCCAGATTTGAGCTCGCTAGATTTTTCTTATGGGTCATTCGGAAACCAAAATGTCTGCGATCCAGCCAATATCTGTGGTAGACCTGCAACAACGAGAAGTTGATGATTGTAGCTTAATGACCCCACTACGGTTTCTTATGAACATTTTTGGTAACTTTTTAGTCAGCCCCTGTAATGACTAGGTGGATACAGGGAGAGTGAAACTTGGTGGTTGTAGTCTACATAAAAATACCATCAAAATAATCACTTGACTCCTCATGCCATTAAAAATTTTGTATGCTCCTGTCATCCCCACTGGGGCTTTGCCCTTTATGGGATGAAAACACCAAAAAAATGGTTTCCCCTTAAATCAAAAATTGACGGGTCCGAGAGTTTTTTCATAAATGTTTCGGGCCGCCCAAAATTTCGTTTCTTCTTCAAATGACCACACTGTATAGAGAAAAAGATTATTGGCTAATCACATTGCACATATTCAAGAAAACAAAATAATCTTGCTGTCTAACATTGTAGGTAGCAGTTGCCTTCAAAATCAAAGAAAAATACAATACGAACAAAAATGAAATATCACAATGTCAGACTGTCTAAAAATAAAACTTTTCAAAGAACAAATGTTTAACTTGAACATGTAGAACATAACATAGAACAGGAAACCACTTTTCCTTAGAATGTTTTCTGATTGGTGTTGACGCAATTGATATGAGCCATGTCACTCAACTTAACCGACGAGTGTTCATGTCCATAAATATCTTGGAAGCAGTGCCAGTTGAAAGAAAATTATTCAACAAATTTTTGTACATAATCAATCACAGAAAAACTTTTTTCTTGAAAGTGTTCTGATAATTGAGGAACTGTTTCTGATATGTCCCAGTACGTTGAAAACAGTACACAGGTACTATTTAATTTGTTACATAAAATCGACAGGAAAGAGCTTTTTTACCGTCAATTTTTTTCTGGCGTTATCATTATTGATACCCAACGAGGGTACTTCTTCAACGGTATCTTGATAGTAGTACCTTTGATTACTAAAATTTGAAACCGATCAACCCAAGGGCAACTGTAAGAATTCAAACAGTCTCCAGGGAATTGACGATGGAGTGAAAGGTAACGATTGAACAAGTTTTTCTCTATTGAAAACTCATACAAAAACTGACTGATCCACATAACAATGAAGACATAAAGTACGAACTCATAAGGAACAAGCTCTACACCCACACAAATATTGAAAATATCATCTAACGTCTATACAATTCTACAGGTGTAGGGATTGCTGCAATATCGCTTCGAGGGAAACTTGAGTAGCTATACGTTATGTTTTGTGGTCGTATATAGGACTTTTCTTATTTCATATTTATTTTGATGATCTTGGGGATAGGGGATTGAGGAGAAATATGAAGATGAGATTTTGGGAAATCCTGCCGCGTTTCAGAAGGAGGTATTTTATATTGATGTACCGTACATTGGTAATAGTATACGACAGTAATATGAATCAATAGGTACCTGTATATTCAATACTCAAGGTTATTCAAATTGAGTTAATTGGCTTAAACGTATTGCAGAAAATTTGAATACTGCCGACTTTGAGGTGACGCGCCATCCCTCTGGGGACCCAGTATTAATTACTTTATTGAAGCCGTCGGTGATATTAAGTTTTCCAATCAATTTGTATTCTCCCAATCTTCCCAGTTCATATCTATCTAAATAAATCACTTCATGGATTTCCAACATGTAAATAAAAATGATAACAAATGATATTTTCCTGTTATCATTCAATCAACTTTTAAAACCCCCCTACTCCCAGCCCAGGTTTTGTCGGTGCATATTGAAAAGAGTGCAGCAAGAACGGCAAAGCGGCTTAGAGCTGTATGGAGATCAGATTGCGCTTACGCTAAATCCGTTAATAGAGCGCCGCGACGGGCGTCCATCGGCGTCATTTCACGCCCGACGCTTTCGATTATAACGCGTCCATTGTGGATCGAATGTCTCCCTTGAATATTTTCTTCTGTGTGCGTTCTAGTGTATGAACGCTACACTTGTAAGATTATAATCTGTCTCCCTACTGTCGTTGAATTAGGGGGCAGAGTAATTAATGTAGAATATGTATGAAATAATTCACTATTAGCTCGAGCATTATAATTGGGAAATTCTGTATCAAGTTTTTAGTTCAAGAAGAAATAGACTAAGTATTCGATATTGAATTTCAGAAGTGTGTTGCTACTTTTTTTGCCAGTTATGAGCCTGCAATAGCCTGATAGGAATATTTAAATTTGTCTTATTACAACACACAATAAAAAGTTAACATGTTTTTTACGTCAAGAAAATACGGTGAATTTGAGAACACACCTGGGGCCTTTGCCAAATATTTTCAAGTGTCCTACCCAAACTCTAATCACCATTAAGCAATACGGGCTGTGTTGATCCTGCTTCATTCCACCTCACTGATGATGACATTGCCAAAAAGATTTTTTTTTTGTACGTCTCTAAATCGGCTGCTCTTGGCGGTATACCTTGCCCTGTTTCGAAGATATACACAAATGCATGGAAACCGTTCCACTACAACTAATCTGTAAGTATTACAAGACTTTTTAGTCTCAGGAGGATGTCAGGTGGATGTCTTATACACCTATTCAAAGTCTTCGATATTGTTTGCCACAAAAAGGCTTATGAAGAAGGTGAAGGAGATGAGTTTTGACAGAACCTACCTGTTGTGGGTCGGCTAGAATCTTTTTGATCGACGTTAGCATTTGAAGTTTCTAGGAAAGTGATGGTAACTCCCACAAGGGCCCTTATAGGTCCAATTTTGTTGGTCAAGTCAATGAGTTTCTCCAGAAGTAAAAACATAACAATCAACAAATATCTCATTGGAGGAACTCGACTGGAGCGTGGGTCAATGACCTGGGTGTGATATTCTATAGCTTACTGAGCACCATAATAGGATGCTGGGCTTCGTCAAAAGAACCAGCAAATAGATTTACGAAACCCAAGCAATCACATGCCTACATGATTTTTTGCTGGGAAGTATATGTCCTTGACAATTTCTCTTGCATCGGGCCCCAATCTATCATATCCACATAAAAAGAATAGAGAGAGTAGATTTACCGTGCAGGTGCAATGATGACATTTATTTGGTTAATGGTTCAATCCACTTACTTCTGTGAAGCGGACAGTACTGATGCGAGCCAGATAGTCAATTTTTTTTCCAGAAGCAACCATAAGGACCAATCATAGCAATAGCCACATTTTCGATAAATTTTTAGGGAGTTTTAATTTGAACTGCTCTTGATTTGATATTTTTTGAAGCAGTCTTTTCTCCACGCAACAACACCGTATGTTGCTCTGTCCACTCTGAAGTCACCCACCCTGTATTAGGTATCGATGATTTTTTGTTTAAAACACACATTCTGGGATTTTATTATCATCTTATGAATTAGAACGTACAGGAAGACTCAATGAGCAGTATGAGTATTAAACAAACAAATTAACAACAAAAAAATAACCAAAACAGTAACTTTTTTTTTTTTAAATGTGAACAGGGAGGTTTTTGGTCAATCTGTCAGTTTTTTTCTAAACATCCCCTAATACGATATTCTGAAATTTGACCCACTTTGAACCTCCATAACCACCCAAAAGTTCTTTCCTGGAACAGATTTCGTATAATGTTCAAAAAGTGTTTGACGAGACCTAACAAACAAAAAAAAAATTAAAATCGGTTAATAAACAAAAATGTTACAGGGGTGGGAAACTTCAGAGTGAATACCCTGTAGATAACAGTGTAGTTCTTTTCAAGTTTATTATATGTATTTAAGGTTGTGCAAAGTTATAAAAAACACGGATGTCATTCATATACTATAACTCAGCAGCTAAAAGTCGCACATCAAAAAGTAACCAAAATGTTTTATATGTTATACAATTGTGTGAATTTTTGAAGAAAAAATGTGTTTGTTTAATAAACACAGATGAATATCATGACATTTTTCATTTCACTCTTCAGGTTTGAATATGGCCACGTAGACATTAGTAGTATACATTGAAAATTGGAGGATTTTTTCACTTGATGATTCCCTTCAAGTGTTCAAAATTCCAATTTTTTCTCATGTGTTGACATCATTATGAACATTCAACTTTTTCAATACGGTTGATCACAACTGCTCTGAAAAATAGATATTCTTCGAAGAAAAGTCTTTCTTTCACCTTCACTTTTTATTTTTCACCCCAATAAATGGATGTGTGAGGGTAAAATCACTGAACAAAAGCTAGAATCATCTATTTCACAAATTTCGCGCCACTTTGTATAAAAATCAGTATAAAAGATAACTGAACATTTGAATAGATAACTAATGTTAAATTTACAAAAAATAATTGGAAAATCAAAATTGTATAGTACCTTCCGTTATCTTCGCATAAAATGAGCAGTTTACTAGAGGCTATCCGATTCAATACCTACATGACATATTTATTGGAAATAAACCACTCAACAAAAAGAAGGAATCTCTCGAAATATTCACCTGTGTTCGATAAATGATAAAAAAAAAATACAAATTGCCAAAAAGAAACTTCTTTATACAGAGTGGTAAATAAAGAGCTGTAGAAGTACTCTTTTGAACTGTCCCTCCTTTCTAATTTTTTTTTTACGCCGAAATGTGTGTCGTTTTATGCTTTTCCGGAACGGTTCACGTTTTTTTTTAATCATTTTTCGTATTTGAAACATGTTCTTTTTTTTTAATGATCACACGCTTTGACGGGCTTTTCTGCCAACTCGTCAAACCAAACCATATTTTGCGCAAAAATAAGTCTAAACAGGTTTGACAAAACATAGTTAACCCGACTATTCTAGAACTGGAACCCCAAGAAGAACGTTTCGAAAAATCACATTGAACATCACGTTCAATCAAGTCTCTTCAACATAATACTTCTCAATGAACCTCCAAAAATAACGTGAAAGTACTTTTATAATGATCGAAATTCTCTAGAACACCCTGTAAACTCGAAATATTATTAAATGTCATCAGAAAGACATTTAAGCAATAGATGTAGGTATGCCATAACATTTTCAGTGAACTCAGAACCGAGATATGGACATAACCAACATTTGAGCATACCAGAAAAATATACAAAAATCTTTGTGAGAAAGGGGGCAACTCAACAAATGAGTTGTTTTGCAGTTTTTGAAAAAAAATGTTGTAAAATGTATATAAACCACAGGAAAATGCTCCGAATTTTGAAGCAAACCATATGTTCAGCGACTACCGAGGCGACTACTTAAAAAACTATGACACTCCAAACAAGAGTAAAAATTCTAAATATATGTAGGTACTGTCATATTGTTGAGTAGTTTAGTTCATATTAACAGGCCAATTTAAAATAATTCATTACACATCTTTATCAATCATGTTTATCCTATTAATCTGTTGCGCAAACATCACAAATTCATCATCAATAAACACCAGTCAAAAATCAAAGGTTCAATGCAATCAAAAGTATTAAAAATTATCTCTATTTATAATAGACAATGGTCGAATCTGAATCTACACAAGCCAAATATAAAGTTTAAAATAACATTAATCACTGAGATTTATTTCTGATTCGTGTGAAAACTTCAAAACAAATTTAATTTTATATGCGACTCTCGAATTTTTGTAATGCCCGAACAATTGGCTTGATAGAAGAACATGTGTGGTATCCAATTCATTCAAACTTGTTTACAGGACGTGTCAAAGCTTAATACGTGTGACTTTCACGAAATGTCACTTGTTGGATAGATATCAATTTGGAAAACTATAGGCGCGTTGTAGACGAATGAAAAAAAAAATGAATATGAAGAAAAAAGCTTTCAGCTTTCATTGGAAAATATATTTTATCTATACACTCGCAGTTTTACTATTTTATATGTATTGCGCAATTTTAATTATCTAGCCCTGATGATGCAATGGACCAGTTGCAAAACGTTGGTTCATTGATATTTATCTTCAATATATTGTCCAAGAAAAGCTGAAACCTTTTTTCTCCAACAACTTTACTAATACTGGACGAAACCCCCACTTCTATAGTGTATATTATTTGACTTCTAGTAAATTCCTTTGTGGAACAAGAACTAAATATATCTCACAAATAATCTATTGATTATCCGATCAGATTTCAATTTTACCAAAATATAATAGATTCTATCCAGAGCCTAGAAGAAATGGTTTCGAAGAAAACATTGTTTCATGATAATTACATCTTGTACACCTGAACGATATAATGTGAAGCGAGTAAAAATATTAACAGCTAAAAGTCCAGTTTTCTGTCATCGATTTTTTATGTGAACTTGTCATGTCATGTTTAGTTTATTTGCACCTAAATTGTTCCAAAAGATGTTTTGCATATTTTTTACAAAACACCACAGACCTAATTCACATTATTTGTTCCATTCTCAACCGCCTATCTCCATAAAATTTGCATTCAAAGTCAACTCAACTGATGTTAGCTAAGAGGTGTTGACACGATATTTTTCCAATAAATTATTCAATAATCTAAAATCAAATAATTGATTGTATTTCAAAACTTTATTCACGAAATCAGTCTCGAGACAGCATTGCCTACAGAATCACTCACAAACATTTCCAAAAATCACTTTTCAATTTTGAAAAGAAATAGTTCCGAATAAATTCATATTCTATGCCTGTTTAACAATTTTTCTAATTAAATATTTGAATAAATTATTTGTCAAATTTACCATTGAAATGACCAATAATCCGTTAATTTGTATGTTCCAGCCTGAACAAGAATTTTTACAATCGGAATAAGAATGATACACCCACTGTATATTTTTATATTCTCTCGTGGACATCATTAGAGCTATGCTCGACTCCATCGTGTAGTTTAGTTCAGTGGAAGTTTTCATAACCCAATTGAGCATGTTTCTCAATTATTAATTCACATCACCAAATACCACTTCCCTAAACAACACTTTTGAGGTCAATGTAAAGCATAAAACCTCTATTTTCTCACAAATTCCGTAGCAAATTATAATACCAACACCATTATTGTAATCCTAAAAATGTCCGCATTCAGATCATATGTATTCAACACAAATACCCGTAATAAATAGTTATAACTATGTGATGGACAATAACTTCTAGACCTGATTGTTTATTATTCTTCGCGTTACCAATGGTGTTGTTATTTATTCAACCATTTTCTATGGGAATATTTTTTAGTTGAATATTTATGGTGATACAATTTCATGGACGTCATACTTTCCAAATGGGTTTTATAAGGTGACGAAAAGCAATAAGGAACAATTTTTCGAAATGCGTCAAGTAGAAAAAAAATCGTATCAGGCCTAAGGAATACTGAGAACCCCGCAATTCAATCCAAATTTCCTCATATAATATCCATCATAAATTCCTTTATGTTATCTGTTCCTATTCTTTTTTGCATCCTACTATAGTTTTCTTTGAAATTTATTTTTGTTGTCTGATACATCACTATTTATTATTTTTTTTAAAAAAGTGGGAGCTTTAATACAAGGTTTTTGCAGGTTTAGATCGATGCTTGCATACGCCACTGAAAACAGTGAGCAATACTTTGACATTTGGCCAAAATTTAGCGCTTTTTCTCAGTTCTGACTCTTCTGGTTGAATCCATTTAGATGATTTTGCTCTATGACCCTTTCGTGCCTATCTTGGGCCTTATACCGGAATCGGACGATATGATGTAAACATCGGATTGTAGGCGGAGTTTCCCAAATCATGTAATGAATTGTAGTCTCGGAATATTTCGATTTCTCACTTCATCTGATTCTGTGTGATGTGATCTTGGTCAGAATCAAATAGATAAAGGGCCGGTTTATCAATGAGTGGTAAAGTAACTTAACTGACAGCTAAGCACTACATTCAGGTGTTTATCAACGTACCGGTTAGCGCTAACTGACAGCTTACATCATGGCGTTTTAACTGTCACTTTAGCCAGGAGTTGAAGTTGACTGACACTTACGTAGCTGTTACTTTTAGCTGTGGACCAATAAATCAGCCCTGAGAGTAAATGTTAAGTAGATTTCGTATACATCATACATCTCAATGAGCTATTTTGTGAAAAACAAACAATATGCAATTCGGTCCATATGGCTTGAGCTCTGTTTTGGGCAAAACCACTGGGAAATATATCGATTTTTTTTTTGTACTCCCCATAAAGTGTTTAAAAACTTTTGAGCCAAATTGGTGATGCTAAAGAACTCCTGAATACTCTGTAGAGTATACAAATACAAAGTTGACGTTTATTGGGAAAATTAGTGAAGGATTTTTTTGTGTTGCTGGTCTTGATATTTCCCAATTTTCACGGCAGCCATAGGTAGTTCCAGGAATAATTTGAAACTTTTGCAGCCACAAGGTTGTGACTAATTTGAATCTTGAAATCACAAGCGAACTGAAAGAAAATTTTTAATGTCCCTTATGTCGACATAAGTGGCCCTGGAACGTTCACGTCATGCAACTCCTGACCGTTGCTCATGCGGTGATTCTTTTGGACAAACCTTGGAGAAAAATCCATGTTCTGAATTGGCTCAGTAACTTCACTCATGGAGGTGCTTGGGCATCCATGGCGAGCATTTCTATAACCATATCAGCCTTCTGTGAAGAGCTTGTACCCACCACTCGTGAATGACCCTTGTCCATAGAAGACTCGTCAAATGCCCAGTGAACCCGGTGAACTTTTCATCTGTTGTTGCTTGATAATTTATAAAAATGATCTGATATGCACACTAATCTTAATGAACTGCGGAAGTATTTGTTAAGTCAAATTCCACATTAAATCCATTTTCTCATTTCAATACAAATTCCCCGAAAACCAATCGTTAATACGACACCTCCCCCTGAGATACTTCCAGATTGAGTCGGTTTCATTATCGGAAGAGCTCATCATATTTTAAAGGGGGATGTAATTTCATTTTCGCCATAAAATCTAAGTCTCTCAATCTACGATACCGAGGGGTAGCATATGCGGCACGATCCCAGTGAATATAGTTCACAGAGACTGCCATTAAATAT
Organism: Orchestes rusci; assembly: GCA_958502075.1. NCBI lineage: Eukaryota > Metazoa > Arthropoda > Insecta > Coleoptera > Curculionidae > Orchestes > Orchestes rusci. Next base: position 100,154,048 of record OY293304.1, read on the forward strand.
GAGCTTACTGAAATGTAAAACAGTCGGGGTTTTGCATTTCCAAGCATAAACTGCCAACAAAACGGCTCTGGGATACGCTTTATATGCGATGAAGGAAGCTAGCTAGTTTTGCTCTCTTTTCAACCACACACCTTGCCTTGCCGTTTTACTTGATTTGATTAGGGTGATAAACTAGAAATATCAGAGTTTCTACATAGCCGATATATAAACCAAATGATGGCGCATATTCCTCTCTTTTTTCTGGTGAGAACCTTGTGGAAGATACAATTCACGCATATGAGATTTTCGAATAAAATAATGATATGTCTGAAAAAGTATAGTAGTTGCATAAATCATTCACCTTCATTTGTTGGTCCAGACTTTCACGAAAGACAACTTGATGATGAGTTTGTTCAAACTGTACTATGCTGCTAGAGTGATAGTCAAAGTATGTAGACGTTTAATGATGATTGTATGCACGTTTGCAACCTGACTTATTTTCATAATTTTCACGACCTACCCAAGACCAAAGAGCCATAGAACATGTCTTTTGGTTTTGGATTCGCGCACGTTACAAATTCACGTTGATTTTTAACTGTGGAAATTGACATGAACAATGGAAAGAAAACAAAACCTCTCCGCCCTGCAAGCGAAGCTGACAGTCTAAGCTTGTTTACCCTCAAACATTTATTACTTGAACAACAAAATTCATTTATTCAAAGTTTTTTTTTAAGTTTCACGTTGAATAATCGATAATGAATCTCGTATAGGTACCGATTTTGTTTCGTGACATGCAAGAGCTTCAATGTTCGCCACACAGACAGATTAAACCTTACGTAGATTGAAAAATCATTCTAGGATTAATTGAAGGCAATGAAGATAAATATTTTGACTTCTGTTCTTCAACTTTGACAGATCAATCCTTCCTGCTATTTCTTCAAGAAAATTTGTCAGGAATCTGTTCTTCGACTGCTTCACATTCTTCTGAACCATGCTTCCATAAGTTGAACAATGAAGACGTTTCCGTTTCTTCTTCACCAGCAGATATAAGAACGCAAATAACAGCAGAATCTGTGTGATGAACAAAGTTTTCCACAATATAGAGGAGAAGACAGAGAAGTACAAATGAAGACAATGAAGATGTCTCCATTTCTTCTTAACCAACAGATACAATAACACAAATAGCAGCAAAATTTGTGCAACAGACAAAATTTGCCGCAACCCAATAACACACGTACGTTTCTATAACGTTCATTTCACGTATCATTTGTTGATAATTGGTTATACGTCAAAAAATAAACCATTACATTATGGTTGAAGAAACAACGGTCATAGACAAGGTTTTGATGATGTTATTTCGAGATGATAAACCATAAGGATGTGGTTTTCCACGTTGCGGTAACGTTAAAAAACTCAGACATCTAACAATTTTCTGAAACGTTGTTTTAACGTACAACTTTCATCAATGAGAAACTGGGTGCTCCTTCCGTTGAATTATATGTTCAATAAACGTTTCATCGTTTAAGTAAAGTAATTTGCCACACACGTTTTTCAAACGTGTATTTAAATGTTTCTCAAACGTGCATTTGAAACCACGCTCAAGACTATTTTTACTATCCGGCCAACCCAACCAGTCGTATGATAGCTTCCATCAGTAAAAGACGACATATTGATTGTTCAAGAGTGGAGTTTATCAATTTTTTCTTAGATAGATTCTAGAAATACATATTCTACCATGGTTATGGTACAATTCTGAATATTGTATTGAATCATGATATTATTATATAAATGTGAATTCAAGATTGGAAGAGGATCCTTATGTTTATCAATTTCTGGTGAGAAAACACGTTTTGAAATGTTTCCACTTTGCTATCAATATTCAATTTTCGAAATATAGATCAGAAGACTAGTGACTAACATCATTGGTGGTTCGAGCTTGAAGGGTGTGATGTGACAGGTCGCATATTCGAAAATTTATTCACCAACTACTCCAGTCATTTTTTAATCCAAATAAGAGGGTCATCTGGAAAATGAGAGATAATAAGCTGTCAACTCGTATACACCTTGATTTTGGCATTCTAATGGTTGTCTCAAAAGTCTCATTAAATCTCGTGTCGGCGTCTTGAGATATCCAAGGTCAAAGGTCACAAAAATCAGTTTTTCGTCAATATCTCGCTTCCTATGGTTTCAATCTCATTTGCATATTTTACAAAAACTGTGAAGCATTAAATGTTCTATAAATTTTATTTAAAACTTTTTTTTATAAGGCCAACTGTTTTTGAGATAGACCGCGGAGAGCGCGTTGCGCTCTGCAAAGTCAGCCATGAGTCCTGGTGAATTCTGATCAACTGGCTCAAGTGCTTCAAGAAGAAAACTGCCCTTTACAAATATTCGAAATGGAATACGCATTTTGTTGGCAAGTCATCACATAACAACGCGCTTGGTGGCATTGATGTCGAAGATCCAGAGTTGTTTGTTTACTGTATACCCAATTCATCTAGTCAAAAAGATAAAAAACTAACCTTCCAAGTAAGCTTATCTGCCACCAACAAATGCAGCGGTTCATACACATACAGTGTGTCTTTGGATCGACGCATGAATAGGTGAAAAAGACAAAAAAAAATTGAACTGAGATTTCATCTTCAGCCGTGCTCGGATAGAAACTAATTTGTGTCATAATTTCAGTTTCGAAAAATCAAGCATGTCTTGGAAATTCACCTAGTTGCTATTTTTCTCACCAGTTAAGTGCTTCTTCTATCGGAAATACGACAAAAATTCTTCGAAGAGAGCTGTCTAGAATGAAAAACTGAATGAGAGTGCAAAATTTCAAAACCCTTCGCCTACTCTGATATTTTGTATTTTTTCATCCCAAGTTTTCAAAATAGCATGAAAATAAATTTAATCTTGATATTTTGAGTTGGTTTGTGTTTTTTATTACAAAATTCTTTTTTAATTTGCAAAATTGCGTAATTCGTCAATTAAAGAGTTTTTGGTAATAAACTTCTAATATCTTCAAAAAATTAAAGTAGGCAGGTTATTTTGAAATGTTGCATTCTAACTCAGTTTTTTATTCTGAACAACTTTGTTCAATAAAATTTTGTCGTATCTATAGAAGAAGCGATTTACTAGTGAGAAAAATAGCTTTTCAGCTAATTTCCAAGACATGCTTAATTTTTCGAAACTGACACAGATTAGTTTCTATCCAAGCAAGGCTGAACTCCAGAAGATGAAATTTCAATTAAATCTTTTTTCAAATCAAAACTTCATTATGGAGTGATTAAGAACCCCAGGAATAGGGTTAGGCGAGAGGTAAGGTAATTCGAAATGAACTTCTGGTACCGATAACCACAATATTACCAAAGTCTATATATTCCAATATATAGACTTTGATATTACCACCAGCATCAGGATGAATGGTCAAACACGCCATTTTGCAACTACAGGAATGAAGAATGATTGTTGCTTGTGCTGCGGATGCAGAAAATTGAGGATTCGATGTTCGGCAGCTTATGATCGACGGAATAGACAATAGCTTGCTCCAATGTTTCATCGCATCGGAGCGATCTTGATGAAGAAAGTATCTACATTAGGCCCCGAATTCCTTGAAGATTGAGAGACACATTTTTTTGACGACGATGATAATGAAGAAAAATCAGGGCTATTGGTAAAAAACTATACATTAAAAATGTATCTACTCTTTACTTCTTCTACTTGGAATATCATCAAGATATATTATATTCAAATATAATATATATATAATTGGAACATCACTGGACGAGAGGTATTATTGAACGAATAGAATATTCTCTTAATATCATTAAACATAATGTATCAATACAAACTATTCAAAATCAAAAATGCTTAAGTGATTTATCAACTTCATCTAACGTATCATTCACCAGGACTTACGGCTGACCTTGAATTGCTATGGTTGAGCACAGCGCGCTCTCCGCGGTCGATCTCAAAAACGGTTTGCCGTATAAAAAAAGTTTCAAAGTTTATAGAGAATTTTATGCTTTTCAATTTTTGTAATTGATGCAAATAAGACGGAAACCATGGCTAGCGAGGTATTGACAAAAAACTGATTTTTGTGACCTTTGATCTTGGATATGTCAAGCCGCCGACACGAGATTTAATGAGACTTTTGAGACAACTTCAAGATGTATATGAGTTTACAGCTTATTAGCTCTCATTCCGCAGTGAACCCCTAATATGACTGGGCTAAACCGCAATGACGACGAAGAACTATGACAATAAATAAAAAGTGATTGAGAAATAATTTATATATAACGTTTTAAATCAGTGTAGCAGAAACGTTCAATTCTGGTCTCATTTATACCAGAATCAAACGTTGACAATTTGGTTATGTAGAACGCAGCATAAAAAACGTTAAATTTTGGTTTTGTTTTCACGACAATCAAACGTTGACAATTTGGTTATGCAGAACGTTGAAACACGCGAAATTTTCAAGTTGAATGTACGTATTATATCAAGTCATTTTTTTAATGGTGTCACTACTTTTTAAAACGTTTGATTTACGTTCGTATATTTATTGGGAACAAAGAGGTGTAGAGGAAGAAAAAGCACACCATTTCTTCTTCCCAAACAGATACAAGAACTCAAATAGCAGCAGAATTTGTGAAAGATACAAAATTTGTCACAATAAAGAGGAGTAGAGAAAGAAGAAGCACAAGTTGACGCCAGACTCCGGTCAACAAAACTTATTTTAAGGCAGTGTTGCTCTGGCTCGTACGTCAGCGAGGAGCCTGTGTGGTTTATTTTTGATCATCTTATCACAATAGTTTTTTGTCAATAGAACGAGATTGCTGGCACAGCCGGCTCATAAATTAACACCCTGTATACAGAATCTGTGGGAAATGTAGGTATACCCGAGGTCAAAGTAGCATCACATGTTTATGGGAACTTTTTTCTAAACTGTCTATCGACAGAAATACAGGAACCCAAAAAAGTACCCATGAATACATTTATTGATCTCTAATTTTTGAACGGTAACGTTGGTACATTGTAACACATTTTATTTATTTTTTTCATATGGGATGACGTTCCCCTCGATTATGCCAAAATCCATATTGTACTTTAATGGCAGTCTCAATACATAACTTTGTTCTACATTTTGAAAAACTTGACTCTTTCTCAAATAATAAATGACTTTCGAGAAAATTATTTTTTCTTTCAAAAACCGCAAATGGTCATGATTTGTTCAAAATTCAACATAAAGAGAAATGTCTTAGGAAGTCGAAAATAAAATAATAATAACTACCAATGTTACATGATTATTTTTTCTTATAGTTTTGCAATGAGAGATGATCGGGTGCGTCGACTCATCCCTTGATTACACTGAATTTTAGAAGAAAAAAAAAGAAAAGTATCGGACTCGGGTGACCTAGATAGCCATGTTGATGAGCTATCCCTTCAAATCACCTTATCAGGAAAATTATAATTTTAATGAAGCTTCCTGATCACGTTTCCAAAGTAAAAAGAGGTGCATGTTATTTCCTTTTGCCAAAATACGGTACTTCTTCTGTAAGCTCATTTAAATCCTTCTTGCAATCTCATAGACTTATCTATTGAACCTACCAGTAAGCCCCGTCTTGATTTAGTAACAACTTTTGGTGGTGTTTGGTTTGGATAATAGCATTATAAGCATTATTTTGCTCAGTATGAAATCCACACAAATTGGGAATTCATAAACCTTTACCGTGACAAAACATTCACGATATTCAAGAGATCTTTTATCAATTCCATTACGCAGAATTTAATTTGGCGGATTTTGCGTCGGGACTTGAGTCCGCACAATACCATCTGTTTGCGGACTAGGCTTTAGAGCGATTGAAAGAGGTCCCCAGTTTTTGCCAGAAAACTATCTTTAGCGACGAAGCGGATTTTTTTTAAAGAATGGCATATTGACAACAAAAATTGACCTCTAGATTTTTTCATCTCAGGTTTTCTGATATCACGGGTCCATACTGCTGATGTGTCGATTGAAAACTTATTGATTAATGACAATGACCTCAAAGTCAACATAACACATCCAATCGCTTGAATCCAGCCCGTTTGCGGAAGAGTCATAGATGTCATCTTTGGTACAAAAGGACATACAAAACCCTTTTAAATGAATATAGAAACTGGTTTTATTCCATTTCTAAATCGACCCGGTGGGTAAACTCGGGTCGAGATGACTTTACGGGCAGTGGATTTTTAGAAAAAAAAAGTGTCACCCTCAAATATACGTCTAGATAAGTTCATTGAAGAAAAAAAAATTGCGGTAAACACACAATTTGAGTCAAAAAATAAAATTCAATTCCCATGAAAATCAAGATTTCAATTGCAACGTTGCCGGATATTCATCTACCGTATAGAGAGTGATGTCGCTAACGCGACATCAAATTTTTTTACCAAACACAAACTAACCCAAACTTACCCATAATTGAATATCATCTGCTCTGGATAATCCGAAGAACCACTGGCAACGCTGTATCACCTTGACGAGCTACATCTAACAAACTGTCAAAAGAAACATGTCGTCGATCATAAATCCTGTATACATACATAGATTTAAGCGATATTTTAGCTTACAAATGTGTTCTGACAAATATTGGTGCTTTATTTCGATTGATCCTCACGTATAGAAGGTAGAATATTGTTGATAAGTTGAGTTCTTAGTGAATCTTTATAGAAAAATTGAAGAAAATACTTTCCCTAAAGTCATCTGTAGCCGTAATCTCATCTTCCATTCGAGGTATTACTAGAAACTGATCGATACATCAGATCGATGTTGTTATGTCCTATATGTAGAATTTGTTAACATGTTTTATTATTATTAATTAGTACCCTCAGTACCTTTGACAATGGTTGTGAGTGTCAGATAAAACTGTGAGATTGGACGAAATAGATTCTCATAAAAAGATTAATATTGAATTCAATTGAAATAAAGACTTATTTCTTGTTACGGCGAAGTAACAATTTGGTGACCCCGACGTGATGGACGATAAAAGACCAAAGAGAAGCACTGCAGGAGTCTGACGATTGTCAGGGAATTATACCTGGCCAAAAAATGTTGGAACTGGAATGATAAATGGAAACTCAGACTTGAGTGTAGCGACTATGCCAAATCTTCAAAAAGAGTTTTTGAAAGATGTGAACACCCAAGAAGTGGCCAGCAGGACGTCTACGAGAAAAGACATTATGGAAATCCGTGAACAGATGAGTTCTGGAAGGTCACAAGTTAGTTTACAAATGCAAAGACTTGAGATTGAGGAACAGAAAAGGCGTCACGAGCTAGAAATAAAACGAAAGCAAATTAAAAATGAGATGATGCTGCTGGAAATGGAAAGTGAGTTGAGAAAAGCAGAAATCAGGCAGAGCAGTAGATCATCTTCAGAAATAAGAAGCCTCCACCATCAGTCATGGTAGAGGATCATGGTAGCGTGTCCAGCAATAAAATGACAGAAGAATGAGTGCAGCAGACTGTACAAGCTAATCCAGACATGCCAGAGTGTGCAAAAACCCTTTTTCAAGACTTCAAAAAAAGTGATACAGCTCTTAATATGGGTAACTTACTGCCACCCAGGTAAGCAAGATACCGATATAAAGCTTCTTTGTGACACTATTTCAAAAATTCTGAAAGCCACTACAGCTAGAGATTCCCTGACAGACAATGCAGTTCAAAATAAAAATATACTTGCCACAAACCATATCTAGAGGTTTTCCGATATTTTATGGGAATCCTGATGAATGGCCAATGTTCTATAAACATTTCGAGACAGTTAAACTACTTTGTAACTATTCTGATGAAGAGATTCTGATTAAACTCCAACAATGTCTCCTAGGTGAAGCTAAAGAGCAAAAGTTGAAATTATCATGAATACTCTAAAAATGCGTTTTGGAAGACCTGACCATATTGTAGAATCGATGGTTTCGAAAATCAGAGTCTTGTCTGCCATCAAGGATTCAAGTATCAAACAATTCATCAAATTCTCGAATCAAGTATCAAATCTTATCGCTACGATGACAACACTAGGTTATACAGGGCAGTCACAAATCCTCAACTATTGAAAGACTTGAACTGTAAACTTCCCGAATTTTTAAAACTGAAATGGGGTGAATTTGTTGTTCAACATAGTGGCCAGGTGGATCTGTTGAAATTTGCTAAATTTTTGGAAGATATTGCAAACGCTGTCAGCTACATTTCCTTCCCAAAATCAAATTATCCAATAAATACGAAAAAGAATGAGCGACTATTTAGCATTTCAGAGAAAGAAGTTTCTAAGAAATGTTATTATTGTGAAAAACAATATCATGGTGAGAAAAACTGTCCTCAAATGGTGAAAAACGATGTAGATACTAGGTGGAAGAAGGTGACTGAGAAAAAGCTATGTTTCAAATGTCTGAGAAGAAATCACCGACAAGCTAACTGTCGTCAAAAGATTTCGTGCAATATCAACGACTGTCGGAGATTGCATTACCCACTTCTACACAAGACAAACAGACCTACATCTGAAAATCAGAACTCGGCTTCAGTCAACATTGAAACACAGAAAAACTTCTCTATACATGGTAATAGATCAAAAGTTTTGTTGAGAATGATCCCATTAACCTTATTTGGACCGTGTGGACAGAAACAGATTTTTGCAATGTGCGTTGAAGGCTCTACAGTCACTTTATTGGAAGGAAAAGTGGCAGAAAAGCTTGGTTTGGTAGGAGAGAAAGAGCCTCTCTGTTTACAATGGACCAATAAAATAACATCTTGCGAAGATACCTCCTAGAAGATGGATATATCCATATCAGGAACCATGAAAAATGCCAAAATGTTCATGATCAAGAATGTACACACTGTAAAAGATCTATCACTCACCAGAGCAAACAGTTTGTATGGATGAATCGAGAAATGTGTCACATTTGACGAATCTTCCAATAGATGATTATTGCAGACAGAGACCATCATCACTTATTGATCAGGACAATAATAATCTGATCGTTCCTCAACAAATTAGGTATGTAGCACCCGAATTACCAGTTGCATCAAAAAGTAAGTTAGGATGGTCACTACATGGATTTGGTATGTCCTCACCATCTCAAGGGTCATTTTATCATGCAACAGTATTGCACATCTGTGACTATCTCCAATCTGAAGAATCAGAGATTTTAAAACTTATAAGAGATAGTTACTCCACAGAATCATTTGAAGTAACACATACAGAAATAAAATTAACTAACGAAGAAAGAAGAGCTTTAAACATTATGAAGAACACCATATCAAAGACAGAAGATAATCATTTTGAAATTGGATTGCTATGGTAAAATGATGATATTACACTGCCAAATAATCGGAAAATGGCTGAGGCTAGGCTAAATTGTGTCGAAAGAAAATGTAGAGGAAATGAAAATCTAGCCAAACAATATCAGGAAAAAATTGAAAGTTATATCACAAAAAAGTATGCCAGAAAATTATGTTCAGATAAAGTTGCTGTCAAACACCCAAGAAGGTATCTTCCACATTTTGCTGTAGAAAACGAACACAAGCCAGGAAAAATCAGAATTGTTTTTGACCCAGCTGCAAAATTCGAAGGAGTAAGCTTGAATGACAATTTATTGCCTGGACCGGATCTTTTAAAATCTTTAGTTGCAATATTATTCAATTTTAGATTGAATAAAATAGCATATTCAGGAGATGTACGTGAGATGTTTCATCAAGTCAAAATCAAGAAAGAAGACAGAACCTCCCAACGTTTTCTTTGGAGAAATTTTGAGAATAGGATGCCTGATGTATACGAAATGATAGTAATGACTTTTGGTGCCACATGTTCACCTGTATGTGCTCAATTTGTGAAAAATTCTACTGCAATAGAGTTTTCTCCAGATGTCACTATTGAGAAGGCTATCACTGAAAAATTCTATGTTGATGACTATTTGGACTCTGAAGATACAGAAGGGAAAGCTCTTGAGAAAATTTTAGAAGTTCGCTGAGTGCTAAACTTGGGAGGATTTGAGATTGTCAACTGGGTGACCAACTCAGACTTTATTAGGAAAAAGTTATCTCCGGAACTTCTAGCTTTGTCAAAAAGTTTAGACAAGGATCATCAACATAGAGTTCTAGGTATGTGGTAGGAGCTGGAAAAGATGAGTTCCTGTTCAAAATTGACATCGAAAACCACGTGATAACAAAGAGGTTGGTTTTGAAAACTATTATGTCACTTTTCGACCCTTTAGGGTCAATCAGCTGTTTCACAACCAGAGGAAAGATTTTGATGCAGGAAATTTGGCGAGCAGGTTTGAATTGGGATGTGAATCTTCCAGATTATCACGAGAAAGCATTTCAAAAATGGTACAAAGATCTACAAAAAATTGAAACAATAACCTTTGCAAGATGTTATTCAATAGGTATTCCAAGAGCTGATGAGATACATCTACATATTTTCTGTGATAGCAGTGAAAAAGCATTTGCTTGTGTTGGTTATCTAAGGGTATTGCTAAACGAAAACGTCCAAGTATCTTTAGTAGCTGGAAAATGTAGAGTAGCACCAATAAAACCATTTTCTATACCTAGGCTGGAGTTACAAGGAGCTTCAATGGCTAGCAGACTCAATGAGACGATTCGAGAATATTTGGAATTGAAAATCGCAAGAACAATTTTTTGGACTGATTCGCGATGTGTTCTATTTTGGGTTAGAAGTGATTGTAGAAGATTTAAGCCATTCATTGCTCATCGGATTGGAGAGATTCAGGAGTTGACAGATTGTATGGACTGGAGATGGGTACCTGGAGAGCTAAACGTAGCGGATGAGGCAACCAGAAGTGAAACAAAAAAAGATAAAGTGATTTCCAACCAGTGGATTCATGGACCAGATTTTTTTTAAATGTCCGAAAATTATTACCCTTCCGAAAAAATCGAGAAATTTGAAGTTAGTGAGGATATTTTAGAGTTGAGAAAAGAATTCTCAAATGAAAGAGTAATGATTATCACCGAGTCTCTGACAAATTTGCCTGACATAACAAGATTCTCGGAATGGACCAGACTTATAAGAACTACAGGCTGGATTTTGAGATTTGAAAATTTGATGTCGGCAAAGAAGAATAAATTGAAAATACATTTTTTACCTGAATTAAAAGTAGACGAATTGACCAAGGCTGAACAAATTTGGATTAAAAGTACACAAAATGAAAGTTTTGCGGAAAAAAATTGGAAAATTGAAAAGTAAGGAGCCATTGGACAAAAATAACCGATTGGCTAATCTGAATCCAATCTTGTCAAATGGAGTAGTAGTCATGAGTGAAAGGACAAGTTTGTCAATGACTATGATGGAAAAAGCAAAGCATCCCATAATTCTGTGCCCAAAGCATCTATACACGAAACTTTTGATACATTATTCCCACGAAAAATTTGGTCACAGAGGTTTTGAAACGGTGCTTATTCGACAAAAGTTTTGGATCATTAATGGAAAAGCAGCGGTAAAATCAGTTTTCAAAAATTGCCAAGTCTGCAAGAACGAGAGAGCTAGACCTAAACCACCAATCATGGGACTACCTGAACCAAGAGTTACCAGTGAAAAGAGAGCATTCACAAATACGGGAATGGATTTTTTTGGCCCTATACAAGTTGTCATTGGCCGAAGAACAGAAAAAAGGTATGGGGTAATCTTCACGTGTTTGGCAGTCCGAGCAATTCATTTGGAAATAGCAAGTTCTTTGAATTCTGACTCAGCAATCATGGCCATAAGACGATTTGTAGCAAGAAGAGGTTTTGTCAAGAATATCTATTGTGATAACGGGACAAATTTCAGATCTGCTAGCCGACAGCTTCGAGAAGAACTTGAAAATTTGGAAAAACGAAAAATCATCAATCTTGCTACAACCAAAGGAATAGACTTTTTCAATCCACCTGGAGCACCTCATATCGGTGGAGCCTGGAAACGACTAATAGGGTCTGTTAAGAAGACTCTAGGCAAGATATTGCATTGTCAGTCACTACGGGAAGAGACGCTACAAACAATCATGGTAGAGGTAGAAAATATAATTAATGCCAGACCCCTCACAAAAGTATCAGTTGATCCAAATGACCTAAACGCTCTAACACCTAATCACTTTCTTATGGGTTGGTCAAATATTGATGCCTTACTCCAAGGAGATATTGAAGGGAAAATTCCTCGGCGGGAATGGAGAAAATGCCAGATGTTGATAAGATCCTTTTGGCAAAGATGGACAAGAGAATATCTACCCACACTTAATAAAAGAAATACTTGGAACAAAGACTCGCGACCTTTAAAAATTGATGATATTGTGACACTGGTTGATGAAAATACAGCAAGGTACTCTTGGAGGCTCGGACGAATCCTCAAAACTTATGCAGAAGTTGAAGGACGAATTAGAGTAGTGGACATCAAAACCAAAGATGCAGTATACAGACGACCAGTGACGAAGATTTGCCGCCTGGAAGTCTCGAATGATGAGGAATAGAACAGAAGTTGTAAAAGTCTCTTTTACGGGGTGGAGAAATGTTATGTCCTATATGTAGAGTTTGTTAACATGTTTTATTATTATTGATTAGTACCCTCAGTACCTTTGACAATGGTTGTCATTGTCAGATAAAATTGTGAGATTGGACGAAATAGATTCTCATAAAAAGATTAATATTGAATTCAATTGAAATAAAGACTTATTTCTTGTTACGGCGAAGTAACAGATGGCATCCTTGATATCATGGCACAGCAAATACAGGGTGTATTTTTAGTTGAGGTTTTCCTTTTAACTTGAGACAGGACTTGATAAAAGAAGCAAGTTTCTCAAATGACATTTTCTCGAAAACTCAAGAAAGAAGGAGATGTGGCCAAAAAGAAACCAAATAAGTCCCTGTCCGTCAATTTTGAAAAGTGTCTTTAGGCTTTACATTTGAATGATAATTTTGCATTGCCATTATCTTTCAGAATTACTACACTTTTTGTTAGAATTTCGACTTCTACAAGGACACATTTGATCTTTTTCTATTTAGCCTCAACCTTTCTTTTTGTGTTTTCGAGAAAATGTTACTTTAGAAAATTGCTTCTTTTATCAAGTCCTGTAGCATGTTAAGAGGAAAACCACAAATCAAAATACACCCTGTAGTTCTTCTTTTGAGCCGATCCGCTAAAACTACAATCAATTGCAAACCAAGTTCACAAAAATGTATCATCAATTATTGAAATTCAATAAATTCATCATCTCTCACATCAAAAATATCTATGACTGAGACCGAACTTACACCATGTATTTTGTGTCTTGTTCTTTCATATCAGGACACATTCCTCGAAAATAATCTCTTCTATTCTCATATGAGAGATTCCTGAGTTTAAGTAGATACAGGCTTAGTTCTTGCTCAGTATTTTCTGCTGATAAAAAAGACTCCATCGAGAAATCGAAGTCACGAAAACTGCTCAGTCGATACGTGCTAGCTTTCTTGAGCAGTGTGAAAAACCACATTCTACCCGCACAAATTTATATGTGTCTGATTTCAAGCCGACAAAAAGATATAATGTAACTACGAGATGTTCACTCGTGTTAAATGTGCTGACAAGAAATGTAGCAATGAAAATTGTGACGAACTTTCAAACATTGCCGAACACCACTTTTTCATCCGCTGCAGCTATTGACACGAATGCTAATAACGACAGTCCAAACACTTGCTTCAACACTTTTTCTGTCATTATGTCGTCGATATTGAATCTCCAAACAGGTCGTTATATATTGTTAAAATAATTGGAATCACTTCTAACAACTTTGGTGTATCCCGCGCCAGTTATAATGAATCAAGGTGACGGTGTCAGTTGTAAACATGTCAAGTTGACGGACGTGATCAAATGCTTCAAAAGATTTTGTTTGAGCTCCGCATTTACAACTTTGATGCATTAATGGTCCGGCGTATTATTCTGGTGATGATGCGCACACCGACTTTTTTCAAAATTTTCAAGTGATTTCACCGAGCTCTATTTTTGGCTATGGTAAAGATATGAAGGACTGTCCATAGGTAAAGAATAAGGTACAGTAAAACAACAACTTGGTCACCATGGTTTCTCTTTTTTTTTTTTGACACCTTTGGACCAACATTTTTTTTTCAAGCCGGCAATACATAAAGAAAGAGTTGACGTCTTCTGTAGAATGTCTTGTTTTTGCTTTATTTTATACAGGGTGTCCCACTAAAGATGCCACGTACTTGATTGTCTTTCGTACTCGATATGAATTTACATAAAATAAAGGTTAATTGATCTAACTCGTGGTTTTACGTACGTGCAAATTAACCCTAGCTTATACACGGTTCGGAGAGTTGGGTGTGGTAAAATGTTGAGCACCACCAACTTGTAACAATCCAAATTGGAAGATCTCTCAGTTGTTACGAGACACGAGTTAACATCAATAACCCAAAACAAAACAAATGGTAAAACATCAACTAAACAATACTCAGTTAATCAATTCAACAACAATATTCATTCAACAGTGTATAATATGAATAAAATAAATAAAATGTGAGTAGGATCGAAAGCGTTCTAACTAAAACTTCGATAAAATTATAACGCAATAAACGGGCGAGTGTGATCACACCTAACAATAAGGCCGCAATGCGTCAATTACTCACTTCTATGTCAACTGACTGTTATCAAATTGGAAAATGTGAAAGTAAAATGAATAATAATATACACTGCTGTTTAAATAATTTAAAAAAAATAGAATCTCTTAGCTGTTTCTTGACTTCTAGCTCTGGTGGTATTCTCGTCTAGTCCAACATTGACTCAGAATGATCTCCCATAAACCTCTTGTACTCTCAAATAGTGAACTACACTGTCTTCACTGGCAAGGTTCAGATCAGGGAAAATACCATTCAATAATTAGATGACATGAACAGAGAAACTCTCAGGAAAAATAAAAAACCCTAAAAATATAAATGAGAAGAGAAGTAACAAGAAGAAAACGGCACTCACCATAAGATGTTTGGGTTTTGAGTATTTATTCCAAATTCACCGGCACGCTTCCAGATTACTTAATTTGGAATGTTTCTGAGTTGACTGGGTTATGGAAAAGAATGGCATCTCTGAATAATGAATAAAATTGGAGAATTTGACATCTCACCTCGATCAAAAGAAAAACTGACAGATCCTTAAAAAAGATAATTTCACCACAATGCGCCACCAAAATCACCAAAATATCAGACTCTCTGATAATCGACGCCTCAAGTGGGAAAAATTGAGCAATCCGCTTCTAATCCGTTCACGACAACGATAAAAGATGAAGCGTTTCGCTATCCAGTTTTTTTTTTTGAAGTGAGTGTCACAGAAACGTAGGTGACTATTGTCAACCCTTCGGTCACCAGATCAAGGTATGTTCATAGGAACATTGTTCGGAAATAATTATTGTGCCCAGAACCCAGAGGATTGTTGTATAAAGATAGATGAGTGGCATGAAAAATCACCTGTTACAAAGATGAATACAATCCAATATCTTAGTAACTCCTCGATCGATAACGTTTGTTTTTGGTTCTCATTTTCCTCGAGATATGAAGTATGATAACCCAAAGGGCCCAAAGGCGTACGTTTTAAAGGAGTCTGATTACCTACTCTGTTTCAGGAGTAAATTCATGTCAAATCCAATAGTTGGCATCGATTCATTATCACTCAAAATACTGAGATTCCAATTTTGATAAAGATTGACAACTCAGTCATAGAAATCTCAACTTAGTAGTCGAAAAAAAATAAAAAGAGACATTATTAAAAAAGGTTCTGCAGATACTGAGGTTTGCAAAATTCACATAATGGACAATTTGCATACATTTCCAAATGACTTGAAATTTTATAACGTATTCTAGAAATTATTTGAAAGTCACCACCAAAAATTTTTTTCCGAAATACCCAAAAATATACTAAATAAATGAAAAAGAAGACGCGAATTTCACTGTATGATCGCAAAAGGGGTGGGGCCATATTACTCTCCCGAGAGAGAGAGAGTCATCTCAGTCAATCCGGCAGACGGAGATAGATAGTGTATTCTGTGACGTAGAGAATGTTGATTGGCGCTCTTTAATCGGTGATTACTACATTATAAGAGGTCGTAGGTTGATTTTTTAAACATCAATGGCATCAGTACTTACTAATCCTTATATTTTTCATATTTCCAAAAAATGTGCAAATTGTCCATTACAGGCGTACTCGGTACTCCGAATTCGATGTTCATCTTTGATATTTTAAAAACAGTAGGAGGTGATGAAGCTTAAATTAAAATGGCAAAGATACGCATATTGGTGGTCACTAAAAGATGCCCTTTGGAAATTCATAAAATTTTGTGATAAATTTCGGGTTAGATATATTTGTGTGGAAAGCGTCCTCCTGATTCCTCCTATTCCAAATAGGAATCGTTAGTCAGGCATCATGTCAGCACTCACGCTAATGCAATAATTGTCAAATGGGTATTCTAGGCCTAGTGCTGGTGCACTTTTTCCTGTCAATCAATAGAGTCAGTAGTCCTCTGAAAAAGTGATAAGTGGCAATGGATAGGTGTAGCTGTAGGTATCAAAATAGAGAAAAAATCAAATTGGTATTGGAAAGTTCTCTTAAGTTTTTAGGAACGGGAGATGATAATGTGAGAAGAAAGGATGAAGGAGGAGAAAATAGTTGTTTACGTTACTAAGGCGATAAATGACTTTTTAAATTACGAGTCGAGATGTTTATGGACGAGGCGACGAAGGAGCCGAGTCTGGAATTTCTAGATGGGTAGTTCAATAACATTTAACGGCTGTGCATCGTACATTGTTTTGTTTCATACTGTGATAATTTTTTTAATCTATTTCTTGTCAAACCATACACTTAGAGTGTCAGTCCGCCTCACATTCTTACCATGAGATGGCGCCAGCCAACCCATGCTATCAATGCAATTCCACAGTCTTTGATGATGCAAAATGTCATTTTTGGAGTAGGCAAGTATTTTTTCACAGTCTCTGATGATGTAGAGTGTCATTCACCGGACTGGTTCTGGGACCGGTAGGTGATACTTTACGGTACAGTATGAAATAAAAATATTGAGGTGAGGGCAAGCCGGAGGAATATAATCAATATTTGAGCTGATGAAATCGGAAATCTCACATTATATACAAAGATTTTTATAACGGATATACGAATTATTGTAGAAAAGGATTGGTTCAATAAATATTATTCAAAAGAAATGTAGGCCCTCAAATTATTTAGAATTTTTATGTAGTATTTTTCTGTAAAAAATGTTGGTAATAATATTGAGAGAACACAACTTTGTAGATACCTATTTATTTTTTTCAACCCTTAAAAACTGCAAGAATCAGGCTTAAGAAAGTTCTTATGACCAGACATGAATGATGTTGGTCTAAAATTAAAATGCAGTATTGTCAGAGGTCACACATTATCTTCAATTATGAAATTCTCACTCACCATTGTTGAGCACACAAGCTCTATTTAGAGAGCATTGTCGCCATCATTCTATCGAGTTACATATTTCCCAGACCATTTTTCACTTGACACGACGACCCACGTTTCGTAGTACGGCTCGATGCGATCCCAAGCCCGAGGATATACGAAAAACAAGCAAAAACTTATTGAAATAGTGCGGCGCGAAGTCGAGACAAAATTATCTCTCGGATAACAGCGAGATCAATTTCGTCGTATTGGAAAAAGTGCGGCATTCGAACAATAAATAGGATGAGCGTTCATGTTCATAGAATCAAAGCGGGCGGAAAATCGAACAAAAACCGTTGTCGCTGGATCTAGTCAACATGTTCATGGGCATACTGGGAAAAATCGGTTTGTGTTGTGTAGAGTGCGTTGTCGTCTCACTCGTAAATAAACTAGTTCAGCCATTGAACAAGATGGAATAAGCCAATGGAGGTGTCAATTTTTGTTGTGACTTAGGCTTTATTCGTTGTCTCTTACCATAGGAACCTATTATATCGTTCCAATGATTTGCCTCTGAGAAAAATATTGTGGAATTTGCATGTGATTCCCAGCTCTTTTCTAGGGTATGTGATAATATCAAGCAAAGTTGAGTGATTGCTGTTCATTTCGCAAACATTTAACTTGCAGCTCCCTCAACTCCGACCTTTTCTACACTTATTTTTTTGAGTAATCGACAAACCTTGTGATAATTTATTTATTTATTGACGGGTTAGGTCCATTAAAGTAATGTATACATTCCAAATAAAGTCAACCAACAGCAAAGCCATATCAAGTATTTGGATCCGGC
The DNA here is from genome assembly GCA_958502075.1 of Orchestes rusci. Lineage (NCBI taxonomy): Eukaryota > Metazoa > Arthropoda > Insecta > Coleoptera > Curculionidae > Orchestes > Orchestes rusci. Next base: position 100,172,270 of record OY293304.1, read on the forward strand.
AAAAATCAAGGTCCGGAGTACATTTCATTCTGGATGCCTGGGATAAGAAAGTGGGCGCCACAGTTTGTCCGGTGTTGCTGCGATGGAACGTGTAAGTTGAGCGGGTGACCTTTGTAGGTGAAGAGCCAAACGACTTTAGAAACAAGAGCAAAGCTAGGTTTCTTCCGTTTTTTCAACACATCAGACATTCATGTAAAATCGATTATGAAATTAACTGGTGGCACGATTCCAGCTTTGTTTGCAAATACACGGATGAATCTTCTTTGAACTTAATTATTTCATAGACTATATTTGAGTTGTTTTCACACCATGCCACCAAACTGTCGAGATCAGACTCAAGTTCCATCAGGCAATCCTGTTCCGATGTAATGCGAGTATAGATCTTCAAATTGTTAACAAAGTAAAGGAATTTGGTACTTAAGAAGCACTTAATAAACACTTAATAAATTAGAGTTTGATCCGTTCGGTCTGCTTTCTGTCTGTGAGGTGATCAGCAAACCATTAATGATAGAGATTGCAGTCTGTTGAGTGATATGTTGTGACTTACTTGGCCAAATGCTTTTGGAAGGTTAGTAGTGTAAATTGTATGGAAAACACCTCCATCTTCATGTGTCGGGCATAGGTACTCGTATGGTGATACGCGAGGTGATACGTTCGTCAGCATGGGACTCACAAGATTCACTAGCTGTCAAGTGATCAGGGACCTATTTGAATTTAGGAATACTATACTAGGGATACAGGCGCCCTGCTGAATATCTTATCAAGTGGAATAGAAGGCTTGAATGAGATTTTTGAACATTATATTGAGCATTCCGGACTAAAGCAGGTGATGCCAGTTGATGTTAGTTGGTCAAATTGAAGTTTGCTGAGTTAAAATATAAAAACAATATAATATGCCAAAGTTGTGACCATCAATTGTGGGTGATCAGCAGATTCATCAGTGGCACGGATGACCACAGCGCTCTCGTCATACGATAGTACCAGGTCGAGTCTGGCAGAGATATCTGACCATCCATTATTCAAAGACTACGTTTATACTGGAGAAAACTGAAGCAACGCTTGTGTTTGTATTTCCAGTGTTCAATTTGAGCGGTGAACTTGAAAGGAAAATCGGCAAGCCGAAAAATCAAAAAAATAACTACAGAATACTAAGCAACTCCTCTTTTTCTCCAGAAGCCAAAATAATAATATGATGTGAACAAACTTTAGTATCAATAATATATATTTAGACTTTGCTAGAAGTTGCATTTTATAAGAACCTATACCTACTTAATTACCAGTTTTTGAACTGCTCTTTTTTTTTAAAACGATCAATTGGCCAAATTCGCAGTCATGCATTTTTTGTATGAAGAAGCTCGAGGTAATGATGCATTAGCACAGAGATTGTAGCGGGAAAGTGGCTCCTTGCTCGTCTACTCGTCTACTCGTCTCAAGCATTATCTTGCTTTTTATTTTTGATAATGATATGAACCGTTGATTTATCTTCACAGCCTAAACGAGAGGTTGCAAAAGCTCGGTCGGTTATAAATGCTGTGAAAGATGACGTACTGGCACGTACTCATAATGAGCTCAACACCTGCAGCCAACATTCACACCCATACAAGCTGCTGAAGGTAAAGGATCTTAGACCTTGTGCCAAACTTTGGAAACAGACAACAAGTGGACAATCAATGATAATGAAGGAAAACACAGAGACAATGGATAACCAAAAGGCGAAGCTGCTACAAACGGCAACAGACTACATGGTGACCAAGAGCTGTCTTGAGAATAAGATAGTGGTTGAAATGCCTTCCAGAGAAGACTGGGTCCATCAAGAATCCATTCTAAGCAAGGAAGAGATCTGCATCTTTCCTATTCTCTACAGGCGCAGCAAGGACAAATACAGGCACAGGAGCAGGGATATACTCAAAGAAACTAAACAAACAAGAGTCTATCAAGCTTGAGAAATGACGTGACATTTTGCATGCAGAATTCATTGCCATGAAAAAAGCAGCCAACCTGCTGCAAAGATTGGACTACTGGACCACACAACAAGAATTCGAAATCTATGCAGATAGCAAAGCAGCGTTGAGACTACTAGAATCAGATATAGTAAGATAAAGGCATGATACTAAAACACATAAGACATGATCGATTGCTGGATGAAATTAGAACCAAGCCGCGCATGTCATCACTGCGCAAGGTTAATTGATATGTGAAGGTTGTGCCGTTACTAGAGAATCGGAAATGCACGAACGTTAAACCGAATCGATCCCATATTGGTGACATTGACGAGCTCCATTATTGACGTTCCTGACATCGGTGTGTCATCTTAATGTCATAACATATCCGTATTTCAGGGTATTAAAACTTTTTTTACCTAGCGTTGGACATTTTTAACGTGTTTGAAGGTAAGTTATTACACAGCTTTTAGTATACAGTGAAATAACTCCTCATTGTTAAGTGTGAACCATATTTTATCTTTTTTTTTATGTTTATTTGAATCACGGGACCGAATCGGAGCCGACTGACGTCATTCATGTCTGAATTCTGATTCGTCCGACTCCCGAATGTATAACGACGCGACCTTATTACTATCAATAAACTTTGGTTACTGCGAGTTTTAAGTGAGGTTGGATGTAAAACATCAATACCGTAACCTAGTAATTTTGTTGATCAAGATTTGAAGTCCCGGCGTGACAATTATCTTATATATGTTTAAGGTAGGTCACGTGATGACTGATGTGCAAAAGTTATTATATTATGGCGTGAGCATATCTTGTTGGTCACGATCAAACTATTGAGAGATACAGTATTTGGAAATATGGTAAAGCTACACACCGACAGCTAGAAAAATCGGAGCGACTGCAACACATCGAGAGTGTGGCAAAACTTGGATATGGAAAAAACAGGGAAGAGCGAATCCTCTGTGAGCACCATTGTGGAAGTAATCACTGGACACTGTGAAATCGGAACTATGCTCCGAAAATGGGACCTTGGGACTGATGAGCTCTGACAGGACTGCATCGAGGAGAATGAGACGATAGAACATCTACTGTGCCACTGCCTAACTCTGAAAAAAAGAAGCCTCAGGAATTTGGGACAATGATAGCTTGAAGACTTGGAGGAAGTGGAAAATGTACACATCGTGTTAATTTTGAACTTCATGAAAGCCATGGGATGGTTTAGAACGAAGAAGAGAAAGGCTGCAGGTAAAGACCAGGGGAACACCTCTCCTATCAAGGGAACACATGCAATGGGCCATTTGGCCTTCGAGTGAACGCAACGCGAAGCGAGAGACTGCGAGGCAGGGCATACCCTCCGCAACTTAACCTGACCAAACCTATACCTGGCGACGACCTTTGACGGCTACAACTGCAATAGACATGATTGGAGTAACCGGAACCCTCCAGGTACTCACATCAGGAAATTATCAGAAGAAGTTTGCTGTTGATGTTTAGGCAGTTATTTAAGGGAATCATATAAAGTCATATGTGCTTGCTGCTACTCACCAGCCCTCCAGCTGCGAAGGGATCTATTTTACCAGCACGAGGTGTGTCTAGCGCATTTAACCCGCCTTGCTTTCCTGGATCAGACCAACAACAACCGATGGATTGGTAGAGATGGTCTCGTTCCTTGCCCATCAAGGGCTCCGGACCTGGCCTACCTGAGGAGCAATCGAACTGCTGATATACGAAACTTCCGTGAAAACTTGGATGGACGAGACTCCCAGAGTCTTTGTTTCTGCCGACTTTATGAGTACCTAACGATCCAGACGTTTGCGTGCCTATGCTTCGTTTGTTTGGGACCAGTACACTTGGGACTCTTTCCCTTGAGTCGCCTTTTGAGAAAGAAAATCAGATGAGCTGGAATAACTCCTCTTGTCAATGGACAATTTGCACATTTTTTGGAAATATGAAAAATATAAGGATTAGTTAGTACTGAGGCCATTGATGTTTAAAAAATCAACCTATGACCTCCAATAATGTAGTAATCACCGATTAAAGAGCGCCAATCAACATCCACTTCGTCTCAGAATACACTATCTATCTTTGTCCGTCGTATTGACTGAGATGACTCTCTCTCTCTCGGGAGGGTAATATGACCCCACCCCTTTTGCGATCATACAGTGAAATTCGCGTCTTCATTTTCATTTATTTAGTATATTTTTGAGTATTTCGGAAATTTTTTTTCGCTGGTGACTTTCAAATAATGTCTAGAATACGTATATAAAATCTCAAGTCATTTGAAAATGTATGCAAATTGTCCATTACTTCTCAAAAGAGTACGCACATGAAGCTCTGATGGACAAGAGAAGTTGAACACAAAAGTATCCAATCATCAACCTTGTTTCCACCTTCAATCAAACTCTCTAGAAAGTGAATGAATCAAAGCATAATCATTCTAAATCGAATATTAATACTGTTTGATAGAGACGCGTGTCCCACTTCAAACCTCTTGATTCTATTGACAATTGGTTAACGCCCACTCAAATATAAGAGTACAACAAAGATATTGTCCAACTCATCAAGTTATGAGTATTTTATAAGATGCAACGGTAATTCAAATTAAAATCATGAAAACGAAAATAAAAACCGTTCTATTTCGACTAGTCAGACAGTGTCGGTACGTGACAACCCAATGCCGTTGGCGTTCTTCTCACACGAAGAAGAAGCGATTCATATTTATCGTTCGCATGTCCTACGATCATATCGTCTCACAATATAACTGTTTGCAGTACGTGCTCGACTACCACTTTGAATATATTGACACTTTGCGGTCGCTACTGCTGATTTCTGACTTTGATTGATGGGGATTTCCAATTACGCGGGAGTAAGGTGACCAATTCTGTATAATGTGCTCATGTACGGTCAGTAATTATCCAGAATACTAAAATTGTCAATTATTATTACTCGAAGTCAGAGTACCACAACAGATTACTACTGCTACTTTATTCAAAATCACATCCCCTTGAGTGTGATGATCTATTTTTTGAATAATGTGTACATCTGATTGATATAGTTTGAGAACGACCAACTAAAGAGTATTTCCAATGTCTGGAGAAACAGAATAATCTCAATTCACACTATTTAAAACAGTTATTTTTTTACCGCCCGTAATATGCCAACATACCAGGCCAGGGTGAAATAAACACATATGATCTGCCGAATCGTTTCACTGTCTCTGATCACGTGTAGTTTGTTAAACCATGAATAACAAGAACTATCAAGCCACTGCGGGGATTTGATCAAGATGATATATATTTAGAAATCTGTCAGGAAAGCGACGCAATTAATGTATTTCTTATTACCTTCTTATATTTTCTTTTCTGCAAAAATATCTCACATACTAGCCAATGGAAGATCTAAAATTCTAAATCTAAAAACTTGATTCAGAACCATGATAAAGTGCTGTGAAAGACCTTTTGAGAGAGGAAAGGAGAACACGATATCAAGAACAAACAACATAGTCAATAATGAACTCCAGAAATGTCATCATCACATATAGTAAACGCCAAGAAACTTTCGATCTACGTCATCGTTGCCACCAAGCAAGTTGTTATGAAGCTTGCTGGTGACCAAATTTGGTCACCTGCAAATCGCATAATAACTCGCTAGGTTGCAATTATGACGTGAATCGAAAGTTGTTTGGCATTTGCTGTAAATGCAATTTGTAGAGGAAGACGTTAATAGAGAAGAAATGTCAGTTTTCAGCGAATTTGAAAGCCTTCGAGGCTAGTCGATGTCTATTTGGTCGGTATTTTGCTTAGGCGGTATCATTTGGTTTCTGGCAGTCAAGATTTTTAAGATCACATTCGAACAATACTCCTGGCTTTCAGGGGCCCGCAACACAGAACAAACCGTTGTAACAAGTGCACAACTTGGTAAACATTCACCTTCATGTGCTTAGAATTTGAAAAATGGTAGACTACGATATTTTATTGGTTACATTTTATTTCATCAACAGCCAGCGACTACGACACAGTAGCAGCGACTGATTCGCCATAAACTTCCTGTTTTCTCCCGAACTGTGAAGCAACGAATATGCTTTGTGAAAATCAAAGTATCGAGAAGAATATTTTTGATTCAGCTGTTGCTAGATTATCAAGATGAGAAAATAATACAACTACTAATTATCCGTGAAGAAATTCAACAGAAAAGGGTTGGAATCAAAACTTTTCCTTTTGCACTTAATAGGATTTGTGTTTGCGATCATAAGTTGGTAGAGATTTGATATTGAACCAACAATTTGTTCATCTCTAGCATTTGAAAAAGTATTTTCTTCATTATTTGCTGCCAAACATTGTTGATTTAGTCTTGACGAATCGGTCGTAGTGACTGGGTCGTTGTCGTCGATGACCAGTGGCTGTGAAGGAGAACCAGGCTTTACAAAGACCATATTGTTTTTCGTATTCCAACTAGTGCACCAATCAACATTTTTTGTGAATAGGAAAAAATGGCTGTTACTCATCTTGGAATAGTAACAAGGAAACCGTCATAATGTATCCAGAGTAAGATTCAATTACAAAAGATGACAAAGCGCTATCGTCTCTTATCATCAGTGTCCTCAACTGAGAGCGAGACTTGAACGTAAGCTACGCTTATGATTTTTTGAAATCATGAGTCTCTATCAGAGGATGCTCAACACGATATGGCCTTGTCGTTGGATATAGAGACTCAACAATATGGTCCATCATTATACTCTCTACTTTATGGTATAGTACAAAGAGCAAATACATACACGAACCCAGACTCAGACACCAACACAACTAATCAAAATATGACTAGAAAGATCAAGACTTATGGATATTACGGACTCTGTTGCACAATTTCATCAGTCCATTTTGGATATCTTCAACTGTGTGCCGGTAATTCGATAAATATTGATATTCCGATTTTTGTTATATGACTTGCCAACATTATTTTATCACATACTATCACCCCCCTAAGTTTCCTGACGTTGTTCCGGCACACCCCGTTTAGTGAAAAAAAGTATTCGTAATCTTAGATGGACATCATAGCTCTAAAAACTAATTTTATAACTACAATTTCATTTATATCACAGCCAGTTCGGTTGCTTTTAAGGGAAACGCACTGGGTCCAAGGTTACGATTATGTGCCGTACCTGACAGAGTTCATCCATTGGGTTTTATAAAGCTCGCACGTGAGAAATAGCACTCTCATATTTCGCGTGGTCTCTCGAGTAATATTCACATCTCTTCTACTGCCAATCCGACGCTTTATGTCCTTCTATTGCCATTTGTTAGCAATGATTATTGCTTGTCGATATGCTCCAAATGCGGTTTTGCCGGCTGAAATTATTGCCACTGGGGAACTGAGAAGATTGCCTCGAAAGCCCGAGTTTATAATCGTGTTTTTCATTTCTTTTGTCATGTTGATTGGATCTGGCATTTGGGATGTCTTATTGCGTTCTCATGGTTCAGAAAATAGTTTCATTGTCTAGGCTTAATCTGGAGAATTAAATCGAAATAAGAGACATAGCAAAAGTTTGAACATGGAGGAACATTATAATATTATTTATTATAGAAAGGAAACGGCCACGTTTCCTCTTAACGTAGATGATATTCTTTTAAGGTATTTATTTGTTAATAAACAAAAAATGGGCCGCAAATTCTTGCCTATTGATGCGATATTATTTATTTAAAATAGTCCGTATTCAGCATTAGACCGCAACACAATTTTAAGCTTCTCCCTTTGAAAATAAAATATGGTTAGCATTAATCTCGGCGTTAGTAGACGAATTCTTGTAGACACTATTTGGAGTGTAGTGCTACATTACATTATTAGCTATAGTGGTGCATGGTGTTGTAGATTTATTTGAAATACGAATTATTCCTCTTTCAATTCAGAAGTATCTGAATTATGTTCAGTTCATTTTCAGTAGAGTAATAAACACTTGATCTAAAACACAAAACTTTTTTCAAAAACTGGTAATATTTGTGAAGCTAGTATCTTTTCATTTCATTTTTCAAGGGGGAAAATTCAATTTCTTTATTTATGAAGGTCTAAAAAACAGTAACAGACAATTTTATTTTTAAAGAATCAATAATCTTGATGTCTTAACTTGATTTGCCTCAACCTCACCCAATCCAAAAGGTTCTCGAAACACAATACCCACATTTAGCGTTTAAAAAGGTTATGTGGAAGAGGGTCATGAGGAAAACATTTTTGGAGTTCACTACTAATAAAAACTTCCTGTATTCCTTACCGATATCGAGTGACACGTTCTAAAAAAAAACATTTTATTTTAACAGTAATAATTTTATAAGTCCCGCGTTTTGTTAGAATTTAATTTAAAGTGTAGAAAAACAGTGCAAGCAGTGTAGCGTGTTTGTTTAATCAGTGTAGGATGCATCATTACTGCACTAGTTAGACCAGGTCAAGAGGAGGAGTATATTTTGTAAACAAAGCTTCTCTTAACCCAACAAAACATGAAGATCGAGATAATTTGGTGTTAAAAATCAGTGTGGAAAAATCCATCGGTGTTTGTGAAATGTTTTGTATGTTTTTCAGGTTAGAATATCTCCACTAAATTCACTTACCCGTTTGGTGTGTATCTCTTACACTGGTAGCCATAAGTTACATCAGCAATCCGCACTACATTATCCTACACCGAAATAACAAACACACCTATAAGCAAGATCAGGCTCAAGCTATTGTCCTTTTCTGGCTGGGGCAGCTCTACTATTGCTCTACATGCATTCGTTCTTTTATGCGTTTACATGATTTAAATGGGAGAAGCTTGACATTTCTAGTGCACCCAACTGATTCCTATTCTTATTACAGTGGTGTTGGAAGTGAGTTTTTTTTTGTGCTATGGAATCGGTTATAAATAGTCGTTATTATGACTACCAAACAAGTCCTTTCAACCAGATTGGAGGTTTCCGAGGTGAAGAGGGAGTTGGAGGAACGTGATTTGGAGACAAGTGGGAAGAAAGCTGATCTGCAACAAAGACTTTGTGAGAATTAAATGGAGAATTCAAGATTCCTGATCCCAACGTAGTTGAGAAATTGTCCAAGAACTCGAAAGATGAATTGGAAGAGAACTCTAGGAAATTGGAAGAGAATTCGAGGAAATTATTGGAAGAGAAGTCCCAAGAATCTTCTAGAGCTATGAAAGAAAATTTCGATGAATCTTTTAGAGCTATGGAGAAGTTGTGTATAGTGGTACCAACATTGAAAATATTTCAAATGAACGTTTTTTTTTCAAAGAGCAGTTGTTGCTGTATAGAAAAAAAAACAAAGTTTTTTTTTTGTTATTTTTAGACTTGAAAAAGAACATCAATCTATAACAATAACTTGAAAAAACTAAAACTATTTTATCGAAATGTCAAATGCCTTCCTTTATTTTTTCACAATATGCCAAATCATAATACAAAATAACATTTTGGAGCATTTATTCATTGTTCCAAGTCTCCTGCATTTTCGTGTCTAGTCAACAATACTTTGCTTTTTAAATTATTGTCCTTGATAGAAAAAATCTGAGAGTGTGAGGTCGGAGGTTCCAAGTTGAAATATGCTCACATCGGTTGACCGTGGTGAAGGGTAGCTCCAATCTGTTGAATCCCTACATTTCCGAAGTTTGGATCAGCTAACTTCTTAACTCCTAAAGAATATTGGTTTGGAACATTTGTACTTATATTCCAGTTAACGGTTATCTTTTAGTGAAAAACGGACCGACTATGTGCATGGGTTCCAAATATTTCATCCGACACATCAACTTTCTTTGGATACTGCGACTGCGTGCACTTCCCGCATCAAATGGGGAAAAAAATATCATTTCTCAAAAATAGCAAAAGATGTTTCTTCGGACAGCATGCGAAATAGTGAAGATGTTTGCAGCTGCCCTTTCGACAAAAAATACTGTTAACGAATTGTGATAGCGGAAATTATCCAAATGAGGTATGTGTGATTTCTTTTTTGTTTAAACCGTTCACTTCCAGAGCTTTTGAAAAATGCTTTCCAAAAATGTTCATTGGTGTTTTGAGTGAAATTAGTTGAAATAATACATCTTATGGGCTTTTTACTTTCTGTTTATTACAGTAAGGTTCACCATACTTTTTGACCAGCGTCTTATGACTTGAGCAAGCATACCATGCATGCTCAAATGAGGGATCCAGATAATTTGGAATAAAATGAATTCCTTTTATTGATAGAATTCAAGAAAATGGTTCGTTCAGCGTTTTTTCGTATTCAAGATAAGTTTTGAAGCTGATACTTCACTGCACAGGTACAAGCTCAATCCATGACATAGGTATTTTTCATCTTGAATAGATGAAAGCAACTATCAACATTTGAATCTTTTCGTCTCCGTCGGTAGGTTTTGATTTTCTAAATCAAGAATATCGCACGCAGTAATGTAACCTGTATGAATTCCCATTTTTTTGTGGGCTACACAAGCAAAATGTCAGTACTCAATATGGCAAAATCATCTTCAAAAATGCTTTTCATAACTCCATGTGAAAAAGTGACAATTCCCGAGCACTGCTTTGGAGGAATGTTCACGATCGCTTAGCATATTCATCGAGAACAATGAGATGAGTCCTGGCCGCAGGGTGTAAATTTTCCAGAACTATTTGCGACCGTGCAGAGCGGCGGCAAGCTATATTATTCACTTCAGAGCATAGAATAAAAGAATTCAAAATATATTTCTGTATGCGATTTTTTCGTCACCGTCCCTCTTTGGTATTTCATGTTTATATTCGCCGTTGTCGCATATAAATATCAACCTTTTTCAGAGCGGCCGTTTTGTAGCTCGAAGATATGCGCGGACGGCGCATCTTTATTGCCACAATTAGAGGACGCTCCGTAGTGTCACTGGTCGGCCATTATTGCCCTAAGCTAAATGAATATTATACTTGGGATATTATGTGACATAAACAAGGCTTCAATTAAGTCTTTATGAGCGCACGTAAAAATTTATTCCCAGCTAAATGATGCCAACCCTTTTATCACCTGAATATGTGTTTGTTATCCTGATGTCTATCGAAGCATCAACAGAGTTATTGAGGGTACATAAAAGATCTTCCAGTCGTCAATCAATTAATTTCGTGACATTTGTCTATTCACTTCGGGAATATTATGATTGTGCCACATCTCATAGGTATCATCAAATCGAAAAAATGTGAACTTTCGCCATATTTAACAAGATATGTTTCCAGAAACTCAAACGCATCATCAGAGACACCAAACTTAATTCAACGAAAAAGGTGATCTCGATGGATTGTTTTAACCGTTTTGGCCTTGATCCACAGAACAAGTACGGGCATTAGAGTTGTTAAATAATAATGAGGCGATAGTAAAAAGATGAAAAGGCTGAGCAGCCGAGCTAGCAAAAGACATTTCAACAGAAAAATAATCAACTGGTAGGACATGTTCAACAATTCACATCATCAGTTGTGAAGTATTCAATACCCATATCACCTTTTGGAAAAAAACGAAAAGAATCTGGTCTTTTCTTATTTTCTTTTCGGGACTTCTTTGTCCTGTTGAAACAAGTATCAACCCTAATAAGACAGCATTTGTAGGCGTTTTGCCAAAAGCTTCACTTGACATTTATTAAGTAAATGAAAGTGACTCTGAAGTTCAGGACATTCACCAGCAATCCCCATCAGTTCCAAATTTCAAAAGGAAAGTATGGCAAACGCTATCAAATGCCTTCGACAGATCAGTATATGGATGACATGAATCTGACTGCCGCATGCCATCTTTCATAGCGGTAGCTAGTTAGTTAATATGATAAACGCCCAAATTAGTTGATGTAGAACGACTTCTGAAAAAACCATGCTGGTTGTCTGACAATATAATCCACTATTATTCATCATTAATTAACACTTTTGATCAGAAAAGGTAGACTGGAAGTGTCTTGCGAAGGCATCTTCTATCACTTGGGGGTCAGATGACATATTATAATATGTCATATAACATGTGCCAACGAAACTAATATTAATTCAGAAAAATACCCCTTATGTTATACCTACACCAGAACATAAAGCCCTTATTAACAGAAAAAACAAGCAATTTGAACAATGCTCCAACTATAGGAAGCAATGTGACTATGACAGTAACTGAGACGGGAAAAAATATCTAAAGCGGTGCATACACGGACGTAGATGTGGTACCACATCAACGCGCAACCTAGATCGTCGTGCATCAACGTTGACAGATTTCAAGCACAAACAGTGAGGAATGTTTGGAGACATGATGGCACTGATTGCGGTTTTTGTATGGCAGTGCGCAACACGGTCACACAAAATTGACTCGAACACTGCAGAACCCCTACCTGACTGTACATGAATATTTCATCGCACACTCATGAACGCACATTTATGTATTCGGGTTCTGACGAAATACAAGTACAACGTACTTTTTGTATGCACACACAAGTACGTGATCAAAAAATGACCATAAACGTCATCTGTCAAGTCATCTGCGTCCGTGTATGCCCCCTAAACGCATTATAGTTATAGGTGTCATCATTGATGTCATTTTGGACAAGTGAATTGTCAAATAACACACTAGTGTGTTATATTCCATAACTCACTAGTCTTTATAGAGTATGGATAACTCACGTCACCGTGGCAACCAAACGAACAGCCTACTTTGACCAAAACGTAAACATGTCACTGTCTAGTCATTATGACACTGATATTTATATTTCATAATAATTATTATCTCATAAAAAAAACGATGTCTTCCATTTGTTGAATAAAACATTGTAGGCCACTCGTGTATCATGTTTCTCAAGTAACTTCAGAATGTATACCACCCGGCCTTATATATCTTTCTCGCGTGACTAATTTTCGACATGATGCACTAGTACCATGAATAACTATAGGTAATTGAATTATTGTGCTATTTGATCCATGTTTCTAACTTTGCATCCCTATAAATAATATCAAACAATTTTGGTCCTCTGTGAATAATCCCAAGAAGAGCAAAAACCTGCCCAAACATCTTGTATCAAGGGTCAATTGAAAGAAAAATATGCACAAATGATATAGAAGTCCTGCCCAGGTATCTGAGGGGTCCGTTAGACTGTCGTCATCCCACACACTCATTACTGAGGTCAACATTCTTAGAAAACTTCTTAACATCGACATCACAAAAAACACTCACCTTGATAAAATATCACCGTATTTTATCAAAGAGTGCGCAACACTGCCTGGAGAAAATCCATAGGCCATTTCAGAACATAACCTTGAAGTCAGCTGATTGTACCGTAAACAAACTTTAACCTCTGATTGTCATTTTTTCCCTTCACTTTCTGAGGCATTTTTCGAAATGCAAGTGTGCAATATGGTTTTGTTGTTGCGCGAAGTTAGAAGCAGGAAGCCCAGAAATTTCGATTTAATACAAGCAAAAAATCTCGATTGTAAACAACATAGACCCTTTTAGTAAAATTGATTCAGACTTTGATGCAAGCCCTCAGGGCTTTTCAAAAATAACTTATATAGACATAATTAGTTATTTGGTGTCTACCACAAGTTATTATACTGCATAAGCAGTTGAAATCTTAAAAAAGTTTGAATGATGCTTTCAAAAATTTGAAGGCCGGGTTTTGTACTCACTGTGGTAGTTGCAATGCAGACCATATTATTATCAGAGCTAAAGAGAGTTATATTTACATTATCAGTCTTTTTTTCTTGATGTCTCAATAACAATTTAATCGATTTTTTTGTTATATACAGTGTGACCCATTTGTTTTGGGAACACCCTGATAAAAAGTTTATTTCTTAACCGATTTGGTTCATTTTTTTTTTTTGGATTGTAGAGCTCGACAAATTGTATATTCTTGGCAAAAAGTGACCTTCGCCATTCTGACTTCAAGGCCTACTATGTTAGTTTTTAAGAGCAAAATTTCAGGAAACCATATTAGAGATTTTTTTAGAAAAAATCTGTGTGCGCCACTGGATTCAGCATCCTTTAAAACGGGTCTATACAAATTTTCAACCGAAAATATCAAGTTGAAAAAAATTAAAAATTCGCACTTTAACAATTTTTGATTCTATCAAAAGAAATGAAAAAGCATTGAAGTTGATGGTGGTTTGGTAGAAGTTACAAATTTTTAGTTTTTTCATTTTTATTTGTTAGTTAGTTCGCGACGACGTTCGCGGCGTGGTTCGTGACGTCGTTCGGTTCGCTGTGTGTGTTCAACATTTTTTCTGATAAGATGTGTCAATTTAAGAATTCTGAGTTTGAAATAGGCAAGGAGATGTAAAGGGCAAGCCACATTCGAGAAATTGTCCAAAAATTCACAGGTTCCATCGAGATAACGCTTGTAGAGAAAATTCTTGTTTGTGCTAGTTGTGTTCGTGTGCAAATGCCCGATTTTCAATGATTTTGTGGATTTCATATCATTTTTTAACAAGAACTTATTGAATTCTCGAAAAATCATGTCAACAAATGATGTCAATACGTGACATTCAGTGAAAATTGTGAAAGTCGCCATCAAACCATACGAATTTAGCCACGTCCTACGTTCATGATTGAAAAAGAAAACCACACTTCACTAACTTTATGCTGATAATAAAATTAAAGATCCTACGGAGTTGAAGCAGTATCGGATCTGTTCAATTATTGTGGAATTTTCAGAAAGTACCCACATAAAATATTTGCCCCTTTTTCTGATAATCTGATAATCAACCAATCATGAAAACATTCATAACAATTCAGATAAATAAAGTCAGAGAGAGTTAACTGATAATCAACTTCAATTCAAGAGTCTTCAGAAACCAAGTGTTGGTAAAGCTTTAAGCTTCTGGACAATTAGAGTGAGTCTATCAAGTAATGAAACAATTAAAATTGCTTAGCGCTTTCCAGGAGATGTTAAGCTTCCGAGAATGATTCTGAAGAATTATTTGAACTGTTGAAAAAAGGGCTAGCTTAAATTGCTTTACTGGCTAAAATTTAATGGAAGGAATATAAATATCAAAACATTACAAACCTCAATAGATTATGCATTTTATCGACAACGAATTCCACTCCAACACTCTCTTCTTTCGATTCTCAAAAGTCAGCATTCAATGTTTATGTATCCATATTTGTACCGAAAAGCTGTTGCGACTGAATCGTTATGGGAAAACCGAAGCTGTTGTAAGGGACTACGTGGCAAATGCCGTTTCCAGTCTGAACAGATCAAATAGCAAACAAGATAAGTATAATGCACCGAACAACGTAAATCCATAAAATATTTATGCGAGTGTTTCCCAAGAGAATCAGATTATGACGGGACGACGGACCAGGACAACACTCGCAAAAGCGAAATTGAGTTCGAGCAACGAGAATGTGGACGTATGCAGGATATAAGCTGATATTTTCCCTGTGGTCCGCACAGTCCGGAACAGATTTAGCTGATTCTGAATAAGCTGCTAAGTGGCTTTTAGTCTTTGTTTGTTCAAGTTTTCCTTATTGTGTCTACTATTGGGATTTTACAATATTACAATGAAAGTAAATTCAAGGTGTTAGTATATTTTTGTGCAGTGTTTCTGTTTATTTCCCAGAATGTTGATATCTGATCATGTTCTTCTGTTCTTATGTATTATGTATGTATGATTGAAAAATGTATCATGATTTATGAAAAAAACGATACGTAAGTGCTTTCTGAGTGAAACCTCCTTCGTATAAATGGAAGATTGTCTAGAAAGCAATCAAGCTAAATTTTTCCAAACCCAAATAATCACTGTGCCAATTTATCAAGTCAATGCATTTCCAGTTAATCCCAAGCTCAGGCCAGATATCAAATGTCAGATTTATAAGCGTTAATGAGCAACATCAATATTACATCAAAGTTTAATAGTATCGGAAATGGAATGACAGACCAGACGAACTATAAGTCAACAATTATCAGATTCCCCAGGGCAAAAACCTATCTGATTTTAGCCCAGTCTTAGTCAGAACTTTTCCATCCCTCCGATGTTTCCAATCACTGTGAAGAAGCTGCAATTAAATCTCCCTTTATAGTTGATGGAATTTGGCGTTATTGCCTGACTTTTAGCTATCCCGAACGTGTTTAGTGTGTATTGGCAAGAAGTAAATCCCACTGAAGGCCATAAGGTTAGTATTTCATCGGTGGGAACAATGTGTGTTCTTTATCAGGAAACTTCTGGATCAGCAAAATACCCTCCTGGGACAAACTAGATATACTACAGGTTCTTGTTATCGAAATCTACGTCAACTTCTTATCACAGACCAGAATTCATTACATTCAAGTTCGAATATTTCCATTCAAAAAATAGATGCAGGAAATGTTACTGGAACTTGTCAGTTTTAAAAAACAAATTGAGATCTACTTAAAAATGTTCAAGCGACATATGTATCAATACATACGGTGAACGGCTTAAATATGGAATAAATCCATTTTAAATTTAGGGTTTTCGTTTTTTGGAAAATGCTCGGGCACGGCTGTTTTCTAATGACAAGTTCATGTAAACACGAGGAACAAAAAATAAAGTTATGACTATCAACTTCTTTGATTTAAATGGAAGGATTTTTGAATCCTGCGTGAAATTCAACCATTTTAAGAAAATGGTATTACAAATCCATATTATCAATTATTTACAAATGTTAATGTTTTTATTGGTTGAAAAAATGAATTAAATGTTCATTCTGCAACGTAAATAGATGGTGACTAATCCAAAATAGTTATTCACGTCACTAAGACGATAAATTTGAAATTACAAGTCAAAATCTTTATTTGTAATAATAATTTGTAGACATGTGGTTTGATGATATTTACCGACTGTGTATCGTACATTGTTGTGTTTCATACTGTGACAATTCATTTAAATCGGTTCAAAAGATGATGTGCTTTCTTGTTGTCTTAGCACACATTGAGAGGGTGGTGTCAGTCCGTCTCACATTCTTACCACGAGATGGCGCCAGCCAAACCATATCAACATTAGGTAATATACAGTGTGACCCATTTGGAAGCGAGCCATCCTCATAACCTTTTTAATTTATTGATCGATTTTGACGATTTTTTTTTTAAATGTAGAGAGAAGAAATGTAGGTATGTCCTCAAAATACACTGAGGCCATACGTCGCCCAGTTTTTTTTCCAAAAACTTTGTTTTCATTGTATTTTGACATGAGAATATTTTTTATTAAATGTTTATACTTGATATTTTTTTTGATAAAATAGCTATCGCACAAGTTTCGAGGTAAAATACTTCTTGGTGCATAAAAGAATCAATCGGTAATTTTTGATAGTTTTTCATGAAATTTGACACAGATCCATTTTAGGTTATGAAGAATCCAGTGGCGTAAACAGATATTTTCAAAAAAAAAACGCTAATTTGGATTCTGGATTTTTCAGCCTCTAAAATATGATCTAGTGGGCCTTGAATTTTGAAAAAACTTGACGTCGCCTGGCCTCAAAATTAACCTTTCCACTCTCCACATTAAAAAAAACGTCAAAATCGCTCCATAAATAAAAATGTCATGGGGGTGACCCGTTTTAAAATGAGTCAATCTGTAGATAGGTTACTCATGTTAGCAACATTTTATCTCAAGTTATTGATTAAAACCATGAGATGACGACAGTTAAACAATGCTATCACGAAAAAATGTCTAGAGAGTATTTTTACTGGGTAATGAAAAGAAATTTCAAAAACTAAATTTATTCGAAACGAAAGCGTAAGCGTATCATTTTCTTCGATTCGATTCGGTGAAGTGAAAAAATATTTTTTTAATGAAAAAAAGTGTTTTCACCAAATTTCAACAGAATACAGAAAGTCGTCACGATGAAATAGGGAAAAATCGATATTTTTTTGTAGCAGAGAAAAATAAATGTCGGGGAGTAACAAAAATACAAAATTTTATCAATAGGTCATCAAAAATAACAATGAATCGGCAACATACAGTGTTCTAGAGGATGGGCTCGAGGGTGGGTGTTGAATCGAGGAACGAAGAAATTTGGGAAAAAGCTTACCAGTTGAGAAATCCCTGCCGGATCCAAATTAATCCAAAACGTGATTTTAACCAAGAATCACCGTGAATTCAGAATAGCTCCTCATTCTTGGTGAGCATGAAATATGTATTCCTAGACTATTGTGGGATCTCTCAACAGATCACCAAAAAAGGGTATGAAGGAAAGGTACCTATCCCAATTCTCTACTTAACTAGCTAGAAAACTACTTTCACATGGTACAGTGAAGCTTAAATAACATTAAACTAGATTAAACAATTTGATAGTGACACAAAATATGAATTTTTTGACGCCAAATTGCTTTAAACTGGGTAAAAATCATCAAATATATTCTTATTCAACGACGAATATGCCGCTACCGCCCTTACAAGCCCGGAATATGTGGAAAATTGATTGGAATTTCTGGAGAATCCAATCAATTAACGCAATCGAAGCAAGAGTTCATCAACTCAATTTGTTTTATAATATTTTAGTCAATTGGTATTAACAAGCAGAAAACATAAGAAAATACCATCTAAACAACCTGAAGCCAGAACTTAAACTTTGAACCACAAAAACAAAACACCCAATATCAAACTGCGTTCAAAGTCTGGATGTATGAAGAAAATTAATCTTCAACAACTTAGATATTTTATTTTCTAATTCAATCCATAAATACATTTTATGAATTAACTGTACTCAACCTTCAAGAGCGATTGAGCTTGATGAAGCTAGGAATATCTAAAACTACTGTTTAAAATGGCTCACCCTCTGCAACTGGTTGAATGACAAGTTGTTCAACAGATTGAATTGACAGTTTTCGCGACCAGTTGAATTTGTGTATTTTGAAAAATAGTAGTATTCTTGACACTAATATATTAACCTCGTGAACCATTCGAAAATTTTTTAGTGCTTAAAAAGTATTTATGTTCGTTGCAAAAAAAAGCATAGTTTATGTTTTCAAAAGAAACATTTCTGGCTATCATGATTAAATGTATCATTGATTTTCTAACATAACATTCTTGAATATAAATCCATGAAATGTGGTTCTACTTCATGCATCAGTCGCTTTCGATTAGAAAGAATCGATAAATTTGTAAGGGAATCGAATAAATCCACTTGTCCAAAGCTCTTCTATGTCGTTTAGTTGATCCTCCACCACAACTTCCTCACATTGGACTGAGACATTGATTCGTTAACACGGTAGATGTTGAAGATAATGATATAGACAAAATTCTTTATCCAAAACACAAAATAAAAAATAGCCTATGCTCCCTTCGTGTAAGTTTGCCTTCTTGACATTCAAACCAATGCCCACACATTCGAAGTATACCTCAATTTGCTATCCATACATCATTCTAAGTAAAAGAACTTTTTAAATAATTTCAAACAGATGCACAATTATTTCGAATTTTAAATTACTCAGATCAACTTCCACACAGTTAGAACAAAATAATACGAAAGGGCAAAAGGCAACACAGTGAGGGAGGGTTGTCAATACATCACAATAGATTTTTCAATTTAAAAAATGAATGTGAATCGAACCAGTAGGGTGGATAAGAAAACCCCTATACATTTTTGGACCGTGATAGATGTCAGTATCGACACGGCATATACAGAGCTTGTCAGTTAAACTAAGAAGTGATTGACATTGATTACGGACTTTATAGACGTCTATCTACAGCGCTAATTAATCTCAAAAGTTCATAAATAATGCTAGACTTTGATTGGATTTTGTTTTGGTTGGATTTATAGGATCATTCGCATTGGCTAGTAACTAGATATGACAAAATGCTCGCAGATCGGACTATAAAATAAATCAAGTTGAGGAGTTGTTGTCTTTTCATTATTTATGAGAGAAGAAACATTGCTTCTTGTTCCAGCTACTGGCATTTGTTGAAAAAATCAATAACAGGAGCCTAGCCTTCACCTGCACATCACTCAATTATTCACCCTGTGTATTTTGTTACAAGCATTCTCAATTGTTCAGAGTATGAAGATCAGATTATTATTTCAAATTACGGGTATCGCTGAGATTCTAAGATTCGCTTGAGAAGAAAGCTAGTTTCAACCAACAGAAAGGAAACTAGAGCTTTTTCCGAACTATCAGATTCCCAGTTTCTTTAATTAGAGTTAGTGCTAGATTCATTTAACGTTGAAAAAGAATCGGATAAAATCTGGTGGGACGAATAGTTTCGAAATGTTTTATTTCGGAATCATAACCACCTTCACATTGACATAGTTTATATTGACGATTTTTCGGAGGTGCTAGCTTATACTCAAGCTCTTTGGGTACGTTTGGTCCCTCAATATAATGATAAACTCCACTAGGTCTTGAATGTTCTATATGTAGATGTAGATGTCTAAGTGGCTGGCTCACGCCAAAACCTGCTTAGGCCTTCAAAATAACAACGGGGTAAGGCTAATTTGTGTGCTCCGGACCACGAGGGTATAAAGAGGAACATTGAAGCTGACAGACTTGCCAAAATTGGTTCATCGCACAAGCCCAAAGCAACAGGAATGGGCGAGGCGAAAAAACTTCTCAAAAAAGCCAATCTATACTGGAACAATGCCCTTGGCATGCTGTCATGGGTGCAATACTCTCTACAAACAGGTGCAGTGGGGGTAGGTCCAGGATTACCTCCAACGCTTTCGTTGCTGTGGTCCTTACTGCGCCTGTACTGATTCATCCCAATCTCTGGACCTTATCCAGTTGCCGCTCGTCTCTCCCAGGTATCTGACCATTTTTCTGTGTTCTGGGACTCTTCCCGGGAGGGATATCTCCGGTTTGAGTACTGATTTGTATTTCCTGGTAAAAAACAGGATTTCGATCTTTTTGGGATTGATCCCAAGTCCTTCAAAGGAGCACCACTCCTCTATAACGCTCAGGGCTCGTATTGTGTGGGCCCTGAGCTCCTGAAAGTAGCGGCCCGTCGTGAGGATCAGCAGATCATCAGCATAGGCAAGTGTATACAATCTCGGATCGTTCAGCTGCTTCAGCAGGTTCTCCACCACAAGACTTCAAAGGAGAGGGGATAAGACTTCACCCTGGGGACAGCCTCTGGTGGCGATATTTTTGACATTTTGGCCGTTTAGTTCGGCAAATATCATCCTTTGTGTTAGCATATTTGCTATCCACTGGTTCAGTGTACTTTCTGAGCCTCTTGCCTCTAATGCTCGACAGATTGATTCAAAAGGAGTGTTGTCAAATACGCCTTCGATGTCTACAAAAGCACCCAATGCTGATCTATAACCGTCGAGTGCTCCTTCCACCTTGGTGATAAGGTGATATAGCGCAGTGTCAGTCGATAGGTATATTGATTATTATGCAGTGGTAAGGATAACAGATGTGTTTCCTTGATGTTTTTATCAACAAGTATTTCTAATGTCTTGAGAAGAAAGCTTGATGGACTAATCAGTCGGAAAAACTTGGGTTTGTTGCAGTCTGATTTCCCTAGTTTCGGGATAAATATCACCTTCACTTCTCTCCAGCTAGAGGGAATATAGCTCATGGCTAGGCATGAACGAAAAAAGCTTCACCAGGAATGCGATTATACGATTCCCAGCCTTTTGTATAGCAAGGCCGGAAAACCTCCATCTTTCCCTGGACCTTTGTAAGGAGAGAAGGACTCGAAAGCCCATTCTACCTTTCCAGAGCTCTTGGCAGTTTTAAAGTCGGGAGCTGTGCGGACTCTTACTCAATGTGGTAGTACGGCGACACGCCCTGATCCAGGAAAGTGCACTTCCAGTAGCCTGTTAAACGTCCCCTCCTCGAACATGGTACATTTCTCATCTGCTACAACCAGGCATCCTATTTTGGCTCCAGGGCTCTTTGCTTAGATCTTGCATAGGCGGAGCGTGGACGAAAGGTTGTTCAGCTCTTGGCAAAAGCTTTGCCAGCTATGCTTCTGCGCTGATCTTATGGCATTCTTGTAGTTTCTCTGGGCTGTCCTATAGTCATCCCAGCTTTCCGGAGGACGCAGTACCTTAGCTCTTATGAGAGGCCTGCGAACTTTGCGACGGTGAGTCTTCGTTTGTTTAAGGAATTGTTTGGCTTTTCTCTCAAGGGGCATGCTGTCTCAAATGAATTAGTGCGGCATTTTTGGAGCTGATTTGCAGCCAGCTCAATGTCCTCTATTCTTATATTGGTAAAATTTTCATCGACACCTCCTTCTATTTCCTCTCTCAAGAGATTGGTGAGCTTCTTATTTCTCACCTTAGGCTGTGCCGTTAAGCACACTTGTTCATGTGTGAACATGATGTGACGGTGGTGAGACAATGTGACTTCACCAGCCATTCTACACTCTTTCACCGTGCTAAATAAGCTCGTTGAGCATATCGTTAAATCTATGATGGACTCACTTCTAACATTGAAGAATCTAGGAGCAGCACCCCTGTTTAGGATATGGAGCTCCGTGGAGCTGAGGTATTCGGCTAGACTTCTACCTCGTGGGTTAATATCTTTACCACCTCATAAATGTGGTTCCTCGGAGAAAATCAAGAAGCCTGTGGATTTGTTGCTCTTATTTTTTTGATAAGAATCGCTCGCTGAACATGCCAAATCAATATGAACTAGGTTTTTTCCGTAGGTTAGCACATGTTTTGTTTTCTAAACAATACTCAAGCTTCCCATATGTGAAAATTCTGCATTCACGCCTTGAATTATTATTCAACATAACAACATGCTACTTATTTTACGCCATAAAGAACAACTGATCGGTTTGATAATAAATAAACGTTTATAATTAGCACTTTTTTTCCCTCACAAATAAAGCACTCATGTATCCAATATGCGACTTGAAATCATCGCATAAATAACTTCCATATAAAAGCGACATGTATTTTCGCTTTGCTTCGGTGTCATTTATAATGCAATAATTATACGATATCTATTGTTTTCTTATAAAAAGTCTGCAAGAGAACACCTGCTTATTATGATAAAGCTTGCCATGCAAGCTTGACTTTAGGTTTGATATGAATGGTGATGTTATGACTAGGGACTAGGGACAAATGTTCAAGCTTTTCTCAACAATTTTATTCACCATAGCTTTTTTGAAATTTCTATTTGACATTTTCAAGTTCTGCTGGATGATGGGTATGATCATCATGAAAATTGTAGTTCAAGCACTCGATGATGTTTTCTAGATTTGATATGCCAAAAGATGACGAACTCACAACCCTGATTAAATCGATATCTAACGTGTGATAAGAAATGGAAAGTCAAATATTTTTTTTACTCATATAACAATAATGCAATACAAACAAATCAAAATGTCTCGCGGATACTGCATACAAGAGGTGCTTTGTAAAATGTTCAAAAATCAATGACATGAATCATGTAAGCGTACAACTGGATATTTTGTTTTGGACGCGTCTTCACCCGACCCTTCATGTTGTTATTATGTCAATAAGGTTTGAATTCATGCAGGATTAGGATGTCTCAAGACTACAATTAACAGAGAAGCACATGATAGATTCCAGGATAATTTCAAATATGTTCTGTTTAAGAACCAGTCAACAGTGAAGTTATTTAGTAAAAGCACGTTCAATAATTGTACATAACGATATTCTGAAATTCAGTGAAAGCTTCTGATTTTCTTGTTGGCGTTACACATATTTAATCATGGTGATAAAAATATATTATCGATGAAGTAATATCTGATAATTAGAATAATTGATCTGCTTTAAAATACTGTCCAACAGCGATGCATTTATTTCAACGTTAAAAGGTTTTCCTTTCACACACAGACACACGCAGCTTCGATTTGTGACCAAAAGTCGTATGGTTCAGAAGAAAAGGGAGATAGATAAGAGAGATTCAGGAGACCGTGTTGTCATGTTGAAGAGGGAAACTATCGGCCGATTTAGTTGAACAACAATAAAGTTAAGATTAAAACCAAAATGATGATTAACGTCATATTCAACAAAACTCTTCATCTCATTCGAAATACTTTTTTCTATAACGAAAGTATCTTGAAGGGAAATTGAATTTTGTCTCGGCGAAAAAAAAACAGATAATCCGAAAATTCTGAATTGTAGATAGTGAATATAATGAGGGCTTGGATCAGAAGAATAATTATTAAATCTTTCGCCTGGATAATTGAGAATAGTTAATTTGTGAGCATATCTTGTATGAACCTGTCCTAAAATAACGGTTTCCAGATATTTTGGTATCAGAGTTCTAGATTCGGACTTGAAATTCACCTTACAATATTTTGGTTTATCAATGTATTAATGCCTACACCCTATTCAAAACCAAAAGTCACCAATGTGAACAAACTACACGTGATCAAACAAAGGGAAAAAATTGAAGGTCACATGAGATAAACCAACACATGTAACCAATTCAATCGTTTCGCTATGTCTGATCACGTGTAAGTTTGTTTACGTTGATTACTTTTGGTTGTGGATAGAGTGAAGTTTTAGATGATAGGTGTGTCGTGAACTGTAGCATATCGACTTATAACTCGTGATAGTAGCTATCGTTCTTTTGCTAATTGGACCACGAAGTTAGGTTGAACTCACTATTTCAAGTCCTTAATTCCCATTTTAAACTGTGAGTCACGTCACATCTTACTAATTGGAGAACTTAAAAGAAAGAAAGTATAAAAATTACCACTGAGTTGATCATATCCTATGTTCAAATCATAGTTTTAGCTTCTCGGGAAATGTCAAATCCATTCACATCCGATTCATAATCAAACGAAAGTAAAAGACCTGAGAAGGCATAAGATCAGAACATTCTATATAGTACTATATAGTATTTGTTTAAAGCAGGCTAAGAAAGGTTTTGTTCAAAAAAATATTACTGTTTTCATAATAACCTGAAAGAATATGAAATAATATTAAAAAAAGTTATGTTATTGTTGCCCAGGTAAAATTGTCGAAGGCTTATAATAAGGGGTCGGCAAAAAAATCAGAATGATATGTTCAGACCAGAAATGCTTGAGGACTGATTCCTTATCATCCAACCAAAAAATTTGATGAAAAATTAAGAGGACCAAGAATTGAACAACTTTGCCTTTTAGATTTTTTTGACAGCTCTATCACTTAATGTGTTATAGTTATTTAAATCAATCGTCACATCGCATCAAATGACAAAATTCCGCTGGCAACAGGCAAAGGTGATTCCAAAAACATTTTCTTACAAAAAAATAGCACCAATCAGAGTTCTTGAGAATCAAAGGCCCAACATATTTATTTTTATCAAACTTATAAATAAATATGACAAGAATTCATATAATTAAATATTATAGAATACAATACAATAAAAATTAATGAAATATCACCCCATCATATCCTCCAGACCAAGCCAAACTGATGAATCTATGGTTCCCAGATCTGCACCAGCATTTTCCTCACTGGGTCGTCAAGCTGATCGTTTAAGTGAAAAAGCTTTAAAAATTTTCATTTCTAATTTTTGTTGTCAAACAATATAAAAATCTTTTTCGGCTACTCACCCCAAAAACCATGAGTTTCCACGGCAAACGTTAAAAAAATATAGAAACCCAATAGCTCCTCATACTTTTTTTGCTGAAAGAGCAGCAGCACCCGATTCTTTGGATAATTGGTTGATATAACTATCACCAAGAGTAACTCTGCAGGTAGCATCCCAAACTAAGCTCTTTCCGGTCCTTCAAGGAACCAAAGAATGGCCATCAGCTCGCTTTCCATCAGCCTTACAAATAACAATCGGCTCAAGTTCCAACGGAATCTTCACTGATGCCAGAGCTCGCTTGATAACGCCTGAGCAACAGAAACGCGAAAGATCGAGTTCTCCAGAAGGTCCCTAGGGTGGCGGAAGGAGGAGCGTTCACCAAGCTTTGCTTTCGGGAGTATGGAGAGCTAGCACTCGTGCCACAACTTCGGGTTTTTTATTGTCAAAATCTTTATCCGAAAATAAGACAATATTTTGAGGCAGGATATTACATATTTATCAAAATGGACACATCATCCAAGGATCCTAAGAATGCTTAGAAATATAGAGATGAGGAATCCCGAACATCCAACAAGGAAAACAACGTTCTAAATAAGAAAGTCGTGGGATAGAAAATGGATGTTCAAAAGATCAAAACTTGTATGAGAATTGAGAAATGTTAGATTTCCTGAGAATCTGAAATGGATTCACTGATTTTCTTCGGAGAGAACGGACATCCCAATAATGTGAAAGATTCTAATGGAGGGTTCAAAGTATTTGGATTGATGGTTTTGTATGGTGATAACAATTTTTTTTATGATTCATTTGTAAAAAAGGACATTTCACATTTTTTTCAAATTAAGTTGCAGTCCGATATTTTAACTAAAAGTAATGATATCTTGGAAGTCTTCAAGAACCGATTGTGGATCTACAGCTTTTAATCCGTCATCAAGGTACATTGATACTAGATTTCAATGAAACGACAATATTATGAATGGCAAGGCATAAAAAAGGTGGTCCTCTTTGTTGGACACCTTACTGGCGAGAGGATCATGTACTCCATATGAAAGCAGTGAAAGTTTTTGGTAACCTTGGAAATAATTCCAAAGTACTGCGGAAAATGTTCATCAAATTTTTAAAGAATAACATTTCTGTTGAACTGAGTTGATAAGAGGAATGTGGAAAATTGATAAAACGACGAATGGAGTGGGCAGCGGCTTCTGCTCGACACTTGGTTCCAAAACCTAGTTGAAATGGACGCAATGATATTCCCAATGTATCATAACATCTTGAATAAATCCCTTTGGCAACCAATCGTCTCAAACAAAAACCACTAGTCATAGGTCTAGTCCTTGCTTCTTTTTTTCAGAAGAACTAATACCGGCACCATGAAAAATTAGACATATTTTTCCAGATAACAGTCCAGAGTGCTGATAAAAATTTGAGAAGCTTGTTTCTTGTTCAGTATTGATGAAGCTTAACAACTTTTTCTTGGAGAATGTTTTTTGACAAACATTTTGGAAATCAGTGGCCAGATCCTGTTAACAGGTTTTTACAGATGAATGACTTCAGTAAGCATTTTGAAGGATTGGCGCTAGAAGTTTTTTTCATGATAAATTTTCGTATTTTATATTACTTCCAATAAGTAACGGGTCACAACGCTTTATCTGTGACAAAAATGATCTTAATAATATCTAGTATAGATGTAATAGATTTTATTTCGTTAAAAAACGGTAAGTATAAAGAACGGAATGCATGGCATGTACGGGACCTTCCTCGAGGTCTTCAAAGCGATGTTAGTCGTTTTTAATGATCTCAAACAAATCAACTATGTTTAATCACTACAGAAAAATTTCAATCAATTTTATGAACAACGCGAATACAAAATCGTGAAGTAAAAACAAATCGAAACATGAAAATAGTACATATTCCGAAAATCAATAAAAACAATACTAGTACAAATATTTTTTCCCAATATTCTATCAAATTTAAATTTAAATGGAAATTGCTCATTTACAACAACGATAAACATTGTCACACTTCTAGTTATACTATGATGACGTCGGTAAAACAATACCATAGCAAAGTCAACATTTATGAGGAGAACAATAATACTGCAGTGTTAAATATCAAACAAGGAACCAGAGCTTGCTCACGTTATTGCAGGCCAAACGCGCTGATATCCACTTCCCATTCAGAAAATAAAAATCACCTTGGGCGGTGAAATTCAATTGATGAACTTGAAATCATCTTTTCTTCTTCCTGCCTGCAGTATGTGATCATTTTTGATTTAAATATCAAACAAGTAACTTGGGGTTGTTCACGTTATTGCAACCAGAACGTGTTGATATCCATTTCCCGTTTAGGAAATAAACAACAGTTAAGGCGCGCGACTTCGGTACACTTGAAATTTGATTGATGAACTTGACCTCAACTTGTTTCCGCTTTGATTGCAATAAGCAAAGTTTAGTTGGCGTTTTTTTTACTTTTCTCTAAGGTAATTTGATTTTTTTCTTAATCTATAACCACTCCTATTGCAAGCCTCATTTGATCAATTGATGCGCTGTAAGTATTGGAGCCATCAAAAAATGTTATAAGGTAAAGTTCTTCACTTCTTGATCTTCTATATCTTTGATTCAGGTCATTTTGCTCTAAAAATGTCTAGACAAACACCACCCAATTGTGGTGAACAATCAAGAAAAAAAAAACAGAGATTTTAATGGAATATTAGACAATATGTAAAATAAATTTTCTCTGAAATATGATTTGCTCATCAT
Organism: Orchestes rusci; assembly: GCA_958502075.1. Lineage (NCBI taxonomy): Eukaryota > Metazoa > Arthropoda > Insecta > Coleoptera > Curculionidae > Orchestes > Orchestes rusci. The sequence goes on from OY293304.1 coordinate 100,200,370, forward strand.
TATCTGAAAATTCCCTTTAAAGTGTTTGATCTACTTGGTGGCCGTAATTAAACTATCTAGTCCATTCTCAATTCAACTGAGTTTCTCATAGGTTATCCGATTTTCTATTTGTTACACTGATCCAGAATGGTTCTTAGCTCAACTTCACCTTGGAACATCAGCGACATCCATGCATGTCCTCTGTAAAATGTCATCTCTGAATCTTGACTATAATTCTGTTCATGTTCATGAAAATAATTTACCATTCATCATCTATTGTCTTGCAAATTATTGTTGGAAACGTGAAAGGTCACCATTACTATCAAAACCTCAAGATCCCACGCATGTAAGGTGATACACTTGAATAATTTCCATTCATGTTTGGGGTGGATATTTTATAGTTGTGAATGACCTTATAAGAAATCATCGTTTAAAGTGGAAAAATGTGTTCTTGACTGTTATAAATCAGACGTAGAGGTTTTGCTTTGTCGCATCTCCACTTGGCTAATTCTGATATGGTAATTATTCTTACATTCAATAATAAACGTATTATCGTGTACATTGTCAGTGTCCGGTGTTTTATGTAAGATTATATGTTGCTGTTGAACGGTAGTTACGGATACTAAGAACTTATTTCCTTTGATAAGTACTTCTTGAACTACCATTTAATGGTGCAGTATCGATAATAAATATACGTTGAAGATTGCATTTATCATGTACATGATCGATTGAACAATGTCCGTATCCCCTGATATTTCCAATAAAGATATGACCTACCAAACCATCAAACCCTCCTTTTGACGTATCATTTTTAATCCTTTCCGCAAAAGGCTAAAAAGATCATATCGGAGATAGTTTGTAAACATATTTTTAAAAGGCATGGAAGAGGGATAATCTGGTATTAGACCTACAAATGGTGTAACAAAAATACCGACACTTTGTCACCTTTTCACGGGCATCTTTTCGAAATATTATTTTGATTATTACCTGTATTTGCGCGTGGCTGAGTTTCATACTCATAATACTTCTTTGATGTTCGCCGATAGTTCACATTATTTGGTCGAGAGGATGATTGTTGGGATGTTGGGTGACAATGGGACACGCCATACAGAGATGTAGGTGAAGTGAACTAATGACATTGTTGGGCAAAATTGACATTGTATTGAATAAACTTTGGCAACACATGTGATATCATTACAAATTAATTATTATCCAGGAATTGGTATCGACATTCAAGAACATCTCAAATTCTCCAACAAGTGATCCTAGTTACTTATAAAACTACATGTGATAAGAAGTAAGCAATAAGGGAAACACTCACATGAATAACCTGATATTGAAAAAGGGGCAACTGTCATTGTTAAGGTTTTATTTTGGCAATGTTATCAAATGTATTTTTCCATATACTTTTTGAAAAATCGAGTTCCATTTTACATTTATGTTGATTTGTTATAGTCTTTCCTGATTGATCAATATGATATTTAGTAAAAGAACAAACTTTAAAATTAGAATCGCTATCATTTTCCACTTTTTATGAACATTAGAACTCAATGCATACATTCGATGGCGACGACAAAAAAAACAATTTGTTTCTAGAAATCTTGTCCATGTTGGAATGGAATCGAATATCTTTAAAGAAATGATAACTGATGTGAGTTCATTTTTGAAAAATATATATCTTTGTTAATCTTTTTTTTTGCTTCCGGCTCATCCACCCAGACCTTCGCCCAGGAGTTAATCCAGCAGAAGTCATCTTCCCCCACACACAGATCACCCAGTTTGAGAGACCACTTAAAGTCAAACATTTGAAAAAACGATGATGAATCAGTGATATAAATCAGATCCGTATCCAGATCGATCCAGATATATTCGTTAATCTTTTCCTTTGTCTTGATAAAAAGACATAAGAAATGTAATCATCCTGGGCAAAATCAGATTGAAAATGAAGCAAATCAAGCAGAAACGCCCATACTGAAGAAAACCATCAAACTTACCAAAAGGATAACTGAAATAGAAGCAGCAGAATCAAGTGACATCAGAAATGTGGTACTTGAACCTGAAAACAAAGTGGAAAAGATGACCTGATCAAAGCCAGCTACAGCATGTAGCCTTGACCTCAACATGCCAAAAACACACTCAGAAAATCTCAAACCATTCAGCCTAATGAATCATGTTAAAGAAGAAGACAACAAAATCATACAAAAAAAAACTTGATAAAGAAATCCAGATGATTCACTTAGCGAGAGGACCCAGATCCTACAGTTTGCCCTGGTGACGGTGCTGACATCCTTATCCCACTACAGCTCACATAAAATACGAAACATGATCCAAGCCGCAATATTGGACACACCAATGGAGAAAAAATTCAAACAAAACAAGGAAAGTCTTCTTTACCAAGAACATCAAGAGAAATCTATGAAGCAAGTCAACCTCACACAAATAGCCAGTTTCATAGGAGCTGACCTTCGGGAAAAATATGTCATATACAAGAGGAAAATCTCGAAGCCATCTTAAGCTTCTATAACTCTTATCAAGAGTCAGGATCATCTACACATCCAACAAGTTGACTACAGAAGCTACATCATGATGATGGTGCTGCATCGACCTAGATAGGCCAGGTCTATGAAGAATCATCACGGCCAACAATGCTTTCACAGCATAGAAAACTTTTCAAAAAAAGTTCGAGAAAAGGGTCCTAGGGATGATCGTGAACACGTTATTTTGTGTGCAACTGAACCATACGCAGGGGCATGAAATTCCAACCACCCTACGATATCGTGAGAGAACTCAGAGAGAATCACATTCTCAAGGCAAGACTAACCTAATAGTCTTGTCAGAACTATAACTACAAGGAAGAAACTTCGGCTCATCCACCAAATCCTCCGCTCAGAAGATAATCCAGTCGAGGTCATCTTCTCTCATGCACAGATCACACAGTGGGGGATACCACTTGAAGTCAAACATTTAAAATAACGATGATGAATCAGTGATGTACATCAGACCTGGATCTGGATTGATCGAGATATGATACTTGCCAGGAATATTATTCTATCACTACTAATAAAACTTGTTTCGCGTTATGAAAAGTGTTTGACCTTGCTTTTTCATTAAGGTTCAAGATAGTTCGGAAAAATTAATCCGAGTTCTAGACTTGTTAGGAAGAAGCGGAAAGTGATTTCGTGTGTTTTTTTTAGCGAATCTCGTATCCAGATCTGAGATCCGTGCTCGAAGCACCGAATTATAGATCCGGATCCTGTTCTAGAATATCTGATTTGTCAAATAGTCAGGATATTCTATACAAGAATAGTCATATACACTTCAATTCACCTTATTGACTGACCAGTCATGTTTTTTCCCTGGGCTTTTTCGACAAAACATTTTAGGAACTGACATACTCCAACCTTCTTTGCTGAAACGCAAGACCACTTCTGACTTCAGCATATTCACACCAATTATTATTAGTACAAACCACAGACTTGTCAAAAACGTACCCTGATAACGGCCTCAAAACAATATTATCGACAAAAAATCTGAATTGCTCCTGGTGACTGGATTCATAGTATAGCTCAAACTTCACCCTCCTTAACATTCCCATAACCTTTTTTAAATGAAAACGTGGGCGTAGTGATGCAGCTTATTCTAATACATACTTGGTTTTGGAAATACAAGAATTGCATCGATCTTAGTTAAAAATGTGCCATATCAAAGAAGTTCATCATAAAGTTGTATCCATCAAACTTTGGACAATAATTATAATAACAATGAAACATGAAACGGGCGTTATTGCCAGTAAAGAAGAATAGTGAGCTGATTTAGCTGGGTTGGCTCAAAACAGTTTGAACTACAAACATAGTATTATATTTAAAAGAGACATTGTCCTCAAAGTAGTATTTTGAACCCATATCGACCATTCCCGGTGGCAGCATATTCATATCTATCGTAGCGTATTGCAATCCGAACTTATTCGATGCGGTTTATTAAATCACGCGCCAGGCCCTCAATTTTTTAGCCTTCGCAAATTAAAAGCATATACGCAATTGTGCGATTAGCATTTGAAATAACGAATATTGAATAAGGGTCAAAAATTGACCTCCAGATCGACAACGACAAATTTGATATTGAACGTGGTTTATAGATTTCAAAATAGAAATATTTAGCGAGGTCAGATAACTTGCAAATCAACAACGAGCTGCTTAGAATGAAATTCAAGACAAAAAGTGAGGTTTGGGTGAGTGTCATATATCTATTCTCTCATATTATGTATGGATAAAGGTGGTAGTTCACACAAAAATTTTTCATTTTATTTTCATCTTTTTTTAATCTTTTGTTAAATTTACTACTCACAAGAGCCGGGGATGAAAATAGCTTCCATTGATACTTTTGGCCCATTTTTCAGATGTATTCTTTTACTTGTATAAAAACAGTCTATTGTTACAGAGAATACCAATTACTTGCGTAGACAAAGGACTGCTATCTGAAACAAAAAAAAGTTTTTGTTAGAAAATCCTAATTACCTTCAGTGCATACTTAATACTAGTTAATTTAGCGCATTTACCAAAACATAAAAAAAAAAATGAATATTCAATCGGATGTCGCGTGACCTAACAAAAACTGATCCAATCAATCAATCCCTGACTTGAAAATCCCTGACTGGAAAATTTTGTTAAAAATGAACGGATTTTTGGCTCTGCCCAGGTTAATATTTCATAGTTCCTTATAGGCGGCAGACCATGCATCATACATCAACATCATTTCCGCTAAGAGGTGACCACAGAACACATTTTGTATATGTGTTCTGTGGAGGTGACATATTTTTTATTATAATATCCTTTTCATTAATAAGCATTAACCAAATAAAATGAGAATCAAAGTACTATTACGAATAATATCGATTCATATCTCACGTACGATATCGCCAACTAGCTTGCATGTTTTATAAGATGGGTTTGGCTCAATCCGATTTGCGATACGCTCCGTTAGATATAAACATGTCCCCTGGTCTAGAAATACTAACACTTAGACAAATTCCCGTAGACAAAAAAAATCTAGGAGTAACTACAAGGGCAATGGAAATATAAACATTCGCTGAGAGTACCGACTCAACAGATTAAAAAAAAAACAGTAGAAGGAAGAGCACACACAAAGAGAGAACTTGAATATTGAATGACCTGATATGGTATAAGCAATTTTCTATTAGGTGGCCTATTGAAAAGATGAAAAAAAAATCCAATTTTTTCAGCACTAAATGTTTCTCGATATTTATATTTACCCTATAACCATCATCATATCATTTGAGCAGTCCAATTAAGCCGCAAAGAAAACTATGTACGACATTATAATGGCATTGTTATTGCCAAGATGTAATGGACAAGCTTGTATCGGGCTATTTAGCAAATCAGATACATTGAAGGGATCAGGTTATGACCCCAAGACCGAGCTGACTCTCTTTCGTGCTCGGATCACGGTCTATCATTATATAAATACACCATTGGGAACCGACATATTCAGTTCGGCCTGTCACTCATTTATCTAAGACACCCCACTATTTAATCACTGCTATCATTATTTCTTGTGCTTGTGTTTCGAGGAACAGATACATAATCGTTACTAGCCGATTACGATTACGGTGCAGGATCATTATGATTATTATTCCCCATACGTTTCGCGAGGAGAAAATAATTGTTCTTACTGAATTTCGGAATCACTTTTTGTAATGATAAGAATTAGCTACATGGGGGTTGGAATAAATACTGACAAGAGTAACGACCGTGTGGTTTCTTATGAATCTTGTCATTGTTCAAGAAAAACTAATTGCAGAGGAACAGCGAGATATTTTATGTTATCTAATTTCTACTTGTCGGCATTGAACAAGACAAACGAATATCATGCTTGTGTATGATGAGAAAACACCAAAAAACTAACTTATTGAAGCCACTCTGGGCTTAACTTGTCACCAAACCTAGACCCGCTTGATTATTACTCATTCCCAGAATTGAACTTGTGTTGCATTAAGTAATTTGGGAAAATACGTCAATGTAGATTTCAAAAGGGACAACATTTACGGATAGAATTTGTTTTTTTTTTAGATGCGACCTTCCAGGGCAAGTATCCCTTGAAATTTTAAATTGCAACCCTCAGCTAATAGCTATCTTCACGTAATTCTAGACAAGTCACATTACTTTTTTAGATTTTCTGGTGTTAATTGAGATGATTTACCTCACATTGCATTATTTCTATATGATGAGATTTCTCTGTATAGTACATTGTTGGAGTTCTTGTATCATGGGCCTCAAAAGTTGAAATATTTTTTTAGCAAAAAAAGACAACTGCACGTGTGATTCCCAAGCGATCTATCAGCTAAGTACTATACAGGCCCAATGCCACAAACGTCCTCCAAGCAAAAGTGTCTGCTATCCTGGAAGTAGCAACTAAGGAGAAAGTGGTGAGCGTGACTGAAGATAACATTGTTATCTATTCTAACAGTCAAGCGACACTAAAGGCATTATCAAAACTCGCTGTTTCAAAGGTGCAGAGATGCTCTGCATTCTTTATGCGAGAGTGAGAGAATCGATCTGGTATGGATCAGTGACAAATAAGCATTTTCGTGAAGAAACAAGCGGATGAGCTACACAAACTTGAGTCTTCAGGACGTCTCAGTTGCGGAACAATGGTGAAAAGGCTCTGAGCATCACTGCATCACTGCAGGTATTCTGATAGGACATTGCAAGCCCAATCGACACTTGTATCTACTAGAAATAGGCGAATCTCCCTTATGTCCTCACTGTGTAGAAGGTCGGAGGAAACCCCCTATATACCATCTACTGGGAGTCTGCGATAGATGGGATCGCCTTAAGAGAAATATGTTCTGGGAGCGGCAGCTTTTTCTCGAAAAGAGTTAAGGTAACTGAGCTTGTATATGGTTTGCTTCGCTTCATAATGGAGACGAAACGATTCGAGAAGTGGTAAGGCGTTGTTGGCGTGAAGGGCCACTAGGCAACAACTCCTACAGTAGGCCTACTCGCTGGCGTTCACACTTCTCACCCTCACCAACACCAATATGATTATCCATCGAGTCATTCATCCACTTGAATAAAGGATTAAAAAGGGATGTGGAACTATTTCAACGGATTCAAAGACGTTTAAAAAATGTCCGTTTGTGCTCACCTAGGATACAGGTTTTCTTGAAGAATGAATCATCATTTGAGAGCCTTCTGACAAAAAAGAGCAATATTTGTAGGCAACTCCACCGCAGTTAAGCAACGTTGGGCGTGTATAGTACTGAGTTGATAGATCGCTTGGGAACCCCACGTGCAGTTGTCTTTTTTGTTAAAAAAAATATTTCCACTTTTGAGGCTTGTGAACAAAAATTAAAACATTATTTGTAGGCAACTGTCATACCACGTTGGATCACCGGTTCCCGTTTGATCACCGCAGTTAAGCAACGTTGGGCGTGTATAGTACTAAGTTGATAGATCGCTTGGGAACCTCACGTGCAGTTGTCTTTTTTTGTTGAAAAAATATTTCAACTTTTGAGGCTTGTGAACAAAAATTAAAACATTATTTGTAGGCAACTGTCATACCACGTTGGATCACCGGTTCCCGTTTGATCACCGCAGTTAAGCAACGTTGGGCGTGTATAGTACTGAGTTGATAGATCGCTTGGGAACTCCACGTGCAGTTGTATTTTTTTGTTCCGAAAACAGTTTCAGTCAGTATATTTGCAAGAATATTTTTGTTGAGGATAGGGTATGTCCTCAAAAATATATTATATAACCGATTGCAATATCTATAAAAAAAAACGTACAATGCCAAAAAATGTGTAGTAAACACAAGATCAACATCAAGTTTTCAGATATTTATAAGGCTTTATCCAAAAATCTAACTAGGTATTCACTCTGCTAAGAATAAACAAGAAATACATTTTCAAGAATTATTTCAACTTCCAATAAAATCATGTAAGAAAAGCCTTTCATCCACCCTTGGTTGGATCCAGGTCAAATTTGGAACGCGCCCAGAATCCACAGCTACAAGTAAATCCATCGCAGCTAATTTTCAAATGCAGTCACGACATTCCTGAATAAATAGTCGATTATACAAGCAAGTGAAGTTTCAGACTGTAGCGAATTTGTGCATTCATTTTGTCAGTAAAAAAAACATTTTCCGACCTTGTCGATACCTTTTGTTATATTCCGGACCATACAAACAAATCAGAATCAATTTTGAATATGGAACGCTTTCCGTGAAGTGATTCTCGAAATGTAGACTAGTCTGGGACAAACTTATACAAATATTGGAAAAATAAGAATGCTTATTCTGAATGCCTGTTGTGGGGACGAGTAAACCTTATTACCCCAGTCGATAAAGACATAATATGACATTGCAAACGTGCATGTATCTACGATTGTTTTACTCAAGGTGTTATTTAATGATAGGCTGTGATTCCAAAGACGCATTTCTAAATCAAATTTGAATGGAAGAGGTCAAATAAACATGTGTCCTAAATAGTCTGGTTTTTAAGATACAGGATGTTGAAGGTTTAGAAAAAAATCTAATTTACCATTATTGTCTTGAAGATCCTTTTGCCGATTTTGTTGAATTTTGGCAGAGTTTTTAAGTGTAACAAGACGCTAAATTAGCACTGACTAGATGGTAATCATGAGTTACTGGGGAGTCCCGAGGGGCAAATTCATGAATAGAGTTCCAGCGGCGTCCCGAGGGGCAGATTCACGAATAATATTGACGAAAAGTGTGCGCGCACCACCGACTTTTCCTGGAGTTTCATAATATTTTCGGATGAAGTAGTTGAAAATACAATTTTTTTGTCTCGTGATATTTTTTTGTATCTTTCTTTTTTTTGAGGAAAAAAATAAATCCCACTTACCATACGAAAAAATATTAGAAAACAAAAAAGCTCTCTTTATAGCTCTATCTGAAAAAAATAAACTTGCTCAAAATAGTCTGGTTTTCGACATACAGGGTGTTTCAGGAATCGATTTTATTATCAATATCTCAAAGTTCCTTTTGCCGATTCTTTAGAATTTTGATAGTTTTTTTCACAAATAAAATTGACAAAAAAATGTGCGGCACTGGCTCTCTCTGGAATCTCTCTTTTTTTTCAAATTGGCTAGCAAAAATACAACTTTTCTGTCTCTTCAAATTTTTTTCGTAACTTTCTTAGTTTTTTAGAACAAAAAAAGAGCCACTTGATCATATCAATGTTTCGACATGCAATAAAGTAGTTTTCATTTGGTTTCCTCGAAAACGAAGAAATATACAAAAAAATATCCGGAGACAAATAGTTGTATTTTTAGCTGCTCTATCTGGAAATAATATAGAAAAATCAGAAAGTGCCAGTGTCGCAATTTTTTTTTACGGTTTTATCCAAGAAACTGTTTCTCTAGACCCCACTGGAACTCATAATTACCCTCTAGTTAGTGCTAATAATTGAGCGTCTTGCTACAATAAAAAACTTTGCCAAAATTCAATAACATCGGTAAAAAGATTTTTGACATGTTAATAATGAATCTAAGTTTTGTTCCATACCTTCAACACCCTTTATCTCGAAAACCAGACTATCAAAGATATAATCATGTCAATAGGACTTTTTCTTCGTGGAACTGGTCCAGGAATGTGCATTTGGAGTTTCGACCTATCATTAGAAAATATCACCCTGTATATTGTGAGGATCCCTGAGAGTAGTTTACATCCAAGTTGGCAACCAGTAAAACTCTGTGATATCGCTATCGAAAAACTCCGAAATTTTGGACTCGCTCCAGCGTTTTCAAAACAAAAACTACCTCAAAGAAGTATTTTGAAAAATTTGTTTGCTATACTTTTCTGCAGATAACTACAGTTCAACACGGGCTCTGCAAAAATCGTGCATTTTTTTCAAAAACTTAGATTTGGTCGATATGTCCATTTCCCATGACAGGTTGACACTGGCTAGATTGAATATCCTAGAGAAAAATTATATGCAGAAAGATTGTGGAGAAGACTTGGTCCTCGTCCAGTTGGGGTAGGTGAAAGGGAATAGGAAAAGGGACGACATTTTCTGGAAATGAAGGGGGGTCGACATATGATATTGTGTCATTCAAATCATCTTCCCCCTCATTTAGGGTTGAAGCTTCGCTCTTGGCAAAAAAAGCATTGAGTCGAGCTTTTGAGAACTGCGCCTTACTTCAGGTGAACGACCCCATGCACCCTTTCCTTAAATTTCAAAATACGTCCAGGAAGTGAGCTCCGCTCACACTGTGATGAGAATGAGGTCTTGTTCGTTGGTTACAGGGATTTTTTCAATACCCAGTCAATTTGCACCTGATGGTGAGTCCTCCGCATGAACGATATTTTGCAGCCTCTGTGGTGAGGAAAACAAGTTTCACCTTGATCGTTGCTGCCGATTTCATAAACGCTCAGTTTCGAAAAGTGTGCATTCCGACTTCTACTCCGTAGATGAAAAAGTTTTATCCAATGAATACTTTTTTTAGTTTTAGCACTTGATCTTGCCTAGCCAGAGAAGCGCAGCTATGGTGTCACACACTCTGATGGCATGTAGGAACAAAATCATCCCTAGTGGAATCTGCATTTCTTCACATGCGTAGTCTGATCCACCTTTGAAATTTTTTTCAAAATAACATGTTCATTTGCCCAGAGCTTAAGCTGTTCAGTAGGTCGACGCCCTCACCAATTATGGACATGTTTTGCTCGAACGGTGAGCTCTTGACTCTCACTATTTCAGCATTGTAGTACGCATCATAGTGATCAATCGGCATTTGTCAGATTCATTCGAGAGCAGTGAGAAAATGGCTTTATCTACTCCAGCTACTGTGGAGAGTATAATAACTGCAAGAAAGGCAGCACTCCAGATCATGCATCGATCTTCTTGAACCGATATAACCTATTTGGATGTCCACTTCTTTGGAAGACCAAAAGTACCAATGTTGAGGGTATTCAGCAAATTGGAAAAAAATCTTGATAATATTATTCAAAATATGATCCGTATTCATTTTTCAATGGACCGTTGGTTCCGCTGACTTGTGTAATCGACATACATTCGTTAGGTATCGCCTAATAAGTGAATACATTCCAAGTGGTCCTGCTTTGTAGCTTATCTTCGAAAGTACATATTCAAGCTATAGACGCCAACAAATCCAATCGGAATATCGCTCGCATTTGTCAACTTACCTGCACCTGACACCTTCTGGTCACATTGTCCCGTCCAATGAATCGATTGATGTCGACAATATTACAAAGTACACACATATACAGACACGGACTAGATATCTGAGCCATCGAGATAGTCCCATTTTATACGTACGACTTTGGCGCGTCGTTTTTCTGCGTTTATTTGCCTAAAAAGGCCGATTTTCTATGCGTGTAACCGCTGACAGTTAAATAGATGATTGACTCGAGTTACGATCTATCGAAGAGTTTAAATTCGATTCGTTTATGGAAAGTGCCTGTGCTCTATTTTTTTGTTGTTAAGTGTCTGGTAAAGTATTTGCATTTCTTGATTCGAATGAAAAGAGTTTGTTCGAGCATCTGTTACCAACACCGCTTTAAAATTTGAAGAAATCGGTCAAAGTTCTGTAAAAAGGCTTGCACTTGTGTCGGATGTCAAATTCAAACTAGCACAGACAAGGCTAAAATTATGGCGAATCTAAACGATTTTTCTATATTGTATAACCTTTCAAATTTTCAAAATAAATGGGCATCAGGTTGAAATGTTGTTTCTTTGAAATACAAATAATTGTAATTATACCAAAATCGTGTCCATCCAGACAATGCGATTCCTTCTAATTTATAGCCACCAACGGTGTTGAGGATAGCCGAGCTAGCGAACGCCAGTTTATAATTTCAGTTGCACTACAATAATGCATTTACCAGACTCCATGTTTGCTAATGAACTATATCTCTGTACGCTTTGAGCATAAGTACAAGCTTCTGCATTGTGCAGAAACATAAATCTGCAGCTATTGCTTGTTATATCCAACCGCACAACGTACCCTCTTGGTGTATTGAAGATAATTAATCCGCCATGTCTCGCATATTATATTGTTTCGGCATAATTAGCATGGCTGTTCTTGTGTCATGGCTGCTAAGCAGTGAATTATGCGATAGCGCCTTTTGCGATAAATCACCTTATGCACCGGACAAGAGGACGGCGAGGTTGCAGCCTATTAAGGAATTTTACACATTTATACAAAAACAGAGTTTTGACTTTTTTATTTCTTTTTCCATGGCAATTCGAGCTAACAATATTTAGACAATGAGTTGTATTTATGTCAATAAGATGTGTTGGATTGTTGGGAAATTGTTCCTTCTAGTATTAGTTTTCTTCAACGATTTATCGCCATATTTATTCTAATGGATTGTACCTCATTTTCTATTATTGCACTGTTCACCTGTATACGTTGGGGGAGTGTGGTAAATACCACAGCACTTGGGCCACTCAGTGGGCCCATTGTGCGCCTCCAAGAGGTGCTCTCTTTGGTCGTCGTCGCCAACGCTCTGTTCACTCATCCCCATAACTTATATTTTCTGCTATCAATTATTATTTCGATGGAATAGAATCATTCCTTCCAACTGCAAATTGAACCTACACATGATTCTCGCTATTTTTTTCGATCTTTATAGCACAATGTTATTGCTTTCCTTGGCTAAGGAGCAGAACATCCAAATTTTGCTCGATTTCTTTTTGACAGCTGTCACTTTCCACTTTCACTGGTGAGGTATCCGTCTAGTTTCAAGAAGATTGTGTTTCAAGAAGATTGTGTTCTTTGGAATTGGTAGTAATCTGACTCGGTTTTTTTCGTTTAATTAGAGCCGGTATTTCAATATCACCTTGAGGTACAGAATAACGTTATCCGTCAATAAGACCTCAATATTCACCTTAACGAATGTTTCTTCAAGGATGCAGTGATCCTCCACTTCACGCTCCAAACGACACCAAGGCCGATATTTCAATGTCCCCTTATGGTACAGGATGGCGTAAAAAAGTACCTTAAAGGTTAAGGTGGACTTCAAAATTAGAAAGTTCTTGTGCTGTCTAAGTTTCACATACCGTAACGCTAGTTGACAAGTATGACGGTTCTTACATTGTTAGGGTTGGCAGAGCCCGTAATTGAAACATTGAAATACCGGCCTTTTTGCCTGGTTTCTCAACATTTGACACTCTCCATCCAATAGCAATCAATTTCATAACTTTATACAGTGTCAATTTAAATAAATGGCCCAAAAAAAATGCTGGGACCAGACGATACACAATAACAAAACAGTTTCAAGATCACTCCGATATTTGGCTTAGATCATCATAGTCTAAGATACGGTATGAGAAATATATAACCAGATCAAAACTGAATAAACTGATCAAAAGTAGGAAAACAGTTATTTGGAATCAATAGTCTGATCAAATGGTGTTCTGAAGTACCTGTTTCGTAACATGAGTCCGGTAGAAGATTTCTCAACGGAATTATATGTTTTTGGGGTGCTGGATACGAATCTGAAGTTTGCTGCATCCGAGCAGTATCGGCTTAGGTCGAAAAACTCCAAAAACCTCGAAATTTTAGGACTTTTCCCGGTTTTCTATTCATATCTTGCAAACGACGCATCGTAACGAGAATGTCACGGTATTCAAGGTTGAAGAGCATAAAACAAGTTTTTAAATTTGGAAATTTGAATTTTTGATTTTCTTTCCTAAGGTGGCTGAGAAAGATGAATCAAAAAAACTTTCTCATTTGAATTGTATTTTTTCTCCTCCAAGGATGACGTAAACATGTTTCGGTTCCGACGTTTCGTTCCTTCCCAAACATCATCAATTCATATTGATGATGGCGTCATTAGCTCGGAACATCGAATAAAAGTCAAGTGTGATATTAAGATTATCTTGAGCATAGAACGAAATTTTTCGTCCAATTAGAAAAAAAAGTTCATGATAGTGGTTCGGAGACGAAATGTCGGATCAAAAATTTGATAACGCCACTATGTAGAGTATAGAGTGACCATGAAGATGTAACATTTGTTTTGAAATGTTTCTTCTCATAAACCCAGAAAAAAACGGAAACCGTCTTACTCCAGATATCTTCGGAAGTATTCGGTTTTCTTGGATTTCCCAGCGGCATTCTATTGACTACCAAAATACTCCACTTTGCTATATGATTTGAACTTTGCTGTACGTCCTACAGTTTCCTAGATACTGATGGTGATTATTTTGACTTGTAACACCCTGTATAAAATTAAAGTCCAGGATTTTGCTGGGCAACCCATTCGCAATCAATTTTTGAACAAATTATTCAATATTGTAACTTTATTAGCATCAAATAACAGATGAGGGTAAAAGATATTTCTAATACCGTAACTCGTACCTTCACTTTCATGACAGAATGTTATTCAGCGTTATATTTACCGAACACATGTCTGTCAATTTTTCTCTTGTAACCGTATTCTTGAATCCAGGAAAAAGAAATTGTGAGATAAAATGACAAAAAGCGCATGTCTTTTTGAAAAAGTCTCGTTGAAAAACCGGAATGGACTTTTATCTAATCCATAGACTTATCAAATAGATATCTTGTTGTTAAGAAACGGGAGGATAGTCGTGAAAAAATAGCGATTCCCTCACTGAAACACCTGTAATAGAATATGCGTCCTACGAAAACAAATTATTCATTTTTTTCCTGGTTCATGGGAGATTTCTATTACTTTTGAGTCTGGCAACCTCGGTGTATTCAAGCTTTCAACAAGAGAGATCAGACCTTTGGCGAAGTGACTCAAGTGATGACAATACTTTAGAAGACATAGGTTCCAAATATGATCAAAAATTACAAAACATGGTTCATACATACAAAAGTTATGAACCATCAAAGAGCGTGAAAGGTCGGGAGAACTACCATGGATGAACGTGAAACCAAAACAAGGCTTCAGTTGATGAAGACGCTGAATTACATTGAATGAAACCCGCAAAAAAAAATATTGGCAAATTTTTTCATACAAAATAATTAATACAATATTTAGGTCAAATCATGATCGATGGTAAGACTTCCAGCTTCCACCGAACATAATGTTTATGGTAAGAAATCTTTCGACGACTCCAATAATTATTATTCTCAACAAACCTATTTTAGCCATTGTCGTCCAAACGACCACCACCCACTTTCCGCGTGTAAATTCAAATTAATTTTCCAAAATAATGAGCCACATCATCCGGACGTCCAACGTACAAGCGTTAATAAAAATATATGTTTAATTTATTTATGCTATAAATTAAATCTACAAATGTACACTGAAACGGCGTTACGCCTAAAGTGAGTTAGGCCGGTGCAACAACAAAACGGGCGTATAAACTGGGCGAAAGTTTATTTATAAAATAACAAAACCGCGTTGCGACCGCAGCACGATTTTACGATTTATACAATACCAATTAGGCACCCGCCGGACACACATTCGCGCTTCGGGAGTAAATAGATGTCCGACGAGCAATCCAAAGGCTAAAAGCATTATATGGAGAATAACATTTCATCTGGAAGTAGGAACTCATTCACAACAACAAGTCGAGATATCTCTTATTGCTGTTAACCGTAGCAGGTAGCAGTGTCAGATTTCTAACAAGTGTATGTGTAATGATACGCCAACCCGCAGATTGAAGTCTATATTCATGAAAAACTGTGTGTTCAATCAACCCGTGAATATTTTATCATTTTTTAAATCTTGTTCAACTCAACCATCCCTCTTTGGAAGTTCAATAACTAGTAATAATGAGCTTCGAAGTCCAAGGAATGATTTTTTCTACTCTGACTAATTACTTCCTCAATGATGGTGAATTTTGGTACATACTACTGCAAAGTAAGAGACTTTCTGGAGTACTACTACAACTGGAAGTGTGTAGGTACTCTGGAATATGCATAATACAAAAAATATAGTGGAGGAAGTCATCTTGTGTGGTCATAGAACAAATAAGTCATGATCAAATTGGGATATGCTGAAACGGGCCACCGTCATAAGGTTTTGTACATATGGTTTGCTTCATTATTGATAGTCTTGAGAAAAAGTTTTCGGGGATAATTTGTGACTTGTAAAGGTTTCAACCAAAAAAACAACTTTGAACTTTGACACATGTCATGAGTTTATCGATTTAGCGAGAATTTGGGGAGAAAGTTCATGTTGGTGAATTCACGAAGGACTCCATGTTCCGATTTTGGAGCAAATCAGATACTCATAACCTGTGTCAAAATTGATTTTTTGGTTATCGAACATGCACAAACTAACCCAAACACTGATTGTCCCTTTCCAAAACCCCCTTCTTGTAAAGATTTTAAACTGATAGCTTCCTATTATCAATGTGATTTCCCCGATGAATTTCTTCTGGTTTCATTTACCTCCAAGTTCCTAAAAAATTCTTCTCTAGACGAAGATCGCCGATGAATCGATGGAAATATTTTGAATTTATCGATTCCAAGTTGAAGGGTTCGTGTGTATATTACCTTCAAAAGAGCACACTGCGTCTATGCACGAAAATTATATACAAATGAGATATTATGAGAATGGTTTTATTTCATACTGTACCGTAAAGTATCATTTACCGGACCCAAAACCAGTCCGGTCAGAGACTGTAAAAAAAAATCACTTGACAACTCCAAAAATGACATTTTGCATCATCAAAGACTGTGGAATTGCATTCGTAACACGGTTTGGCTGGCGCCAAACACGATATTTTCGTTCACTGTCTTATCTACACGGAAGATTTTGCGCCATTCGCAGAAAGCCTCAAACTCCTTTTGATACCTTTCCGCCGATTTGACAGGAATAAGTTTTTTTATGCAAAATTTGGTCCATTTTGCAACTTGTTCACTTAGCATAAATGGTTGGTAAGGTATATCAGATAGGACAAACATAAGTTGATACATGGTCTGGCTGGCGCCATCTCATGGTACGAATGTGAGGTGGACTGCCACCCTAAGTGTGTGGTTTGGGAAGAAAGCACTTTAAACCGATTAAAAATAGTTATTACAGTATGAAACAAAACAATGTACGATACACAGCCGTTAAATGTCATTAAACTACTCGTCTAGATATTACAGACTCGGCTCCTTCGTCGCCTCGTCCATAAACATCTTGACTCGTAATTTAAAAAGTCATTTACCGCCTTAGTAACGTAAATAACTATTGTTCTCATCATACACTTTTGACGGTGGCTTTTTGATAATCATAGTCTTTGGATGTTCTGGGAATTCTCAAATATCTACAAAACCGGTGTGAAAAATAAGATGTCATATCAAAAAAATGTCGAGAGAGTTAGATTAAAGGTCTAAGGAAACCAAATTGAATGAAAATATTCTCAAAAACAATATGCCACAAGAAAATAAATAATTCTTTTTAGTTGAATAAATTTATTATCAACTGCTGAATTCTAATTATTACTCTTGTTGACTACATTGATGACAGCTTTCTCTCATCCGAACTGCAAGAGAATAGCAGTTGGTTCAAGAAGAGAATCACGATCCTGCGACATACTACAGAAGAAAGGAACTCGCATGGGACACATTTCGATTGGCTATACAATTAGGGCTTCGCAAGACCAAGACCCTGGTCTCGAAAAATAGATTTGGTGTTGGTCTTGGTATTGGTCTCGATATATCAAGACCAAGACAAGACTGGGTCAGTCTTGGTCTTGGTCTTGATAGTCTTGGTCTTGGTCTTGATGGTCTTGAAAAAAATATATACCAAATTTTTTAAACAAACTTAACAATATACAGTGTAGCTCAAAAACTTCTGAACCGTTTGATATATGCGAACAAAATTTGGACACACCATATGTGAGAACGTTTTGCTTTTTTTGACATAGTTGTGACAGCTGAAGGTCAAAATGGCAGCCTTGTCAAATCCTCGTCAAAAAGATTGAGTTATAGCACATAATATATCAACAGGACTGATAGCAGAGGCTTGAAATTCGGTAGTTGTAATCAGGGTCAAAGGGCCTTCAAAATAAGGTATCACTTCCATTTGATTTTTTTATTCAAAATGGCACCCAGCTGTCATTTTGACATTTTGAGCTGTCACTACTATGTCAAAAAATGCAGAACGTCCTCACATATGGTGCGTTTAAATTTCGTCCGCATATATCAAACGGTTCAAAGTTAGGAGGGGGGCCTTTTTAGAGCCGTACTGTATAGCATAACAATCCTAGAATAGATGTTTCCCATTTTTTAAATCGCAATTTTGAACCGAAGAAAAAATGCATTCCTATTGTACATCCCGTATAGTTTGGCCTGAAAGGCTATAAAATATACAAAACCATTGTCAATGAAGAAAAACTTCTTTAAAATGCGGAAGTAATTTTATTATTACCTGGGATGGCGGTACGATTTTAACAAGTCTTTTGCACTTTTAGAGCGTTTTTCTCCATTGTGAATGGTTTGCATATTTAATTACCTATTGGACCGGATCTACTTTATATCGACCATAAGAACAGACCTATCTGGGCATCCATGTCAAACAAAGGTTTCCAAAAAGCGTCAGATAGCTCATTTTGGATTTTATTCGCCTATTACCAGTGATTAGACTTCTATTTGTTTGTGTGAGATGCGGGATTTGTGTAACTTGACGGCGCTGCCATGTCTTCCGATCAATCGTTTTCAGCACAGTCTATCAATTTCGAGAATGGGTACAATTCCTGCTAAAAATTTCTTTATACTACTTGTATATTCATCATAGCATTGGTTCCATATTCAGTTACCCATTTCACATCATTCATTTTCCATGTAGGTTGGTATATTACCTGATGAATTTAGGGATATTCGTTTTAATGATTTGGCATCAATGGTCTTTTCCTATTGTGAATTGGGAAATCACAATGATACATTACTTTTTGAAGAATTGATTTACTCTAAAAGTGATTGAAAGTTGATAAAAAAAAATTGCAGATCTTATTAAATATTGTGACGATTTTCTTTTCAAGACCAAGACCAAGACAAGACTCTTGTGGTAGAGTCTTGGTCTTGGTCTTGGTCTTGTGAAGATATTGAGGCCTTGGTCTTGGTCTTAGTCTTGTCACCAAGACCAGGACAAGACCAAGACTAGTCGTGTGGTCCTAGCTACAATCCATGGCTCAAAAAAGATGAGGGACGAATATACAAAACACCGTAGAAACAATCCTGACGAGGTCATCTCTGGAGCGTCATTGGTTCTAAAATTGAACTTGGCTTTGAAGACAGAGGTTGAGGGAAGTTTATAAATCCACCGTTTCATTTCTATTGAGTATTTTTCGCTTGAGTTTTGTTTGATTTGATTGTTGGATTGGTTGTGGTTTTTTGGTGATTTTCAAGATTCGTTTTGTCCTTTCTGAGTTTCTGAAATGGAGCTATTGCTTTGGATATGTCTTTTTGTAGTCACATGAACACACAACAAAATTCCCAGCATTCCAGCATTCCCATTTCCTCTCTTATCAAATCCATTTTGAAAAAACAACTTAACTCCACTCTCAAAACACAAAATCAACCACTTCTCAACAATGAAAACATTTCCTCTGACATTTCATAATAAACAAAAATTCAGGGTTATGTTGTCCCGAACGCCAGCGTCAAGAAAGTTTATAAATGGCAATATGGGATTCTACGAACGCCAACGCCACAAGTTTATAAATCCACAAATGCAAATCCACTAATCCCCGTTCCTTCCCCTCAAAAATGAGAAAAATGGCAAAGTTATATTTTTCATAAATAAATAGCATCTTGTCGAATATCAACAATAAAAAACAAACATGCAACCCTTTGTCAACAAGCTACCGGGTTTGTTCATTGATTAGTGAGTAATATGATACAATACAAAAAATTAACCATATCCCTTTTGGCACGTGACACTCACACACATATGGAATCGAAACAGATAAACAATAGTGGTTGGATATCAAGTCAAAGCGGCAGTTGCTTTGACTTGATCGACTAAGTGGTGAAACCCTTTTTGTCCCTATAATTTTTCAAGCTAATTCCATTATTTCAAAATAGCCTAGACTGAACAGCTGTGAGATGCTCCAATACACAAAACCATAATAGTTGTAGAGGAACATCAGTAGACAAAACCATCAAGTATATTATTCCACGTCGCTCTGGCATCGAAGGCAATATCCTTTAATAACAATCGATGGTGCATAAGGTAAACGACATACAACGATCCAAGTTAGTAATCTTAGCAAAGTCGGCGGCAAGGTCCAACAACTTCATTAATCTATCCGGACTATTAATGTTCGAATTGCACAGCTTTACTTGTGAATTTAATTGGAAATAATTCGAGACTCGATCCGAATAAGGATTATCAAATTTTGCACATAAACTTCGAAACGGCGCAACTTAATGCCATTAAATTCTCAAATTAACTAATCTGTTATTCGACACTCGAATCAAATGATATTTCACCCAGATTTTATTACTCTCTGGTTTTCTGTAAGCCAACTATCTCTTATGCATAAATTTGCCTGTTCTGGAATCACTTCCTCGTGATGCATTGAAGGTTCGCTTTCAAGCCGGGTTAACAATCAGCTTCGATCAGATAACGAAAAAACTGTATTCTCGCAAATAAAATTCAACCAATTATTTTTGCTTGTGGTATTTCCACACATAATGAATAACATTTTTCTCAATATAGGTTTTTTTACAGAGAAATTCAATTACTAACACCTAGTTTTCTCATGGGATCCTAGGTAGTATGGGACGCAATCCTATTGTACCCCCTTATTTTGCTCTACCTCCACAGTTCCAGCTCCATCGCCTATAAGATGATGTTGATGTTGATGTTGGATCAGTGGAAGTGCATAATAATTGGTCGCCTGCCATCCCCATTACGCAAAGGTGTTTTTAAATGGAGCTTGGCCTGTGATAAGACTTGTTGCCGTCAGTTGGGCCCTGGTGCAAGTGTTTCAGGTTATTTGCTTTTCTAAAATATGGAGCATCAAAAAAACCCTTGTATGTTGAGCAATTTCCCAGTAATTATTGTGTTGTGATTTTGTCCAGTTGTTTGTATTTCTTTGTCTGTTCTCTTGATTCTGCAGACGGATATCCACTGCCTGCTTTTTGAAAGGACATCAGCCTCATTTGATACTAGTCTCTGAGCCCCCGCTAGAGCCTTCATTTTTATCTTGATGTCATTGCGTAGAAGAGGTCGACCAGAATAATTTTCATGGCTGCGGTTGGTGTGGTAACTATCTCTATTCTACCAAGTGTCTGTTTTACATTCCTGGTTACCGCTGCTTGCTGACAAATTAGTGCCGCATGGGTCATTATACCATGGATGTGTACTACTCCTAGTGCACTTTGGTTGGTAACAGTCCCAAGACTTACCAAACGTTCTTTTGCAGGTTGTCTATGTGCTTCTGATATGTGACTTTCTTCTCTAGTATCGTCAACCAGCCTTCAGAAAGTCCACTGCTGGACATATTATGCCTCCCTCATGGCCCTCCACCTATTTCTATCTTGGCCTGCCTGGATCCAATCATTTGCGATTCTTTTCAGGTCAACGATCCAACATGTAGGTGGTCTTCCTTGGTTTCATTTATCGGTGCAATGTCTCCTTTCCAAAAACCTCTTTGTCCACCTGTCGTCGCCCATTCTGACCATGTATCTTGCCCAATTCCACTCTAATGTGGTTATTTCCTCTTTCCTCGACGATTTCTTTCACGTCGGTTTTTCGCCGCAGATCCTGTTTGGTGACGTGATCTCTCAAGTTCGGATCATTGACCATTCCATTTTGCGTTGTGCTTCTTGGAGCTTTTTTGCAGATGCCATCGTTAAGGTGAGTATTTCTGCGCTGTACGTGAGCACCGGCAGAACGCATTGGTCGAACACTTTTTTTCTGGCAGATGGGGAGCTCTCTCTCAAAGACAAGTTTTATCTTTTCATAGGCCGCCCATCCTAGGCCGAGCCTTCTGTGCAGCTCGCATATTTGATTGACTCTAAATAAGCGAAGCGGTGGTGGCTAAGTTCCCAACCATCTATGTTCATGCCCTTTGTATCCCAGTCAAGTTTGAAGGCATGTTCTAGAACGGTAATGAATAATCAAGGAGATACCTCTTCCGATCTCAAGGAGGTTGCAAGTTTCCTAACTGACATAGCTTAGCGTTTCTGTATACAGGGTGCCTCCGATTTAGTCGACACTATTGTTAACTTTTTATTGTTGAAGATACGAGGTCGTTCAAATGAGAGAACAAGTAGTATTTTTTCCGCTGATGAACGTGGTATTAACAGAATAACAATCGAACAACGCGTTCTTGATTCAATTAAAAAAAAAATACTTTTTTTTGAATGGGACATTTTGATGGGAAATTTTTTGGGAACTTGGCCATGAAATTTAAAATATTGACAAAATAATACATATCGGTTGCCATATTTGCTATCAAAGTTATTTTATCGTTCTAAACGTATTTTGTTTGTTAAACTCATCTTGAAACAATTAAATCATTTAACTTACTTTGACGTTTATAAATAAGTCGAGGAAAATACGCATAACTCCGTTATTTTTGGTTTCAGGAAAAAAATCATCATAACCTTTTATGTTGAGAAAAGAGTGGCTGATCAATTATGATAAAAATATACATGGTGTCCTATTTAAAAAAAAATACGTTTTTTGGAATAGATCGAGAACGCGTTTTTCAATTGTTTTTTTGACATCATAATGTCAATCCGCAGAAAAAATACTACCAGTTCTTTTATTTTAATGACCTCGTATCCTCAATAATAAAGAAGTTAGCAATAGTGCCGACTTATTCGGAGGCACCCTGTATATTATAGATGAGTTTTGAATATTGATAATCTCTCGACATTCTCTCAGGGTGTTTAGTATAGCTTTCATCTGGATGGTGTCAAAAGCTTTGTGAAAGTCTATGAATAGGAGAAATAGTGATCTGTTGTATTCTATGGTTTTCTCAATCAGGATCAAATACTATGTAGGTGATCCTCATCCTTCGGCTGCAAGGCTTTTCTGTAGAAAATGACATTTCTCCCGGGCTCTAGATTTCATCCATGAGTAAAGTCAACTAGAGAATTTCTTGGAGGATTCAACCTAAGCTCCTTCCACTTAAACTAGGTTTCGACAATCTTAAGCGCCCTTTGCATTCTTGTGGATACATGGGCAGCGTTATCGCCTCTTTAAGGAAAGGGCGCAAATATTTTGATTACTCAATAGAAATATAGCAAATCTTACCATGAGAAAGATACGAATTCTTTGAACTTACCTCATTCCATGATCATGAATGAAATTTTTTCATTTTCCCTGAATTGAAAACACAAAATGCTCTTTTTTTTGTACTAGTAAAGATGTCCAATTTCAAATATACCCCTTGGAAGTTACATTTCATTAAAGGCAGAAAAATCCTCGAATTGAATGTTCACTTTTGTGAATTCAAAAGCTCCTAATAATTATTTTATACCAGAAACAAGATGTGAGTACAAATTGATACTCAAAAGACCCTATAAACATCTGGTGTTCGCAGCTGGTAGACAATGTGAATGGATCTCGATTCATTACCTGACGAATATTTTTATATGAGAACGATATCACTCCAAATCGACTTACGTTCACTAGCAAACTCATCTGACAGAACGATGGAATGATTTTTAATGAATTTCGTAGCTTGAGGGAAAAATATAAAGATTCAATAGCTCATTAAAAAGTAACAGAACTTTTCAAAGAATAAGAAAAAATATCCGACAGGCTATGATCTCCTGCGAGCAAATAAAATTTGACTCTCGTTATATCGAGAGAAAATAAAAAGCAAGATTCCATGTTTCATTAGAAACTTATCAATACATTAGATTATGTCACGACAACTCAAATGATGTTAAGAAAAACGATTAAAGGAGGGGTAGAAAGAATGTACAGGGTACATGAAAATCCTGTGGGCTATCAAAACGAAAATAAATACTTCCAAACAATATGATATTGACAAGTAATCAAAGGAGTTGATGATGGTGGATCTTAAATAAATTAAATAAATTAAAAATATTTTAAAAATCATAATTTTTGGAGCAATGGTTATTGGGAAGAGTTTTCTAAGATGAAAGGTGAAAAGAGGCAGTGTGGAATACTGAAAGCATTGTTACTGAACTTCAATAAAAAGTCACTCACTTCAAGTTATTGGTAATCCTCGTATTTTATGATTCAATTATCGACGTCAAAATTTATAAATTCACATTCAAGTCAGACTTGACAGTAATTGTTATAACTATTATCACTATTCAACTCATTATCCAGAGATCGCATTCTTGAAAAATAGCTATTTACGTTACTTGGACGGTAAATGTCTTCTTGAATCACAAGTCAAGATGTTTATGGACGAAGGGACTAAGAAGGCGAGTCCGGAATCTCTAGACGAGTAGTTCAATGACATTTAACGACTGTGTATGGCACATCGTTTTGTTTCATACTGTGCCAATTTTGTTTAATCTGTTTAAGAGAAAAAGTGCTTTTTTATTGTCAAGGCACACATTGCGCGTTGGTGGTGGTCCGTCTCACCATGAGATGGCGCCAGCCAAACCATTTCACCACATGGGTTATATACATATGGTGAACGCCAAACAACTCTGAATCTACGTCATCGATGACACCAAGCGCGTTGTTATGTGATTTGCTGCTGACCAAATGTGGATACCAGCAAACTTCATAACAACCCGCATGGTGGCAACGATGACGTAGATTCAAAGTTGTTTAGCATTCACTGTAGCTTACTTATGTTAGCAACATTTTATGTCACGTTAATAATTAGAACCATGAGATGGCACCAGTTAAACCATGCTACCACTCAGGTAATATAGATAAGTTACTCACATGATACTAAAACACACAAGATAAGCTCACTAGCTGGACGAGATTGAAACCGATTCACGCATCGTGACCATTTGGGTCACCATACATAGGAAAGATATGGGAAAATAGGTGTCAAAAACATAACCTAGCTATGGGAACCGAACACCCTATGCATTTTTAATTGGCGGTCACCGGGAAAGATGCGCGTGAGCTTATCTTGTTTGTTGTAGTATCATGAGTTACTTATATTTCCACCATTTTATGTCAAGTTGTTGATTGAAATCATGAGATGGCGCCAGCCATACCATGCTACCAATACAATTTCACAGTCTTTCATGATGCAAATTGTGATTTGACGGAGTAGTGAAGTAGATTTGTATTACAGTATGATGATACTTTACAGTACAGTGTGAAATAATTTTGGTTCAGGAATGTGGTAAGCATATTTATTTTGAAAGCAATAATTGGTGTTAGAAAAGAAAAAAAAAGAAGACCAACTCTTATGACGAAATTCCATTGGTATTTTTAGTTTATAGACCATTTGTTTGTGAAGCGAAGTAATAAATCTCTCTTGTACCATTGTTGGATCAATTTTACTGTGCGGCATGGTGACTCGTACTATTGGGTGAGTGTAATTTGCCCGAGTTCAGATGATTAACTACTTCACCTATCAAACGAATGGACTATATGCACCGCTCAATAAGCGCTGCAGTCGCGTCAACAGGTCGCAGATATGTATATTTTGTATGGTTGATTTTTCTCAATTTGGTGGTTTTGTGTGGTCGGCTTGTGTTAAAAAAAAATCCCGAATGTCTCCCTGCTGTGAGTCAGTGAACTAAAAACTTGAATCCTCACATTTAGAAATATTGTAATGTAAAGACGTTAACACATGTGAACACCCGATGTCAACGAAACATTACCCACCGAGCAGCACCGGTAGCTGTCACGGGCATATTCCATTATAACCTTTTATTTCTCTTTTCCTATTATTTCATGGTGGCATTCAATTCTTTTATGAAACCT
This sequence comes from Orchestes rusci, assembly GCA_958502075.1. NCBI lineage: Eukaryota > Metazoa > Arthropoda > Insecta > Coleoptera > Curculionidae > Orchestes > Orchestes rusci. The sequence continues at coordinate 100,226,152 of OY293304.1, forward strand.
AAGTTTGGACTTTTAAGTAGAACGATGAACAAAATCAAGAGGCACTTATTTTCTTATAATCATATTAACAATATTTATTGGACAATTGAACGTTTCAAATAGTTCATATAAGTGCCAATTCACAATAAACGTAAGCGTAATGCAACCGTAAACGTGACCGTGAACATCACAGCAAATATTACGTTAGTGTTCACATTAAACATAAACATGATTCGTAAGATCGTTACGTGCGCCGCGTACTTGCGTCTGTTATTCCTTTTAGCATATTAATTGTTAACAGCTACATACCGATACAGTTCATTTATCTTTACAGATTACGTTTCCGTTACGTCTTTATTACGTTCATTGTGAATTGGCACTAACACATTTTATTACATTATCTTCAAAGGGAGACTGGTAGGATGCTGGTATGCTCAATATTTCATGGGATTTGAATTATCAACATATACATTGAGTTGAGACAACGGTTTCCAAAAGGTTACTTTTTCTGCATATTCTGAATAACAAAAGTTCGAAAAGTGATAAATCGTTAAAAACGTCAAATAGAAATGAGAACTATCAACAGTGAGTATGTAATAACCATAAACGTATTATACGTCTATGGTAATAACAATAATAATTATCTAAGAAGGTAAGATTTTTAGAGTTGCAAGATTTATTATACCTCTTGTTATATCAAATCTCAGAGTCTACAGACTCACTATCTTTTTTAAAAAAATGTGAATTATCTACGGCAATATATCAAAGTTGTCAATGTACTCGCAATTTGGAGACAGCAAATAAGAAGAAAGTTCCGGTCCCAATGGCTGGTTATCCGTTTTCGTTTTAAAGGACAGGTCGCCAGGTATATTGGCCATTATTTATAGCCCTTTTCACAGACAATCTGATTTTATCACACAAAATCCTAATCAATGTTAATTTATAGCGGTCCTCTTCCAATAAACATATGAACCCTTTGTTTCACCAGATCCCTTCGTTCCTTGGTGGTACTCAGCACCGAAAAATGATGGCCATTAAGATCGGAAATTTCACGGCGTCACTTTAGCCCACAAAATGATTTTTCGTTCTAATTTAATGAGCTATGATTTACATAAATGACCATTTCGAGCACATAAAATCTTAAGAGCAGAACCATGTTTGATGTCATTTTTAATATGCCAGGTAGGGTTTGATTGTTAAATATTGTTACAGGTGTATATTTTATTGTTTTGGGGTTGATATCCCAATATATTTCTCAACTTCTTGGAATGCAGTGAGTTCTGAAAACATTTTGACAACCATTCAGACAATGAGGAAGTGATTTCTTTAGTGAGTTAGTACTCATTGCACCATGATGGTCTACCGGTATTACCATACATTAGTAGGCAATATCTCTATAAACAGTAAACATAAGCAGGTCCCCAACAAGGAACACAATTTCAATCCCTCTACAGACATAAAATCAAAATGCAGAAAGTGTCACAAGCCGACATGTATTGACTAGAAGTATCATCGAAAATTTAGATCAGTACAAGTTTTTTTTTTCGATCCAATTACATTTTTCTTTAACCGGCGATAGGCTCATTAGGCGATCAGTTCAAATGCAGCTAACCAAACTTGGCTAGCGCACGTGCACTCGGCATTATTGCCATAGGAACGTTATATGCCACAGAAATTCCAATAAACTATTAAACAGTTGACAAACACTACGAGGACTTAAATCAAGATGGTTTATGAGATATATAATTAATTTACTAATACAGCTAAGTATGGCCGGTTTCCTTGCTTCTTGAGAACACATTGTAACAGTATATTCCACGTATAGATATGCGAATATGCGTTATGTCTATTCTTGTCTTAGCTTCTGAGGAATTATTACTGTATAGAGTAGAGGAGAAGATATGGTTATGTTTAGTATTATGCTTAAGGCATATGAATGAAATACTTGGAGGTCAGCAGCTTATCAGTTGTATTGAAGAATATGGGTCATTTGGAAAAAGGAACTCGGTCATTTACGATCTTTCCATTCTGAATGAACTGAACAGATTTTTTTGTCAACTGATTTGGGTATCTGAAAAGAACATCGCAATCAGAGTTTCATGTGGTAATTTTTAATTCATCTTATTGGAGCAGAATGGTGTTTTATTTTTCTAAATTTAATATATAGGGTGTCTCACATAAGAACCGACACAGTGCGGGAGCATGCGAGGGAGCCCAAAATGTTATAATTCAACACAAAAAAATTGAATATCTCAGAATAACCAAATTTGGTTCACTTTGCTAGTTTATCAAGAGCATTAATCGACAGTAATTGGAGTCTAATTGAGGCGTTCTGAAAGGTTGATAAGGTATGATGCACCCTTTAAATACCACAGAACTTTGTAACACGATGAGGTTCTTGGAAAATGTTTGTTTTATTTCATGAGAAATTTTGATTTTTCTTGTTCTTGTTATTTTTCAAAAAAGTTTGTCGTATTTATGAAAAAAACGTATTGTAACTGTCATATTGAAAATCGTCGAAAATTTCAACGTTGGCTTTCAAAACATGAAACATCTTTGCATTGTCCAAATGGCCGGGATGTTTTCTTGATATTTTCAACGCGGGTTCATAATAATGAATAGGTGTTATTGATCAGTGTTTGATTGCTCAATTTAGTTGGAACCTCTTCTAACACTCTCCCGGATCTACTTGACGAGGTATCAGTGGTGCCACTACAACTTGGACCAGGACGCCTAATTATTACTTCAGAGAACTTTGAGACCATCAGTATCCAAATTAAAACATGGGTTGGAAAAAAAATAGTTGTTCACAATTTGGCTTCCATCATCATCAGACCTGGAAGAAATGGAAGTTCTTTTTTAAGGGACCTTCAAGAGAATTTCTGTATTCCTCGTCAGTTGCGTCTCGAGCCAAATTGGGGAACAGATAAATGCACAGTCATCAGGAACAACCATCATTATTTGAACAATCTCTGTAATTTCTCAGTGCATGTTTATGTTATTTCCATTTTTAAGAATGTTAATTTTTTCAATTTCCTTAATAGTTATTCACTTTATTGTGAAGTCTGCTGTTTAATTTCATAGTCAACATTGATGTTTCCGACGGCTTTTAATATGACAGCTACAATCCCTACTTATCTTCAGATATTTGGATTTTAGAAGAAAACGAGAAATTTTTTGGAAAAAACCCGGAGCAAGAAAAGTCTAAGAACTGAATCTCCCATAAAACAACATCAAACCTCATCAACCCTTCAGAACGGCTCAATTGAACTCCAATTACTGTCGATATAATATGCTCTTGGTACACCAACGACGTGTACCAAATTTGGTGTTTTCAAGTTGTGCTATAACATAGATATTGAGCTTTTAAATTTGAAACCTCACTTGCGAAGTGTACAACTTCTTAGGGGTGCAACTTGGTATAGAGGTTAGCTACATTAGATCATAATATTTTGTGTCTCCCTACTACATGCTATGTGTCAGTTCTTATGCGGTACTTCTGTAGTGAAATTGATTTCAAACAAATGCTTGTGTATGTAGGTGAAGGGGCTGCGAAGCAACCACTTCTGTTTATTTCCCGAACCATTTATATATGAGAATTGTTTTTTTAACAAAAAAAAATGATGATGTGAGGAGGCCCAACTTAGGAACAAGATTTGCTCTTAACAAAAATATTTTGGTCTTTTCGGATGGTTATTTTGAGACGATTAATTCTTTTACATTTTTGAACTTTGCACACATTTCTAGATCGATTTTATGTGAAATTTCAGATCTTTATTATCCAAATATTTGTTTTAAAAAAAAATGGGAAGTGAAGACTTCATTGATGTTTTTTTCAAAAACAGTTTCCTCTAATAATGAGGGTGTACGAAGATTCTAGTAGGAATTGCAACTACTGCGCATGTTTCTCCATAGCCGCTGTGTTTAAAATTTATCGTCATAAAAAATTGAGTGACTGCATTTATACAGTTATATTATGAATCAGTGCAATCTACACAGTTTGAATCTTGACTTGAAAATACCTTCAAAAACAAAAACTGACTATCTGTCGCAGATAACGCCACTGCGTTTGTTGACCAATGAACTTCATATCTGGCATATGAACTCAAAACGCTTATGGGACTGAAAGCAAAGAGGTTTTGATATAATTGAGCATAGTTTTGGTTTCAGTTCATGAAAACCAACGTTCTTGAGAAAAACATAACAGACCATGAGTGTGAAATTCTTTTCCTTCTAAGCTATCCTAGTGAGTTGTCAAGTGGAAAAAATTTAAGTAAAGATTAAAATACGATATTGTACAAACATGTAAACAGAATAGGGTCTTCAGATTTGCCACAAATTCTTTTGATATGTTGAAGAAGTCTGCATCTACATCTTCTGGCACACACAAGAATTACCAAAAAGGCGATATTTAGCATGTTCCATCCGAGACACCATTTCCTTCCCTAGACTCCTCTTACGCCGGCAGCTATACTAGTGTTGTAATCAAATATCTCAAACTTTACTTGTAGAGTATGCTATTCAAGGAAACCAAGTATGAGAGAGATATGTTTACAAGTGTTGAAATAAGACTTGTTAAATGGTGTGAAGATCTGATTTTTTTAATCAAAAGTGGTATGTTTCAATTGTTACTAGATTTTTCCTCCAATCAATTTTGTTAACGTTCTTGAATCTTTATCGGGAAATGATATTGAGAAGTGTAAAAAATCAAAACAATTCTGTTTATGTTGGGATGAGAGTTTTTAGTTCTATCGGTGATTGATTTATGTTTGAGTTTTACCTAGATTTCTAAATTCGAGTGATAAGATTAGGAAAGCTGAATCACTCCAAGTTATCTGGATATGTTTCTAGCTATTGAGCTGAAAGGACGTAGATCAAGGCTGAAATAGTTTAATCCGGTCAAAGTTGGAGAGATGTAAATAGATCATAGAAAGAAATATACAGAGTATACAATTACTAGCCACTAAAATATTCACACTCAAGATTGTTCATGAATAATAACAAAGATTCATCCATTGAATTAACAAAATCCACCAGAACTGGACATTATCTCCAGAGCAGACTACATCACTATCAGAAAATCACAAAAAGGATGATACAACGCATAAATAATAAACGAGTCGTTTCCTGAGTCGTTAGAAAATAATTATTGATTCAAACATGATGTTTTACGTCCACGAGATGTAAGCAGTAATACAAGTAATCAAAAAAGTCATATCGTGATATACATCATTATAACATTCAAAAAAAGCGGGGGATTTGACAAAGTCTGGTACTATAAACCCCTGCTATAGCTTGATGTGGTAGCATCGGTCAGAGCAAATTAGGAAGAACTACCACAGGAACTACCACATCAGATGATGCAGTTTGGATTAGGGCTCGGAGTTTTCCAAATCTCAACTATGCGAGTAGTCGTTTAAAATTTATTCGAATATTCGAATCTATCCGAATCTATTTGGATAGTCGAATATTCGAATAGTCGAATAGTCATCGACAATTCGGATCTATTTATAAATAGTCGAATAGTCGAAATCGGATTTCTCAGCTAGCTATACGTTTTATACTCTACTCGTCGAATTTTACTGCTCGATTATTGTAGAATTCGGTTACCTAAATAAATGAATAGAGTTCTAATTAGGTATATTATAAGATAAGTCGCTAATCCAAGGTGATTGAGAAACTGGTCAAGTCTAGAGTGATGTCATTCCTCCGCAGCAATGGTTCACTTAGTGCCTCGCAGAATGCTTTTCAGAAGTCCAATAGCACAAATGATGCGATGTTTGATTAATTCGAATATCTGCACACTTCCCTCAACAATGGTAACGTCGCTTCAACTGTATTCTGCGACTTTGCTAGAGTGTTTGACTGCGTGAACCATCGCATACTGCTGGATAAGCTGCTTCACTATGGTTTCAGGGGTATCTCCTATAAGTGGTTCCTACCTAGTTGGGAGGAAGCAATTGGTGAGAAGCGCTACATGTGAGTCCCGCGTGCTGACCAACCACCATGAAGTACCTCAAGGATCGGTCCTTGGCCCAGTCCTCTTCCTCCTCTATATCAACGACCTTGCATCACTGAACATCCATGGAAGGGAAACGTTATTTGTAGATGATACTGCCATAAGCTGGTCACATAAAAAACCTGATGTTCTCATGGATATCATCGCTGCAGACATGAAATCAGTCAAAGAATGGTGTAATTCTAACAGGCTGTCTCTGAACCTGAAGAAAACAAAATCGTTGAGCTTCAAGTTTTGTCATGATTCTGTTCCTGTTGCTGACTGCTCGCTAGTGCAAGTGGAAGTTGTCAAGTACTTGGGACTTTCTATTGACCGAAGGCTCAAGTTTGATGAGCATGTTCTTGAACTGAACTGTAAACTTGCCAGAGGATGTTTTGCAGTAAGAGTGGTTGCTAGAGAGCTGGGTGTGTCGTGTGCCAGAAAAGTCTACTACGCCTTGGTTAAGAGTCATCTTCGCTAAAGTACGGCATATTGGGGTAGTTGCAGCAAAGGACTGTTCAAGTCCGTATTCAGCATTCAGAAAAGAGCAGTGAGATATATTCTACAAAGGACCCAGATAATCATGCCGTCCTATTTTTCAACAAAATGGTATCCTGATTCTCACTTGTTTCTTTATCCTGGACACTGCATAATTTTCAAAAAGTGCAAACCTGAAACCAGTCAATACCGTTCTAGAAGCTGCGATACCTTCCACCTACCGATCCCAAGGAGCAGCTTGGCGAGGAATTCGGTGATCTACCAGGGTCTTAAGATCTTCAATCATCTTCCAATGGCTTTCAGAGCCATTGAAAGCTTGAAAACTTTCCGGCATAAAGTTGGCTGCTTCCTTAAAACCAAAGCATACTACGATCTGGATGAATACCTGTGTGATATTTTTTGAAGTCATTTTACACTTTTCTTGTTAATGTTGGTACCAACGATCCTTAATTTGGTGTTTCGGTGCCATTTGTTTTCAATTATAATTTATTTTATTTTATTGGTTGGCGTTAGTTGAAACTTTATAGCTTTGTGATCGATACATTGTATATTTGGCATAATAAAGCATGATTTGATTTGATTTGATAAAAACAACATTTTTTGTTTTCTTGTACTACATTTAACTCCAATAGATCAAAAACTCAATGGGAGATTATTGATACTTCAAACACAAACAATCATCCAACAGTGAAAAACTTTATAAACAATGACATAAATGATGACACTATTGATTTGCTCTCAACAAATATTTTTTTTTTATGTTGACCCATTGTGAAATTGATCCCATATACTTACAAAAACTATAATATGTACATATATGAATTAGAATACCTCGTCAATCATAGAAATTATTCGCATCTGACCGCATTTGGAATAGTCGACATCGACTAGTCGGATAGTCGAATAGTCGACTAAATAGTCAAATAGTCGAAAATTGACTATTCGGCTAATGAATTATGAAAAATATTCGACTACTGAATATTCGAATATTCGACTATTCGAATTATTCGAATACGATTCCGAGCCCTAGTTTGGATTAAATCATGAACACACCTCAGTTATCACAAATCAAAATATCACTCCACAATATGATCAACTTCGAACAGCAAAAACCAACACAGTGAACACTTTTCCAAGTTTTCTCCAAAGAGTGACAGACTCAAAGCCATATAAAGATCTATTACAAATTTCACTGTTATAACAAGAATCAAATCAAACGAACGGATGACTCAAGGGAAAAGACAAAATACCTCTTGAAAGAGAATCTTGCTTTGGACTGACTCTATTCACATTATGATTTAAGCAACCAGTTACATTATCCAAAACCAAAAAATCGCTCCATACATAATGGCTGTTATTCTCGATGAATTAGAGAATTAAACTGGCATAATAAGTTTTCCTCCAGCAATTGAATCTAGATCATATTCATCAGAAACTCAGTTATCATTTGAATAAAGTAATAAATGGACATTGATCTAATTAAATAGTGCGCAAAAAAATAATGTCCGGAATTAAATATATACCAGAGAATTCCAGATCATATCAGCAGTGAAGCAGGTATGCCCCGCTAATCATTGCGAAAACTGTCCGATTCAGTCGGCACTGGCCGCTCTTGGTCTTTTTCTCGCTTGAAATGTTGAACTGTTATGGTTAATTAGCACGGCAAACAATGTCTGCATACTTCAGTGGCAGTTGATATCTGTTATGCCATTTGTTATTATTTTTGCAGACCACACATTGCATTTCTATATTTCCACGTCGTAAATCGACCATTTATTAACATACATTGGAAATATGAGCCGCTAGCTGATGGCTCATAACTCATATGTCTACGCATTGTTTGGTCTGGTTAAAATAGAATTATAGCGGGAATACCTAGCAGAAAATAGTTCTGCAGACTGAATATTTCAAGTATGGTTTGTACTCACTTAACTTAGTGATTTATCAAAATACAATTTTTATTGAATGGTTGGTGTCAGACCTATTTTATAGAAAACTCATGTCACATTACCAGATCTCTTCTCACTCATCTCGCATGAAAGTACTGTAACGTAGTCGTGCTATTTCTGAAAAAAAAAACGAAAAGTTGAACGTCGTTTTACTCTGATATGAAAAAGTATTCTTTACAAGTCCTTGTTGGTATTGGCAGTGGAGGTTTTGAACCCATCGCGTTTCACGCGGAGCACAAGAGCTTCGAATGGAGTCTTGTGTTCGATAGATGGAAGTCTCCAGAATTATAAGATGCACAGGAAGAAACTTCAAGATATATTATGTGATCTTTTTCCAGTCAGCTCCGAACATACTTGATTGTGCCACAGCACTAACAGCAGGATCAAATAACCCTCTAGCGGTCTTGATTGCAAAACATGCAGATGCCAAATTTGTTGATATGATTCCGAAGTGATAACAAGAACGTCCCAGCCAACAAAAGAAAGGTTGAAACTCAAATTGAATCGGAAAGAGAAAATTCTCGTACTTCTAATTATCTTGGCAGTCCAAGCACAGATACCAAGAAAACATTTCAAGCTGAGTTCTACTATCAGAGTATCTCAAGCTTGGGGTGGGCAGGAGTTGTTGGTAAGGCCTCTCTCCATTGCAGCTAATAGTGACTTATTACGCATCCCCATCGTTCACCCAAGGTTTTGACCAGAGTGATGATTCGGATCACCACCTAGTGCCATAGACGCCTGATATTGGTTAAATTAATTTAGGCCATCAATATTCGAAGCAATACATTTTTCTGTCATCTCGTTTCGAAACAGCGCATCGTAAAACCCGTCGTCTCATCACTGACCATCAACCAACAAGAAATCAAATACCAAAAAGTGATCACTCAAACAAGATTAAAGTTACACAGCGAGCATCCATGGCACTAGGTGGTGTTCTCATTCATCACTCTAGTTTTAACTTGGGAGTGAACGACGGAGATGCGCAATAAGCCATCAAGTGGCTGCAGTGTAGAGTGGCCCACTGTCTGTCACAGGGTCCACCTAAAACCCAGGTACTACCCCAAATTTAGCAAACAGCAAAACAAACTTTAGGAGAACGAATAATACGTAATAAAGGGCATATCCGGGAAAAAATAGGCAAAAGTCAAAAATGAGGAGGTTCAACTTTTTGTTGATCTTATTGTGAACTCACGAGACTTGCTACCTTGACAGAAGCTGTGAAGTCACAAAGAATACATCAGAGCTGTTTCTGAACACTTCCATTATGGCTTTAGCAATACGAAAGACAAATAATTAGATCCTTTTGTATGTACACTTTGATCAACTCACAACAAGGACTACTTGATTGATTGTGGAGTGAGTGGCTGCACCGATACTTGCTTGAGCTTGCGGGGGCCGTTACACTACACAGAAATGAACCTTTCCTTCAAGTGGATCCCTGTCAGGTTTTGGAGGGTTTAGATTTCTCCCAAGTGTTTCATCCTACCATTATGCGGAGGTCTTCCTGTTCAGATTTAGTAGCTTGTTTGGTCCTAGTAGGTGTGTGCACGTCGCATGCCTGATGCGTTAATCATGTCTCTTTGCCTTGCCTACTCCTATTGCTGTTAAAGTATCCATCAGTTGGTCAGCCTCATTAGTCCCCTTAAATGCCACTGTGGCCTGGTGCTCATAATACCCTAACTTTGTGGTTGTTCTGCATGGAGAACCTTCATGGTTTAAAGTGCTCTATAAGATGTATTACTGACACATTTTTATCAGGTCTAGTATGGGTCAAGCCCTTCCAACCAAACCCTAATATCAACTCCAACAAGAGTTTCAGCAAGAACGCAATGAATATTTATGTATTCAAATTCAAAACTTTCCAATATTCACATCCAAAATCCTTAATTTGTCACAGTTTTATGTCACGTTGAAGCTATATTTGATGATGGAAATAATGGAAACATCATGTTTGAAGGAAATATTTATCCGACAAGTATCTCAATTCATTGACATGATGATTTCATCAGATCTGAGCACTCTGGCACTAACGTTTCTTTATCCACAATGCAGAGAGTCTACAACCTGCTGGCTCCATACGTTTATCAGAAGTATGGCAAGGTTTTCTATACTCTTCTTCGCGAAACATGGCATGGAGATTGTGAATTATTCAATTACAGAATTATAAAGGAAGTTATGTTGATTTCTCATTAGATGTAAGTGTAATCTGACATGAAGCCATCGGGAAGAAAAATCTCCTGCATGATCACAAGTTCATGAATGATTCTATTATCAATCTTCTGGCCAGGATTTCTTTCAAGATCATAAAAATGTGTTACCAACTGATGTTAAAAAATAATAATCGTGACATCGCAATAACCAATCATCAAATGAATCATTCAAAGTTTCATCAGTTCATGACTGTTTAAATAATGTTGATGATTAAAATTAATCAAAATTAAAAGTTGCTACTTGGTCATTGTGCTTAGTATTCATTTATTATCTCCATAAGATGTGATGTTGAAAGGTATTCTCTCTTTATATTTTCCACCATTCATGTATACATCAATACTTTTGCAAAAGCAACCTTGTTTAATAGCCAAACATTTGTTTCCCATTCACGTAAGTGTTGAGAAACTGACTCCATATTCAAATACCCTTAACGTCGCATATTGATAAACAAGGCTGAATTTATATATTCTTTGTTTCATTTTAATAAGATTAAATCCATTTAGAGAATGGTTTATGAAGGTGAGAGACAGCAACTAAACTGTCAATTTACCTGAACTCTCGCTATAAAACGGTCCATGATGAATGGCTGCCTTCATTTACATACTGTATTTCTAAAAGTAGCACCTGTAGTAGCGAAATGGACGGTCACACTGAAGACAACATGTATATTTATATGTTGAGGATGCCATATAGTTGATGAAAATGCCTTCACTGTCAAGAAATGTTTAATTAAAGTTAACGTGCATCAATCGATTGAATTTTGTATGGAGGAGAATATATTTGAAGCATCTGCTTGAAGTAAAATCAAGAAAGTTCGGTCGGTCAATGTAGTTGACGGAATCATTAAATTTGAAGAAAATGACTGATACTTGCTTTTTGATACCCAACTTGGTCAACATCAAATTTAATAAGCATTACTGGGGTATAATGATCATGTGCTATATAGTTTCTGTTATTTTTTCACATACTGCCAATCAGTCAAGATATATGAACTTGAAAGACAGTGAGGAAAACTCTACTATGAAAATGAGTTTAAATGAGAGGTTTTATTGCACGCTATGATAGCACCTGGGACTGAATAATTCAGATTGTTTTATTTCATGCATTTCTGTATTTCTAGAAAGATTAATGATATTTTTCTTAACCGGCATGTTCCATGAAATCAACTCCTTGTTTACTTCTTGTCAAATCATTGACGAGATCCTTCCACCTAAAAGAAATATTTGAATTTTGAAATACTCCACTATTTCCCCATCATGTATAAGTATTCTTGAATCTGGAATCCAGAATTTGGCAAACATTTCGAAAATATCCGCGCATCAATATTGTCCAAAATTTCTCAATTTTCCTATTCAAACCTTACAAAATATACTCTGGTATGCTTTGCTTCTTCCAAATAATAGAAAAAAACTGATTACGCCGATGAATTTTACGAAAAAAGTTCTATCAGGATCAAATAGCTGAGATACGAGGGGTGCCCAAAATTGCGACTTTTTCAAAATCCCCCTGTAGCTCAAGAACTGTAAGGCCTATGATATTTTTGTTCATGGCATCTTTCGTTTTACAAAAAAGCAGCTGAGGTTCGTCAAATCCGCAAGGTTCTATCTTCAGTGATAACCTAGATATTCCGCAATTGCAACCAAAATGGGACACCCTGTACATCTACAAACTATACAAGATATGCCTAGCAAACATGCCATGACGGAAATGTAACTTTATAGTGATGGCATTGCCTGCAGTTCTCATTAGCAATGTACAATGTACCTGATGAGTATCAATTTGGCACGCCGGCCGTCATTCGGTCGCAAGGCATTTTGCCATGATGGATGATGATGACAAATCACTACTTGACCATCAAATATCAAGGAGTTAAAAAAAACACCACCAATTCAGTGCATTATATGTATTGGCATATTTCACCATTTCAAATGGTCAGTATGTCCGACAGTGGGGTATCCACAAGGATAAATGGACCAAAAATCTCAATTTTCGAGAAAAAGTCTTTCTTCATAAAAATTATCGCTTGCTATAGAAAAACGATTGTCCATAGAAAAAAAAAATGGAATTTTGGACAGTCTTTGAAGTTTTTTTTTTCACCCACATCCAAAAGTTCTATCAAGATGTAGGTAACTCTCAATTTTTTTTTACTGTATAATGTTAACAATAGAGCATGAAAAAGACATTTATTAATTGCAAATTACTTCATAGGAGAATCACTACCGAGCACGTCCGATGGATATTTTTCCTGTGACGTACTGGAAATTTGAAAAAGAGTGCCGTCTTCAACTGTGCAGTTAAGATTCCGTTTAGTGCCATCCATGTTATTTATGATGCAAGACTATTAAAATATTTAAAAGGTCAATTTTGCTAAAAACATTTGAATAAAGGTACTGGACACTTTGAAGGAATTAGTTGATTTTTCAACTTTTTCAAGTATTAAATTTTAATTTCTTTCCATATAACCAGCAACAAAGTTTATAGGGAATGACTTTTTCTCGAAAGATGATAGTTTTTTCCATTTGACCTCTTGGATACCTACCTTAGACATAGATGCTGTGTAGAATTTATTATTTCTTTTTTTGAAATTTGACTCCGTGGGGAATCTTCGAGAAGGAGTTGTGTACATCACTGACATTTTTCTAATTTCTAAATTTTTTTGATCCAATCAAGAATTCAACTGTTGACTTTTTGCTGTTGCTTACTTTGTTCAGGAAATAAACAAGAACAACTCCAATTTTATCGCATGTTCAGTCCATCAACCATACTAAAACTCTGAAAGGATTCAGGAAATTCGCAAAAAATCTCTGTTTTATCCAGAGGCAACAATATCATCAGTACAAAGTATTTTTATAATACTTCAAGAAATAAAACCTCCAACCATAGGTGTTTCTTGGTCTTGAGATCAAATAAAAGTCACAATGAGAATGATTTTTTTTCATGTTTCATCAGGAAGTATGGACTCCTTTGCAAAGTGAATCAAAACATAACTGATAATTCCAAGATGAAGAAGTTCTTCACAATTCCGACTTTGCTTCACCGATTTTTTTTGTTGATTTTATACCGGGTATCCACGAACAACGTCAAGAACCTTAGAGGGTGATTTTATCTGATAAAATAATGGGGATAGGACATATGAAAAAAAAAATGAATTCCTAATATTTTTCTAGTTACAGGCGGTCGAAGATCTTTTTTTTTCCTTTTCATTTATATATTTTGATTATTTGTTATCGAATCAAAATGAAATCTGGTACAAAGTTTCAGCTTGTCCATCTGTACCATTCTGTGGAAAAGATGTTTCTCCACTCTGCCCCTGGAGGGCGCTTAACCTGAAATCCTAATTTCATATTTGGTATATCTTTTTTGACCCGTTAGATTTCTCAAAAACAAATACGCCGTTTTGAAGATCAGGAAAGACTAGACAAAAAATGTACTCGTTGTACGTGTTGATAAATCACACCTCTAGGTCGCAAATCGACATCAAATTAACTTATGTGAGAAAAAAATCTGTTTGAATGACATAATAACAAACACTACACATAACAAAATAAAACACCACGAACAACAAAAAAACATCACAGAACAACAAAAACAATACAAAAGCAACACAAAATAACCAAAAAAAATCAAAAAATACGAGTTTAGTCTTTTGTCGTTTTTGTGTTGTTTCATATTGTTTTTATGTTGTATCTTCATTATTATGATGCCATTGAAAGCAGTTTTTTTCAAATTAGTTAATTCATTGTTTGTGGCCAAACGGTGAGATTCATCGACCCTTATAAAGAGTATATTTTTTGTTTAGTCTCTCCCAATCTTCGAAACAACGTATTTGTTTTTGAGAAATCTATAGAGACAAAAAAGATGAGCGAAATATGAAATTTGGATTTCGTGTATCAATATCCATAGGTCGTTTGTTGCTGTAGGTCCGTTCCCTTATTATTTTGTTATAGTGTATTTATTATTTTAAGACTACCTTGTCACAAAAACTTGTATTTCAGACAATAAAGCGATTTTTGATTTTGATTTCAGGTAAAGCGCCGTCCAGGGGTAGAGTAGAGAAACAATTTCTCTACAGAACGGTACAGATGAACAAGCTAAAACTTTGTGCCAAATTTCATTTTTAATCGATAACAAAAAATCAAAATAAATCAATGACAAGGAAAAAAAATGATCTCTGCCTGCCTGTAACTCGAAAACTATTGATACTTCGAATTTTCACCCCTCTAAGTTTCCAGACGTTGTACTTGGACACCCTGTATAAACATACGATGTCAAATTATTGTTTTGTTTGGACTTGTATTCAAAAATGCGAAGATTTGAATCACATTTCAAAATAAATAACCAGATCTATGACATATGTGTTGATATTTCTTCATTTAGTATTTTAAGAGATTCATAGTCGTTTTGTCTGTAGATATCCTCTACTACGTTCCATGAAACTTGAATTCTGATCTAATCATTATACTCTCTGGCCGCTGAAAACAAGACCAAAAAATATTTTTAGCGATAGCATAAATCACTTTGACTCCGCTCTGCTCTAAAAATGTACATAAATCTATATTATATCTCTGCGGGTCCTAATTAGATAAAGTTTTAGTTTGGTTGTGGTTCTCAGTGACACAAAGGCCAACTTGGGGCTCGATCTTGTCTCTGCATTTCTTTGTACCAAAAGCTAACCAATATTTATTGTATCGACACTGTCATAAAACTTTTCTCGAGACGCGCATGAGAAACTGGTTGGTATTGTGATCGCGCCGAAAAAAGGTGTCGAAATTTAAAATTCACTTTTTATTTTTATTGGCTTTTGTTTTGGATTTTATTCAAATTATATCATGTGGAGTCCGGTGGCGTACATACCTTAAATGTAGATTTTATTTTCAAGAAATTCTTGACTACTTTCAATGATGATGACTAGTATTTGCCCTAATTATTCTCCAATTTCCTATGACTAAATATGTTGGAATCTTTGATGAGCACTGAGTGAGTGTTAATTGTACACTGCACCTTTAGTGATCAGTGTTCCATTCGAAGAACTGATGTTCAAAATCACGACAAATTTGACGTGGTCATTTCATTTTAGCAGTAGGCAATGGACTCATTCAAGTAACACTATTCAGTGTCTTTGATAAATGTTAGGCTGTCCTATTCTGGAAATAAAACCACAATAAAGCTAAATGAGGAATTCCAACCACTACCCAACAATAATTAGCTAGCGTCGCGCTAACATTCCCTATCTGGGAAATCTTGACATGCGGGTATGTGAAGTTAACGCACTTGAGGAATGGGAAAAATGATCAAGAAGCTACTTGAAGTCGTATTTTAATCATTTTGGAAGCGGTTATCTTTAAAAATTTGGAAATATTAGCACGGCTATCAAATTGTTTAAATCGTTTTTAAGATCCGACAGCTACTTCTCCAGTATCTATGAGAAATCTCAGAATTTGTCTCATAAACTATGGAGTTCAAGTGATAAGAAAGTACAACCAGGGAGCTTTCTCGTTTTTTCATTTTTCTTTGTTGGCCAGATGAGAGCCAAAGTGGCATGTCGAACGAAATTATTCCGCTAATTTTTCAATATCGGGCATATTTTCATGAAAACAAAAATAATTCTGATAAAGAAGATCGAATTTTTGAGAATATAATAAAAATGAAAATCATGCACATACTCAACAACTTACTGTGACCCAACAAGCAGGAACAGATATCAACCTTCAAATACAGTGAACAATGCACTAATGTAAATTTTGCAAACCATACATTTCCATGTATTTTTTTTTCCTAGAAATTAAGAATACTCTGCTCTGTTAAACGTTCATCGGCTCCTGTTGGATGCTGGAGTGGAATCTGTCAGGCCAAATTTTCGTTTTCAACAAACCCTTCTGATCTGAAAAGAATAGACAAAAAACTGACTAACGGAGAATGAGTAATTTTTTAGAAATCAAGTCTTCAAGGTTTTAATATGAAAACATTTTCTGGTCGATAACATCAAATTTTCTCAGTTTTATTTCTTTGATAAATAAACAAGGAAATACTCTTCTGAAGACAAAGAGGTTCAGAGGGGTAAGGTAATCTCTATCTAACAGCGCATGACGCTTTATGAAATTGTGGTTACAAATCGTCGACGAATGACGAATCGATATTCTATACGGATTGAACGCCAAGCGCTCATTAGCTGGATAACCTCGCATCTTATCTGCATTCTGCCAATAAATTTTCCTCATCTATTCAACCGTAATAAACGAATGCAAATCTGATCGGCTTATTTTAGTAAGCAATTCAAATGTACGGGCAATCAATCAATCAATTCCAGTTTAATAAGCGGATATATTCATTGTTTCTGCGATTTGTGGGGTCTCACAGACCTTGTTTGTATGTTATATCAAAAATATATTTATCTCCAGACATATAAAAGCAAACATAATAACATTCAGTTTTATGAGTTATTCAGGCAGATGTCTCCAGCCGTTGTGATAGAAAAATTACTTTTATATGAGGTGTGTTCGCTGCTGAAGCGTTCATAAAGAGAAATATGTCAATATGGTATCATGGTCATTCGTTCTTTGATGATAATCGACTATTAAATTTGTTTACTAGTTTGAAGCGTGATTATGTGAGAGCATCATAAAGAATCGATTGAATTATTAAAGTAACGTTACGATAAATCAACATCTAATAAAACTGAGATATTATCGATAAATCTCTGTCCAACTTATTTCATGGAACTCATTGATCTGCTATTAATAATTCAACTATCACATCGCACAACCATAACAATAATTACCAATATATTTTTCTGCTCTCAAAATACAGAGCTTGTGTATACAGGGTGTCCCATATAAGATCCTCCACTCCCTTATCTCGGAAGATATGCGATTTACGAAAAAAAGTTAAATATAAAGTCTTATTGTTTTTGAAGGAGCTTTATTGTTATATACAGGGTTAGGAGAAATTACCAGAACGGTCGATTATTCCACAAAATACATGATTTAGAAAAAACCGTCTCATATAAAAGTTGTGGGACTCAAAAATATACATATCTGTCATGATTTGGAATATACAGGGTCTGGAATAAAGTCATTGCAGATCAGTTGCGTTTTTTTAAATGCAACCCCCTGTGTATTGATGAATATTTTGAGCAAAAATTATGATACGCATTTTGTTCCTAGATTAAATTGTTATCAAGATATCGCGATTTGAAAATGACATTTTTTAACTTTTGAAATGCTATAAAACTGAAATGGTTCAAGATAGAGAAAAATAGTATACATTTTTTCACCGTAACTTTTCAAGAACTATTCTGTTATTTAAAAAGAAGGTACTGTCAACTGTCAATTTTTTTTAACACATTTTCGCTATCTTTGACAAGAATTAATTGAATGTCCTTGAAAAGCTCTTCAAAAGTTAAGACTTGAAAGTGCAGACCGTTTTTCTCTTTCTCAAACCATTTGGGTTTTATAGCATGTAAAAGATGCGAAAATGTCATCAATAAAACGCGATAACTCGAAAACGACTAGATTCAGGAGCATTATGTATAATATTTTTTTTCCTTGAAGTTGAAGGAAAAATTGAAATATTCATTATTATAAAGAGGGTTCCATTTTAAAAAAATGCAACTTTTATCTGCCATAACCTTATGGCCGACCCTGTATATTCCAATTCATTACGGATATGTAGATTTATGAAAGCCTCACAACTTTTATGTGAGACATTTTTTTTTTTAACTTGTGTATCTTTTGAAATAATCGACCGTTCTGGTAATTTCTCCTAACCCTGTATATTTGACATATAGAGGGTGCTCAGTCTTCCCCGGGCTGGACCCAACTTTTCGAAATTAAATGAAACACCCTGTATATTATTTCATGAATTAATTCTACATCAAAAATAAAGGTAATAATCTATAGGATGTCCCATACTTATATTCAATAGTTTGAGATATGACAGCGATTTTATTTTTTTTGCAAGTAGTGAAAAAATATATACGTTCATAGAATTTCGTGACCGCCATTTTCTCTTACAGACAATACTTTAATATTTAATCCAAGTTGGTTAGAATGAATGCCATTTTTACAGGGTCATGTCAGAAATTGAACCCAATCGGGACATATAAAATCACCAATAAGTCGAAAATGTTAAATAGTACACCCTATATATCGTAACCTATTTTGATTGTTCACCAGAAATCAAGGTTAAATTCTATTAAATAGTCTATACCTATCTCTAGCCGTTTAAATGATATTTGCTATGTTTTAATCTTTTTCATGCAAAACAAAAAAAAATGTGAAAATGCGATGAGGAAAAATGAGTACGTATTGACACAAACCAAACAAAAACATACCTATAAATAACGATAAAACGAAATCATGACAAATAATCAAAGTGTTTGTCCATTCTGGGAGAAACAAGTTGTATAGATGACTGAGTGACTTCTGTTGAGAATTTGAGTTCGTCCCTTACTATATCCATAATTTTTTTATGAAATGATTCATTATATTTTCTCATTGAAGTTGGACAAAAGGTATTTTTTTAAACAAAAAGGATTGAACAGTGAATATTTTCGAAATGTGAACAATCAACATCCGTAACAGTTTCAACTAATTGGTGAATTTATAGTATGTCCCCATTGGATTCAACTTCTAACATCCCCCTATATAATTGCCAGACATTCTAATGATTTTATGTATATTATAGTATAGCCTGTAGGAGAAAAATGACAAAGTCACGAAATACTATGGACCTATAGGTTTTTTCACTACTTTAAATAAATGCGTTTTTTGTACAAAATAAAATAAAATCGCCACTATATCCCAAACTATTGGAGAAACGAATGGGACATCCTATGAAAAGTTACTAAGGTCAGAGGACCCACATCCTGCACTACACGATTGGGCTTGGCAGAAAACAGTGAAGAACTGGAGGAGGAATAACACGACATGTAGGCCAGTCAGACGCTCGCATTCACTAAGAATAGGCAAATCATCCCTATTTTTCTACTGTAGAAGGGCTGAGAAAACCTCCCACCATCTTCTGGGAGTCTGCGGTAGGTTGGCTCGCCTGAGGAGGAAACCCCCAAAAGCTTCAATCATTTATCAGGAAAAGTTGGGGGACCTGAGCTGAGATGGCCGGCTCCACTTCATGATGGAGACAGGACGCGGGACGGTTCGGAGACTAGTTGAGATTGGCAAAAAGTGCCACTAGCCCCACTCGCTGGGTCTCTGTACTCTACTCTTACCAATACTGTTCCCTGTAATTGAACCAGCAATTATGGTGATCGCGAAAACAATTTAACTTCTTTCACAAGAAAAGAAAATTACCACCCAAGCAAACAC
Organism: Orchestes rusci; assembly: GCA_958502075.1. Taxonomy (NCBI): domain Eukaryota; kingdom Metazoa; phylum Arthropoda; class Insecta; order Coleoptera; family Curculionidae; genus Orchestes; species Orchestes rusci. The sequence continues at coordinate 100,246,110 of OY293304.1, forward strand.
GGAAAAGTGTCATATCAACTCACACACTGTCTGATTGGACACGGTTGCTTCATCAGGTATCTGAACCAAAGAAGAACAGACGGCCGGCTGCCTGTTCTGTGAAGAAAAAAAGATGACATTGAGCATACGTTCTACCCACAAATATACAAGATGAGCCCAACGCAGAGCTGAAAAACTACGGGCAAAGAGTTTCATAGAGACAGTTCTAAGAACTAAAAAAGGAAGACGAAGCTCTACGACATTGTAAAATGATCTGGGTTTCCAGCCACTCAAGTATAGAAGGGAACATCAAAGTCCATGAGCTGGCTAGACCCAGCACAGATATACCTCTCAGAGGAACTGAACTCTTGACAGGGGTTTTCTATGAAAAAAAGTAGAGCGACAGTACAGGGATAATAATGTGAACAACATCCCAGGTACTAGCTCGCAACGCTGCGCCGAGGAGTAAACACTCTCAGGATACAATCGGCAAACCGTAAAAGAACTAACTGATTAAGTACTTTGGCTAACGCGTAATCAGAAAAGACTTCTGGTGAGGCTACTGACGGAGCGCTACCTCCCAAGAGTACATATGCAGAGACTTGGTGCCTACGGTGGTCACATAAGCTGCAGACTAAGTGGTGAACATTCAACGACATAAACCGAACTTGACGAAAGACTCAAGATGGGCAAGAACAAGACAACATCCTGAAGTTATGCGAAAGCGGTTCCGGGTTGGACTGGTATTCAAAAATGTTATGTCTTTTTAGTGAGTGAACCAAGACAGGAAGTCCCATAATACACACGTACCCGCCAGCACCTGAGTATCCATAAAAGATCTTCACGAATCCCAACAAAAAATCAATAAATAATTATAAAAACTATCGGTAACAGATCCACTTTCCGGGAAACTCAGCATAAATGTTCTGATAATCATTTTTTTATGCTGCTGCCCGATGCTTTGGCTCACTGGTAATGAGTAGGTCAAATAAGATAAATGATTTAAGACAGCAGGAAAAATTCATAGGGTGTCATACAAAAAGAAAATGAGCAAAATATCATTGATCTCATAACGCTACAATCCAAATTAGGATAAACACAATGGAATGTCATTTTGATACGCTGACACATCGAAGCGCACAATAAGAAGGGATTATAATACCGCAACTGCTCCCTCAGAAGGTCTCCAATAAATCTGTCATCGTTGACAGGGCCTCGGACATGCAAATGCTCGCATATATGATATCTGAAAATTTTTCTGTATTATTTTCAGATCCGTTCGCTTCTTGGTGACGCTTGTCTGCACGGTCGATGGACGTCTTGGATAGCTTTAATAAATGGCCAGCGGTTTGCTATAAAGGAGCTACCGATGACAGATACATAATATTGTTATGGAAATATTAATATAGAGTCGAGAATAAAGGAAGCATAAATCTAAGACGGGTATATGACGCGGCAGCACAACGCAACTGTTTGAGGATTCTTCGAGATGATTTCTGGTTTGTTCACAGTTGGCTGATGGGCATAAATTTAGTGACTATTGTTTTTTGTACGCGGTTAAGCTTTTGCCGCTTTTTCCGCTACGCGATGGCTTTGAACGCGTTTTTTGTTCGACCTTCTTCAGGTCGGTATGCGGGCCATCATTTCAAAATGATATGATTCATATCGTTTCCAATATGAGCCAAGGATAGAATAAATCAATGTCAACATAATATACGACATCAGCAATCTGCTTGCTTACTAGCAGACTTCGATACACTACGTCAGGCTTTCGAAACTCACTATACCAAAACAAGATACTATTATGTCAGGTAGTCAATGCAAAAAGTATGTACTGGACTATCTTCAAAATAAGCTAAATTTTATAATGAAATATTGGTGGGTAACTGGAGAAATGAGAAAATGAGTTATGTTTATCATAACATCGCAATAATGTATTTAATATGTTCTTTTCTTATTTTGCTGTTTCTTCTAGATCAAATTTCAATTCCCCTTATCAATTAGACGTCAGATCCCAATGATTATGCTAGAATTAACCTCCAAACTAGCAAATCAACCGATTTTCACCTTTACAATTTATATTCATATCCTTCATCGGTCAAATCACTAATTGTATTGACGCAACATTCAGAACAAAAGCCATAAAGTGAATTATTTGTATCTTCCATTTAACATGGTTCTATATGGTAATTAAAATAATTACTGAAACAACAACAAATATACTGAAAATTACTAGTGTAATCAAAATATGATTACAGAGTTAGCCGCGAACACAGAATTTTAATGTATTTTTGCGTTTCGCAAAATTATCGCGGGCAATTATACAACAATTGGTTATTTAGAATAATGTTATGACAAAAAGATACATGTCAAATTTGAAAGTATTGCTTGATATTTCCTGCATGATAACTAGTTTAATGTGTTCTATGTTTTTTATTGACCTCATGTACCCAATAAATAGTTGATTATCTATTATCGATTAAAATAATTTGCCATTTGATAATAAAATTGAACATAGTCCTCATAATTTATCTGTCATTGGATATCAAAGAATGGTTATTGTCAGGCCTCTGTTCTAGAAGTTCCTGCGTAAGTCGCTTTTCCATTATCTTTGTAACATTCCCTGTTAAACGAAAAGGTTAGTACGGAACCTAATAAATGTCGAGAGCGCCGGGAGTGACATTTGTGTAAGTTTCATCCCGAAAATAAATCATCAGTCAGGCAGCATAGTACCACTCACACAAGTGCAACTTTCAACACGATTACTCCACCTTGAGTGAATGTGTGGCCAACCTTTCCGGATAGTCGTGAAATGATGTCTCTTTGTGAAATTCTCTATACTTTTTATTTTTCTCATTCCTTTCATATTTTCTGCATTACCCATTGTGCCAATCTACTGTATTCTCAGTATCTTCAACATTACTGGTAGGGGGTTACATCATAGTGATGACAACTTTGGTCTTTTCTTGAAGAAGAAGGGATCATGATATACTATGTGAACAGGTCTCGTGAATTGTCCATCCTAAGTACTTTGATCGGAGCAGTCACTTAGAGAGGACAAACCGCGAATCGTCAACCACATCTGGTTTATTCAACATGAAGTCCAATGATCGGGGTCACAGATCCTGCACAGAGAGCCAGTATGTAGATAGCGTTAATTGTGTGAAAAGTCTGAAGATTTGGAGACCCTTACTTGGAGGGATTCCTGATCAATTCCATGTCATCAACAAAAGGCACAAAAAGAAGATGGTCAAGAACCACTGAAAATCCTTTTTATAAAACGAACATTGATAGATCCTCTTGCATTCATCATCTGTTCTGGTGTCTAGTATTGAAATTCCAGCAACATTGGTTTCATACACTTCAAATTTCTCACCATTTACAGAGCTTCACCTAATAACACAAATCCGATCAACAACCATCTTTCAAACCAAACCCTACTACTTTGTCAGAAGAGCTCTCTTGGACAAAGTAGAAATTTCGTGTTTCATGGAAAATATCGACACCAAAGTCACTCACTTTTGGTCAAAACCTTACTATGAAGGTGACTGGAAAAAGCTGAAGTCCCCTTAATCAGTCGAAAGTGAAGAATAATGAATCCGGTCTGGGAAACCGTGGACTTCTACGGAGGTATCTCGATCACCAAGAAAAAGCTGCAATGGATTGCGCCTGCATCATATAGAGAAAGCAAGACTGTTATCCATTATTGTAGCAGTTTTTTGGCAATAATCAGTCCGTCCTGTTAGCTTAGTAGAAACTTCTGGTTTCAAACTTGTGGTAAACGTGCCTGAGAGAGACGAATGACTGAAGTCCCCTCGTTAGGAGGCAAAAGAAGAAGGGACTTTCACCTGGTGCAATGATGGCTCGGTGAAGGATGAATGGATTCGACCTGAAGATCTGTGGCCCTTCTACGGAGCTCTAGTTACACAAGGTATCAAGAATCTAACATTGCCCAGGAACGGTATAGCGACAATGGAAGCTGTAGCAAATACTAAAATTTAAAATCTATCAAGTGCACTAGGGTACTCGGGTTTTCAAGATAATGTTAAAGTCAACAAGTTGGTGAGAAAAGGTCCAAGGAAGTGGGACCGGAACCTTTCTGTGAATATACAAAAACGTTCATCAATCAGAATTGGGAGAATGAGTGCATAGAGAACAGGCTAAGCTCTAATTGGACTGGATTTGTGAAGGCAACAACCTTCTTCTAAATGGAAAATATGATGATTCAGATGAAGATCATCTGAAAAGAGGAGATGGGCAAGGATTCCTGCAGATTTTGTGAAAAATACAAAGAATCTGGACACAACATTTTGATAGAGTGTGAAACTTTTTCAACAGAAAAATTGAGGTCATTCGGAGAAGCAGAGCTCAGCAACATCTAAGGATTAATGATTGTCATGCAAGATCACTAATATCGTACCAAATGGACGAGGTGATTACAATAAGTAACCCACGACATAGCACAACAAATTCTGAAAATAGTTTGTTCATAAAAAAAATCTGGTTTTCACGTGTAAGGGGTTGAACAAGACTGTGACAAAATCAAATAGTCTTCATTTTTTGAACTTCTTCCACCATTATTTAAGCTTAAATCGTAGTTGCTTCTTATTCCCACAGGGTGTTTCAAAAACATGTTGCCAGACTTTGAGGGGTTATACCTTACACAAAAATATTACGATAGAACCCAACTTGTCTATTCCGAAAGTTGATATTGACAGAGATACAGATCAAAGTTAAATTTTAATTTTTGATTTTTTTAGATAACTTTTGAAATAATGTAGTTATTTTGATGAAATTTAATACATAAGGATTGTTTGACATGCGAAATTCAAATCTGACCTGGATATGGCTCTTACTTGTAGGGCGCCACTTACACACCTTTTAACTCATTCAAATAGCCATAACTTTTTTGTATGCACTCGTACTTTTTTTTATTGAAAAATTGATTTTCCCGTCATATTTACATACTTTGTAAGAGTAGCCAGGAGTCACCCTTTTCAAGATATTTGCACTTAAAGTAATACACATGCAATGTGGTTTTGAATGTCAAATTTTGAAAATAAACGTGGGTGGCTTTGAAAACGGCGGTATCATGATAATCTTGACAGTTGTTCCAATGCCCAATATTTCTTATAAAAAAAAATGAAAAATGAAAAATAACAAAAAAATAAAAAAAAAAATGAAAAAAAAATAAAAAAAATTGAAAAAACAAAATTAGCTTTGAATTTTTTTCTAATCAAAAATATTGAAACAAATGTGGAAATTAGCATGATAACGCCGTTTTCAGGGCCACCTATGTCTACTTTCAAAATCTTCCATTTAAAACCACACTGCATGGATTACTTCTAGTGCAAATATCTTGAAAAAAGTTACTCCTAGCCACTCTTACAAAGAATACCTTTCTCATGTAAATATGCCGAAAAAACAAATTTTTTATGAAAAATTATAATTGTACGAGTGCATACAAGAAAGTTATGACTATTTGAAGAAGTGAAAAAGTGTGTAAGTGGCGCCTCTTACAAGTAAGAGCCAATTCCAGATCAGATTATAATTTCGCATGTCAAACAATTCTCATGTACCAAATTTCACCAAAATAACTTGATTACTCATTTCAAAAGTTATTTGAAAAATCAAAAACTAAAATTCAACTTTGACACTCTATCAAAATGTTTTTGTGTAAGGTATAGCTTGAATCTTTGCAACATGTTTTTGAAACACCCTGTATATTCTGATCCAAATGGTTCATGGAAAGTGCATGTTTGAAACTGGGCTTGATCAGTATCCGGTGCCTTGTAGGATTCAAATGGACGATCAGCACATTGCTTACTATCCGGTGTTCTACCCTCCAGTTAGTTCTGATTGCACTTTGAGGTAGTGTCATATCTTCCGATTTGTTTGATTCCGCAAAATGAAAATGAATGAGAGCCTAGAGCGTCTCTTTCCCTAACTAGAATTTCTGCTGCTGTTTCAACTCCCCCGCAAAACTTGGCCCAGGAGTCGTGTTTGGCTTTTTCCGGAATTGACTGTACTTAGTGAGAGATCGGGTTACCTCAATCACCAATGTGTGTGTGTATTTTCTCTTTTCAACCAGGGTACCTACGTCTTTAGTGCTTCCTATGGTTTAAGGACCCAGATACCGTCATAAGCTCTTGAATCAGATTAATCATTAGTCCATTTATTGATCAACGTATGTATGTAGACAAGTACTACAAGAACAAATAAAATATATGAAACCTTCAAACAATGTTTGATTTCAATAAAGGTAAAGAACAAATCCTTGTTTATGCTTTGGAAAGTACCTGAGATGTGAAGTACCGTCCATTTCTTTCCAACTGGCAAGTATATAAGTCGTTGTGAAGCAACCTATTTCACTGAGTACTTTGACTTAGAAAGAGTACATAAACAATATCAGCGACAATGAAATTTCTTACAATTTTTTTGTTGGTTCTTGTTGCTTTGAGTGCCATTTTTGGTAGTACTGAGCCTGGTTGAAGAAAGTGGTGAGTGCAGAAAAAAACTCATATTAAATATTTTATTTATTGACACGTTTTTACTTTAATATCAAACATCGATAAAGTGTTTGATTAACCAATAATGATAATTCAATATCGCTTAATCCAAAAATAATCGAAGAAATTGTAGCCACTTGTAGCATGACTAATTTTTTTTGGAAATATCTTATGGAACTTATTTTCAGCTTCCTAATCAATCTTATCGAAAATTGATCTTTGTTACTGAGTTTTTCATTCGTTATCAGGAACATGTAGGACAAAGAGTTCGGGACAGAGCACGTGAAAATCTGGATGCTGTAGCTGGATACACTGGAGTAGCTGCAGCTGCTGGATTGGTTGGAAGATAGATTGATAATGTTGTAATATTCATTTTTAAATACATCACCTTATAATATGTAATAAATTAACCTATACTTAACCTACAAAAATAAACCCTTAAAGCAAATAAGTTTACAGACTTCACATTATAGAAACTATCTCCGTAACAAGTAAGCTAATCACATTTTCGTCTTGTCTAAACAGGTTGTTTCCTAAACATTGATTGAAGATTCGAGGGATAATTCCTGAGATGTTTTCATGAAAAAAAGTTCTAAATAATTGTCTAGAAATGCTTCCAAAGGAGCTACACCTTTTCAAATAGGGCACCCTGAGGACGAGTTTTTCTCAACATTTCCGGAAGCGTTCATACAAAAATGATGAAATCCATTGCATCGCATAAACTTTCAATGCTGAATCAGAATTTGAATGTGAAATAAAGGTACCATTAAAAAATGGGAACCAACCTCCCCTTCAGTATGGTACGCCCCTGATTGAAATTTTGAGCTCAAAATTTCAAAATTCTCTTATATCCTGATTCAGCATTGAAAGTTTATGCGATGTATTTTGGAAATATTGAGGAAAAACTGACTTAAGGGTACCCAATTTAAAAGGGCATAGCTCATGACAAATGCTTATAGGGACGTTTTTTCATAAAAATACGTCAGGAATTATCTCTACAATTTTCTACCAATATTCAGGAAACACCCTGCATAAGTTTATTGTCGCATTTGTGTAACGTCGAATAAAATAGTTTAGAACTATTCTATGTTGCAACATCACTATTCTATGCGACTTGCGCTTGGTATTCGATAAACAGTTCACAAACAGATAGAGATCGATACTGTCATTATCATCAGTAACCATATTGATCAGTCTTCTTGATCGCAACTGATAGATACATTTCCAATCAATTTCCAGTTTCACTTTTTTCACCAAGTACAAATTATACAAGTATATAAGGGCACTTAAAGTCATTACGGCCGGCAAATTTACAATTTAATTGATAAAATATCGTTGTTAGCCTTCGTGGTGCATTTTATCGCGTATTCAGCAAAAATATTTTTTGCTAATTCATGTGCATAATGTAAAAGAGGCACAAATTCCCTGTAGGAAAGTTACGATCATTGGCGAATGGAAATGGCCTATACAGGGTAATTTATTTATTGGTATTGTCGGTGACTTGGCTTTTGCAAGATTATCAAAGGCATTTTATGCATTCTCGCGGCCTTTTTATATTTGACGCGCAAAAATAAACCACAACAGACGGACGAGTCGTTCCGCCAACTTATTACAGCAAGGACCATATTGGCAGAATGAAGAGAGGTAATTTCGAAAAGTACAAGGCGTCCTCCATTCAATTAACGTGATCACTTTATTTCTAAACATTAGAGGGAGTACATACTCTTGTGAAATATGTTACAACGAACTCATAAGAGATTTTCTCTGATAACATTTCCGAAATGATTTGATTTGAGAACTGTAACACGATAAATAATTGAAATCATCATTCAAAAAGCACTAGCAGCTTTGATCAAACTTCATTTTGTCGGTACATAAAAAAGTCTCAAGAAAGATCAACTCTTCCTAGAAATTGGGCTTTGAAAGAATATGTTTTTTTTCTATGACTATTCAATAATAGATGTATACATCCACTTTCTATTGATTAATGTAACTCGTTACTCATACCAGTGACTATTTTTTTCATAACTCAATTGTTTTTAATCAATGAAATGATCTAATCTCATTACTCCACTGTTTTGTAGCCACTCAGAACATTCGACAAAATGTCAACCTTCAAATACATCATTTTGAAACAGCCCTTTTGACCGTCCATGCTTGTTTTATAGTCATTGTCACATTGTTTAAACAACCTAACCTCACTTTAAGTAAACTTGTTCTCAAAAAGTGCCGTCCAAATGAAATTGAACATTTCGAAGTTCGCTTCAATTATTGAATAATCATAGAAAAAGTATAGTATTCTACTCGCGGGAAATGGATAACATTATCACTCACTCAGATGATTACGCAAACTTTACCCTCGTGAGTAATATCCACCATTTCCCGCTTGTGGAATAATATACTATTTTCTATGACTATTCAATAATAGGTTAAAAAGACAATAAGGGTTTCTATTTAGGAATATCGAGGTGCCAGATCTCAGAAACCAGGCATCCCAGAGACTTGCGGAAAAAAATAACTGGGTGATATGGAATAGAGAAAATGCTGTGAATATATCAGAAGTTCCCAAATTAGTCACAAGATGGCGTAACGGTGCTATAAAAACACAAAATTTCTGTTTTTTCGTGATTTTTAAATAGAAACAAATATAAATGAGTACCGCTATGGATTCCTTGAGAAATGTCCTTCAAATTTATTTTTTTTATATTTTTTTTGTAGCATGTCAAATAAGACAGGTATCAACTGTCAAACCTCACAACGCAGGAATGCTCATAACTTTGAAACAACTCAACCGATTGATGAGATCTTGGTCTCATTGTACAGGGTGTGTCCCAACGATAGAGTAAAGTAGGTTTTATCATATAGGATATGAAAAATATCAATATCAATATGCGTCACAGGTTAGGGGTGTAAATAGCGCACATTCTGAAAATATTTGGAAAGATACAGGGTGCGTCACAAAAGTATGGCACGAAAAAGTATGATTTTTTTAAATGGAACCCCCTGTATATTAATTGATATTTCAATTCTTTCTTCAATTTGGAACAAAAATTGTGATACAATTAATGTTCCTAAATTCAACCGTTATCGAGATATCGCGTTTTAAAAATGTCATTTGGATAGAAGGTAACGTCAACTGTCAACTTTTTTCGGCACATTTTGACATTTTTTCACAATAATGGATTTAATCTCCTTGAATAGCTCTTGAAAAGTTAAGATAGGAATGTGCGATCCATTTTTCTCTTGAATAGTTTGAGTTTTATAGCATGTCAAAGTTGCAAAAATGCCATTTTTAAAACGCGATATCTCGATAACGGTTGAATCTAGGAACATTAGTTGTATCACAATCTTTGTTCCAAATTGAAGAAAGAATTGAAATATCAATTAATATACAGGGGGTTCCATTTAAAAAAATCATACTTTTTCGTGCCATACTCTTGTGACGCACCCTGTATGTTTCCAAATATTTTCAGAATGTGCGCTATTTACACCCCTAACCTGTGACGCATATTGATATTGATATTTTTCATATCCTATATGATAAAACCTACTTTACTCTATCGTTGGGACACACTGTACAGTTGTCAAAAAGTGCCGTGCAAATGATAGTTAGTTTGCGTAATCATCTGAGTGAGTGATATCCATTTCCCGCGAGTGGAATACTATACTTTTTTATGACTATCCAATAATTGAAGCGAACTTTGAAATATTCAATCTCATTTGGACGGCATTTTTTGAGAACTACTTAAACTTACTTCAGTGAGGTTAGGTTGTTAACACAATGTGACAATGACTATAAAACAAGTATGGACGGCCAAATGGGCTGTTTCGAAATGATTTATTTAAAGGTTGACATTTTGTCTAATGTTCTGATTGGCCCTAAAACAGTGGAGTAATGAGATCAGATCATTTCATTGGTTAAAAACAATTGAATTATAAAAAAAAATCACTGTTAGTTACGTTAACCAATAGAAAGTGGATGTATAATACATCTATTATTGAATAGTCATAGAAAAAATTAAATATTGCATAGTTTGCTCCAATTATTAAATAATCATAAAAAAAGTATAGTATTCTACTCACGGGAAATGACTATCACTCACTCAAATGATTACAAACTACATCCTCGTGATTAATAGTCAACATTTCCCACTCGAATAATATACTATTTTCTATGACTATTCAATAATAAATCTAATATACATCCTACATCCACCTTCTATTGGTTAATATGACTGGTTACTTATACCAGTGACTTATTTTTCATCACTCAATTGTTTTCAACCAATGAAAAAGATCTATTGTCATTTCACTACTGTTTAAGAGCTAATTTGAAAATTCGACAAGTTGGTAACATAGCTACGTCAACCTACGTCATTTTGAAACAGGCAATTTGACCGTCCATACTGGTTTTATAGTCATTGGATTAACCTAACCTCACTTTATGCTACAGTACAGTTGTCAAAAATAAAATTAAATATGGCATAGTTCACATCAGTTATTAAATAATCATAGAAAAAGTATAGTGTTCTACTCTCGGGTGATGCTATTACTCAGTCAAAAGATGTTGACTTCATCCGCGTGGGTAACAGCCACCATCACACACTCGTTGAATAATACAGTGTGTCTAGAATAAAATGATGTACATGGGAATATTGGAAACGGTAAGAGATACGGCGTCGCTTGAATGGAAGAAAAGTTGCGTATTTGTATGCCCAAAAATAATCTACTTTTGTTTTATTTTGAATCGATACCGTGATGTAGATACAGGGTGAAAAAGAAAATGTCCATATTCGAAAAACTACAAAATTTTGCTTATTATAAAAGCCAATATTTTCAAATTTACAGGATATGGGTAAGAGGAAATGACGATTCTAAAAATGTTGTAGGCCCACGATGTTGCGTCCGGCCGAGGCCAACTTTGGTTTTTCTTATGGAGGCCATATTGAACTTCTCCATTTTCATGGTCCGTATTGAAAATAATTTCCAAAAATATGACTTCCATAAAAAAAACAGACTTGACTTTGTCTGGACGCAACATAGTAGGTCTAGAATTTTTTTGACGCCGTTTTAGAATCGTCGTATCCTCTTACCTATATCCTGGAGATTTGAAAGTGTTGGGTTTTATAACAAGCAAAATATTGTGTTTTTTTCAAAATGAACCTTTTCTTTTTTCACCCTGTATGAACATAACGAAATCGATTCAAAATGAAACAAAGGTAGAATATTTTTGAGCATACAAATACGCAACTTTTCTTCCATTTAAGCAACGTCGTATCTTTTACCGTTTCCAATATCCTCGTATAGTCCCATGTACATCATTTTATTCTGGACACACTGTATACTTTCGTTTTATACACCCACTTTTGATTTAATTGAAGCAACTTCACTCCTGATTGTCATATTATGGTTGTGAAGATTGTGTGGTGACGAGCAAACCTGAAAAATTTAGCTTTCTAGACTGAATTGGTGACTCGGGTATAACATGTGATCAACCTTTGAGAGAATCTAGCCCTGATCTTTGAGAAAGCTTTTATCTACAAGAGAGCAGCCTCTACTACCCAGCTCGATGATTTTTTAAAAATGATTATAAAAGCTCCAGAGTTGGTGAGAGGAAATTTTGTAGTTTATCGTCTGCCTGCCCCTTTACAGACCTCTGCCCCTCTTATATTCCAATGTTACATATATGGCATTTTGAAAAATAACATTGCAGTTTTAGTTTGGATGCAAAACGGATTTGCATTTCTCTCATCACTACAGATGAACATAGATAAGAGAAGGCAATAGTGATCAGTTATTTATTGATATCTTGTTGTGGATCAGGCCGGAAAATATTATCAGGTCCTAATCCACATACTCTTGGACTTGGTTTCTTGATTTTATCTGAGTCTTGCTTGGCTGTTGAAGTAGAAAGTCATGTCTTCTCTTTCTCCTTTCACTTCTTCACCAGTTCTGACGTTATTGTTATTGCCCAATATGTAATGCATCCTCACACTCCTGGATTGGAGACCACCTCATCTTGGTTTTCTGATTACTTTCACTGGCACAAATCTGATCAAGTAGATAATGATATTGTTTTTCGTTCCTCGTCTACTAACCCGTTTAGACCAACGGAGTTTGTTCGGGTTTTTCGCCTACAAGCCATCCATCATCGATGTAGGTTACTGAGTACTTGGCGCTGGGAATTAGGGGTGCGCGGGACCAAGGGCGAGACTAACGTGGTCTTGGTCTTGGTCTCGAAAAATTGATCATGGTCTTGATCTTGGTCTCGGTCTCGAAATTATAAAATATAGGTGTCTTCCAATATTTAGCACAAAGCAAAATAATCATATTTTTCAATATCTGCTGTAGTCACTTAAGTGAGTGTAAAATAAAACAATATTTTAATAAAATGGTTTAGACAATCTTTCTTGAAGTAGCATTTGCGTTTGTGACTTGAAAACTAGAAAGTAGATCTTCACGATAGAAGCAGAATGAAAAAAACAAAAGCATACTGGTTGGGTTGTGAGACGTTTGCTGCAAAATAACCTTTGTTGATTCTGGTAGTCATTTCTTAGGCAGAGTGAAGCCCCTGTATTATACTTTAATTTTGCGTTCAGAAATTCATTTATCAATGTGTCTTCTCGAAAAAAAAAACATTTTCCAACCAGTCAACAAACAAGATGTTTATTTCAAGTCCGAGACTGAGGCTGGTATCGATCTCGATGTGTCAAGACCTACACATCGAGATCGATACCTCGGTCTCGCGATCAAGATCATAAGATCATGACAAGACCGAGAACAGCTAATCCCTACTAGGAAACATGATACAAAACAATGGTATGCTGATTGGTCGTCTCAAATTTCACGCGTTCGCGCATATCTTCTGTGTCGTCACGTTGGAGTTGACAGAAATGACAGATTTTTTACTGTCACATTGATCTTAGGTTAGAGTGTTCAGTACTAGTATCCTGCAAAAAATAAATACATAGGTCATTTCAGAAACCTGGTCAACTCAGGTTGATTACAGCTTGTCGCGTGAACAATCCATATATTATTAGCGTGGCGGAAGCACTAAATGACCGATTATGTTCATGCTTGTTATCTTTGGAAAACCCCGAGGGCTTTTATCAAAGTCTGAACCACTTAAACTAAAGGGATCTGTTGTTTATAATCAAAATTTCAACAAAACCATATTATTGCACATTTAGCAATTCGGAAAATGTCTCAAAAAGTACAGGAAAATAGAGAAAATACGCAGGTTAATGTTTATTTACGGTACAATCAGCTGACTTTTAGGTTATGTTCTGAAATGGCCTATTGGCACAACCTCAAATGATCCTAATCTAAATGTCAATTCAACTCAGAATTTCACTCTACTGGCAACATTTTCGAAGGCCGAAAGCTGATAAATACTCTAGCGTGTCGTCACATATGCACATCGGCAAACCATTGTTGTTGTGTCATGCTAGGAACTTCATTAATCTCAAATTCTTATGTGATAGATTTCATAAAATTAAAAACAATTTTTCTATACAACTGTATGTTTAGTTGGACCGTCCTGTGAATTCTCCATTAGCAACTAATATCATTGCGATCACTGTTCAAGGTTAATTGATTATTACTATCAATTAACCTTGATCACTGTTGTAGTACCTACTGTCAAAATGAAATCTGGAAGATCCTAATCAATCTTATTTTTTTCCCCGATAAACTCCACGACTCACTAAGGTTCCACACAACTTGATGTTCCGGCATGTAGAGATCTCATGACTATGTTCCTCTTCCAATCTTTCTGTTTCAAGATTGACTCGAATCAACAATCATGCTGAAAACAATAGAATCTTATATTGCATTGAGCTATCTCAAGAAGCCGTATTGTCCTCAAATCGGTATATATAAATCCAAGACGGCTCAGGGTCTTACTCTAAGCTTAAGGTCAATAATACATTGTTAGAAGCAACCGGGTTCTGGATTTGAGAGATGTAATATAAGACCTTATCCCAAGTTTGCTACAGGAAAGTTCGCAATCCGTTAAGAAATATTGATTGGATTAAATTAATGCGAGTTTACTTTAGTAAATAGTGTGAACAGTGTTTTATGCTGACAATAAATCTTAAGTAATTGATGTTCTTGATTTAGAATGAATTGAGTAGGAATAGAAATAAATGGGTAGTAGAAACGAATCTACCTAACTGATTCTTGGATGAAGAATATCCAAACGAATGTAGATAGGAGACAATATTTTGTGCACGCAGGATTTTATTCGACATTTACTTAAAACCGCCTCTTCAACATTTTAGAAAATCTCTAACAATGAGTTTGAATTCATCTGTGTGTGATTCTTTGTTTTGAACGGTTGGAAAACCAGAATTATCTACCCCAATAACTCGAGCTTCTTCTGAGAAGATTCACCTTGCTCACTCAAAGATTGTTTGATTTTCGATAACCGTTATTGAAACCTCAACCTACACCACACTACGGACAAGAAATATTGGAATCAATAATTGCTAGAGAATATAATCCATCAGTCTGTTGTAAAAAGAGACATTACGAATTTTGTCAGAACGTGCGAGGAATCTACGCAAGATTCGAGAGGTTCATCAAAATTTCCTCCTGTGGCATGGCATTTTCTAGTGAAAAGATGGAAACGCATCAATGTAGACCTTCAAATGGGTGATATTACCTCATTATAGTTGATGTTTTTTTTTACTGGACGAAGTGTTTTCTTGTTATGGTTCAGTTGATGTTGATACCTACGTTGATGAACTTGCCTCAGACAATGGACGCCATTACTCGAAACAATTTTCAATAAGTTTTGTTGGCAGAAATGGATTCGGTATATCCGGACCACTCTATCAAAAATCCTATTCCTAAGCACGTGAATATTTTTTTTCTCTTACACCAAATAAATTCAACACCTGGAAAATAATCAGCTCACCACTTGTTGGGAAGAAAAATGATGCTTTAACTTGATCCACAGATACTGTTAAAAAATATATAAAGAAAAAATTTGAATGAGAAAAACAGTTCAAAAACAATATTTCAGTGTGTATCTCCAAACTGTTGTAATTTTACAATGTTTCATCTGGAATAGAATTGGAGAACAAAAAAATTAAAGAGAGCGTTTTCCGTTCAGATTTTGATGAGTTGGTCTAGAGAATAGTGCAATCAGTTTTGGGTAAAACAGCTGTGCATTATCACAAAAGGACAGTTCCTAGGAGGGTATCCAAAATCATAAATTTGTTTTAATCCAGCTAGCTACCAGGAAGAAACCTCTTTACTTTGATGATTTTCAAGAATTTTAACTCTTTCTACTTTTTTCAGGGACAGTATACAGGGTACTCGTTGTATTTGATCCTCTTGCAACAATATCAGCTGCAGACATGAGTGCCTTATAGAATTTGCATGAAATTACTTTTCTCAAGGATTTTAATGTTCTCGGGCAACTTATTGAGGAGTGAAAATTTACCATCAAGTCATTACTGCGAGCCGAAGCCGCTGTTGGCGACGGTTGAACCATTTAGTCTTTAGTTAATATTTGACATCAATAAGTAGGCTACTCGGTTTTTAAATAGTTATTTATGTTACTAGTGCATTATGTTGAAAATGAGTCACGCGAGAAAGATTTATACATTCTTAAGTGACTTGTGAAACCAAATACACGAGTGGCATACAATTTTGTATCCAATAAGTATGAGAAATCATTTTTTTATGAGCAGCAAGATCAGTCAGACACATGAAAATATTAATTAAAATCAAATACAACATTTTTATTCTGAGACCCTGTATCTCTATTATCGATTTTTGTATCAAGGTAAATTTAGCTTAATCGCAATATTTTAGCGCCAAGATCTAGAATGAATTTTTGAGATTTTGAATTTCACACCAATGATAATCTCATCAGAATTTTCATTCAAGTCATGATAGGTTCCCACCTGGAAAAATATTTAATAAACATCCATAATTTATAAGGATGCGACGGGCTGATTATGCTCAAACTTGTTGTTTGGCATGTGTTTTTCGAACCATTCGGAGAAGAATTATGTCGTGCCTCGGCGGGAATATCAGCACCGGCAGATCTCGAAAACACACGTGTCCGTGCTTCAAATCATCATAACCTTCAGATATGACCAGATTGGCACAGTGGCAAAAACACCTAAATGCTTCCCTTGTGCGAATTTTACCGCCTGCTTCTACCACCAGACGACGATGGTGAAATATTTTCAGGAGATAAATCTTGTAAGGCTATCTGTAAGATATAAAATATCACTTTTGGAGATCATTCGCTTTTTCCAATATCATTCTTGGCTTGTTTTCTTGTTGTACACCTGGTTAATTGCTGTAGAGCTGGTATGACATATTTGGACTAAAACAATGCTTGCAATATGATTTATGTGTGAGAAAGTAATCAGATCTTCAAGTATGAGACCTTCATCCCCAGAAAGTTAAATTATTCTGTAAGTGGCGTTGTGAATTTATTTCAAATAAAAGTATAGATTAGACTGTATCATATTTCTTATTCATTGACCTTATACACTTATCTGCATGAAATATATTTTTTTTTTAAATATTCGAAGAATTCAACTTATGTGATACATCATCAACTGCGAAGAAATCAGATAGATCAAGTATTTATGAAAAGATCCATAACCCTCTTCAAGATAAAATTTACGATTTTAACATGACATTTATGGAAGTCTGGTGATGTCAATGTGTTACATGATTCACTGAAAATAATAAATTATGATGATTATTATCAAAAAACCACAAAAAGTGTCTCGTAGATAAAAATTCAATTCTAAAAATAACACTCTCAACAAACATGTCTGCAAGCTGATTCACCCATAATATATAGATTTTGGTAGAAATGGAGAAGTTACAAAGAATAACTGATCAAAATACATATATCTAAGCAGTCTACAGGGTGAGTCTCTAACTTGGAATAGATTCAGTAAATCAAAGTTAGTATTTAAAATTGCGCTTTTTTATATAGGAAAATTTTATATAGGATCTGGGATATGACGTCATCGATTGTTTTCTCAAATGGCAACCCTATTTATCTATAACAATTTTTGAAAACGTAAGTCAAATTACACATGCGTGCCAAATTTCAAACCCTAATTTCTTTTTTTTTTCTTTTAGTCAATGACGTCATAGCTCAAATTTGTATTTTTTGGTATTTGTAAACAAATCTCTCACATCAAAAAGAGCGCAATACAACATACTAATAAAGCATATATTATAACCTGCTGCTCTATAGCGGATTGGTTATAGGACACCCTGTTTAAACAGAACAGAAAATGATATTCATAATACTTCAGAAAAGCCAGGTTAGAAAAACTGTACATAATTTAGTTTCTTGTATTCTAAAGAGTAGGTATGCATCTCATCAAATCATTGTGGAAGAGTGACTTTAACACATTGAAAAATAATTATATTATGAAAACTCAAATGATTATAGTGATGAAACAAATCAATTTACTCAGCTGGTTCTTAGAAAAAGAAAAAAAAAATCTTATCAGAAAACTATTTTCGTACAGATTTTCCTGAACATTTGATATAAAAATAACTGTAATTCAAAACAGAAAACGTGGACCACATGCCATAATAATATATTTTTAAAATGGATTATAATATGATTTTTTTAATAAAAATTACAAGAATGTTATATTCATGTTGAGGTTTTTATCAAAAGCCTGAGACAGAAAATGATGAACTAATTTCTATTTTCAAGAATTCAATAAAAAAATCGAGAACAAATTATACAGGAAAATGCAATATATCTTTTTTTCGAGTGTCACTACTTATTATCAACAGAAACAATACAGATAAAGAAAAATCAAAATAAATAGTGAGACAAGGTATTCAGTAAATAAGGTGTTATAATAAAAACTATCCAATTGAAAGTTGGTGGTAAGAACTACTAAGGTCCACTTAAAAAACAATAAAAGGGTCAGGGACCTTATGATGAAGATATGATTGAAACGTTTTAAAAAATTAGCCCCATTGAGGCACTTTATGAGGTGAAAAAGCAGCAATCAAAAACAATACAGGGTTTTCCTTCTCAACTAGTCAAGACTTCTACAGTATATTGAGGAATCATAAAAAGTAGTCTGAGATGACATCGATGGCCGCAAATGCCCCTGGAAGTGTTCTTTATTTTTCGAAATATATAAAGTGTTCTTCAAGTCCGATCCTGGATAAGTTGAATCTGCTCTTATAGCTCAGAAAGCTTCAACAATACCCATCATATCATACACTGTAAAAGTTTTTAAAAAAATTGCGTTTTCAAGACAGAAGTGAAAACTTGAAACATCAACACCGTGTATTTTGGAAACGATGCACTTCCGGCCATCGGTGTCCTATCTAAAATTAGTTCTCCATGATTCCCCAATACTCTAGAGGCTTCGACCAGTTGGGCGGAGACCCTGTATATTGAGAGAACTAGACTTGTTAGGTGATAAATTAAGAAAAAATATCGCGGCAGACTATTTTAACACTGAAAACATAGTTGTGGCAGAATCTAGAATCGTAGCTGTTTTTGAAAAAAAAGTAGGGTGGTGACCAGTAACCCCAACTCTCGTTTCTAGACATGATTTGCAGGGCATCATATTAAGGAAAGGGTGATATCGAACTAGACAATGAATATGAGCTAGGACAAAGTGAAAAAGTCAAAATATAACTTTTTTTTAAAAAATTCACAAGTTAGTACTGAAAAAAAACTTAAATAAATAATATAGAAATGACATTTTTGATCATCAAATGCCATTAAGAATCTTGAATTAAAATGATCTTCAAGTTTTAGGGTTGAAGTTGAAGGGTGAGGAATATCTTCTCTCCATCAAAGCTTATTTTTTTACAAGAATTCTAAACCAAATTGAAAAAATTTTAGCGAAAAATTGGTTTTGATAATCTGCATAAACTAAAGATTCTATGGGGTCTTTGGCATCAATTTTTATTACATTTTTCACAATTGTCCCTTCCCCCCTTAGAGGGGTGGGGGCCACTATCGAATCTCAAATGGAATGATGAACTGAAATACGAAGCTTCATAAAATATGTAGTTTGTTTACATTTTTTCACAATTGCTCCACTGATTACGGAATCATCAAAAATGTTTAATTCAATTATTTCTGTATTACAATCCTGCATCCGTTACCATGGAAACCCTATTGTAATCGTCAAATGTGTCCCCCCGTGAACACGTCACCAGAATTTAAAAAATTAATAAAGCCGCTCTTCGTATCGCATTGTAACACTTGAAAAACTCACCCTGTATAGGCTGTTTCTCAAATATTGCGAAAACTGAATATAAATATAATGCGGACAAGCGACAAGTCGGGACAAAATCGATAATATGAAATTAATTCATCACAATAAAGCACTTGTCATTTTCAAGCATCGAACAAAGAAGGTGTTAAATCATTTCCAATCTAGCAATTCAGCCGTGCAGATGCTCCACTTAATTTACAAATCACTGCCAGCTTTTATCTCCCACCCCATATTTACTCAGATAAATTGAAAACTGTCGCCATATTAATAAAATCTGAATGACAATAGCATAAGGGAAGTGCGAAAAGCGTATTAAAATCCGTCCCCTAATATTAATAAACGCCTAAGTGCGTATTGAACCACTGTATCGGACAAAACCATCTATTTATACCAATGTAAACATGAAAGTGTGTCTGTGTGCACCCCCAACGCCTCAAGGGATAAACCTCGGAACGGCTAAGAGTTTTTTGAGATGGTTCGGGGAATTCTCCAGTGGAACTAGCGACAGTTTATTAGATTTTTCTTACGGATAAACTTGAAAATATTCGATGATGATTGACTTTGATGGTTTTGTTCGGACTTCAGTTCTTGCTACTATGATGAAATAGTCAAATACTGGTTAACACACCTTTGTGAATACATGACAAAGAAGTTTGTAATAACTGAGAGTTACTCGGAGCAGATTCAATTTTAGTTGTGAGTTGGGGTTAGGTTGGGTCAGTTTGTGTTCGGGGTAGTTTGGGTTAGTTTGGGTAAGTTATTGGTTGGGTTGAATTATTGTGAAATTTACTTTTCAAGCTGTTGACTTTGGCGCATGCGGAACACGTTGGACGTAAGCTCTGTAGCGATGCCTCTGTAGCGACTTGTTATAATATAGGTACTTCATATTAAAGTTGAATCAACAGAAATAAAGAAGATTTCACGTGTTGAAAAATTCATTGACGACTCCGGATAGTGGGTCAGACTGTAGACATAAGTAACATTTCCTATTACAATGGTCATAAATTGAAATGTGATATTTTTTATTTTGCTTGGTTCATAATGTATTTGCTTTGCTAAAAAATGTTAATGATTAAATATTTTATCCTTTCATTCCAATTATAGAAGACGTGGCATTTAGTATTGTTTGCCAATCTTCAGCCTCCAATTTTGATCTGTGACTGTAATTCTAGAAAGGCATGTAATATCTCTATCAAAATAAGATGGCTGTTTGGAGTAAATTTTGGTAGCAATTCTAGATTGATGACATTGTGACGAAAATCTTCTGATACATTTAAACAACGATCAAAAAAAGAAGTACCCTATCAACAATGTCAAAAAAAATGTTTTTGATCTGTATAAGACAACCTTGAGCTTCCTTGTAGGTATTGGCCTAATGAAATAATTCACAAAAAAAGTTTCAATCTAATTTTTGTGAATTATTTCATTTGTCCATTGTTGATATGTAGTTCTATTTTTAATCGTTGTTTATAGGTTTCAAGAGATTCTCCATTAAAGTCAACAATCTGGAATTGCCATCAAAATAAGGAACTTCAAACAAATTTTGACACCTACAGTGAATATGAAAATAATCTCGAGCGTGATCACGAAAAAAATGAATACTGATTTTAAACAAAAAAATAGTTTGGGCACAGCATCTTTTATGCTGTGATTTGGAACTGGAGATAAAAGAAACTCACCTAACATGTGAAGAAGATTTAAAGAAATTTAGACATAAGCGGAAATAGACGGCTAAGCATCATATAAATAAAATAAAACTTGGAAATAATATAAATAATAAGAAAAATGAAAAAAAAAACTTGGAAATTTGTAAACAATTCTTGTTTGTCTAGGAATTGCGAATATATAATATATTCCAAGAACAAGACAGAAGCTGAAAGTATCTTTTAAAATCCTACACTATCATTTTCTGTTTTTAATTTTTTTTTTTAATATTTTCAATAAAACACCGCGCACTGATAATTTGGATGGTGATCGTGATAATGTATCAGTACATCGGTTTATTCATTTTATTAACCGTATTGTATGTAATGTTAAATAGCGATACATTCTGATTACAGAAACTATCAAAAGTCTTAGTTCTTTTCCATAAGAAATGAATAGTGTTTCGGAAAGGTATATCGGATTTTTAATTAGCATTTGGAGCTCCATCATCATAATTATATGGGTATATGATACACAGGCTTGGAAGAAATCACCAGAACGATCGATTACTTCAAAAGATACACGAGTTAGAGAAAAATGTCTCATCTAAAAGTTCTAAAACTTTTAAAAATCTACATATCTGTGATACATTGGAATATACAGGGACGGGCATGAGGCTATGGCAGATCAAAGTTGCATCTTTTTGAATGGAACTCCTTGTATATTGATGGATATTTCAATTCTAGCTTCAATTTTGAGCAAAAATTGTAATGAACCGTAAAACAAGGTTACTTCGACATCCAGGGTAACTTCGACAGCTGCGAGGGCTTTGTCTGTCTTGGTTATTTTACCTATTTTATGTTATTTTTGTATGTTGAGATAGTTTTCATGACAACTGTAGATCTTCTATAAATACAGGTGGGTATACAGGGCTTTTCACCTAGATCTCCACACGCCAATATCTCGGAAACGAATGGAAATATTTGATTTCTGTTAAAAGTAGTCGATAGAGGGAGTCAAGTAATTATTTTTCACAGTTAAAAAAATTCGACGCATACCAAGAGTTCAGCGTCGCGACGCGTCAAAAATATCAATCGATTGCAGGGACTTTGAGATTACGCGCATGCAAGAGTACGTGTTATCTATAAACATTTTTGTTTCAAGGACGAACTCATTTATCTTACTCAGTTCTGAGTTATAATGGTTTATAGTAAACATTTCATGATTGACAAAAAATGCTATAACGGATGATTTTAACAAGAAAGCTGGTCTCAATTTCTGTAAAAAGAAGTGAATGTATCGGGTCAAGTAGATAAATTCCAATGTTGAAAAAAATCGACGCCTACTTAGAGCCAGGCGCCAAGACGCGTCAAAAATATAAATCGATTGCAAAGACTTTGAAATTACGCTCAAACGAAAGATCATCTTATTCATAATCTTTTTTGTCATTTACTTGAATCCATTTATCTCACACATTTCTGAGCTATACCAGTTTATAGTAAACATTCCTTGATTAACAAAAAATGCGATTACGGATGATTTATACAAGAACGCTAGTCTCAATTTCTGTAAGAAGTGTTCAGTGTATGGTGTCAAGTAGATATTTTTCCAAGTTCAAAAAATTTCAAGGCTACTAAGAGCTAACGTCGCGCGTCAAAAATATCAATCGCTTGCAGATTGCATGGACTTTGAAATTGCGCGCATGCGGGAATACAAGTTATTTTCAAACTTTTTTGTTATTCACTCGAACCCATTTATCTTGATCATTGCTGACTTGATTTTAAGTGAATATCTCTTGACTGACAAAAAATTCTTGTGAAAATCATCCGTAATCGTATTTTAATTCAATCAAGAAAAGTTTAGTCAAAACCAATTTAACTCAAAAAGGAGTATAATGAATGAGTTCGAGTAAATACCAAAAAATCTACCCAAAACATGGACATCCGCATGCGCGTAATTTCAAAGTCCCTGAAACCGAATTATATTTTCGACGCGTCGCGACGCTTAGCTCTTGTAGGCATCGAATTTCTTAAACTTTGAAAAATTTTCACTTGACCCCATACACTGACTACTTTTTACAGAAATTGAGACTAGTAACCTTGTCAAAAACATTCGTCATCGCATTTTTGTCAATCAAGACATGTTAACTATAAACCGGTATATCTCAGAAATGAGTGAGATCAATGGGTTCCAGTACATAATTAAAAAGTTTATAAATAACATGTACTTTCGCATGCGCGTAATTTCAAAGTCCCTGCAATCGTTTTATATTTTCGACGCGTCGCGGCGCCTGGCTCTCGTTAGGCGTCGAATTTTTTAAACGGCGAAAAATATCTACCTGACCCAATACATTTAACGCTTTTTACAAAAATTGAATATTAATACCCGTTTTCGAAAAATTGGCGTGCGGAGTTTTAAGTGAAAAACACTGTATACAGTTTGTATTTTCAATTTTTTTTACAATAAATCCATTTTAAATAAAGTACTACATTTCACTTTATTTAAAAAATACATATATTACATTTTTGAGTTATTGTGTTTTATAAATGATATTTTTGCATCTTTGGCATACCATGAAACTCCAGCGTCATTCTTGAATCGCGATATCTCTATAACGGATGAAATTAGGAACAATGCTATGTTCATCACAATTTTAGCTCGAAATTGAAAAAATTATTTAAATATCTTCTAATATACTGAGGGTTTAATTTAAAAAAATGCAACTTGCCCGGCCCTGTATATTCCAATTTATGACAGATATTTGGATTTTTTAAAACATCACAACCTTTATATGAAGCTGTTTTTTCTAACTCGTGTATCTTTTGACTTAATCTACCGTTCTGGTAATTTCTCATAACTCTGTATTTCTAACGATCAGCTCCTTCAGTATCAGTTTCAAAAACAACAGACTTGTTTTTGAGGTGACCAAAATTTCTACCCTGTTGAGTGTGCTCAATAAATGATATAAAAGCTATTTACAGGCAATCAATCAAAAAAGACTTTATTGTCCAATATCCAACATACCAATATCTAAAAAAATTGGAATGTTAAACAGTTCGTCAGAACTAGTTAGAGTAAAAATTAAAATGAAATATAACACGGTGCAGGTACAAACATTCAAACATAAGACATTGAATAAGTTCTAAACTTGCTAGGAACTATATAATTATGACAGTGACAACACTATCTAAAATCATGTCCTTTAGTAGTCTTCTGAAAATGTTCGTTTATTTGGACCGTCTTATATGACTAGGCCTGCTGTTAAATATATTTTTTCCCTCGTAAAATGCTTATTGAAGTGTTCTGACCTCCGACAATTTCTAGAAACAATTGTAGCAGTCTCCAAAATAAATATTAAGGTCAGAGTTGTTAGTTTGACAAAAAATACTCTGCAGGAGATTTCATAGATGATGCTCGCTAAGACAGTTAGAGCCATAGATAAAAAATATATGTATATACTTCAAGTTAGAGCCCTGGTATAAGTGCTACCACTAGCACCTCAAATGGCAACTCCATGTGATTCAAAAAGAGAGTACTCCATGCGAGCGATGACAGCTCCCACTTGCCTCCTCGTCACCTGTTTTTTTCTACTCAGGCTTTATTATGAGCTCATCAAATCGAAAAGAAATTTGGCGTTAGATTTTGCTCCATTAGGAACACCATGGAATTAGTCTGGCTCACATTCAGTGAGAGCTTATTGAAATCAAACGATGCTTTCAAGACCAGTATGTCCGCTTTTATCGCATTCCTCAGTATTTCAATTGGTTCATCAATCCACACAATGCTTATCAGCAAATGTGGTTATTTTGCCCAATATGGGTCAGTAAACAATGTCATTTAAGGAGGGACAGAGATGGACCCAAGACTGATCCCTGAGGCACGCCCCACTCCACTTTCACCGACTGTGAAAACATCATTTCATCAACGGACGAAAAAAATCCAAACATCAAACATTACGATTTGAAACCTCCAATGGCAAAACATGATCCAGTTTTCGAAAAAAAAAAACAAACACTTCTACCTTGTCTTGAGAATGGTGAAATATGAAGAAAGTAATTCAGTTCCTTGTTTCTGATGACTTCCTTACATCAATAGAGATCTCACAAAAATGTATTTTGTGAAGGGGAAAGGGTATTTTGGATGAGTGCTCAAAAGAGAAACTATACCTTATGATTCTCAGAATACGAAAGTTATATGATGATCTGAGGTTCTTGGATGTGGGAACAAAAAAGACAATGGTCTTACTGTCTTCGTGACGTTTCGTCTATTTTATAGACTTCATCAGGCAGGACCGAAAGTTATATGGCTTGCTCGGGTAAATATGTCTCTTGGAAAAATGTCATGATTCTATACAATATGCAACGTACATCGAGTTATAGTTCACATGTTTGAAAGAGTTAACATACTGAACATTCACTGGATTGGAGAAATAAATTGTGAGTCATTCAAAGAATGGCAAAGGTTTCCCGCCTTTTCCCGTTTTTGAGTGAGGTGTTCATTAACTGAAGAAAATCATGCCCAGTGTATTAATTTGCTGAAAAACTAGTTATGTATAGACATGCTGATTTATGGTGATATGATGTTGAGATGTATTTATAATAACATATTTTTATTGTGGGTCACAACTTGCGGAAAATAATTCGCGAACTCCAAATCAAATACTATCCGTCTGAATATTATAATAACTGATGTCTTTTGTAGGAAAAGTTTACTGGTTGACTAGACATGATTGAGACAAAATACGATATGGGGAAATAGCATATTGATTATAATAAGAGACGAGTTTCATGATCGTTTGATAAAAAATAGAACCAGCTATCTACTGAATTAATAAGTTGTATAGTTTCAAAACATTTACCCATACAGTTATGAAATGGAATCATCCATATACCACCCTCCATTCATCCCTCAAGTTCTCTGATATCGAGTGTTAAGCTTGTCGCTGGCGCGAACACCAATAATTTTTTGCAATGTGCCGCATTCTGAGAGTGAAGAAATTCGCACCTGAATGCGTGTAATGATTGTTTTTGATTTAATAAAATTTTTGAAATTAGGTTCATTGTATTCTTGGTACTTATATGTCAAAATTATGGTCAAGAGAGTAAGGTTGTTCATGGTATTGGTATTATTGAATGATCCAAATGGACATCAAAACGTGCAATGGCAATGATTTGATATAATGTACCCAACGATCTCTTCAATATTCTGAAATTGACTTATTTCATTGAGTCGTTGACAATGATGAACAGATAGATGATCATATAAACCCCGAATATACGTCGTTTATCCATATTTCAGAATATATTCCATTTTCCGAATCACCCAATCAGCACGATTAAGATATGATAACAAGGTATAAGACCTGTCGAAGACCAATACCATCGGAGCCTCGGCGCAGAAATGAAGGTGTTATTATGAAGCTGTCTAATCCGCGGCGAAGAAAAATAAAAGCTGAAAATATCAGTGATTTATGAATCAAGCGGTAAGCAATTCTCGCACAGAATGAGCGAGTCCATACGGGGTCCCCTTCCCAGGTAATCCGAGAGGGGCGGTGCTTGCTGGGCCGGCCTGAGACTATCACTTAGTCAAATACCGTACGTCGTGCTCATCGCAAGCAGGGCCACAGACTGTGACTTGTGACTTTAACCGGCCCTGGACTATTTCAAAACACCTGGAAAAAAGAACTTTGCAGTGATATTTAGCTGGATGATCTACAAAAATTGCAATACGCCAACTCGCAATCCGACCCTCGCCGATCTGGCACGAGGGTAGTTCGTACGCGCCGCCCTTATCGGGTCCCCACCATTCGAAACGGCGTTAGGTTAGAAAGTATCGCGACGCCGCGTCGAGACGTCGAGAGCGTCGTCTATGCTTCCCCACGTTATAACAATCACCGCAAATCATAACTGATGAGTGCGATATGTTGAGTGCTCCAGGACTGTGACAGTGTCTTGTGCAGTGGAAAACATGTCGCGAAGAAAACAAGCTAGGCCCATTCGGCTTTTGGAAGATGAAGAAAATGCTGCCGCGGCGGCTGCTGCAGCTGCTACTGCCGGTGCTGGGGCTGTTGCTGTTACTGCCGGAGCCGTCGCTTCACCAAGTTTTCCTACTGCTGCTGCTGCTATCGGTAAGTCCACTGACTTACCTGCGACACCATTTTCGTCACCTGGATGCGATTCTTTGTTATTGACATTTGGAAATACACAGAAAATAATTTTTCAATAAATTCAATCTGATTGAGCGGTTTGAAAAATATGGACGAGAAGGCTACGTCATCCTTATCACCTGGAAATTCTTTTTTTTCTGTAATATAAATTCAAAAATACAATTTTTCAGAGATGATGTTTTTAAAAATTTCCTTAAATACATTATTATTGCTGCAATTATCAGTAAACAGTTCAAAACAATATTAATGCTTTTTCAAAAATACTGTTGTAAACAAATAGTCTCCATTGAGAATCACTCAACTCAAACCAGTCCTTTTACTTTTATTGCCCAAAATGGTATTCCATAAAAAGATATCATCAAGCTAATTTAATTTGAATATTCAGAAACTCCAGATTTTATTCATAACGTCCATTCCAACTGGTTTGATGAGTATCAAGAGAAATAAATTATTATTTATATTATGAGGGTCATTTGAAATCTTTCAAGCAATATCTGGGGTGATTAGATTGAATGTGTTATAGACTTTTTCATTACTGGTTCATTCAGTCTGATAAGGACCTTGAAGTTGTGGCATTTGAAAAATCTCACACCTACAATAAAATGCATGATACATTATTTATTATTGATAATAAAAAATGAATAATATGATATGACAATCATAAACAAATCTATTGTGAAATTATTTTAAATTCTCGCTTTGTTGAAGAAAAAGAAAAATAAGGCAGAACATTAATGATGTTGAACATTTACACGTTTTTTTCAATGAACATCTCGTAGACATCAACCATCATCTGAATGGCCACCATTACCTTCTTGAAAAATCTTCTCGCTAAGAACCGGCCTTTTTGTCTCACCGTCAACACTATTAATCTGAAGTCAGATAGGATCTCTGATTAAATAATATTCATATTAAGGAAGACCCGGCATAATGTACAGAATATTTAAAAAGAAGAAGAAATGTGCCCAGGTGTACGTAAGGGATATCTTTTGAGAATCTGAGCCTTGTCTCTGAATTGATCGTGAGCGCTCCAAGTGCAAGAATTTGGATTTCGCATTATCTGTTGAATCTATTCCTATGCCATTGAATCAGAAATAGAAATAATTAATAAATATTTGGGATTTGATTTTGGTCTATCCGTTTATTTGACCATCATTTTTGTTGATGCATTCAACGACATTATATTGTATGTTTCCAAAATTTAAGCACTATATTTCTGTTTAGTTGATTCAGGATACAAAAATTGGAGTAAAATGACAATAAGAAAATAATATAAACATATGAAAAAAATTGAAACCAAAATCCGTTTCACAGCAAAAATCTCTGTTTGTACTAAGAAATCAGTGAACTCTTCTCTGTCGGAACAGCATCACGATATGCTCACCGCGTATTACGTTACATCTGGTTCTTGATAAATCCGTAGACTTCAATCGTGAACATAACTCTTGAGGTTATCGTTCATATTTCTGCAATTGAATATGAAAATTACTTGAGTTCTTGGATCGGCATAAGGAATATGAGATGGGTCGGGCTAGATACAATTCAGAACTTTCTAGAGTTTATTAGTGTCATCTGATATCACGATTCCGAACAAATCATCGGGTCGTTGTAACAATTCCTGTATGATATCGCTTGATGTACGAACACGAATATGCTTTGAATCTGAGTCGCAGTCTGAAACCACGAGAGCGAGAGTCTAGATGTAAAGGTTATTCAGATAGCACCAATTTATTACAAATGCTTATCCGGAGAATTTCAAATATCTGCTTACATTATCAAAATCATTTCAAATATTCCACCTCATATTTCTCCGTGGCTGTTATTTCACGCTGCACTACAAAACAAGACCATAATATAATACCCCACCTGTCGCAATAAATATTTTAAAACAAGAACAATCGCAATGTATCCCACTATTATTTGCGGAAACATTAAAAATAATACGGCTATAAACTTACAATAATTGAATATGACAGCATGCATAATATTCTTTTCTTCCACCGTATACGGGGTGGGGTATACAGTAAGTTTTTGTTTCAAAAGCGACTTATAAATATTATTGGCCCATAAATTGTGCGTAATTTGTTCTTATTACGGCAATTTCAGGGAGTTTATTTGCGGATTGGACTGCGAGGAATTTGGAAAATTGAAATTCTCTGAACGCGCACCAACTTCAAACGGACGCGACCGTCTTGTACGTGTATAGCTTCGACATGTAGTAATGTTTTCACACAAAAGTGGTTAAAATGAATAATATATTAACAAAAAACTGACTACAATAACATTAAAATAATAACAGTGGTAATACTAGTTTCTAACCCATCAAACTAAATATATTATCCACCAGTCTCCATTCGCCTTGACATATTGCAATCAATTATTATTTGAATCTTCCTCATGCATGAAACCTATTCCTATGAAATATGCAGGGTGTCAATTTGAAATGGACCAGCATTTAATTGTGTCCATACCAATGATAGTATGAAAAATTGACAAGACACTAGATACCTCAAAAGTTGTCCCCCTCGTTATCTAAATTCACGTGTCTTACCAAATTTTCATACTATCATCAGTTCAAGGAATAATTGATTCTGTTCGTTTGAAAATTTTTGTGAGGTCAGGAATTTCAATTTTGGAAAAAAAGTGATGTAACTTATGCAGAATGGCATGAAAATTTCAAAAATCGCAAAATAAGAAGGGGTTGCTATTTGAAATTTCAGGGGCTGGTCCTGGGCGTGAGAGGGTTGGTCCCAGAAAAACAACAGATACCTCAAAAGTTGTCCCCCTCGATATCCAAATTGATGTGACTCGCCAAATTTTCATACTATCATTGGTTTGGGCACAATTGCTAGTCCTTTTCAAAGTGACACCCTGTTTATTTGAATAATGCTAAAATATCTAATAGTGGCGCAAATGATCATAAGAAGAAGGTACACAATCAACTTTCACCAAGATGCCTGGAAGTAGAGCTTATTCATCCAAATATCACCTGTGAACCCAATAAGTGTTAATTCTGATTGGTCCTCAAAAGAAGATCTCGGATTTGTTGAATTTACCCACATAAAGATCTTATAAATCCTGAAATGAGCCCATTGTGTGAGTTTATTTTCAAAAATGAAAAAGAAGAAGAAAAGTCCTAAATCTCACAAATACTGATATATCAGGTGTTAGATGACCGCTTTCGAAGATACCAAACGATCTTCATCTTCAGATCACTACAAGACAAAACATATCTGTAAGCGTCAAGTAGAAAAAAAAAGTTACGTATTCCTCACAAGGGTTTTTCTTGTTAGGAAAACGTATTTTTTTTGTATTTGTGAGATTCAGGACTTTTTTTCTTCTTTTTCATCAACTTAAAGATCTTATTGAAGTTGCTGAATTTTCTATAAATCATACGTTTAAGAATGTTTTAGTCGAATCGTATGAAATTTCTCACTCTTTGGTAAGCCATTCATGATCTATTTTGTAACTGCTAATATGCTGGAACAAATTAATCTCCTTTGCTGAGCAAACCACCAATCAATAATCTTTTTCACGATCACATAAGATTGTCATAATATTATCTCTTTGGTTAACATAATAAAACAATACCATGTTCGTACGTGACCAAATTGCAAAATTATTAGGAGACGAATCGGTATAAAAGTACAAAATACATTTACCTCAATTCAATTGCATTTAGTAATTTTTTGATACAACATTATGATCTTATAAAATCGGTAGATCTAGCTGTGGTGCTTCTGTTTCATGTAAGTGATGCTTATGTCAAAATTCTTGGGAATCAAATAAGCTCTGGATCAACTTTGTTGGGGCTTTGACAGAATTTTATTTGATATTACCGTCATTATTGTTTGTTAATATTTTCAATTGAATTCGATGTTGATTTATTTCAAATCACAAACAAATTTCAAGCGTTTGTTTGACACAAATATTAACGGAATGGTTGGTACAGAACCTTAATAAATGTCTAGAGTTACATGTGAGTAGTGCCCTCCTTATACCGGTTTCGTCCCGAAATTGGACTCATCAGTAAGGCAGCTGGCACCACTCTTACCGATGCAACTCTAGGCACTACCCTAATCTGGGTAAATGTGCAGCGGTTGATTTAAGACAACCACTGCCATCTATTGGCTCGCAAGTCCGCAACTCTAGGCACTACCCAGATTAGGGTAGTGTCTAGAGTTGCATCGGTAAGAGTAGGGCAGCTGCCTTACTGGACGAAACCGGTATAAGGAGGGCACTACTCACATGGATGTGACTCTAGACGTTTATCACGGTTCTGTACCAACCTTTCCGTTTAACATGGGATAATCGTAAAACAATGTCTCTTTACAAATATTAACGATACATTGTTATTAACATCAAACAAAAGCGTTGAACAAGCAATGAGATGAAGAGATATTTTGTCAGGGAAACACTCACTCACTATTTCACAACGTCGATATGATACCATGACGCTTTCACTGGAGATCGTGCGAAATGCGAGTGCGAGAGATCACATCACACCGACATCATTTGGTGGAGAAAAGATGTATTCTGGAATGTGATGTGATCTTTCGTTTGGTTAAAAATTGGAAAGTTGTCAGGCGTATCTTATCATGTTAATTTATTATCCTGCACGTGACATACGGATTACAGAAATTTTCTGTAAAGAAGTGCATAGTCTAATAACAATCAAAATCAAAGTTGAGTTAGTAACAGGCTAATAATTGTCTTTTTCAACGAATAATGAACAATAAAAAGTCGGTTCGAATTGGATCTTGTTCGTCAATTACAAAATGCTTCATTAAAATGTATGATATATTTGAAATTCACTAAAAGGTAACACTCAACCTATTTGTGTAACGACTTCGCTTGATTCTGACCAAGTGAAGCTCACATAACACAGAATTAGACGAAGTGAGAAATGGTTTATTCCGAGTAATACGATTTACCAAAACACCGCATGATGAACACTCCGCCCACATCCCCATGGTTAGATCATAAAGTGTATAAGACCCTGGGTTAATTTTGAAATTATCGAAATTGCGGAATATCAAATTTTATTTCATACCTGACTAAAATATTATTTTTAAATCTGATATAATGAGTTACAATCTCATTCAACTGCCGGTTTTCGAAAAGTGTACACGAGGCATAGCGGAGACCAGAAATCAGGAAAAAGATGCCCGCCCCAGAAATGTCCGCTTAGATGGAACAAAGTACATTGATAAAAACAAATCATCAATCGTCTACTACTAGCAATATCAAAATCAATGTTGAAGCATTTTAAGGAATATCTGAATCATTAAGGTAACGTGCAACATGTACAGTTCATTTTTTATTTAAATTGACAGATCAAAATTGGAGGTTGTAGGTTGGCAAAAAAAAAATGTATGACGTGTTCGCTGATTGAAATGAAAAGATAAAATATTTGATAATGGACTTCATTTTCTCGATTAAAAATAAAGATTTTGATCATCAATTCCAAAATTATTATCACTCTCTATTCTCGAACGTTTTTTTTCTGTCAAATCAAATACATTTTGAACATAGCAAAATAAAACGAATCACAGTTCAATTTATGACTAACGTAATAAAACATGTTTGCCAACCTTTAACCTACCATTTATATCTGTCACTGTAACTTTAAATAAAAAATGAACTTTAGGTATGGAATATAATATTTTTTTAATCAGCAAAAAAAATAGACTTATGTTAAAATTTCTCATTAATTATAAATACAAACTTTCGTCTGTCATCTTTGAAATGTTCTACGAAAGTGTCCGAAAAAGAAAAGAATCTATAAAAAAAAGTATTTTTATAGATAACAGTCAACAAAGAATCCTTTTGTTTATAAACATATTCACTGAATTATATTATTATTGTATCGTTTGGTAATCCGCCCGGAAATTTCTTATATCAGATTCACATAACAATAAAATTTTCAAAAAAATGTTGACGACTGTAGTAGGTATATTAATTCATGATCGAACTATCCAAGACAATAAGAGTAACCAGAAAACTTGTATTCTCAACTTTTCTGTTATAAGACGGAGCCAGGCGAATGTTTCTCAATGATGAATTAAATTGAGAATTTGTTATACCACTCAAAAAAAATGTAAAATAGTGCGCGCGCAAGATCTTGAGGATACTTGAGAAGAAAAACTCAGTTTTAATAGTAGGTATGAGAGTCAAAAATAATCTCGCTAACCACTCTCGAGAGTTTATACTCTCGAGTGGATACCAGGCTTCAACCAGTGCAGAGGTTCATATACTCAACAAATTCGCCTCGAACGACCGTTCACACCTGGCGAACGAACAGCAACGTTTATCAGGTGTACTCCCGGCTTTACATCCAGACTGTCATCGATAATGGTACTCTATTCGCTAGAAATTGGGACCAGTATCCATTTTTTCAATTCAATTCTTTAAATCTCGAAAAACCAGCTTTATTCGTATATTTCGAATTATCCAAATAAACTAATTCAATAAAAACAATCATCACGCAGTATTACATACACCTATTCCAGAATTGAGAAACATTTATTTAATCAGTTGAATTTTCAACACACATTTTTATGATTATGTTAAGTTCAGACCTGGCCAGAATGTATGATTGTTTGGTGTTGAATTCGACTGTATATTTTTCCTGAAACCGCTGTTTGATTGGAATTAGCCTCTGATGTTTGTCTAGCATTTTTCACATAATCGATTGGATAATACAATGGCATTGTATAATGAAATGAGCACGACGAAATGCGTGGGGTGGTGTGGTCAGAGTTCTCTTTAATATTTTCGCGAGTTTTTGTGAGAAACTCAATAGTTGTTGAGCGATTTATTATTGTTTGAGTCGAAATTGTAAGCAAAAAGATTGCCTTGGAAAATACGTTTGATTCACATTGGAAATTTAATTTTAAACAAGTTGGCAAGATTTGAATAGAAAACACATTTAATTCTGTCATCCGCAACTCACAACTAAAAGACACCAATACAATCAGGTGTTGTAGCGTATTCTTCAAGGACAAAAACAGCGACCCGATCTGAAAGAGCGGCCAATTTCAGACCACCAGTCGGATGACAACATTGAGGAATTATTATTTAATAAAAAGCATTCCGGAATCTTGCGCATAAGAAGAGGCAAAATGTGGCAGGATCAAAGTGACCGCCGCATAATTATTGACGTCAATATATCCAGAAATTGACAGCAAATTATGGTTCTTTGTTCTTGCGCGACAGCCATTCATCATCAATTAGACTACCGAGTCGACTTTTTTTCTTCATAGGACCTAAACGGTTATGAATCTTGTGAACGTTACTTAGAGCGATAAATATAATAAACTCGGCATGTCGAGGTATTCTGTTTTGATGCCGACAGAGAAATGAGAATACCATCAAGGAATTCACAACACATGCCATTTAAGTTTAACGGATACTTATGAAATTGAAAGTTAATGCTACACCTGCTAACACTAGTCCAATTTCCGAAAAATCTGTTCCAGTGAATATTCATAAATCCACACAAAGGTAAACATTGACCAATAACCATAAATTATAATCGTTCACCCGCTGTTAAATGTACCAAAAAATTCGGACTTTCGAAAATGTTTGCTAGCCCATAAATTACAAAGTTTTGGGTTTTATTGAACTATTCGGTCGCACTTGTTTGGCGTGACGAATCATCGGACTCAAAATATCATTCAAACTTACAATTTGGGTTATACAAGAAAAAAAACAGGAAAGGAAATCATGCTCCATCGATTACATTAGAAAATATTCCTATAAGTCATAAATTTGTCATTTTGGCTTAACCGTGTCGAATAGTTGATGTTTTGCATTTCATTACAGCGGAATCACAGGCGTATTTGTTGATTATTGTCGATTTATCTTGCAACATTATTAAATATTTTTAATTATTTCAGATTTGTCACGAATAAGTAACGGTTAATTCAATGGCTGCATTGAATACCTTTCCAAGAAAAAGTCGAGAGAATATCCTGTGTTTATAATAATGTTCAATTACAGAAGACAATAGAAAAAGGATATTTCATAATTAGCAACAACATTGATGAAACAAGTTTGAATACTTTTTAAACGGAAATATTGCCAATATTAATTTGCCTTGTTCCACTCATGAATTGACAATGTTCATCGACATCATTTCAAACACACTCCCAGAATTTTGAATACTTGATAATATATTAACGTAACATTAAAATTCTGACATGTCTTGGTTGCCGTTTTATTATGACTGTCATGGTCACTACGTTTCTAATATTGCCATAACTTATTGTGCTTAAATAAGTTGACAGGGTATTTTTTATCATTATTACCTTATGTAATCACTTATTCATGAATGTACAATAAATATGTGAGGTTATATGACAGTAGAAGACATAAATAATAAATAAAACAGCTTCTATGACGATGGGCTTCTATTCCTGACAGCTGTGAATCAAGAGATAAGGTACTATGAAGAAAAAGTGTTCATTTGACTTTGTGTTCATTGAGGAAAAATCTTGATAAAGTCTATATCCAGAATTATACTATATCATTGTCTTGCTCTAATTTGTTCTCATCACATCTTGATTAACACAAATTCAACCTCAAATATAACACTCATATCATATTATGAGAATTGTGCTATCTATTTTACCCCCGAAAATATAAGCAATGCTTTAAAATGTTAAATATTGTTTTATAATTGGATGTGGATATTCTTTGAGATCTCCGTGGATGATAATGACTAGGTATTGGGTATTTCCGCCAATTCATGCTCGGTGGAACACAGGGTATCTCATATTTCAAGCAAATAAATCTGATACTTCTTCTCCAGTATCAGATCGACCACAACGTGTCTCATCCAGCCAAGAACTGCATATTCCATGATGACCTGTTACATCTGCATCAGTAGTTCTCATTCACGCCATTGATACTGAAATGCTGACTGGATACTCATCATAAATAACACTGGAATGATGACGTAGGTAACCAATCTTCTAGTCTGGGCTCGATGAGCTAAGATAATCTTCCACCAATGAAAATCATAGTCATATCCCAGGTTGTCTCAGACAAAGGCTTGCTTCATATTTTCTGGAATCAGATGTAATTCAAACTGTTTTCCTTCACAAGAAAGATTTTTTTTCTAAATAACGCTTTTGAGAGACTTGACCATATACTGAACACTTCCGATGCATACACGAGACGTACTACATAGTGCCGACACAAGGGTTCTTCCAAATATTCAATAAATCATACATCAGGCGATTTTGGATATGGAAAAAATGCGTTAAATCATAATTTATGTCCCAGCTTTTTGAAAACACTGTGCATGATACCTATCCTCCGAGATAAAAAGATGGATATCATGTTAAAATAGAGTATGGAGTAAAAATAGCCTGGATTATACCATGAGTGAACAATTATCCCCGAGAGTATTATTCAGGCAAATTTTGTGATTGTTATGCAAGTGACATAAAGTCTGCTCAATGAACCATCGCATCGGTCGACATAGAATATGATTTGGCATTATACTGCTTAGATTTTATATCAGTCACAAATATTAGTCGCAGTCGTAAATGAAGTCAATTATTTTATTTTGAAAGGTACTGTAATGTATCATGTACCGGACCGAAAACCAGTCCGGTAATCGACACATTACATCATCGGAGCACGCTTTGTTCTTACTTAAAGTCGGGACAAGCCACTGCAAGATATTTTATTATTTATTGTTTTGTCTACTCTATGTAGTGTCCCATACTATTATTATTTCGACTATTTTTCTATGAATCTAACCAAATGTTTTAAATTTTAGTCAATAAGTTCTAGACCTATTTCAAGTCGTCCTCTGTTTTAAAATTTGTGTGCCAACTTCGTGAACAAAGCTCCAAATCACGGCGCAATATGAATTATATTAACCGGATTTCATTATTCAAATGCTGTAGTAAGGTACATGTATTTCAATAACTGTCTAATGTATATGTATTAATATAAATAGGTTGATAACTATGACAATTTTATGTGAAACCCCGTCAGGGTTAGTTGGCCACCGTTCGATAAGCCTATCACGTTAGTTTTCATAATAAATGGATTTAGATTCTAAACATGACATAGACTTTTCCTCACTCAGTTATAATGTGTTTCTATATTATGTTTTATTTATTGGAATCGTTTGTCTATGTAAATATATCAGAATATTGGTAGTTTTGATATTGTACATGCTAATTAGGTGAACTTAGGCCGAATATACTATCATACTGATTGTGGGAGGCCTACTCGTCGTAACTTTATAGATTTAGTAGAGTAGAACCTTGAAAAACTATACCACAAACGTAACGGTAATCATTCCATTGAAAAAATACATTTTTCGAAAACAAACCACAGAAATGATTTTGTCATTCATGAACAATAAGTTTAATAAGAAAGACCATCGGCCGACTTACTACAGATGAATAACTCCTGCAATATGGTCTGTGGTTTCATTCATAAATTTAGGTCCAAGATGCTTAGTCACATTATACCTACCTGAAGGTTACGCTTTTCCTGTTCAGAAGATAAAAAGTCGGAACAGAGTCGGTTTCTGACAGTTGTAATTTTTAACGATTTGGGCTTGACTCATATGCTAATTATTCAGTCTTGCTGGGAAAATGGATATTTGATATCAACAGATTTCTAATTATTCTCAATAGCTTCAGATAGGAGAAAAATCAAGGATATAATGTGACCTCAATATAGGTATACAAAGAATCCGCCCCTGTAAGTTATCGATGAATTCGTGATCAGCTCAAGTGGAACATCTCGAAGATGCGTTACATAACGAATCGATTCGCTGGGCTTTCGAGTGGTCGACAAAAACCACGGTCTTGAGTCTTAAAGCCAGGCAAAATCTCATCTAAACACTTCAACTACCGAATTACCCTCACGAGAAGAAGTTTATGCTAATGGAATAACTTTGCCCAGTCATCTTCGCAAAAAAAGGGCGGAGACCTTCACTCATTTCGGTAATAAATCAACCCTTCATGTTTGGAGACAAATTGATTTTTTATGGGAAATTGTTCAAACTATTGCCCAAGTGCTTCGTCAAGCACCATCGAGTAACACGAATATGCATGTCAAGTTATCCCAGTTATTCCAACCGAGATAATCGCCGAGTTATAATCGTTATAATTCAACAAGCGGATGGACTGACTGGTTGTCATATCAAAGAGGTAATTCGAATCTTCTTTTCTCACTTAAATGGCAATGGATATTTGTAGGCGCAAAGGAAAAACCTGTTCAGTTATGTGGTTCGCTAATGGACACTAGTAAATCTGTCATCTTTATTAGATAAGATTGTCGCTTTCAGTAATCTCTTCATGTGTACATGAGGAAAATAAAATATGGCGATTATTTTTGCGATAATGCACTTGCATGAGAAGTAATTATTAATGAAAAATCTGAGAAAACATGTTTGTTTATGCATACATGCTCTGATGTTTATACTGCTTGAATCTTCTTCACTGAGATTTTCAACTTTTTATAAACAGATTAGACTTTGACTAAGTAATTGAAAGTAAGAAGAAATATAAAAATCTGTTTTTTTTTTCATCCACTACTAAACTACGCTTTCACTAAGCTCACTTTGTGTATAGGTCCCATATCATTTTAATCAGACGATCAAACTATCAACATAGATAATTGGACATGTACGATATTGGCGTTTACATGTTCAAAGACCAGCACTTATCAGGGACTTGCACTGTGGTTTGCTAAATCAATTCTATTGTACTATTATTTTTGTTCCACCTCCACAGTTCCAGTGAAAGTTATTGTACCATTTTACTTTCTCTGGCCGGAGTTTGCAAGTCCCATGTGATATTCTTTTTTGAAGTTCTACGCTTCACAATAACACATAACGTGAAGAGGTGGTTCATCCTCTTCCCCATATCCTCTGCATAATGTGGGTGTTTTTTGAACGAAGCATGACCTATAATGAGACCTGTTGCTTTTCTCAGTTGAGTCTTGATGTAAGTCGCATGCTCAGATGTCAAAATAAAGACTGTCTCATAACTTCTTGTCCTTATTTACATGTGCGATAACTCTAATAATAATAAGGATGGAACACACCCTAAAAGGATAATGGAAAATTAGTATCCAAGGCACTATTTCGACGCATGCGCACAACTTTTTTTCAAAATATTTCAAATGATGTCTTGTGTCAAAAATACATGTCATATCTCACTCGTTGTAAGGTGGCTAACACAAAGAGTTCAAACCACTATTATCACATGTCCTTATTAGACCTGCCTAAATCTACTTAGAAACTTAGTTTTGCACCTTACTAAATGCTTGAATTATGTAAAATATGTTGAACTAAAGAAAAATCTGTAGACAACCAACACTAACATAAAGATAACTGCCATGGCAAAATCAATGAGTTAATAGTGAGGGTAGGTTTATGAAATTAACCGCACTGGCGCTGGCATCTCAATTTATTAAGGTCAGTCAGTATTTGGAAGGTTCCATAATTCTCCATAGACTCTGCACATAACAACAAACAACAAGTTTTTGATAATAGGAAACTAAATTAGCATCATCACGGTATCATATGTAGCACTGCAAGAGAAAAAGGCCTTTCGAAAAGTCAGAAATTCTGAATAATATATTACATATTTTTCGTAATGGTAGTTGAAATTATTGTAGATCATTTTTATTCCCTTCCAAGACCAAGACATGATATCATTGTAAATAAAAAGAGTGGACAAGTCGTTGAATAAAGGAGAAATCAGACGATGTGAAAGATTGTACAAAAATTGGGAAACTAATAATGATAATTATTGTTGTTGTCAGAAATGCAACAAAGATAATAATAATTCTTAAAACTAGTAATAGATCAGTAAAAGAGTGAGAAGTTCTAAAATATGAAGACAAATTTATCCAAAACGCAAAATCAAATTGAATGATGAACAACGTGAATTAGAAATGTGAAAGTCATTAATTACTAAATCCATTGGATGTTCTCATCGGGGAGTTGATGTTTATCCCAATTCAAAAGGAAGAGTGGTCATGGAGGTCACTCAAACATTTGAATTATACAACCAAACATTGCTGGAAATAAGAGGAGTTCAACAAGATATTATTGATCCGCGTACATATTTCCAAATATACAATTGTCCAAGACTCTCTCAACATCCACAAATTGAAACAGAAACAGAACTGCGTAATGGAAGCATAATCATCAAAAAAAAAACAATAGAAAGGAAATAGGCATTAAATATCGAAAATCGGGGTTTCTTGGAACGATGTACAGTCTCGGGATAAGTGTCCGAATGTGGACGATCCCCGAAACCTGAACATTCAGCTATATTTTTGTCATTTACACCTATCCAGACACTCATCCTGGTTCACACTGTATATAACGGAATGCAGATTTAAGTCCGTCAAATAAAAAACTAGTCTGTTACTAGTGATTTTGGATTTAAATCATCGGATTTTCGGAAAAAATCGGCAATTAAGTCATCAATCTTTTAATTGGGATTGTCGATGTTTGAAAAATCGTTCACAAATTGAAATTATGACTATTATTTGGAACTGTTTGCTTTTAGTAAATTGATTAATTAAGATATCGATGGAACATTTTATAATTAATGTCGAGATATTTGAACATAATTCAGATTAATTAGAGATAACTTTAAAAGCATGAAACAAAAAGAATCAATACAAGAATGTTATTTAAAGATGAGTTCAGAAAACCCAAAACATATTGAAGGATGAATAATATGTCCAAGGCTTTGGTGATGGATCCAAGGAAGTAATCGGGAGATGCCGAGATTTAGAGATTTTCCTGAAAAAGTGAATCACCTTACCTGAAAGCAAGTTGTAACGTTAAATTGTGCTCCAAATATCAAAATGAGTAAAAAGGCTTCAAATATTTTGATTTACTCTAACAAAAAGAAATTTTGGAAGGTGGGTATTAGAAAAAACGGTTGGGAAAATCCGCGTCAATAACCTTTATCGAGTATCAAACTGTATCTATAAAATTGCTTCTGTATAATTAATACTTTAATTTCAAACCATTTCAATTTTCCCTTTATAACGTTCCCTCGTGGAATTTCAATATAGCAAACAGATTAATAATGGTGTCTGAATTTTAATTTACAGATATTAATAAAGTCGCCATTTTGTAATTCGTGGAGGCCCCCTCTCTCTATAATAATCTCATTAAGCGGGGCGTCTGTGTTGGCAGGCCAAGCGTAAAGAACCGATGTAGGGGTTAAAAGGGGTAAAACGAGTTGAAGAATCCACCCCTGTGTTACTCCTGGTCATATAACGCACCCTGTATACACACATAGGCCCAGAAATCGTCTGTATATAATAATAAGGTTGGTAATTAATCGGTTGGGGCGCTTTGAAATTTGATTTTTCCGACTGGTATTTGCGTTCCGTTGATCATAGGGGGTCGCAAAGACTGAGACTCGTCCCTAACCAGTTAAAGAGCGGGAGCACTGTCACGAATCATTTAAGGCCAAATTTTAAATTGAATTGCCTGCATTTTAATGTGCGTGCCTAAATACCGAGACAAAATATTGTTACATTCAGTTTTCGGCTACATTTCATTTATTAAATTAAATTTGTTTGATTTAGGAAATGTGACAACTACGGACAGCTGACAAGATTGACGATATTCAAGCCCCTCGACTGAGATTATCCAATTCGAGCTCATAATATTGAATAAATTGTGGTTGTACAAGGGATGTTATCCATTGTTGTGAGGATTAATTTCACGCATGTACAGATCAAAATGTGCCAATTCACATCATGCTGAGGCTCAGCGAAAAATCATAACGGTTATTTTGACACATTGTAAAAATATAAATGCGGAAGGAATGTGATTTAAATGAATTGTATTCGAGTTATTGTCTCATTTTAAACAAGAATTCGGAACCAAAAGCACTGACTGTCCTTCATGGCATTTCAAACCATAAAAGAACACAATCTCCCGAAGCTCAGCCAATAAATTATACCGTCAAAGCAGTAAAATATAATTAGTTGCTCTAAATATGACAAGGAAAGAAAAACCACTGTTCAGCTACCTTCTAGTCAACCTTGGCATTCACAATTTAATTTTTAACGTCCTACATTGCTATATATCACTATCAATTAAAGGATCCAGGCCTTACATTAATATGTCCATTAAAAGTTCCGCCAACTCATCCAAAACTCGTTTGCGCGTTTTTGAATTTGAATGAATCCGATTTTACTTCTTCTAGTAAAGTTTTATGAGTTTTATAGTATAACTACATCTGATCAGTCCTCTATAAACTTTTGAATTTTATGCAAGCTATAAAGTTTGCTGAAAACTTGACAACAGCAATGTTGGGCACTTTATTTTCCAGGTCTCGATATTCTTATTTTGATTGAGTAAAAATCAAACTGGCTTGTGCAGAATGTGTTAATGCCATCCAATAGAGAACCAATGTTAACCAGTTACGACCAATATACCGAAGGGCATGTCATGGCATAAAGAGACAACAAAAAGGGGGTCTATATGACAACTTCATTCCAACTGGTACCTAATACTGTTACACAATAAGAAGATAATGTAAACAATATGACAAGCGGCTAATATGTCGCAAGGGGGCCTCCGATACCCTCCGTTTTTCGACGCGGCGATTTTACGGGCCACAGAACACGAATGGCCTGAACGGTAATACTTTTTTGTTGGATTTGATAGCACCGGAGCAAATGCAAACACCGCCCTGGAATAAAGTAAATTTTTAATAAAAATGTGTACTGTTGGCTAGAAGCAAAATAGGGAGTGTATTAAAATTAGATTTTGATAAGGGCAACGTGAGCTAGGGGATGTAATAAGCCGCTTATTTTATTGTATGCATTTTCGCTCACGTTCATTCACCAATTTTGAAAAAACTGTTTTCAGTGGTTAAACAGCCGCCTTGAAAGACTGATTACTTCCTTTTAAAACCGTACTTCCTTTACGAAGAAATGTACCAGACCATCCCCCATAAAAATTACATTTTATTTTAATAAACACGCTTTAACGGGGTGTGAAATAAGCTATGATTTATTTAACAGCTCCCATAAAGTTGGGTTTAGACTAGTCATGCCTATCATCTGTCATCGGGGATGAATCGGGGCATTGTTTTTGGCTACCGGAATCCTTGATGTTCTACAGTAGCGTGTTGGATGTTTTGGTTCACAAGTCAACAGATATCTTTGACAAATTTGTTGAATAAGTAAATGACATTGTGACAAGAACCAAATGGAGCATCAGAGATATCGTTCATGGTAATGACGTGATTAGTTAATTTTCTCAATTTCTCTTAAAATATTATGCTGAAAATATCCAATACTGATTACAATCTACATAATGTTTTTTCCTTTTTTCAGGTGAGTCCAATAATTTATACTTGATGCAGCAGATTTGGTGAGTAGTTGATTTATTATTTGAAACACGCTCTATGAAAACTCTTGAGGTTGACAAAATATGAAATGAAAAATTATTCATAACGCACGCATGCATGACGCTCCTTTATTTTTGCCAAAATTCTCACAGAAATCATAAAGCGCTTTGATGGGGTGCAACGGAAAATTTATCATTAGAGCCTATTTGATCGAAAAATTCTACTACTTCCATGCGTTTTTTTTTTCGTACAAAATTTTTGACACATATGTAAGCATAACCAAGATTACTTTATGTTCTGCTAAACAACTTTCAATCTTTTGGCTGCATCATCAAATCACTTACATAAATATTTTAAAATATCACTCTATC
The DNA here is from genome assembly GCA_958502075.1 of Orchestes rusci. NCBI lineage: Eukaryota > Metazoa > Arthropoda > Insecta > Coleoptera > Curculionidae > Orchestes > Orchestes rusci. Next base: position 100,290,411 of record OY293304.1, read on the forward strand.
AATATTTTATGAGACATCACATGCTAAAAATATACTAACCAATCATAATAATATATCATTGATGTTGTATTGTATTTTCCAAACGGCTGTTAATATAAATCATCAGTCTTGACTGAAATATTTGTTAAATCGCTGAGAAGCATCTATTTTAAGGTGCATCAGGATAAATATTTAATAGACTAGATCTGGAACGTTTTAGTCAATACTTCATACCAATGTCATTCCTCATAGTTGATAATTTCCATAATATTGATCATATCACACTGGCGCAACATAAATCATCGGTAAGATTAACGTCAAATTTGTCTCCACTCACCAAAATATCAAGGCCTCACCTCCCTACATAGTTAAACCCATAATAAATGATCCATATCATCATATTCAATAGTGTTAGTTTGAATTTGGCTACAATACAAAGCAACCAGCTGGCATGCATCAAAGATTTTATCAAATCATATATCTTGTCCTTCAGGGCATATGTCATCAGATTCACAACCGGCTGGCGAAAGGAATTAAAAGGCTTCATTTCAATAACCAAAAAAACGTCTAGTTGTAGGCGAAAGAAAAAATATGGTACGCGCTGACAATGATACATTTGTCGTTCCGGCGGTACATTATCATTCAAGCAAATGTCAGCTTGGTCTTGGTGAACAGAACCCGGCTGCTATACTAATATTAGTATTCACTAGAGAGGCTTCAGTTGGGAAGATAGGGGCCCACCTGCGTAGTACTGCTCGGTATTTAGTTATTATTAAGAAAACCTTTGAGAAACGCCAATTAACACTGATCTAATCATTCTACCAATAAAATAGTATTTAAATATAAAGTCCTTTTCCAGCCTATGTCAACCCAGAGCTAAGCGACTCAGTCTCACGGTCTGCATATACACGCATAAATACACCTGTCTACAGGTTCGTGATTTGCATTACAGAAAAAATAACAAATTGCATATCCGTGCATTAGAATATGCTAGCAAATGTATTTTAATAGCTTTTTGCTCGATAACAATCACAACTGAAAAATGTTTGAGAACAAGGAAGTCGGTTTGAAAACAATCGATGTTTTATTGAGTTTTTCTGTTTTGAAGATAGCCGTTGCGAAAGTTAAATGAAAGATTCAGTTCTTTTCTTGAAACGAGTATCACGATTAAAATCGGTATTTCAAGCCACACTAATTAGTGACCGCTCATAAAATTCTTCCTTAGGTGTGTTGAATGTTTATGAAGTTATATGACTTGGATGAAGATCTCAAATAGGGCTGAATCACGGCGCAGGGAAATAACATATCTTTAAGATAAGCATAAAGTTTAAATTGATTATAATCATGTGAAGTTACTGATTATTATACACCGAGCTTCAAAGACTATTATCACATCCACATTATGGTTTTTGAATTTTGATAGATCAAAAAAGAAAATCTAAAATTATCAAATCCATTTCAAGTTACTTTCGCTAATGTTTCTTAAACCTTGATATTATTTTAGAAAGATTTCCAATTGGCAGTGGGGCAGTATCCGGATACCATTGTGGTACTTATTCGAAGACGGGTTTCGGATACCAAACCGTTGTGGGTATCCGATGTCCGTATCCTCCATAAAAGCAGTATTCGATCGTTGTCCCGAAGGTGGGGACGTACACGTACTCTTTCTTACTCTCATACTGTACTGAATCTAACTTAAACAGCCTTCCAGGATTCACGTATTGCTGTAGAGCTGTAGTGTAAACATCAAATAAGAGGTAGTGGAGACGATTATCTTTGAATTGCTCCCCATAAGTCAACCGATAACCCTCTTATAAAGGAGTTTCTTAGTGAAGCGCATTTAACTCTTGATCTGTGTTTGTGGTGAACTGTGAAAATTGGATCTGTCAGTTGTTTTTATAAAAAGTTGATTTGAATCCTCTCAATTTCTTCAGATATTCATGATCTTACTTTATTACAGTCTCTATTCAGTGGCCCAAGTAATGATCTGTTTTGACCTGCTGAAAGCAGAGAATCACTTTTTTCTGTGCTGGTTCACAGTTTACAGTATCACTGTACCCTTGTATCCAAGGAAAGTATTCGGATACATGTATCTGGATACTAATATATCTGCGGTATCCGAGTTTATTGTAGCTGGTATCCGAATACTTAGTATCCGTATCCATTCACCCGTATTCGAACCTCAACACTGCTGAGTTATTGGTACCAACAAGTGCGGCTGGTGTATGAGTGCTGGGGAGCTGCAGAGCACACCTAATTTTGATTTGATTTTCTATTTTTTTTCTACTTATTTAATAAATTTGATAAATAATCAATCCCTGGAATCCTTCATATAATGTCGTTGTATTGTGTTGTTCTAGTGCATATTTCCACCCAGATATTGTCCTATGAAGACAGCTTTCTGTGGTGCTGACTATGCCTCTCCCAGTGGTTCTCCCTGTGCAAGATTCGTGCTTTCGACCACTTCATGTGATGTTGATTTCACCAGCGTGTTTTATCGATTTGTGACCTTATGTGGTTTCTCGTTGATTGTTTGGTTATTTTTAGATGCTTCTCAGCTCCCGCTATACAAGATTTCTGTTTTCTTTGTCCCAAAACTATTGTCAATATGTAGACTTTTTGGCAGTCATTATTTTACTTTCCACATTTTTGTATCGTTTCCTGATGTCAATTCTCGTAAACATCCCTGAGGATTTTGAATCAAGAAATATCATAAGACCACAACCGACCAGCGTATTCCCGATGACACTATTTCAAAAGGTCAAAACATCATAAAAAAAAACATTATTGTGTAGTACTTGGTACATCATCACAGCGGAATAAAAACTGCTATAGAAGATATTAGATAATCAAAGGGAGCTCTGGTTCAAGATTTGTACATAACCTCAGTTTTCGGGTAGTGACGGCTATTCCCACGAGAATCATCAGAGACATCTTAATTATCCGTGAGTAGAATTAATTTTTTTTACTATAAAATGATAGGAAAGTGTTACGCAAACTTATTATCAACACTTCATAATAATTGACGATTTTGACACTTGGGGGACAAAGTGTGGTCAAGTTAGCTTGGTAAACCAAATTATTATTTCAATCATTTTATCAATTATGTTATTCATATTGATACGCCCTCTATATATTTTTCTGAGGATCGGTAAGGTCGTACTGGAAGAAACGAAAGAACTAATTCTCAGAAAATTGTTAGAAATTGTCGAACATTCAGGCAGATTATCCAAAGCTCTAAAGTTATTCCATAAAGCGTTTGCGGAACTGTTAAATGGGTCACCGAATTAGATATTGACTTCAAGACCAAGATCTAGCAACGATATAATATTTCATAATGGACTGCCCTGGAAAAATCGTATAATCTTCAAAGCATTTTTTTATGAAATGTGCAGAACAACATTTTGTCCATAAGCATCTAAAACCCCCTACTCATATTGTATTAACGTCCCATTTACCGCACTTGTCCGGGAAAGATTATTGTTCAAATGCTTGTAGAAAAAAAACAATTTCAAAAAGCACAAATCTCATCAAATAATCCACAAGTCCTCCGACATAGTGACATAATTATAAAATAACCAAATAAGTTCATACAAATACATCCCATAAAAGAAACGTATACATGCAATTCATTAACTCCCGCATCTACTGTATCCAGTAAATCATAAAGACAAGTTATGCGCTATTTACTACGTGCATTTGTATATTAATTAATAAGCCGCGTATATTTCATCTCTGCTACTCATTAACCGCGAAGAGACCAATTTACAAGTCTGTCGGTCTGTCTACTTATCGCGGATACCAATTTTGTGTGCGCGACGATTTATTTACGCACACAGCGATTAATCACGGATGCGTATATACTGGAAATAATTTTTAATATACACGTCTTGTTTTCGGATAACGTTTGCTTTCTGATAGATGTAGATCTGTGTAATGAGATACTTATTTTAATTTATAAGAGGGACGGAGGAAACTTGATAAAGAAGCTTCACTTTTACTTGATTTTTAAAGCAGACTTTTCAAGAACAATTAGTTTTTTTGTAGTTGGCTCGGCCTATCAAAAGCACCCGGGGCACCTCGACCAGTCTATTTCGAACCATTTGATGTACGATACTCGATACTAGTGTAATTGTGTCATAATTCCCAGAGAAGTAGTTCCAAACGACCTCACTCTTTTTGTGATGGGGCTTCACAATCCATTAGAATACGATGTACAGATTCTTTTTTTACATAATCCACAGTGGTCGTTATCCGCCTTGCGCATCTTTTTAAAAAGTTATTTAACTGGATGGTGAAAATTACCATAGTAATTTTGGTCCAGTAGGCACCGTTCTAGATTTCTCCAAAAAGACGATTTCAACCTTTGCTTCCATTTTCCAATTTTTGCTTTGATGTTCATTTTTGTGTATACGCAGAAAGGTCCCGGAACAAAGTTTCTCGTGAATTTTCGTCTCAAAAAACCCCTTCTGTTCTCAAAAAATCTCTTTTGAATAGATCATCTCAGTGCCCATTTTCACAAAGATGATCCAGTTAAAATATCTTCGAAAAATATCCAGAGAAAATTGGGAAAATAAGTTGCGTCATTCATTCATTTCGCTTGCGGGTCCTCTATTTGAAGTAATTGCACATACAGGAAAGTCAAACTCCATTTCTTATCAGTAATTCAATTTGCACTTATCAATGACTTTGCATAAAGTCAACACTTGAAAATTGCGCCAGTAATTTGCATTTCAGCTTTTTCACCATAAATTGTGCCCGATTAAACCGTCATGTAGATATCTGAAACAATTTGCTAACACGATAAACGCATTACATGCGACAAAACAGCATAAACAATAGCGATATTATTTTTAAACGGGTCTTGTATAACAGAAAGAAATATGGTTTTTCCGACCGTTTTGGACTTTTATGTAAAATATCGAGCAAAGTTCTCAAACCTGTGTATTTAGCTGACTAGAAAATAAGTCATGATATTTTTGATTAGAGAATAACCGGTAAAGAGTCACAATTATTCAAAATTCAACATTCATTTAAAAAATTACACAGTAAACTAAGTTCAGAATTGTTTGTTTTTAATCCTAAATACAAATTGATTTGGCAAGGGCTCTTTTAATTTCATACAGATTTAAAAAACCGAATCTCCCCTCGGCACTGAACGACTTTTATTGGAAAATGGAATCAAGATTTATCAAACAGAAATATAAAATTTTCTCTGATTTCTTTGCATTCCCATTTTCTCGTTTTGAAAGATTTTAATTCAATTTGTCCCGGATACTGTTTCAATCAAATTATAAGGGGGCGGTGTCCTGTTCGTTTCATCCAGACGATTTCCAGCTTCAATAAAAATCGACCAGTTTGTCTTTCATGTACAGGATGGGTATAATTGAGATTTGTATACTTTGCGTGATAAACGAAACTATTTCTCAATGTTTCTTCATCTCTCAATAAATGTGTTTACTTCGGAAAGTCCATAATTTTATGGCTACTAAATTCAGCATATGTTTGCGGTCTCATCGTTCTAATAATAATTACTTTTTATCGTTCCAAAACTTCTGGAATATAGACTGTTTGTTTTAACAGCAATAAAATATTCAAATTATGAACTCGCATCCAATCCCATCATGAGTTCTGTATATTTTCGAAATATGTAAAATTAAATTTTGTTTAATTAATTTTGAACCATATGTTTATTTAATAATTTAATTTTAGATACGTAGGAATTGGATTTTATTATTTGTCATGTATGTGTATACTAATGGGAGTTTTCGCCGAGATATTTTGATCAATACATACGTACATATCATAATAATTGAAAATTAATGCGTGTAAATGTAAAATTATAATACATGTACAAATTGATACAATCTGAATTAAAATAAAATTAATCAGTTACCCTTCTTTTCAAACATATGGCCACGATACAACAGATGTCGACTTAAACAGGTTCATAAATAAAATTACTTGATAAATTACACATTAGCTCTACGCCAATGGTTAAAAGACCAATTGATTTACCATTTCATTAAAGTGAATCAATAGTGACTTCCACTGGAAACAAAATACATAAAAGCCTATAGGCGACACCATATGTTCCGTGTTTCTAGACGAGGAATACAATAAAAATAATATAACAGGCCAGTGAACAAGGAGCAGGCTTTACTCATGCTCATTGTCGAAATATTTACAATTGTTCAAAAGACCAATAAACACCTAGTGGATGTATTTATTTACTCAAGTTATTAAAGTGGAGAAGCCAATATGTTGTTTTATCATCTCTAGATGTTGAGATTTGGCCACCATATGTTTTCACTGTGTCGAAGTTGTATTGAGTTGTGGAAGTTAAAATTTTACAACTGGCGCCTTGTGAAGCGAAACAATTTGTCATTGCATTAAATCCTTGTTTTTTTTTGTTAAATAGTTACTGATATAAATATCTTTTAACAGTCGTCAAAATGGAAAAGTCAATCTTCCGAAGAAGGTCGAGCGAACCATTACCAATCCCATATCTGTAATTATTACATGAAACAGTAAATTACGACCTTATATGACGTTAAACATCAATCAAACAGCAAATCTATAATGACTTATCGCGAAATAATAATCTTTACCCATAAAAGTAACATTGGCTAATAAAAACTCATGCAGATGATAGTATGCATGTCCACAATTATATAGTAATAATCTTCTCGAAATGCTACCTACCTGGACGGAACAGGATAATTTTTAAAAACATAATACCACCATAATGTATTTTTTCAATCGAGATAAGTTCTTGAATAAAAAAGATATTTGCTTCAATCATCGATATTTTAAAATCGAATGTCCAGCCATAATAATTATCGTCGTTAAAACCCACGTTCGATTCTGATTCGCCACTAATTAGGCCATATTCAGAATTTTATTCAAAAAAATATATCGACGATAAGAAAGAAAACTTCTGTGTGGCAAAGCAGGGCCCATTTTGAATACATTTTAATTCAGTTTTTATCCCCTTATCTGATATCACTGATTTTGAATTAATGACGCTATAAATCTTTAACATTGGGATATCTCTCACATTCGGAGTAATATATTTAAAAAGTTGATGCTTCGAAAGTGGCATCGATAATGAATAACTGACTGAAGTATGACAAATATCAGATTGACAATGCGGTCTCGTTAGAATGCCTATTTTATATTGCCATTATTTTATTTTTATTTGAAAATCGACTTCCACGAAAACGTCGTTCTCGAGCTAGTTTGCATACGAACAGAAGGAACAAAGGCGTAATAACCTCCCGAAGATCAAAATCAATCGGACAGGTCGAGAAGAGAAACCAGCCAAGAGCAGGAGCAGTCACAACTTTGTGAAACTGACGTTAACATTTCAGATTTAAAGTTTGTCCAGATGGCATTAAACATATACTAATTGGACGTACGTCAGTCAGTTGTGGGACTTCCAGTTCGCGGTATTGTGAGATATAATATGCCTTTTTAAGTCTTCTATTATCTTTTGTTCCGCTATTGTTATGAGCAATGAATTGTTTTTGAACGAGTTTGATCATACAGGGTATATTTCCAAAAACTCCTCACTATCGTTATCTCAGTATTGAGTAGTTTTTCAAAGTATCGCTGTGTCCTCTCCAGGAATTATGTAGCCATTTTTTACAAATTCGCTCTGTTATGATCTGTTTAATCTAGAATAACAATGAAATACTTATTAATGAGTTTATCCTCCTAGACACACTTTGATCTTGATCTTATCATTCATATCCGAACCTGCACCTATTTACTAAGTATTCCATGATAAATAAGATGAATATTATTTTCAAAACATTGATCAGTCGTTCAGACAGGTTATGTAAATTATCAGCAGTCGCAGACTAGTCATGATGTTCACGGTTGTCTATTTAATTTGTCTCAGTTCTAAAAAAAACAACAACAAACCTAAAAGAGGTTGATTATACGATTCAAAGATTTGGATTTTTCATAAAAATTGTTAACTCTCAATGATGGGTCGTTGATCTGCATTTTCTTTGACAAATGTCTGCCTATACCACGATCGGTGGTATTCTTAACGCGGCTTACACATGCCTGCTGCAGGGGCAATCTAGGGGCAGGGCGACCCGAATCGCCTTTCATTAGTCCCTTCCGCCCAGCTTAGGAGGCGATTCAGGACATTTCCCCTGTATGCCTACACACTATTATAAGGAGGCAATCTAGAGTTATCTATAATCTTGCCTTCGATAGATTTCCCCTGGAACAGGCGTGTGAGTAGGTGCCTTAATTTCGTGGTATGGACATGTTAGTTTTTACTCCTTAGTATTCAATTTCAACAGGACAGACTGCACAAAAGAATACTGATTTTAAGGGAAATGTTTTTGTAAGTTAAGCTGACAATGCTTCTTCTTCTGTCAGGTTTATAATATAAAAAGAAGTATTGTGAGCTTTACTTACAAGAATATTTTCTCCAATATAACACTTCCTTCCATTTATGAGATTTCGAATTTTGCCAGGTTAATGTAAGATATTACATCTACTCCTGAACACTCATTTCACTGAAACTTTTTTCCGGAAGACTCGTTTTTGAGACTTGGAAGCGATTTGCATATGGGGATCCCTTCAGCTGAGTTCTTCGAATTCTTTAAAGCTTCGTGAGATGTCGTTTTGTAGTATTGGTCTCAATTTCTTTTTGCAATGGAGATAGTTGGCAGTTCAGGACTAATCATATCTTCTATCAATGTGTTTATCAGATGAATCAGGCATAAAATTCTATATCCATGATTCAGACCTTCCTTACTACTGCCCCTTTGCACGGGTTTGGCTTGAGGTCTAAGTGGAGTGACACATTCGCTTACCAAAACTGTGGCTTAAGCTTCTCACACCTCAAGTATGGCCTATGCTAACGGTAGATCGAAATCGAGGAGTATTGATCGATCGCTTTGAAAAATTACGCATCATCAAACATACTTTCGTTAATATTCAGATATGCAAAACCTTTCCCAACCACTTGGGCGCCGGAAGAATAACCTATTGTTATTGAAATAAAATAAATAAAATATAACTTGAAATAACAAAAATATACAAACAATGCTTTGATTATTTTCTGAGTGATTAATTGATTCAACCTCATACAACTAACGATTAAAATAAAGCCTATTGTCGGTGATGATGTGAGAAATGTTCCCAAAATATTAATTTTGAGTTTCTTATTTTTAAATTATAAAAAATAAGTCTTTTCATGATGCTCTGCTATACTTGATCGCCAATTATTGGTAGATAATTTCCAGTTGCGAAAGCTTTGTTATAGGAAGGTTGATTGAATATAGCTTTTCTGGAAAAATATTCGTCAACCTCATAGCTTTACCGAAGATATGTTGCTATGTGGCCTAGGAAGTCAGGAGACTAGGTACTGGCAGAAGAGCATAGATTCTTTTGGGCTTTGGGCTAAGTAGCTCTCTTCTTAAATGCTTATAAATATAATGTTCACCAACTTGATTTTAAATTTGAGCTTGTAACAGAAAAAAAGCACTATGTGAAGCTTCGGTATCGTACCAAAGCTACATTTATTTGATGAGTCCCAAAAATTTTGTAATTTTTTAGATGAAAATATCGGGAAACTTACAATGGTCTTCCAAGCAGAGGTGTTTGCTATCCTGGAGGTAGCAACAAGAGAGGAGTTGAAAAGATCCAAGAGTGCAGAGATGCTCTGCAAGCCCTAAGGAATGAGTAAAAGAGTCGAACTGGTATTGAACAGAAACGAACGAGCGGACGAGCAAGCCAGTCTTCATCATCCCAGCCTTACCATATACCTAGAAGTGAACGACCTATCTTCAAGGCCCTAAACGAGTAGACTTGGCAGAGAACTGTAAAGACCTAGAGAAGTATCGCGGCATGTAGGCAAGCCAAAAGAATGATAACACAACCAAACAAACCATGGACGGTCCAGTTGCTAAACAAGAGTAAAAAGGCTCTGAGAATAGGCATTCGGATAGGACATTGGAAGCTAAATCAAAATTTGCATCTACTAGGTATAGGCGAATCATCTCTTTGTCCCCATTGTAGAAGGGCTGAAGAAACTTGCCACCATCTCCAGGCATACTCTCTGGGCTTCTGTCCCTACACTTTTACCAATACGAACATCAAATAGACCAAGCAGAATTTATACCGATCAATGATAGTAAATACGTCTTGTCCAAAAGTAAAATGAAATAACAATTCATAATAAGCGTGCTCTTCTTTTGCAAATCCAAATACGAAATTTGAAACTACCGTAGGTAGGTAGTTTTAGGTATGTTAATTTTGCTTCATCAAGAATGTCTGTCGCGTCCGCAAATCATCCAAGTTATCCACATTTTCGTGTATGACCATCATAATCATACATTTGAGCAAGCAATTATTCGCACACTTGATAAATCACGTAGCATATCTGCTTTTTATAACCATTAGCCATCAACACGTAAAAGAAATTATCGTATTTTGGAAACAATAGCCGCCAAAAGTGAAAGTGCAAATAAATATCCATCGATCACACGTCCGTTCACTTGTGCATAAATTAACATCAGACTCTCTAATTTAGCTCTGGAAAATAATGGAAACTTTATTTCACTATTCATTTGTCTTCTGTGGAAGGGTCCTGAACAGGAATGGGTAGTTCTTTCAAAGAGGATTGTGGATACTTTTTTATTTCATCCACAGTGAAGCGTGAGATCATCGAAATTTTCTGTAATTTTGCACCTGTCACATCTAATCGGCTGTTTCATACACGAGACATTTGAAAACCTACAAAAACACCCCCGTTATTGTTTCCGGATGTCACACCTGTTTTCTGTTATTGATACCACCAACCAAAAGGCTACACCCGATAAGTGATATTCAAATTTCAGCGCCTTTTTATTATAAATGTATGCTCATTCAACATATGTTATTCAAAATTTGTCTTGGTCATAACTTCTAGAATAACACTTGATCATTACTTTCCGGACGTAAAAAAATTGATTCCATTCGATGTATCACAGCAAAATATGTCTCCAAACTGTTTCCTTAACACGCTATTGTTATCTTCTAGCATGAAATCCCAGGTGTTGATTATGAATGCACTCACACCACCTAAAGCTCAAGGGTGATACTACTTATCGGGAAATCTCGAATTTGATTAAAATAATAAATAATGCGTACGATTGCCCCATTATTAACCATGAACATTCTTCAAAAATGCTTCCAATTTGTTAGTCAAATAGATTAGGTTTGAAGACAGCTTTGTTACGGAGGGATCACATTAGTAAAATCACAAAGCGTAAATATTTTATGGGAACATGTAATATCTTTCTTCAGGATCATTGAAAAAATTATTAATAGGATAATCTCAGGTTTCGATGTATCATTACTGATACCCTTAAACCTTAAATTTCCTGTTTGCCAGTGTATGAAAAGGCTTCATTATTAAATAAAGCACGATATAAAGTTTATATTGATTTCATTGAAGCTATATAAAATATAGTGAAACAAAATAATACATATTTATAAGGCTTTTAATTTGGAATCGGAGCGATGTGTACAATTAGTAATAAAATTGGTGTGTGTAATGGCGACCTAACACGTAAAATATGGTGTTGGTAAATCACTTTCAAATTCAAGCGGCTAATTACGTAATGGAAAAGCAATATCCAGAGTGAGGCGATTGCCGTTAAAAACTGATACTCTATTTTTATTAAATATTCATATTATCGGTGTCAATTCAGGAAAATGGATTATTCCTAACGCGAGTTACCTCAAACAATTCCAGAAGTTTATGAGTACATTAGATACCGTGAGGCATTGAACATCTAAAATAAGAATCTCCAGCCACCTGGCTCCATATTCAGCATGAAAACAACTAAATCGGCACGACCCGTGAATTTATCCTTAACCTATGTCTAAAATCGTAGAAAAATAAACCAGTCAAAGCGAGAAGGCATCCGAAACATTAATGATTTGTTCTAATTTATTAACGACTACTTTTAGACTATAGTTCCTTGACACGCCATAGCATAGATAACATCGGTTCGCGCGATCTGTATTTAGGATTCACGTTAACCGAAAACGAAACGTTCGTATAATTATGAGGCATTTCAATTGCATTCTACTAGCTTTAAATAGACCTGTGGTTAATGATGAACTATGTACTTGTTCTTGAAACTGAAAAGTTCTCACTCAATCAGTTACCATCAATGTGAAACAGGCGATTTGTAGCTTTAATGTCGGTAAAATTAATGACAGTCAATCTGGTCATTAAAAGGTACTTGACATGAAATGACAGCAGCCCAACCACTAATGAAGTCGCCAGATATACAGAAATCAGACTGCAACCATTCGTATAGCGAAAAACGCTCACCTTATGTTTTATTGATTTTTCATCATGAGATTGATTTGTTACAGTTGTACATAACAGAATATCCACCACGTGGAATCTCTTTATATTATGTTGAATAAAAGTGCACTCTGTATTGTCATTGTCATGCAATGTCACAATTAAAAATCTTGAAAATCCAACATATTTTTGACGTAAGTAATGATGTGGACTTTAATCAAAAACTGGCCACAGCCCCTTGTAGAATCAGCACTGCAAGCAATGTTCTTTTCACATGTGCTGATTTATAGGGCTGAATTTGTCAAGGCTCATTATTAATTCCACTGGCCATACAGAAGGTGTCAAGATAACACACCCATATAATACTCGAACATATATAATTTCGTAAATGGCACTGCAATGGATTGCACACCCAGTTTATTTATCATAAATGTCACAAAGTAAATTACTTCCAACAATCTCTTTTGGAGCTTGTCCAAAGAGCTAGATTCAAATTAAACATAGGGCTATTCTTATGAATGAAATAGAGACTTCCATCAAAATTTGTCACGTCTTCCCATCTCAATTTCTCTTATGAAGACATCACATACTATTTCAAGTGCAAGCGTCACATCTCATTTCACCACATCACCTGTACTTTCCATATGCGCGACTCAACTGAAACTGACAAACATAATTAGTGAATTTTGACAGAAGTAATTCGAAGCGGTTTTTAACGTTACCAGACAATTTAAGAAGACGCCACCCAACGTCTGAGTGGTGTCTATTATTTTTTGGATATGTGCCAACATTTGTGGAAGTGATATTTAATTATTTATTGACATTGATTTTGTCATATCTCACAGAACATGTGAGTCAACTTAGTCCGCAGATATCTTTACCGCGAGCTTGCATTCTTATACAATATACAGCCTATTAGTTTTTTTTTAAGAAGATTGACTGACACTGGAAAAAAATTGATGCGTGTAACTTATGTCGAGTCGAAAGTATCAAGATAACATAATATACTGATCATGTGATAACAGGACAAATCATTTAGAGCTTACGTAAATTATATTTAACTTTCGAAGTGCCAAGAGTATCTTGTCTTTTTGGTTGTCTCAGCCTTTTCAACAATTCCTCTGGACTCTAGACATAATTGCAAAAGAAAGTGACCAAGATATACTCATAACTCCCACGAATCTATTTTAGAGTGTCCCATAGGATGTATCAATCTCTGGGATGCATACAGGGGAGATCAAAATATATCACTAGCTCTTAACTTGTTTCAAATTCTGACACTACTTGACAGATAACATAACATCAAATCAAAAGCATCATTATTGGATAACTTAAACCATTTTACAAATATTACTTTTGGGTGGATCGTATGCTCGATTGTATGTCATGTATCAAAATTTGAGATACATAATGCAACGAGCGAGTCCGTTCCTTGCTTCCCCGTTGAAGTAAACTATAATGGAGAACTTGCATGAAAAATTAATCGTTTTTTTTTATTGCAAACTGAAGAAAATCGCAACAAAATCGATACTTTTTTTTATTTCGTGAAAAAAAAAGTCCAATAGCTATTCAAGTTCAAAGTTTTGTATATATAGATATACTGAGAATGGTGTTACAATGTTATGACTTCATAACATTGCAATTTTAGCACACTTCAAAGCATTATATCTCCGACAATTTTCGACTGACATCAAAAAGAAAAAATACGGGTCTCTTTATTTTTCATGGACTTTAGAATTCAGCAATAAAAAAAATTGAGGCAAGTACCCCATTATTTGATGAAGCGTTCCTCGTCTATACAAAATTCCAAAATTTTATTGAGATGTATACGGCCATACAAACGTTGTAGACCTAATGTAGATCTATGTGTAACCCTTCGAGGGTAGATATCCCCGTTTTATGAAAAAAGTGGTCTATAACTACATACACGTTCCAACATCTATCGTTATTATCGCAAAGAATTCCCTCTCTTTATGCAGATTTTGACTCTCTATGAGGTCCAAGATTTCAAATTTGTGATCTTTTGATATGTACAGTTAACAGCATTACAATTCGGACCCAATTTTCTCAATATCCCTCGTATTCAGTCAAAACTCTTAACAATAAAACTATTGAGTGCAGTGTATCAATCTATCACCCACAACAACAACAATGATTGAACTATTCTCAAACAGAAAAAATATAACAACCGGAAAGCATTTTATTCCAGCCTTCATGAGCCTCCGCGCAGTCTCGACCTCGACTAATGCCGGAAAGTTAACATTTTCTTTTGTTTTGACCGCAAAAATAGAGGGATTATCCACTATTTTAACCACTAGGGAATCTTCCGTATGTGAAGTCGGTTTTTTGGGTCGTCTTCCTTATTGTTGATTCTCAATAGAACCTCTTGCAACCCATCCTTTCTCCTCTCCAGACAGTACTAACTGCTACAGCCAAGACCTAAACTAACGGTACGAATAGATCCACCTCATGCAAACATATCAATAGTCCTTCCTTTTTCACCATTGGCTAGGGTATGATAAATCATTTCTGGAAAGAAATATTTGCTCGATTTTTATCTGATACACCACTGATTTATGACACAATTTTCACAAAACTTATGTGTCAATAACCAACAACAACTTTTGATCTCCACTTTTGACATTTTACAGGGGATTTCAAAAGATGTGTCCGAATTGTAATGCTGTTGACTGTCATATCTGATATTTTTGCAATTAGTTGTCGGGCTTTGATCTCTCAACACAGGACAACATTCATTTATGTTTCAAACTATTCAAGTTCTATTCAAGAAGGATGTTCAAGGTTCTATATATTCTATCTAGTTTGTACTCACCTTGAGTATTTCCAGAGGAACGGTAAGTTGACAATAGGTATTTATGGTGATGAATTATTATTTCGTCCTTTCTAGTATTATTAACTTTTGTTGTACTCGACAAGAACATTTGAATTAAAAAGAAAAAGAATCTATGTTGTTTGACGTCAACAACAGCACTGCGCTGCTATATGTTATCAAACTATGTAAATTGTCAATAACATGGGTAATCTATGTTTTCTAGCTTCTGCTCAAGTTGGCATTGACCTGCACCACAACACAACCGCCACCGCTCACGCCAATTCGAATGTTTTTATTCAAAAGCTTAGGTTTAACGAACTTTTGTACAACGGCACCTAATATCACCGCACTACCAGCAATGTGGATATATAGCTTCAAATTGTTGTGGGTTTGGGAGGTAGATTTGAACCTATCTCTTGGTATACAATTGATCTTCAGGATCATCAGTACAAAACTTTACGAAAACTACTTGTATGCCTACAGCTTCTCCAGTTCACTGCTTTTCTGCGGTTACGTCACAGTATTTGAAGATTGCCAGTATGTCGTAGGTTGATTGCTCTAGACGTGACATTTGTCAAGTTGATCCAAACGACCAGCCTCCAGACATACGTGACATTTTTGTAAATGTGTACGAGACAGACAAAGGAGTATGACGTAACAGCAAAAAAGAAATGGACAAACAGTATAACGAACAAGATATCATCACGCGCTGACGTCAGTTAGAGACAAATAAATAGGTTATGTTATTTCTGTTCCATTTACTTCACTTAATCCGAATATTTTTGTAACTATTTTCTGTTATGGGCAAACTTTGAGCAATGGTTGACCGTGCAGTGGTGGATTGTAACCATGACAATATGAAAAAAAGCAAACATTTTCCGTCAAGCTATCGATACTTTAGATTTCCTAACCCTAAGGAAATTCGCAATTTGTGGAAGCGAAGTGTTATCAAAAGCAGTTTCAATGTTGAAAATGGCAGAATACCATCAAACTGGGCTAATTGAATCAAAAAAGAGTTTCTCTAAGAAATCTTTCAATTATTCAGTATATCATCAAAAACATTTCCATAATGAAACCATAAAGCTCAAATTTTATAAAAAGATCATATTTAGTTTGCGGGACTTTGTTGTCGAGTTCATGCATTCTTTCCAAGTAAGAAGTGTTGGAGGAAGTGTGTGTATTTTTTGTCAAAGTGTGATCCACGTTATTCATCATTTTGAGGTTAAATGAATCGCCCTTTCAGGGGCTTTCAATCAAAAGCGGGCCAACTCTAACCTGGGGTCAACTTTGCCAGTCCAAATGGACAAAATATGCCAAACATTTTGAGGTTATTCTAAGGTTATTGCTAGCCTTCGAACATTGAATCACTAGAGCAAGTTTAGCACCCCGAACGTACACGATTTGTTTGAGTCGCTAACATTCTGTTTTTGTTTATATTTATGTGATGTTATTTTGACACAATTGTGATAAAATCTCTACAATCCAACCGTCCATGAAGAAGCTCCACAAACACAGCACTTTTTTGGTATAATTCCACACTAAATCCTCTTCTCGAGCACAAATAAATCATTTTCAACTGGAAAATGACAACAACCGTCACTTTGAAGCATCCATAACGTCATGGCAACGCATTCCAAATAGCTCGATTGATGCCGAACGTTGCCGTTCGTGAGAAGAATTCCTCTTATCAACTTTTTAGTGTAAAAGATCAAGGAAAATCGTTCGATTATTCAATGACAAGTAGTAATGGCGATGAAAAAAAGGCTACACTCTCCTTAAATATTGAAGAGAAGTACATTTATTTGATGATAGTGAACTTCAAGTCGGTGTTATTGAATTGGTGACAGAAAATGTGGTGAAAGGTATTTTCCAAGGAAGTAAATATGGCAAACCAGGAGCTTGCTTTTCCCCTTTCTCCCCATGTTTACATTGACATGTTCGACTCACACAATATTGTTTGTTTATGCTTCTAGTGGTTCAATATTCGAAGTTGCTAGCCCAGGGGTGACTCTCGAGTAAGAATCGCCCAAATATTCACTTTTAATGAACTAAAGAGTAAAGTGAACCACCATATTTTTTTTTGAATTCATTCACAACAACTAAATTTGGTTTTCAATTTTTTTTAATGGAACTATTTAAAAACAAAATCCAAAATACATCAAATGAATTATTTTAGTTTTACAGACATTGTGCTCAATGTGAAGTGTTATAATTATCTAATTTCAAACAGAATACAAATAAATGATCTGTGGTAGGTATATGTTTCTATTTAAACAACAAAAAAAACAACTTGTTCCAATTTTGAATAGAAACGTGTAGAGCTAGAACCTTTTTTCAGGATTTTCAAGACAAATATCATTTCATAGATAAATGCAACAGCAATTTTTCTGGGACCGACGTTAAAAAAACGTTGCAGTATAAGTTATCCATCTAGAGGTTTTTATATTGTGTGAAAATCAATCAAAAACATATATTTTACAAATATTCACGTAGTACTTACGTGAATTTCTGAGGTCACCAAACACACAGCACGATCATTTAAACGGCACTGGTTTTGACATTTTTCATTTGATTCAACGAATATTAAACCGGCTTGTTGTGTATTCGTTGATTTTTCACTTTCACAATTGGCCAAAAATGAGAGAAAACTACAATGAACCTGAACCTTGCAACATTAACCTTACCTACAATGATCGGAAACGCACAAAATATTGGTGTTAAGTGCACAAATGCCTCACTCACACTTCTTTGAAAGGTATCGATTTTTTGAATTGGAATCAAAAAGGTTCAAAAGGCTTCAACAAGAACGAGTAAAACGATAACGATCACTTTTAACCTCAAAAACTGAAAACAGCTAAGGCCAAGTTCTAGAAATTTCAAAAGCACCATGAAGTAGCAACCATTTTGAGTTTGAGGCATGTGTAGATACAGGAATGACAAGGTTCTTCTCGTCTGGGTTCTTTTACTCTCTATAGTTTGTCTGCTGATGTTAGTTGCTAAAACAATACATAGCCCACACTCACTCATCATTTTCACCAGAAAAATATGCTTTTGTTATTTATCTTAGTGAGCTCTATTACCTAATTTTGCTTTGAAAAATAGTAATTAATATCGTTAAAACTATCCATTACCTTGGATATGGAAGAGCTTATCTGGTGATACAAATCTCGGAACTGACTTTAAATATGCCCGCATTTTACTGCTTTTGATATTATCGGCTATTCTGTTCGGCGTGGGTTATTTTTGACGTAGCCGTATAAATCTCAGCCTTTAATTAATGTCTATTTGGAGATTCTTACTGTTTTTATAATTAGGGCTGGAAATATTTTGTTAATTCAGCTGTTTGGATAGCAATTCACTTGGGTTCGTGGGTTTCATTCAGGTAGTTTCTTCATTCAGAAGTGAAGTGTGAAGATAGCAATTTATCTGTAGAATCCACTAACAGTTAACTAAAAAATGGGTTGTTCTGATGATGTAAACATCACTCAAGTGAAGAGCTTTGAAATCTAATCACCCAAAACTCTTTAGACCCGAAGCATTTGACCGAAGTCCTTCAAGACACTTTGAACTTATTCGCTAGAATGAATCCCAATGGCTGCGACATAATACGATCCCGAGTGACACTAATAACTCCAAAATACGGGTTGGATTTCATCCCATTCAGGCTTTATCATTTGAAAATCTAAAATAAATGCCCTTATTATATCTAAATTTATACACGCATGATTAAAATGCCATTCAGACGTGGGTCTTTTGTCATCGCATTTTGTCGTACCGGTATTTGATATTTTGCGACAATACTGGATGACAAAAGACACCACAATATCACATAATGGGGTCGGTTCTCAAAATTTTGTGAATGGTATTCGGTGACATATTATTTACGGATATTTCGAGTACACTTTTGAGTCCATTCGAAATTTATAAAGTATGCAGAGTGGCCTTCAGTACATTGTTGTTCACATAATACAAACTAATGCCGAGAAATGTACGATTGCATTGGAGCATTAAAGATTAAGGGCTCCTGACTATTACCTCTACATAAACCATGTCATGCCAAAAAACGCAATTAGTATGCGAAATGCCTCATTCAGTTTACTAATTCTGAAAAGAGCGACCACCGCCTGTCTGAGTCTTGAATTCCGGTCCCATTAAATTAAAGTGTTCAAGTTGTAATTTCTACCCGAACGGAAGCCCCATGTGACAAAGTCTCGACAGGACATCCAAATCTGATCATTTGAGAATAGCCGAAGGAAACAATTGCAGGAGTTTCAACCAATCCAATGATTGAACTGTATAGTTCAGCAACCTATCACTACCGATTCAGATAATCGGCTTCATTCGTGACCTGAGATTTTTACGATGCCCATCATGTGAACTCAGCAAAGTTCGTGGCTGACGAGTACATTTGTCATTCAGATTACATCACCGAAGACAGAAATGTCAAATGAATTGATTCATTGATGTCACGACTGGGCCGTGTCCATAAATAAAAGATTTTGCGATTTGTAATTGCAAAAATGTGGGACGCCGCTTATTTGGGAATTATCTCAAATCGGCAGAATTTGGAACTGTTAAAAGCTTGTTCTACGCCACTTTATTTCAAAGAATGTCGTTCTGTTTCATGCTAAATGCCATAGACATTTATGAAATTCTTCAACTTTTCTCCTATCACAGATTATGCCATATGACGAGATTTGATTGACAGATCTAAAATATCATTCTATATTAGTTATAAATCCCAGCTATTTGCGGAAAACATATGGCATTTTGATAATGTAATTTAACTAATACGGCGCAATTTTACAAACTTCTTGTTTTATATCCATTTAAAACGTCAACTTTGATTTCACTTGTGTCCGTATCATATTATATCATTCACTCAGCTAGATTTATAACGATACTACATACACCTATTAACTGATCTGAGGCTTTCCACACCTACATTCCATTTTTTCTCTAATAAATATTAACACTCTCAATGTCAGTAACTATTTATTTGGAAATGAATTATTACTTGAAAAGCGATACCTATACTTATGATCATTAGTTAGAAAAATGATACATGAATTTTGTTTATGGTCCGAGCTTGTGATCTACGGAAACAGTCAGGATAAATAATCGTGCATAATTTAATCATTAGTCTGATCACAAGAGAATTTGATTGATAAACTACACATATGATTTGTAAAGTTAATGGCCGCGAGGATCTAGTTTCAATAGCAAAAAATCGATTGCTCAAGGCTATCACGATTATCCACATTTTTTCTAGGGATTATTTTACAATAGATTAACTATTTGGAGCCATGCACCAGCTATAGCTTTAGCTGCGAGTTCATTGATTTCTACGACAACCTCATTTACACGCCTATCAAATTGTATAATCCAGCTTCGATTGCTTCTTCGGAACGTTAATAATAATAACAGAAATATCCTTTGTAATGATACATTACAATTATATATCGTGAAAGAACTTGAACTTTGAGAACAGATTATCTCCCACATCATTTAGACCATTGGACACACCAACAGAATAAGTCCATGTGGTTCTATTCACCTCAAGCATTCATAATGAATTCCCACATTTATCAACCATTAATAGACAAAGCATTTTCTTTATACATGTGAATTTAAAAATCCTAATTTGACTCTGTACTAAAGACAATAAGCTACCGACAGCCCATAGCCCGTATTAAATTGATACTTATAACTGACAAACGTGCCTGAAATAACAAATATGATATTGCCTTATTATAAATTCTATACTTAACTTTTTATGGGGACTTGCCTCCATGATATTTATTCAATCCATCGAAAAAAGTTCCCTTAGGTGTAATAACCATTTAATTCAAATAAACAGAATTTTATGATAATCAATGATTGGGCAATATTGCTTCGTTTAATTATTGAGATCAATCAAAATATACATACATTGACTTCATTTAGATTGTAATTTCAAAAAAAAACTATTAAAAAGTAATATACAGTAAACTTAAAAGCGAATCATAATTTACACAAAAAAATAAATTATCAAGCAAAAAATTGTCTAATTTTTTTTGTGAACAAAAAACGACAAAACCACCTTGGTGTGAAGAGAGTTAACACACAAATTTAGCTGAAACCTCGGGTGAAACATATAAAAAAAAAGGAAATGAAAAAATCTGAAGCTAGCCCAGAAAAAAACAGGCGTCATGTATGTAGTGGAAAAATAATAAAGAGTTATAAAAGAACAACAATTATTTAATCAGTTGTTTCATCCATTCTTGAAAATAATCGCGCATAAAGCTTGAACATTATTTAGCAATTTCTGAGCTATAAATTTCCCCAATGTGCGAGAGCGTAATCAGACATGCACATTTGAACAATTCTTTAAAGAAATAATAATAATAACGAAAATATTGAAGTAATTAATAGAGAGTTATTTTAAAGACTTCACATTTTAAATAATATCGATAATGGTGAGTTAAAATAGATTGAACATTTCTCGAAAAAATCTTGAGATTGGTATGGGTCGTTTTTATCAAACTGAAAAGTAAAGTTCAACTTACGACAAACAAAAACGGAGAGAGTCTACTGTCCCAGGTTCTTATCCTCCCTAAGAGTCCCTCCGCTATGTCATCTGCACTGTTTGGTTTTCCATATCCTGTAGTTACTTGTAATCGGGAATGGCAGGTATTGAACGTTTTAATCAAGAAACTGTGATTCGATTTTAATTTTGTATACTGATAGAGAAGGTCGACTCCACTTTCACACTCATGTCTATATGTTATACTGCTATCCCCTATGAGCGTTCCAAAGCTTTTGATGACACAGCGAACGGATTTATAGAAATAGGAGTCTAATGCTTTCTAGTCTGTTGCACTCAACTTTAATGCCGGTAAATCTGGCACTGCCTTAGTGAAATGGGATAGCAACATTCCTTAAAACCTTCGATATCATCTCTTTTGAGAGGACAAGGAAAAAGGTATTCCAGATGTCAGGGTAGATAGCAGGTGGACATATTTTTTCGTTGTCCTAAAACACCATTCTGGAGCTCCTTCACAACATCTTAACCTGGTATGCACCAGTTTCTCCAGTTGAAAGAAGTTTCCAAAAGTCCTCTTGGAACTTTTGATCGTTGTATTCAATGATGAAAGGCTTCACAACCACTCTCTTTTGGTAGGGGACTTGAGTCGTGTTTACCAACAAGAGATTAATTACATATTTTTCTAGGGATGCTGCATTGGTTTTCGTCTCATTAGATAATGAAGCTTATTTTAACTAGAAGCACCCAAGGAATGTATGTGTTTCTCCCAGGTGGCAGGTGTTATGTTCTGGGAAAAATCAAGTTGACTTGGAAATCATCAGAATCTATTCGTTGATCCAGTCAGGGGCATTTTGAATTTTCTCGAAAACTCTAGATACCACCTAGATTTGTCCCTCCTTCTGCGCAAATTTCTACCAGGTAGACATCTGAATTGCAAACCGCATGGTATACGGGCAACTTCAGCCCTATAATACATCTGGTTGGAGTCCGGCCGTGTTTTTGATCTTTTCAATCATAAGAGACAATCCATCTTTTCTCCATCCTATGATTTGCGAGTGTTATGCAGAGGTCCATGTTTTCGAAATCTTCAAAATACCACATTCTATCTGAAACAATACACACGAATTTTCTACCGTCATCCAGTTTTGTTTCTGAAGGTACGCCAAAACGGCATATGGAATCTATCATGCCAGTTCGTGAGCATCAGCCAGTTCGTTTGGGGATAAGGCGTTCTGGTCCTTTTGATGTTAGTTTATTGATGACAGGATAATTTACCCAATACAACCTCCAGCCTAGACGATTTTTGGGACAACTGAGTGTTCTTCCGTAAGTCCATCATGATTTCTTGCTTTACTCCTGACAATCCTGACATTCTGATTTTGGGGCAATCGAGCTTTTTTATGGATTCTTATTCCGAGTCTTCACAATAATTATTCTTCATGCGGGACGAACTGTCAGTCACAGTCACTTCTTCTCAAGAATACATCAAACCATTTCTATTGTATTCCAGAATTATTCTAGAAGCCTATGATATACCTATGCGATGTGCTATCAGAATTCCGACAAAACTGGTGAGGAATATAATAACATGCACCTTTGCCAACCAGGATTTGTCCTATCTAGAACAAGACCGTAACATTTACAACACTGGGATCAAAACTGTTCAATTTATGCACAAACACAAAATACATCACAATTAAACACAAACCACAGATTAAGAATTTCCGTATGTAAGCTTTGTCGTGTAAAGGCGCATGAAAAAGTCAAATAATTTCCACGTATTTTCTTATCAGGTTCAGGCGATAGATCGCGTGCTCGTTGCGGTTGTAACATAACCAGAGCATTTCCGTTCTTGCGGTCGATTCAACATAGGTTAAATAGCCGAATATGATTTCATCTTGGAACATGTGGAAGCCAAATTTTTATGAGTGTTTATTAATAGGAAATATTTACCGCGAACACTCAACAGTGATTATGAAAATTAAGTCTAAACATTCAATTAATTACAGGAAATTTTGAAGATTTAAAAATGGGAACTAATTAGCATGTGTGAAATGAACATATTCTTCACGACTCTCACACCAAAAAAATCGTTTCTTTTTGTCAGTTCATAATAGTGTGCAGTAATTTTATTTCAAGTAGAAATCTTTTCATGTTTTTGTTCCTATGTGATCGAGAATTCATCAGCCAGATTACATCCAATAACATGATTTAGTCTCAACATCTTTTCAAAAATCATCAATTTTTTTTACTTGCGAATAAATAGGAGGAGAGTTGCGGCTTTCCATTCTGCTCTGTAGTAGTGACATGATCTCCCAAAACTTGAGAAAATCCCAAAAATGCATTTTTCTGTATCATTTTTGGCTACGATGAAAAAGTACCAACCATTTTATCACGATGGGAAGATATGAGCTAGATTCTAAAAGCCAGCTTTCTTCAAAACTCGAAAATGCAATAAACCTATCATTCCTACTTTGATGAGCAGAACCGTTACTCAAATGATTTCACTTCACATTGCTATATTCTGCGTTTGTAGTAAACTAGTCTAGTCTGATGCCATCATATACTTATTATTAAAATATACCAACCGTAGTCCTCCCAAGGTGATGCCAAATTCTTCCAAATCGGAAAAGACAGAAATATTAATTTCCCATAAGTATGTTTCATGTGTACTCACATATCAATGCACATGCCTCAATATAAAATTTCAGGATTAGTCGGTAGGCGGGTATATTTTTAGTCCGAATTTGGAAAACAACCAATAGCAAGGTACGGTCATCAGCTGTTATCGATTTTTTGAACATAGAACAGAGACTGTGCAACAGCGCTGCCAGATTTAAAACCGCCTAGACTTTAGATCGCCTTAACGTTTAGTTTGTAATTCAAAAAGCCATCAAAATTACGATTTCAGAAGAACGTTTCCGCGTACAGCAACATTCTATTTCACTATATCATAAATTTGGCAGTCAATATCTCACAAGGAAAACGCTTGATTACCAAAAAAATATGTGTTAATGGTAGATCTACCGTGAAAAACGGGAGTATCGGCACCAAAGCGGCAGCATGAGATAGGCCCAAAATCACGAGTAACCTATAGGAAACAGCTTTTAGCACAATCGCAGTCTTTTCCAGATACACATGAAATACACTTATGAGGCAATGGTATAGGCTTGATTATTCCTGTCTTTCTCATCGGCTGAAAATCGGCTTCACTTTCCGCTCATTGATGAAATAGGGAACCCGAGGTATATTTTAATAATACGTATATGGATGCCATATACTCTAAGTTGTAGGTAGTTTTATCTCCTCCATGTTTGGGTTTAACAAATGGAAGCAATAGCAACTGTGTACTGTCATTACTGAAAATTTAACTGATCTAGTGCAAACCAACAAAGCTACTGCACATTAATAAAAATTACCTCAAGATTGTTATTTTGGATTAAATTTCTATAAATGAACCAGGTTCGAAAACCAAACTTAATTAAAAAACAAACAATCATTTTTGTGGTTATCATGCCAAACCAAACCCACTGTCGCATTGGGTGGGCGATCCATCGCTTCCAGTACATTTTTGCGGTGTGACTAATATTTTACGGTAGAAAAAGTTTTCATTAATTTTTTAGCAATATTCCAAGAACCACATTTTATCATCATTTCTCAGGAGAGTGTTTTTCTTTTTTTAAGTAACCTATACGATGGTTTGTGTTATACGTTTGGTAATTCCCTGTGAAATAACATATCAGTAACACCCTCGCAAATAAAACTTTATTATTCAATTCGATACAGAAAAAAGGCCTGCTTTATGACAGAACAAAATCTCCTAATCATGCAAAATAGACCGTATAAAATTGATGGTTGTATATTTCATCAATTCCATATGACATCCTATTTTCCTAAAACTTTTTATGAGGAACGCGGAAGCGTCTGACATGATCCGGGGATAAAGAATAACAAACATAAATATTCAATACTCCGTTGAGCATTGACATACGCACGCTATGTGGAATTTTATTAATGTCATCCGATTCTGGAAAGCGGCTCTCCAGAGTCGAGATTATGATAGAACATATTTTTAATCAGAGGATTCTTGAAACTTTTGCCATTATTATTCGGAAGCAATACTACTGGATTGTTTTCTTGGAAGAGACAGATGAAAGAACTCGTTTGTAACAAATGAACAAAACGTCTAATAATAGATTAATATATTTTTATAAAATGAATATTCACCACCCCAAGCTGTTAATTTTCCTGGCTTTAAGAATTTAAAAGCTCATAAATTTGGAGAAGTAATAATCCAGTTTCATCGTGAGGATTTATAGACAGAAGGAAGTAATTTTTCCGTTTTCACCCCTTAAGCAAACGGAGCGTGTGTCACATTTCCAAATATTCGGCTTCTCGAATTTTGTCCCGTGCCTAACCGAAACATAACACAGATTTTATTCGATGCCATATGTGTTTCAGTGGCAGCCGTCGGTGTTTTTTCAAGTACCTGACTCAGAGTTTGAACCGTGATAAGCAGTACATGTATGATGATGAATATAACTTTAATACTCGTCACGCCGGACAGATGGAGTTGTACAAACTCGTGACCACTAGGTTATTGCCTCACACTCACGTGATCACTGCGATTACCTTTTTTGACTGTTTTTTTTTATAAACATTAAGATGCAGTTGATGAATGTTTGTTTTTCTTTGTTTCAGGTAAGTCCAATATACGAAAAAGAAGTCCTATGGTGGGAGCTAGCCTTTACATATGGCAAGGTACAAGCAATAATCATAATTTCCCAGTTGAATGTGTAATTTTTCACATATCGCGATAAACTCAACATCTTAATTAGCGCGCTTTAACACGTCACAGTAAAATACGGAAAACGCTGAAGCAGTCCCCTATTATACATCTACGCTTTCCAAGCTTATAATAAATTCATTTTATACTGGTATTATAACATTTTCCATAAAAGCACCATAAAAACCATAATTTCTTTTGCGGCTACGTTTACGTGCGGCATTTGCACACCTAGACTAAAAATATAAATGCTATTAAAATTGAAACAACCATAAAAATCTGAATAATACGCGACAAAGTGAAAATAATGTATACACTATGGCTTTCAGATTTCTATCTGGTGCTTTATGACTTACTTTATTGGCGGATAAGTTCAGACATTTTATTTCCATAACGTATATGATCCATATAGTTTTCCTCTTTCGTAGATTCATGGACAATATAACATATACATGATAAATGTATGGTTGCCTTCCAATTACTGGGTTTTACGAACTTAAACCACAAAGGACCATTTTTAGCATTTCCTACCATAAAATATATTTTAGCACGTTCAGGGGGTGCAATCCATTCCGAAAAGTTAAAAACTTGATAGACTGCTCCCATTATCCGCCCATCTTTTGCACCTGTTTATAACCTTAAACCCAAGTTTATGACTCCAGCACGTTTGTATTGTCAGACTGCTCCTAAATTGTAGAAAGATGACACCAGAATGCTCTTTTTTCATTAGCAAAGGGGTGGGCCATAAATTAGATATGTCAAAAAAGGGTTTCATGTAAATAGAGCAGAACAAACTTGACTTTTAGCATCATTTACGATTCTGGAAATTCTGTTTTATGCTCTTAACACATTTATTAAATGTTCAAGGATTTTGGTTTAAATAGAGATAATGGAGACGTTTTTGTGAAATGTTCAAAATGACTGATGGTTTGATTCTAGGAAGCGATATTCTTCAGTTACTACTGGTTTATCATATTTTTATGCACCCCACTTCGCTTAGTCGACGTGTATTATTATTCGACATTTATTCATTGGAAAATTGGAATGTCTCTCTTCTCGCCGACGATTATACTTCTGATCACTTCAATCCCACCAACATATTACCGAATGTCACTGGACGCATCGGCCATGATTTATCTTTTAACTGTTACGGCACGGACCAGCAGCAAAGAAGCTAATAGGAATAAAATTGAAATGGCTTGAACAAAATAGTGTAGCCGACGGCGAAAGTTATAAAGAAATAATAACCCTAGTTAAGTTATTCATGGTAGCAGTGTGCATCAGAACGAAGTGATCTGGTCATCTCGAACCAATTCGGCACGGTTTAAAAAGCTCATTCATGTTATTGTTTTCGCATTAAGGTGTTTCAGAGGCGTATAGTGCGGATTTCTGTGGTAATTAGGAACTATTTTAGTTTGTTGATTTTACGTAGCTTCTGAGACAAAGGCAGAGCTATTTAGTGGATGTCGTTAAGTTTCTGGCAAACTACTTTTCCGGTCCTCAATCGGTTCATAACACCTCATCTGTCAAGTATGGCATATATGGCTAGTACCCATCAGAACTATCTATATTGATAACAATTTTCCTATGCGACACTCATCTGACTGCATGATCGAGGTCGAATCGGAAGATATATGAAAGGTGTGTCCCGGCCAAAAATTATTCATATCTAACGTAGCGTATCGCATGTCCGATTCAGCCGAAAACCATTTTATGAATCACGTCGGTGATCGCAAGTAACTTGGTGATATCGTCCATGAAATATGAATCAAAATAAAATTGTCTAATCAAAGATTATCATTAAAGCTATAACATGAAATGTGTGATCCCCCCAATCTTTATTCCTTCATATTTTATAAGGAACTATGATTTATTAACCGTCGCAGAGATAGAGATCTGTGTTCTTCTTCATTGTTTTTGAAAATCGCAAAAGTTGACGGTATTTTGGGCGAAAAGGTTTGTTTGTTTTTGTGAATGTGAATATATCAAGAATAATCTTCATGTTTTGGAAAATACGCGAAATCGACAAGTATTACTTATGCATCGAAGATGATGGAGATTTTGTAACGGAAAATATTATGAATCCATTTTATAAATTGACGATGTAATCACACAAACAACCAACAAGAACAAGAAAGAAGTGATTTCGCAGCCGTCATGCGATCTCGCGCGTGATTTATAAAGCCGCGTCGGATTGCAATACGCTACGTCAAGTATGAATAAGGAGTTTTTGAAGCTTTAGTTTGACCAGTTATTAACGTTGACTGTTATTCGGAGCATGCGCTGAGGTCAAGAAATAACCAAATCGGTAAAGAACCGATAACTTGTTACGTTATCTACGATATATCTAACGTTCCTTTAATAACCTTCGGCTATTTTATCATGTTGTCATATTGATGTAAAGTATTAGGAATATAACTTTTACAAAGAAATCGTGAAACATACAAAGTGTAATTCAAATTGTGAAAAATACAGTTGTACTGGAATTGTGAGATTTTTGTCTTTTATTAAATATTCAACAAAGATTGATCCTATGTTTCACAGCTTGGCAACAGTTTAATTTATGTGATTTGTCTATCATTCCTGTCGGTGTTTTGCCTTAGTTTGATCTGATTTCACATGGAAGTGGTAGTGACAGATTTCCGCTGGCCAATCAGGAATCATATGCTACCATTCACATTGAATTTGGCGTAAAAGTAACTTTGAAGACAAATTCAATGTAGATGGTAGCATATAAATCATAATATGATACCCGTTTGCCAAGTGTAAATCTGTCACTTCCACTCCGAAGTATAAAATTGAATGTGAATTGTAAATCTGGTAGTCTGGTCCAATTTGGATCAAAATATCTTCCATATTTTGTGCTGCTCTGCTAGAATTGTGGCAAAAATATCACAAAATCAAAGACAAAAAACACAACAAATCAGATTACTATGATGACAGATGACAGTGATGACACAAACGTCAAACAAATACGCGTCTAAAAATTTTTTTTTGGGTACTCTCCGTTATTAATGTTTTGTTTTCTGCGCATGCTTAGTATGCAATAATGTTGAAATTAACAACGGGGTTCAAAAACTCCCTATTATGCTCCCCGGCCTTAAGAATGGATGATACTCTGAACTCTTTAGTTACCCAAATTTGACAATTTTTGATTCATTGAGACATCAAATATTACCGCTTTGCTTCAACCATGAACATGAAAAATGATGAGTCGACGAGTGATTTGGAGTTGTTTGCGCGCAGTTAATTGTATTTTCATAAGATACCTATATCAGACAATGAATGAAGGATGAATTCTTCATTATTTCTACAAGAGATTCCATATTATTGCTATTTTAT
Source organism: Orchestes rusci (assembly GCA_958502075.1). Taxonomy (NCBI): domain Eukaryota; kingdom Metazoa; phylum Arthropoda; class Insecta; order Coleoptera; family Curculionidae; genus Orchestes; species Orchestes rusci. Next base: position 100,320,208 of record OY293304.1, read on the forward strand.
GATATATTGATTTTTTCGCAAATCGATCAAAAGTTGCACGAATTACAGTCTAAATTACTCCTGCACCCATCTTATTCTTCAGATTTGGATCCCAGTGACTATCGGTTCTAAGATTTCATAAGAATGCTCCAGGGAAAAGAATTTGGCAGAAGTGATATGCCGGAACTGAAGCCTATTCAATGGTCAGATCCAGTGGCCAGTAATCTTTCGCGGTATTGAGGTAATGTTCGCCTAATCTCAATGTACTCGTATGGGGATCAGCTTGATCATATAGTGTTCTAGAGGGATGGGTAATATCCGTTCCTTACTGGTCAAAATGGTAAGAGTTTCTTAGTTTCGATTTTCAGTTGCCTTCAATCTACTGATTCAGTATCGATTAAATTCTGAGTGAATAATGGTGATATCTTGGTTGCTATGAAGGTCCTGAATATGTTTATCAAACTCCTGAGTCCATTGCTCAAATGAAGATATTATTCAGACATTGCTCAGTATTATTCACAAAAAAACGAATTCAGTAGTGAGGTTTTTTGGTAGCTTCTATAACCAACGATAACAGTAGCTACTCACTGATCCGGTTATGGCTTCTTCTGCGGACTAAGAAACAATCTCAATGGGGAACTTGCATGAAAAATTAAATCGATCTTTTTTAATTGCAAACTGAAGAAAATCGCGAAAAAATCGATGTTTTTTTTTTATTTCGTGAAAATATAACTTTTCCAATAGTTATTGAAGTTTAAAGTTTTGTATATATAGATATAGTGAGCATGGTGTTACAATGTTACGACGACATAACATTGCAATCTTAGCATACTTCAAAGCGTTATATCTTCGACAATTTTCGAGTGACAACAAAAAGAAAAAATACAGGTCTGCTTATTTTTCATGGACTTTCGAATTCAGCAATAAAAAAAAATTGAGGCAAGTTCCCTATTGGCTCCTTACATACGTGGTTTTCAAAGAGTAATGATTATAATTTGATATAATAAGAACACTTCAATATGATAAGAAGCTCAAAAAAAAGGCGGCACGCTACAGCTTGAACATTTAAGCATCGGTATATCCAGTCATCGACACGGTGGGTCATTAGCATATAGATTGCACTTTTCAATGGTCTTGCAAACTGGGCTCGTAATATTTGTAATGAAAAAGATGGTTTTTATAACGAAACGAGCCATGTCCGTCAATACAAGAGCGAATTTTATGGCAGTTAATTAACGCGCCTGTTTCGACCGTGGTTCCGACACACATGATCTTGTAATAACCTTTAGGAAAGAAATTTCACGCCACGTTTTAAATCAATCTAACACCTTGTCTTGAACGTGAACAAGCTTATGCATATGCCCTTAAGCTCAACCTGTAACTACGTTTTGTTTTGAAAGGGAAATTGTGTTTTTGTGCATCTGAGCTAATCTAAAAGGCATAAATAATATGTGCATCATAAAATAGGAACCATAACATTTTTTGTTTAATACAGGCTACGCTGGTGTGTACTAAATTTGATGAGACGAGTAGCTCAAGTATGCATGATCTCCATATCTTGGCACAAACATTGATGTCAATGTATATGTAACAAAATATCAACTTTTATTTTATTTATAATTGCTGGGTCATGTCGATAGACACTACCAAAATAGATAGACTGGTATTAACGTTGGAACTTTGAAGCATGAGAACAATGTCTTTTATTGTTAGCTAATCGCATAGAACGCACTGCAATTATCCCTGCTGAAATTCACACCAAGTTGTACTTCTGACCACTGTGATTTACTTTTTGCATTATCATCGATCACGTTATTCTTAATATTTGATCAAACGATTTTCATTGTTGAGGCTTATATCTGTCATTTGACTAATCTGGTTATTTTTAAACGCGCCTAAAGTTTGTCAAACGTCCTTGACCGTAAGCCAATCTCTGACTCAGTCTAGTTGGAACTGTATGCATAGATCTCTGTATGTTTGTAAACACGGAATAGCCAACTAAGCGGTGGTCAGTTTTTAAAGGTTACACCGGTTTGGAGCTTTTAACAGGTGAATTATAGACGTTTTTCTCAGGCAACATGTGGACAAATAATTCTAATGCCGATTGCAATATCGTTTTTTGGAATGGGAAATACAGTTTCACTTGAGCAGAATAACTTGGAAGGGTGTCGTCGGCACTGCTTAGTCTCCACTGAGGACTATTCTGGACTGTTAAACTAGATAAAACAAAAAGGAAATTTCAATCAACTGTATTCAAACACTGCTTTAGTATTATTTTATGCAACGTGTTCTCAAGCTCCTGTATAAGGGATCGCCTGAATCAATGAGAATCATTTACAATTACAAACTTTTAATCTGTTACAAATAAGGCAGCACAGAAGAACGAGCGGGATAATAAGATCTGCAATTCTCGGTAAGAATTTTTCCTAGCACGGTACTTAGCGAAGCAAGTCTTAGTTAATTAGTGAAGCTTAGAGATTAAGGCCCCAGTCCAGCTTAAATAAATTTGCTCTTGTTGTTATCAACACGTCGTTTGAAGGCACGATGTCCTAGACAATGCAAAACTGGTCATCTTTTCGTCTATTGCTGTTTGCAATAAGGATTTGATTAACAGGGTTGGTTGTTGGGAAATTATTCAATGAACAACACCAATATTACGAGATTCCAATCAAGGAATATGTCCAATGCATCAGAGTGGGGTCATGTGGTTGTTCTATTCGCGCAGATATTCGAAATAGGCTGTCCTTGTGGTAAACACGATTCGGACAAGTGTATTTTGAGTAAACTATCAAACTATTTGAGTCCAGAAGAATTTTTACATTAGAACAGTTAGTTGAGTTTTGAGTGTTTCTGTTATGGAATTAGATGTAATATAACTCTTATATGCTAAAACTTGTAAAATTTGTCTTTTTCTGTCGCTGTGCATTGCGAATTCCTGAATCTCAATACATCATTAGTCCAAAAGCTTTACCGAATCCGACACCCTGAAAAGGGAATCGAATGCTCCGGCTCAAGAGTAAAAGTACCCTTAATGAAGCCATCGTTATAATTAATAAATCCTCTAATACACTGTGACACTGACCCTACAAAGGGTCAGCTTCCGCATACAGGAAATTATTATCCGTAACTAAAATCTGATCCTTTGTTGGCATATAAAGCGGGGGTGGAATCGAAATTATTACTATAGACACGTGCCCGCTTGACCATCTCGCCTAGGTAAAATTCTGGACACATGTCAAGCAGCTGCGTTTTCTTTTGTCACCCACGCGCGCGCAAAGCCGTCTAATTTACTTCCACTTCAGCACGCTTCCCCAAAAATATTTCACACATCTGGGAATAATATTTTTGTTCGGAATCGTGATTGTCAAAGCCCTGATATTTAATCTTTAAAGAGCCATTTAGGGTGAAAATTGATTTGGCTGATGTTGAAATGGAATTCCAGGTGAGATTTGACAGCATTTTGGAGAATTATAAAATTAACCATTCAAATTTAGGCAGAAATGGAAGGGGACGATCGGTTTAACCGCTAATTGAGGAAAAAATGGATTTTTGACTATTTTCAACTACATGTTTTTCACTACAGTATACAAAGAAATAGCAAAATTTTTTGGATGATGTTTCAAGTAGGAAATTCATAGAATCAGGCTTCGTTATACACATCGATCCAATCCTAACTTTCAAATCCATGATGAAGAAATGTATATCTTCCACTACTGAATTGTGTTGATTCCTATTCAGTTTCAGCAAGCTTCCAGAGGATTATGGTTCATTCAATTGACACCATTGTGTTTCAGTTCTGGAGACTGGTTCCACCTTGCTTCTGTTTTTTTTGACTAACAGTATGAAAACAGCAAGCTTTTCGTGTGGCAAGGATTTGCTGACAATACCAGATTTTCTTGGATCTAGTTTCACGACAGGCGAATATTTTGGTTTTTATCGCCGCTCGATCATCAATCATGATAAGAATAGTCCTTCCATTGTAGCCTCTCCTGAGATTTTCTTGCACGCAGACGTGTACTATGACTACTATGTGTATTTTCATTTGGTAGACTGTAGTGGAGCGTGCTTCCTAAATGGTTCATATAATTCCTACGTTGGGTTTTCTTTATATACGATTCCAACGCCGGACCCCTGGCAGCGTATTTACATTCTTTACTACGGTACAGTCGACACACTCCCTACATAAAGATAATTTTTGAAAATGTTCCATTTTCACCCGACCAAAGCTAACCAAAACGGAACCAATCTAACCCTAACTCAAAACAAACCTCTTTGTCCCAAATGCCGTGAATTTTTATTCCCAAAAATGTTGAAAAAGACGAATTTTTGGCTTTGCACAAGTGAATTCATATTCCTTATGAGAAACAAACCATACCTATGCAAAAAAAATTATTATATTACATATTAAAATGCCGAAATAGCAAAAAACCGTTTTGTAAATAATTACCTCGGACTGCACCATAGTAAGGTATATAGATGGGAATTGTGCTCTTTTCAGTTACATTGTTTACTGCGTTGCAGGGAGTAGGCCAATTGTACCGTAGTAAAGAATGCATTCACGCCCCCTGGCATATCTTGGAGCCGTCGGTACCATATTGCCACATTTGTCCTCCGGAATTATTCCATTGTCTTCTTATTCCAGAGAAATTTGGTTTGGTGTCAAAGCAGACATTTTAACTTAGATTTGAATTTTTTCATAATAAATGAAGTAATGATATACATTGTTTCATGTATTCTAACTATTACGGATTTTTATTATTTATACACTGGAAAATGTACCCACAAATTAGCCTAGTCTTACACTGTAAAAATCATTACATTTTAATGATTATATCGATCTTTCTTATCACCATTTATACCGGTGAAGTCTCTCACAGATAGAAGTTCATTTATTCGGTTAATCAATTGTTTTTTTCAATCATTAAAGCTTTGATGCCACAATTTCCTCTCTCACCATATAGATTATTATTAAGTTATGTTTCTTTAAACATTTCAAAATTTCTTGTATGTTCTTGGTAAATCTTAAACAATCACATTTATTTCTGAAGATTAGCCTTTTAGTGCACTCATATGCACTTTTCAAATTGAAGTTATTTCAAGAATCACTCAAGTACATGAAATTAAGTATCGGCCGTTCAAGTGAATTCTAGTGAGAGAAATGAATTATAGCTTTCCGGTTTAACAAATATGTTCCGTTTGTCAAAGTGTAAAGTCTGTTGTTCAATGTCTGTATTGAAGGACAACCATAAAATAAAAAAAAAATCAATCGTTAAATAGATATATAGACAAAATACTAAACAATAAACGACGTGAAGAAAAATCTAGACATATGTCATTTATCAAGCTGAACACAATAAATCATCTGATAAACAGGTACTTTGGTAATTAATATCAGTATTGGCGACAGATCAGCTGTTCCTTTTAAAATCAAATGGTAGCTAGGCCAGATATGTAGAAATGAAACACAAAGCGAAATCCCATAAAATAACAGATAATTCTACATAATCCAGATCAATGCTGCTCCTCACATAGCGGAGCTCTCACAACAAAGTACAATACCGCATAAAACCGATGAGACAACGCGCTGATACGAAAAAACAGTATAAAACCAATAAAATTTTTGAGATAAGAGATCAGTAATGGGCATCTCATGTATTTGTAGTAGCCTTAACTTTACTATGGGTATGCCGAGGATATACCCGGCTACAAATAGATGATGTTATAGCGTTATCTCGAACTATTCCACCAATAGGGATTTATTTATCAGCCGTGGGGACCTGTGTGTGCTCTATACTATTGAACGTTATCAGGTCTTGTTAAATGCGGACATTACAATGCAGAGAATCGTTATCCAGCGCGGTTCTATCGATACGAAACGATTCTACATCAACATTATTGCTGAATCGTGAATATAGTCGCGGTGTTGCGGCCCACGCCTGGCTCTAGCTTAAGCCACGGTCAAGTCTAGCTTACTTCATTATGCTAAATTCCTGAGCAATAAAAAAGTGATCAATAATGTCTGGGCAATTTAAATCTTCGGGTAGCTTGATTTGATTTTAATTGACAATTCACATGGTAATCACTTTGGTAGTGACTAGAACTTCCTAGTTGGTACGCCCTCTAGGCTACTTGAAGTAATCAAGAGACGCAGGAATTCGTGGGAGAGAACATCCTAGTTATGTTAGTTCTGCGAATCAGCTATGAACTTAGTCCCGCCCATAGACAATCATGCACTAAAACACTCCATAGACGTACAGTATTTCCTCAACGTATGTACTAAGTCCTTGATGCCGCTGAATCCGGTGAACTGTGAAGTCCCAAAAATCCTATTCAAAAAACCATTCCGAATAACTGTGCAATACCTGCGTTCTGTGGCATATTATGTATTTGCAAAAGAACTCTTTGAGGCTTGGTTTGCAAAGTCTCGCCTTGAGGAAAACTGTATGTCTGTGGTTGCCTCAGACTCGAACTGCATTCGAAAAAAACCCTCAAGACCTAGACTGCACAGTTTTGCCCCATGGAAAAACTCAACATCTGTGAGAAACTTTAGTGACCCGTACAGAAATATTTTTTTCGGGTCCATCCATTGGATAAGTAGTTAAAATAGCTCACCCTATACAAATTCTTAAATGCACCACTTCTATACCTGTCCCAACGATTTAATCTAACCCAGACACACGAGCCATAAAAAGCGTATCGGAAAAGGGCGAGGTGTGGTTATTTTATGGCTCATATAGACGCGATGCACACAATAGAAACTAGCCACCAATCACTAATAAGACCATAACTTTCCTGATATCATAATACGCCAGCCCAGCCCTGGCCGGTCTAACATTAATTAAAACATATATCAGAGAGGATCTGCTATTTTATGTATTTATGGCCCTTTTACGCTCGATACTTTGTCAAATCAAGATTTATCAGTATTTCCAGTTATTGAGAACTGGTAAAGTATGGGGTATGATGGCTAAAGTTAATTAGTTGTGGGAGGATTCATCAAGAATAATTCGAAAAACCTACTGTATCCTTGTTGGATTCCCACTGTATCCGCTGGTGAACCAAATTCCATCAGTGACGTGTCAAATATTCTCTAATACCTGATTCGTTAGGAGTGACTCCCTTTCGTCACTTCAGAACAAGATTCCTCCCAAAGGAATAACCCGTTTGATTATTTCCTTTTTCCTTTTAGTAATTTATCTGTAACGTTATTTTGCACAGACGAGCATTAACAACGTATCTATTTGTCCAGTACCGGTATTGAATATGTTGTCCATACCCATGTACACCATCAAAAAACTGGTTCTGACTCCTAAATGAGAACTCTCTCGCAGCCGACTAAGGACTATTGCATTGCTAAAAGCCGCGCTGTTTTAGATCTAAATTTAATGGGTATGTATTTATTAAGAAACGTATCACACACTAGGGACACAGCATATTACCAGCAGCTTCTGTAATATACCTGAAAGGTAAGGTAATAAAGCATCTTATGAAAGAGACAAACAAAGGTAGACAGAGGCGGGACTTGAGGCACGGTAGAGCCAATCTAACTTCATCATAACTCGTCGACTCGACCAATGGGGATTCGAATTCCTCTTTGACCACTCACATAAACTACCTGTGTCAAGTAATATACATACATATAAGCTGTAAACGGAGAACGCAGGTAACGAGTTTCGATTTAAGCGATCCGCTCAGATTTTATGCACGCATTCATTTGGAATTTGCGAATCCTTATAATAAGTCAGTACCTTGATCTTCACTTATGCTGTGAATCATCGCAACATTAAGCTCGCCATTATCACCAATAATATAAATTGTCTCTGTTAAACACAATTCGATATTTATACCCCATACAGAAAACACCTACATAAACCTTAGTTTAAAACAGAATTCTTAACGTGCGAAGTACAAGCAATTCAGATAAGAGTGATTTCGACCTTGGGATGGGTGGCACTCAGTGCTGGTCTCGGTTCAAGGCGATCCCATAACCTGATCAATACATTTGCACTCGCCAACTCCAGTTAATGATCAATTCTGTTTAATTAAAATTAAAATACGGAGGTGCAATGGTACCGATATGCAATCCTGACCACCGCGTCTTCTGTCTACCACACCAGAAGTTACGGCCTACAAGAACCACAACTTCTATGTTACATATTGGTTCCCTTGTCCTTGCGAGCACTATCATCACTTCTGTCCGCTCTTTTTTCTTGGCTTGAGTTTAATGCGTATGTATTTTGCTTCTTGATTTTTCAAGCTGATTATGCCCTGTTAGTTTAATTAAATTTAATTATTAAAATTGCCTCTATTTGAACGTGGAGCTACAAGCAGAAATGTTCTCAATGCTCAATATAACATGGGCAAATGGCATGTTCCCTCGCTTTCCAGAGCACTTCCAAATAGCAAAGATGTTCTTCTATTTTAGATATGTCGAATATTTTTCCGAATATTAAACAAGAACGTTTAGACGCCATCGTGACCAGCTCAATCTGATTTAAATTCCGTATTTGGAAGCTCCAGCACACCCTATTGTTACTGCTATGTTACGTTTATATTTACACGCGAACATTGCTTTGTTATAAGCAATTTATTGTTGCATTTAAATTAAATACACCTTTACGTATTCGCACCATGGGATTCCGATTATTATGAAAACAAACAGAATCGTGAAATAAATTCTCGCTGCAGCAGAGCTTCTCAAGAGGCATTCGTATTCGTGACATTTTTTGATTAAATATTTAACTGTAAAACAACACGGTAGTTCAGCTTGCAATATTAATTTTTTTTGCTCAATTTTTTCCCGTCGAACCAACTAATTTTTAATATCCTATTTAATGTTGCGGATAGTTAGGTACGTTAAAGGATAAAATGAAATATTCAAAAACCTACAGATATAATGTTAGTAAAATTAGAAATAACAAACAAGCAATCAAAGTTAAAAATATGGTGAAATAGTTGTGCAACTAGTATAAAAAATGATTGACGTTCTTAGTTTCACAAGCTCGAATAATTAAATCTACTTTGAATTATTCAAAAAAGACATTTTATGGTTTTCAGGCGGCATCAAAAACCTTGGTTACTGAAAGACGTTCTTATTTGAACTCTGGATTTTTCTAATAGATATTCCCGCACATAGTATACCAGAATATGATTTTATGCATCTTTATGTTTCTTTTCTCATTTTTATGAAAACAAAAATACAGTCAAGTTCCAAAATATAATAAATATTGAAACACTAGAAAGAAAAAGGAAAAAAAATCATTAATTACAATAGGAGTAGCCATGATTTTGGACGTTACAATGTTGTACCTGAACCACACTTTTTTTTGGATCGATCAATTCTAAACAAGAAAATGTGAAACATAATTGAGCCAACAAGAAAACAATACTTATTTAGAACTATTGATTCTTGTCCCTTGTGGATGATTAACTTGTAGTTGGTGGTTAATAAATATTTATTATTGTCATCTTTTTAGCTCAGCCGGGTCCCTTATTCTTTCCGAACAGTTACATCCGTGTAACATCAAGGCTATACTCACAAAGAAAACAGTTTATCCAGCGCTTGATTTCGGCGCTGAATACCGGTGACAGTTTTCTCGCTGATACGTTCATAAAGAACTAACCGGTGCCTACCCATGCTTTCAACAAGCTCCGACAAGCGTTGTCTGTGTCCACAATCATTTGAAAAGAAAGTGGATTATTGGCGCTTATAGGAGTGGGTTACCAGCAAGCAGGAAACCAGATTTATTTGTGTTTATCCAACACACAATGTACCTAGCAAATACAAGCATTTAGATTACCTAGATCTAATAAGCCCTCCAGGTTATCCAGTTATTTGTTCATTATTTCTGTTTCTCTTTCATTTATCGTGTTTATTCACTTTCCCCTATAAGCTTTAAACTTTAATGTGTTCAGTCCATGAATTCGGTCTCAGCGGAACGTCTGTACCGACGTTAGTATGCTCTAAAGTTTTTTCCTGGGTTATTTTTCTGGATATTGAGGAGTTTTTTGGTGCTGGTCCAGTTACTGATACATTTAGATATTCACATGGTGCCACATATTCCATTGTCAGGTTTGAAGATGACATTTCAGCACAAGTTTGAAGTTTTATATAGTACCGAATACAAAGAACAGATGTCCTCAATTATGTGAAAGGTTTATCAAAAACAATAATTCACGAATCATGTGGCAGTCACCATCATTTTGATACTTGGAGGCGTTCCAACATTGGATTAAATCAAGAACATTATTTTTTTGATACAAAGGAAGATTGACCTTTCTGTCCATTAAATTGTGGTTATCAACATCAATTAATTAGAGAATTTAAAATTGATTCTCATGTATTTTCAAAAAGATACGTATAAACAAATCGCTCTTTCTTGTCAGATGATCTGAATTATAGCGAGCGCACTGGAATGAGCAGCCAGTTCTTTCAATATTCAAGAAAAATAAATCCCGCGTACCTTTGTAATTAGTGGTTTTTAAACAATGGCGATATCTCTACATCCTCGTTTCTTTCATCCTCGTCCTTGTCGCTCCTCCACGCCACGTCTGGCCTGGTCGTTGTCGCCATACTTATGCTTTTGTTTTATTTTAATAGCCTCATATATTTGAGATTTCGTATTTTTGCGTTAGGGCCTCACGCTCGTTTTAATCCTTTTTGCGGACATGCGAAAGAGTTGGTTGCCTTTTAAGTTTTTGGAAATAACTTTTGCTGAATCTCGTATTCGTTCCGAGTAGACGTAAATTATGTGGAATTAAACGGGATACAAAGACTGCGTTAACGACACAACATGTGGAACACATTTCAGATTTATTTGCACCTAATATATTACAAATTATTGTCTTTAATCTGCTTGTTCTCTTCCTAAAAAGCTTTGTCAGGTAATTAATTCATCGTTTCATTCTATTTATTGCCCCGCACGTTGCTGTGTGTTTCTCTAAATGTTTCAAATTCCACATCATCAAAAATTTCAAATTGACTGTCACTGAATACCAAATGTTACCCTCACAGGCTGGGTGGTAGGCAAATTTACATTAATTTCAATACAACATTATCATCAAAAGAGCATTATGTCACTTTGAAACGTACTCAACAGCTGCTCTTCTGAAACCTAAAATTATTCCATCGAAAATATCGATGCCATCAAGTACACTACCAGCATATTGGTAAACGATATGTGCATTTACAACATACAAGGGAGGACGGGAAAAGACACACGCCAAAGTCGTTAATTCCAATAAATCACCAAATTGCGGGGGTGTAATACAGTTAATAGCTGGTCAGTTGCGCAACTGTCACATAACCTTCTATGATCCATTATTTCGGGATGCTATAATACAGCGACCCTTCTGTATTGATGGAAAAAGGGGGACTCCTAATACCTCCGGTGGCCTTTGACTGCCTAGTGAGAAATAAAACTTCAGAAGTCAATGGGTCACTGGAAATATCGATAGCAGATCGATGCACACGCAACAACAAATTTTCAACAAAACCATCGAAGGCATAACCCTCATAAAATCAACAGACCAATACCACGCATTCTATGAATCAAAACCAGTTTAAGCGTATGCACGTTTATAGATAAAAACCATGAAAGGCACGTTTTAAACACAAATATAAATGAAAGATTATAAATAAAACCCCACGTCCTTACCCAATATATTATAAGACTGAGCCCAACCGCATTTTGGGACTTGTGTGTTTATTTTAATGAGGGGACATGTTTCGTTTATTTCCCTCAATCTTCCGTTTTTAGAGTTTTATAACCCCGACTGGTTTTTCAAGGACGCAAGAAGTCTGGGATGAAATTGAAATGTTATTATTATGTATAAAAGATATTTCTGATGCTTTAGTCTGTCGCGCTTTTTCAAGTCCGACGCTATTTGCATGAATTTCGCTTTTTCGTTCGTTCGCTGCGCACATTCGGAAACATTGGAAATTTAAATTCGCTTTTCTTTAAAGTGAATAAGGATCCTTTTGTTGATGGTTTTCTACAGCAGGTGTTGCAGCTATTAATAAATATATCTATCTACCTAAAAGCGTCCTCCTAAGCTCTGATCTTATCTCCATCAGCTATCCGTTACTTAATCCTTTGTTGCTAAAATAAAACGAACAAAGCTAACTGATGCGAATCGTTCACGCAAAACCAACATCTAGTTTACTAAAAGATGCACCGCTTGTTAATCCTGGCCCAGAATGTTATGTCACCAAAAATTGGGAACGTTCGTTTTCTAAAGGCAAAAGGCCTATTATTAAGCGATTATAGTTCGAGAGACGACTGTCCCCAAGGCACGCATTTGAGCGTATAAAAGACTGAAAAACATACCGAGCAATAACCGTGGTATTTCCTTTCCTTTTAGTCTTACACCGCAACAAATTGTTCGAGGACAATCCAGATATGAGCCAAACGTAATACGATATATTTATATGCGGTCAGGTAGGACGAACTCGACGACGGGATATCGTACAACGCTTTGGTGAACAAACCAACTGATGACGAAAACAAATAGCAGCTATATTTGTGTCATTGTCGTTGATGCATCCTTTTGTCCTAAATACTGTCAGAGGATTATTCGACCAGGTAGCAAAGATCTCACCCAAACTTGTGCAGATGCACTTCACAGATTAGATAAAAATCAAACCTTGAGACGACAATGTTTTTTCAAAAAAAGAGTTGTTAGCATCAATCATACAATTATGTACTATAAATTAGTCATCTTAATGCTTATTTTCATATTATGACTCATATAAGGTTTGAATCCCAAATTCTTATATTTTTTGAGTTTCAGTTACTCTTCTTTCTCATACAGTTGGCTCCAGATTTTCTCAACCTATTCCATTAGACTCTTGTTATTGCTTTATTCGTTATACTTTGGTCCAAATGTTAGAAATAACATTAACAGTGGTTGTCTTCCCAAGGAATGAACACATCACCCTTTTTCGGAGCTAACGCTAACCTTTTGTGTAAGGACCAGTTAGTGTTGAGTATGTAGATGACCCAGAACACTTTGTAAGTTTTCTTCTGAAACCTAAAAAATGACAGAACCCTCATGCTTAGTGAATGATAGACACAACCAATTCTCGATGCATGCAGTACATAAATATTAATCTTCACTACTGGCACCCGCAATATTATCAGCATTGAGTGACATTTTGTGCTCTTATTTCGCGTTTTTTGGTTTTAGTTTTATTTGTTCCATTTTTCTTCAGTCTATCGTCAATCAGAGTTCCACTCATAAAAGAACATGATAATTTGTTTTCAGAACTAGAATTCACTTTAGGATCTTCAATAGTTTTAGAAGCATATTCATGGTAGTTCGTTCTGTTCTATTCCTTTTGAAGTGATGACGGACTCAACTTTGTAGATGCGGCTCTTCCAAAACTAACCTTCAGCAATCTCATTGAATTCTCACCAGTCATCCAATTTGACTCGCTTCAAGATTTTTGAGGCTCGAGTTGTGACATCCACTGAAAGATCAGGACCCGAATCTTTTGTTACCCTGTTTAACTTGACCTTCATTCAACTTGGAAAGTTAACCCAAGATCGCGTTGATCAAATTCTGTTGGGTTACGCTCAAACCGACGTCCAAGAACTCGTCTTTGAGTATCATCTGCTGCCAAGAGTATCTTAATTTATTGCGACTAACTTGTAACATAAATTAGAGATTTCATAACCTCGTAGCTACTGCAAGGGAATGTTCATTGGACTTCCTACGATTGGTTTAGCCTTTGTATTTCCGCGACATTCTGCAAGAAAATAATGACTTTTATAAATTGCTTACTTGGAGTACCTACGTCATTTTCCACTGGTTTGTGATTCCAAAAACAACAAAAATCAAACAACAACAATTTTACCACTGGTATTAGGTATAGTGGCATTTAAAAATGGCTGGAATTCAACTGATTCACTTTACTCACTTGAAAAGGTATTGAAGCTTGAGGTATGTCTTATAAGAGTGCACAGTCATGAGATGTTGGAAGAAATGTAGGCATATAGCATAGAACAGACACTTCAGTCTTCTCAGCGATAAGGTTCATCACCGAACCTTATTAGAAGCGATATTTTAGCATTTAATTTTCAACCTTGGTCTTGTTACGAGCTTACCATCGTATCTGTCTCCGGAAATGGAAGTACATGATCAAAAATGACAAAATTGTCCTTTTTCTCTGCTGCTCTAGCCTTAGCCCCTCCAACATTGAAACTTATAATCCAGAAGATCATCTGTAGCTCGGATGATCCAAGTGTTGTTCTATCTACGCCCTTTGATCAATCAACTCAAACTTACATTTAAAAATTTATAATGGAAGAAAGTACGAAGTGCTGCAAAATGAAACAATTGTAAAAATTAGATTTTTGGAAACTTGGAAAATTTCACACTTTTTGAAACAGACATACAGCTTTCATGTCCATGATAATTGCAGTTCACAAACAAGAAAAAGATTACTCTTTTTCAGTTCATGTGAAATTCATTTGAATCAAAATCGGCTTTTGTGAATTTGTGAAATGTTGAAGATCTTAGCACTCATTGAAATACTTAAAACCTACTTCAACGAAGCTTTCGACCGTAACTTAGTACCTACTATAAACTTGATGATGAATTTCTTACAGCAAAAAAATATTTAAAACATATCTGATTGACTTTATAATAAGGACACAATCATACAGAGCGAATCATTCGATCAACGAGGAACGCAGAATCGTGTTAAAAATATTACGAGAAAATATGGCCGCACAAACATACCGAAACGAAATTTGAATTTCAAATCCGTACATCCCCTTTTTGATATTCAGTGTGTATAGCACAAAAGATAACCCATCCCTTTACTAGACCGACCGAGAAAGTAACTCTATATCTTGTAGTGATGTTCATCGTGACTTCCGGTATAGTATACATATTTGATATTTTACGAACAAAAATTCACCCCAGCTCCTGTCGCGGAAATAAAATGTAAATAGAAAACCTCAAGCTGCCGTGGAAAAAAACGTAAAAATACATCCCTTGTATACAAAAAAACAATAATAAGCTCGCGTCATCTCGTTGCGGAAGCGTATATTTAAATTTGAGGAATCCAGAAGTCACACATATGACAACGGGCTGTTTCCAGCTTTATGAAAACGGAAACATTAGACTCGTGCTTGCGTTAAGATTTCACCCCCATTTGTCTTTCACCCTTCGAATAAAAGGGTCGGGTGGAGTGCCAAATTTAGAGTATCGCCGATGAAAGTAGGAAGGTGAAAATTAGCTTAAGTTGAATGCTAATGACCGTGGCAGTTCCAGCGAGGCTTGTATTTAAAAAGCCTACAAACTGTGTAGGTAAATTAAGATCTTTTAATATAGCTTATACTGAAAACATAGACACATAAAGCAGATGCCTCCTAATTTCGGGAAATATACTAATTAATCCGATTCCACCCTCGATGGCAGACAAACAACACGTCCCTTTTTTAGGAAGAAAGTAGATGCACGTGCCTTAGACATAACGTCTATTTATGACGACTGGTTAAATTATCTTGACACTAACAAACTCAGTTGATGCCGCATCGGGAATAATGTAGAACCGTGGCTCTAAAAATAAACGCGGGTGCGCGCGAGTTTTCCCTGAAAACGTAAACTTGAAAGTAAAACATAATCCGTATAATGCAGACATCTAAATAAATAGGATTTGTTTGCTTCATTGCTGTTTTTATTTTAGGAAATGCTTCAACGCCTTACGGATGCCCGCTCCGTGTCAACAGCACCACCATCATTTTTTCTTGTCAGTTTTTATTCTGTATTGTGTCGCAGTCGATTTGTCAATTCATTTAATGTGGTATTTGATGTCTTGCATTACACAGAGGCACTCCAATATGATTTGTAAAAACGAACATCATATATCCATCGGGAAAATAAATTTTGTTTTGAGTTCTAAAAATAAATATATCAAGAGACAAAACACTTCCAGAATCCAGTGACTTGTTTCCGAAACAAAAGTTAACAGCTGATGTCGAACTTCTTTCAAGTTTATAGCACATAAATCAATATGAGTTATGAACTTTTGTATTTTTGGATCAATATATTATTTGACATAGATGGGTTGAGCTATTTTCGAGCCAAAATTGATGTTTACCCCAAACTTACAGTTCAGGGCATTTGAAAATTGGGTCCATAGTGTCATATCATCAAACAGAATAATTAGTAATCTAGATCAACAGTCGGATCACGGAAAGCGTTTTATATCATTTCGTCAATCTTATTTAGATACAAATGTATATTTTATTCATTTATGGCCCAGTAATTAGCTAGATCAAACAAAACCAAAACAAAAAGCTGCGGTCATATTTTCAATTCACCGGGAAACATAAATATTTATATACAGAGGTTCTATTTTTATAATGGTCGGTGGAATCATGAACCTGACTTTTAGGATTACCGAACCCGCTATCGAGTGTTTGTATGGTGATACTTACAATCCAGAAATATTTTTATGTCTATTTGTATGAAGGTTAAAAAAGAGTCCAAAGCAGTTAAGTGGAAAAATTCGTTAACGGCGCGAATATATTGTGGCCTTTCGGGAGCATCAACGATCGATAGAATTACGGTAAAGTTACCAGTGGGGCATAATTCCCTTCATGCCCGATCTATTCACCCGACGCAAACAAGCGTCAACCTCGACTGTTCTGTTATGCTTTATGGATATGAAATATCGGGGCGTATTTGATGGGCGGGGATTATGAGAGAGCAACAAGTGAATTTTATTTATGATCGCCGAAGCCCCTCCCAACTGTCATAACCGGTGCCGTGGCTGGTCCTTAGCTCGGTCGTTAGTCATATTCTGCGCTTGCTCTCGAAAGCCCCTTCATATTCGTCCCCACTCCTTTCATATCTCATTTAATAATATCTCGACTCGACCTATGTAAGTCTGGCTCCCACCCCGCCGCTCACTACCGCGTGATGTATTCGAGCGAGCAGTCGGCTCTGCTCCTACGGCAGTTGTTCGCCCGTTTCATTTATTCCGGTGTTTTGTTTTCAGATGGCCTTGAGTCGAGTAATGCCGATCAAGAGTTGCCTGAAGTGCTTATGTGTCAACGATGTCAAGAACAATTCACAGAGTCGCAAGATTATTTAACGCATAAAGCCGAGTGTGATAAGAAGGCGATCAAACATGATGACCCCGCACATTCCGATCCGGAAGATATGGTCGTCTCGGAGGATGATGAAGATGATGAGTCAGGTGGAAAGAGCCTCGAACGAATGCGCCGTCATAGACAAGATGCCGCGAATAACAACAGTGTTGACAATGAAAGTTCGCCCGATGAAAATAGAGCCGGTTTCCCGTTTCCTGCTGTACCGCCTGCTGCACCAGGACATGTTACTTTGGAGGCCTTGCAAAATACCAAGGTAGCTGTTGCGCAATTTGCAGCCACGGCATTAGCAAACAGTGCAGATAATGAGACTGCCTTACAAGAACTAGCGGTTCTACAATCGACTTTGTTCACACTTCAACATCAACAAGTGCTTCAGTTGCAGCTTATCAATCAGTTGCAACATCAATTGCAAATTGACAGGCATAAGGAAGATGAACAGAGTGGATCGCCCGTTCCGTCGGATAACGAAGCGGAAAATTCACATGAAGAGTCGCCTCAGACTCCTCCTCCAAAAATAGAATCTCGAGAACAATCTCCGTGTCTGGAACGTTCTCCGGAAACTGAACCTTCAAAGCCGAAAAGGGAGATCAGGTGAGTGCAAATTATTATATTTTAATTAATGCATGGAAACCATTTATCGGATATATCTTTTTCTGAAATAGGTTTTTCAACTTTTTTTCTCAATTGACTTGAATATGATACGCACCTTTTACTACTCATCATTATTTCAACCCTGTGTTATATCAGTGGCGGATCTGAATTCTTCAAAATCACAATTTCATATTTTTTGTCACAAAACCCTTAAATGTAGCTTAGTTCTCTCTAACGCTGAACTAAGTGGGGATATGGAAACATTTTTATTTTGTCGAATTTATATTAAACAAGTGTAATCATTTGATTCCTCTGGTTCAATTCGGGCCTAACAAAAACCAATATGTCTACCTCTCTTATCTGTAGTAGCTCATGTACTGAGTTGATTCAACACTGTTTTGAATGATGATAATATTTTTTTGATTAAGAGTGACAATTTTCATGGTATTAAAGCATTATTTGATTTGATTCGAATACCATACATACAATCAAGCCTTGAAGCTTCTTGAGTTCCGGCGTCATCATTCATATCACTCCAATTACATAAAGCAAACAATATAGGGCCATTAAAGTGATTGGAAATAATTTGTTGCAGTACACCCTCTCCACCCGAACATGAAATAGTCAACACATCAAATCTACCTCTTCAAATGCAAGCACCTCTATGTTCCATATCATCATCATTGGCCTCCACCATAATCACGCATAGTAACGATCCTCCTACCCACGAGGAACCTAATACACTTGAAATGTTGCAAAAACGAGCACAAGAAGTATTAGATAATGCCAGTCAAGGTCTTCTAGCAACAAATCTAGCTGACGAATTAGCCTTTAGAAAAAGTAAAGGTTCTATGTCACCTTATGATTCCAAAGGTAGAAATGAGCCGTTTTTCAAACATAGATGTAGATATTGCGGAAAGGTGTTCGGCTCCGATTCAGCACTTCAAATTCATATTCGTTCACATACGGGAGAACGTCCTTATAAATGTAATGTATGTGGAAGTCGATTTACCACGAAAGGAAATCTCAAAGTGCACTTCCAACGACACAGTCAGAAATTTCCTCATATCAAAATGAATCCAAATCCAGTTCCTGAACACTTAGACAAATATCATCCTCCTTTATTAGCTCAACTAGGACAACAACCTTCTTTATCACCTGGGCCTCCTTCTCATCATCATCACCTGGGTTTTCCAGGTGGACCTCCATTTCCACCAAACTCTCTTCCACTTTACCGCCCATCAATTCCCCCACCAGAATTAATCAATAGTAGACTTCAACATCCACCTCATACACCTCCTCATAGATTATTCCCACCACATCCTCTATTCATCAAACGTGAGGAACAAGAAGCTCCTGCCGATTTACGTAAACCTCAAAGATCTCCTTCACCTATAAGAGAAAGCCATCCTTTCAAAGTTGACATGGAAACTGACGAAAGAAAATCTGAAGAACGGGAAAAATCCGATAACTTGGATGTTAGACCAAAACAAGAGCCGTCCGAAAATGGTCAAGAAAATGAACAAGAACCCGAACGGTATGGCTCACCAAATGCGTTCGACGAATGCAGCAATGAAAGTAGATTCAGCAATGATGAAGGAATGGAGCAGAGAAGTCCGGATAACCGTTCCGAAATGCAGGATGAACCAGAAAATCTATCAAACAGATCCAACCTTATGAATACTCCTCTAAGTATCGCCACGGGTCAAAGACTGCCAGCTAATTTCTCTTTTGGTCATCAAAACTCTCCTCCAAGTAGCACATCTTCTGGAAGTTTGGGCCATTTCCCTTCTACACAGTTAGCTGATATAACCAAAGATCCTGCAATTTATACTAACTTGCTTCCCAGGCCAGGAAGTAACGACAATTCTTGGGAAAGTTTAATTGAAGTCACTAAAACTTCGGAAACTAGTAAATTACAACAACTGGTTGATAACATCGAACATAAGCTATCCGACCCCAACCAGTGTGTGATTTGCCACAGAGTTTTATCGTGTAAGAGTGCTCTTCAAATGCATTATAGAACCCACACTGGTGAAAGGCCGTTCAAATGTAAAATTTGCGGTCGAGCCTTTACAACAAAAGGAAACCTGAAAACACACATGGGTGTTCATAGAGCAAAGCCACCCATGAGAGTTCTTCACCAATGTCCAGTTTGTCACAAGAAGTTTACGAATGCATTGGTTTTGCAGCAACATATTCGTCTTCATACAGGCGAACCTACTGATCTCACTCCGGAACAGATCCAGGCGGCGGAAGTTAAAGATTTTCCATCACCCGGAGGTTTTCCAAATCCAATGCATCCATTCCTAGGCCAAGGCTTCCCACTACCAGGAATGTCACCCGGATTACCATTTCACATGAAGTTTGACAAAGATGGGCGTTCAGAGCATGAAAGCATGGATGATGACGACGACGATGATGATAACATGAGCACCAATACTGATAATCAAAACATGAATTTCTCATCTTCTCCTTCGGGAAGTAATAATCATATCAACCCGAATGTTTCGATATCTTCCCAATTCACGAATAGCGAACTCAACTGTTCGACTGAAGATCTTAGTATGAATAGACCAACATCTCCATCGCCCAATCTACAAAATGGAGAAAAATCGCCGAACCGTTCAGTGACAAGTCCTGAAAGTTCAGAAATTCAATCGCCAATCAACAGAATGACTGCCACGCCAAATCAGGTAAGAAACTTTTGTGAGGTACACCGACAAAAACTGACTTTTCCTTTATTTCAGACTCCCCGACCACCGTCTTCTCAGCAAGCTTGCAGTCCAGCTCCTTCGGATAGCTCAATGGGAGCCTTGGATCTGACTCCAAAGCAAAACCATAATCAACCAATTCCCAGTCCAGGACCTAGCCCAGGACCACCTCCGTCGCTATTTTCTGCTTTTGGATTGGCAGCGCAGGCATCAACGCCTTTGATGACATCAGCGTTATCATCACTCACTTCTTCGGTTCTAACATCCACTTCGTTCAGTCCCCTACGGTTAGCTGTGGGTCCTGGTGCAAGTTTGGGTGAGTTGTTGATACTAAGATGTTCAAAAATAACTCAGTGAACTAAATAATACTAGCATACTAAGAATGATTTCTTTTCCAGGACGTGGAAATACAACATGCAATTTGTGCTTCAAGACTTTCGCTTGTCATTCAGCATTAGAAATTCATTATAGAAGTCACACAAAAGAGAGACCATTCAAGTGTACTGTATGCGATCGAGGATTTTCTACGAAGGTGAGTAACGGCAGCCTCATGTCATAATTTTTGTAATCGTCATTACACTAAACAATAATCTGACGCTGACGAACATTAGTTTTATCGACAAAATAAATAGGTCATCATCAGCTATTGCCAAATGACACTATCACGTTTTTTTACGAAAATGATTGAAATGTTAGTCCACACAATAGACTTGGAGATATCTCAAATTAACCATTGGCTTCACGCCAACTATAAGTTATGTCGTATGTCTAATGAGTCTATTTTTGATGAAGCTTCTTATTTTTCTGTTCAAATGTACTTTTTTTACTTGTCGTCATTAACATCTCAACTGATTGCCGTGAAAAATGCAGACGGATTCTTCAGATTTCATGTTTATTTTCGTCGGTCATTATTCAATATTTATTGCTGTAGTATATTCGTTTTCGATTAAAAAGGAGCTATGTAAACGGCACATTCTTCCAACAGCTTTGCTGAACTTTCAGTCTAATTTTAACCGTGTTATTATTCATCCAGTTCAACTGAAATAGTCTACAATACATTAGCAGCATTCTTCTGTGCCGTAATAATTACAAATTGCGTTTATATTGGGCTTTATTCATTTGTTTGCAACGAATCATGTTCGTTTATAAACTGCCACTACTGTGTGAAGGAACTTTTGATAAATAACAATTCTTGTCCTGGCGAGGAGTCTTTGTACTCTTTGTCTGGTTTGACTTATACGTGTGAATTTCAGGATGGTTGTGATTGCAACAAGCAGAGGCGTATCCTGGACGATGCGAAGCCTTGGAAGGCTCGTGCCAGAAAACCCGCATCCTGCAACATCCCCTCATCATTTCCTTTACCAATGAGCCCTGGATACGCCTCCACTTGGATGCATATGGCGGTAAGCCTCCGACCATCAAAACGGTGTAGCAATCGGATAATGAATGTAGCAAATGAGATGTAAAGCAAAACCAATAAAGTGGACAGCAAATCCTTTGAGATATCAATCCTGATGAGTGAATGGAAGAGGAAAATTTGATTTGCTTTACAGCCCAGACATATATTCTCGTGTTGTGCAATTACAACACGTATTCGTTGCTACTCTAACCAACGCTATAATCATAACGTCTTATCAATTTCAGGGTAACATGAAGCAACACATGCTGACTCACAAAATTCGGGATATGCCTCAACATATGTTCGAAAATAGAACTCCATCACTGAGTGGTGACGATTCGACACCATTGCCTTCAACCCAACAACAGAGAGAACAATCTGAAGATGGTGATTCGCAAATGCCTCAAGTTCCTTCTCATCTACCGCAAATTCCGCCAGTATCACAGTCTCAGATGCCACAAATGCCCTTGCTTCAGGAGGCCAAGCATGAGCAATCTCAAATAAAAAGAGAACCCACTGAGACCGAATTGCCTCTTCCAAAGCGTCCACCAAGTAAGTATCAATTTGTCATTTTTTTATGAAAATCATTCATACTTTTATGTACGTGCAAATTTACCTTAACAAAACTCATTATTCTATAATGCGTTTTATATACAACTGCAGGCTAGGTAACTTCTAATAATCGTAAATTACAATCATTTTGCAATGAGAACGGAAATTATTGTGTTTAAGTCCTTAATTAGCATAAAGAATAATGAATCAAATGGTTGCGTAAAGTTTTTGAGATTGAAAAGGACTATGGCAACAACAGTGTACATTATCATAAACTAGATCAATTTCGTTTTTTTACTTGACAATCATTAGTGGAACTTATCAATCAATAAAAAGATCTTCACATTCAAAATATTTCCATTTCTCAAGAAACTCAATCTAAGACTACATTGTACATATAATAAGCGGCGTCTCTTAACATCGTTTCGCTTGCACTAACTGAAAGCTAGGTTGTGGGCTAACATGAGTGTGGTGTGTGTTTTTCCAGGCTTGCAATCGAGTAAGCACTTGTGCCACGTGTGCAATAAGAACTTTTCATCAAGCTCTGCCCTGCAGATACACATGCGCACCCACACGGGTGACAAACCTTTCAGGTGCACAGTGTGTCAGAAGGCCTTCACCACCAAAGGAAATCTCAAGGTATGTAACACTGCTTCAAGCTTACTAACGCATTAACTTTTCATCTTGGTTTTGGGTAGAGATAATTGTATGAAAAGCTACGCCTATTTAAAAGGAAAGTTCACAGTGATCTTTATTCAGCCAATTCATCGAAAATCTTTTGCATAGATTTAGTTTTGTAATGATTCGATGACTTGCAGGTTCACATGGGTACCCATATGTGGAGCAACGGAGCATCGCGTCGAGGACGTCGCATGTCTCTAGACCTACCTCCCATTCCCATGACTCCCAAGGATTCCGAATTTCTGCAGCGGAGACCCGACCTCTTCTACCCGTACCTCCCGGCTCCATTCCTTAACGGCATGCAACAAAAGGTATATTTAATTCCAATATCTCGACTACAACATTTTCAACCTTAGTACTTATACGAAACATATTTCCAGTTAAGTGAGATGTCGTCAGTAGGTCCCACCCAAAATGGTTTGACCCCTTCAGCTAAATACGCAGGTCTTCTGGGATTTGGCTATCCTCCGCCGGAGGGTGTGAGACCTCAACCTCACTCACCTGAACGTGCTCCGGACCGACCACCCAGTGAACCTGAACCGAGGCCGGGACTTTGGGATTTGCATTTCGAGAGAAAAGCTGCAGAAGCCCCTCGCGAAGATCTTTTGTCCGCGTCCAGAGAGGGACTGGCTGCTTAGGCTCAGTCCTATTTCTGGATACAGCTCAGTTTTCCATGATTTTCCTGTGAGTGTATTCTCCGTTATCAGTAATGAATTGTAAAACTGCAGCTTGAGGACGTTGTTCCTATATTCAACTAGTCTTTATCACGACAAGGAAAAATAAATTTAAAAGACATGTTTCTAAATTAGCATTTTTTGACTCGGAATTAGAAAACAGTAATATTAGGTAGAAAATAGCGGCATTTTCTAGTATTGATAGTACTTATTTGTTACATTCCAGTTATCACATTTTGGAAATTGAAAAAGTATTTGTATATGATTGAAGTATTTCTGATCTCACTTTAGACTCCTGCCTGGAGTATAATCACATATCTTAAAATCATATTTCAAGGATCACCTGTTAATAGAGGTGCAATATCTGTTTTTGAGCTGCAAATGTAGATTTTAAAGTATACCTCAATCAATATTTTTTCCTCTTAAGACAAAATCGCATGTTTTCCTTGTCAAATACGGTTGGGGCAATGCATACTGTGATATATCAACTATATATTATTTACGTATATAAAGCTGTGTAATTAGAAATATTTAATGAAGAAATTAATGTTTAGGACGTAAAACTGTAATATAATAGAGAAAGTGTAAAGTAATTATGAATTATTTTCTTGTAGATAATGATTTCAACTTTTATAATAGCTATTATAAAAATTGGGAACCATTACCGCCTGCTGTGTTGAATTTTTGTGTCCATGGGACACTGGCGATGCCAGTATTTAGCTTTACTAAAAGTAAATCACCCTGTACATAGTATCTGATAGAATCACTGTACTGTTATTAGATGTTGTCCATTTCGTTTAGCATGGTCAAATCCGAGAAATGTATATAGTTGTCATTATGTATTGTAATATGAGACTGGTTTTTATTATTATAGTTACGAATAAAAAATGCTTGGAGTCCAGTACAAATACCCAGTGTATTTTGTTCATTGATGAACTGCAATTGATCAACTTTCAAATATTAATTTTTACAGTCGATCAAATACAGTATCTATCTAAGTTTCACGTCAAAGTATCAAAGTATAGTTTTCTTATTCTGATTTGATCGACTGTCTCTTATCAATCATTCATTTTCTTTATTGGGTCATGTACAAATATTTTTCACTGGTTTAAAATATGTAAGAATCAGAAGAGCCAGTTGGATTCTGTTTAATCATAAAATATATTTATCACATATAATGCTTGTTTTACTAAATCCAGTATTATCCCAAATCCTTGAGTAAATACGAACAGTGAACTACAGTTCATAGTTTTATGCTACCGGCCCTTACCATCATCATACTATCTTTGTCAGTTGCTTATGAAAATCATTAGTTTATTTCATAAATTCAAGTGGAAGCATTTACATGTTCTTCATTCAAACGATTTAGTTTGATAAGTAATTTAGAGAAAAAAATTCTACTCTAAAAAAGTTTTCCGAAAATTTAAAAATCCTATCATCTCATTCCGCTTTCTATTCACTGAAAAATTCCTTTGCGATCCCCAGAATGAAACACCTGATTAGATGTGCACCATGTTGGGAAGAGTCTGATCTTTTGAACAATTACGATCTTATTTTAAAAAACACTTGTGAGGTCGTTACAAATTGTAATTTCAATTCTTCCGCTTGGTCATTTTGTAAGTTATCTGTAAAATTTGGAGGCTTAGGATTACGCGACATCTCATCTTTATGCCTTTCTGATTTTACTGCTTCAAATAATGACGTTGCATATATTATCAAACCAATTCTTCCCTTAGATATTCAAAACTCACCAGATCTATGTTTTTATGAAGCTTATCAAAACTGGTCAATTCTTTGCGAAAATGAAATTTCACCGACTAACTTCTTGAAGCAAAAAGACTTGGATGAAAAACTTTGTAATTTTTTTTTGACAAAATTTTGAAAAACATTATTGATCTTAAAGATAGGGCCCGAATCCTCGCCCTTCAAGAAAGAGAAAGTAATGTTTGGCTTGATGCTCTTCCCTCTTCCTGTTTAGGTACTCATCTTGATGATACCTCTTTTCAAATCTCTATGGCTCTTATTCGCGATGGGTTACCTGTGTGCGAATCTCATACCTGCTCCTGTAGTGAAACTGTTCATCCAAACGGTCTACATGGCCTTTCCTGCCGGAAACGTGCAGGTAGATGGTCTCGGCATGGTTGCCTCAATGATTTAATGAAACGCGCCCTGGTATCTGCAGATATTCCTGCTATTTTAGAACCTCCTGGAATTTGTAGGTCCGATGGTGAAAGAGCCGATGGACTTTCACTGATTCCATGGTCTAGAGAAAGACCATTGGTGTGGGACGCAACTTGTTCTGACACCATGGCAGCTTCCGATCTGAATTCAACCTCAAAAAAAGCTGGTGAAGCAGCTAAACATTCTGAGCAAGTCAAAATTAAAAAGTATTCTGAAATTTCTTCCAATTATTTGTTCATCCCTCTTTCTGTTAAAACTTTTGGGACATGGGGAGAAAAAGCTAAATTATTCGTTAAAGAACTTGGTGCCAAAATTTACTCGTCAACTCACGAGCCCAGATCCTCTCATTTTTGATGCAGAGGATTAGCCTTGCCGTTCAGAGAGGTAACGCTTCCTCTGTCCTGGGTACACTTCCCGAACTACAGCTTTTGGACGGAGTTTTCTATCTTCAATTTAATGCCTAGAGAATTAGTTTATTCTTTATGTTTTATATTCAAGTTGATGCATTCAATCGTCCAAATATTAAAATTATTATTTTGTAAAAAAAAAAAAAAAAAAAAGGCGAAGCGTCGTGAAATATGGGCTCACTTTTCGTTGAGATACCATGTTTGATGTTTTTTTTCAAATGAAGTATCATCATTTGAAAAGCTTAAATCCAAATATGCAACCTCGTGCGATTTTTTTTCGCAAAGATTTTCGCGAAAATGCATTTTGATGCGTATCTTGGCTTCTAATTGTCGTTAAGCCAAAAATCTATGTATTCGTTATCAAATAATGCATAACTTTTTTCTTCCAAATGAATAGAAAAGAGTTATTACGCGTCAAAGTCAAAAAATTTGAAAACATTGTTTTGATTATTTTTATTTTGCAAAAATGAGCTTATTTTCCTAGAATTAAATTTTCGTTAACTCTCTTTACACAACCCAGGAGGTTGAGTTGTTGGCGCGTTTTTTTTTCAATGTGGTTTTCCCAGTAAGCCTATTCCATATCAAACTCTATGTTCTCCTTTCTCTCAGCGTTTTCTAATCTTTTTTGGTTTTGATGGGACATTTTCTACGCTTTCCGTAACGCTCGATTTTTTGGGAAAGTCATTGGACGAAAGATTTCTGCTCAGTTGTTTAAGTGGTACTACCGTGTGTCGTACATGTCTTCGTCATCGTCGTCGAAGTCGTTAACTTTTCCATTCAGTTTCTTTTACATGATATTTTTGCAGGTTTGGCCAGAACAAGTTTTGCAAATTGCCGAAAATTCCAAACCCGCCTTTCTGCATCCGCATGCTGCACAGCAATTTTTCGTACATGAACATGAGATTATCTTCAGGAGTGACGTTGGAATTGCGGTCTCCAAAGACATTACGGGTTCCAATCCTCTCCCGCTTCTTTTCCAGCCCCAATCCTCGGGTTCCAAAGACATTCTCAAGCCACGTCTGTACTTGAGGATAGGTTTGATATGAATGTTGTTCGGTAGCTGATTCGCTTGGAGGCAGAGAAGAGAGATCAAACTTGATTTTCACTCCTGCGCGTGAAAATAGTTAGTTAAAAACGGAAATTATTCAGAGGTATTGTTGAGGCCTCTCCTCCGTACAGAGCGATGAGAATGACAAAGAATCGCACGAGGTTGCAAATTTGGATTTAAGCTTTAGGCTTATCAAATGATTTCACTTCGATTGAGAAAAAAATCAAGCATGGCATCTGAACGCAAAGTCAATGTGCGTTTCGCCTGGAATATTAGGTATGACAAGGACTCAAAAAAAATAAATTTGGATAGCTTGAACCTTGAACTAAAGAAAAGGTATTCCTGTTCATTGTCGATAAAATGAACCAGTTTTAGGTAAAAAAACATAAACGAATTAATGTCCTATTTTTATTGAGAAGAACCTCGAAAAGAACCATGAAGTCCTTGACGAAATAATTTGAAAAAAGGTGAACCTATGTTCTTTTGAATTTTTATAAAAATCAACCTGACCTGAAAAAAAATGTAGACGAAAATGTTGTTTGACTGACTTCGGAATTTTCGTGACTGGTTTGTAGTTGATAAGGAGAATGTGGTGAGGAGCAGTCAAAAATGAGAGGCCTACGATACGTGACTTCTCATGTATTGTTTAATTAATGAGCTTTTGGAACGGATTCGTTTCTTTTTCAGGATGATAGTTAGAGATATATTAAGATAGCACATACAAGAACAGGAGATTAAACATAGTGGCTATTAGTTGTAGACATACATAGTAATGAAAAAATCAACATTTCGACAATAGAGTATTTCACTTGTTAAAACGTTGGGAGTAAAATAAATATTGGACGAATATTATTCATTACTATGTATGTCTACAACTAATAACCACTATTGTCTGTTCAATGCTTTTCTGCGGTTCCGTCACGGTATTTGACGTTTGCCAGTATGTCGTGTATTGATCGCCTTCGACGTGACATTTGTCAAATTGATCCGAATGACCAGCGTCCAGACATACGTGAAATGTTTGTAAATGTGTACGAGAGAGACGGAAGGGTATGACGTAACCGCAGAAAAGCATTGAACAAACAGTATGTTGAATCTCCTGTTCTTGCATGTGCTATCTTGATGTATCTCTAAATGTCATCCTGAAGAAGGAACGAATCTGTTCCGAAAGCGCGATTAAACAATACATGGGAACTCACGTATCGTAGGCCTCTCATTTTTGACTGCTCCTCCATAGTCAAAGCTCACCACCTTCTCCGTCTAGTTTGATTGACTGTCGTACCTAATGCACTTTGGTGTACAGAAAAAGATAAATAACACCTATTTTTTTTTTCAATTCTTTGGCATACAGGATGTTGCATTAGAAGGTACAACCTAATCCACCTTTGGTGAACTTAAGAGGTCCATAGTAGTTTCCATCTTATGGAATTTTTATGAAATTATATTGAGTACTTTGAAAGTTATTTGACAAAACACATTTCCAGCGGCGTCTTTCAGGGACCGTAGAGAGGGCCTATAGGAAAAAAAATAGAAACTTCTAATCATATTTTTCCATGTTCTAGCTTCGAGCTAGTGCCTTATTACAACTGACAATTTTATCTATGGGACTCGAGGCGGAAAGGTTTTTTTTTTAGTTTTGAGATAACACGGCATTTATTTCTTTCTACCAAAAAAAAACTAACCAAATCGGACCCTGTAGATTATGGTAAGGTTGAGTTAGCTGCTGTTTGGCAAAAGTACATTTTGCAAAACTAAAACATACCTGAAAAAATAAACCTGGCAAGTATTGAATAAAAAACCTGGGGGCGTTGATAACGGCGTTATCATGATAATTTTGACAGTTGTTCTAATGTTTACAGGAAACATTGAATTTTGATACAACTGTCATGGTCGGTCCTCATATGCGTATTTCAATCTCAGATATTTTAAAAAATCGCCGTAACCTGAGTAACCTTTCTAAGCTGGAGGGGATTTAAAGCTCTCGGTGTTGCCATATTTTGTCACTCCCACCAGACATCTAAAGGGTTTTCCAAGGGAGCTGTAATTTTGATATTCAAAGAAGAATTCCATTATTTGGAATTAATGATCGGATGTTTATTTCATTACACAGAGGAAGGTAGGTATATGCCGTGAATATAGGAAAACAACATCAGCCAAATGACCACCACGACCACGGCTACAGGAACATATCCTTTCGTGAAATTTTCCATAACCAAATCGCAAACTGGCCGCCCTTTTTCCTCGATATTCTAACGAATTACATCTTTGAGGATTTGAATCGATGCTGGGCTGTTGGCCTGGTAGACCTTATCCTTCACGTGGCCCCAAAGAAAGAAGTCGCAAGGTGTCAAATCAAAAGATTTCGGCGGCCAATGGTGATCACCTCGTCGAGAGATAGCACGGTCTGGAAACTTTTTCCGAAAAAGATCAATGGTTTCATTGCTTGTGTGGCGATAGAGCCGCACAGTGGGGCCGGGACGCGTAAAGACGAAACGTACCATTGCACAACACATTAACGCGTTCAGTCGTGGTACGCTTTGGCTGGAAATTCACGGATATTTTTGCCCGACAAAACGTATCCCGCTGCAACACATCTTACGCTTTCTATGTACGTTCAACAACATAATGTGCGTACAACAAAATGTGCAATTGATGTTTATGAACCATCATGCCGATAATAATAATAGGACAGAAAATGTCTTTTTTTCTTTTAGAAGATTAACAATGACCTAGTTTGGGTAATGAATGTATTTAAGAACTATTTAAAATAAATTAATCTAGGTTACTGTAACGTGTTTTCACCATTCCTTTTCGAGAATTTTTCACAGAAAATGTTCATGCTTTGGCCTCCAGCTGATCTAGTTTTCAATTTTCTACTTTTCTTTACTTTACAGGGTGATTCACGTAGGTGGTCTAACAAAAGTAATTCAAGAACGGCTTTTCCAGTCGTATTGAACTTTGGTATGAATCGATATTGAAGTGTGATGCAGCTTCTAATAATTTTTTGGGGATTCCGGCATCTACTAGTTTTTCCTAGTTAGTTTCTTATTTCAAATTGAACAACCCATATATATTATTTAATTTTCGAATTCTGTATGAAATTTTGAACAACTTTTATGGAATATGTTATACAGGGAGTCCCAGCGAAAAGGTCGCACCCCTATCTGTGACTCTCTTGGTATATTATGGAAAAAACGCTCGAACTCGTCAATTTTGACTTCTAGGCGTAATTTTATGTATAGCCGTACAATACAGAGTTATCCAAAGATAAGATATTGCGTTACACTATATTTTTAAATGGAAACCCACATTATTCCAGATCCAGATTCCTTTTTGAAAATTAAGTTTAGTTTATCAAATGATATCTTTAATCATATTTGACCGTTTTGGAGATATGTATTTTCATTTAAAGAAAAAAAATTGACAGTGATTTGACGCTTTGTATTTCAGAGACTATAAGACGTAAAACAATGAAACTTTGGAGGTACCTATAGGAAATGCGGACCATTCAAATGATCTTGATCATTCTGTGCAATAATCTACAGGGTGTAACAAATTATAAAAAATATCAGTTAATTTTTAAACTCTTGTTTTTTTAAATGGAATGCCTGTCTTTTTATTTTATATAGTTCCCTAGCTAAAATTGATAGTTTTCAAGGTATTTACATATTAAAAAAAATATATAATAACTTGAAACCTATAAATTACAGCTAAAGGACAATGTAGTGCCAATCGAGATAAAATTTTGTCTAGAATCAATATCTGAAATAAAGACAGGCATTCCATTTGAAAAACCCGAGTTTTTTTAAAGAACTAATATTTTTTGTTTTTCATAATTTGTGAAGACCCTGTGGATTATTAAGAATAACGATCAAAATTATTTGAATGACCAGCATTTTTTATAGGTACCTCCAAAATTTCATTGTTTCACGTCTAATAGCACAGCATAAAGCTGTGCTAATAGTCTCTGAGATACAAAGCGTCAAACCACTCCACTTTTCTGTCATTTTTTTTCTTCAAATGCAAATATCTCCAAAACGGTCAAAGAAGCTCATAGATATTATTTGATAAACTGACCTCAATTTTCAAAAAGGAATCTAAATCTGGAATAAAAAATGGGGGTTTTCATTTAAAAATCTAAAGTGTAACGCAATACCTTATTTCTTGATCACCCTGTATTGCTTTGTGTTCTGTGGTAAAAAGATGAAACTTATGGGGGTGAGCGCTCCCTTCTCTCATTCTTTCCACCGCACTGTTATTAGTTTAATGTTTGAGTTTCAATATGGGTGTTCCATGGATCAAAACAAAAAAAAAACAGTTGCTTCAAACATCTGGAATGAACCGCTTCATAATTTTCTACTGGGTGTTAATGTTTAGAAAATATTGGAATTTTTTGACTTGACCTGAATATTTTATCGTTTCTTGATAATGTTATGAGGTGTTTTCTGAAATTATGATTGTAGGTAGAATGATTTGGAAGAAAACTTAATACAAAAGAATTGAAGAATGCTTTTTCCAACATGTTTACAGATGGGTAAGTTTAATTTTCTCAGTGGTGAACAGAGCGGAATGCAAAAAAATAATAAGGCAAAAAAAGTTGTATTGTCAAGAGATTCATTCGAGGTTCAGGTTATTTTCATAGAATGTAACAAAACTCTACCCCATAAGCACCTACGTGATGTTATTGGACACAAAGAACATACAGTTAATAATAGCGCCATTAGAAAATTGAACAAAACTTTGATCATGAATGGGTTATCAGAGAAGTAACAATGCATTCAAAAACTTCAATCCATTTAGCAAATCACTTTTCGAAAATTGTTTAGTACTTTTTTCTCCCTTTCAAAAAATTGTTAATGAAACCTTTTTTCCGTGTAACATTTGATAAAAATTGCTCTCACCATTCAGAAGAGCGTCAAAATTATGTACTTTCTGAAAATGTCATAAAAGTCATGCAACAAAACCTTGGGGTAATCTAGCCAGAATGGCCCATTTTTGAATAAATCATAAAAAATGGATAGGTAATTCTTGCCTATAAGTTACGCACACTTTTTTCAAATACCAGTACATTTGATCACACATCCGTTAATTCTTGTCACTCCTGTACTACTTATACAGAGACTATCCAAAAATAAAGCAACAAAATTTGTCTGATGTTCTTTTTGAACAGGACTTGTATAGGCTAGGTTATCAAAACTACTTGGACGTGTATTCGTACTTGTAGCGAAATATTTGCTAGAATTTTTGAAGGTTTGTTAAAAAAATATATTTTTTTCCCAAATTTGAAAATCGAAGATTTCGAACGGTACAGGACACCTGTAAAAATTTGCTAGAAAATCAGCGCTATTGTGTTTTTGGATAAGCAAAAATCAGAAATGCTATCTGTTTCTAAATTCAAAAGATGTCTATTAACTTTTCACGCCTTTAAAGGCCTTCTATTATTCGAAGGAAGCCATGAAAAATTGAAAATAGTAAAATGAGTTCCACCAATCACAATGAAAACCAATATCAACTATTGAGTAAAATTTGAACTATCGTCCCTTAATAATTCCACATTTTGCCTTGGACGCCTACAAAGAAATCGAAGGAGCGTGTTGCAGCGAGGTACGTTTTGTCGGGCAAAAATATCCGTGAATTTCTAGCCAAAGCGTACCACGACAGAACGCGTTACCTACTGTGTTGTACAATGGTACGTTTCGTCTTTACGCGGCCGGGACCATGAAAACATACGTCGCTGAAGTTAGCAACGGATTCAGAAATGAAAATCATATTTTGACAGTCGCCCAGACAAGTTTTAGTCGCGGACGCGATAGAATGTATGGTATATAGCGGCATCAATTCAATCTTGGACAATAAAGAGAGCTCGTAAAGTGAGGACAGTTATTACCTGGGAAATGAACGTCTTCCCAGTACACTAGGTGCCCCCAAATATTATTAAAAATCAAAACTATAATCAAACATTTTTATTACACCAGCATACTTTTCAAATGAAAGAATGCCAAATACCTAATATATTATCTCAAAAGCACAATTTTTCTCAGTAGATGACGGGGTGTAATCCACCCTCGAATATAATTAATCAAAAGAACTATTTAAAATTTTTGTTACATCATCATCATACTTCGTAGGTACTGTCTGTTGATGGCTTTCCTGCGGTTACGTCATACTTTTCTGTCTCTCTCTTACACATTGAAAAAAAAATCACGTACGTCTGAACGAGGGTCTTTCGGATCAATTTGACAAATGTCACATGTGGAGCGATATACTGCCAAACGTCAGAAAATGCGACGTGACCGCAGGAAAGCCATGAACAGAGATGAAAGAATGCCAAATACATGATTGACGCATTAGTGTGTGGAGGTCCAATTTTACTGCAAAATCACACAAAAACGAACTTGAATTTGAATTAATTATTCTGTTTTTAGGTTTCACTGACGACGGAAGCAGATTCGTTTTCGAAACGTTTGATATTGATAGGTTTTATTATTTACCAAAATAATTTTTTTCAGGTAATACAGAACACTAGTTTGATTGTTATCTGATAGGGTGTGGCGAAATACCCAAAAAAATCTTGTAAATCATGGATGCGTCACAAAACTACAGAGCATATCTTCCATTTTCTCCCTTATCAAATGATAGGAAAAAAATTTCAAGACAAAACTCATAGGGTTCCAGCGGGGTCACAATTTAAAAATATTACTGTGTATACAGAGTGTTCTAGGAAATCGTGGCATCAAAAAATAAATGCTTTTTAAATAGCAACCCCAACTTTTGATTAGAGATTTGGATTCAGCAAAATATTCTACGTATGATACAGTGGATTTATTTGCCAGAATGTGGAGTGTTGTCAGGCTATCGAGGATTTACTAAAATTTTGGGAAAAAACATTATGTTGGTAAATTAGCTACAAAAACAAAAGATTTGGAATTGAATCTTGCAAATATGCAATGTAAGAGTCAAAGTATTTGATTTTTGAAAAAAGAATCACTATAATTCATATGTGCTGTTTCTTCAGCAGGCTCAACTTAGCGAATTTAGAGACGAAAAAACTCATTTTTTTCAAATGGAACAGCCTGTGTGCTGTTTCTAGTTTTGTTAAGCACTCAAAACACTGCAACTTTGCCATTAGATCACATGTCGTAAAATGTATCGTTATCTTGCAATCTTTGATTATGTCAAAATAGTACCCCTTAATTGGGTTTCGAGATGACAAATTCGAACGTGTTAATGGATCGTTGCTATCGCAGAAAAATCCGATTCAATTACCATGACAAACAGCATCACCAATCCAAAAGATCAGATAAGGGAAGCATCCCAGGATATAAACAATAAAAACAACAGGCTAGTTGAACATGGTCGATCATTTGAAAACCGTGTACAGGCCTGCATTCAAAATAATGGCGGTCATTCGTAGTTCGTTTTGTTGATTCTGTTAATGATAAGAATTGTTACATTTCGATTATACCATAGTGGATATACAACTCGATTTTGGATGAATATCTTCAACCTCTGTTGTTTTCAGTCATTGTTCTGTTAGAGAATTTCAACGCGTGGTTCGAATACCCAGCCAAAGACGTCTCGTCGCGTAACCCGTACCGAGAATGAACCAGAAATCCCAATTAGGTACTATTTTGACATAATCAAAGATTGCAAGATAACGACACATTTTATGACGTGTGTTGTAATGTCAAAGTTGCAGGGTTTTGAGTGCTTAACAAACCTAGGTAACAGCACACAGGTTGTTCCATTTGAGAAAATTGAGTTTCTTCGTCTCTAAAGTTGGGCCTGCTGTAGAAAACACCCTACACTGTGGGCCAAATTAAATTAGAACCTAGTTTGATCCATGATAACTTGTTTGTTTGTTTATGGATTTAGATGAATTTTGGATATGATATTGGTCAATATGTTCTGGATGTTCCTCCAAAATTGAGTTTTCGAATTTTGGACAGGACCGGACTTACGACGTCTTTATAAAATTGGTGCATTTAAGCTCGTTGCAAAAACGAACTGCGCTACGTACAGACCAACTGATATATTTTTTGAGAAGGACATTAGTGGGAAAAGGTATCCTGATAATATCAATATTTTAGAACCATAACCTAAGAAACTATGATTTTTTCTATATGATGGTGCTTGTTGGCATAAAAACTATTTCACTTCATTTAGTCCAAAGTTTCTTAAAATTTCATAGCAACGTGGATTGTTTGTTAGAGATTTGTCGATTTTTCACATTTTAGATTTTTTAATTTGAAAAAAAAATAATATCCAATTATTTATTTTTTTTCGTTTTTAAACTTTGTTTAATTTCACTCGATAATTTGAAAGGGGCCGCAACATTGCCGTGCATATATGTTCTTTTCCATTAATCGTTTGATCGAGATTTTATCTTTCATTGTAGATAGAACCACATCTACGTATTCAAAATCAAACAGGCAAACTCTGGAATCTCAAAAATGTTAACAATTTTCAACAAAAAATCCACGTTGCAATGGAATTTCAAGAAATTTTGATCAAAACGAAGTGAAATAGTTTTTATGCCGACAAGCACCATCATATAGAAAAAATCATAGTTTCTTAGGTTATGGTTCTAAAATATTGATATTATCAGGATACCTTTTCCCACTAATGTCTTTCTCAAAAAATATATCAGTTGGTCTGTACGAAGCGCAGTTCGCTTTTGCAAGGAGCTTAAATGCACCAATTTTATAAAAACGTCGTAAGTCCGGTCCTGTCCAAAATTCGAAGACTCAATTTTGGAGGAACATCCAGAACATATTGACCAATATCATATCCATCTAAATCCATAAACAAACAAAAAAGTTATCAAGGATCAAACTAGGTTCTAATTTAATTTGGCCCACAGTGTATATAAATTATAGCGATTTTTTTTTCGAAAATCAATTACTTTGACTCATACATTGAAAAATACGCATATTTGCAAGATTCAATTTCAAATATATGTTTTTTTGTACAGCTAATTTACCAACATAATGTTTTTTCCCTAAATTTTAGTAGATCCTCGATAGCCTGACAACACTGCACGTTCTGGCAAGTGAAACCACGGTATCATACGTAGAATATTACGCTGAATCCAAATCTCTAATCAAAAGTGGGGGTTGCTATTTAAAAAAGTGTACTTTTTGATGCCACGGTTTCCTAGAACACTTTGTATACATAGTACGTAATATTTTTAAATTGTGACCCTGCTGGAATCCTATCAGTTTTGTTTAGAAATTTTCTCCCTATCTCTTTCGAAAAGGAAGAAAATGGACTTCTACACACTAATGCGCCACCCTATACATAAAATACTCAAAAGCACACTTTTCTCAGGGGATGACGGGGTGTAATCCACCCTAAAATATTAAAAAAATACAAAAGTACCAGTTAGCTTTTGTTTGGCGAAAGTAAATTTTGGAAAACTAAAACAAACATACCTCAAAAAATAAACCTGACAAATATTGGATAAAAAACCTGGGAGGCGTTGACAACGGCGTTATCATGGTAATTTTGACAGTTGCTCTAATGTTCAATGTTCCTAATTAAAGAAAAATGAATTCAATTTTGGATTTTTTCTTCATGGGAAACATTGAATTTTGAAACAACTTTCATGGTCGGTCCTCATGTGTGTATTTCAAACTCGGCGTTTCTGCGTTTTGCGATATGATAGGTTATACAGCAAATGCCAAAATACTTTCGACCTACGTCAAAATTGCCACCAAACACGTTGTAATGAGGTTTGCTGGTGGCCAAATTTGGTCAGCAGCAAATCACATAATAACTCGCTTGGTGGCAATTATGACGTGAATCGAAAGTTGTTTGGCATTTGCTGTATAATTTTGAATCAGGACAGCGCGCCGCGGTGCCGCGCATATCACGAACAAATCAAAAAGGAAAATCGTCGTGTTAGACATAACGCACATGAGGACCCACCATCAAAATTACCATGATAACACCGTTTTAAAATTCACGCATATGTCCTTTTCCAAAATTTGACCAAAAACACATTGCATATGGATTAGCTACTTCGAGTGCAAATAGTTCACTCTTAGAATCCTCCGGTTAAATTCCAACCAGTTTTTGAACCTTCTCTGTATAAATACAGGGTGTCCCAGCAAGGGTGGCCACCGGCCATATCTCAGAAACTACTGGACCTAAAAGTTCAGGAAAAAAAAAATTATCACTAAAGTGGCCACGAGAAAATGCTGGGAAATATTTATAACTTCGAAATTTTTCCGCTAGGGGGCGCAATCAAAGCTTAAATATTAAAATTCGAAATTTCTCCGGAAATTCTCAGATTGAGGTATATCTTTATCAACATGGTTAGAGAACCTAGACAATTTCACGTCTTTTTGGTACAGGGCTCATTGGCGTACCGATCTTCGTGTGAGTAGGGGAAGGTAGTGAAAGTGTAATTGTTCAAGTGGCTGTAACTTATAAACGACTTGTCCGATTTTGTTGCGTATAGGCTTGTTTGGAAGATAAATGTGAGTACTTTCGTATATCGTATCCAGTGATGCGTGATTGTCTCCAGAAAAGTTGCTAGAAGGCGTAATTTGAATTAAAAACTGTTATTTTCGTTTCACCTCAAAAATTTAAATGGTACGGTATAATTCTGATAACAGAATTGAAATGAAGATTAAATTTACAAGAAAAAACCTCCAAACCGCAGGTTGATATCTTTTCTCGTTTTCGAGTTATGGCCGAGAAAATAATTTTTGACACTCGAAAAGTTGTTTGTTGTGTAGTTTTATTTAACTTTATAAATGTTCGAATTGTCCTCCATCTTGTAAAATACATTTCTCAATTCTGTGCCTACAAATAGAAACAGCTGTTTCTATTTCAATTGGTGCAATGGAATGTATAGCATTCTCAATCCACTCAATCATATTTTCTCTTGTGGTGGGACGAGTTTTGTAAACGATGTCCTTGATTCGTCCCCACAAGTAATAGTCCAACACAGTTAAATCGGGGGATCTCGGTGGCCATGGGAACAAACTGCCCCTTCCAATCCAGCGATCTGGATAACGGTTGTTTAAAAAATCACGAACTCTCCGTGCATAATGAGCTGGGCAACCGTCATGTTGGTACCACATGGACATCCTAAGACCAATGGGAACATCTTCTAAAAGTATTTGCAAGTCATTTTCTAAAAAGTTTAAATATGATTCACCATTTAAATGGCCATCAATAATATACGGCCCAATAATTTTGCTTCCTAACACTCCGCACCAGACGTTAAACATTGAAAACATTAAATTTTACATAATTTGGACTAGTTATTATTATTGAAGCCAAAAAAAAAGCAGGTTGCAATAGAACTACACAACAAACAACTTTTCGAGTGTCAAAAACTCTTTTCTCGGCAATAACTCAAAAACGAAAAAAGATATCCACCTGCGTTTCAAAGGTTTTTTCTTGTAAATTTAATGTACCTTTCGATGCTCTTACCAGAATTATACCATACCATTTAAATTTTTGCGGTAAAATGAAAAACACTGTTTTTAATCCAAGTTACCCCTTCTTGCAATTTTGCTGGAGACAATCACGCACTACTGGATACGATGTTCGAAAGTACTCACATTTATCTTCTAAACAAGCCTATACGCAACAGAATCGGACTAGTCGTTAATAGGTTACAGCTACTTGAACAATTACACTTTCACTACCTTCCCCTACTCACACGAAGATCGGTACGCCAATGAGCCCTGTACCAAAAAGACGTGAAATTGTCTAGGTTTTCTAACCATGTTGATAAAGATATACCTCAATCTGAGAATTTCCGGAGAAATTTCGAATTTTAATATTTAAGCTTTGATTGCGCCCCCTAGCGGAAAAATTTCGAAGTTATAAATATTTCCCAGCATTTTCTCGTGGCCACTTTAGTGATAATTTTTTTTTTCCTGAACTTTTAGGTCCAGTAGTTTCTGAGATATGGCCGGTGGCCACCCTTGCTGGGACACCCTGTATATAGGCTTAGGAGAAATCACCAGAACGGTCGATTATTTCAAAATATACAAGAGTTAGAAAAAACTGTCTCATATCAAAGTTGTAGAACTGGCAAAAATCTACATATCTGTCATAAATTGGAAAATACAGGGTTTAGCATAAAGTTATGGCAGATCAAAGTTGCATTTTTTTAAATGAAACCCCCTGTTTATTGATGGATATTTTAATTCTTCCCTCAATTTTGAGCAAAAATTGTGATATACATTACCTATTATTCCTTATTTCAACTGCTATCGAGATTTAAAAATGACATTTTGCACTTTTGACATGCTATAAAACGGTTCAATATAAAGAAAAATGGTACGAAAGCGTAGAAGGACCACCAAGAAAATTATTATGAAATTCCGACTTCGAAGCCGGAATTCCATAAAAATGTTGTTGGTGGCCATTCTACGCTGTTTGGCAGCAATCAGATGGATCGGAAGTATTTTTATACTATGTGTATTTGACTTTGTGAGCTTCTGTTTCCCTGACTCCTTTTTTCTTCAAAAATGACAAAGTGATGATTATGTTTGCATAGTTTCGCTATTTTCCAAAGGATTTTGTTCAAATTAGATAATATGTAGATTCAATTTGGAATTTGATCAGTAAGGTTATGTTTGCATAGTTTTGTTATTTTTCAAAAGATTTTGTTTCAAATAAGGTATGTAGGTTCAATTTTAGATTAGATCAAGAAATTTGAAGAAAATGCATTAGTGAGGTTATGTTTGCATAGCTTTTGCTATTTCCCAAATGATTTTGTTCAAATTAAATAATAATATTATGTAGGTTCAATTTTTGCGATTTGATTATTTGATAAAAAAAAATCAAAAAAATCACTTAATGAGGATATGTTTGCATAATTCAAAGTTTATAGTTAGATAATAATATGTAGAATCGATTTGAGATGGGATAAAAATGTTTTTTAAAAATGACTTGGTGAGGTAATGTTTGCATAGTTTTGTTATTTCCCAAAGGATTTTGTTCAAATTAGATAAATGTAGGTTCTATTTGGGTTTTGATCAGGAAATTATAAGAGAAAATGCATAAGTAAGGTTATATTTGCTTAGTTTTGTTATATCTCAAAGCATTTTTGTTGAAATTAGATTATAGTAGCTTCAATTTGGGATTTGATCAAGACATCAAGAAATTTTTCAAAAATGACGGTGAGGTTATGTAAGGGGAGTTTCTTTGTCCAAATCATATAAAGAAGGGTCTTTTCGTGGCGTGGGGACAGAAAGAGAACTGTGAAAAGTTGGCAACCATCGGCGGTTACAATCCATTGGAGGTGTTATATGGGCTCACCATAACCTTAACATCCTAGAAATGAGAATTGTTCGCATTGGGCTGGCTTTGCTCATAGGCATTGGTAGCTCAGTTGGTAGAGCGTTGTCCTGGTGTGACGAAGGTTGTGGGTTCAAATCCCGCCTGGTGGCAACTTTTCTCAGTTCCCTTTCTGTCACCACGTCACGAAAACCCCCTTCTTGACATGATTTGGACAAAGAAACTTCCATTTTATTCACATTATATTGGCTTAATTTCGATGAATAGGGTGAAAAAGACTCCTGAATAACCTCGAACATGTGTGTGATTCTTCCTACCCCCATTTAACACCTCCAATGGATTGTAACCGCCGAAGGTTGCTCACCATAACCTTAAAACTTACATCCTAGAAGTGAGAATTGTTTGCATTGGGCTGGCTTTGTTCATAGGTATTGGTAGCCCAGTTGGAAGAGCGTTATCCTGGTGTAACGAAGGTCGTGGGGTCAAATCCCGCCTTGTGCCAACTCTTTCTGTCCCTACGCCACGAAAACCCCCTTCTTTGGTGAAGTTATGTTTGAATTATTGTTTCGTTATTTTCCAAAGGATTTT
This sequence comes from Orchestes rusci, assembly GCA_958502075.1. Taxonomy (NCBI): domain Eukaryota; kingdom Metazoa; phylum Arthropoda; class Insecta; order Coleoptera; family Curculionidae; genus Orchestes; species Orchestes rusci. The sequence goes on from OY293304.1 coordinate 100,361,420, forward strand.
GTTCAAACTAATGATATAGGTTCTATTTGGGATTGTATAAAGAAATGTGAAAAAAATGACTTGGTGAGGTTATCTTTGCAAAGTTTTCTTATTTTCCAAAATATTCTGTTCAAATTAGGTGTGTTGTAGGGATGTCAATCTCGAAAGTTTTCTAAATCCCGCGGGATCTAATCCCGGAATAAGATGTATCGGAAATGAATCGGATAGCATTCAAATGATTCTATGACAAATTGAAACATATCAACCAAAACGAAGTCTCAAATCAGCATAAACCATTTGCATGATAAAAATACTAATGGCCAAGGATTAAAACTATTAAAACTGAGTACAAGAGAACGTGTTCCAGGGTAGGTGGAAAATAGCGGAACTATTATTTTTCGAAAAGTCAAAGAAAGTGCACTGAAGATGTAACAAAACACAGGACAATCTGTTCGATAGATACCATTGCTAAGTGATATGACTATGAGAACATAGTGAACATCAGACTGGCAAAGGAGATCGACTCATTGGAAGGCTTCAATAAAAACCAATATGGTTCAAGGAGGGGGTGACAACGATCCACATGTTGAAACATATTACCGACAAAGCTGAAGGGGGGCAAGAGGGAACATTCTCTACGGTGACTCAATGGACATTGAAGTAGAGACTAAAGTAAAATGCAACTGGGACCTCGCACCTCGCCCGTGATTGGTCAGATTGGTTGACATAGAATTATGTTGCCATGGTGATCGCCAAAGAAACAATGTACATAGTGAATTTGTGTCTGATGTTTGAGTTAGTTTGGCTAAGATTGGGTTAGTTTGGGTTTGGTAAAAAAGGGATATCTTTTTCCGGGATTAGGAAAGCATTCGGGATCGATATCCCTACAACACACTGTATTTGAAGAAGATACTTTGGAAAATAACAAAACTATGCAAACATAACCTCATTTGGTAATTTTTTCAAATTCCTCGATAAAATCTCAAATAGAACCTAAATAACTGATTTGAACAAGATCCTGGGAAAATAATGAACAAAATGGAAAACAATGAAACAATGCAATAACCTCACCAAGTATTTTTTTCAAATGTCTTCATCAAATCCCAAAAATAGAACCTACATATTATCTAATTTCAACAAAAATCCTTTGAGATATAACAAAACTATGCGTAAATAACCTCATACTGATGCATTTTTTCTAAAATTTCTTGATCAAAACCCAAATAGAACCTACATGTCTAATTTGAACAAAATCCTTTCGAAAATAACAAAAACATACAAACATAACCTCAAAAATGATTTTTTTTTTAATTTCTTGACCAAATACCAGAATGAACCTACATATATACCTAACTTGAACAAAATCCTTCGCGAAAAATAACAAAACAATGCAAATATATCCTCACTAGGTACTTGATTTTTCGTTTTTTTTTTAATCAAATCGCAAAAGAAACTACGGTGTGTCCACTCTGAAGTCGCCCACCCTGTATTAGATATCGATGATTTTTTGTTCAGAACACACATTCTGGGATCTTATCAACATCTTATTAATTGGAACGTATATACATGAAGACTCAGTGAGCAGATATAGCAGAGCAGAAATAACCAAAACAGTAACATTTTTTTTTTTTTGAAAATGTGAACAGGGAGGTTTTTGGTCATTCTGATTGAGATTCCGTTGTCAGTTTTTTTCTAAAAAATCCCCTAATACGATTTTCTGAAATTTGACCCACTTCGAACCCCGCATAATCACCCAAAAGTACGTCCCTGGAACTGATTTGGTATAATGTTCAAAAAGTGTTTGACGAAACCCAAAAAAAAAAAAAAAATTATAAACGGTTAATAAAAAAATATGTTGCAGGGCTGGGACACTTCAGAGTGGACACCCTGTTTATAATATTATCATCTAATTTGAACAAAATCATTTGGAAAATAACAAAAACTATGCAAACATAACCTCACTAATGCATTTTTTTTCAAATTTCTTGAACAAATCTCAAATTGAACCTTATAACCTCACCAAATATATATATTTTTTAATTCCTTGATCAAAACCTAAATAGAACCTACAATACCTATATGATTTGAACAAAATCTTTTGGAAAATAGCGAGACTATGAAAACATATCACCATGTACTTTGTAATTTTAGGGATAAAAGGAGTCAGCGAAACAGGAGCTCACAAAGTCAAATACACATAGTATAAAAATACTTCCGATCCATCTGATTGCTGCCGAACAGCGTAGAAGGGCCACCAACAAAATTTTTATGGAATTCCGACTCCGAAGTCGGAATTCTGACTCCAAGTCTGACTCTATAAACTCGGAATTCTGACTTCGATTCGAAGTCGGAATTTTATAAACATTTTCTTGGTGGCCCTTCTACGCTTTCGTAAAATGGTTTACAGTTTTTCATCGTAACTTTTCGAGAGCTTTTCTGTCATTTGAATAGAAGGTGAAGGTACCTACTGTCAACTGTCAATTGTTTTGTCACATTTTCGCATTTTTTGAGAAGAATTATTGATCTAATGTCCTTGGATAGCTCTAGAAAACTTAAGACTAGAAGGTGCAGACCGGTTTTTTCTTTCTCAAACCGTTTGAGTTTTATAGCATTTATATCAAAGATGCAAAAATATCAATTTTTATAAAACGCGATAACTCGAAAACGGCAAAATTAAGGAACAGATTTGAATATATCATATCAAACAATCCTCATATACCAAATTTTATCAAAATAGCTAGATTCTTTCAAAAGTCATTTAAAAAAAATCAAAAATTGAAACTTAATAACTTTGAAACTTAACTCATTGACTTTAAATACTATAGACTGGGCATCCCATTCATCAAATGGTATTAGTCTTGACGCCAACATCACAATAAGTGCGAAAGAGACAACACTATGAGTGGAAAGAGATAAAACGAGGAATCCGAACCCATCGGGCAACACCGCATGAGAACATGTGATTCTTATAATACGTACGTCCGAACTCGATTTTCATCTGGAACAGCGGCAGCACATTTCGAGTTTCTACCGTTTTGCATGAAAAATATAAATGAATATTAATTTGGGTAGGCACCTATGTCGTTATTGTTATATGACAGTATATCACATTTTTGACTTTCTGAATCAATAAAAATTGAAATTTTCATAACATTAAAAATTAAATCTCCTGCTGTTCTTCCGACAATAATGAATTACGGTTCCGAATAAAATGACAACCAAAATACAAAATATATTTCGCCTTTCTTACATAACTCTAAGGCCATTTTACTCAATTTGCCATATGATTTTTGTTTTTGGAGACGGGAAACTGTATGGTCTGCCGGTGGGTCATGATTGGCAAGCTTCCCGGTTTTAAATATTTGATTCCATCAATGTCACGTAAATAGTCTTGTGGGTTAAAATGGGCCGAACACAAAAAGGGAGGTTTGATTCGAAGTCGGTCCTCGTCAATCCTCACCAGAGAACACCAAATATTTCGCAGCTCTTCATTTTTTGGAAATCTAAAATTGGATAACAAGAAAAAAATATAAAAAATAGGAAACAGCAACGTTTTACTTTTCTTGTTTCTAATACATAAGTATATGTACAGGCGAAAAGTATTATAAATAAATGGCCAAAAAACTATTTTTAACTATACCAAAATGATTATCAGTGCTGGAAAGTGAGTGGAGATAAATTCAAAGAAATATGGTGCAGGAGTCATACTAAACAAAGACCGCAAATATTGGTATACCTGCAAATTGAAGCAGGTAAGCAATATTGTTTATTGGTCTATTCTTCTTTAAATTAATGTCTAGACATAAATTTAATTTTGTATGTTTAGACATAAATTTGGCCCAAAAACATTCATGTCTAGATATACATTCAAGGAAGTATGGGCAAATAAACAATACATAATGCGTAGGTACACTGCTTCAATTTGCAAGTACCAATATTTGCAGTCTCTATTCACTTTTCGCATTCTCCAGAAAATTAAACATTTTTTATATATCCTATACCTACCTTAAAAACAAAATTGCCATTTTTTGGCACGTTTTAAAATGTAAAGGTTTATTCGGAAGCCTTGGGAACAGGGTAAATATCTATTTTCAACCATTGAACTTTTATTTAAAACTTTTTTCCAAACGTCAAATTAAAAAGTGAATTGCGGGGTCCATTTAGCTGTGCCCTGTACAAGGTTTTTTTATATATCAATTTAGACCCCCTTTATCTTTTTTATTTGACGTTTTTGCAAATTGTTGGAAAAACTATATTTCGCTTTTACAGGAAGAAAGACTGGGCGTCGTCAAAATTTTTAATTCCAATTGAAAGGTACAGGCAAAGAGGGCGATATGTCAAAAAGTTAATTTCGAGATAAACGCGAGGTTTTAAGAGCTCTAAAAAGTGATTATAATAATAATAATGGTAAAAGTAAGCATTCTTACTGAAGACTTCAACCTTATTGTAATAAAAAAAACGAAAATAAGACAGTTGAGGAAGTATCCAATAAATTATTCATCTTTACTTTGTATGAAATAATCGAGGAAATAATGGAATAGGTATTCAAGTAATATGAATATCCTTTCTTATTTGAGAACAATCGGTTCCTATTGCATAAAACACTACCATTCAGGCTTTTTTCCAAATCAGTTTCATTTTTTCGTTGTTACCTATTCACGAATAAAAACAAACATTTAAACTTCCTGAAGATTGAAAAATCCTCATTTTCATGAATGAAATACCTATGATGATGCCTACACTCTACACCACTGGATCCCTCTCCAGTCAATGCTCAATGCAAATTTGACACTTACCTGTGAATGGTGATTTCTGGATCCGAATGGTCCAGTTTTTGACACAGCAAGCACAATCTATTTGTGAAAAATGGTAAGATTGTGACTTTATTTGTGAAAAATGGTAAAAGTCACAATACAACACTTCACAAGCACGAAAGTGGAAGTTTTCAAGTTGAAACCCCATGGCATCACCGCACTACCTTCAAAATCGAAACCAGCTGTTTAAAGGCAGCGTTGCCGTGTACTAGGACTAATATTTACTATGTATCGCCTGTATCCAATGCACAAAAAATCATTATTTAATGAATGTTAGTAATTAAGCTTTGAGTAGCACAAAAATGTTTTACATTATTTATGATATGAAATGATATCATCATTAGACACTATCACCGTTCAACATTGAGTTGATTCACACGAAATCATGGTTGTAAATGTGTCAGATTATGCGATAATCTAGAATAGTGAACCTTGATGCACCTTCTTGAAAAATGAACAATACTCAATCCTCCTTAATTTTCATTGTATCATGTCTTATCAATCAATTTCGTACACAGAGGAATTTTCATTGATGAAGATTTGCCCAAATCGGCAACCGCGTCCAAAGCAGGTCAGTTTTCGGCGACGCAGATAGATATAACTCGACAAGGATAGCGATACAGTGAATTTCTCAAGACATACTCCCAAAATTGGATGATGGTGCCATTATTTTTGAAGGTTTCTTTCTCTAAAGCCTTATAAAACTCAATGACTTTGACACCATGTATCTCTGTTAAACTGTTAATATCAACTTTTGAACTGGACAGACTGCATGGGGTCCATGGCAATATTTTTTGAGACACCCTGTACCCTGTTAATTGTTTACTACTTACTTACCGGTGGAATGATAAATTTGCATGTAATTTTGCTAGTTAGCTATACACTACACAATACACACTTGTTCCGCTTGTACGACATTGCATGTTTTGTCAACGGAACACTTAAAATTAATAGGTAGGTAACACAATTCGTTTCACCATAATTTCGATGAGGATTTCATTCCCAGATATTTTAAAAAATCGCCGTAACCTCACTAAGCTGAAGCGGATTTAGAGCTCTCGGTGTTGCCATATTTTGTCACGAATTTCACCAAACATCTAAAGGGTTTTCCAATAAGAGGTGCGCACTTCAAATCTCGATTGAGGTTGAAAAGGTGTAAAAGCGTTCCAGACGAAACTCAAACATAGTATTTACATTTTCATATCTGAATACGGTCCTGTAGTTGAACACAGCTTAACAGTTCGAATGCGCCAAGTCAGGCTGGCAACCTAGATTAAGTTCGAAAAGTCCACATCTTGACATATGAGATGTTCAGTCAGGTGACAAACGATTTCATTTGCAAATCGTCTATCACATGACCGAACATCTCATATGTCAAGATGTGGACTATTCGAACTTAGCATCTAATAAAATAGTTACTAGCCTAGTTTACACCGACAACTTGGTCCGCGGACCAAGTACTAAATTCGAACTATATCAGAACCAAATATTTGGTTCGAATGGTGTAAACAGTTGCGGACTAAGCTGGTCCGCTCTTGGTTCAGTACTTGCCAGCAGGTGTACCGAACTAAATTTGGTTCGATCTCGATCGAAATTTTGAGGTTATGTTGATTGTTATTATTGTGAAGTGTGTTGGTTCTGAGTTTCTAAGGCAATCTGAGCGTACTTACTTATGTTTTTTATTGGTTACGAATTGTGTTGATAAATAATTTCGACTTGTTTTTGACATTTGACGAATTGCGCGCGTACTCATTTAGTTCACGCGTTGCCAGACTGTGTAAACGGGCGAGAAGCAAGCATTGGTCCTACCGTACTATCCCCACCCACTTGGTCCTATCGGACCGAACTAAACGAGTTATCGGTGTAAACTAGGCTACTAATGATTGCTTGCTGCTTGTCATTTTCCGTTCTTATAAAAAATAGACTTTACCCAATATTTGCGGTCTTTGTTTAGTTTGACCGTTCCGGTGGCCCATACTTCTCTGAATTTATCTCTACCCAGACAGCACGAGATATTCTTAGAATATCTTATATTTATCCAGCAGAGGACATGAATGTTCCACATCCCTCATGGAATAGGTATTCTGGGATCATCATAAATCTATAAACAATGGATATTATTCAAAAAAAAACATTCCAGAATTGTTCCAAAATGAATATTCGGAGAATCATATCCATAGAGTAAATGTTTTATGTTTACTTATTAGATTCAAAATAGATTGAGAAACTAGAGGTATGAGTATTTGGAATTTGGATGTTGGTTTTTATTTAATATGAAATCAGAAATATGAATGATGAATGTTCTTGAATTTATTCGTTTTCACAGATCAAGGTTTTCACTTGTCACAACCAAACTTAATTCGAACTTCGAAACAAGTATTACCTATAATACCTATAATTACCAAGGTACTTTTTGCTTAAAACGAGAACAATCGATGAGATATTTGCAAATACATTAAAAAACTATCCAATCTAAGTATCATTCCTCATTCCTTAAACATGGGGCTATATTTAAATGGTAATCAGCACCATAACTGAAATAAAAATAAATCGAAAATGTGGAAAAAGACCTGGACCTGGCACACAAAAACCTTCTCACGTGATCATCAGGCACCTTAACGGAATAGAAATCACATGGTAAAAATCTATGATCTGTCATTTTTGTGACAGCGGTCATGTCACATTCCTCATTCATATGCGCTTTCGAAAACAGTGATCAGATCACTCCATCATCCGCTGCCATCTTCTTTCTCTTTTTATAAACGTGAAATAAAAAGAAATGAGAATACGACAGCTGACGTAAGCATCTTCATTTATCATCTTTCATTATTCATTTTGTCCATAGATAAAATTATTATTAATTATTAAAAACATAGATTAATTTATTATTTTCTCTATGATTTTGTCGTGGTTTTGGTCATTGATTAATGACTGATTGATTAACTCCCGTCTCGACGCAGCCTGGGACAAGCTTGATAATGGGCGCTTCACGATAGGAGATTTCCTTAGGCAAGTTTATCACTTTGGCGTGTGGGTATGACAATATTAGAACGAATCATTTTTTTTATAGGCAAGCAGTCCACTTCGTCGCGAATTTGGGTGAATTTCTTAATGATCACAATGAGGATGAGCCTCGAGAAGCTGACCCTCTAGAAGCTGATCCTCTAGAAGCTGACCCCCTAGAGGCTGACCCTCTAGAAGCTGACCCTCTAGTGGCACCCTCCAGAAGCTGACCCTCTAGAAGCTAATCCTCCACAAGTTGAAGTTCCAGAAGGTTTACCTGTTCCCCATCCTCAACCTTTACCATACCAGAACGAACCGCCCCCACTGGTTTTCTTTCAGCATCCTCGACAGCACGCTCCACTCTCTCTTCGGCCAAATGTTTTACAAATTGACCATCCTCCTTTGATTTTCTACAATACTCTTCAAAACCCACCTTCCTCTAACTTTCCCCAAAACCTACCCTCACTTGAGCACCCTCCAAATTCACCTCCACCCAACTTCATTCAAAACCCACCTTCCCCTAACTTTCCCCAGAACTTCGCCCCTCCCCTGACCACCCTTCAAACTCACCTCCACCCAACTTTATTCAAAACCCACCTTCCCCTAACTTTCCCCAAAGCTACCCCTCCCCTAACCACCCTCCAATAAACTCACCTCCACCCAACTTCATCCAGAACCCACGTTCCCTTAACTTTCCGCAAAACTTACCTTCCCCTGACCATTCTCCAAACTCACCTCCAGCCAACTTGTTCCAGAATCCACCTTCGCCTATCCAAAGAGACGAGATGTTTGCGCAAATGGAAAAAAGATGGGATGCGATATTTAGAGAAAACGATAACCTCCATGTCCAGCGTCGTACGTGTACGTGTATCACTAATCATTGCACTTTTTTCAAGGACACATCGAGAGAATTAATATTTATTTTTTGTAGGGTTCTTTTCCAATGTTTTTTATTATTTTTTATATAAGATAAGTAAGTCACCCTTACTACTTGTATTGTATTATTACAGATAGGAGTTTGGGACGCCTCACTAAAACATGATTTTCATGTATGCATGGTAGATTTCTAGATGGTTTTGTGTTTGTGCATTTGTTTGTTTATTGGCTATAGCGTTTTTATTGCTTACTATTGGTAATTCAGATGAAGACTTTTATGGATTGTGCTATCTGCATGTTTTTAGTCTCGCTTGAGTCAAGTTAAGGAGATGATACTGTATTGATACTTATTAATAAATATCAGGTTGGGTACCCACAATTCCGGCAGTGGAATTCGACGAAAATTCCATGTCACCCGTGCTCCGATGCAACATCTGCTATGTTGCGAAAATTCAATACTTTATGGCAGATTGTGGCCACACATTTTGTAGAAATTGCACTGACACCTTATTTAATGCCCAAGATGCTAGATGTGGTATTTGCAGATCGGAGTTGCGGGGAAATCCTTACCCTCTATTTTTAAATTAGCATGTTTTGTGATCTTGTTAGTTTGACGATTTTTAATATTATTTGTATTCCATACTTTTCTACGGTTTTTTGCTAAGAAATAAATACTTTGCTTGATAGTCAGAAGTCTGGTTGTGACAAAGATTTTTTTTTGCAAGAAACAATAGAAAAGGAACAATCAATATTCAATTGAATGGGTTTAAGTTGTAATATATTTTTATTTGATGTTATCGTTTCTGATATGTACTTTGCTATTGTTCTGTTTTCTATTGTTTTTTTATTTAGAGAAAATATATTTTTTGGGATTACGTATTTTTGTAAATGTTTTTCCTTTGCAAAAAAATAGAAAATCGAACGAAGAAAACGGTTAATGTGACATGCGAAAAGCTCAAGAATACACTTCACGTCAGAAATATTATTGTGCATACAATAAATAGCGGGTATACGAATCACTATTTGGTTGGTTGCTTCAAGTGTACATTCTGGAAATATAATTAAAATTTTCATGTTGTAAATTTTTGTTTCATTTCAACTATGTCAAAACAGTTTTGTACCTGGAAAGACAAAATACAAACAAATTATCAATCAATTTTTGAATTTTTTGCTGCTTTGCCCTGAGATTCGTAGTTTTTGTATTGCATAATAAGAACCAATTTTTATGCGATTCTCATCATGTGACGAGAAACCTCTCAATATATTTTCAAAATAGATAGACGCGCATAAAATGAATGTTCCTTGCCCCTGAGGGCAAGAAACATCCATCCCTGATAATCCATCAGTCACCCCCCAACCATTTTCATTCCCATTGATGGGCATCATAACCCTAGTTATTTTTCCCAAAAGTAGTCATTCTCTTGTGTTCTCAGTTGCAATTATAATATGATGAAGCCTAAGAAATGTTATTCAGCAATCCACCCTGAAAACTTTCAATGCAATTTAGTGGCGTTTTGTTACACGACGGTGGTGGTGGACGATGTTCGAAGCTCAGTAGTCAGATTAGCAATTTTTTGAAAATTACAGCAAATCACTCTCAAAACATCCCAGTAAAAATTTTGCAATAAACAGAAGTGTATTTTTTTAAATGTAATTGATTGATATGAGTACATCAAAGCCTAATCTACAGACTGCATTGAAAACACACTGCTTATTACCATTTTATAAGATATGTCTTATCATAATATCTTAGAATTATCACGTTTTATGATACCTAAATAAATTAACACACGTGAATTTGGAAAGGTCTTCTGAGATTGATCATTGCAGTAATTGCTCAGTCCTGCTCACTTTTTGTGAGTTTTCAATCATGGATAACACGAACTGAATCAGTTTTTCAAAAAATAATTATTTTATTTCTGCAACACTCGAGACTAGAGGCCTCTGAAATAAGTATATTATACCTACCTATAGATATTTTGTTTTATTTTTTGCCAGATATGCACATTCGTGTTCAGGGGGACGATATTATACCAATTTGCAATTTCCTTTAGATAAAAAGCCAGAGTCCACCCATTATTTTCGAAAGGATTAATGTCGAACGGAAAAGACAGGTATAAACAAATATAGAACGTATTTTTCTAGAAAGAATTAATATCGAAAGGATATATTCCGCGCGGATTTTGCACGAACCGGAAAATTATCGAAAAGTGGAGGGGAATGTTTTGTGATGGAATGTTTGGAATGTCTAAGCTGCCTAACATGGTTGCCATAAAAGCATGTCTCTACACTAAAGTTCAGAGGAGAAATTTTGATCCGGCGACGTTTGGCTGACGCAGAGTGTCGCAAGACTCAAGAACCGCTGTCGCTGGACTGATTTTTATGATTTTTGAATAATGGATTTGTCTCTTCCTCGAAAGGTAGAATAACTATTGAAGCATCGGAAAAATTTCATAACAAGACAAAATTATGGGAAAATTCATTTAAAACGACATTATTGACTATAAGGTGGAATGAAATTCGCTGGGTCAGCTAGTTAATATTTAAGAATTTCTGAGTGCATGATTAATATATTAACTTTATCCGACGAAGGTATTATTTAACAAACGGTTGGCCGTATGAAATTTACATCTGAAGTACAAACAATATTTTGTTGTATGACTGAAATTGATGACCAAGCATTTTTTGTACTATTTTTGTTTCTTCATTTTCAAGATTCTTTTGCTGATGTCACTGTCAAGCGACTCTAGTCAAATGTATTTATTATTTTTTTGTTATTGTTATTCATAGTTGGAAACTACATATTTGCCATATACCTACGTAATCTGTGATTATTGGTCAATATCCAATTTATTTGTCTCAAATTCACCAATCATATGACGATTCCGACTGGCTCATCTTAACTCGCACACTCTGTGGTCGTACATTTGGTTCGCTCCAGAGTATAAAAATCACGCACTACCTAGGAGTCAGTGCAAAATTTTCAACGAGCAATAGCAAAGTAGTACTGCGCCGAAAGTGGATTGACTTTTCTGTCAAATTCGACAGGTGAGCTATGAACTCAGTAGTTCTTTATAGCTTTTCTCCACTGGATCAGTTTCCTTTTTGTCAACAACGTTGAGTGCAATATAACTACATTAGCCTAGTTTACATCGATAACTCGTTTAGTTCGGTCCGATAGGACCAAGCTGGTGGGGATAGTACGGTAGGACCAATGCTTGCTTCCTGCCCGTTTACACCGTCTTGCAACGCGTGAACTAAATGTGTACGCCCGCAATTCGTCAAATGTCAAAAACAAGTCGAAATTATTCATCAACACAATTTGTAACCAAAAAAAATATGAGTAAGTACGGATTGCCTTAGAAACTCAGAACCAACACAATTCACAATAATAACCTCAAAATTTTGATCCAGATCGAACCAAATTTAGTTCGGTACACTTGCTGGCGAGTACCGAACCAAGAGCGGACCAGCTTAGTCCGCAACTGTTCACACTATTCGAACCAAATATTTGGTTCGGATATAGTCCGAATTTGGTACTTGGTCCGCGGACCAAGTTGTCGGTATAAGCTAGGCTATTATTTGTCAACCGTCTGATGAAACTTATTAACTCATTAGAAACTCTGATAAAGTCCATGATACTAAAACACAAAAGATAAACTCACTAGTCGAACGAGTTTCGAACTGAACTGCGCATCAAGCAATCCGGTGACCCAATGAGCAATTTGCACATTTTTTTGAAATATGATAAAAGAAAAGGATTAGTAAGTACTGATGCCATTGATGTTTAAAAAATCAACCTACGACCTCTAATTATGTAGTAATCACCGATTAAAGAGCGCCAATGAACATCCACTACGTCACAGAATACACTATCTATCTCCGTCTGACGTATTGACTGAGATGACTCTCTCTCTCTCTCTCTCTCTCTCTCGGGTGGATAATATAGCCCCACCCCTTTTGCGATCATGCATTGAAAATCGCGTCTTCTTTTTCATTTATCAAGTATATTTTTGGGTATTTCGGAAAACTTTTTCGCCGGTGACTTTCAAATAATACGTATTTAAAATTTCAAGTCATTTGAAAATGTATGCAAATAGGCCCCTTGCACGTATTTTTTTTATTGCATCTAAATGATCAATTGGACTTGAAAAGTATTCGTACAATTCTTTTTTTGCATACGAAAAATATTAACGTCGCAATAAATAACTTAAGTTCAAACTGGCAAAATACCCGCGAAAACGGCGAGTGACGCCTAAGTTGCGTTCCGGGTTAGAGTGGGAGGTTTTTTCATCAGCGGATTGCTGACGTCAGGTGTGTCTTCCAGGGCCGGATTTTTCCTTGTACAGTTTTTGTGCATTATGTTTTTCTTGGAAACTGGTTATTATTATTGGTATGTGTTTTGTGGTTTGTGTTTGATTTTGAGTCGAGTTTTATAATGGTTTTTCATTATTGTATCGTGCCAGATTGTGAAAATACAATAATTGAATAAAAAGAAAATTAATTCAATTTGTTTATGCGAACTTTTTTTTTCGTTTTATTTTGTCTTTGCATCTATTTTTGAAGCGAAACTTCTTTTGCGGCGTTCTGATATTTTGTCGGCAATGGGGAGTGAACTGCAAAATATGAAACGCACATGTAACGATGTAACGGTAACGCTTTCAGAGAGCATAGTTTGTTATTTTTCAGAGGATTTTGTTCAAATTAGGTATGTAGGTTCTAGTTTCGAATTTGATCAAGAAATGTAACAAAAATAACTTTGTGAGGTTATGTTTACATGGTTTTGCTATTTTCCAAAGGATTTTGTTTATATTGGGTATGTAGGTTCTATTTTTCTTCCATAGTCAGGTCATGTTTGCATAATCTTGTTATTTTCCAAAGGATTTTGATCAAATTAGGTATGTAGGTTCTATTTGGGATCTGATTAAGGAATTTCAAAAAAATACATAGGTAGTCAAGTTATGTTTGCATAGTTTTATATTTGTCAAAGGATTTTGTCCAAATCAGGTATGTAGGCTCTATTTGGGATTTGATCAAAAAATTTAAAAAAAAATAACTTGATGAGGTTATGTTTACATAGTTTTGTTATTTTCCAGAGAATTTTAATCAAATTAGGAATTAGGTATGTAGGTTCTATTTGAGATCTGATTAAGGAATTTAAAAAAATACATAGGTAGTTAGGGTATGTTTGCATAGTTTTATATTTGTCAAAGGATCTTGTCCAAATTAGGTATGTAGGCTCTATTTGGGATTTGATCAAAAAAAATAAAAATAAAATAACTTAGTGAGGTTATGTTTACATAGTTTTGTTATTTTCCAAAGGATTTTATTCAAATTAGTCATGTAGGTTCTATTTGGGATCTGATTAAGGAATTAAAAAAAATATATAGGTAGTTAGGTTATGTTTGCATAGTTTTGTTATTTTCCAAAGGATTATGTTCAAATCAGGTATATAGGTTCTATTTGGAATTTCATCAAAAAAATTGAAAGAATATTTAATAGTGGAGGAAGAAGTTTCACTTCTGCCACGTGTACGATGCTGCACATCATTTTTTCCTTTTTGTATTTAGAATTAAGATTATTCAACTATTGATGTGTAAATGACCCTGCTCTTGAGTCTGTTTTTCTTTTAAATAAAGAAACTCTTTTTCTTCTTCTTTTTATAAAAAATATAACTTACCTTTATTTTGAAGCGGACGACAAAATCGAAATGCAAAAGTTTGATGTGCGTGGCGTGATTTACAGATTATTGGTTACAGATAACGGACAATCTCTATTTTATTCATTTGACAAGATTGATATTGGGTGTAAAATTCAGGCAAGTCAATGAAAAAAAATAATTCACTTATTTTTCTCCAATATAGGTATTATTTTGCCTTAATTCATTGTTTCCCAGATATCGGCGTTTCAAGTGATAACTGATAACAATGCGACATTCTCATCTGTCACTACTGGTTGAGAAATGCAGACCGTTCTCATATATTGGAGATTGAAATATTTTTCAACTTCAATTGAAACGAAAATTATAAATATTCATGTGAATAGTACTTCGTATCCTTGATGATTTAATTAACAAAACAAAATATTTGAGGACGTTCTGCATTTCTCAAGACAGTAGTGACAGCTGCTGAGAATGTCAAAACGTCAATTGAGTGTCATTTTGGAAAATAATACTGGCCCAAAATTTAAAAATTGGAACGAAACAGCGACCTCAAAGGTTCCTTCAGGGTGTAATAAGGATGTGAAGACCTTTAAAATGAGGTATCACTCGACTCCCCTTTCCTTTGAAATCCCTGTATATCATTGGTTTCGATATCACAATAAAAACTTGGCAGGTAGCCCTACAACATATTCTTTGGTTCACTTCGATAAGATATTAAATATGACGAGCAAGACAGGTTTAAAACGTGGACAAGATAAATTGACCACACTGTACCATGTACACTAGGTTCCCTTTAGTTGAGAATGTGTTTTGACTTTTGACACACAGCACAATTATTATTATATTGATCATCCATCTTATTTTGCGAAATTTTATCCCTAAGGGGGTGGGGGTAGGAAAAATCATATATTGATGAAAAATTATGTATTTTGGGTCACATCAACTTGAAACTTCATATAAATAATCTTGAATGAAATTGATTAAACACATGTTTCGTTATTTTTTGAAATTCAACCCCTGAGGAGGTCAAAGTCGGGCTCAAAGGAGATGAGGTGAGAAAAATCATTAATTGATAAAAGATTATGTATTTTTGAAACGTCGTAAAAATAATCTCAAATGAAATTAAATAGATATTTGTTACGTTATTTTGCGAAATTCTGCCCCTAAGGGGGTCAAATGCCGACTAAAAAGAGTGAGTGGAAAAAATCGTTAATTGATGAAAGATTATGTATTATTGTTAACATCATGTTGAAACTTCATATTACAATCGTGCGGTGACAAAATATCCAATAGCTATTTACCTAACAAGTGCGGAAAAACATTTTCCGCAAGTGTTAGGTACAATAGTTTTTCTACAGACGTGCGGAAATAAGGATATAATTCGTAATTTAAAAGTTTCTGATGCAACTAATGACAAATAAATGATAATGAATGTCGAAATGTGTAACCAAGCGACCATAGTTACCTGGAAACGTGGTTGCTGTTTGCTTATGATATTGTCAATTTTTCCGCACTGGTGCGGGAAATCTGATTTTCCACACGGATATCGGTGCGGAAAATTGAATTTTCCGCACGGCTGTAGGAAAAAGAAGTTTACAATAAATAAAAATAGGTCTCTGACATTTTGCCGTCCTCGACAGAATTAACGAGTGAACGTTGGTAAAGTAACATAATAAAATTATAGCACGCTGCTAACAGCAACATGCGCTAATACAATTTTTACAGCACGACGAGCGGTAATATGCATAGATAAAAAATGTAATATGGTACAACACGCAGAATCGTGCGCTATATATTAGTTATCGCACGGTTGTAGATAGAAGCTGTTTTCAAAACGTCATGAAAGTATTAAAATAATGAAAAGTGATAAGTTTTTTTGGTTTTTTTGGAGCTCATATCATGTCAAACAGAAAAATAACTTCGTAAAATGAACAAAATGAATGTTCTTATGAAATTTGGTATCCATATAGTAGGGGTGCGAACATAAGTAGCGAATCCACTCTGGATACTTTTGTTTCGCAACAATGTATCACATCATAAAGGCAGCGCGTGATTTCTGTCTAGATTTCCAATATGCTACGTTGGTGCACAATAAAAAAAATCGTGAACACCGATATACACACGATTTTTGTTTGTTGCCTACATGTTTCGAGAGAAACGAAACGTACCTATTTGTTTTGCTGTACCGATGATGTTGTGGTGCAACAAGAACAAATTGAAAATGAAGACGTGGTCAGGAGATGAATCTTTAAAATTATCAGCTGGCTGAGTATACGAAGTGAGACCTACTTATATCGTGAGATGAAAAAAGTTCAAAGAGTGTGCACGCTGAGCGCTCTAATCGAGACTAGAGTAAATTTCAAACCGGCGAGAAAAAAGAGGAAGAGTGGAGTTGACTTGATTGTTGGTTTTATTTTCATGGATAGAAATAGGTTGGTGCAATCGGCCGTAGGGATCCTAGAAGAAAAATGACAACAGTGTCGATATGTCATGTAGAATCCAATTGACTCAATTGTCCTCGTGTCCAGTGTCATGCGTAACATAACCTCACACTTATGTCACTCTCTTCTTAATAGAAAACAATAGAGAAGATAAACAATAAACAATGGTCAAGTTGATTAAAGTTAATCTAGCTAGTTACCCAGTTACCTATGATGGTAAAAGATTTAATACATGATACCTACATGAAATAAAGCATTGATGGTGGGTACGGTTGCCATGGTTATTTTATTTAGTTTTTACAAAATATTTTCGAAAATTCTACCCACATTCTATCGTTATTAGGTGTTCATGCAAACGTTGCATCTTTTCAAAACTGAATTAGTTGCCTTTCTCAGAGATTGGCCATTGATTCATCTGATTCTATTGTAGAATAAGTTTTTTTTTGTTCATAGACGAGGTCGATGCCCGCAAATGTTGCAATAATTAAATGGGGTGCAGACATTCTATATTATGCATTTTGTCCTTTGTCGAAAATACAAACAGTTTGTTTAACAGTGTTTTTAAATATTCAAGGACAAGATCAATACTGGATTTTTTTCATGTAGGTGAAACATGCATGTTTTTTCATCCATTTTTTCTGAACATAACAATTTTTTGGTTAATCTTTGGCTGTTTTTCTTTATTTGTCAGCAAAATCCAAAAATGGACATTTAGAAATTCTGCTCCTCAAGTAGTATATTATTTAATTTTCGAAATCGATTCTAATTCCAACAAAGTACATTTCCTCGATATTGTGTGATATAGCAATATTATTTAGTTCCAACGAACGGAATAAAGTGCTGACAAGGAAGAATTGAAGTCAATGTAGAAAATCATAATCCCGGGAGTCAGTTGAGAACCCGGGTGTCGGAAGGTCGCCCTAAACTAAAACTGTGGGCATTCGAGTGTAAGAAAATGTGCCAATTGAAGACAGTTATGTAAATACAATAATTATTTATATTCTCCAGGAAACCGCAATTGATTGTTTAGGCCCAAATCAATGTTTTGATCATTTTTTATATTGTCATTCATTTAATGTTCTTTGATTTTTGCTTCATGATATCAATAGAAAGTCAACGTTAACAAGTATTTCTTTTATCACCTCGACCCCAAATCGCACTTCCCCCGGTGTGACAATATCTAAACAAGCTGAATATGCATGCTGACAAGGCACTGCCCTCACACGGGTCAAGAACCATACAGAATATTATTGACACCGATACCTATAACATCATCTAGAGATGGGAAGTATAAAGTATATCGTCGTCCCTTGGCTATCGTACTGTGGTCAATATACGATATTTCGGCTTGATGGCTTTCCTTTCTAATCAACCCAGGCTTAATCGAAGATCAGTAAGCCTCATCCATCTTCATACATTACAATGGTTTTGTTCCATAGATAACTAGATCAACTACGTTGAGATAAAACATAAATCAGAAAAAAATGCCCATGAAAACTTTGTTTTTAAAAATAACCCTATTATACGATATATCGTTAGAATCGTCATAAAATTCTCTATTAAATAAGGATAAAATTGGCATCCATTTTTTCCGATTTTCTTCAGTTTGCAGTAAAAAAATCGATTTAATTTTTCATGCAAGTTCCCCATTGTCTATGAACCTTCTTTAAATTTATAAAAAGAATAAAATTTTCCTGGAAATGTATTGGCTTGGAAGTGTTTATCGAAAACTGAAATAAGTCGAGAATGTCGAGGTTTTTAGGACACCAGATAAGTGCATAGTGTCCCAAGAACCTCGAAATTCTTCAACTTCGGCGACACGCTCACACTGTGGAATTATTACCAATTCGGTTTGAACGTGCCGTTCGGCAGTATTTTCGCTGATCCTTAATGAGTTGGATTATGACAGTAAATCACTTGATTGGGTAACACTGACAACTGCGCTGTTCCGAAAAATTTCGAGAAGTCTTCTTTTCCGTCGGTCTGCAGTGTCCTCAGATTGACTGTTTGGTCTGGGCTGCAACAATGGTTATGTCATGCCGACCGGACTGTTTCCGCATAATGTAGATACACCTTGAAGGCTTTTGATGCAGGGGTTACAAAAAAAAACTTACTGCCTTCCGTAAATTATTTATTTTATTTTCTTTATTTATTCAAGTGTTTTTAATTCCAACAAAAACAATTCGTATATACCTAATTATTATCAACGTAACAAGGTGGCAGCTACAATAACTTATATAACTAGGTACTCATCACAAAAAATGATTATATTAACATAATGAAACTTTTTATTAAGTAAGAACCAAGCAGTAGGGAGCATATTCTGGATAAATTTCAGACCCAATTTAATTCATGATACACCCAAGTACCTACATATATACTACATCAGAACTATCTAATTATATGCTGCTGACACTTAAATTTATACATACTTCAGCCCGCAAAATTTCGATCATTTGCTTAAGACTTCACAATTATCAAAACCTTTTGAGTACTTCAATAGGTGACAAATAAAAATTAATATAAGCAAAACGGAGGCTATTTTAGTTACAGACAAAATTAGACTGAAACACCTCCCTAACTTGAAATTAACAATTCGAAACCAAAATATTGAGGTGTCATTACTTATCATAGATTACCCTGTAGACTCAACGAAGGAATTTGGGATATAGATAAGTTTGCCTAGATCGCCTTATTTTGGGTTGAGGAATTTGTGGTTAATGTTGTACAGACATTTTAGGGACACCCTGTCTAGAAAAAACAAAAATAAAACTTCAACACCCTGTAGCTCGTTTGTAATGAAGCATTTTCAGACATAGGTATGTTTATAGGAAATTTTCTTCTTATTTTTAAGCAGGATCACAGTGTAAAAATAGAATCTCCAAGATTGGTTTTAAAAGTCTTAAATTCTAATAATGAAAAATTGGTTCTTCTGCCCAAACATAATTTTATAGGTAATAGAATTATTGTAGGTACCTTGAGGCTTTGAGGCTTGTTGTAAAAGCGTTTTTGCCATTTGCAGTTCAGCATATTATATGTCATTGTGTCTTCCAGCAAGTTATAATTTATATGGATACAACCTTCCATAAAACTGACAAATCAATTTGTGAGGGTATATTCCATGGTATATTCTTTGAATCCTAATTATTGTGTAGTGTTCCACCTACTTTTTCAGTTTTCTTATGATTTGTCTGACACGTACCCTTTATGCTGTGAATTTCACCACCAATTTTATTTATTAAATTAATGAAGGCACTAGAGTTCAATACCTACGTCTGTAATCGCTGTTGTTGCTACATAAAGTATTTTTCATGTAATCACTCGTTCTTCTGCTTCTACATATTGCTATTGCATAATCACACTCAATGTTTAAATTATTTTTCCACAATAATTCATACTATTGCAGGTACCCCTACTACCTGGAAATTAGAAAGTTAGAGTAGTTCAACATTAATTGCGTGTTTATAGAACTTTATATGAGTTTCAGTCAATTCATGAGTTCAACAGATTGAATATTGAAATTATTGAATGTAAACCTTGCTACGTTGCATAAAAATGATATTATCTGTAAATAATAATAAGTAAGGTTAACATACATTCAAATTAATTTCGAAGTGGAACTGTCAAATTTTCACTTGCCAAATGAGAATCGTATGGTACCATCTACGAAATTATGTTCAAAGTAACGCTTACGCCAAATACATTGTAGATGGTACCATGTGATTCCCATTTGGCAAGCAAAAATTTGACAGTTCCACTTCGAAATTAAATTGAATCTAAACCCAGGTATAAAGCAGATTTGATCCTACAGACGTCATGGCAACACTGCCTACATTTCTGGCTGCGAGTCTGCGCGTTGAACACTAAACAACATTTTCGACATTCCAGCTTTTCGATAATTTTCCGATCGAAATACTTTTGTTCGACACAAAACCTTTCCTTCAAAATTCCGCGCGATATTTATCCATTCGAGTTTTGTAGATCTGTGTTTTTCCGTTCGATAAATTTGGCATTCGGTTTTCGTGTGGGTTCCCAAAAGCCAAATCGCCTAGTACGTATAACTACAAAGTTTTCTGTTACTTGGTCATTAGGTATATTTTTTTTTCCTAGGTGATGGAACCAATACAAAATTATATACATAGTATTGCACGTCGCTTCATTTGCACGTCTAAAAAGAATCACAACATAGAAAATAATCCACAAATCCAATGCCACAAAACAAAATATTCGTGTGATCTGCTCCATCCATCCATTTACATATCACTGGGCATTCGACTTGTCCCCTCCATTCTCCATTCGACATAATCCCCATTCACCCATTCCCCATTCAACAATAGCATAGCCTAGTTTACACCGATAACTCGTTTAGTTCGATCCGATAGGACCAAGTGGGTGAGGATAGTACGGTAGGACCAATGCTTGCTTCTCGCCCGTTTACACCGTCTTGCAACGCGTGAACTAGATGAGTACCCGCGCAATTCGTCAAATGTCAAAAACAAGTCGAAACTATTTATCAACACAATTCGTAACCAAAAAAACATAATCAAGTACGCTCATGTTGCCTTAGAAACTCAGAACCAACACAATTCACACTAATAACAATCAACATAACCTCATAATTTTGATCCAGATCGAACCAAATTTAGTTCGGTACACCTGCTGGCGAATACCG
Source organism: Orchestes rusci (assembly GCA_958502075.1). Lineage (NCBI taxonomy): Eukaryota > Metazoa > Arthropoda > Insecta > Coleoptera > Curculionidae > Orchestes > Orchestes rusci. Next base: position 100,382,867 of record OY293304.1, read on the forward strand.
AACCAAGAGTGGACCAGGTTAGTCCGCAACTGTTTACACCATTCGAACCAAATATTTGGTTCTGACATAGAAATAACCATACTTATTATTAAAAATTTAGTACTTGGTCCGCGGACCAAGTTGCCGGTGTAGACTAGGCTAATATACTTCACAGCCCCAGAGCATATTGTCGAAACTTCCGAACCCGAACGACCGTTCGTCGACAGGATGAACATTCGACAGTAGCCTAGTTTACACCGACAACTTGGTCCGCGGACCAAGCACTAGATTCGAACTATATCAGATCCAAATATTTGGTTCGAATGGTGTTAACAGTTGTGGACTAAGCTGGTCCGCTCTTGGTTCGGTATTCGCCAGCAGATGTACCGAACTAAATTTGGTTCGATCTGGATCAAAATTATGAGGTTATGTTGATTGCCATTATTGTAAATTGTGTTGGTTCCGAGTTTCTAAGGCAATCTGAGCGTACTTACTTATGTTTTTTTTGGTAACGAATTGTGCTGATAAATAATTTCGACTTTTTTTTACCATTTTGACGAATTGCTTGCGTACTCATTTAGTTCACGCGTTGCAAGACGATGTAAACGGGCGAGAAGCAAGCATTTGTCCTACCGTACTATCCCCACCCATTTGGTCCTATCGGACCGAACTAAACGAGTTATCGGTGCAAACTAGGCGAGTTTGAAGCGGTCCCGCAATATGTTTGAAACGCTATAGGTAACTTTGCAATGGATTGACGGATTTCTACGGTTTTTACAAAGATGATTTTCACTAATTGAAAGAAAAATTCGAATAGGTACACATTTTTTTTTAAATCGATAAGGGACTTAATACTCATGGTCAGATAAATAGAGCACAAGCCTAGAATTTGTAAAAACTTTGATACATCATGGAACTAGACTGATAATTGATACATTCAACAACTTGAACTCATTTCTGAGTATACGAGCCCAGGGGATTTTTTTTCAAAAAATTGTTTATAGCCTTTTTATCACGTTTAAATAAAGATGATGAAAGTCATACAATCTTTTTTGTGTGTAACTTTCGATAAAAATGGCTAGCATCAATCGAAAATTTCACAATAATTGAGCAAATTAAGCAATGAAATTTTAAACGGCAAAATTTTGAAGAGATCATATGTTTAAAATGTCATTATCCTTGTTCAGTTGTGAAATTACATAAATTTTGCCCCTTTCAAATGATGCTAGCCCATTTTCTCAACACAGTCGGTAGTCAAAAAATGGAAAAAGTTTTATTGTTGACATCTTTTTTTAAACGTAATAAAAGGGCTCTAAACAACTTTAAAATCAGCAGTTCCCGTAAACTGACAAATGAATTGAAGTTTGAGTGTAGGTGCCTTATATCGTTAAAAAAATGTTCATTGTTATTTCTCTTTTAAGTTCTTCGGGTCTTAGTTCAAAAACTTACAAAAACGTTTGGAGATATTGACATTACTAAATCAACAAACCATATTTTATCGCCTGAATTCAATGCTCATTGGAATGGCATACTCACAAAAAATTTGATTTTTTGCATGACTCCATGAATCACTCTGTATATCATAATTCTTTATTTCTACGAGAGATCGATTCCATACAGCTTAATCCCGATGAAACTAGCTTAAAAAATCCGCAAACCGCATTGAAATATCTCTATTCTCGTTGAAGATATTGGACTTTTAATCTAACCAAAAAATGTGCATGAGTGCATGTGTATAATGTAACAAGTTTCGCTATAGAAAACATATTCACAAACAAAATCACAGCTTATTTATGTTTTACGATTTATATTTCACGACGTATTCAGAACTGAACTCCTCTTCAAACGACGGATCTCATTATATACCCTCGCCAGGATTGAGAGAACAATCAAGATATTTTTAGAAAAGCGAAGAATGTTCGACGCCATCTAGCCTTGCTAGAATGTACCAGAATGCCAAACAATTCTACACAATGTGGTGGCTGCGGCGGCGCATTCACCATGCAACGTCACATTGCCCCCTTCTTAAGGCAATTCGTCCCGAATTGCCTTCATGTCGGTATCGGCAACTGTCCCCAAACCGGCAGCCTGATGTCCTATGGAAGTAGCAGTCCACTGTCCTCTGGTTCGTCCTCCGGGAAGGATAGCAGCACACCAGGATGTCAATGCCGCTTTCTTTGAAGATTACCTCCAGCATGCTCCGTACTACTCTCCAGTCCAGTTGGTCGTTCGTCATTTTCGGAATTGCCAGATGGGTCAGGTCCTGTGACAGCATCAAGTCACGAAGATGACTGAGGGCTTTCCAGACATCACTGTAGGTGGTCAGATGATGTGGAAGCTTCTTCGTCACAAGGTAGAACAGGTGTCGTGTCCCATTCGAGATTTGGAGCGGTTTCCCTACCTCTGGCTTTTGTCGTCGCAGATGGTCCAATCGTCCAAATTTTCGTTTAAAAACTGCAGCAAGTCCACTCCTCATACTGAGGTCTTAAGTGACCCAGTGAGCCAACGAGTATTCGGCCGGTGCTTCAAACAAATCCAGCTGCCTCTCTTGGACAACGCCATTCTGGACTTTCTGGCCATTGGAGTGTAGAGACATGAAAGTTTCCAATGACATGTCTTCCTTGGCTGACCTGATCTGCCTCACTTCAGCGTCCTGATCGTCGTGGTTCCCAGCATACCGAGCTAAACGATTGAAGTGAACAACCCTCGGTTTTCCTCGTGGTGGCTTTCGAATCCTGTAGACGACGTCATTGATTCGCTCCAGAATCTCATACGGGCCCTCCCAAGAACTTTGCAGTTTTGGGGAGAATCCACGTCGCCTCTGTGGGTTGTGAAGCCAAACCAAATCCCCAACCTGGAACCCTCCTTCTTCGGCCTTCACGTCGTACGCTTCTTTCATCCTGTCGCTGGCACTTTGGATGTTTAGTCGGACCCGTTGATGGATATCGTCCATTTTTCTACGAAGATCACTTGCGTAGTCTTCCCCAGCGACATCCTCACCAGGTGGACAGCCAAACTTCAAATCGCAGGGCAGCCGGAGTTCACGACCCATGATGATCTTGGCAGGTGTTTCGCCCGTCGACTCATGAACTGCTGACCTGTACGCCATGAGGAATAGGGGAAGATGTTGATCCCAGTCTCTTTGATGGTCAGAGACAACTTTGGCCAAGTGTCGATTGATGGTTCGGTTCATTCGCTCCACCATGCCATCCGATTGTGGGTGTAACGCCGTTGTCCTTGTCTTCTTGATCTTCAAGACATCGCAGACGTTCTGGAATAGCGTCGATTCGAAGTTCCTGCCCTGGTCAGAATGCAGCTCCAACGGGACACCGAAACGGCAAAACCATTCCTTAATCAAGACATCGGCAACGGTAGCTGCCTCCTGGTTTGGCAAGGCATACGCCTCAGCCCACTTGCTGAAGTAATCCATGGCGACCAAGATGTATTTATTTCCTTTGTCCGTTTCAGGGAACGGTCCAGCCACGTCGATTGCGATCCTTTCAAAGGGGCTTCCCACGTTGTATTGGCGCATAGGAGCTTTTGGCCGTTTCTGGGGTCCGTTACTTGCCGCACATACGGCACATTTTCTGCACCATTCCTTCACATCGGCTTGACAGTTAACCCAGTAAAACCGTTCTCGCAGCTTTCCCAGCGTCTTGGTTACACCCAAATGTCCACCCGTGACGCCATCATGGACCTCTCTCATTTCCTCTGCCTGTCTGCTTCCAGGAACGACTAACTGCCTCCGATCTTCCGTGCCATCCAGATTCTTCACCAGCCTCTTCAGGATGCCATCATCGAGTCCCATTGAGCCCAGTAGGACTTCACGGTGGTCGAGAACCGCGCGACTTCTTGCCAGGTTGGTCGTTGGCCTGCCTCTTTCCATCCGATGACAAGCTTCAGATCTGGATCTTTCTCCTGGTCCTCGCGAAGCGCCTTAGACTGCCAGGAATCATCAACTACAGTTGTCCTGCGAACGCTCGCTTCATTTTCCTCGGCTGTGTGAGAAAGCTCTGGTCTCCTGGACAAGCCATCCAAGATCTTGAGGCTTGATCTCGCTCGATGATCATTCTTTTTCCATGCCAACGCGGGTGCCCGTATCTCTATCCTACAGCGGCCACGCATATGCCCAAGCTCTCCACAGTTCCAGCATCGCAGCTCCTTTCGCTTAGATACCTCCATTTCCTTGAGGACTCTCCTCACAGTTGCTTCGACGGTGTCTTCTTCCAGATGATCCTTCTCCTCCATCATTCGCACACGCGTAGGAGGCTTGCAGCACTGCTTCGCCGCTTCGAGTTCCAAGGCTTTGGCCAGTGCTTCAACCAGTCTATCGGGACGATGGAGTATCAGTGACTGCCGAATCTCCTGGTCTCGAAGCCCATCCAAGAAGGCCTGAACTGCAAGCCTCTCCATAACGTTCTCTGGCGTGGTTGGATAAGCCAGTCGTGCAAGGCGAGCAACATCCGCTTCAAACTCCTGCAAGGTCTCGTTGGTCTTCTGAATGCGATTTTTCAACTGAGAGTGGTAGACGTGCTCCAAGTGAGTTTGCCCATATCGCAGTTCCAGATGCTTGACTAGTACATCGTAGTCCTCTTGCTCCTGGGTGTTGAGCGTCTGCAGGATTTCTGTAGCTTCCCCACGAAGTGCCAGAGTCAATGCCAGGGCTTTTTCCGGTCCAGTCCATCCATTTGCCTTTGCTGCTGCCTCGAACTGGCGATGGTAATTGTTCCAGGACAGCTTGCCATCAAACTGTGGGGCTTTCATGTGGATTCTGATGGTATCAGCTTCCATCTTGGCACTCGCACCGTGGTTCCCGAAAGTATCTTCCGGTTGTTGCATGATAGTGTCTACTTTTTCTCTCATTTTTTCCATTTCGACTTCCAGAGTCTTCACTGTGTCTTCAAATCGTTTCTCAAAGTTTCCAATTTCTACGGCGACATGATCCTTCACAAACTTATAGTTGTCTGCCAACTGTTCCTTAATTTTCTCCTCCATAATTCCAGAAGACTCTGCAAGCTTCTCTTCCATAACTCTAGAAGATTCTACAAACTTCTCTTCCAATTTATCTTCCAATCTCCTAGAGTTTTCTCCCAATAATCTGGAATTCTCTTGCACTGCTCTGGACAATTTCTCAACTGCGTTGGGATCAGGAATCTCGAATTGGAACGTATCGGGATCCATGCCTTCTTCCATTAAAGCCTCACGAAGCCGTTGTTGTAGATCAGCTTTTTTTCCGCTTGCATCCAGGTCACGCTCCTCCAGCTCCCTCTTCAACTCAGCGACCTTCAATCCGGTTAAAAACACTAGTTTCGCAGCCATCACAGCGAATATTTATGTCCGTTTCTATAGCACACAATAAATCCCACTTTTGACACCAATGTAACAAGTTTCGCTATAGAAAACATATTCACAAACAAAATCACAGCTTATTTATGTTTTACGATTTATATTTCACGACGTATTCAGAACTGAACTCCTCTTCAAACGACGGATCTCATTATATACCCTCGCCAGGATTGAGAGAACAATCAAGATATTTTTAGAAAAGCGAAGAATGTTCGACGCCATCTAGCCTTGCTAGAATGTACCAGAATGCCAAACAATTCTACACAATGTGGTGGCTGCGGCGGCGCATTCACCATGCAACGTCACAATAAGTTCGAGTGTCCAGCGGTTTAGATATTATTTATCGTTATTGGATTGTAATTCCGATTTTGGTTTCGTCAATTAGTTTTGTTCAGTTGTTCTAGTTTTCCATGAGAATAACGTGTCGAATGAAAACGAATAATTTATGAATTTCTTGATTTATATGGGTATGGGAGTCTGAAGATGTGTAATCATTTGCCACCTGACATAAAAAATATACAGTCTTCGTATTTTTAAGATCCAGGTGGTCAATTCTTGCGAATTTGCGAATTTGAAACGTGTACGCAATTGTGCGATCAGCATTTGAAATAACATGGTGATCGCATTTTTTGCGTATACAGTTCAAATTTGAGAAGGGTCATCATTGTTGCAGGATAAAGCATTTTATAGTTTGAATTATTTTTTCCCTGTTATTCTGTGCGACAAATAATTAACTGAATCTTGTTTGTTGATTATCATTCCGTCGGTTTTTCCACTAATTACCAAAACTAGAAGTTTTTTACGCGAAAAAAAGACATCTTGCTTTGTATCGCAAGGACGCACCATTTTCGAGAAGAAAAATTGAAAATTACGCTGCATATTAATTTAAGTATTGTGATTGTGATTATTATAATAATACAGAGTAATTCCTTATTTAATATTGGTAACAAACTTGTGGGGTGATTTCTCAGGTATTTTCATGAAAAAAAGTTCCTATCTACATTTGTCGAGAAATGCTTTCTAAGGAACCTCTACACTTTCGGAAATATTGAGGAAAAGCCATTTTCAGGGTGCCCTATTACAAGGGGCTTTTTTGAGTAAAAAACCTCAAGTTTTTGTTTTATGTACTTAAAAAGACGAAATGATGATTGATAAAAAAGTTTCAGTTAATTTTTCATACCCATGCCCCCAAATGATAAGCCTCTGACCAATACCTCCTAGGAGTTGTTGCTCCGACCAAGTAATCGAATTTCATATTCAACATATTTAAATAAGTAGGATTCCAAAGTTTCCGCACTTCATTTCAAACCGTTTTGCAAATAAATGGAAAAATTATTCATCCTTAGGAGTCCCCCTTTGAGGTAGCACACCTCCCTTAGGGAGCATTATTTGCCGATATACAATAATAATACGTATGTTTATAAGATGAATTAAAGTTATTTTGGACTGATAAATATAGAGCTGAAGTTTCGTCCACTAGTTATGGGACACCCTGTATATATTTTTTTGATTATTCATTATATTATACACTTCATACTTTGTCAAAAAAGTGATACATTCAAGACAAAAAGTCTTTTTTGATATAAACTTAGTATAGTGAATTGTGTTGTGATATATCAGTTTTGTAGGATCTGTTATTTTCCAGATTAGTATTTTTTTCGATGGTTGTGATACCTTATCGCTTCAAGAAAGCCAAAATGTAACTTAAAATCAGATAAAAAATCCAGGACCGTATTAAAAAGAATTAAGGTGATGATCACGGCAAAATGATCTATTTTTCTTCAATAGCTGATGCTTATGGATCAAATTTTTAGGGTACTGAAATTATTTTGGACACAGAAAGGGGCACTGTATGGTGAATGTCTCGCTTCTCAACATAACAGTTACCACAAATTAAAGAACGGTAAGCATATAACGATTCTTTACCTCACCACGAGCCTTTACCAAAATCGGTCTATCCTATTGGTTGATTCGAATATGGCGGCACATAATTCAGATTCAAATTCAAAACGAATATTGACAGCTGTTGCAGTTGTTCATGGCTGTTTCGCGATTGAGTTCGAAGTTGCTTTTTCAACAATGTCTGTGCAAGTGATCACTGCATGGAAACTATCTGTCGACGGAATTTATTAATGTGTTATGCATTGAAAAAAGCCTTCAGAATAGATAAGTGTCAGTGCGTAAAGCCTTATTTCAAAATAATATAATGTCTATCATTCGATGATTTTGGATACAAATGATGATGTAGAGTTAGGAATGTTAGAAATCCATAGACATGAACATATGATTCATTTGTAAACCCGTATTGCTCAATTGATTAAATTCATTTGTCATTGTGATTTGAACCCGGATTAAAATGAATACCTACACTATATACATTATTTATTTAAATCTAAAATAAGAGATATGAGCCAAATTTCTTCCACAGTAGATGGAGTTTTGAGAGAAGTCCGAATAAAAAAACTTCAAAATTGAAGCTTTATGCCGAAAATAGGACAAATTGGTTAGGTACCTAACACACACACCTCCAAAAGTCTTGGACCCCCCATGTTTTTTTGCCATTTCCACAGATATTCAAAATCTGATCAAATTAATAAATACTCTTTTCATTTTCCCCGGTCTTGATGGTTTTTCAAAGTGGTTTTAGAAAAAAAAAAAAGGATAACTCCATTGGAAAGAGAGGTAAAAACTATATCGATCCTGGAAATCACACTACGATTGAACTTTTGATAGACTTGATATGCAATTTAAAAGATGTCAAAAATTGCTCAAAATTGGCATTTTTGGCGAAAAGCTTGAGAAATATATGCTTTTAAGCAACTTCAAAACCGCATACCTGATGGTATAAAATTGTCAATTGTATAGTGTTATTTTCAGGATCGGTATAATTTTTGCACCACTTTATATTCGATTTTTTTTTCTAGAACCACTTTGAAAAACCGTCAAGATTGTTTTTTTTTTTCTTTCATAGGTCAAAAAGGCACAATGACTTCTCAACAAAAAAAAAGTCCGAGGACCTTGACACTATTCGAGTACCTACTTATTTATGTTACCAGAGAGTTTTATATCTCTCGAAATGGGCATAAAGTACCTTTTGGAGGTGTGTGTAGTTTCTGAAATACCTATTCAATGGAATGGATTCGAGCAATTTTCATAGTTTGTCGTGTATCCGGGTAGACATCCCGTGAAATAATAGAAATTCAGGAACAAATATAATATATTGCTGAGCACAAAAGCTGTCACCTGCACCCAAATCAAGTCGAAAAATCTAGTTGATTGTTAATAACACTGTCCTTTTTATACACCACCCCAATTAGCGAAATATTTGGTTGATAGATTTATCCGATCACCGCGCCTTAATCTGTATAAATAGTAGGTAGGTGATCCACTCCGAAATTTACACCCATATTGTGGTATACACTAGTCACTAAATCCACTATAAATACCTATTTAACCCACCTCAAATAAAATGAGTACTTCGAATATATAAACTTTGTTCTATGATGAGTACAGATCAGTCACATCAAAATACAGGTACCTATCAGGGTAGTCGAAAAAAAAAACCTCTCCGGAAGTCAATAATGCAGAATAATTATAATAATCTTGTTATTTTATTAAAAACAAAATAAAAAGTGTATTTGCTCAAGAATAAATAATGCATTCTTTTGACTTTTGGATGATTATAAGTAGATATAGCAATCGGCAATCTGCCAGCTGATCAGCAGTGATGTGACTGTGACTGATTTGCTGGTTGCCTATAGCACGTGAATGTTTGTAGTCGATCCAACCAATAGGAAGACCGATTTTGGTATGGTAAGGTAAAGAATCGTTATGCATATATGGTATGGGCTCGTGGTAAGGTAAAGAATCGTTATGCATATAACGATTCTTTACCTTACCACGAGCCCATACCAAAATCGCTCTTCTTTATATGCATAACGATTCTTTACCTTACCACGAGCCCATACCATATATGCATAACGATTCTTTACCTTACCATACCAAAATCGGTCTTCCTATTGGTTGGATCGTCTACAATCATTCACGTGCTATAGGAAACCAGCTTAGATAAGGAATTTCCTTATCTAAGGAAACCAGCAAATCACTGCTGATCAGCTGGCTGATTGCCGATTGCTACTCATGATCATCACAAAAGAATGCATTATTTATTCTTGAGCAAACACACTCTTAATTTTGTTTTTAATAAAATAACAAGATTATTAATTCTGCATTATTGACTTCCGGAAAGGTTTTTCTTTTTTTCGACTACCCTTAAGCAGGTAGGTACCTGTATTTTGATGTAACTATGATCTGTCTGTACTCATTTCATTTTAGGTGGGTTAAGTAGGTATCATAGATAAAAAATAATATAGTAGGTATTTATAATTTATAGTGGATTCAGGATAAAGGCGGTGATCGGATAAATCTATCAACCGAATATTTCGCTAATCGGGGTGGAGTGTAAAAGCGACATTGCTGTGATTAACAACCAACTGAATTTTTCGACTTGATATGGGTGCATGTGGCAGCATTTGTGCTCAGCAATATCTTATATTTGTTCCTAAACTTCGGCTATTTCACGGGATATCTACCCGGATACACGACAAACTATGAAAATCGCATCGCTCGAATCCATTCCATTGAATATTTCAGAACCTACACACACCTCCAAAAAGCCCATTCCTAGAGATATAAAAATCTGGTAACATAAATAAGTACTCACTCTATTGTTTTTCCCAGTGTAGGCCCTCAGACTTTTTTTTGTTGGAAAGTCATTATGCCTTTTTGACCTATGTATGAAAGAAAAAAAAAAGCCAAAATGCATATTATCTAGTCTATCAAAGGTTCAATCGTATTGTTATTTTCAGGATCGGTATAGTTTTTACCTCTCTTTCGAATGAAGTTATCAATTTTTTTCTAAAACCACTTTGAAAAACTGTCAACTGTCAGGAGTGTTTTTTTTTTCTTTCAGAGGTCAAAAAGGCACAATGACTTTTCAACAAAAAAAAAAGAATTAGCACCCAAACTGGAAAAAAGAATGGAGTATTTATTAATGTGACCAGATTTTGAATATCTGTAGAAATGGGGAAAAAACATGGGGGGTCCAATACTTTTGAATGTGTGTGTTAGGTACATAACCAATTTGTCTTATTTTCGGGATAAAGCTTGAAGTTTTTTTATTCGTTCTTCTCTCAAAACTCTATCTACTTTGAAAGAAATTTGGCTCATATTTTTTATTTTAAATTCAAATAAATAATGTATTATGTAGGTATTTCAATCCAAGTTTAAATCACAATGACAAATTAGTCAAATCAATTGAGCAATATCACAATATAATCACAAACACCTGAACAAAATTATTGTGAACATGATTCATTTCTAATACCCGTATTAGAAATGAATCATGTTCACAATAATTTTGTTCAGGTGTTTGTGATTATATTGTGAGTCAAGTAAAAAGAATTTCGTATACTTCTATAGCAGCTATCCAATTATTTTATATGGGTCAAAAAGTAACCAAATCATCAATCTCTGTCTATGGATCTCTAACATTCTTCACTCTACATCATCATTTGTATTCAAAATAATCGATTGATTGACATTATTTTATTTTGAAATAAGGCTCACGCACTGACACTTTTATTTATTCTGAAGGCTTTCTTCAATGCATATATAATACATTAATAAATTCCAACTGATCACTTTCACAGGCATTGTTGAAAAAACAACTTCAAACTCAAATGCGAAACATCCATGAACAACTGCAACAGCTGTCAATGATCGCTTTGAATTTGAATTATGCCATATTCGAATCAACCAATAGGAGAGACCGATTTTGGTATAGGCTCGTGGTAAGGTAAAGAATCGTTATCTACATTCAGCATATGCGCATCCACCAGATTCTAAGGAATAATCTTTGAACGCTCTACAATGGTGCCAAACCAACACATCATACATCCTTACACAACACCAACACACACACGGAAAAACATTGATGAAACATTTTGTTGTTTTTGTTTCCAGAAATGTTGTTTTGTGTCAGAGTTTTGTCAGGATTGAAGAATATTTCAGACCATTCTTTAGCCTGGTATATCCTTATCAAACGGTAGTTTCGTTTTTTCTCAAACTATCAGCAAATGTGTGCGTTTATAGTTTCAAATCCATGGGCCATGAATTAACGATTGTAATTCAATGGTCGGTTAATCAATTTCAAGCTAAATTAATTTCATCATATCAGTGCGTGCATTCCTGAAGCACTCTACACATATCCGATATTAATAAATGAAAAACCATAATTTTGTTGATGTTATAATAATAAAATACAAATTATAATCTACTTCTTCTTGGACACACCAACAGTGCGACCACGACGACCAGTAGTTTTGGTATGTTGACCACGCACACGGAGACCCCAGTAGTGTCTCATACCTCTGTGGGCACGGATCTTCTTCATACGTTCCAAATCTTCACGAAGTTTTGAGTCGAGGGAGGAGGATGTAAGCTGTAAAATGGATACAAGTTAAGTCGACAAGTTGGAAACATGGAATGGATGAAATCATCCCTGAATATGTATTTCTCTTCTTCCCACAATACTGATATGTAAAACTGACATAACAAGGTAATGAGGGTTATAATGTTGCAAATCAAGGGTAACCATCTAAAGGAGCATCTCAAAGTATACACCAAACAATGCTTCACAGATAGCACATGATCAATGCCTGATCCACAAAGTACGGCTACGGAAAATGAGAGTGCTTCTTCTTGCATTTTACTTTTGCACAAGCTACCAACCAGTATGATTATGATATGAATCGATGCTGGTCGTTTTATTGTGCAGATTCTAGTTAAAAATTGTGAAAACATGCAGCATGATTTCATGCAATATGAGCCAATAAGACTTCATAACCTGCCGTTTTAGTAACAAAAAAAATATTTTGAAGTCATTTCGGCAAGAGATCTCTTCAATCTATTGCTTTAAAAACAATAACAAAAAATATTGCTAGTATACAGGGTGAGTTTTCTTACAAGGATCTCGAAAACTATAGCAGATCCGGAAAAGTTTAAATGAGCAAAGGTTTTAAGTTTTGTAAGCTCTACTCAAAATCATTTTGACTTTTGAAAAATTCGACAATGTCAAAAGATATTTGAAAAAAAAAACAGATTTTTGGCGTTTTTATAAAACGCTCCTAGCTCCGCGAATATTGATTGTAGGAGAAAATTTTACATACAAAAGTATTAGGAGATTCTACTCTAAATAAAATGAGACTAAAACATTATTCGTCACACCCGTCATCTTTGACATATGACATAAACTTATGTCTTTTTGAATAAAACCTCATTGAATTTTATCCTTGTTAAACAGAGAATTTCATATCGCATGATGGAGTTACTTTCAAAATTAAGTTGTTGTGGGCGTTTTTTGTTTTTTTTTTCTTTTATTCACGTTTCAACTCCACGTAGTTAATCTAATGACCTATGAAAAAAGATAAATAGAAAAGAAATAGAACATTGATGGTTCAATAACCATAGTGTAATTTATTTAGTTATTACAAAATAATTTCGAAATTTCTACCGTTTTTGGGTGTTGCACCTTTTTTTAAAACTGAATTAGATGGCTTTCCAAGAGATTGCCTTGGAAATTTTTCAATTAAAGTTTCAATGTTTCACCTCTGCTATAAACCAAACATATTTTTGAGTCTACAGGGTGTGACAAAAAGAAGTACTCGCGGGAGTACTACATAAAATGACCAATTTCTTAAAAAGAACACCCTATATTTTCACATTGCAAACCAAACCCCTGGTCATTGTGTAATCAACCACAAATTTTCTTGTCGATCGAATGCTGCATTGCCAAGTTATTCTATAAAAGAAGAAACAACCTCAAAACTCATTTTTTTAAAGTTTTATATCTCCCCAATATTCGGTATTTCTTTTTCAAAATATGAACCAACACCTGAAATATTATCATTATTTAATTTTGTTATACAGGAGTGTCCAAAACATTTGCTCAAACGTCCCTGTTTTCATTTTGGTTTTTCTTGATTTTCCTTAAAGCAACACCCTGTATGTTATTATACCGTTAGAAAGCTTAAACGTAGCCCTTTTAGAAAATATCATGGTTGGCTATCGTTCGCATCCTCTATTTTGAGATATTGAGATATTTGCTTAAATTCTAAAAAAATGTGCAAAATCGTAGTCGGCGCTGCACAAAAGATTTAAAAAATGCCAGTTGTTGCCATGCTACTGTCAATAATAATTACTTATTTTTGCCCTGTGAGAGGCGCCATTAATACGTACGTTTCATTCAATAATAAGTGTTTTTATTAAAACAAAAATAATAAAGGATGCGATAGATAGCCAACCATGATATTTTGTAAAAGGGCTACGTTTAGGCTTTTCAACGGTACCTATAATAACATGCAGGGGGTTGTATTTAAAAAAAAAAACTGAAATGAAAACTGAGGTTTGAACTTATATTGTGGACACTGTATAACAAAATCAAATAATGATAATAAACATAAAAACTTAATTTAATTTTTAGAAATAACTAACCCAAACTAACATATGCTATATCGTTAGAATCGTAATGAAAAAGGATAAAATTCAATGTGGTTTCCATTAAAAAAAAACATACATTTATGTCATTATATGTCAAAAATGACGGGTATGACGAAAATGTTTTAATTTCATTTTATTCAGAGTAGAATTTCCTAATTTTATGTATTTAAAACTTTGCCCTACAATAATTATTGATATTCGTTGAGCTAAGCACGTTTTAGAAAATCGCCGAAAAACAGTTTTTTGGATATCTTTTGACAGCTGTCAAATTTTGTAAAACTCAAAATGGTTTTGCTTACAAAACTGCAAATCTTTGCACATTTGAAGTTTCTCGTATCAGCTATAGTTTCCGGGATCGATGTGCCAAATACTGAGAAAAAACTAACCCTGTATAATCAATAGCAATAATTGCTTATTTCAAAATTTAAAAAGCTTTCAACTACTCTTAAATCATATAATCAGTGACACAAGAGGTGTTACACCAACTTATTTCTCATAAGACTCAATGTGAACATGACCTAATACAAAGCTTTATCTCCTTTGAAAAAAAATCAAATTAACCAAGAAAGCAAAATGTTCAGATTTTTTTAACATTTCAGCTTAGGAGAAATTCCATTACCAAGTACCAGGAAACTCTATGAAGTGTTTCAAAATTTTGTAGTCAAACTAGCAACGTTTGCAATAATTGGCATTGGGTGAAATGTGTTGAAAATTCAAAACAATCTATAGTTTCCTGCATGGTAGAAATGGAATTTCTCCTGTGCTAAAATATTGAAGTTGAATTCATTCTGAACATTTTACTTTTTCGGTTAATTTGATATCCTTTTTTTCAAAAGAGATATGAAGCTTTGTATCAGGTCATGTTTACATAGGCTTATGGAAAATAAGCCGGTGTAACACTTCTAATGTCACTGAGTATAATTCATAAAGGGTATATCAAAAGGTTGGGGCCGTACTACGGACATTTTGTTTCAATTTCTTAATGAATTCTCCGATAGAAACTCTGAATCATACTTGAATGTGACATTAAAATATGGAATGTAGACCCGTTTAAAAGAAAAAAAAACAGGTTAATGGTGGTTGCCCAAACACTAAACGTCGTTTGCGTAATCACGAGCATAATCATTATAATAACATCAACTTGTACAACGAAAAAAACTACAAAACTTTTAAATTCAAGTTATGTCCCCATATGAGACATAATATAAATATGAGGTGATCGTGGTGGCCAGTTTATTAGGCCGTTGTGAAAACGTTGGTCCTTTGGTTCTTTTCATGTTTTAAAATATACACACATCGCCAAAAGTTTTGGACCCCTGTTTTTCCCCATTTCTAAAGATATTAAAAAGCTGGTCACGTAATTAGGTAATCTATTCTTTTTCCCAGTTTAGGTCTTAGACTTTTTTTCTTTTAAATGTCATTGTGCCTTTTTGACCTCTGAA
This sequence comes from Orchestes rusci, assembly GCA_958502075.1. Taxonomy (NCBI): domain Eukaryota; kingdom Metazoa; phylum Arthropoda; class Insecta; order Coleoptera; family Curculionidae; genus Orchestes; species Orchestes rusci. The sequence goes on from OY293304.1 coordinate 100,398,193, forward strand.
AGAAAAAAAAAACACTATTGCCGGTTTTTCAAAGTGGTTTTATAAAAAAAAATGGATAACTCCATTCGAAAGAGTAGCAGAAATTATTATACTCAACCAGAAAATTAAACTACGATGGAACTTTTGATAGGCAAGATAATAATATGCAATCTACAAGATGTCAAAAATTGGAAATTTTGGCTGAAGGCTTGAGAAAGGTATCGTTTTTAGAAACTTTATTGACAATCGTTATGTAATTTTCAGGATCGGCATAATTTTTCCACTCTTTTTAATGTAGTTATCCAATTTTTTTCTTAAGCAACTTTGAAAAACCGGCAATAGTGGCTTATTTTTTCATTCAGGTCTAAAAAGCACAATTACTTTTCAACAAAAAAAAAGTACCTACCTAAGCTGGGAAAAAGAATTATTTATGTGAACAGATTCTTAATATCTGTAGACTGTAGATATGGGGGGTCCAAGACTTTTGGCGACATGTGTATAAAAATCCAGATTCCATTGAGTAATCAATTTTCAGATTTTTCCCTTCATGTTCATTCGAATCTTATTTTAGTAAAGTCTGAGCTTTTGCGATTATAGACGTGTTTATCCTCGTGTTTATCATAATAAGCTTTGAAAGTGAAAGTCACAGTCAAAAATGTCCTGTTTCTTGACCTGTATTTGGTTTTGCAGTGAAATTCATCAAAATACATATAGAAATTCAATCCCGAAAAAAGAATGATAAGAAAATTATCAGTTGACATTATAATGTAATCTTTTTGTGTGGTGAAATCAATGATCTAATAACTATAGATGAAACATAACGAAATAAACATGAGGACAACATCGAACTGTGCGCTCGGGTGCAGAGTTTCTCCCACCACGTTGTTTGCCAAACTTACTCTATTAAAAGTATTACTGCGCAGCAAAAATTCAAATCATTGTTTGGAATCATTTTTCAAGCCATCTTATCTATGAATTTAATCAAATAAGTTGATGGTAACCTTTTTGTTTAAATTGAAACATCTCTTCAAGATTTCTTTAGGTATATTTAGGATTTAGACCAGTATTTTCTTTTGATAATTGGAAAAGCTGAAGTACGGCAACACACCAAAATTGGGCCCGCCCCTTTCGATCGGATCATGTCCATAGACAAATTAATAATTTGTCTATGATCATGTCTACACTTTTCATTCATATTTCGTCTCATTGGCGTCTCTTGTTTTTTGAGTGGGGTTTGGTGTTGATTTTGTGAAAGTTTATTGTATCTTTATTCTGGTTCAGTTTGTAGTTCTTCATTATTTACTTATATGGCATATTGAAATGACTCGCGAGTGTCAAGCTTGCAGTAAATGAGAATTTGTGAATTCTGTAAAATAGTTACGCCACTGGCAGCTTAGCGTGTAGTAACCGAAGCACATTCTAGTGAGGTGCAAACGTATCCCCACTCAGTGCCCCGCTCAACTCCTCCTCACGTCTCTTCTATGTTCGATGTTGGCCACACAATTTTTCACAGTTTAAAAAATGAAATGTTTCATCTATAGTTATTAGATCATTGGGTGAAATGGAAATCGAGATATTCAGAACAAGATCGAAAACCGAAAAGATATAACTGGTATAATAAGTTGACACACTTCAAAATATCAAGTTGTTGAACGCTTCTTAGATCCAATTAGGTGCTAGTTATGACGTCATATTCACATAACCTCAAATTTTGATCGGAGGGACAACAAAGAGAGTTTAGAAAACGATTTTTTGCCATTAAACTTATCATAACCAATTTTGCCTATATAGACATATTCTAGTGTCTATAGAATTTACAAAACTTGGTACAAAACCACGTGCACAGATGGAAAAAAACGACTATTTGAACTGAAAAAAACAATTTTTGGATATAAAATGTCCCGAAATGTCCGTAACCTACTTTTTTTCTGTGACACGGTGTTGACACATTTGTCAAAACATGAAGTTATTTTTTAAAATGTTCAAGCGAATTCACAGCACTTAAAACTAGGGGTGCGCCGAATCGTCGATTCGACTTCGCTATTCGGCCGCTTCGGCCTGATTTTATAATATTCAGTGTAGGCCGAAGCGGTTATCCGATTCGGCCGAAGCGCCGCGGCGAGAATTTCTTGTTTTTGTTACGTTTTCCAAACACGTTTTGTACGTTGCAGACCGGTCTATGCTCTCATTTGAATTCTTACTGCTCATAACACGCAGTAGCTCAAATCTCAAAATATCCAAAAAAACTAGTGATATTTGGAAACTCTTTGTTTGTGTTTCTTGTTACCTATGTGCCAATACTGCCAATGCATGAATATTTTATTTTCATAAAATGTTAAAATAACAGTTATGTTTTTTATTATGAGAATTTTGTTTTGTTTGTTGTTGGAAATAATATTATAATAATGATGAGTCTTGCAATTGCGTTTTATTTTCTTGTTGTCTTCCTAAAATATGGGAAGTGAAACAAAATAGCTGCGATTCGGCCGAATCGCTGTGAAGTTCAGATCGATTCGGCATTCGGTCGAATCGAAAAAATGCAGCTTCGACGCATCCCTACTAAAAACTGAAAGTTTTGAGTCCAAATCTCACCAATGATGAAAAAGTTCAAATACACCACAAAACACGAATAACTTCACAGAGCAAAAGCATTAGCTTCAACTTGAAAACGTACTGTTGTCCCCCCGATCAAGTTTGAGGTTATGTGTGTGACGTCTCTACAACCCAATTGCCTAATTCTACAATCCAAGTAGTACCCATCTATATACAGGGTGCCTCCGATCAAGTCGGCACTATTGTTAACTTCTTTATTGTTGAAGATACGAGGTCGTTCAAATGACAGAACTAGTAGTATTTTTTCCGCTGATTAACGTGGTATTTACAGAAAAACAATCGAACACTGCGTTCTCGATTTATTTTAAAAAATGTACTTTTTTTGAATGGGACATTTTGATGGGACAATTTTTGGAAACTTATTGGCCATGAAATTTAAAATATTGACAAAATAATACAACATATCGGTTGCCATATTTGCTATCAAACCGAGTATCAAACTTATGATATCGTGCTAAACGTATTTTGTTTGTTGAGCTTATCTTGAAACAATAAAATCATTGAATCTTGTTACTTTGACGTTTATAAATTAGTCGAGGAAAATACGCAAAACTCCGTTATTTTTGGTTTCAGGAAAAAAATCATAATAACCTTTTATGTTCAGAAAAGAGTAGCTAATCAATTATGATAAAAATATACACGGTGTCGGTGTCCCATTAAAAAAAATAAGTTTCTTGGAATAAATCGAGAACGCGTTATTCAATTGTTTTTTTGACAGCATAACGTTCATCCGCAGAAAAAATACTACTAGTTCTCTCATTTAAACGACCTCGTATCTTCAATAATAAAGAAGTTAGCAATAGTGCCGACTTAATCGGAGGCACCCTGTATACCTATCCTCCGATTGTAGAATCGGACCTTAGAGGGCATTTGATTCCATAGGAAAATAACCAACTTGATGGTGAAGGAAATTACACTCGAACATCAATCATTACACTTGATTTTTCGAGAAATTATCAAAATCTGACTTTGAAATTTTCAATAGTAAAAAGTAGGTACGGTGGTAATTCACGAGCACCAATAAGTTGTTTTGATATTTTAGTAAAACAATTATTATTCAAAAATATACCTGACAGAACACATCCAAACATAAAGCCAATTTAGACCGATATTGATGTGAATTGAATACAAAGGACATGAGAGATGAAATGTGGAATACTCACTTGATTGTATTTACCATCAACAATATCCTTTTGCCTGTTGAGGAACCAGTCAGGAATTTTGTACTGACGAGGGTTGGACATGATGGTGATGATTTTTTCGACCTCTTCTTCGGAACATTCTCCAGCACGTTTGTTTAAATCAACGTCGGCCTTTTTCAACACAATGTTGGAATAACGTCTTCCAACACCCTTGATGGCGGTCAAAGCAAACATTACCTTACGTTTTCCATCGATATTAGTACCGAGGATACGGAGAATGTGTTGGAACTTCTCTGGAATTACCAGCGACTAAAAACAAGAGATGTTAGTATACATACCGATACCCGGAATAATAGCAAAATCAATGGAAAAAGACTTGATAAAACTTGAGCACAAAACTGTCACAAATACACTTTTTTATTTGGAAAAGTATTTCATTGAAAGATGAACCGTATATTCAGAGATTTATTGAAAATTTTGGATCCCAATCAAAAACCTACCATTTTTGCGGAAATGACAGCAAAAGAAAGAACTGTCTAATAAAAGTCACTGTCACTGTCATACTTCAATTGTCAAAACAAATGCCCTAGAGGGGATAAAGGCGCCTTATTTTGGACGAGCGTGTAGAAAATGAACAGAATAGTCCATGAGTCGCTGTGCTTCTGGCGCTGGCAAAGTCATTCATATTAAAAGCGTAGCAAGGCCTGAGTGGAAGGCGACTGTTAATGGGCTATTCAAGTCATCAACACGATTGATCATTTGATGTTTATGGAGTCCAGTGATGAATCAGATCTTGAAGATGCCATTATCTTGCATGTTAGAATGTTGAACAACGCGATCAATAGATAAGACTGTGGAAGTGTACCGAGTTTTTGAGCAGAAATTTACGATTTTGACATAGATATATGCGATTCAAAAACGGGTGTAAAACAAGCCACAGACGATGCAATCTGTCGCACAACAAGTTTGACGTTTATGAATTTTTTTGGTTCTGTGATGCGTAGTTCGTTACGTAATTCATATGGGGATATGTCTTTAAGGAACCATTTTTAAGTACCCAACTCTTTCTTCTTTTCCACTCTGTCAGTTAAATCATCCAAAAACAACCCGACTACTACGGCACCTAATGTTTTTTTTTGACAAAGTTGGTGCCTCGTTGAACGATTATAGTTACTGACTGAACCCACTGAACTAAAGTTGTCAGCTGTCATGCATATCTTGACACGTGACACGTTGTACGATGCAGTTGTACAACAAATTGCATCGTGTGTGGCCGTTTAAAGCTCGTGTGACACCATCACCATGATACTAAAACACACAAGATATGATCAATTGCTGGACGAAATTAGAACCAAGCCGCGCATGTCGTCACCGCTAGCAAAAAGTCGGGTTGGATCACATAACACCTACTATATAATGGAAACTGCAATGACAAAGGTTGTTGGAGTGTTTTGACGTTATAGAGTGGCACCCTACAATGGTTGTTTGGATGACCACATAAACCACGTGACAGGATATGGTGAAACAGAAATCTACATCAGCATACAGCGCCATCTGCATGTTTCTGTCACAGTTAGGTATATTTCTGCGGAAATTTCAAATGCTTGTAATTTTTTTGAGCTTTTGTTCCTGGTTTCAACCCAAATTACGAAATCGATACGTTTTCAATCAAAACTATCTAAACACTATTTTGATGATGAATGGTTGAAGAAAGTTGTTTTTATGGCGTTTTAACTTTTCTTTACTATTACATGGTGATAATACCCAACAGAGTGTTAGTATCGGGAATATTCATTTTAAAATGTATCCACCATGGTTATTCTTATTCACCCAATGTTAGAATACTTGTGCCGACTGTTTCATTCGTTTTCAAATAATGAAACCAACATTTTGAGATAAATTACCATATTTTAAAACCAGGAAGGTCCTGGATATCACCCACCAAATAAGATCTATAGATTTGTTCATAAGTCTTATTCTGCGGTGATGGATTCGGCACTTCACAAATCCACTTTGCGAAAAGTTCCGCATATTCCTTAGGGAATCTATGTCTCTTACCCACACAACACAAGATCGTTCAGAAATATTTATGAAATATGTCAAACCTTTCATATGAGTTACACTACAAAAGGTAGATGTCTGAAACATTTCCCTTACATATCATCTGCAATATTTTAAAAACGATATTTCAGTAACATTACTAAAGTTATATTTCAAATAGGTTGATGCGTAATATTTCAGAACTCTTTCTGAAACGTTGGATTTTTTTTATTTACAATGAATATTATTATACAAAAGGCAAGCAAATCAATACGTTCTTCAATTTTTTTGAACTTCAAGAGTACACATAACCGTTGTATCAGTAAAGGTTACTATACTCAAACAACGACATAACTCAAAAACTCCATGGTGTCGAGTATCGGGCAGATCGAGGTTGCATGCTATTTCCTATTCCTATTTCAATTCCAAATAAAGCATTATGGATGGCTGCCCTTGCATCAAGTCTCAAGACTCTCTACCTCTCAAGTGTCAAAAGAGTCTTTCCTTTCCAAGATTCCAAGCAGACTTCAGCAAATATAACAAATATCACGTGATACATATATAAACAACGTCGATCCGTATCACGTGATTTTATACTTTCTGAAGGGATCAGGTGAATCGATCGAAGCCTCTACTATAACCACAAAAATATTTTGCTTGCTGTTTCTCTGTTTCTATCATTTGTCTTTTGTCATCATTCCGTCACTGTCTGTGTTTGAAGTTTGAGTTGTTTGAGGTTTGAGTCGTTTGAGTGTTTGGTAAGAAAAGGACACTTTAGTGAGAAAGGACGCCATTGCCCTGTGATTGTGCCTCAAAATCAAATATATACTGTAGAAAGCGATACCATGATGGGCAATAAAGAGGTGAGCATTTTCTATAGCATGAGATGAAATCCCCTATTATCTATCATTTGTGTGCTAACAAATTATCCGCTTTTGAAAGGAAAAATGAGGTTATAAAAGGTTTGGGTCAGTGTCAGTGCACCCTTGGAGCTCAAGAGAACGAGAACAGTAAGTTATTGTTTAAAATGTCAGGACAACCAATTTAGCTGTTATATATTTTGATTTCCAGAAAACGATGGAGACATGACATTTTTTAGTATGTATCCAAAACGTTTTTATGAAGGAAATTTCTATTATTTTATATTATATACATGATTTTATTGTTCAGTTGAGATGTTTTTTCACGTTTTCCATAAGTGATGATTTATTCTGTATTTTATTCAGAATACTGAGTTTTTTCATGACTTGAAATGTTTATCTCTCGGTTTATCTATATTAAAGGTATTGGGTGTTTGGCGAAGGGTTAGACAAACTTGATGACCGTATAAATAGATCTCGGTATAGATAGATATTTTATTAATGGACCTGTGCCCTAATTGGGCCTTTCAATACGCCCAACTTGGTGGGAGTCTGCCCCTCCACCAAACACCCGGTTTATTTTTATTCAATGCTGTTTATATTTATATTATTCATTAATAAATTACTCATAATATGTATTACGGAGTTTCATTTTCCGGAAATCTTTCATTGGTCGAAATTTACTTGGAATTTTAATCAATTCAAACTGTCTTCAAAGGATAACAGAACCATAAGAATCCGACATATAATTGGTATTAGCAATATATGGATGAAATATTGCCAGAAAATCCTACTGAAACATTACACAGAAATGTCCATGAAACATTACACAGAAATGTCTGTGAAACATTTCAAAATGCGACATTTTCACATATATATATGTTTCAGCAATATTACAAATATGTTTCAAAATATAAAGGAAATATTGTTATCTTACAAAGTAGTATTTCTGAAATATTTCCGAAACTTTACTGTGCTGTGTGGGTACTTGCTTAATCATGACAATCAGGAATCACACAAAAGCTGTTATAACGACGCTTTTGATAACACTCCTTTCTCAAAAAGTTTACTTCAACAAAGATGAAATTAAATAAGCAACAATGACAACCATATGACAACGAACTTATTTGCTTATCAACCGATCAACACATCAGGGACAAGACAGCAAACAAATTCTAGCGCCTTATTTGCTTATCAACCGATCAACCAATCAGGGACAAGACAGCAAACAAATTCTAGCGCCGTGGTGGCGAAATACATTTCCATTTATTACTGGTTGCTGGCTAAAAACATGTCACAAGTTACTATTTGACTTTCCTTTATATTGTAGGTGTTATGTGGGTTGGATTTTAAACATCCATAACGGTACCTATCTGCTGGTCAAAATTTGAACTGGCTCACGCATGACGTCCCCGCGTGACATTGATTTTATAGGTTTGAGGTAGGTCACGTGATGACTTCTGAAGTGGGATGTGCACGGACTTAAATAATAAAATGGACTTCTAATACCATGTTGAGGAATGTACAACACACTGGGGGCTGCCATATTTTGCTTTTTTCTTGGAGGTATATTTATGTTGGTAGCACTGAAAAAGCGGCAAATTTGATGTAATCATGTTTGTTTTGAAATAACTTTTGTTTTAAACAAAATAGGTATTATAACACATTGATATATTGATAAAAAATAGTTAGGACTCGCTCATACAACATACAAGTTTATTATATTGTTTAAACCTAGTAAGTATTATCGTCATACTTTTGCATAACATGGTCATATCGCAATTAGTTGGTGTTGTGTAATGGATTGCAACTTGATTCGTTTTTTAAATGATTTTTATTCAAAAATGATTCACAGACGTATTGAATTCAATCAATCAACTCATTCCATGTATATAATTTTATCGTCTTCCAGCGACGACCGACAATAGCTGGTGTTGGACGTGTTCCGTAATCACGTCTTCCGATTTTAGTTCGGATCAAAAGAATGCTTCAACAGTTGGGTTAACTACCTTCAAACCAACAAACTTTCTTATAGGATCTTTATTTCTTATAGATTGATACCTAGTATAACTACCCAGACGACACACAATATCCCTTAGATATCTACTGGATAGCCCTATATCCACGGCATATCCATATACAAGGCATATATCCATTAGATATACTTAGAATATCTCTGACGGATATTAGATAAACGAAATATCAGTTCGTAATTTTACGCAAAATTTAAAAAAATAAAGTACACACATATCTTGCAACTTTGTACTACAGACAATCACTTTAATGAATTCTAAAATCTCAATGCCAAATGGACATCCCATAGATATCTGTGGATATACTAAAAACGGAAAATATCGATGACATATAGAGAGATATCCATTAGATATCCATTGTATGACCGTATGACCACGACCACGATGCGTGCGGCGCGATACAATAGAGGTAGTGGGGAGGCGCCAAGCAGCGCACCGCGGAAGCAGAAAGAGGAACTAATGGAACAAGATCACTTCAACGACCAACGACCTGACCACCATTTTGGGTTTTCGGCTTGGCTGGTATTTTGGATCGGTGTCTGTAGTTTCTCTCGGTTTTATTGGTTTATAAGCAAGAAGCAGGTATGTGGACATGATTTTACTTATTTCTGTTTGTGGTTTGTGGCAGTAGAAAAGAAAACTTGTGGCGGTATGGTGTGACAAGGGACAAGGGTAGTGTAGTGACGGTTGTTATAGTTCCATGTTCGCGAATTCACGATCTTCTAAATTGATAAAGATGATAAAAAAATGAAAGGAGCCCCCTGGGACCCTGGATTACAAATCACTTTATGGCAACATTGGCAACTGAAAATAGCGGATTTTCTATAAACATAATATCATCATATTATTATTTGCTCTGAAAATATTTTTTTTTTTTGATTAAAGTAAGGATAATTTCAGATTTTTAATTGGTATATATGATATTTAATTAAGTTGGTGTTATTTTTTGCATGCGAACAAATGATACCTCTACCACCTACCCCGTTAGCGCGGAGGAATATCGGTTGATGTACCTAGATGTTGCTGGGGTACCTAGGTAAAAGCCTAAGTTTACAAACTATCCACATCTTTGTATAAAATAAAAAAAATATTATTTTCACGCACCAATTTGTTTTCTGTTCTTGATTTTGTTAAGTTTTGGTAGATTTATTGATTTGGATATTTTGACTGGGTTCATTTCGGTAACATTGGCTAAGTTTATTAGTTATTTGTTACAGAAGCAGCAGCGAAGAACCCAAATACGAAGGCAACGGAACAAGAGATTATAAGTTCGATAAGAAACTGGTTGCGGCATGCCACAGCCCGACTCAACAATAAAAACAAAATTCAGTGAGTGTCTTTTTTTGATTCAGTTATGAATAAATATTAGTTTGTTTTCTATACAGAGATAAGAATAAGAACCAACCGGATAAAGATCGCGAGCCGAGTCAATAAGAATTTTCATGCTTGTTGTGTTATCTAATCAAACATGTGATTGAGATAGTTAGTTATACTTAGTTAGTTATAGTTAGTTGTTTAGTTAGTTAGTTACTTATAGTTAGTAATCTATTATACGACTGGAGGATTGTGAGATTTTATTTTTTGTACATCTTGCGCAGTGACTTATGAGAAATAAATATAATTTTTGAGTTTATCATGAAAAGTTTCAATTGTAGTAGTTGATTTTTGTTGTCAACGTGTTAAGTAGGATCTTTTAAGCTTAAGGGCCATCGTGTATTAGAATTTCTTCCTGAGGTTTCTCTAGCGCAAGTGATTATAAAATAGCTTCAGAAGATTGACAGTCTCCGACTGTCACAATCAACTATTCGTTAGACCTCAGATACACTCGCGCTAAAGAAACGCCAGAAAAAAATTCTAATAAACGTCGGCTCAAGGCTAACAAATTTTACTTTATTCAAATGTACACCCATTAGATGTTCACTGGAAGTCAGAATATATATCTGATAGATATCATGAGATGTAGATAAGATATCGATCAGTTATCTGTAGGACATACATTGGATATTCTTCTTGTATATCCAATGGATAACCTCTATATCCTGGATATAGGCGGACATTTGGATATCCATGCGAAGTCTATAGGACATAAGACTATATCCGTTGGATATACTGGATATCCACGGGAGACATCCTGTGGAGATCTAATGGATATTTGTGTGTCGTCTGGGTAGGTATACGGATTACTCCAAATGTGAGATAAAAAAAGAACTATACAAGTCACAATTTAAAAACTCCTAAATCTCACCCTCCCGCATAGGTTGTTGCGCTGGGGGTCAATCCTTAAGCATTCTCAATTTAAAACGTATACGCAATTGTGCGATCAGCGTTTGAAATAACATGGTGATCGATTTTTGCGTATGCGTTACAAATTTGCGGAGGGTCAAGAATTGACCCCCTGTTTGTTAAATCAAATTTGTGATCCAAATTTAAAAACTAAATCCAAATCCCACAAAAATTACATTGAATTTCACTTCGAGGTGGAAGTGACAGATCTTCGCTTGCCAAACGAGAATCATAGTATGCCACCATCCACATTCAATTAGGCATATAATTATTGCCAACATGAAAATACCTCCATGGAAATCCAATATGGCGACCATTATGCGTTGTTCAAAATCTGAAGGTTAGCCATTAGTAGACTTATCTTGTTTGTTTCAGTATCATGGTAACCCAGTTACCTAGGTAACCTATACATTTTGAGGTTCGCGGACACGCAATGACGTCAGTGAAACCTGCGGGTGAGCATTTCTTGTTTGTTATAGTATCATGATGTGACACAATCACTTTTTTTTAAGCATTTCTGCGAGCATAATTTCAAAATAAAAGTGTGATCGTTGCAAACACGTATTTTTCTGCAAATTTCTGCTATCAGAAAATTTAGAACATGTCCTAATTTCTCTCTCGAGATGCGCGTAGATAGACGCAGATTGTTTAATTTGAAACTCTCATTGAAACACATCAAGGCTCTAGTCTAACATCACTTTATTGTGTTTATGTTTTGTTCGGATGATGTTTTGTTCAATGATGAGCAATATCAGAGTTTCAGGAAATGTTTCAATGACTTTGATATCCTGAATTAGTAGTTCCTTGTTCAGCATATTTGCTGTCTCCTTATCAATCCCAAGTTCAAAGTTTTTCCCCTCTCTACCCAATTTGGATCAAAATAAAGTAGGATCGATATAATGAACCTAGTCACTTTAGAAGCAAATTTATATTCTTGAAGACTTTTTGCCAATAAAAATTATTCAATAACCATTTTATGCGAATGAAGGGAGAAACGCGGAACGCGGCAATCCAATAACTTAAAATTTTCAACAATAATTAAAAGAAAACTTCTGGTGAGAAATGTGAATACCCTAAAAAGAAATAGATTGCACATGCTTCCATAACAGAAATATTCGTAAATATCTTGTATCGTTGCAGACACTTTTCAACGGCATTGAATATCAACGCGTAGATTTGAAATCAAATTTGCAAATAGACATTTGAGCAGAAATGTTAGCAGAAATGCTGACAGAAATGTGATCGTGTCAACGGGCTCAAATTGATAATACGACGGAAAATATAGAAATAAAAACTGGATTTTTCTCTTGAAACTCGGTATCTGTGGTATCTGAAGATAGAGGATAGAATACAATTAAGTAACTTTCTTTAATATCTCTGACGCGAAGCGAAATAACGAGAATTGCCCCTACGTAGTAGGCGGGATTCAATGATCAGATTTCAGTTGTCTATCACTAGAAGTGGAGCCCATCAGACTAAATATTTTTGTACCGACTATAACGATTTCTCAAGGTTGAAATTAAACGCATTCATATGCATAATGATATGAACGAATCAATAATCATGTAAATATAATAACATCAAACTTGAAAAAACAAAACCAACTTCTTATTATAAATAAATCGAAAACAAAATCCAAATTATGAGACATTATGATCACTTATCTCCTGTATGGCATGTTTCAGCTTTTCTCGATCCTCGCATTGTGCCTGAACAACAAGCGTGAAAGCGTTTTCTTAATTCATCTTCAGTATAATATGTAATTTGGTGCAAATGCTAAAACCAGCGTTTGATCACTATCGAAATAAAAAGTTTAGTTTAAGAGAAGCCAACCTTGCGAGTGATCCTCCGTTAACCAGAATCTGGTTCAAAAATGTCCTTGCCAGGTGACCGCGAGTGTCCATTCCGGGCAGCACTAATGGTTCCATATGCATGTCAAATTTCCGATGAAAGATGTAAAAGTGACATTTTGTGCTATCTAATAAACACAAAAAAGCCCATTTTTGCTGACAAACCACAAAAACGAGAAATAATTGTTTGAATTTAAATCGATTGTTCCTTTTTCAGGTTCCACTGACGACGAAAGCAGATTCGCTAACGGAACGTTTGGGATTGATAGGTTTTATTGTTTGATAATAAATTATTTTTCAGGCAATATAGAAGATCAGGTATATTTAAACTAGTTTGATTGTTTTTCTGATAGAGTCGTGCATGGGGTATGAGGAAATACCCAAAAAAAAAATCTAGTAAATGAAACCGACCGTCGTAATGTTGCACATCCGTGACGATGTTCGCAAAGGCGTTCGCGACGGCATTCAGCTCGATGTACTGTTGCAGGTGAGGACGCGGCGCGCACCTTATAATTGCTTTTTTTTTTATGTACGAAAATTTTATACCGGGTGTCCCGAATTCGAGATAGGCCAGGCAGAGGAGAATTGAGGGAAAAGCACACTGCAGAAAAATATTCGCCACTTTTGAGTTTTTCAGCAAAGGCTTCATTATCAAAAAGGCTGTAAAAAGGCGTACTCAATCACAATTATGTGTCCTAGACCGAAAGACACGCACTGCATCTTCGAGCTTTTGGAGGAGTTCATGCGTATAAGACATGTTATTGAGATTACGATTTGTGATTTTTGATCGTCAAACACCAACCAACCCGATACACTACTTTTATTCATTCACATGAATACAAAAATGATAGTTGTTTGAAATAGCTAGTCTAAAATAGGAATGTAATGGATTAAGTAGGACAAAAATGCATAGCGGGATAGCGACACGCAGATGCATTAAGGTAATTCAATTGGTTTACATTGAATTATCAAATTTCCACTTGGTAAACGTTAATCATATGCTACCACCACATTGAATTTGGCGTGAGCGAGACTTTGAACACAAATATAAGGTGTGTCTGTTATGCTCCTCTAGTGTACACTTTTCTACACTGCACCACTCAGTGTGGCCGTTTGGCCGTTGTCTACTCAAACAAGGTTGTGGCTTTGTTTGTGGACCGTTTGTTTTTTAGGATACAATATCTTTACCAAACGTACCAACGCATTTGTTGAATTTTCTTTACACTGGTGGCCATAAGTTACAAAATCAATCTGCATCACATTATCCTTCACCGTAATAGCAACACCTAATGTATAGATGTTGACATATGATCCCTTTTGCCAAGCAGTAATTTGACAATTCCACTTCGAAATGAAATTCGATGTAAACCTTACATATCTCGATGCTTACATAAGTCCAGAGACGTTACATACACTAAGAGAAAGATAGAAGCCGATCGACAAGATTGTCCAGAGAAATCAGAGGGGATTTTTCTAAGATTGTGAAGAAGTCATCTATCTTCATGGTGGGTTCTCATGTGCGTATTTCAAGGATGGCGTTTTGCGATAGGATTGGTTCGTGATATTCCCGCCGTCATGATTCAAAATTATGCAACCAATCAGAAAGGGTATGTCAATACGCCAAAAATGTCAAAACGCGGCCACCGCGCCCATGGGGACCATCAAAGTTATTTGAGAGGGTGTGAACTAGGCTATTGTATAACTTCCTAGACATTACCTTACCATATACCATATACTAATATTTTTTTTCGATAGTGATCACACGGGTTCATACCATATGCATCAAATTACATATTATACTGAAGATGAATTAAGAAAACGCTTTTACGCTCGTTGTTGAGGCACAATGCGAGGATCGAGAAAAGCTGATGAAACATGCCTTAACAGGAGATAAGTTATTGTCTCATAATTTGGATTTTGTTTTCGATTTCTTTATAACAAGAAGTTGGATTTGTTCTTTCAACTTTGATGTTATTATATTTTCATGATTATATTGATCCGTTCATTTCATTATGCATATGAATGTGTTTATTTCAACCTTGAAAAATCGTTAGTCGGTACAAAAATAGTCAATCCGGTGGGCTCCACTTCTAACGATATCCAACTGAAATTTGATCATTGATTTATTTTTAGTTGTATTTATATAAAAGTATATTAATAATATACCATAGAACTATTTCCATGCCATATACCTACACTGAGAAAAAGTTAGAAGCCAGTCCATAGAATGATATGACGAGGCTTGCCTCTCGCCTGTCAATCTTGTCATTAACGTCAATGTCAATGTCTCGATGCGTCCATCCATAATCCATATACAATCGTCACACCACAATAAACAACGTTTTTTCTATTAAATGAGTGGTTTTGTCTTTTAAGTTTTCCACAAATATCAAATGAATTGATCAGTAGTGAGTAGATTTCATGCCCTCATTGTTGGTGATAATGGAAATTATTTTAGAAAATCAATATCACCAGCATTTGGCCGGTACTTATTGTTCAATTTTACAGGAATACAAAATGACAAAAAAAGGGTGTTGTGTGGTGCCACAGTGCCGTAATTCATCCGAGAAAACATGCACTAAAGATGCAATTTATCAAAAATTTCCCACAAAGGAGAAATTGAGGAAAAAATGGTTGAAAGCCATTGAAGGTACTTATGGTGAGTGAACCATTTTCAATAATCGATAATGAAAAATTGTTTATTGGTATTGCATCCAGAAGGGGCTTTCATTCTTGATTATTACCAATCAGAAAAGTTAGTTTAGAAATACGATTTCCAGGGTATTATAAGCTGGTAGCGGATAGTAAATTACGATGCAAATTATTACCAAATACCCAGCCAAATACCACTGATTTTGTCCTTTTCTATTAGCTTAATGGGTTCTTGTAAACATTAGGCATCCGCGTATTTTTTACTTTTCAAAGGCGAATTTGGAAAATTATCCTTCGTTTAACTATTCTAAAGAGAAAAAATGCTGGATGAATCACTTTTTTGTAGAAAAAACACTATTTTAGGCACATTGTTTCATACGAACATTTTCCAAAAATCTCGATTTGTTCCAGTTGTGGGTCATTGAAATGGACAATTTCTGTTGTTCTCATGTACTACAGTTCCTCACGTAACGTAACCACTAAAGAAGTAGAACATATAGTTAAGCAGGAAAAATAAATTTTAAAAATTTGATTCACAGAACATCCCGGCGAACTCGATATTATCAATAACAACTGTCAAGACACTAGACACTACTCACTATAACGACCGAGAGTGAAAAATACGCGCTGTTGCCAAGTTTTCCTTTTTCATTTATTTTGCTTTTTCGTTTTGGCGCCATTTTATTGATGCATATTCAGATGTCCATCATGCCGCCATATCTAAAATATCGTTTAAAAAGTAACGCTCCTGCCCGAGTAAAAAGGTACGCTCCTGCCCAGCGTAGCCGGTGGTTGTTCTCTTGAATATCGTTTAAAAAGTAACGCTCCTGCCCATATGGTTGCTTCTGCCCGAGTGAAAAGGTACGCTCCTGCCCAGCGTAGCCGGTGGATGTTCTCTTAGATATCGTTTAAAAAGTAACGCTCCTGCTCAGCGTAGCCGGTGGATGTTCTCTTAAATATCGTTTAAAAAGTAACGCTCCTGCCCATATGGCTGCTCCTGCCCGACTGAAAAGGTATGCTCCTGCCCAGCGTAGCCGGTGGATGTTCTCTTGAATATCGTTTAAAAAGTAACGCTCCTGCCCTCGCTCCTGCCCATATGGTTATTTTTTTTACTGTTTTATTATGTTTGTCATAGTATATTAAAATCGAGATTAAAATATACAAACAAAAACGATTGCATTCATTGTTTTTAAGAAGTTTGGCAACATTGCCTGTTTGTTCCATAATATGTAGCTTGTATGAAATGTAACAATGTGACAAAGCTGTCATTTAAGGGAGTTTTTCTCACTGAATCCTGATAAAATTTTAATTTGTTATGAGATTATTTTTTTTGTTAAAAGCTGTTCATCCAGCATTTTTTTTAGTTGAAATTGTTCTATAAACCCAAAACTATGCTCAAAAATTGAAAAAATTCATTAATGTGTGGATGCCTAATCTTTACAAGACCCGCTTAATGTGCTTTGTTGGTATACGGACTAGGACAGGAAACTCTATTTTATCAAGCTGACGTTTCGGTTTATAATTTAACCTTCATCACAGCTTAAGAAGGCGGGTCTTGTCTCAAATAGCGTCCCACCAGACCCGTCTATATTGTAATACAAGTCCTGAAGTAATGCTTTTGGCAACACCGCGTGTGGTCCCGATTGAGGTTAGGTCCACTTCTAGTTCCAACTATAACACTCTAGACGGCTCTGCATCTTTCCAACTAGTTCCAACCTGCTTTCAATCAACTTGTATTTTGAAAAACTGAGAAACACGGTAAAAAATGTAGTGATTTTTGCGTAAAGATTGAGGTAAGTCGCTAGGTTATAGTAGGTACCAAAGATAATAATAATAACATATCTTTATCAAGCATCAAGCTTCAAGGAGTACAATAAATAATAATATAATATAATAAACCTTAAAAAATATAAAAAGTATACAGGGTCCTTCATTAGTGCGTCGGGCAATCCTAGCGTGGTTATTTACAAAAGTAGAAAAAAAAGTTTTATACAAAAGTTGTAGAATGTGACTTTATGCATATTTTAAAAATATTTTCAAACATACAGGGTGCGTCACAAAAGTATGGCACGAAAAAGTATGATTTTTTTAAATGGAACCCCCTGTATATTGATTGATATTTCAATTCTTTCTTTAATTTGGAACAAAAATTGTGATACAACTAATGTTCCTAAATTCAACCGTTATCGAGATATCGCGTTTTAAAAATAGCATTTTTGCAACTTTGACATGCTATAAAACTCAAACTATTCAAGTTAGAGAAAAATGGATTGCACATTCCTATCTTAACTTTTCAAGAGCTATTCAAGGAGATTAAATCCATTATTGTGAAAAAATGTCAAAATGTGCCGAAAAAAGTTGACAGTTGACGTTACCTTCTATCCAAATGACAGAAGAGCTCTTGAAAAGTTAAGATAGGAAAGTGCAGACCATTTTCCTCTAACTTGAATAGTTTGAGTTTTATAGCATGCCAAAGTTGCAAAAATGCCATTTTTAAAACGCGATATCTCGATAACGGTTGAATTTAGGAACAATAGTTGTATCACAATTTTTGTTCCAAATTGAAGAAAGAATTGAAATATCAATTAATATACAGGGGGTTCCATTTAAAAAAATCATACTTTTTCGTGCCATACTTTTGTGACGCACCCTGTATGTTTGAAAATATTTTTAAAATATGCATAAAGTCACATTCTACAACTTTTGTATAAAACTTTTTTTTCTACTTTTGTAAATAACCACGCTAGGATTGCCCGACGCACTAATGAAGGACCCTGTATAGGTATAGATATCGCAATCTAACAGTCAATATTTTCCCAATAGACAGGTAGATAGTTTCATATTATGGTATGTGTGCGAGTATGTGTGTGTCTATGAGTCTATGCCTTTCGGAGAATACTGGATGAAAAAGATACATATTTAAATAGGAAAACTTGATTAATTAGTGCCTTATCCTGGATTTCTCACACATATTATAAGCACCAGCTTCTATGTCATGCGGAAAAACCTGAATAAACGAGTTTTGTTTCGTTCACTATGGAAAAACAATATGGCGATGTAGATAGTGCTTTTTGGTTTATCCTCGGGTTTATCAGTCTTAATCATTATTATCAACTCCAGTCCTCCAGAAACTGCTTCAATCACCTCCCAAAATCTGTAACCATCTACCTCGCCAACAACCTATCTGTCGGTTTTAATGTTTTATTGTTTAGAATTAATATTTTTTCCCAACAAATCATAAAACTCTTGCTAGGTTAGGATATATTTTATATATATATTTATCACTCTCATGCCTGGTTTATACAATAGGTGTGTTTGTTATGCTCCACTAGTGCACTCTTTTCTTTTCCACACTCAGTGTGGCTTTATTTGTGAAATGTTTGTCTGTTTTTTAGGATAGAATATCTTGACTAAGCTAATAAAGATATTCTATCCTCAAAAACGGACAAACGTTTCACAAACAAAGTGTATTGTAGTGTAGAAAAGTGTGCACTAGTGGAGCATAACAAATACACCTAATGATTAGTCATAGGCACAAACGAAATGCGATTCCGGCACATTTGGTTGGTTCACATTTTGAATAACCAAGCGGTAACTGCAACGTCATGGTGATGACGTCACGACCAACATTTATCAAAAACGTTTGGTAGGATAGGTATATACATTGAACTCCATATTATGTACCTGGAACGGACCCGCTTATTATCGAGAGTGAAGCAAAAAGAGATATCCATCTCTTTCTAAGTCATTGGTCTATACGGACTGAAATCACAAAAATATTTGAGGAAAAATTTTTATTATTGCAGGTTTTATTGCTTTGATTATAGGAAATTGAAAATACATTTACCATTCACGTGCAAGATTTATTTTTATCAGGGCTAAAAAATTAATATACCTAGATTGAATAAATTGAGTAGATTTACAAATGGTACTTCCCTCTCAGAAAAATAGTAGACTGAACTCACGATGGGTGATCTTGATTCTGTTCCAAATTGTACCATACAAAAAAAAATAATTAAATGACAAATAAATAAAATAAATAGGTATATTAAATTTATCAATTTAGAGGTAAGTACAATAAATATTACCCTTATTTCTAACTTTGGAATAAATTCAGTATAACGAAGACTTTTATAATTTTCCATTGCGATTGAAACAACTTTCCTAATCAGATTTTGATGAGGAAGTCATATCTTTGAAAAGAAGAAAAAAACACTTGTCACCTTCACTATATGAGTTATAATTTGTGAAGAAAAAAAATTTAGCCAATTTTTTACCCTACATGAAGAACCCAACTTTTTGTTTCATAATGTTTTACATCGCATATCATGATTAATTATAGCATTGTAACTTTAACAATTTTTTTTATGATTGTTTTTACTTTTAGCCATGAAAAGACAATCTTCTTTCATCTTGCAAGTTCTTACATCCGACTGCAACAACATAGACACCATATTTTTTTCAGTTCTTCTCAAACTTATTTCTCAGATAAAACCAACTTATCTAAAAGGAAACAGCACACTAGATGTACAATATTTTATTATTACTATTATAACATGTATTTTCAACACCAATAAAATAACATAGAACGCCAAACCACCACAGAATTCTCACAAAACAGATTTTTTGCCCCTTAACCATAACCTTAATACCCGTTAATGAGTTCGACAAGGATAGGTATCCGTAACACTGACTATCTCTGTCTAACAAAAAATTACATACTTTGACGCTTCGTCGACAACGACCGGGACCTTTCCCTGGAACTCTGGAACGTGTTTGCTCAAAAGAGTACAGGGGTGGAATATAACCCAACTTTTTTGTTTATTTTTAGTTTATTTAGTTCATCTTTGTCATTGGCTGAAACTTTTGATTTGATGCTATTGGTATTCTTCCAACCGTAAAAAATACTTTTTCCATTTCCCAACAAGCAATAGGAGAGATTGACGAAAATATGAGTAGTAGATTTCGTAGAACAACTCTAAAAACAAGACTAAAACTGAAGATCAACTAGGTATATTCTATCTAACGTGGAACTGGAACAGCAAACCAACTTTTAAATCCGATTTTCAAACCTCATAGGTTCAAATAAAATTGGTCGATCTGTTTACATCATTTATCTTTTCCGAACTAGAAAAATAAATAATAGACAAATATAGCACCATACCAATTCAAAGAACCGTGCTGGGGACCGCGGTAGGCTATTGGACAGGCCAAAACACATACCAAACTTGATGTGACGTCATGATTTTAGGAGCCGAAATTGGTTGGTAGGTGTTTGACAGACCAAAACATGAACCAAACAAGCCGAAATCGCCTACAGTCATAAGCACAGATGTAATCATGAGCATAACTTTAAAGGTGGTTTGTTTATACAACACCATGAGCATAAGAATACAAATTTATTTGTCAATCAAAATCATCATCATCAATCACCATCATCAAAATAAAACTGACTTCAAGAATTACAGAAGTAGTCACAAAAAAAAACAGTAAACAGTTCCAACACATAAACAACTATCGAGAAGGCAAGCGCCAAAAAAAAATCATATAATATGTTTATGAAAAAAAGACAATATTCGACACTTAATTCCAAATCTACATTTCCTGAGGCGGAAACTGCCAAAAATGACGTCTGCGCTGTTTCTATCTCGATATAAATTTAGACTTAGGGCTTATCGATTGAGTTAACCCCTGGGTTAACGCAATAACCTCAGGATAACCTCAAAATGTTTGACATTTGTCCATTTGGCAGGGACTAAGTTGACCCAAGGTCAGCTAACCCATGAGTCAACTCTCAATTGATAAACAGCCCCTTAAAGATGAAAATTTACCATCTTTCACGGCCACTAGTTATGCTTATGTCTGTGACATGTTGAATAAACGAGTTCATAAGAAACAATACCCGAAAAAAAAAAACAATATTATAACTGGTGTATTAACCAGGCATAAAACATATTTTCGAAACGAAAAAGTTGCGGTATTTTCACATAGGTAATTTAGGGAAAATAAACAAAATCACCTTATTTTACTATCTACTTGCTACTTTAAAGATTTTCATTCGCAAAATCCAATGAAGTAAGTACTGCAAAAACATTTTTTCATAGAAGACTATAATCCTATAAAATGATTTGTCATAGAGTTGATTTTTTTGGAAAAAAATCTTTGTTTTTTCATTTTAATCGGATTTTTTTTATTAAAATCTTTTTTCATATTGTGAGTTGTTAGTTAAATAAAGCTATTTCAGAAAGATTTATTCTGAATATAATGTTTTATTTCAAGTTTTAATACCAAGTTTAACACATAACACAACGCAACTTGACTTCTGTCACACTTAACTTGGGTCATATTCAACATTTGTGAAATACAGGGTGTCCCTGAAATGTCTGTACAACTCTTAACCAGGAATTCCCTAACCAAAACAAAAATAAGGTAATCTAGACAAACTTACCTATACTATGTGCCAAACAACTTTCGATCAACGTCATAATTGCCACCAAGCAGGTTGTTATGAATATTACTGGTGGCCAAATTTGGTCACCAGCAAATCACATAATAGTGTAGGAAGTGTTATAAAGGTGACGTCATATCAAGTTTTTAATTTTTCTTTTTTTGTCATTGACTTTTTGATAATTCAGATGTTTTTATCTAAAAATGTATTGGGGAGTTTTTCTCTCTCTTGAAAAACCCACTAACCCACTAGAACTAGCGTACACCCTAGATTCCGGGCAAATTGTTTGTCACTATAATAAACATGTTATTATTTACATCTCGTCCGTTGAATTCGTTCAACGTTGCCTTGTTGCAAAAAGAAAGCACTCAGAATTTTCACTTTTTATCAAAAGGGATTAGCCAGTTTATTAACGAGAATATGTTTTAATTTTTTATTTGTTTCACTATCTTTGGTGTTATATGACAGTTATAATTTACTGATTATTGATAAGTTTTGTTCACATAAAACAGCTGTTCCGCCTTCAAAAATATTGAATTTTGAACGAGCCGACAACAGTGTTCCAAGGGAGCTACAGGCTATGATTGGTTAAAATGATTATCAGCTGTGATTGGTTGATCTCAAATAGGCATTTGTGTCGTGTTGCCAGATGTATTTCGTTGCATCGTGTCTACATAAGTAACTAAGGTTTATGGAAAAATATGGGTCTCATTGATAATGTTTTATCATCACTAGTGATCTAAAAATGTACATATTATATAATTGGTTAGTTACCAGGAGATGCACTCATAGAGTATAGAGTATTTTTAATTAGAATAAAAGTACCTTGAATACAAATTAGCTTCTTATTAAATTTGCAGTTTGGCAAACTCGCAAGAATTCTCGCAAGAATTCCTCTCTCCTCTCAATGTATAAACATGTGATACACAAACAGACGTCGGGCTATATCTAGTTGTTGGAAAATCATTGATATGACTCATATGCAGGATCTGATTGATATCTGACAATTCAGAAGTTTTTATCTAATAACGAGTGTAAAGAAAAGCTTTTTCTCTCTTGAAAAAATTTGCTGGGATGAGTGATGAGTGGTTATCTTGGTGGTTATGCTGGAAAAAATATTTCAATAATAAAATATCTGTGTAGCTAATTGAAAATATGGTTTTTCTGGCACAACCACTTATCTCAGCGAAATTTTTCAAGAGAGAGAAAAACTCCCCAATACATTAAACTTGTAGATAAAAGTATCTGAACAATCAAAAAATCAGTTCAGAAAAGAATCAAAACAAAAAACTTCATGTCACATCACTTCCATAAAAATTTTTGTTAATCAAAACTGGTCGCTATAGAAACAAAAAACGTAATTTCATGGTCCCAGACTAAGTACCAAAAATTATCATAATCGATTTGCACGTTTTTGAAAAATGTAGGACAAACCATTTTTTTTTGAATCTTTGACGCCCTCTGTAGACTAAGCATTTTTCTATATAGGTATGTTTGCCTAGATCGCCTTATTTTTGGTTAAGGAATCTGTGGTTCAACATTGTACAGTCATTTCAGGGACACCGAGAGGAACACCCTGTATAAGCTCGACTATAACTAAATATTTGAATACTATCTCAACTGACATTTCATCATTTTTAATAAACAAAACCAACAAATAAAGCATCGACAAAACTTAATAATTGTATAATAATGACTGATTCATTTCACTTTTCAAAAATGGAAGCAGAGAAGGGAAAATATATTTTTTTCCAACATGTGAATTAAATCAACGTTTTTTTTCAAATATGTGATTTTAATCGCGATTTAAATCATTGATTGCAGACTTAAGTTTGAACAGCCTGTATACGGAATGACCCTGAAGTGACACGTTGCCGTTGAACTGAAAAGTAAAACAGCTTGCCATATATGAACGGTAAGGGTTAGACATTTGGATCACTCTCACACCGGGTGTGACGTTTCTGAACTCGCCCCTGGTCTTGTCCAACCGACAACAGACCCTCAGAAGGTGGCTTCAGTTCTCTGTGCTACCAAGTCAGTTCGCGGCCATTCTTGCTTTCATTTTTGCTTTAAAGAAAATAAAGTACTTTCGAAGGAACACATATGAATGGACGTAGTATACAATGAGATTGGTTTTGATTTGATTGATTGATAAAAATGTGCATTTCAAATGGTCAATTCTCAACCAAGCTGGAATGGATTCAATTTTATCATTTCAAAGTAACGTAGGTGTTCCTTTGTTGATCAAATCAGCTCATGAGTAGAGGCAAAAAATGCAGACATTAGAAGCTGTTTTTAATTCAATGGATATAAATCCCTACTTTCAAGAAAGCTGGAATTTTGCACATTACTGAAGATAACCTAACAGACAATTTCTTCTACTGACAGTAGTGAATAATGATAAGTTATACGTCTTGCTTATTCCAAAGCAATACTTGAATAATTGTAGATCCGGCCGGAAGTGCATAAGATATTTTCCATCAAGTAGATTAACCCTTAAACATTTCAAAAACTAAACAAATACCATTAAAAAAAATGTTCCCACAACCACGAACCCTTGCACGAACCATATCTTCGTCACAACTTGAGACATACTAAAAATAATGAATATTTAGGTCGTTATACAGTATGTCACCCGGAAAGGTGTTAAAAGAGGACAAACGGGCTAAAAATTTAAAGATACGACAAAAAGTCATTCCTGATAAGAGTTTTTGCTGGGTCTAAAAATAACGCTGTCGAAAAAAAATCTTGAAATATACAGGGAGAGAAAGAAATAACAAAAACTGAAAATTAATTAGAATAAGTATAATAACGATGGTCAAAAATATACAAAATTGTTATTTTGTGTAAGAGAAATAAAAGTATCTTAGGATATTATCAAAATCCAAAATGTAATTACTGGTAAAGTTTTTATTTGTTTTGAAATCTCAATTTTTCATAAGACTAATTTTGTTTTTTTTGACCAGCCCTGTATTATAACTATCTTTCTACTTCATATTTTTTGTCCAAAATGAAAAATTGATGAAATGAGTTTAATCAACTACTACCAAGAATTTTACTCAAAAACCTTTCCTTCAAGTGCGAACAAAACAACGATTGTTCAAAATATCTAAGATTATCATACAAAAAATGAATTGGTTGACTTATTAACTAAAAAATGAAGGATCACTAGTCTTTCTCAATGAGCTAGTATATTAAACGTAATCTTTTGCGTGAACAAACCAAAAATTCGACAAAACAAATTTGGAACAAGAAATAGTGAATATACTCAAAATTAATTTTCGAATAATTTTCCAGATACTTTCTCTATTGATGAATCGAAAACGCCAAGGATCTGTAGTGACCATTTTGATGAAAGCTGTTTCGTACCGGGCAAAAATGGCAAAAGAGCTCTCAAGCTTGATGGTATTCCCACATTATTTACACCGGTAATTACATAGACAATGCAATTTGAGTTTTTAGAATGGAATTTATTTTGTGTTAGATCAAAAAAGAGCCGAAAATCGAACCTATCCCTAAATCCAGAAGTCACACCAGAAGAGCAGCTAGTAAGGTCGCTTTAAAACAAATGCAGATTTTACTTGAAGACGGTGATGATGCTGTTGAAATACGTGATGAAGATGTGAGTATTTTGATTTGCTATTTATTATTTTTTTATTTTTCCTAATCTTTGTGAAACAATATAAACGGCGCATCAATCAAATTATTATCTGTATCTGATGCATCAGCGGAAATTTGATTATACAGTTCACCAAATGGTCTTATAATCTTCGAGTATTTCGACATGGTTTTATTTGCTTATTTCAATCCTAATTTAGTGAATATTGATTAATTTTATTTCTTTCTTTCCTCCTTAGTTTGTCTGTAAAACGGAACCGAAGGTATGTATAGCATAATTTTCAATTGGAAGTTACAAAAGTACAGGTACTAACACTAACCCAAACATTACCTAATCAGTCGTACTAAAATATTTGAATCTGAACAACATGGTTGATACAAATTTCTTGCTCCTAAATTTGGTTTCTGCATTCGATGTCTAATGCTATTTTCATGAATTTTTATCGATGATTTTCTCCTGTTCCCTTGTAATGGTCTATACCATTTTGTGCAGGTGATGGGATCGGACGGGCCGCCTCCAAAAGATAAAACCGTTCCGACCACTCCAGTACAACAAAAAACTTCAACAGTTGTGACTCCCAAATCTGGCATAGTTACGAAGAGAAAAAAGAAAAGCTTACCGGTTGAAGAGGAATTGACAACAGATATCAAGGTAAATATCCCCATTTTCCAGGAATATGTCCCAATATTATTAATATGTATCGAAAATTATGTAAAGGGCAAGCAATACAAAAATGACAAATGGTCCAACATTGATAAGTAATTTTTAATATCCGCTTATGCTTTTAATCTTGTGAAATAGCTACATTCGCGTATTCTATTTATTATTTGAAAATTGAGAAATAATCAACGTTTGACAAGAAAATAAGGTAAAAAGACAGCGCCAATGTAATTTTATTTTGCGTCTTCTACACATAATATATTTTTCTCTCTCTCTCTTACACATTGAAAAAAAAATCACGTAAGTCTGGACGAGGGTCTTTCTGATCAATTTGACAAATGTCACATGTGGGGCGATCAATCTAGGACATACTGCCAAACGTCAAATACAGTGACGTGACCGCAGAAAAGCATTGAACAAGCTGTATAATGCCGTTCCTTGTTTATTAAGCAACCTGTTAACATCATAGTCCACGACAAAGGAAGACAAAATCAAGAAATGAATAAAATTGTATATATATATTATCAAAAAACCCCATACTGTACCATTTGAAATGGTGTCGGGTGTATACATGTCTACATTTTTTTTTTTTTTTTCTCAATTTACATTAATTGTGCACGAATCTGGCCCATTCCTTCTTATTTCTGGTCAATGCTTTAGCCTCATTCCATGATTTTTCTCTTTTCTCCAGTGCATCCCCTACAGTCTGGTTCCATGTTTTTTTTGGTCTTCCTCTCATCCTTCTTCCTCCCGCTCTTGCTTCCCAGATTTGTTTCACCTGCCTATTGCTCCCCATTCTTTGTAAATGTCCCCACCAACTCAATTTTCTCTTTTCAATAAATTCTAGGATTGATTCTATATCCATTTTTTCCCTGATGTCGTTGTTCTTGATCTTGTCCATCCTTGTTACCCCCATTACTCTTCTTAAGTATTTCATTTCCATGGCCTGTATTTTGCTTTCTTGTCTCTGAGATAGTATCCATGATTCACATCCATATGTCAGTACTGGTCTGTAGATAGTTTTGAATACTTTCATCTTTGTGTTTTTGGATATTTCTTTTCTGTTTATTATTTTTTTGTTTATTGCATAGTAAAGTTTTGTTGAGGTCTCTATTCGTCTGTTGACTTCTGGTTCTGCTGTTCCTAATTGGTCCAGTTCCACCCCTAAGTATTTATAAGTTTTGACCTGCTCTATTCTCTCTCCTTCCACTTGAATGTTCATTTGATGAATGTTTTTTCCAACTATCATAACTTTTGTTTTGGTTTTGTTGATTTGCATTCCATATTCTTTTGTCACCTGACTCCATATGTTGATGTTACTGTTAAGGTCTCTTTCATTTTCTGCAAATAATACAATGTCGTCTGCAAAAGCTGCCTCTGATATTTGTATATTTTGCATGTTTCTGTAGCCTACTTGCAGTTTCTTTGTCCTGATTGTACACCTTCTTATTATTTCATCCATATATATGGTAAATAAGACTGGGCTTAATCCACCTCCTTGTCTTAGGCCCTCTTCAATTTTGAAACAGTTTGAGCGTCTGCCTTGGCTGATTACGAAGTTTTTGTTGTTGCCATACATTTCCTTTATCAGTCTTATTACCTTTGGTTGAACTTCTTTCTTTCTTAATATGTCCCACAATTTACTCCTTTGTATTTTATCGAAAGCTTTTTCCAAATCTATGAAAGCCAGGTAAGTATTTTTAATATATTATTATATTATTAATATATATTAATAAAATTGTAAATGGTAACAAAATTATAACAATCACGCTTTAAAAGCATGCCAAACTATAACTGTTTCGTGATCGGTTACCTGTCAGCACCCGCCATGCGCTACCGGCTTGACTCTTTTTTCAGAATCGGCCGAGTGACGCATCTTCCATTTATTCTGTAGTCTTTGCTCAAGACTAGTCCTCATGAGCGTATTCAGAGCGTGCGGGAAGTGACAGCGTAACCGTCTAAGTGGTTGGATTCGCCGTACTCGTCCGTATGCGTAAATCTCCTTCACGCGAATTCAGCAAGGATCTGTTAACTGGACAACCAATAACCTATAAGTTATTATTATTTTTATTGGTTACATTAGGCGGATTTTGGCGTTAACCAGGTTACGATTTTCGTTACCAGTTTTTGTAAGTGATTGGTTATCGATACCAGCTCGGGATCAAACGCCAAAACGTTCTGGTTACTAAAAGTAACATTTATGGTATAACGGACTACTTAATCAGGTAGCTCCCAAGAGATTTGCCCCTTGTGTGAAAGAAAGTTAGGTTAGGATATTCGTAACCTGGTTAACGCCAAAATCAGCCTATTGTTTGACGCGGTTACTCCGCTCAAAAGCTGGATTGAAAGAATCTTTTGGCGGGCTGAGAGCAATTTATTAGACACTTAAAGCCAATCGTGCATTTTTATGCGTATACCTATCACAACGAATTTCGTTAATGGGAGAAATAAGCTCTTGAAGCCATTCATGAACGTAAACGTATACGAAACCTTCAAATATCATACAGCATGTAACTAGATTTGGTATACATTCAAGACTTTCACTTCGGCAAATGAATTAAATTAGTAACTAGTAGATACAAAGTTAGGTAGAAACACTTTTACGTAAATATTTATGACATTTGATATATCCGTTTCCGGATACCGAAAGGGTACGTATCGATACGTAGCACGTAACAAATAACTGTTAACGTACCGAGTTTGCGCATGCGCAGATCGATAGGGATGCGGATACGTTGAATTTTCGGCATGGCTTTAAGTGTCTATTTAATTCTTTTATTTCATACTGTACTGTAAAGTATCATTTACCAGACCAGATTTATTGGCTACTCAGCAATATTTTGAGTATACAGGGTGTGCCAAAGAATTTTGATCATAAGCTAAGCAGTTTTTAGTTTTTTTGTCAGGTTTTCTTGAAAATAATCATTAATTAATTAATTAATTCAGCTTCTTCGACATGATAAATTTCAATAAAGCCTTCTCGAAGCGTGCTTTGATAATGACACTTTTTTCTCTTGAACCGATTGAAAAAAATTGTCACAGTATGAAACAAAACAATTTACGATATACAGCCGTTAAATGTCATTAACTACTCGTCTACAAGTTCCGGACTCGGCTCCTTTGTCGCCTTGACCATAAAGATCTTGACTAGTAATTCAAAAAGTCATTTACCGTCTCAATAACGTGAATAACTACTACCGATGTCAAAGTCTTGAATATATCCTAATCAACAAAGAAACACCGAAGTTCTCAATAAAATGCTGAAAAACAGGGAGCTGATGTTAACAATCAAAGAGCGCAAACTAAGGTATATTGGACATATAATGAGAGTAGACAGATATGAGATACTTCGGTTGATCATCGAATAAAAGATTCAGTGGAAAAGGTCAATAGGGAGAAGACAGAATTCCTGGCTCAAGGCCCTACGCCGATGACTTAGTAAAACATCAACCAAAATCTTCAGAGCAGCGCCGCCAACCCCCGAAGAGAGACGGCGTAATAAGAAGAAGTAACAACTGATCTAGTTACATGATATCAATTTGCATTTGAAGGTTCCGTATACGTTTCAGTTGATGATTGACTTCAAGAGCTTGTTTTTCCATTAACGTGATTCGTTGCGATAGGTATACGTATAAGGAGACGTATTAAGATGCACGATTGGCACAGAAAAGTTTAATTTTCTCAAAAAAATTAAATGGATAAGTATGATTTTTTTTTCATGGAAAAGTAGCTTAACTAGCTCGAGAAAACCGCATCTCAAAATCTTGCTCCTTAGTCGAAATATCGACAAACATCGACAAACAAAACAAAGGAAGGTTCTCAATGCCCCCGTAAATGCCCGAAATGCTGACCATCATGCATTGCTGAATCGTCGCATTGGAAGTCCAAACTGCAGTTTGAAATTCTGCTATCGGTTGCCTCGGTATATTAAGTATTGGATTTTTTAAATCTTCTCTGGTCGTAGGTTGAGTCTGGAACACGATGTTCTTTATCCTCGTCAAGTCTGGTGATCGCGGAGGCCATGGAACATGTTATGGTCCAAAATCTAAATGAATACATTTACTCGCATACACACTTTCTTCCCTCTATTCATACCACGAGTACACAGCCACCTACTCCCGTATAAGATTTGCCTTGTGTCCAGAGGCACATCTTCGAACAAGAACTTTTATTGATTGGCCAAAAAATCAAATCAAATCAAATCAAATATGCTTTATTGCCACAGAAAAATTTAAATAAATTTTATGGACAAAGCAAATAAAATGCAAAGTGCTAAAGTATAAAAACAATACAAAACATGATAATGGTATACATTACGAGAACAATTACGTGAACAATAGAACAAACTAGTACAAATATATTTACCCAATATTTTGTCAAATTTAAATTTATTTGGAAATTGCTCATGGAAAACAATAAACATCGGCACACTTCCAGTTATGTTATGATGACAAGTCAGTGAAACAATAACATAGCAAAATCAACAATTATTGTAGAACAATAATACTGCGGTGTTAAGAATCGAACAAGGAACCAACGATTTCTTACGTTTTTTTTCGCTTCCCATTCAAAAAATAAACATCAGGTGGGGTGAGCGAGATCGGTGAACTCGAAATTTAATTCATAAATCTGTAGTCATCTTGTTTCCGCACTGCCTGCAGCATGTAATTATTTCTGACTTAAATATCAAACAAGGAACTTGGGGTTGTTTATATTATTTCAACCAAAACATTGAAAGAAAGACATTGCCATTCAGAGATCGCTCAAAAAAAATATGACCCAATAATTTTGCCTTCCAATATGCCACACCACTAACTCCAACGTCCGTTTTAAGTCTCACAACTTGCATGATAGAAAGAATTCAAGAAAAAAATAAAGTTAAAAAAAAATAAAATGTTACGAAATTTTCGTATGCATTTTTTTTGCTGATATTTTGGGTAAAGAAGATATCGAGATGCGGTTTCCGCAAGCTAATTGAGGAATCATTTTTTCATAAAAAAATTGTACCAATGCATTTATTTATTTTTTGGGGAAATACATATATGTCGGACTTTCAAAAAAAGCCCTGTAGCGGCGACATGTGTGACTAACAAAACGTCAAATATTTTAACATTTGTAGCACAAGAATAGCTCCTTCCAACGAGCACAAGTTTGTTGAAATCGGATTAGCCGTTTAGAAGATACATGGTGTTATTTACGGAAACCTTTGAATACCCGCCCACTTCATTTTTGGAGATACAGCAAAAAGTGTCCAACAAAAAAGGTTCAGATTATCATCGACTTTAAAGATTAGGTATTTCTTTAATAGGTTTAATTTAGCGAAATTCACAGAAACATCAATTTTTATATTCAAGATTGCAGTTACGCACCCTAGCGTCCATTTCAGAGACTTGAAAATATTTTCCAGGTTTTTCCCTTGGCCTTTCAGTGATATTTTTTTCTACCGCAAGCCTCTACGATGGGTAGTTTCCCAGATACAGAACCTAGCATTCTTGGTTGCCCACGCTATTTTCATGTTTCTAAAATGGACGCTAAGGGGGCGTCACTACAATCTTGAATCTGAAAATTGATGTTTCTCACAGCACAGAACACATATACAAAGTTCAGAACAGAAACGTAAATGGAGGGCGGGGCCTAAGTGAAAGCTTTGATTCGCAACCACGGAGAGGCGCTGATGTGCCTGAAGTTCGTTATATCTCGAGAAGATGGCGGTACGTAGAATGCCACATGACAGCTCATTAGCTATTCTTGGGCTACGAATGTTAATATATTTGAAGTTTTGATAGTTTCACATATCGCCGCTAGAGGGCTTCTTTAGACCGCTGTTGAAATACTGTATTATTATGCTCACACATTAAAAGCCAATGAGCTGGGCAACCATCAAACTGCAAAAACAAGTGTTGCCTTTTTTCCAGAGGCACATCTTCCAACAATAACGGTAATGGACAATTTGCACATTTTTTGAAAATATGAAAAATATAAGGATTAGTAAGTACTGATGCCATTGATGTTCAAAAAATCAAGCTACGACCTCTAATAACGTAGTAATCACCGATTAAAGAGCGCCAATCAGCATCCACTACGTCACAGAATACACTATCTATCGCCGTCTGACGTATTAACTGAGATGACTCTCTCTCTCTCGGAAGGGTAATATGGCCCCACCTCTTTTGCGATCATGCAGTGAAATTCGCGTTTTCTTTTTCATTTATTTAGTATATTTTTGGGTATTTCGGAGAAATTTTTTCGCTAGTGACTTTCAAATAATGTCTAGAAAACGTATATAAAATTTCAACTCATTTGAAAATGTATGCAAATTGTCCATTGATTGGTCAAAAAGTCAAGAAAGACATTGCCATTTAGGGATTGTCCAAAAAAATATGACCCATTAAATCTATCTTGTAGTATGCCACAAGCCACATCGCACATTTGAACTCCAACTTCCCTTTTCTGGATCACAACTTACATAATAGAAATAATTCTAGAAAAATATAGTTACAAAAAAAACAGTTTTAGGAATTTTCGTGGAAAATTTTTTTTGCCGATATTTTTGGTAGGAACAAGATATCGAGATGCAGTTTTCGCGAGGTAGTTGAGGCATCACTTAGCTAAGTTTTCATAAAAAAAAATTATTCCATTTGGCAGTTCCACACTGAATCTATACAGTGTTTCAAGTGATTCGGAAATTCCTGCAAATTGTCCATTTAAATGTGAGTAACATTTTTGATGTGAATCTAATTCCTTAATATTATAGGACATACTTCCCACACCTACACCTCCAAAGAAGAAGTACAAACTGTCACACCGAAAATCATCAGATGGTAATGGTGAGTCTTATCGTGATCACGATATCTTGTATCACGCATGAATGTACAATTCCAGACAGGGAAGTGCTTGTTTTAAAAATCGACTCCAAGAAAAAAGAGCCCACTGTTGACGTAAAACCAGTGCAGATTCAAGGCATCACCAATCATGATGTCGAGAACAATCTGGAATTAGACTGTTGGATCGAAGAATTAGAGCCATGCCAGAAACAATTGATGGAAAAATTGAAAGAAGAAGAGAAGGCGATACAGGACAAGTTGGATGAGTTGTTGAATACTTGTAAGGGCGAAGTCGTTTATAAAGGCGACTTGACTACAGTTATTGAAGTATCGGAACAAGTGCAGAAAACAGTACAGAGTAAGTGATGTTGACTTTTTAATTTTGGAAATGTATTTTTCTGTTTAGCGTGTGATGCTAGTAGGAAAAAACCTTATTTAATTGTCTTCGAACATTGAACGACTAGATGCATAAAACCCCGCCCGTAGGCGATTTATTAGTATAACTTATATTTATCCAAATAAAACACAGGTTTCAACAATTATCTTTATAATGAAAACATGATTGACGATTTTAGTTCGTCTTCTACAGAAAAGTCAGTCTTGAAATAAGTAGACAATAATTTATCGCAAACACCCAATTAGATTGTTTATGTAAAGAAAACACCCTCGTCCACGAAATCACCTTTGAAGATTGACAAACATGGAACAATATAACAAATAAAATTATCATTTGGAAAAAAATCAACTTTTTAACTTTCGAAAGTTCCAGCGTTACCGGATTGTAATGAAAATTCATTTTATCAATCAGTATCAAGTTGGTATGAACATTTAAGGAAAACCGTTCGAACATTCAACGACAATAGTGAATTGATCCAGCTCTGCATTTTAATCATTTTATTCCAATATTAAAAATTGTTTTCTACGTCTTAGTTCGAAAGCGTGTTTTTTAGTTTTTTGAACTGTAATTGATTTTTAATATTATATCAATTACATATCAATATGTATTATTTTTAATATTGTTTTAGTGTCATATTTAATTCATTGAAATTATGGTATTGTCATCGGTTCTTGACAAGTGTGCAACATTTCGAATCAATCTGGGCATTTGAAGAGGGTAAAAATCGATTTCCAAGACCGTTACAAACAAACAAACAAACAAGTGAAGCTGATACAAGGTGTCCCATATTTTATCCGCCATAAAGCAGCAGGTGATAATGTAAATGGAAATGCGAAGATTTGTCTAATAAATGTGATGGCAAATGCTAGTCGTTAAAAAGATACAGGGTATTGAAAGTTACTCATCATTTTCGAAAAATTTCAATCATCTTTGGACGTATAAAGATGTATTGAGGCTAATGGCGGACACTTTCAACATCTATTAAAGTGAATATTAAATTTTTGCTATATAGTTTGAATAACTTGAGTTCTCGTTTTGATACCGGATTTAAATTTTTCCCGGTATCTTTACTTTCCAATTCGAATATCTCGCTAACGACTTGAGATATCGATATTAATAGTGGATTTTCTACGTGGAAATATTGACTCTTTCCAAGGATGAAGTCGAAACAGTCTCATCTTTACAGATTAAAAAAAATATAAAAACAATGATTATTCATCATCAAGTATGTAGAAAGCGCTCTCTAGGAATTAGGTTCAAACCAATAAGGAATTCGGATTTCTCACCTCCGAAAACGCTAATGTAAATTTTGAATCTTTATCCCTTTTTTAAAATAAAGTTTCACTTTCAACACCCTGTATCTTTTTAACCACTAGCATTTTCATCACAATTATTAGAGACATCTTATTTTTATTTATATTATCACCTGCTGCTCTATGTCGCATAAGTTATGGGACACCCTTTATAAAGCATGTGAAAATCCAATGTGCTTTTTTTTAGCCCCTTAACAAGAAAATTACCTTGGCAACGTTGCATATCAGACGGCCGCTTAAATAATTACCTTCCCGTCCATATCCAGGGTGTCTAAAAAAAAAGAGACATACGGTAACAACAGATTCCTCACACAAAAATATTGCGATCGCCCCGAACTTGCCTATCCCGAAAGTTGATATTTACAGAGATATAGGGGTCAAAGTTGAATTTAAATTTTTGATTTATTTGAATAACTTTCGAAAAAATCAAGTTATATTGATGAAATTTAGTTTATGAGGGTTGTTTGATTTGCAAAATTCAAATCTGAGCACGGAATTTCTCTCACTTGTAGAGGGCGCCACTTACACACCTTTTCACTCATTCAAATAGTCATAATTTTTTTGTACGCAGTCGAATTTTTTTTTCAATAGAAAAATTGTTTTTTTCATCATATTAACATGAAACAGCGGTACTTTGTAGAAGTGGATAGGAGTAAGATATTAGCACTTGAAGTTATTCATCCAATGTGGTTTTAAATGACAAACTTGGAAAATAAACATAGGGGACTTTGAAAACGGCTTTATCATAGTAATTTTAACATAAGCTTGAATGTTCAATGTTTGTTGATTAAAAAAAAAAAATCTAATTGCTCGTCTAATTGTGTATATTATTATAACAAACCCATTTAGCAAATTTCATACAAATAACTTGATAATTAAATTTCAAAAGTTATCTGAAAAAAACTAAAATTCAAATTCAACTTTGACTCTCTTGATATCAACCTTAGACAAGTTCGGGTCGATCGCAATATTTTTGTCTGAAGAATCTGTTGTTACCGTATATCCCATTCTTTCGGTGAAACCCTGTATATCAGTTATCTGTGATCCCATCAACCAATAGGCGGATTTTGGCGTCAACCAGGTAACGATTTGTTGTTACCAGATTTGGTGAGTAATTGGTTACTGTATCGATACCAGCTCGGGATCAAACCCCAAAACATTCTGGTTACTAAAAGTATTATTCATGGTGTAACGCAACTACTTGATAAGGTACCTCCCAACCGATTTGCCCCTAATGAAAAGAAAAGTTAGGCTAGACAATCCGTAGCCTGGTTAACGCCAAAATCCGTCTATTCTTTCACTGCTCTGTCAAACAAGCCAAACGTCAAGAAAATAAAAAACGATGATTTTTTTTAATTAAAAAACATTGAAATTATTGTATTATCATCGGTTCTTGACAAGTCTGCAAAGTTTTGATTCGAAGTTAGTAAAAATCGAGTTCCAAGGTAGGTTCCGTCACAAACTCACATACAGGGTGTCCCAACGATAGAGTAAGGTAGGTTTTATCATATAGGATATGAAAAATATCAATATCAATATGCGTCACAGGTTAGGGGTGTAAATAGCGCACATTCTGAAAATATTTGGTAACATACAGGGTGCGTCACAAAAGTATGGCACGAAAAAGTATGATTTTTTTAAATGGAACCCCCTGTATATTAATTGATATTTCAATTCTTTCTTCAATTTGGAACAAAAATTGTGATACAACTAATGTTCCTAAATTCAACCGTTATCGAGATATCGCGTTTTAAAAATGGCATTTTTGCAACTTTGACATGCTATAAAACTCAAACTATTCAAGTTTTGAGGAAAATGGTTTGCACTTTCCTATCTTAACTTTTCAAGAGCTCTTCTGTCATTTGGATAGAAGGTAACGTCAACTGTCAACTTTTTTCGGCACATTTTGACATTTTTTCACAATAATGGATTTAATCTCCTTGAATAGCTTTTGAAAAGTTAAGATAGGAATGTGCAATCCATTTTTCTCTAACTTGAATAGTTTGGGTTTTATAGCATGTCAAAGTTGCAAAAATGCCGTTTTTAAAACGCGATATCTCGAGAACGGTTGAATTTAGGAACATTAGTTGTATCACAATTTTTGTTCCAAATTGAAGAAAGAATTGAAATATCAATTAATATACCATTTAAAAAAATCATACTTTTTCGTGCCATACTTTTGTGACGCACCCTGTATGTTTCCAAATATTTTCAGAATGTGCGCTATTTACACCCCTAACCTGTGACGCATATTGATATTGATATTTTTCATTTCCTATATGATAAAACCTACTTTACTCTATCGTTGGGACACCCTGTACAAGTGAAGTTAATACATACAGCGTTACAAAAAATTACCGGAACCGTCGAATTATTCAAAAGATACACGGGTTAAAAAAAGTGAATGCGCTTTTAAAAATCTACAAATTATCTGTTATAAATTGGAATATACAGCGTCGGGCATAAAGTTGTGACAGAACAAAGTTGCATTTTTTTGATTGGAACTCCCTGTATATTATTGGATATATGAATTTTTCCTTCAATTTTGAGCAAAAATTGTGATACGCATATTGTTCCTAAATTTAACAGGTATCGAGATATTTCGATTTTTAGATGTCAAAGGTTCAAACTTTGGCATGCTATAAAACTCAGACGGTGCGGAGAAAAATGGTCTGCACCTTCTTGTATCAACACATTTTCACATTTTTTTTGACAAGAATTTATTTATTGTCCTTGGATTGCTCTTGAAAAGTTAAGACTAGAAAGTGCACACCGTCTTTTTCTATCATGAACCGTTTGGGTTTTATAGCATATCAAAGATCTAAAAAATGTAGTTTATAAATCGCGATAACTCGAAAACGGCTGAATTTAGGAACATAATGTTGATTACAATTTTTGCTCAAAAATTAAGGAAGAATTATGATACAGGGGTTTCCATTCAAAAAAATGCAAAAAATCTGCGATAACCTTATGCTCGACCCTGTATATCCCAATTTATCACAGATATACAGGGTGTCCCAGAAGTATTGGAAGATAATTCAAGGATGGTTAGTAGGAACAAAAGTAAGACTAGAATGTTCTATAGAATATTTTCGTACGACACTTCCTTCCGGAATTATTAGTACTTTGAAGTTACATCCTGAAGAAGGTTTTTTCGTGATAGCTCCGAAACGGTAAAATCAATTTTAAAAAACTTCCACATAAGGACTGATAATTTGGGATTATAGCAGTATTTCAATCTCATCTTGGATGCTTAGGTTGGACCAACCCTACCATAAAATGCCCCTAAACTTTGATACGCTTTCTTTTTTTTTTAGTTGCAATTTGTGATTAGGGCTCGTCAATTAATTTCGAATAAAAAAGGCGCTCATTATTCACATCAAAAAAATTAATCGTTTTCAAGAAAAACGCCAAAAATTTGAACTTTTCATTCAAAACATAATGTTATTATTCATTGAACATACACATACTTCAGTGTTTTTTTGGCCGATTAGGATTTTTGAGATATTGTCATAGTAACTAGCTTTGTAATTTGACGAAAATTGGTGTTTTTCCTGAGAAGTATCCATTTTTTCGATGTGAATAAAAAGTACCTTTTCGACTCCTAATTGATTGACGAAACTAAATCAAAAATTGCACCTCAAAAAAAGAAGGCGTATCAAAGTTCAGGGGCATTTTATGGTAGGGTTCGTCCGTCATAGGCTTCCAAGATGACATTGAAATTCTGCTATAATCTCAAATTATCATTTCCTATGAACTGCTCAGACTGTCCAAGTTTCATTAAAATTTATTTCACAGTTTCGGAGCTACCAAGAAAAATTCTACTTCAAAGTAAGAATAATTCCGATTTTTTTTAGAAGACTAGTCATCAATATAACCGTCCTTTAAATATCCCCCAATACTTCTGGGACATCCTGTATAGATTTTCAAAAGCCAACTTTTATATAGACTTTTTCTCTAACTCATGTATCTTTTGAAATAATCGACCATTCTGGTAATTTCTCCTAACCCTGTGTAAAGCCTGTAAAAAAGGCTAAATTGTCCTTGTAAACAAAGTTTTTTTACCATTCTAGTGTTGTTCGATGTTCGAAGATAAAAATAAATAAACTATACTTGGAAGAGATTCAATTATTTTTAGAGAAAGTTATACCATAATAATTAATACCTACCTTGTACTATTAGTCCTAATATTATGAATATTTTTTTAATATTCAGAGATCCAACGCTTTATCTTTAGTGTGTTTTGTGATATGCTATGCAATAAATGTGACTTCCAAAATATGATTTGATCATAAGATTTGGAAAATATTGATTCTAAAGTGATCAAGTAAATAAATTTAACTGGACCAATTCAGATTGTCATTTTAATGATGAGCTTAATTATAGCAAAGTTATGTGGTATTAATTTTACAATATGGAAACATACAAGACAAGAGAAGAAAGATAAAAGACAGACGAAGAAAATAACCAAATTGACACATCGTTTTTGAGTTGCTCCTCGTAGATATTCAGATTTTTATCAGTTCTTCCATTTATAATTAGCGACATATTTTTATGGAGATAATTCGTCTTCCATCAGATAATGTTAACTATTACCTATTGAATTTCTATTTTGTTTGCCATCAACGCGTAAATCCTACAAAAAATGGCGCAGGCATTGTGGCCAAAAAACATTCAACTTACCTTGCTCATGCTATGATGAACCCTTTTATGTCTGATTCCTAATCCTATGTAACTTGTGTGCCGAATCAGTATCTGCCCTTCTTCGGCCATATGATAATTCACGACCGAAATTGGTATTGTGCTCTACAACTAGTAACCAATATTTCACTGAAAAAGTGGTTATAAAAGATGGTACATAAAGAAATCGTGCATCAGGAAGGGTGTGGACACAATTTGCATCTGGAACAAATATGTTTGGAATGAATTACTGTGAACTTTTCAGGCAGACGATTTCTTCGGACCTCATGACTTGAAATGAATAGCAATTTTTGAAAAAAAATGGTTACATTATGTGTCCAGTCGTTACAGCCAAAAGCCTAGCTCACAAATTCTGCGGTAGAATCTTTTATGGGTGATTCTTATTTAACTTCAAGCATTTGAAGTCCCCAAAATTTATCTTGGCCACATTGCCATTCACGAAAAACGTAATTTTTTGCGCTATATTTGAAATTTTCTTCTATATCGCCTTTTTAACGCAAGCTTTAGACTTATCATAGATGGAAAAACCTCAATTTTACTTTCAGCGACGTTTCAACTTCTGAAAATGAAGATTTTTGTAACACGTAGTTCATTTTTTGCTAGCTATTCTTGTTTCTTAACAGTAACAACGCCCGTCTTAATGATCCAAATGATCTTTGATCTGACAGATGCTGAAGAAGCTTCTCAATAGTCGCCTCTGCGTATTGATGAAAGCATAGGCGCCTTGGTGACACTTCATAGGTCAGTTGTTTCAACATTGCTATTCGTTTAAGCCATCGGTTTTTGAGGAACCGTTGTTTTTCAACTCACAAACAATTCAGAGTAGTTCGTTCCAAACATATTTATTTCAGGTGCAAATTGTGGCCCAGAACAGCCAACCGTATCCAGCTCTGATGACAAAGCGCTCTGCCCTCCACCTGCTGCGAAGAAGCCTTTAAGAATGTCTTCCAGAATGTCAAAGAAGAGATGAAATCTTCTGTTGTAGCTACCATAACTTATTTTTTAATTAGCTTAGCGAAATTAAAAGTTTTTGACTTTTGATTGTGCAGTTTTTATTTATTTTTTGTCCGTATTTTGATTGATAAGCAGTTGAACAAGGTAGAACCTGGCGAAAATGTAAAACGAGTGGGGGAGGCGAGGAGTTATGGTTCGTGTCTTTTGAAATAACCACTCTTTCACTAAAATACAAGTTTAAGTCAAGATAAATATTTCAAATTCAGGAAAAAAAATACATTTTTTTTTGTAGATGGTTGCACAGGAAATGTTTGAATGCTACCAGCAAGGTGAGAATTTTCCATTATTGAACAGTTAATGATATGTTGATACCGGATCAGTTTGTCGGAAAGCTCAATCAATCAGGAAATAGTGATTTAAACCTGCGAAACAGTGTTTTTTTGGCTTTTTGACGACCTTCAACCATGTCAACACTTTTTAAGCAAACTGGGAAGTAGCAGACGCGTGTTGTTCTGTGTATTAGCGAATTCCGAATCTGTTTATTGATCTGTCTGCAGCAGTCACGGCGTACCGTAGAGGATTTTTAAGAAGATAATTTATTGATCATTTGACGTGGGCTATGTAGTCTACAAAAATGGAAAGGGAGGAGAACATGTAGCTTGATGTAGCTCCACTTTGGTTTTCACTGACTGGGTGGATTCTCGGAAAACTATGTTGAAGACTATTATGTCAAATGGCTTGAGTACCATTATTTGAAACAATGTGCTAAATGGGTGCTCACAGTGCCCGTTCGATAAGTGAAGAGTGGAGGAAGCCATTACCGGGAGTCATCGGAAAGGAAGCAACAATCCACCACAACTGGTCCGTTTATAAGTAAAAGAATAATATTTACAAAATTCAACATCAATAATTTAATGCATGTTCAAGTTTATGGCCAAATAACAAGTGTCCGACCTTGTCATCGATTCAGGTCGCCGGCGCCGGTCCGTTGTGCCCTTGTGTAGAGTATAGTACGAGTATAGTTCAATCAATAATTGTTGTGGTTGTGGATTCAAAATTTTTGAGTGGGATAAGCTACACTAGCGAGCAAAAAATTGAGGTCACTTGTCACAAAAAAGTTAAGGAAATTGGAAAGAAACATTAGAAATGATTAAAATTTCGTGATAATGGCTCTAATAGGCTGTGAATCTTTTGTTTACCGAGTTATATTGTGTTTTTTTTATCAAATTGTCACGAGTGGCATTACATTAACCAGAATGTGATCCTTGACTTGATTCAGAGTATGCCTTGTCGACTTCTAGCAGTTATCAATGCCAGGGGAGGAAATACACATACCTATACAGATTTTTTTAATTCCAAATAGCTCCTCGTGTAAATTGTGGAATTATTGTTTTCTTTACTTATTAGACCACAGAACCCAAAACAAGGCTTTTGATTCGTTATTGGATATCAAATTTAGCGTTATGAACTATACCACATTCTTCCCCACGTATTTTCAAAGGTAATCTCTCAAGTAGGCAGGTGAATTACCTTTTCGTGATGACCGACGTGGATTGTTAGTGGTCTGTTTACCATCTCATATTCCAAAAACGGTCTCATTTACCTGAGCTTCAGCCAGTATAGATTATTGCCTGCAGGCTCTTCAGCATTGGAAATTTCTGAGGGAATTTCGATTGCAGTTTCTTGTGGATCATGAATCAACACAGGATGGTCAGTTCTTCGATTTGATTCTCCGTGGATGTCATCGTTTAACAAAGAGATATCACCTCGTGGTGCTAAGTGTTGTATAGAAACAGTCGATTATTTGCCATTTTGATCTTGAATACGTGCATATTCAGGATTCACATCAACCAGTTCTACTTCAACTGAAGGGATCATTCAGTTTTTCTCACGTGCTTCTTCAATAAAACAATTTCTGAAGATATCAGCCAGAAAAGGAAATGCCTGTTGTGGATCTTCTTTGAAAGATAAATAGCCTATCATGCGGTGTACAATTTGTTGAGCTACAAAGAAGGAAACGTATTGAGCGCAGAGCATCTGGTAAAACTGGTTTTCATTCACTCGGATTCAAATTTCTTGTTTTAAGGGCCAAATTGATCGATCTCCATCCAATTCCATTATATCCATTTCCTGCTGGATTATATGGTGGGGTCTTGCTGTGAGCGACTCCATGAGATTGTAGGAAGCTCAGTACTTCATGGGACATAAAAATGGCAAAAAGCTGTTTCAAACATTCAATGTCGGTATCACTAATGATGTCAGAACAAGGCAATGCAAAAGGATATCTCGAGAGATCAGATCTACCACAGTCAACATGCATGTCCGATAACCAAAAAATTAATTTTGATACATGTCATGAGTTTATCGGTTTAGCGAGAATTTTTAAAAAGTTCATTTTGGTGTCAAAAAATGGGCTAATTTGTCAATATATCGAAAACATTTATAAAAAAATTATAATAATCCAAAAAGCACTCCACATGCTGATTTTGGAGCGAATCAGATACAAAAAAATAAAAGTCATATTTTACCGTTTCCATTGAAATGAGAATCGAAAATAATGATTTTATACTAAAATCAACTTTTTTCAACATAACTAAATAGGTTTGATGTTAAATCATCAGTCGGATTTCTTATGAAAAGAAACTTCCATGGGATATAGATTGAATAATACCGTTGGTGGTGTCCCTAACTGTACCCATGTCCGTTTTCTCACATTTTCAGTCGATCAGAAAAATATGTTATTGATTAACGAATGTTCACTATAGTTCGCTCATAGTTGAATCTTGAAAATAATGATCTTATAAAAACGTATCTGCTGTGGAAAAAAGGACATAATGGATATAGTTATAGGGACACGACACGACGGTGTTTTTTGATTTATATTCCTTGAATGCTTTATTTCAAAACAGATTCGACTGATTCGATATCAAAAATATGTAGTTTAGTGGAATAAAGTTTCAAAAAAAAATCATAATTTTCAGTTTTCCTTTCAATGGAATGAGTAAAATATTAGTTATAATTTTTTTTCCTATATGCTGCATTATCGACATGTGGACCCCTTGATGGATTCCAAACAACTTTTTTTTATAAAATTTGTTGATATCTTATCAAATTAATCCATGTTTTGACACCAAAATGAACTTCTTTTAAACTTCTCGCTAAACCGATGATCTCATAACATGTGTCAAAATTGATCTTTTGGTTATCGGATATGCGCAAACTCTCCCCGAATCAAGTTTCATAAAAATATGAATAATAAAAAACTTTCCCATATACAGGGTGCCACAGATTCGAGTGCATGCATGGGGATCTCAGTTATTATAAGAGATACAGGGTCGGTAAAATGAATGCAAAGCTGCGCATTTTCATGCTCAAGAAAATGCCATTTTGAAATTTGAAAAATTCCGACCACTTCCGAAGATATTCGAAAAAAAATGAAATTTCGCAAAAACGTTTTTATCATTTCCTGCGTCTGTTTGAAAAGACATTTTAAAATAAATTACACTTTGTCATTGCCACTTTTTCTCCTCTACAAGATGGTGGTATAAAATTGAAAATCTGACGTTTTGTCTTCGAGCTGCCATCATCAACTTTATTTTTTTTAATATAGACCTGGATTTTTGATTTTATTT
This sequence comes from Orchestes rusci, assembly GCA_958502075.1. NCBI lineage: Eukaryota > Metazoa > Arthropoda > Insecta > Coleoptera > Curculionidae > Orchestes > Orchestes rusci. The sequence goes on from OY293304.1 coordinate 100,442,193, forward strand.
TTTATCTTTTGACGTCCTTGAGGCATTGAGGTGATCAGATGAGGGCGTAGAGTGATGGGTTGCCTTAGCAACCTCAATATTGTCAATTATTATTGACCTATTATTGTTATTTCCAATATTTCGTTAAAATGGGAATATTTTTGAACACTTGCAGAAATTGATTCAGTTTTTTATATTTATTTTTTTAATTTTTCGTGCCATTTGTGGATTTAATTCAATTTCATTGAATGTATCTTCTTCTTCTTCTTCTTACGTTAGGACTATGTCCTGTGTTTGCCTCAAAGGTTGCCCAAAAGCAGCTGGGACGATGAAGACCAGCTATCATACCACCTTTTTGGTGGACGTCCAGGTGGGCGTGGTGTGTTGGGCCGCTGCTCTCTCACAATTTTTGCCAGTCGATCTTCTGGCATTCTGCTAACATGGTCTCTCCATTCTCTTCTCCGATTTCTTGCCCATCTTACTACGTCTTGAACTTCACATATTTCCCTTATCTCTTCGCTTCTCTTGTGGTCAAGTAGGGTATAGCCTGTTATCGTTCTGAGAGTACGCATTTCTGTTGTTCTGAGGGCTCGCTTTGTAGTCGTATTCTCCGCTCTGGTCTCTATCGCATATGTCATAATGGGCCTTACACATGTCTTATATATTCTGACCTTGCTTCTGGTAGTCATGTGTTTATTTCTCCAGATTATGTCTCTCAAGAACCCTGAGATTAGAGATGCCTTTGTTGTTTGGGCTCTCACTTCCTCCTTAATATTTCTAGTGCTAGTTATATCAGCCCCCAAATATTTAAAGGACATCACTTGCTCTACACTCTGCTCATATATCGCGAGTTTACATCTTCTCGGTTCTTTGGATATTGTAAGCGATTTGGTTTTTTTGACGGATATTTGCATATTGAAAACTTCGGCTGTCTTTTGGAACTTGTGTAAAAGTCTTTGTAGGTTGTCTTCGTCTTCTGACACGATTACAGCGTCATCAGCATAGCATATGATTTTTATTTCTTTGTCTCCCAGCCGGTACCCTCTCCCAGTTATTTTGACTTCGTTTATAATTTCATCCATTATGACATTAAATAGGATTGGACTTAGGCTATCTCCTTGTCTGATTCCTGTTGTCATAGGTATTTTATTGCTTAGCTTATTTGCAGTTTTTACATATGTGTAGTTGTTCGTGTTCAATTCTTCAATGGTCTTTATTACCTTCGGATGAATTCTTCTCTTTTGTAGTAGGGCTATGACGTCAGTTAACTGTACTCTATCGAATGCCTGGGTTAAGTCAATGAAACACATGAAGGCCACCTTATTGAACTCGATGGCCTTCTCAGTAATTTGACGGATTATAAATATGGCATCTACAGGGTGTTACAAATTCGATGGGATAGCATTGCTAATTCCTAAACCATAAGAGATACAGCGTCGGTTAAATGGAGGCAAAGTTGCGCATTTTGGCACTCAATAATATGCCGCTGAGAAACTTGAAAAATTCGTTGCACTTCCGGAGATATCCGGAAAAAATCAATTTTTTCAAAATTCTTTTTTATTTCCTCCTGAGTTAGTTTGAAGGAATTATTGAAAACGAGTGGCACATTTTTATGGCCACTTTTTCTCCTCTTGAAGGTAGGGTGGTCGGAATTGATATCCGACGTTTCGATTTTCCGCAACCATCATCAACTTAATTTTTTCAAATACAAACCCAACTTTTTTTATGCATTTTTGAATAGCTCCTGACTTCCTGAACATCATGATGTGTCACACTTGTCATTCCAAAATATGCAGAATTATAATCCGAGATTTTTCAAAATCAAACCTCTTGATCTCTTTGTAATGCAATGCGCGTACCGTAGTCATGGTAACAATAACAACTTGTCACGCCTGTGGATGGTTTTGGAGCTTGAATAATAAAACTCCAGCTTAAAAACAGTTTCTCGACTAGTTTTTGATCATCAAAACTATTCATAGGCGTGACAAGTTGTTATTGTTACCATGACTACGATACGCGCATTGCATTACAAAGAGATCAAGAGGTTTGATTTTGAAAAATCTCGGATTATAATTCTGCATATTTTGGAATGACAAGTGTGACACATCATGATGTTCAGGAAGTCAGGAGCTATCCAAAAATGCATAAAAACAGTTGGGTTTGTATTTGAAAAAATTAAGTTGATGATGGTTGCGGAAAATCGAAACGTCGGATATAAATTCCGACCACCCTACCTTCAAGAGGAAAAAAAGTGGCCATGAAAATGTGCCACTCGTTTTCAATAATTCCTTCAAACTAACTCAGGAGGAAATAAAAAAGAATTTTGAAAAAATTGATTTTTTCCGGATATCTCCGGAAGTGCTCCGAATTTTTTAAGTTTCTCAGCGGCATATTATTAAGTGCCAAAATGCGCAACTTTGCCTCCATTTAACCGACGCTGTATCTCTTATGGTTTAGGAATTAGCAATGCTATCCCATGGAATTTGTAACACCCTGTATAGTAGACCTGTTCTGTCTAAACCCTTGCTGTTCTTCACATATTCCGGTTAGAGATATTTTTTCTGCTAGAATTTTTGTAAACAGTTTTAATACAGCACTCAACAGGCTAATACCTCGATAGTTTCTGGGGTCTGCTTTTTCTCCTTTTTTGAAGACTGGTATTAGTATGCTCTCCTTCCATTCAGATGGTACAGCCTTGACTGTGAGTATTTTATTGAAGAAGATCTGTAATTCGGCCAGCAATCTTTCACCTCCATATTTGATCATCTCGTTTTTAATTTCGTCGATGCCTGGGGCTTTTCTGTTTTTTAGTTTTCGAACCATGTTTTGTATTTTCTCCAAGGGGATAGTCATTTCTTGGTGTTCGTTAACATTTTCGACGTCAGGCTGTATTTCCTGTGGTGGTAAGTGGTTTTCCGTCGAACTGTAAAGTTGTTCAAAATATTTTTCCCATTCTTCCGTCGATATTTTTGTATTTTGTATACACTCATTTATTGTTTTTTTTCTATTTCTTAGCAGGTTCCATATCTTCTTTTGTCCTCCGTACAGGTCATGCTCCATATCGTTAGAAAATTTCTCCCAATGTTCTCTTTTAATGTCCCGGATATTCTCGTTGACTCTGTTTCTTACGGCTTTATAATCATTATACGTTATAGCATTGGATCTGTATTGTAGTTACGATTTCCTTTTCTCTTCGGCAAGTATCTTAATTTCTGGCCTAAACCACGGTTTTGAATTTGGCTTTCCCCCTCTCTTAATAGTTCTTCTTCCGCACGCTTCTTCTACTGCTTCTAGTATGTTAGTTTTTAGTTTGGTCCACGCTGTTTCTATGTTGTCAGTTTTTCGAATGTCATTTGCGGTAATTTTTTCTTGTAACCTTCGTTGGTAGAGATATTTAGTTGAGTCTTCAGATAGCGATTCTACAGGGTCCTTCATTAGTGCGTCGGGCAATCCTAGCGTGGTTATTTACAAAAGTAGAAAAAAAAGTTTTATACAAAAGTTGTAGAATGTGACTTTATGCATATTTTAAAAATATTTTCAAACATACAGGGTGCGTCACAAAAGTATGGCACGAAAAAGTATGATTTTTTTAAATGGAACCCCCTGTATATTGATTGATATTTCAATTCTTTTTTCAATTTGGAACAAAAATTGTGATACAACTAATGTTCCTAAATTCAACCGTTATCGAGATATCGCGTTTTAAAAATGGCATTTTTGCAACTTTGACATCTTATAAAACTCAAACTATTCAAGTTAGAGAAAAATGGATTGCACTTTCCTATCTTAACTTTTCAAGAGCTATTCAAGGAGATTAAATCCATTATTGTGAAAAAATGTCAAAATGTGCCGAAAAAAGTTGACAGTTGACGTTACCTTCTATCCAAATGACAGAAGAGCTCTTGAAAAGTTAAGATAGGAAAGTGCAAACCATTTTCCTCTAACTTGAATAGTTTGAGTTTTATAGCATGTCAAAGTTGCAAAAATGCCATTTTTAAAACGCGATATCTCGATAACGGTTGAATTTAGGAACATTAGTTGTATCACAATTTTTGTTCCAAATTGAAGAAAGAATTGAAATATCAATCAATATACAGGGGGTTCCATTTAAAAAAATCATACTTTTTCGTGCCATACTTTTGTGACGCACCCTGTATGTTTGAAAATATTTTTAAAATATGCATAAAGTCACATTCTACAACTTTCGTATAAAACTTTTTTTTCTACTTTTGTAAATAACCACGCTAGGATTGCCCGACGCACTAATGAAGGACCCTGTATAATAATTATGCTCGTTGGTTCGGTGGGTTCTTTACAGGGTCTTTGCATACTTGTTCTTATTTTTGCCATTACGAGATGGTGATTGGTTCCAGCATTGGCGGAGGTTAAGGCTCTTACATCCTGTATCGTTGTTGGGTGGATATTTCTGTTAGTAATAATGTAATCAATTATTGATCGTTGTCCTCGTGTGTTTTCAAAGGTGTATTTATGCTGTGGTTTGTGCGGATAGAATGTGTTGTTGATTCGGAGCTCGCTCTGTGTGCATAGTTGTATCAGTTGTTCTCCACTTTCATTTATGGTTTCTTCGTTAAATCTGTTCTTGACGGCCGGTATAACTTCGTTGCCGATTCTCGAATGTATCGTTATTGGATATTATTTCGACTTTGGTCCAGTCAATTAGTTTTGGTTAGTTGTGCAGGTTTTTTCATAAGATTAACGTGTTGAATAAAGAAGGATTTATGAGACAAACTATGTGTTAGGGAGGCAAGGGTGCCCTGACTGATTTTCTCTGGTATTATTTTTCAGATGAGTATTTTTTTCGACGGTTGCGATACCTCAATGCATCAAGGACGTCAAAAAATAACTAAATATTAAATAAAAAATTCAGGTCCGTATTTAAAAAAAATGAACTTGATGATAACCGCTCAAAGACGAAACGTCAGATTTTTAATTTGATGGCGGTATCATATGGCGATTGTGGAGGAGAAAAAGTGGCATTGAGAAAGTGCAATTCATTTTAAAATATCTTTTCAAATAAACTCAGGAAATAATGATAACGTTTTTGCGAAATTTTGTTTTTTTTTTCGAATATCTTCGGAAGTAGTGGAAATTTTTCAATTGTCAAAAAGACATTTTGTTGAGCATAAAAATGAGCAACTTTGCATTCATTTAATCGACCCTGTATCTCTGAAAATAACTGAGATCCTCATGCATGCACTCGAATCTGTGGCAACCTGTATACCCAACTGTATGGCGGACAGAAATCGGTACAATATACAATTGCAGAAATCTATAATACATTATTCAAGTCTGATAGTTCGATTCGCATCCAGTTCATTTTCTGGCGCATTATTCCGTAAAATTGTATACCGCAGTTTGTCTTCTATACCTTTTCAAGTTCAAAATGGCATTAACAATTTCAAATTGACATTATCAATTTCAAATTGGCATTAATCAAAAGCAAATTGACAATAATCAAAACCAAAATGGCACTAATCATAATCAAAATGGCAAAATCTTCAATGTCAATTTGAAAGTGATAAGTTTCATTTTGCTTTTGATAATTGCCAATTTGAAATTGATAATATCAATTTGAAATTGAAAAGGTATAGACTTTGTATAGAGGGTGAGTCTGAACTGAGTATGGTAGGATAATCACTTTTAGTGTCCGCAAACGTCTCGTTAAGAAAATACAGTGTTGAAAGTTGAGAAAAAAAACGATTTTTTGTCTGTAGATTCGAAACGCCTCAAGCGATTTCGTTCAAACTTTCAAATGTTCATTCGTTCGAGTTTAGATTTTCCAGGACCGGTCCTAGAGCGACTCATATTTTCTTTATCGAAGAAAAAAGTGGTACGTGACTAAGATTTCACAAAGTAAAAACCATGTTCTGATTCCCCGTGAAATTTTGAGCAAAAAAGGTAAATTGAATTTTTCTTCTTCGATGCGCCGTTTTCGAGATTAAAAATAAAAATCAATGTTATGCAGAAAAACTCTTAAAAGTTTGCTCAAATTACTTACGACGTTTCGAATATGCAGACAAAAAATCGAAATTATTATTCTTATCTTCGAACATTGAACCATCAGATCAAGCAAAGCACCCCGAACGTTCGCGATTTGTTTGGGCCGTTAACATTAATTTTGTTTTGTTTATATTTATGTAATGTTATTTCAAGTTATTTGTGACAATATCTATACTATCCAACCGTCCATGAAGAAGCTTCACAAAAATAGCACTTTTTTTGGCATAATTGCCACACTATCTTCTTCTCGAGCACAAAAAAATTATTTTCAACTGCAAAATGACAACAACCGTCACTTTGACGAATCCATAGAACAAATGGACGAATCTATTAACGTCATGGCAACGCATTTCAAATAGCTCGATTGATGCCCAACGTTGCCGTTTGTGTTAAAAATTCTTCTTATCAACTTTTTAGTGAAAAAGATCAAGAGAAATCGTTCGAGCATTCAACATGGCGATGAGACAAAGGCTACACTCTCCTTGACTATCGAAGAGGAATACATTTATTTGATGATAAAGAATTTCAAGTCATTGTTATTGAATTGGTGACAGAAAATCTGGTGAAAGGTATTTCAAGGTAGTAAATCTGGCAAACCAGGAGCTTATTTTTCTCCTTTCCTCCCATGTTTACATTGACATGTTCGACTCACACAATATGGTTTGTTTATGCTCTTCGAACATTGAACCACTAGAACAAGCATAGCACCCCGAACGTACACGATTTGTGTGAGTCGAAAATATTCTGTTTTTGTTTATATTTATGTTATGTTATTTTGACACATTTGTGATAAGATCTCTACAATCCAACCGTCCATGAAGAAGTTCACAAACACAGCACTTTTTTGGTATAATTGCCACACTAAATCCTCTTCTCGAGCACAAATAAATCATTTTCAAAAAGAAAATGACAACAACCGTCACTTTTAAGCATCTATTAACGTCATGGCAATGCATTTCAAATAGCTCGATTGATGCCCAACGTTGCCGTTTGTGAGAAAAATTCCTCTTAACACCTTTTTAGTGTAAAAGATCAAGGAAAATCTTTCGATTATTCAACGACAAGTGGTAATAGCGATGAAGAAAAGAGGCTACACTCTCCTTGAATATTGAAGAGAAATACATTTATTTGATGATAGTGAACATCAAGTCATTGTTATTGAATTGGTGACAGAAAATCTGGTGGAAGGTATTTCAAGGAAGTAAATATGGCAAATCAGGAGCTTGCTTTTCCCCTTTCCCCCCATGTTTACATTGACATGTTCGACTCACACAATATTGTTTGTTTATGCTTCTAGTGGTTCAATATTCGAAGATTCTTATTATTATCACTCTTTTATCGTTTGCGGAAACATGTTCATTCACAAAAAGTGATTATCCTACCGTACTCTATTCACCATAGACTCACAAATACAAGACACATAACGCCTATACATTTAGCATTGACTGTTTTGGTCCCAACACAATGATAAAACAGGCCAGTATTATTTTTGTTTACTTACCGGTGAAATGACAAAATGTCAGCTTGTTTTTAATTTCTGGTCACACACTACAGACTTTCTAGGCATTGTTTTATCGATAAAACACTAAATAGCGCAATTTAGAATAGAAAATAATTCACATAGCTAGGTTTTCTCCTGGGAAATTGAGGAATAAACTCACTAATAACTTCTTAACCTCACAATAAACAATAGCGTCAGAGAAACTGGCTGGCCTTATCTTCAAGGTCAGATGTTGCCAAGTTTCATCACAAAACGTAGACCTCAATACGAATTCACACTTCAAAAATGTTTTTTTGATGACACAATTAACTTTGTGACGAAAAAGTGAAGAATTATGGTTGTTTTGGATTGTTGATTTAGAAGATTAGCAATTGAATTAATTGTTTTCCCGAGTATTTTGTCATCAAGCTTTATAGAACACCCAGTGCACATGACAACATAAATAGCTGAAAAAAAAGTAAATATTCATATGAGGGATGTTGTTACTTGTCTTGTGATATTAAGGGCCGATATTTTAATGTCCATTTGAAATTAAGGTACACTTAAAGGTTATTTTGGACCTTGATTTTGTCTCCCGTAAGTGCCGAAATACACTCAAATTAGATCCTTAGCTAAATGAAAGGAGTGGCGCAATTGAAAAACGGCACTTTCGGTTGTCAATTTTAAAATTCACGTCAACTTTAAGTATACCTTAGCTAAAATGTCACTTAAGGTGATATTTCAATGTCACCATAAGTGACATTGAAATATCGGCCCTAAGTCTATGCTATTCACCATTTAAAAATGCGCAGGATTTTCAGACTCACCCTGTATGTGTTCTGTATTATAGCGATAATTTCGTTTATTTATTATCGTATTGTTGGATGTTTTTTTAACGGAACGTCTTTTCGCATCATTTCCGGAATTACAGAAGATCAAAGTAGTTGCGAATACACCAAAGCACCAAACTTGCTTACTATTACCTTTTCAAGTTCAAATTGACACTTATCAATTTCAAATTGGCATTAATCAAAAGCAAATTGACAATAATCAAAACGAAAATGGCACTTGTCAAATTCAAATTGTCACTGAATAAGTTCCAAATTGAATTTCATAGCAAACAGGAATGACAGCAGAGGCTTGAAACCAGGCACTAGGCAGTTGTGATTGTGTCGAAGGGCCTGAAAAATAAGTTATCACCCCTCCCATTTAACATTTTGGGGGTGGATCTCATCTCCGCTCAGGAGGTGAAGCTGCAAAGTTGGAAGCAGGTTCAAAATGTTTCCTTCTGAAGACAAAAAATTAACGGGTCAGAGCGTTTTATTTCATTTTCTTGGAGTTTATACTTTCACCTGGGACACACTGATCTCAGTGGAAGACTTTAGAAAAGATTTTTATCTCTCCGTTATGTCACCCCACTTTTGTTGGCTCAAGTGTGGTTTTCGTAAAGCCTCTTGAAGTTTTGTACCGGTTCAGTACTTAACATCTAAATAAACATCGTAATCGGAATTATTCAAGATTGATTTATCCTTCTCTCGATGTTAGTATTTTCAAGAACAAAGTTATTCCACCAAGAATGTACTATTCCTCAACATTCTTCTTCTTTTTTTTAGCGGTCCAAGCTTCACAGAATAAAGCTCCAATTGTACTGAATACTCCAGCACCGACCAGCTACCAACTGGTCATGGATCCAAGAGTAGCGAGCCTTATTGTCAACAACAGCCCTGCAAAACCCTCAACGCTACAGGTACGTTTTTAGTACCTTTAACTGAATGAATTGACTTTTCCAATATAATACCATAAAATTGTCATGATACTTAGCTAGTATTTTGCAACAATAGGTAGCAAATGTCAACTCCCCATCAATGGGTCCGCCTAGTACCAGAGCTCCACGAAGAACCTCTGCTGGTAAAAAAACAGTAGTAGCAAAACCATCCGTACCTGTGCCTATTACTGCAACTCCTCCATCCCCCACTATATCCACCAGATCTGCTGTTGTAGCTGCCACAAAGCAGACATCCAAGAGACCTGCAGCTCAGCCTCTTGTTCCAACACCTCCTGCCACTCGATCTAGACAGGTAGGCTTAATCAACCTCCAAATTGCCATTTTTTTTTCTATAATTTCCGCTAGACTGGTACAGTCATGGCAAACTCCAGACCAACTGAGTCCACTGTAGAAGGCGGACTAACGACGGGGACGAAACCAAAACAAATTGTAGATCTGACTGCAGACGACGGTCGTCCTGCTCCTGATAGCCGAGAAATCGCTTTCAACAAACTGCAAGGCAAAACTTATCCGTCCTTGGTGGTGGTTGCTCGGCCCAATTTGAGAGTTACGGACGTAAACATTGATAGAAATAAACTTGACGCTAAAGTTAAATCGATCCTGATGTATCCTCCTGCGAAGTTTACCGAGTGGTTAGTGATTTTGCGTTGTTGCTTTGATCAGCATTTTGAATGTTTGCAGGTTGATTCAGCAAGGTTTGATCAAATCAGCGCAAGTATGTGTTGGGCACAAAGCCAAACAAATGAATCTTGGCATGTACAGTGACGTGTCAAAATTCCCCCATTCAGGTGGATACGTGTGGATTGCTGAGTGTTGTCCTCAAAGATTTGTTTCGGTTTTCAGTGGATCGATATTTGAAGGGTCGCCACATCCACCACTGGTTGTTTTGAAAGTTTTGTATCATTGGGCATGTCAGACTAACATTCCCAATATATTACAATGGGTAAGAAAATAAGATTCTGGATATTCATGTCTCCAATATGCATACGTTAATGGAATGATGGTTCTTTTGCAGGTCAAAGTAGATAATTTCTTTGTTAAAGGAATGTATACGTCGTTAAGAGCTGTTTGCACCATTGCGGTACAAACACATGCCAGAAAATTGGGAAGGTCCGGAGTTACAGTGGAAGTCGGGGTAATCAGTTTAGGAACCACTTCTCAAGATGGAACCTCTCGTCAAGTAAAGGTAAATAGTTATTGTTCTATGGATTTTAGGCGAAATAATGACGAATATATGACGTAAAAAGTTGAAATTCGATGTTTCCAAACATATCTCGTTTTCAAAAAGTGAGAGATATCTCATTATCGACATCTTAAACTGGTTTTTTTCAATTGTTTCCTGAATTCAATCATTATTGAAATAAACTGTTGGTTTTATTTAAAATGAAGTTACAAAAAGTTTTGTTTTTTGATTTTTTTATTAAAATATGCAACTGCTGGGTTGGCGACCAACGATTGTGCGGAACTAGCGGTGAAAATTAGAAGTTCTATGGTCGGATCAGAAAGAGCTTTTCTCTTTGGAACAGTTTGTGGTTGTGAGTTGTTTTTATGTTTTATTTGGTCAATTTCTTCTTTATACTGTTGTCATACTTAAACTGAAATTACATTTTGATTTAAACATACAGACTGACCCATTTGAAAGCGGACCACCCCTACAACATTTTTATTTATGGCGCGATTTGTTTTGGATTGTAGAGGGGAAAAAGTGTATTTTGGCCTGGTGGGTCCAGTTTTTTTTTAAACCAAGGTCTACTAGATTACATTTTGAGGCTGAAAGATCCAGTATCATCCATATCAGCGATTTTTTCAGAAAAAAATCTACCTACGCAACTGGATTAGTCATCAACTAAAATGGATCTGCACCAAATTTCTTGAAAAAATATTCAACATTAGGGATTCTGCTGCTATTGCAGTCCAGTTAGTAATTATACATTTAGAAGATTTTTTTTCGTGGATTTTGGGAAGAAAATCCATTCACCTACTATTTCGCCCTATATCCACCGATTAGGTTTAAGTTCATCTATCTACACTGTATCAAGGACAGTTATTTGATTTCTTTATCTTTACCCAAATCTCTTTTTTTTTGAGTTTTGGATAAAATGTTATGTGAGAAATTTGCTTCTTTCATGAAGTCTTGTCTCATGTTAAAAGGAAAACCTCAACTTGAAAAACACCCTGTATACTGTAAGGTAGGTAAATTGATTTTCATAGTATTTATCTGAATGGAATGAACATTTAGCTCAACTAATCGAGAATTTGTTATTCTTCTCCAGTTGAAAGACAATTCTTCTATGGAGATAGGTCTGTTCGTAGAACAACCACAAACCAGTCAGCCTTTCATCGATTGGTCAATGTCAGTCAGAAATAGTTTGCAAACTGCAAATGTTGAATGCTGATTGTCTCTGACTGGTTTGTGATTGTTCTAAGAACAGACCTGAAAGGTGAATAGTTTCTGACAACAGACAGTGAGAACTATTGATTCATTTGCTAAATGAACGCAAAGAAATCTGCTGTAAATCATGTGCACATTTGGCCTACACATCAAGGATAATCCACCCAAGAGACTAAACCTTTTTGCGGAAAAACAAGTGATAGAATTGCTTTAAGCAGAAGGCGAAGTAGTAGGGAAGCAGTCAATGATAAAGTTGGGCAGTTAGATGCTCAGTTTATTGATCGTCAAGCTTTCGGGAGACATTTCCTCCCTTCATCAGGACAACAAATTGTGACACATACAATTTGTTGTCAAAATGAGCACTTATTTTAGACTCACATTGTAAAATGTATAGAATATGATGACGTATGATATCACAACAATAATTGAATACCACAATTATGAAGCTATTTTTTAAATTTTCCATTATTTTTTGAAAATTATCAATATGAAATAGTTTAGGAAAAAAGTCAACAACTTCAAACTGTATTGCTTGTTGAAAATTTATCTTAATCAGCTTGAAGGGCCTTCAAACCCATTATTGAGAAACTCATAATACGATGGAAGGCTTTAGTTTAATCTCGACGGCACTGGTGGAAAAATTTGACTTACCTCCGGAAACATAATTCGGGGTTAGGTTTCTCCGATTTTCCACACACAAGACACTTTCCACCCATATCGGTCACAACAGAGTACTTACTTGCGAAAAAGACAGCTAAACACTCAAAAATCACTCAAAAATCAGTTGAAAACTCAAAAAAACGTTGTTGAACGAAGCTTTTATGGCGCCTATCGCTATCTCTCTCTTTCGTTGACAATCGTAGAAAATGCGTACAAACAAGTGGATTTATGAACGGATAGAAAAATGTTAGGGATTTGGCTGCAGCGTTGCCAAGTCATGACCCTCAATTTGCTCGACTTAAGATTAGGAAAAATCAAGGTTTGTGTATAAAATTTCCCTTGCTTACATTAAATTTCTTCATCGATTTATATTTTGAGTTGCTGAAAACTGAAAAACAGTAATTGCATTTGAAAGTTTACCTTTGCAATTACTTAAAACATTAGGACGTGGCAACCATTCTGCGGCCTTCGTGATGGTCAGACTACAGTCGACCAGAACCGTTTTCTTGGTAGGACATGTTTGCAATAGATAAAAATATAAACAAGCGTGAGCGTGTATGGTCGATGGGCGCGCCTTACAGATAGAGTAAGCTCCGACTTGTCCCCTCTAAATCAACCAGTAACCCGTCATAAATCAAGGATTTTTTTAATCGAGCGCTATTATTGTATCATACAATTGGTATGCGGCTAGAAATATTGTAGTGAGTGGTTTGATGACTGGCCAAGTTTAACGAGAAAGTCGGAATGGTAGGGAAGCAGTCAATGATATGGTTGGGCAGTTAGATTGTCAGTCTACTGTTCGTCAAGCTTTGGGGATACATTTTCTTCCTTCATCAGGACAACTATTAATATATGGGTAATAGTACAATCAAAATAAAACATAAAAGGCACTAACCAAATTATGAGTAACACAATAAGCACTTATCACTCATATAGGAGACAAACTAATTTTAAAGTTGTAGATTACATAGGTGTGTGAATTAAAAAAGGAACATAGAATTGGGATTAATAGGACATAGCTAGCTTAATTAGTAGTTCATAATAATAGAAAATAAATAGATAAATAAAATGTTCGGATGTAAAAGATGAGTGTGACCAGAATTGTGTTAAGATTTAAAATGGTTTAAAATTAATAAATAGATTAAAACAAAAAAAAACCAAAAGAGTAAAAAATAATGGAATAAAATGACAAGGAATAAATTGGATAAAACTAGTAAAAGGGACTATGCACAACGTTAAATGACAGACATTTTGGCACAACTAAGAACAAGGAGAATTAAGAACAACGAAAAACTCCAACCGAAAACTGCAGCCGAGGATTAGTTTGCTGATTTCGGTCGGAGTTTTTTTAGTGTTGTTGATTCTCCTTGTTCTTAGTTGTACCAAGATGTCTGTCATTTAACGCTGTGCATAGTCCCTTTTACCAGTTTTATCCAATTTATTCCTTGTCATTTTATTCCATAATTTTTTACTCTTTTGGTTCTTTTTTGTTTTAATCTCTTTAATAATTTTAAACCATTTTAAATCTTAACACAATTCTGGTCACACCCATCTTTTACATCCGAACATTATATTTATCTATTTTTTTTTTCTATTTTTGTGAACTACTAACTAAGCTAGCTATGTCCTGTTAATCCCAATTCTATGTTCCTTTTTTAATTCACACACCTATGTGATTTACAACTTTAAAATTAGTTTGTCTCCTATTTATGAGTGATAAGTGCTTATTGTGTTACTCGTAATTTGGTAAGTGCCCTTTATGTTTTATTTTGTGATGGTACTACTACCCCTAAGGGAGGAAATGTCTTCCAGAAGCTTGACGAACAATAAACTGAGCATCTAACTGCCCAACCATACCATTGACTGCTTCCCTACCACTCCGCCTTTTACGCTAGAAATATTCTTGAATTTGTCTTATTACTCCATATGTTGAGCGCGTCGATTATAGGCTCAGATCATGTTATAAAAAACAGAAGCTTAGGTGAAGAATGCAAATCCACTTTTCCAAATGATATTATCGGAAGACTTTTGGTCAAATCACTATAGGGGCAAGGTTGACCAATGGAAATGGTAGACAAAAATCGAATTTTGAAATTGTTGGTATTTTTGGTGATAATAAATGACGTTTAGTGAATGCGTGGGATTTTAAAGGTTATTTGAGAAAAATGAAAATTTCACGTCTTATTTCAACTTGAAATTATTTAAAAAGTCGTGTTCGTTCGCTTCTTTTTAGACATCAGAATTCTACCGAGCTCGCCATAAATATGATTTTGTATTATTCGATACCGAAAGATTTGCAGGAAAGTGATAAAGCTTGTCATTTAAATTTATCCTAGAAAGAGTAAAACTTGAAATAAATCAAAAATTTACAGTACACTTTGATTTTCAGGTTGAAGTTCTAGGCGTTTTAGAAACAAGCACCAAATTGATTCGTTTGAAAGCAATAGAACCGACCTCTGATGGCGAACGGAATGTCAAGAAACGATTCTCTAGAATTCTTGAACCATTGATCCAATGGGTAAATCCTACAAGTACCATCGTTACTGATATGACTGTTGATAAGGCCACTCTGAACCAAATGGGATTTGCCAATGTGGTTCAACCAAATGTTGCTGATAATAGTACTAATAAGAACATTATGGATTATTTAAGGAGGATCGTTCCCAGGATGTTCCAGAATACGTTATCGCTCTTATCCAGGTTAGTAGGTTTTTAGTTTTTTTTCCTGCTTGTATTGGCTTATATTATATTATCTTCATTGTGGTCACTTAAGTGTGCAACGTGTGGATTTTTTTTTATTAACAGCACAACCAAAATACAAATATTGCCGAAAGTTGGCGCATGTTCGATAATCATATTAGGTGCACTTAGAATGGTTGCAAGCCAAACAGCATACAGGGTAGGCCAAAGAATATGAAAATTGTAAAAGAGTAAAGTACCCTTATTTCAGAAAATTCGTTATAAAGAAAAGTTGTTTAGAATCAAAAGTTATGCCCAAATACCAAATCATGGCCTCCTAAGAAAAAAAATATATTTTTTTTTAACATTAATTTATTTCCAAAAAAAAAATTCTTTTATAATCACAAGCTCCATGTTTGTTGCAACGATATTAAACACAACTTAAAAATATCGCAAACATTCTTTTTCACTAGGTAAAACATTATCAATGATAATATGCATATTGAAAAACTCTCATTTGAAGTGAATTTTTTTCATTTTAAATGCCACCTCTAAGACAGTTGACGTTAGCCGAAAAGGCAAAATAAGTTTTAATATGTGGAAATAACTATAAACCAGTGCGTGAAGCGGCAGATATTTTCAATGGACGACATTCAGACAAACAAGTTCACTATTCAACTGTGAGTAGAATTTTAATTAATTTCGAACAGTCTGGGTCTTTCGAATATAATTATAAAAATCAACGTACCAAAACTGTATGTACTGAAGAAAACCAATTAGAAGTACTTCAGGCAGTTGTTGAAAATCCTAGAAGGTCCACTCAAGAAATTTCTGATTATACGGGGGTGAAAAAACCTCTCTTGAAAAGATTCTTAAGAAGAATAAATACCATGCCTATAAGCCAATGTTTATTTGCACGTTTCAAGAACGGGACTATGACTTGCGGTATGATTTTTGCGGATGAATCAACGTTCACAACAAATGGCGTTGTCTCTTCCCAAAATAGTAGGTGGTGGTCGGACTAAAATCCAAATTTTGTCATTGACAATAAAAACCAGTATTACCAAAAAACAAACGTGTGGTGCGGTATTATTAACGACAAATTAATAGGGCCGTTTTTTTTTCCGCCAAAGCCCAACTGGTGCTACCTTTTAACAGTTTTTGGAAAACGAACTTACGGATGTTTTGTATAATATGAGTTTACAAGAACGACATACATTGGACGTAGTTATGCAGAAAGGAACCAAGCGCCAGAAATCAGTTTCGAGAAAATCGAGTTCGAAGTCTAAATATTATGAATAAATCATCTTAAAAGACAGAAGAGAATTTATTGATTCATTGGATGGAAAAATATCTTATTTTTTTGCGTACATTTTCAAAAAAAAACGTCGTTTGGTTCCTTTCTGCAAAATATATACAGCGGGTCCCAGTAACTTCTTACCAAATGGTCAAAATGTTCATTATTGATTTTACGAAAAAAAGTGGCTCTTCATAAAAAAAATCTGCTTCGCGAGAAAATAAAGTTCCAGTCTTGAAAAATTATCAAGGATATACAGGGAGGCTAAAAAAAATGAATATAGCATTTTTTCATAAAACAACCCCAATAAAAATGGTAATTGTACGACTATGGTTGTTGTGTAAGAATACTAGATTATTTTTTAATCAGCTCTTTTCGTACGTAATGATATACACAGTGACTGAAATTATTTTTAATGTAAAAAGTATTAAGTAATGAATCACTTGATTTTAGTCATATGGATATGGAAAATCGTGTATGTTTTAAATAAAAATGGAATTGGCTCAACCCGTATTTTGATATGTTGAAAAAAATGCTTAAAAATAATTTAGTAGTCTTGAACAAAAAACCATAGTCGTAAAATCACCATTTCAAATAGGGTTGTTTAATGAAAAATAGCTACATTTAGATTTTTTAGCCTCCCTGTATATCCTAGACAATTTTTTAGGACTGGAACTTCATTTTCTCACGAAGCAGAACTTTTTATGAAAAGAGAGTTTTTTCCATAAAATCAATAATACATATTTTTCTCATTTGGTAAGAAATTACTGGGACACGCTGTATTTATAAAAAAGATGAACAAAAGGTGATTCTCGAAAATATTACAGTGCTGTAGTATTTTATAAGGGTATAGTGTAGTCGAGAGTGAAGTATACAGGATGTCCGTGAAAAAGTGGGAAATCTCTCGGATACAGGTAGATCATGAAAGAACAAGATAATCACCTTCCAAAATCTTTTTATGCGAATTTTTAGCAATTTTCACAAAAAATATTGCACAAAAACAAACAACCACTTTTAGGTTAGATGCACCATTCATGTTTCGCAATTCCGCAAGCATATAACGATTCTTTACCTCACCAAAAGCCCATAGCAAAATTGGTCGCTCCTATTGGTTGAATCGTCTGCGAACATCGAGATTCTACGTCCATGGCTGCGAACATTCCCGCGTCATAGGCAACCAGCACCAACATATTTTAATTTTTGACCGCTGGCCAGCTGGGATTGCCAATTTCACAAAATCAAAATATTCAAAATGATGAATTTATTCTTGTGCAAACTTAACCCTTCTATTTTGTTTTCGATAAAATAACAATATTATTAATTTTGCATTATTGTCATCTGTACTCATTTTATATGAGGTAGGTTGGTTAAGTATTTATAGTGGGTTAAGGTTAAGAGGATAATGTATGCCACATGGGGGTAAATTTTGAGGTGGATTACGTACATACCTACCTATCTTACAAAGTCCTTGATTGGATAAATCTATCAACCGTTTATTTCGCGTATTATCCAACTGATTAAACGTTAAAGTGCAATCCATTTTTCATGAAGTGGAATGGAGAGCCGAGAGAGGGGAATTAAAAAAAAACATTGGGTCTTGGGTCTGCCTATTCTGATGACCAGATCAAAATTAGTGCGACCATGTGCTATTATAAGTGAGAATATACTCATATTGTATATCCTGAATGCTATTGATATTGGCTACTTGCTACCACTCTCAAATATCCAACCACACCCCTTTTGTAGTTAACTCTTGGATTTTTCAACATAATTAGTGGTTGGATATTTGAGAGTGGTAGCAAGTAGCCAATATTAAATGCATTCAGGATATAGAATATGAGTTCGTTTCCACGTCTAATGGCGATGGTCGCACTAATTATGTTAAAGAATCCAAGAGTGAACTACCTACCCCTATACAAGCGGTGGTTAAATATTTGAGAGTGTTAGCAAGTAGCCTACATTAATAGCATGTCAAATACATAATACGAGTTTATTCCCACTCATAATAGCGACGGTAGCACTAATATCTTATCATCTGGTCATCAAAATAGACTTTTCCAAAAACATTGCTGTTATCAACAATCAACTTAATTTTATCGACTTGATTCCGGTGCAGGTTGCTGCTTTTCATGCTCGAGCAATACTGAGTTAATACTGACATGAGGGATCTTTTTCATATTTCCTATTATTAGAAAAAAAATCAAATAATATATTTAGGTATATATCAGCAGAAACAAAAATAGCTGTATGACTTTTATATGAACATAACTGTACTTACTCCTATTTGTCCTATTTTCGGGATAAAGTTTAAATTTGAAAGTTTTTTATTCGTACTTTTCTCAAAACTTTTCTATACCTTGGACAAAATTTGGCTTATATCCTTATTAAAATAAATAATAGGTAAAATTTATTTGAATCACAATGACAAATGAATTAAATCAGTTGAGAAATACTGGTACCTATCAAAAATGAATCATGTTTACAATTATTTTGTTCAGGTAGGTGGGTAGGTCATTATTGTGTTTCAAGTAAAAGAACCAAGAAGCAATATTATCTTTCAAGAAATGTTTGGAAAAATGGACATATAAAAAAATTTATGGCCAATTTAATAGCTATTTACCTAACAAGTGCGGAAAATTAGTTTTTCCGCACGAGTCTGCCGTTCACCGAGCGACGCGTAGCGGAGTTCGGTGAAGCAGCCGAGGGCGGAAAAACATTTTCCGCAAGTGTTAGGTTCAATAGTTTTTCTACAGACGTGCGGAAATAAGGATATAATTCGTAATTTAAAAGTTTCTGATGCAACTAATGACAAATAAATAATAATAAATGTCGAAATGTGTAACTAAGCGACCATAGTTACCTGGAAACCTGGTTGCTGTTTGCTTATGATATTGTTAATTTTGACATATCCGTGCGGAAAAATTTTTCCGCACTGGTGCGGGAAATCTGATTTTCCACACGGATATCGGTGCGGAAAATTGAATTTTCCGCACGGCTGTAGGAAAATATTTTTACATAAAAAAATGTACGTATACCTTCTACCTTCTAGGAGGGAAGTACTTACCTATCCATTTATTTTATATACTGCTCAAAAGTGACCATAAATGATCAAAGGTCTATGCTCGGGTCTATGCAAATTGGGTATCATTTGGATTCAAAATAATTGAGTGATACACATTATATATTTTGAAATAAAGTTTATTCTATGAACTATAAGATATATAAAACTATGAGAATATCCACATAAATATACAGGACGGCTCATTCAATGAGCTGTCTCACACATTTAAAAAAAAAAGTTTAAACAAAAGTTGGGTAGGTATAGTTTATAAGGTGCAGGCTGTTGGAGAGTGTAAATGATAACATTTATCTTTGGACAACCTTTTGAAGACTTTTCAAGGTCAACCATATATTTATCTTTGGACAACCTTTTGAAGACTTTTCAAGGTCAACCATACATTTATCTTTGGACAACCTTTTGAAGACTTTTCAAGGTCAACCATATATTTATCTTTGGACAACCTTTTGAAGACTTTTCAAGGTCAACCATACATTCATCTTTGGACAACCTTTTGAAGACTTTTCAAGGTCAACCATGTTCATTTAAACACAAATTATTTTTTTTTATTGCAAATAATCTTCTACGGGGAAAACAAATTAACTACTTTTATAGACGAAAATTCTGCAATGAATAAAAATATAGGTAATTATTTCTATTAGGGCCTGTCTCAAGTTAGATCAACCATTATAAGGTGATCCTCTATCCCTGTAAATAACGTGAAAAAAGAAAAACGTATTTGGAATACTAAATAATGCAAAAATAGTAATAGTACTCAAACGTAGATAAAAACAATGAAAACGCAAAAATAAACTATAATTCTGAATAGAAGAAACGAATTTGAGAATAAGTCAAAACATGCGGGTATTTAAACGCTGTAAATTAAAAATAAAACACTGAAAATGCTAATGATAAGAAGCATTGGGTTTATTCAATTCCCTGTTCAATTCAATGTTTTGTGCTAAACTTCGTTTGCGCTTTTCGACACTTTTTCGTCTTTGAAGTTTCTTCCCGAGGGCAGTCTTTTACTTCCTCTGGTAACTCATCCCGCTGCTCTTCGAGATATTGATGTAGGTTGAACTTTGATGGTAGCATTTTTTCTTCTAAGTGGAACAGAGTTACCAGCGGTATGTAAGAAAGACTCCTATTGCCCCTAGTTTTGATAGCTCTCAACCTTCTACTTAATATTTTTAAACCATTATTTGATGAACCGAACGATTGGTGACATGTTTTAATGATACTCCAAATATCTTCAATGCTGGTAGTACCAGTTTCACTTTGAGAAACAGAATCTGATTATCAATAATATAACTCACGAACAAACAATTTTTGTCGCCACAGGACATGATTTTCTTGCATTTCACTGGGTCTGCGTGTTTCTCCCGAATGTTTTTACCCATAGATTAATGTCATCGATAGTCTTCAAGTTGCTACGCACCAACACTTTATTATTCAGGCTTTTTTCAGCGCACATTACAATCATTACATTGATAAACTCCGACGGCAGACAGTTTTCACTTATCACTTGTATAGACACAGTCATTGTTGAAAAACTTCAAACTCAAACAGCCGCGAATAACAATCAACATTCAACAACAGCAACAGCTGTCAATAAAGTGTTCGCAGTTCGCACTGTTCGCATCTAATCAACCAATAGGAGCGACCGAATTTGCTATAGGCTTTTGGTGAGGTAAAGAATCGTTATATGCATTCCGCAATATCGAAACTGTACCACATGCTGCATTTCGCAAAAAGGAACCATTTGTCGCTTGGATCCATTCTGCAAATGGCTTGAGTCGTCCAATTTCAGAATGATTCATCGGACCATGTCGCTTGGTTCTATTTTGCGAAATTATTTCAAGGAACTTTGTGATTCGCTTTGGTTCTCCACTCAAAAATCAAAGGGACAGACTTGGAAATTGATGTGGTTCTCTTCTGCAAAACACTAAATCGACCTTCATCTATCATCTGACGCAAAAAAATCAATTTTTGTAATTTGTCGCTTGGTTCCTTTCTGCATAACCACGTCCAATTATGGTTTGTACATGATGGATGTCCTGCTCATTCTGCCAGAATGGTATCTGAATGGTTAAATGGGGAATAGGGAGGTTTCATGAATTCGAAAGTTAACAAAAATATATAAACATGTTTTTTAGAATTGCTCAAACAGTACTCTGTGAGAGTTTCAAGTCATTTGGTGAATTTGTCAATTTACTAGAGCGGTTTGAACGTTTGATAGAAATTTGAAACCAATTTCAATGGCGGGCTCTGACGTACTATCCCTAGCTTTTCCATCTTTATCGATTAAACAGAGACAACCTTTTCCGATTTAGCGTGCATTCTGCGCGTTTGCCACAGTTTACGTTTCACTCCGGAAAATAGATGAGTGGGGTTATATAGAAACAAATCAAACATTTTCTATTGAATATTCCGAGTAATCAAATTGACCAACTATTTATTTTTTCTAGTTTGAGCCATTTTTTTTTATTTATTCAAGACTAAATCACTCGCCAAATCATATTATATTTGGTTAACAAGCATGATCTCATGTGATTTCTGTGTCAATGTGGCAACACCAACACAGCGCCGTCTCCTTCTACTCCTAACCTAACCTCAATTTTTGTTTTGTTTTGCTGTTTGCTTCAAGTTTGCTTCTCAAAAACTGCAAACTTTTAAATTTTTTATACGTTAAAACCCAATCAAAAGTCCTCATATATTCGGTGAAGCTCTCATTCAGTGAAAAAAAGGAGAAGCTTGTGTTTGAATCTGTGACAAAAATGAAGAAAAAGTGCTTTGTGCCATCATTGTTATCAGTGGCTTCCGGGTTTTATGCTCTCATATACCAGTGAAACAGTTTATATATTGCGTGACAATAAAAGGTAAACACTCATTATTGTCTTTTATTGTCCAAAAGTCATAAACATACTCCAATACAGAGCTTCGTAACTTCTTCGAAAAAACACTTACCTATTAAGTCACCTCAAACAACAAAATGTTCAGAAAGGATGAGGCTAAAATATTTCAACATAAGAAAAAGTCCATACTACACAAAGTGCTTTCCAGGATATTTCACGGAATCGAGGCTTTTCAAATGGCTTTTTCGTCTCCGAATTTTTGAAGCACTCGATGGAGAACTTAGACAGGTGGAAATGGACATTTCATAATTTGTGTGTGTATTGGAATATGTTTAGAATAGAAACAATAATAACAGTAACAAGCAACAGTAGTAACAGTACCCAAATCCCAAATCACGGATGTATGTAAACATGTGAACAACATAAACAAGGCTAGGTTACCCACATGATGCGGCGTTGTCAGCTCGTTCGCAATTTACCTAATAGACTTGGGTGTACGAGTGATTTCATTGGTGGATGCGCTATAGAGCTAAATAAAATGCTACGCTAATTTCACAACCTGGCAACAAATTTAGAATGGGGCGTCACCAGTCGTTTCATTTGTTGATCAGGATCACGTGTCGGAGACGTAGGTTCCCTGAGAGTATTTTGAATGAAACCGTTAGAAAATTAGCAGATATTATTTGAGTTTTCTAGAATAAACATGGATAAAAAAAATTGAAAAAATTGTTTTTGGCATTAGTATCAAAGAATTCACAGAAAAAAAATCAAAAAAAAATATCTCCCTATTTGGTGATAGATGTTAAGAACGAAATACCGATCCACAGTGGCCTCCTCGGTCGCCAGGTCTTACCCCATTAGATTTATTTTTATGGGGCTATTTGAATCAAAAAGTTTACAAGGATAGTCCATTTAATGTTGATAAGCTTGAAAATTCGATACAATTCCATTGCAGAAATATTCCAGCAAATGTATTGCGATCCACTCTGGGTGAATTTTATGATCGGACAATTAGATGTATTGAACTAGAAGATGGACATACAGAGACGCGTCGATATTTTTTTTACACAAAGTTTTATTTCATTTTTTTTAATAAACATTAAAAATGAAAAAAAAACACTTCAAATGAGAGTTTTTTAATACGCATATTATTATTAATGATGTTTTACCTAGTGAAAAAGAATGTTTGCGATATTTTAAAGTTGTGTTTAATATCGTTGCAACAAACATGAAGCTTGTGATTCCCTAAAAAATTTAAAATTCAGGTTAATTTTCTAAATATGCCTAATTTTGAAGTTATGCGAAATTGATTTGTTTTTGAATAATTTATGAAACTGTTCAGGGTGAATATAAAAGATTTTTTTTTTGGAAATGATTAGATGTTTAGAAAAAAATATTTTTTTTTCTTAGGAGGCTATGGTTTGGTATTTAGGCATAACTTTTAATTCTATAAACAAGTTTTCTTCATAACATTTTGCCGATTTTTCCAAAATAAGGGTACTTTACTCTTGTACAATTTTCATATTTTTTTGCCTACACTGTATGCTGTTTGACTTGTAACCATTCTATGTGCACCTAATATGATTATCGAACATGCACCAAATATCGACAATGTTTGTATTTTGGTTGTGCAGTTTATTAAAAAAAAATCCCATATGTTGCACACTTAACTGAACACACTGTATATTAAGCACGTAATGTTTGGATGTGAACTTTAACCCCAAAATTTTAGTGTCTGTCTGCTATTCTAGAAAACATCAACATTAGTTTCTACATGGATACTTATGAAATGAAGGGTAACACTTTCTAATATGTAACACATAAGATATGCCTGTCTGTCTCATACCATGAACTTTGAAGATAATTTATTGATTTCAGGCACATCATTCAACAATTTCTAGATGAATTAGTATGGCGCGAATGGTATGGCACCACATCGATGCTGGCATTCAACAATTTAATTCAGCACCTTTCCGAGCAAACCACCTTAGAAAAAGCATCTTTGACAAATACGTTAAACAAAGTATCACAGAACCCCTTCAAGGACTGGTCAATCAATGTGGCTCATTTATCCTCAACATCGTCTTCAATACCCGCTGCGACTCCTGCAAACATTGCTGCTAAAGTTCCAGCAGTCCCTGTGAAACCAACATTTACTGGGAAACCTCAGGAAACTTATGCTAAAAAGCGAAAAAGGTGCGCGTACCGTAAATAATAACTATACTCTGATAGTGCTATCATTTCGATGTTGAGATGTAGACATGTTACATAATTCACAGGAAAGATCCTGCTGAATCGACACAGAAGCCCGCACCATCGACCCAGGTTGAGCCAAGTAGACCGCCTAAACCGATATCGCCCGACGTACCAGAACAAATGGTGCCTTTAGAACACTACTATTATGGAACCATCGATCATTACGCCCGGAAGACTAATGTCAAAGTATTGTTGAAGTGTCCGTATTGCAAGGACACTTTTAATAACAACGTCACACTGATGCATCATTTGTTTAAACATGCTCAAAATGACAAAGATGGTGAAATGTGCAAGTACTGTTTGACGACAGTTGCCACTTCTAATGATTTGTTGAAACATATCGGTAAGTCAATTTGGAATTCAAAATGGCACTATTGATGACCTTTATGTTCTCCTTAGCATGTTGCTAATGGAAATTACTCGAGCAGCTTCTTCGAGTTTGAATTCACAGAATCGAATCGTCTTTTATTCTAATTTTGTCTATTACTCAAGTACGAAGTGAATTAGTAAAACGTTCCCTTATTCATATCTCTAATCAAGAGTATTTCTTTTTGAACACTCGGCAGTATAACTTCATTGTTTCTAATGCGTGCTTGTTACACTAACGTCGTAGTGAGGCGGGAATATACTTGTCGGCCCTTGTAAATCCTGCCCTTACCGATACTCGCTTCAACTCAGATCGTTCGGATGAGATCGCTCGACCCAGGTCGACCAATAAATCCTATATAATAAGGACTCACAAAATATTCGGCTAAGACGTCACCTATGTAGGCCTTTCTATCAATTTATCATATTTCCGTGGCTTTCCAGGCCTGGTTACGCAAACAATCATGTTTATTTATGTTCTTGTCAAAACAATTCAAAAGTCTTTCAGTTTGAATTTTTGAGCGTTGAAGGCTACACACACAAAGAAAGCAGATTATCTCAGTGGTGCGGTTTTTTTCCGTTGGTTATCTAAAAAACGCTGATTACCTCGCTGGCAGTTGAAAAGAAAACTTGGATGCAAGATGTCCAGCGCAAGTCCTCCTCCGACAAAGAATGTGTGCTACTTACTTACTAGAAAACGTTTTTCAAACATGCTAAGACCAAAGCAAAGTTCACACATACAGTGAATAAAGAGCGGGTAGCTCATGCTCTTCACTGGAACCAGGTATATCAAATCCGTTAATCGAGAAAACCACTTTATACAGACTGTTTGCAAGTACCATAAGCGAAGTGGAAAAATGCAATGATCTAATAACTATAGATGAAACATAACGAAATAAACATGAGGACATCGAACTGTTCACTCGGATTCAGAGTTTCTCCCACCACGTTGTTTGCCAAACTTACTCTATTAAAAGTATTACTACGCAACAAAAGATTAAAACATTCTTTGGAATCATTTTTCAAACCATTTTATGTATGAATTTATTCAAATAAGTGGATGCTAACTTTTTTGTTTAAAATGAAACATCTCTTCAAGATTTGTTAAGGTAATTAGGATTTAGAAAAACCAGTATTTTCTTCTGAAAATTAAAAAACCTGAAGTACGGCAACACACCAAAATTGGGTCCGCCCCTATCGATCGGATCTTGTCTACACGTTTCATTCATATATCGCCTCATTGGCGTCTCTTGTTTTTTGAGTGGGGTTTGGTGTTGATTTTGTGAATGTTTATTGTGTTTTTATTCTGGTTTAGTTTGTAGTGCTTCATTATTTACTTATATGGTATATTGAAATGACTCGCAAGTGTGAAGCTTGCCGTGAATGAGAATTTAAGAATTCTGTAAAATAGTTACACCACCGGCAGCTTCGCGTGTAGTAACCGAAGCACATTATAGTGAGGTGCAAACGTATCCCCACTCAGTGCCCCGCTCAACTCCTCCTCACGTCTCTTCTATGTTCGATGTTGGCCACACAATTTTTCACAGTTTATGAATAGAATGTTTCATCTATAGTTTATTAGATCATTGGAAAAATGTCATTCAACTGTTAGCTGTTTGCTTTTATTCCACCAACACAACATCAAGTTATCAGAATATGGCCCACCAAAAATCGGAAACTAAGAAAATTATTCAAAAAAACAACAAAGGAAACAAACACCTGGAGGAAGAAAATGTGCAAAGAGAAACTTATTATGGAAATCTCGACTTGGCCTCTATTCAGATTATGAAAATTGATCTTTTAGTCATTCACTCAATGAAGTGTTCCTGAGATATAACGTGTTCTTACTTTGATTTGCTGGTGCTCTACTGATTGAGGAAATTTCCTGAAGATGGTTTACCTACGAGCATGTTAACAAAACAGAACAGTCGCAACATGACGGTATGCAGTCATGTAATAAGCTAGCCATATTCCATTCTAGTACTGGAAATGTTGGTATCTTTCAAAACAATTATCCGGACTTACCGAAAATGTACACAAATCATTACAAAAATTTTCAGTTGGGAATGCGTAGGGATCAATTTTGTCTAATATTTCGATTTTCTGGCCATATCAGAACGTCGGATCATTATTAAGAGTCAAATAATAATCACTGCAAGACATTCAAGAAGAAAAATTATCATTAAAGCATAATTTTAAAGAATTCATTATAATAGGCAAAAAAAAATAACTAGACACACTTTTAAAAGTTTCGAAATGACAATGTTGGTCACCTAGCTGCTGTCAAAGACAGCTGTTCAGAAAATGATAATTGCATGTGTTCCCCAGGTATACAACTTTGAGTCTACATTGATGATTGATGGCGTCAACGGCCAGCACTTTGGCCTTGTTTACAAGGAGGTATTGGGTCGGCCCGTATAACGAAAATAACACTTGTTTGGTAATTTCAACACGGACCTTGTTGTAACGTTTTTCGGATAGGAAATCATTTATTGTATTGTTACTGGAAGAATAACCAGTCCACTATAAAATTTCATTTGTTATTTTTCCGGACTTCCTCAAAAGCACCACCAAGAGGAATATTGTGTGTGTTGAACTTTTTTGTTTGGGAATCAATTTTCTCGAAGCACGAACATCACTGTTTTCTGGTTTCCTTCTTTGGGTGGAATGAATAAAGAACAAGCAGATGCTTTCACTTAAATTTCTTGAAATAGACTTATACACTTCATAAGCAACTGAGAAAGATAGTGCTTTAGTAAAAGCATTTGCTTCCCTTGATTCATACATACATTTATCTGCGATTCTGTCGTCCGGTAAAGGACATAATTTTTTTTTGCGAGAAGTCGTTATTACAATAATTTGCAATAATGAAGTTCACTGGATTTCTGAGAACAAAAAATCAACTACCTATGTATAGTAAACGCCAAACAACTTTCTAACGACGTCATCGTTGCCACCAAGCTCGTTGATATGAAGCTTGCTGGTGGCCAAATTTGGTCACCAGCAAATCACATAATAACTCGCTTGGTGGCAATTATGACGTGAATCGGAAGTTGTTTGGCATTTGCTGTAGATGTGTTTCAATCGATCGTTTGTCCAACTTACTTGAAGAAATTGAACTTTTTGATTTAAAGACCGATAGATATCTTGATATTAGAAACCGAAAAAATAAATAAGTCTACCCTAAATTTTGAAATAAACCGTCAGTAGTGACTCGTGGTCAATTTTCTTGGGAGAGCAAAAAAATTTTTTTGTGAGATTTCCCCTCCTCTATAAATAGTTTTCGCTAATTTCCAGTAGTTGAAGTTTTGTTCTATTCGCCGGCCATGTGTTAAGTTCGTATCGCCAGCGATTCGCAAATGCCACACAAAATTTAACACAACCTATAATTTTGTTCAAAATATAACGATTTTCGAAACATTTTCATTGAAATCTCGAAGGGTGCGAATGTCAACACTTCCAACGGTTGCATATTTTACAGAGTATTTCATATGATCTGCAGAAGAAGCATTTTTTTAAATTTTCTCTTTCAAGTGTTTCAAGTCACACCGGTTCTGCACCATAACGAGTCGGATTTCATATTAGAGTAAATACGACAGTTCATAACTCGAAATCACTTGGAAAAAAACAATCTACCAATACATAATATTCTTATTCTACCACTAGCTGAATTACCCGCTCTCCGAACTGCCCAGGCAAAACCCAGTTTTGATTCAAATCCATCTCAAAATTAAAATCAAACTTGTAAGAAGAAGAGAACTGACGTGCCCAAAATGTAGAAAATCCTCATTCAAAAAAAAAAAAAATACTATATCCCTAGCCCAGTAAAGTTGTCGTCGGCATATAGGGGTCGGCAAAAAAAAATCCAAACAGAATGATATTTTCAGGGATGCTTGTGGACTGCATCCTGAGCATCCAACCAAAAAATCTGACTTGAAGTCCTGATACGTTTTGCGCTGAGGAGGTGGTTTTCCAAACATTTCTTTAAAGCAAATTGACCTTAATAAAAGCTATAGAGGAAAAACTGAACAACTTTGCCTCATACAATTTTTTGACAGCCTTAACACCTAATGCATTACAGCGCATCAGATGACAAAATTCCGCTGGCAACAGGGGTGGTTTCAAAAACATTTTTTCAGGGATCATGAAAAAAGTAATAGAGAAAAGTTGTTCAGCCTTAGCTTCTCTGAAACTTTCATCCAGGTTTTTTTTTATTTACAAAAAAATGTTTTTGAAACCACTCCTTGTCAGCTTATTTATGTCATTTGATGCGCTGTAACTCGTTTAGTATTAGAGGTATCAAAACATCTCATTAGGCAAAGTTGTTCAGTTTTTTGTCCTCTATAACTTATATTCAAGTCATTTTGCTTCAAAAAAATGTTAAGTTAAGTACCTCTTCAGCGCAAAACGTACCAGTACTTCGAGTCAGATTTTTTGGTCGGATGCTCAGGAGGAAGTCCACAAGCACTCCTGAAAATATCATTCTGTTTAGAATTATTTTTTTGAAAACCGACATCTTTACTGGGCTATAACCAAAGTGAAAAATATTTATCCTAATCGAAACAAAACATATCTACCTACTAATTATTATTAACGCTGGGACTCCAAAATAACACAACACCATCGAAAAACCATCCAACAGATCACCGTCGAAAACCAATGTGCATTCTAATGATAATCCTATCTAATCGAAATCAAACAAATCTACCTACTTATTATTATTATTAATGCTGGGACTCCAAAATAACTCAACACAATCGAAAACTCATCCAACAAATCACCGTCACCCGCCGTCGATCTGCTTCTATCGGAAATCGCCCATGGAGAATGATTAATGTAAATTATTATTGCAATGCACTTAATTTTCTTCTCTTCAATTCTTAAAGACGATTTATTATTATTATTATCATCATTATTATGAATCCAAAAGCGAATGAGATGAGATTCGAAGTGAAACGCTAAAAGAGCAGATAATCTGTTGATACATCAAATCATTGGGAAGCTCTTTCTAGAATTATTATTTCATTTTAATGGGTAAGTACTCACTACTCGTGGCTGTAGAGAAATTTGTCCAGCCGGTTGATATTGTTGGTGCCACAAATAGACGAAAACTATCATCATGATAATATAATGAAGATGTAATCGTGAACCATTAAACATAACCCAACTTAAATGTCAAGCGAGATTCGAAAAAGCGACAATTTTCTACGCTGAGCAAAACACGCAGCTGGTGA
This sequence comes from Orchestes rusci, assembly GCA_958502075.1. Lineage (NCBI taxonomy): Eukaryota > Metazoa > Arthropoda > Insecta > Coleoptera > Curculionidae > Orchestes > Orchestes rusci. Next base: position 100,472,256 of record OY293304.1, read on the forward strand.
CGTGACGCTTTACAACAGCATTACGTTCAGGTGGGCTTCTTATCAAGCAGCTTAAGCTACGGGAACCGCCTGAATGTAGCCATTGTTACTTCGGCGATCACCATGGCAACGCCATGTCAACCAATCTGACCAATCAGAGATTAGGAGAATGAAGCCTTCTCTCTCCCTCATTAGATACACGCATAATGCTATCTTTTTTACGGACAAACATACCTTCCATTTTATAAATGTATAGAAGATAGATAGAAGATAGATATAGATGGGCAAACTATTTCAAACGAACCTCACAAAAAGATATCGTTATATAGGTGATGCGCTTCGCAATAAGCGTATCCGTTACTTCGCGTATTAGTTAAGTCGAAAGGATTGTTGGCGGCGATATGTTAAAAAATTTAGCGCTGGCTGATGACTCCAGAGGGATTGATTTTTCAAGTCGCTTAGGGTACAAAAGTGCCGAAAATGCAGGGATGAGCCCGATGAAGGTTGCGGTCGCGGTCGCTACATCGATGTCAGAACAAATCTTCATCTTTTTATAAGACCGCACATACCAAAGATGTTTCAGTCATTCACCGTCGCGCGTCGCTGCCCATCCTCGCGGTTTACATGAATGTTCACTTATATACGGTAACTGAATTGAAATGAACGGAAAGCATCATTGGTATGTTCTGCACGGCATCGATGTAAACCGAAACCGCTACCACGATCTCCACCGCGCTTATCCATGCATCTTTGGCATGTTCGTACCCTAGACGTTGGACTACGTTCGCTAGCTGTATATTTTTCGCCAAGCCTTATCGCCACAAGGGCAACTCCGAACACCAGTCTAAGCCATAGATAAATATTATACAGGGTGTCCCATAACTTAAGTTGAGAAGATTTGTCTAATAAATGTGGTGGCAAATCCTAGTCGTTAAAAAGGTGCAGGGTATTGAAAATACAACGTAGAAAGCGCCCTCTAGAAATATATAAAATGTATCTAAAATAAATGGCGGACAATTTCAAACATCTATTAAAGTGAATATAAAAAAAGTTTTAGATTGTTTGAATAAATTGTGTTCTCGTTTTGATAACTGGATTTTTATTTTTTTCCGGTATATTTACTTTCGAAGTCGAATATCTGACAAAAAATATTTATCAAAAGTACATTTTCCACGTAGATAGATTGACTCTTTCCAAGTATCAAGTCTGAACAATCTCACCTTTATACAGTATGTCCGCGAATGCGGTAACAAGAGGTGAAACGGACCATAAATTGAAAGATACGACAAATAGTCATTCTCGATAGGAAAAGTCTGCTTGCCCAAAAAATAGAAGCTACGATGAAAAAATTGATTTTTATTGTACAGGGCGTCTCAAAAATGTAAAAAAAAATCCGAACTTAGTGAACAAAATTTCAATTTATAAAATTAAGAAAAAAATTGATAATTTTGTCAAGTCCGCATTTTACCACGTGCATATTATGACTTTTATACCTGTTAATGATTTCCGGTTGTTGTAGGTATAAAAGTAGTAAAATGCTAACTTTTAAAATTGTCCAATTTTTTAAAATTTTCAAAGATTCTAAATTTCTTCAGTAAGTCCGGTTTCAGGGCTAGGACTGTGTAATGAAAATCAATTTTCTCATCGAGGCTCCTATTTTTTCAGCAAGCAGACTTTTTTTTTTATCAAGAATGACTTTTTGTCGTATCTTTCGATTTTTGGTCCATTTCACCTTTTGTTAACCGCATCCGCGGATATATACTGTGGATTAAAAAAATATGAAAACATGAATTCATCACTTAGTACGTAGATAGCGCCGTCTTGGAATTAGGTTCAAACCAATATCGAATTCGGATTTCTCATCTTCTAAAACGCTAGTTCAGGGTGGCCAACTAAGAATGCGAGGTACTGTATCTCGGAAACTAAACATCGTAGAGGCTTGCGGCAAAAAATGTTATTACTAAAACGGCCAAGAGAAAAAACCTGGAAAATATTTTCAAGTTTCTGAAATGGTCGCTAGGGGGCGTAACAACCAACACCAAGTAGAAAAATATGATTTTTATGGAATTTTGTCCAATGAAAATATATCGATGAGCTCATTTTCGAATCTACTGACTATTTACCTACACTTTTTGTCTAAAACGTTTTTTTTTCTATCTATCATAATAAAGTGGTGGGGGAAGTTCAATTACTTTATTAAACAAACGGAGATTTCTCCCGTTTCGCTTGACGGATTTTAACGAACTTGGGCTCATATGAAAAAGAATAGTCTGCGCTATAAAATGCTCATTTGCTTTTTAATTTGTAACATTCGCCGTCGCCGCTAGATGGCGTTAACTGAAATGGTAGCATACTTTTGAGTTTTTTCCGAAAAAATCAAACGTAATGGTATATCCATTTTCATATATTTTAAAAGGGGACACATTTTCCTATAAAAAAAATAAAAAAAAAACAAAAAAAAAATACAAAAAAAATAATTTTTTTTTAAAGGAAAATGCATTCCCTTTTAAAATATATAAAAATGAATATACCATTACATTTGATTTTTTTGGAAAAAACTCAAAAACATGCTACCATTTCAGTTAACGCCATCTAGCCGCGACGGCGAAGGTCAAAAATTCAAAACCAAAAAAGTTTTTTGAAGTGCAGATCATGCTCTTTCATATGAGCCCAAGCTCGTTTAAATCGGTCAAGCGAAACGGGAGAAATCTCCGTTTGTTTAACAAAACAATTGAACTTCCCCCACCACTATATTATGATAGATAGAAAAAAACGTTTTCGACAAAAAGTGTAGGTAAATAGTCAGTTAATCCGAAAATGAGCTCATCGATATATTTTCATTGGACAAAATTCCATAAAAATCATATTTTTCTACTTGGTGTTGGTTGTTACGCCCCCTAGCGACCATTTCAGAAACTTGAGAATATTTTCCAGGTTTTTCTCTTGGCCGTTTTAGTCATAAAATTTTTTGCCTCAAGCCTCTACGATAAATAGTTTCCGAGAAACGGTACCTCGCATTCTTAGTTGGCCACCCTGTACACCAATTTTGAATCTGTTATCCTATTCGTTTAAAAATGAAATTTTTCGAAAATAATATTTCTCTTTCAACACCATGTATATTTTTAACGACTCTCATTTGCCATCACATTTATTAGACAAATCTTCGTATGCCCATTAATATTAGCACCTGCTGCTCTATCAGACCGTCAGCTAACGACATATTTTGCTGGCTGATTTTCTCGTCGCCGGGATTTCAACCACTGATGATTGTTGAGATCAAAAAATGAAAATTTAGCGACCGCATGGCATATGAAAAAATTGGTCCTTCTGCAGAAAAAGTTAAAAAAAAATAATCTCTCGTGTATGGCAGCTCGATACATTAAAATAATATAACAATCTAAGAGTAAAAAAACAGTGCCATAAGGTGCACGAACTTATATTGTTGAAATAAAGGCGCCATCTTGTAAAAGAATACTCGGTTGCTGATGCATTTTTTCGCTTATTGCAATCAACAGAATGAGTTATATCATCAAGAACCTGGCAAAAATGTCCCATGAGCAGGTCAGCCGTTGAGAGAAATATACCGGTCTGACAATATTGCGAAGAGATTTTTGGTATGCCTAGCACACTTGCAGTCGCTAAATTTTCATTTTTTGTAGTCAACATTGGCATAATTTTCTGTAGTTCCCTAAATCCCTAAAGCGAGAAAATCAGTCAGCAAAATATGTCGTTATCTGACGGTCTATATGGCGGATAGGTTATGAGACACCCTATATAGTGGAAGGGCCCAAGCCGTATTTCTGAATTCGGACTGCGCCTGCACATTTATAGTCCGTCAGATAATGATATATTTTGCTGTCTCATTTTCTCGTCGCTGGGATTTTAACCACTGAAAATAATATCATTGTTCAGCTCAAAAAATAAAAAAATTGCGACCGCAAGTGTGCTACGTATACCAAAAATCTCTCCGTAATATTGTCCCACCGGTAAATTTTTCCTCAACAACTGACCGGCTCATGGGTAATTTTTGCTGGGTTCTTGATGATATCATAATTCATTCTGTCGATATAAGCGAAAAAATGCATCAGCAACCAAGTATTCTTTTACAAGATGACGCCTTTGCTTCAACAATCCAAGTAAACCTTATGGTACTGTTTTTTTACTCATAGATTGTTATATCATTTCAATGTGTTGAAATGCCATACATGAGAGATTGAAAAAACTACTTCTTTCTACAGAGGGAAAAACAAGCATACTTGCGGTCGCTATTTTTTTTTTTTTTTGAGGTCAACAATGATGTTATTGTCAGTGGTTGAAATCTCAGCGACGAGAAAATCAGTCATCTGACGGTCCTTGAAATTGAATTTATAATAGTTGTAACATAATCGAAGTAGGTAAAACTATTTATTTTCAGAAATATGTTTGGGAGGTCATTGACCAAATGACCCTAAAGAGGAGTCAGGGTATTTTAATATTTACCTTGATTTGATAGTCTCGATTTAATGATTCAAAACTGTTGATAAATAAATAAATCTGTTAAATTTTAGCTCAGGCGCATCCAGTGGAAACAAAACACGAAAACGCGTTTGTCTGTCTGATTTGTGAAACATCTTTTAACAACCCATTCATATTGGGCAAGCACATGTCAAAGGATCACTTTCCTTCCGAATTGCCTTATCAATGCGGAACTTGTGGATACATGTAAGATTTATTTTTTCAAATCATGAAATTGAATCTGTTTATATCAGGTGTTCGAATCACAAACAAGCAATCGATCACTTCTATAAACAACATGAGAAAGGGCCCACAATCCAGTGTCCGTTTTGTTTGAAATCAACCACTATATTCTCTACATCGAGAAACATCGTGCAAAATATGCAGTTCTTTATGCAACACTTACAGAAGCATCAGAAGAAACAGATGGCGAAAAAGTAAGAGGTTTATAATCTTGAACAAAGTGACGGTGTTGCTTTCAGATGCGGCAAATGCAATCTATGGTTCTTTACCAAAGAATTACTAAAAGATCATCAAACCAAAATGCACGTGTCTCAAAGAGGCAATAAGAATCTGGTGCCATGGGTGGCTCCCAGAAATGGTGTTATGGTGCCAAAGTCCAAAATGGATAAATATCCTTGCGATGCAGAGGGTATTGATTTCTCCATCTTGTCTTTCAGCATTTCCAAGGGCTATGTATGTAGAGAGTGTGATCTACCTATGGACAGTGTCAAACATTTCCCGTGAGCATTCAACTTAATTCATTCACTGATTATGATGAAACGGTTTTTTGAAACTTCTTCAGATCGTTCGAAACCTGTACCAGTTGCCAATATTCCTCCTGCTGTGAAAAGGCCATGCAGAAACACAGGTCGGAATGCAATAAAAACTCTCAACTCAACATTCCGAAAGATCCTCTGCCTTGGACCATGTATTGTATTTGCGGATATTCTATTGATGATGGTGAGTTTCTATGATAACGCTTTTATTTCAGTCGACTCGAAGAGACTATCCTTTTAAAAATAACGCGTATAACATCAATTTTAAACAGAAAGGTTGGCACAGAACCGTAATAAATGTCTTTCCCGTAATTGGACTCATCAGTAAGGCAGCTGGCACCACTCGGGACGAAACCGGTATAAGGAGGGCACTACTCACATGGATGTAACTCTAGACATTTATTACGGTTCTGTACCAACCTTTCCGTTTAACATCGGATAACCGTAAAACAATGTCTCTTTAACATCAATTTAGTTTATTAGGTATAATATGTTATTTCAGGAAATCAAATGGCTCAACACCTGGCTATATGCGAAAAAAAATCAGCATATCCTTCCCTCACTGACGCTGAAGGTGCTTCAGTAACACACAGCATGCTTGACGTCTTGGGATTAGTGAGAAAACCTGAAGAAAGCGACAAGAAAAAAACTTCAGAAACTGTAACCTTGGAAGATGAGTCTGAAGATGCAATTCCCGCAGAATCTGAAACTACTAGCTCAAAAGATATCAACAAAGAACAGGTCGTAGCACAAGTATCTATTTCTGAAAAAGTCGATGAATCACTAGATACTGTGGAGAAAGGTGAAATAATGGACACTGCTCCTGCAGAATCGGAAAAGATGGATGTTGATGATGAATTAAAGGATAAAATTGAAGACAAGGATAAAATTGAGACAATTGTGGAGGTTCCAGAAGAAGAAAAAATGGATGTGGATATAAGAAATGAAGAACCCACAAATGAAGCAAATACTGGATCCACCGATCCGATCGTGGAAAGTGTCATTGATGCTTCTGATGATGTTGTCGAGAAAACACCAGTGCCTTGTGAGATTGGCACAGTTGATGAAGAAAACGCGCAACAAGACGATCAAGTTGAAGAATCGACTACCTTTAATGCTCCTGAACCCGATTCTATTGACGCGGATCATCAAGGAATTGTTGCATCAGAATCACAAACAACTACCGAGACGGAACCTCAAGAAATAGCTCCAACAGAAACTCAAAGCACGGTTCAAACAATTTCACCAGATGCTGCATCAGAGCCGATGAATGAAAATATTGCGTCACCCGAAACTCAAAGCAGTATAATTGCTGAATCTGACCCTCAAGATGTTGATTTGACTGAAAACATCGCTTCACCCGAAACTGACAGCAATGATGTACCAGAGCCTGCAGTTGTTTCTGTATCGGAACCTCAAGATGTAGATACGACTGAAAACATTCTTACTCTCGAAACGCAGAGCACTACTGCAATAGAGTCTCCAGATGCTGCTGAAAATATTGCTTCACCGGAAATTCAACGTATACAATCACCAGATGCTGCATCAGAACCCCAAGATAATGTCATTTTGCAGACTGAATCAATTGTTACGTCAGATGGACAAAATACTTCATTACCAGAGCGGGAAGATATGGATACACCGGAACAAAACGTATCGGAGTCACAAGACTCAGAACCCGATGATGCAGTATTAGAACCACAAGACGTTGCTGTTGCACCAAACACAAGTCCTCAGATCATTACTACATCAGAGACTGACAATATCCCTGAGTTGGAGACTGGAAATAATGCTAATTTAGATGAACACAATATTGCGTCTGATGCTGAAAAAGTTGCCGATTCAGGAGAAAACATAGCTGTGACTGAACTACCTAGTACTTCTGATCCACAAGCAGCAGTTGATGAATGTTTGTCTGTTTGAATATTTGTAGTGTTAAGATTCACTTTTTTTTTCTTGCAAATCAAATTTATGTATCCTCAAGACCTAAAATATACTTAGGTTCAGGTCAGTTGTATAATAATTCATTCATAATTCAATTGGAAGCTTCTATAAAAAAATGTTTCGTAGACAAATTATGGGATTTTTGTTTTGCTTTCTGAGTAACATCAGACAGTGACGTCACGTGGTCAATTATTTCGAGAGGTTGAAAATCAGGGTTGGCAACAGGAGGATAGTTTAACGTCACAGGCAAATTATTGTTTTGGTATTTCTCATTATTTTCAACAGGGAAAGTTGAATTCTATTCGCCGCTCATGTATTAAGTTCATATCGCGAGCGGTTGGCCGGATATTCATATTATGGTTCATTATTATAACGAGTTGGACGAGTCCTTGGAAAATAATAGACAAACAAAACTGTGAAACAAGTTCGACACTTCACAACCACTTGTCAAGTCGGCTGAATCGTACATACTTACGTTTGCGCAAGCCTTCGATGAACATCTTTATTTTTGTCTTTACTGGTTTGTCGTAAAAAAAGTTCCAGCACTGGGCGACCACTTTTCTAGAATTCAGTTATTTTTGCAGTCAGATGTAAAAAACTAAAAAGTTCCAACGAACTGTTTAGTTTTTTACATCTGACAGTTTATAATTCAAAAATGTTTGAGATGTCATTGACCAAATGACCCTTTCTAGGAGCTGCCTTTGACATCAGACATGTTTTGGTGCTCGTATTCTGTAGTAGAAATTATGAGAGAAATTGTCAAAAAGTGGTTGTGGCATAGAAAAACTATATTCTGGAAATTATATCTTTTGCAAACTGGAAGAATTGAACTCACTTCAGGTGAAAACGAATTCTATTGGTATTGAGTGCGGGAAATGGGATAAATCGATAGAAATAGAGCGCCTCTACCCATTTAAAAGTTATAAAATCTTAATTTATCTGAGATAATAGTTATAAAAGCATATTCTTCGGTTACTGTTCTGTCTCTATAAACACGAAATCAAGCATTCGAAACAAAAATTTGGATAATTCCAAAGCAATTTACATAATATTATAATCATTAAATTCTCTTGCCCATCACCCAATGTTATCAATATTGGAGTGGCTACCTCTCTTAACAGGTTAATTTCTCGGACCACACAACAATATAATATGACCAATATTCATCATTATGACTTTGGTGGTCAAGGGCCAATTCATAACGAGCTTTCTTACTGTCGGAGGTCTACGGCTCCACGATGACGTTGCCTTTCAGTACTACTGCTTAAAGCCTTCGAGAGATAGTTTGAGCAAAAATCAGTCTTTTATTTTCTGCTGACAACTCAACTGCGAGGTCTGGAGAACTCCTTTTCATATGTTACGTTGTAAATCATCAATGCCACCAAGCGTGTTGCTATTGATTTGCTGATGACCACAATATAACGTACAATGGATTATGTATAGCTGCTGTTATACTTTTGACAGATTTATGACAAATTTCGCGACTAAAGATGTTAGACCTGCTAAACGATGTTGTAATTGTCGATTTCTAATGCCCAGGGACCTAGTTTTTCATTTTATAGACATTTTATCCCATGCGGTTGTACAGGGTGATGAATTTTCAGCGTCAGGGTGCCAGTTCTCGTAAAATATCATAGAGTCCCAAGAAAAAAGTCGTGTAGATTATTGTGCCCAGAAAAAATGCTGGAAATATATTTCAAGTTTCTAGGATCGCCGAAAGAAGCCATGACGGTTCTTTGTAAACAAGAAATATTTATAAAATAAATATTTTCTAAATTTTCCCCGTTGAGTCACCAAAATTAATATGGAAACAGATCTGGGACGATATTCTCTACAAAATTGCCCTCGGATACATGTCAAGATTGTAAAATAAGACGAGTCAAACTTGATGTTACTAGATTGCCTATAACTTCGGAATCCCTTGAATCCGATTTGACTGCACTTTGGCTCGTTTCGAAGAGGCAAATCTGCTCTTTCTTTGCATCTGCTTTAGCCGACCACACATCATAAACTATGAAAGTCTAAATTGTTTTTGATTTTTTTCGAAATTTTCAAATACAAACCCCCGTAAATAGATGCCTCTATCGTGTCATTTGGACAATTTCCTAACACTTCCATTTAGATAATGTTTCCAAATCTTTTGAGAAAAAAGAGTTATGGAGACTTTAGACATCCTTCGAGAAATTCTTTTGAAACAGCCCCTGTAAACTTGAAAGTGTCAAAAAGATAGAGTACCTTGCCAACGACCCGACCGCGACAGTACGGTGGGCATTTTGAGCATTTGCACTGGTTTGTTTTTTTTTGTGTTAATTTCATTTTTTTATAATATTTTTGAATAAGATGGTTCATTGTATTAATTGTGACTTGTGATGCACTCTATTCTACTTGACAGCTGCTTGTAGAAAAGAAAACAAAAAAAAAATAGGTGCATTTTCACTTATATATTTTTTTTTCAATATTAACTCAAGAACACGCGTTATCCTACCCGAATCAGATCAAATCTGAAGTCTATCTTTTTAACATATATAAGCCTCTTGGGCATTTTCAAAAGTATTTCTCGTAGGATTTTTGATCAAGTCCCGTTAACTCTTCTATGTTCCAAATAACACGATACATGCATCTATTTAGTGGGTTTGCTTTTGAAACTTTGGAAAAAATCTCAAAAAAAGTTTTGACTTTGACAATGTATGTTGTGGTGTCGGCTTAAGCCACTGATCTAAACAACTAAGCGAATAAAATTGACCCCATGCACATGCACCAGAAAGACCAGATTTTCTTCTTCAAAAGGAACCAAAGAACAGTCAAATCGGTTAAGGGATTCCGAAGTTTCATGCAATCTAGTGGCATCAAGTTTGACGGTCTGTAGCTGTCTTATTTGACAACTGAGTGAAAAGTGACAATTTGGAGAGGATATAGTCCAGAATCTGTTCCCATATTCTTTTTTAGTAGTTCAATGGGGAAAATATGTCGATTTTCTGTTTTCGCATTACCGTAACGCCCCCTTGCGGCGATCCTAGAAACTCGAAATATATTTTCTCTTGGGAACATTTCGCTACAGATTTTTTTCCTGGGTTTCTATGATAGATAATTTACTAGAATTAGCACCAATGATCTAATAACATTAGATCATTGATCAGCACCCTGTTGCTGATAATGAATTACTTTGTATGTCAAAAAAAAACAAGGAGACGACTTTTTTCCTGTTTTGCAGTGCACTATTACCGATCATCATTATAATCATAAATTTATACGGAGGAAACACTTGAATTAAATAATTAGCCCTTAATTGTGTACCTATTCCTAACTGTCATTTTGGTTCCAGAACAAAGTATAAAATAGTAAAATATCACTGTTTCAACTATATTATCATTTATTGTATTCCAATAACAAAAGGTTTATTATTTTACAGCAATGGCAAAGTATTATTATGAAACCTAATTTTTAATACAATTTTATACCAAGTTCAATTCCTGGGGTTAGTAGTCAGCGACTACTAGTAGAGGCGATATTCTTGTTTATAATACATTCTTGAATGCACCAGCGAATCGCCTTTTAGTATGTTGTTCAGGACACCTCACCCTACACCTATACCAAAATCCGCAAATACACAGTGTTTTCCCTATCCGGCATTTTTTGGTCTTAGTTGCCTGAACTATTGAACAGGTCGCCGCTTACGAATGACATACTACAATCAAAATGAGATACACTGGCACATATAGGGCTGTTTTTCTCGCCGATAGCCTAAGGCGCATGCGTTCTAACCAAGGCAAGTGACAAGCAGTATCACGTTGACGACCGTGCTTCTATCCTTGTCTTGCTGAAAGTAGAACAAGGATAGAGCATAAAGTCTGTTCTGCAATGTGAACGCGAGAGGGATGTCGAAACAAAAATATGAAATTTGCTTGAACAGAAATGGCACTTCTTGACCTATAGTTGAAATTCACTTACTCACGTTTACTTTATGAATTGTTGAATCAGCAAATAGGTATGTTACTCTTCATGAAACTCAATTAAAACTCATTCAAACTTGGAACTGACACTGACAGCAATTTGGAGGTTATTAATATTGTCACATGTGACATCACCCAGCCACCAGTTGCCCTGATCTAAGCGCATGCGCGGCCCGAGAAAAATAACTATAGACTTGCGTACGAGGTTTGAGCTCGCAGTTCCGGTTTAGACGGTTTACATTTGGTTCGCGCATATTCTTGAACCATATTAACAAGATATTCTTTGCTTTTCCATGAATCGCGGTAGGTTCGTTGAATAATTTCAACGGACATGTGACAAGCAAAGCAGAACAGGCGGTCCAAGTCTATACGCTTCTTAAGAGTACTCACGAGTGTAGTTTTCTGGTTACATCCTCAGTCTAATCGTTTGGTTTCAAACATTGTTAGCCATCCTATCATAACAGGACTGTTTTCAAAATACAAACATTTCAACATTTATTACAATTTAACACATATAACACCAAAATATAGGGTCGTCCTAATATCATATCACTATTAAAACAGGTTATTAGCTCACTCTACGACTAACGATAGACAAGTGAAACAAAATATATCCTGGTAGAAGCGATACCTAAAATATAGGTGGAAATGTGTCGCTATACTGGGTGTCTCAAAAGTCATGTTTGAAAATCAAGAGATCTCTGATCAAAAAGTTCTCATCAGTATCGAAAGTCAGTTTATTGGATGATGTGATCGCTTCCAAATAAACATCAACGACGGACTGTATACACATCGAATATTAAAAGACTAGAAGGTGCACTCGTCGCCAAAAGCGGCTTCGGCTCGTCGAATTCCCAGTCCCTTTGTTATACCTGGACCCTGATTCACTATCTGATGGACGATCACATCACGTGAATTTACTGTACAAAACCAATGTACTGTTTGTTCAATGCTCTCCTGCGGTTTCGTCACAGTATTTGACGTTTGCCAGTATATCGTAGATTGATCGCTTTATACGTGACATTTGTCAAATTGATTAGAACCAACCTCGTCCAGACATACGTGCAATTTTTGTAAATGTGTACGAGAGAGACAGAAGATTATGACGTAACTCCAGAAAAGCGTTGAACAAACTATAGTTTTCACTTCATAGAGATCGGAGATCGGATAGATGTCGACGGTTGGAAATCTCGGCTGAGTTATGTTGTTGGAGTTTCAGTCCACGTACCGGTTTCAATATTATCACTATTATGGAGATATCGCTATGCGGTTTTCACTAAGATTTAGAAAAGCCATAAGATGCTTTTTTAAAGAAGGCAAAAATATTCGAATGAAAATGTGATGAAGCAAAATGATCCGATATTACCATTGACGTAACAAGAAAGAATTGTACTGGTCGCTTCCAATAAACGCTTGCTAGTTTTGTGACGCCAACATGACATCTCGCTATGGCGGGCATGAAAAAAACAAATTTTCTTGTTGCCCGCTCTAGCCTCATCCTCCTCTATCACTTTATATTCTCTATCCAATTCTCTCGCACTGCGCCGAAGTCATTGATTGCATAATATGCAAAACGACCGGTGTATTCCTTCACGTCGCTATAAAATGGCGTTTTCAATTTTATGTTTCTTCATAGCAGTTACTCCCTCGAGCGGCCGAATTAGGAACCTCCAAATAATTTCCAGTGAGTTATCTTCACTTATAAAGAATTTTTTTTCCCGAACCTCCAAGTCTCATAACCATATCCGGACACCCTGTATATTGCCGTGAACCGTTTTATTATGATCATTACACCGACGCGCATCCACAACTAGCACGATTAGGCTCAAACTAAAACCTGGAACTTCTGTTTAACAAAATGACATTGTTTCACGGAAGGTTATATAATTCATTGCGGCTCTGTACCCACCTTCTGTTTACCTCTGTAACCTCCTCAGGCGTAACCGTCAATGGAACTTCTCCAAAAACGCCAAGTGATACCCGTATTGACTTAACGTATACAAGAAATCTCAATTTATCATGTATCATGTATTGTTATCTGTTTCGTACTTTTCGTATCACAGACTTATCATGATTTCTTCATTTGAATAAGATGAAAACATCGAAATCCAAAGGACTTCGTAGTATTCAAAAAATATTCACAAGAAAATTTTGCCAGTTACGTAATTTTAACATTTATCACCCTTTATCGTTTGAATAATGTAATTCATGACACATTTTATTAACATAAACCTTTAGTCGTAGAATAACTTTACCTCCTATTTTATATTATATTATATTTACAAATACACTAAAATATACCAAAATGCCAACTTAATTTATTATTGTTAATAATAACTAAAACAATTGGTTCACTTGAAATATCACATAGTAAGCAATCAACTAAAAGCACTCAGGCAACGTGAAATGCCCCTTGTTGGAAATTACAACCATGAAAGCATGAATGTATATCGAGAATTTCAGAACTGAAAAGACATCTGACTAGAAAACTTGAAGGCGTCTACAGATCAGTCAATTATTTTGTACTCATTCATACATCAAGAAAATTAATCTTATCAGAAGTATGCAAGACTTCTGATCGGCCCATCCCTAATGAGCATCAACAAAATAAAATTTTAGGAACTTTTTCTTAACATTATGACAAGAAGGGCAAAAACCTATTTCATAAAGGGCAACAATTTTATGTAGCTGTTCGGCTTCAAACGAGTGACTGGTTGGTCAGATTAAAACCTCAACGTCAACGGCTGCGTTTGAAAATCTATGTTTGTAATCTCACTTTAGTATACAGTACTGTAAAGCCTTATATCAAAAATAGCGGTAACTTAATCTATGCAATTTCGTAACTGTCTCAGTTTGACTTTTCCTTTATTTGTTTTTCTTTCCGCAGTCGTTCTCGTAACTGAGCTGTTTTTAGCGTTGTCATCAGCTGCGTTGATTGGTATAGCCAATTTCCCTGTGAATGAGTTATCAGAGAATTCATTTTTGTATTATATGATGACTATTATCTATTTAGATGTAAAATAATAAACTAAATCAACAACGCATATGTAGTCAGGCTTCATTTCATTTACATTTCCATATTTTATCTCAGATTTCAACTTCTGATTACCCGAAACCACGTTGGTTTGACTACGGTGCCATCCAATAATGGGGTCGTTGCACTATATCGAAATTAAGACTGATTTTATGTAGAATACAGGGAGGCGCATTAGTGTGTGGAAGACAAAACTTATAGAGTTCCAGCAGGGTCACAATTTGAAAATATTACTGTGTATACAGAGTGCTCTAGGAAACCGTGGCATCAAAAAATACACTTTTTTAAATAGCAACCGCAACTTTTGATAAGAGATTTGGATTCAGCGTAATATTCTACGTATGATACAGTGGTTTTATTTGCCAGAACGTGCAGTGTTGTCAGGCTATCGAGGATTTACTAAAATTTATGGAAAAAACATTATGTTGGTAAATTAGCTACAAAAACAAAAGATTTGAAATTGAATCTTGCAAATATCCGTACGGTTTCCTAGAACACTGTATACACAGTAATATTTTTAAATTGCGACGCTGCTTGATAAGGGAGAAAATGGACTTCCACACACTAATGCGCCAAGCTGTATACAGGGTGTCTGGGAAAATGTGGCAGATCTCTCGGATTCAGATAGAACATTAAAAAATAAGATGACAAGTTCCCATAAATTTTTTTCCTAGCGGCCCTCCCTACGGAGATACGGCCCCCTAAAGGACCCCACTGGAAATCGGTTTTTCTTGAATAACTTTCAAACGACTCAATATAATTCAATGAAAATTTAATATGATAAACAGTAGTAAGGACCTCTCAAAATACTTCCCTTAAAACATTATTAGCTTGTTTAGTTTACCAGGGACGGACTAGATTGTACATTTTAACGCTCAAATTTCTAACACCCTGTATGATAAGGAGTTAAAAAAAATAAATGTGGATACCTTGAACATTAAGCTAAAGAAAAGGTACTCTTGTTCATTGTCGATAAAATGAACCATTTTCGAGAAAAAACAACTTTTATTAAACAAAACCTCGAAAAAAGCCATGACGAAGTGGTGCTCTTGACGAAATTGTGAACCTAACGCTAGGAAAAAAATTTATGGGAACTCGGATTCTGATAGAATATTAAAAAATAAGATGACAAGTTCCCATACATTTTTTTCCTAGCGTTAGGTTCACAATTTCGTCAAGAGCACCACTTCGTCATGGCTTTTTTCGAGGTTTTGTTTAATAAAAGTTGTTTTTTCTCGAAAATGGTTCATTTTATCGACAATGAACAAGAGTACCTTTTCTTTAGCTTAATGTTCAAGGTATCCAAATTTATTTTTTTTTACTCCTTATCATACAGGGTGTTGAAAATTTGAGCGTTAAAATGTACAATCTAGTCCGTCCCTGGTAAACTGAACAAGCTAATTATGTTTTAAGGGAAGTATTTTGAGAGGTCCTTACTACTGTTTATCATATTAAATTTTCATTGAATTATATTGAGTCGTTTAAAAGTTATTCAAGAAAAACCGATTTCCAGTGGGGTCCTTTAGGGGGCCGTATCTCCGTAGGGAGGGCCGCTAGGAAAAAAAATTATGGGAACTTGTCATCTTATTTTTTTAATGTTCTATCTGAATCCGAGAGATCTCCCACATTTTCCCGGACACCCTGTATAACTGTGGGTCTGTTAAAAGAATGGGTCACATGAATTGACCAAAATAATGGCCAAAATGTGGACTAGGCCTCTTTGAAATAAATGGCTCCATCAACCGGCCCAACGCCGAATGTACAGGGTGTCCAGTTTTGGGTACTTTTGCGGGGTATCTCCGTTATTCTTATAGATAGAAAGTTGCGGTTTTCGCGACAGTGTGCTACTTTTTCGTGAAACTAAAGATGCCGTTAACAAAATTTCCATAGCCCTTTTAGTTTTCAAGATACAGGGCTAAACTGAAAATGTTGCATTTTAAGCTACCCCTCGTATCTAAACTATCAGATAAGTTATGGAAAATGTGAAAACTGTTTCTTATATAACTTTTCCCGTAGAACTCGATTCTGCCTTCGAAATTAGTATACAGGGTCAGGTCAAAAAGTTATCGGACCCAACTTAATTTTTTTAAATGGAACACCCTGTATATTTATAGTCCATAAGATTTGTCTTTTCTTTACCTTTTCAAAAATATATGAGAGTATGCCCTTTGAAGAAAAAAACATTTTTAGCCTATAACTTTTTGACCTGACCCTGTATACAAATTCCGAAGGCAAAATCGAAAGTTATATACTTTTTCCGTGGAACTCGATTCTGCCTTCGAAATTAGTATACGGGGTCAGGTCAAAAAGTTATAGGCTAACATTTTTTTTTTTTAAGTGCATACTCTTATATATTTTTGAAAAGGTAAAGAAAAGACAAATCTTATGGACTATAAATATACAGGGTGTTCCATTTAAAAAAATAAAGTTGGGTCCGATAACTTTTTGACCTGACCCTGTATACTAATTCCGAAGGCAGAATCGAGTTCTACGGGAAAAGTTATATAAGAAACAGTTTTCACATTTTCCTTAACTCATCTGATAGTTTAGATACCTTGAAATGCAACATTTTCAGTTTAGCCCTGTATCTTGAAAACGAAAAGGGCTATGAAAATTTTGATAACGGCATCTTCAGTTTCACGAAAAAGTAGCACACTGTCGCGAAAACCGCGACTTTCTATCTATAAGAATAACGGAGATACCCCGCACAAGTACCCAAAATGGGACACCCTGTACGTCACAGAGAAATATCGATTATCCGCGTGAGTCTAAAATGAACTAGTGCTGCCTTAAACAAATGCGGCGTTGCGAGATGGTTATGGTAATGGTAAGGGTGGATGGACAAAAGCCCGGCGAGTAGGCCTAGTGGCCCTTTTCGCCAACCCTCTTCACTCAAGTCGTCGTGAAGCGGAGCAGGTCATCCCAGCTCAGGTCCCCCAACTCCACCCGAGGAATGATTTCCGCTCCTAGGACCCTCCTTCTCAGGCGACCCCAACTATCACAGACTCCCAGTAGATGGTAGGAGGTTTCCTCATTTCCTCTACAGTAGGGACATAGGGATGATTCGCCTATTCCTAATAAATGCAAGTGTCGGTTGAGCTTGCAGTGTCCTGTCAGAATGTCTACGATGATGCTGAGTGCCTTCATACTCTTGGCAACTGGGCCGTGCTTTGCAAGATACTATTGATGTTTTTTTTACAATAATTACTAGCTCAATATGATGAACGATAGCTTCGCGTCGGTCGGTCAGCTGCCGTCGTGCCGTAAAGTATAACTTTCCACACTTGTTAGGTAATAGTTATTTACCATTACCAATTTATTGAACAGTTTTATTTCTCTGAATTAGACTTATTGATCAAAGTCACTTTATATGTCTAATTCAGAGAAATAAATTGGAAATGCCTTTAAAAAAGATGCTCATAGGTAAAATTTTGTACCAAACACTTGTGGAAAGCGCCTTCACCGCCATTGACGTTGTGACCGAACACCGCCTCGCGTTGGTCGGTCAACTGCCGTCGCGTACGGTAAAGAATCACTTTCCACCTTTGTTAGATGATAGTCACAGAGAAAATTCAAATATTCAAACTAGTAGAGAAGCGACAGTGTCGGTTCCGTTTTTGTATACGCATGACCGAAATGTGTGGTAGAATGTACCCGCCCACCGGCAAACATTTAGTCCGTGAGCTTATTCAGTTTTAATTCGACTTATTGGCCGAGGCGTATTTTTGATTGACATGATTGGATCGATCGAACTTATTACAAGTGATATGATCCGTATTTGATTGGAAATGGTTCAGTATCTGCACAACCTCTGAACTGATCTGAGATCAGTTTTCAATGATCTCAATATTTTAGCAGTTCGGATTGATCATTTGATAATCTAACTTTTTCCTATTTTTCTCGATTCGATGATTATAAACAAACATGAAATCTTTGAAATCTTCCTTTACGAAGAAAAACCGTGAAAACTAACTTTTATAAAGATGGTTTTATAAGAATTAGAAAAAAAAAATTAAGATGAGCTGATCTGTCGTTAATGTATATGTCAATCGTTTTATCAAAGGCTTTCGGATAAGATCACTTCAAGTGAAACTAATCGTATTAGATTATTTCCAATCAAATGTGGCCCTGATCTTCATTCAATTTGACTCCGAATTGGAAGTCACAGATTTCCGCTTACTAAACGAGAATCCTAATTATGCTACCATTTACATTGAATTTAGCGTACCCGTGCCTGTGAACATACATTCAAAGTACGTCACGTTAAAGTAAAAAATTGCTCGAAAATCCACCAAAATAAACTTTGAAATATTTTTAACACTCAAAAACCACAACAAAATTACGATTAATATCAAATGTCTAACATGCACAACAGCACAACTCAACCCTTAGTTGATGGCAGAGCAACAAGAATAATTCTGTCTTTATTCTGGGAGGCACGAAAAAAATTTTGAAAAAACAAAACAGCATTCCATTGTTTGTGTATCGTGGATGTTAGCATCCGAAAAATTGAAAATCTTATACCATTTATGATTTTCTTTATTCATACACCACAATTTGGTTCTTATTTTCGTGTTATTTAGTTTTTTGTATCAATAAATGATATTCCGTACTCCAAGCTTGTTGTATTTTTATATACAGTGTGTCTCACTAAGTTGGAATCATGGAAAACTTTTTTAGTATTAAAGAAGGGGGTTTTCGTGGCGTAGGGACAGAAACGCAAGGTTAATGCGTTTTTGTCCCGTTTTCTGTCTGTCTGTTTCTGTCGTTTCTCAATTTTGTCCAAAAATGTCTTTTCAAAATAAATGGGTGCAATACCATATTTAGAGATGTAGGTCGTTTTTAATCATCACAAGAGCCAAATCTCCATTCATAATTTGAAATAAAGAAAAATTGGTGAAAACTGTAAAATAGTGTAATTGGATATTTAAACGTGCTTTTTGGTTCTGATCATTTTTTTTTGATAACCATTTCCGTTAGGTATTGTCAAAAATGAAGGTCCTTTACTCTTGGGTGAAATTCATATTTTTTGACAATACTCGTATACGACTGAAAAAAATTGATATCCGATGATTGTATTTTAGATTTTAGAACATGCAGAACTTTTTATGAAGAATAACTTCTCCTAAAATATTTAATAAAAAAGTTGTCACTATGTTTCCAACTTAGTAAGACACACCGAATATGTACTGATTTATTGGAGTTTCCGTCGATTTTGTAAAATGAAAATGAAATTAAGAATGAGAAATAAAGTACAAATGCAACTATACATTTATTAAAATATTTTCCCAAATGATATAAAAAAATATCCTATAAATGGCTATTAAAAAATAGTCCATTAAAAATCGAATTTATGTCGAACACCAACTTTTTCTCAGTGTTGCCGTGTAGCCAGAGAACATATGCCCACCGTCTATTACCACCAATTTCTTTTTCTCGGTGTTAAACGTGGTAGGGTTGTCAAATGGCTCGACCGAAAACGGAACACCGACATCAAAGGAGCCGACGAGTTTTGTCGCTTCTCTACTAGTTTGAATTTTCTCTGATAGTCACTCAACTTTTCCTTCGGGGTTAAAAGAGCTACTTTGGTTCCGCGGCATATAATATACTATTATTGGTTTGATTCGAATTGGTTTGGGCTAGTTTGTGTAAGGTCGGGTTAGTTTGGGTTGATTGAATGGAAATAGCATATTGCTGCAAGAACATGATCATGTTTCTGAACATGTTTACAGTCCAAGACAGTCGCATGTTTTCATGTAAATGATTTTGGGTTTTCTAAAATCAATAAAATAAAAATTATGTGTTTCCCCAGAAAATTTCTTGTAGTTTGTTTTACTAGAGCGTTCCATAAACTGAAAAATATAAAAAGACATGCATAACTTAGAGCAAAGAAAGTGTGTAACCGGGTAAAAAATTTTATTTGCGTAGCAAAGCGCTTTCGGTGGTTAGATCATCTTTAGTGCTACCTAATTTTTATCAGAAATATCTTGTTAATATTATCACTTGTGAAGAAATGTTTACATGTCAATAAATAGAATATTATCCGATGGATTATTGGACAATAACATGACGGTGACGATAAAACAGTTATGCACGCACAAAGTATTAAAATTGTGAAATTACAGTGACTAACATTTAAAACACTCAGCACTAAAACACTTTCGAAACACAAGATGACTTTTAAAATGTTGGTTAGAATTTTGGATATAAACAATAATTTGATGATAAGCGGCATGAGATGATGTGCACAAAACCATATTATCTACATTTGATCCATTCGTTAATTGCCAATTAACTACATGCGCAGGCAGAACGGATAAAATTGGACACGACAAATCAGCATACCTTTAGTTTTTGTTGATGGTCTTACCCAAGCTACCATAAAATTCCAAGTAAAATGAAGAGCGAGAAAGCAGGATGACTTTCTCGCATAAAAGAAAAGAATGATAAATTTAATGGACAGTCAACACGAAATATTTGTTACCAAATGTGTTTTCACACAGTGAACGCAACGGCTAAAAAATTTAAGAAATGCGAAAAGGTTTATTACCATGATCAACAACGTCATAGTATAAAAATTAACGAAATGCGAAAAGGTTTATTACCATGATCAACAATGTCATAGTATAAAAATTTAATACGACAGCATTGAAACTGTGAAATCGGGAAACATACTGTGTTGTACCTGGATAGTTTTTCCTTCGTGTAATCAATTATTTCAAGTGTTATTATCGGATAAGTTGATCTATTGCTTCATGTTTCAGACCAGCTAGTTACTATAAATTTTAATAATAAATTGAAATAACTGTGAACGTATTAAGAATCGCCATTGTTTTGAAAGTATTAAGCACTTTTTTATATTTATGGATAGCCTGATTAACTCAGCAACGGTCGAATCAATGTTTTGTCTACCTTGCTATTTATTTTTTATTTTTAATGAAGTGCTTTATTTGTTGATTACTGTGGTGAAAAAATGAAGATTTCTTTTTACATTTTCTCCCACTCTAATCAGAGACAAAGCAATCTTGCCAAACATTAACATGGTGTGTCGCCCAGGTTCTTTTCGTTTTCTTGATGAAAAAAAAACAGTGCAAAAGGCTCCTTCATTAATTTTTTTAGTTCAAACTGATGATGAAGCAACGTCCAATTTAATGAAAAAAAAACTTTCCACTTTTTATCAAAAATACTTCCATGAACAATGAAGTTTTAGAAAATATTATGTTATGAGTACGCATGTAGGTATAACCAGTACTTACAACCATCAGCATGCAATTGATCAAAATTGGCATCGAAAATACAACGGATATGAAGAGGCCATTACTGTCGAAGTATTGTTGTCGTGAAAAAATATTCCAATTCGTTGCAGCTAATGAATTGATATTTTCTGAGAAGTACACTAGTAGTACTGTGGACAAAAAAGTATATTAGTTTTCCCCCCGGTTTTCCCATTGTTTCAATTCAGTGAAGAAAAAGATATTTTTTAATTTTCATAACAATGAAGATGAAATGTTTTTAGCGGTATTAAAATTCTTTCAATTTAAAAAACTACTGTGTGAATAATCAGTCTAAAAAATAATATTTCACAAAAGAAAAAAGTACTTACATAGAACGAAGAACAGAAGAGCCTGAAAGTTTCCATAGTTTCTAGTGAAGAGGGCCATCATGAATATGGAAAAATGGAATGCAAAGAGAGCAATAAGCCAAGGGTCTCTCCATTCAATCTGAAATTATTTTTTCTACATAACTTATTGTTATACAATTCACAAACATGACAAGTTCCAATAATTATTAATACAACTATTTTTATTTTATTATTTGTTTGTAGAATTATTAACATTTTACTATAATGAAAGTAGATCAGGCTCAGGTCCCACATAATAGTCTAATAGACATATTTTTCTTGTTTAGTTCGGCAAAGACTTCTTCAATAAGACACAACGAAATCATCCATGTTTATTTATGAACTTTTGTTTTGTTGTGTATTGTTGTTGCGGTTATTGACAAGGTCACATTGGGTTGTTTTCAGGTCATTACCATAATAGTCCAATAAAACATTTTTTTTTAGCGCTGTATATGTGAACAGTCAGACTGGATGTATTTCCAAGTTAATGTCAACGTGAATGCGAAAATAAAAACCCGTAGAATGACCTGAGACCTTGATTGTGGCTCAAAGGTCGTGGTAATCTGAATATCAATTGTAAATAGGTGTACTTTTTAAGTAGTTATCATTTCAATCTAGAGAAAACTATTCAAAATGTTTATCAAATTATAATGTAGATTATGCAAAAATCAGCCAATATGTCTTTGGCTATACAATTTATTCTTGATATTCGTCTCATTTTTTCCTCGATATTGGTGAAAAGATAACATCTACAGTCATGTAGGTATCAATTAATTTTGTATTTACTTTGAATATTAAAAAGTTCTAGAAATATAAACTGCATAATATTATGATACTTCAATAACAACATTTGGTGGTATATCAATTTTGTGTTGTGGGTTGAACAAATATGAACTGTAATTACCTATTTGCATGCAGATAAAGTAAATAATCCAGGGAAATATTCATTATTTAGTAGTAGTTGAGTCTTATGATATATTCACATAGTAATCCGGATCATGATCTGGTTACTTGTTACTCAAGTAATAATGGCTATTGGACTGTCGAAATGATATACGCTGATGTCAAAATTAGTTCATATTTTGACGAAAATATGAATTTTAGTGTAATATTTATCTTCAGAGCTGCTTTCTTTCGCAACTGATTCCCGAATAAAGACGCGTTTGGATCAAGTAATCACGTCACAACGTAACATGCTTAAAAGAACGAATCATGTGACAATGAATCATGATCAGAACAATCGATTCGAAAGAAAGCGGCTTAGAAAATGTAGGTACCACAGAACACATATACAAAGTTTAGAGGTCAAACTGACGTATAAAATTTTACGGAACAATGCGCCACGGAATGAAGTGGATGCGAATCGAACTATCAGACTTGGATAATGTATTATTGAAGATTTCGGTAATATATTATACAATTCCCTTTTCAAAGAAGCACTGACATTGACTTTGACGTTGAAAATGTCTTTATTTATTAAATAAAGACAAAAACTTTGAATAACTGTAGTTTTTTCGGTTTTCTCTTGAATGTCCAGAACCATCTGGCTCCATGTGGCGTAGGACGGCTGGGCTGTACGGAACTCCTCGAGGAACACTTCTTCTGTTTTTCCTCGTTTGTTCGACCTTTTCAGGATGGTGTCACTTAGCCTCACTGTTTGATTTGATGTAGGATACACTGGGCGAAATCCCATTTGTTCTTCTGGCAAAAAGTTTTTTGCCATCGTGACTTTCCTTATTTTGTGGAGGATGCATTTCCTCGGAACTTTTCCGATGGCGGCTGGAACATTGATGAGCCTCTAGTATTCCGGGTTGTATTCTGCGTTCTTATAGGTTTTTTGATAAGAATTACCAGGGCATTTTTTCACTTAGAGAGGAATCAAAGCATGAAAGACAACATGAAGATAAAGGGTGACGTTCAAATGACTTCATCTATCATCATGACAAGCTAATAAGCTGTCATGTGGCATTCCACATACCGCCATCTCGAGATCTAACAAACTTCAGGCATATCAGCGCCTCTCCGTGGATGCGAGTCAAAGCTTTCACTTAGGCCCCGCCCTCCATTTACGTTTTTGTTCTAAACTTTGTATATGTGTTCTGTGGTAGGTAGGTCTTTATTCGGTCTTTATTCGATAAAACGAGAATATTTAAAATGTTTTTCAAAAACTAAGTAGGTATACACTAAACTATTGGGATATTGATGTTCATTGAACATTCAACACAGAAACAGATTTTCCTCGAAAACCGAAACAACTTCATCTCTTTGAAAGAAATAAAGAGTACATTTTTTAAAGAAAAGTATCCAAGTTATACCAAAATGATGTTTTTAATTCGACGACCAAAAGTTAGGACAAATAATGCAATGGACCAGACCGTCCCTTTCGTTTCTCCAATTCCTAAGAACGTTTGGAAGATTTTATACATGCGTTTTATGTAAAAAGAAAATCCGAATAGGTTTTTTTCAAGAAAAAATCTGGCCATAGTTTTGTTATTCGAAATATAACCTAAGTATGCAAATGCTGACTAAAAATCTTGATTTAATGAATCAATTTGTCAAAACATGGACGACCTATGACCATGAAATACTTATAATGATAGTCAGAAATATGCTTTAATGGCTAACCCAATTTGTCCGTATTCATTGATGATTCCTACCAATTAAGAATTACTTCAGAAAAAAAAGAAAAATAAGTCAGATCTATCATTTTTTTAATAAAAAACATCAGGTCCTGTCTTATGTTTCAAGGAAAACCCCAACTCACAATACACCCTGCATATACAGGGTGACTATTTAAGAATGGCAAGGTGCCAGATCTCAGAAACTAGGCATTCCAGAATCTTGCGGAGAAAAAATTACTGGGTAATATGGAATAGAGAAAATGCTGGAAATATATCAGAAGTTCCCAAGATAGCCGCAAGATGGCGTAACGGTGCTATCAAAAAAAGAAGTTGCTGTTTTTTCCTGATATTTGAATAGAAACCAATATGTACCGCTATGGATTCCTTGAGAAATTTCCTTCAAATTTGTTTGTTTGATTTTTTTTCTAGCATGTCAAATAAGACAGGTATCAGCTTTCTAACCTTACAACGCAAGAATGCTCATAACTTTGAAACAAGCCAACCGATTGACGCGATCTTGGTCTCATTTTGAAGAGGAGGTTCTCCTCTTTCACAATTTTGGGATTTCTGATGAGAAGAGACGATTTTATCCACCATAATATGCGGACGACGAACATTTTTCAAATTTACTCGAAATTTTTAAATTTAAAGGCATAGTGAAAATAGTTCGTCTGGAATGTCGACTTAATTTCGCATATCTCTCATGCATTTTACTTTTTTCTAGCTCTCTGAATAAATAAGCTAAACGCTTTTTTGTAATGATATAATGCAAAAAATTCCTACTATTTAAGATGACATAATATAATTTGTTTGAAATAAAACAGTGACTGGGTGGTTACTAGGTAACGCAAAAATTTGTTCATAACATAACGCAGTTATTTATGTCCTAAATTGACAAATTTTGATTTATAATTTAATCTTCTATCTATACAGTGTGTCTAGAATAAAATGATGTACATGGGAATATTGGAAACGGTAAGAGATACGGCGTCGCTTGAATGGAAGAAAAGTTGCGTATTTGTATGCCCAAAAATAATCTACTTTTGTTTTATTTTGAATCGATACCGTGATGTAGATACAGGGTGAAAAAGAAAATGTCCATATTCGAAAAACTACAAAATTTTGCTTATTATAAAAGCCAATATTTTCAAATTTACAGGATATGGGTAAGAGGAAATGACGATTCTAAAAACGGCATCAAAAAATGTTGTAGGCCCACGATGTTGCGTCCGGCCGAGGCCAACTTTGGTTTTTCTTATGGAGGCCATATTGAACTTCTCCATTTTCATGGTCCGTATTGAAAATAATTTCCAAAAATATGACTTCCATAAAAAAAACAGACTTGACTTTGTCTGGACGCAACATAGTAGGTCTAGAATTTTTTTGACGCCGTTTTAGAATCGTCGTATCCTCTTACCTATATCCTGGAAATTTAAAAGTGTTGGGTTTTATAACAAGCAAAATATTGTGTTTTTTTCAAAATGAACCTTTTCTTTTTTCATCCTGTATGAACATAACGAAATCGATTCAAAATGAAACAAAGGTAGAATATTTTTGAGCATACAAATACGCAACTTTCCTTACGTTTAAGCAACGTCGTATCTTTTACCGTTTCCAATATCCTCGTATAGTCCCATGTACATCATTTTATTCTGGACACACTGTATATAAAAATCAATTGCTGTTCGTTAGTCACGCTAAAACTCGAGAATTGCTGGACCGATTTGGCGAATTTTGGAATTGAATTATTTGTGGAAGTCTAGAGAAGGTTCAAATGTTGAATACATATGAAAATACGCGGAATTAAATAAAAGCAACAATTTTATTTTTCCTTTGATGTGTCATTTATTCTCAGGATAAATTTCTGAACGCAACCATAATATTTATATATTTGACATTTGACAACCAAATACATGTAGATTGTAGACTGATAAAGACAACCGACTGTAGACTCATAAATCTCAAGTTTTGTCACAAATTAAGATATAATAAATAAATTTAAATACCGTTTTCCTTGGTCACTCCATAAATTGAGAAAGGCTGGAGCAATTTGTGTATTTTTTTTTAATGTTCCTTGAAATATGAGGATTGTTGTTATGAAGAGAAAAATTTCTCAGAAAAATTAAAAAAACAAACTTTTCTTTTTCGCTGATTTGCGAGTCAATAGATGGCAGTGGCTGTTCAAAACAGACACTGCATATACATATCCAGACTAGCATATTATCCGTTGAGAAAAGTAGGTTCTATTTGGATTTGGAATTTGATCATTAAAAAAAAAAAATAATTGGTGAGATTATATTTGCATGGTTTTGTTGTTTTCCAAAGGAAATTAGAGATGTAGGTTCTATTTGGGATTTGATCAAGAAATTTTACGAAAATTTAACTAATAAGGATAATATGTTTGTTATTTTCCAAAATTCGATAGCGGCACGAGTGATTTTGAGCGATACGATTCGTCAAGAATCAGGTCCCTGGGGTTCTTATACAGAGTGACCTTGAAAAAGTACATTGCCTAGTACCACACAATAGAGGACACTGAAATAAGAAAAAAAGTACCCATGAACATGGGTCCGCAAGGCCTCCGGTTAAAAGATACGGGGTGTTGAATTTTATTTTTGTTTGTTTTTTTTTTTGAATATCTTTAGCCAGAGACGCAAGAAATGGATAACATGTGGTGTACAGGGGTTTTCATCATGCTTAATCCAAATATGATCTCAGTTTTGTGATAACTGATAGAGGACTCTACATACAGGGTTCCATCTCTATGAATCGGTCCTTTTAACCGAAGGCCTTGCGGACCCATGTTCATGGGAACTTTTTTTCTTATTTTAGTGTGCTCTGTTGTGTGGCACTATACAATGTACTTTTTTCACGGTCACCCTGTATAAGGGCTCCGACATTCGGACAACAGTTGGTTCAGCTATTGATCGTCGCGAAATAAAAATCGTGAATAAACATAGAAAGTTGTGATTTTGTGATATAAATAGTGAGTGTGCTCAGTGCTATACACAGTGACTTTAAATAAATTAATTAAAACTGAACAGCGTTTCCTATAGCGGAAAAACGCTACAATTGGTAACGGAAGTGAGATTTAATTTGTGCTATAGAATCGGACAAAAATAGTCGTTTTAATTGCTACGAAACAAGTGCTGTTAACCGGATTGAAGGTCTCCAAGTTGAAAAGAGAGTTGGACGAGAGTGATCTGGTTACGAGTGAGAAGAAGGTTGACCTACAACGGAGACTTCGAGAGGCTCTATTGGAAGATGGCATCTATCCCTATACGTTTGAATTCGAGATTCCTGATCCCAACGCAGTTTAGAAAATATTGAAAGAGAAGTTTGAAGAATCTTCTAGAACGATGGAAGAGAAATTGGAACGGAGGTTCGAAGAATCTTCTAGAGCCATGAAAGAAAACTCGAGAAATTTGGAAGAGAAGCTTGAAGAATCCTCTAGATCTGTGGAGGAAATCAAGGAACAACTAGGGGACAACTACATCTGTCTGAAGGATTATGTGAAGAAATCGAATACCTCGAGAAACAATTTGAAGCAAGATTTGAAGACACAGCCAAGACCTTTGAAGAAGAAATGGTGCAAGTGAGAAGACAAGTTGCAGCGGTCATCAAGCAACTGGATGGAGTATAACCGAAAAGCCCTAGCATTGACCTGGCACTTCGAGGAGGGGCAACAGAAATCCTGTAGACGTTAAATACCCAGGATGTACGATGTACTAGTGCAGCATCTGGAGCTGCGATATGGGCAAACTCAAATGGAGCATGTCTATCACTCTCAGTCTCAGTTGAAGAACCGCTCTCAGAAGACTAACGAGATCATGCTGTTCCAGGCGGATGTAGCTGGACTGGCTTATCCAACCACGCAGAAAGTGTTATGAAGAGACTTGGGATTCAATCCTTTCTGGATGCACTTCGAGACCAGGAGATAAGGCAGTCCCGATAGACTAGGTAAAGCACTGGCCAAATCCTTGGAATTTGAAGCGACAACGCAGTCTGTCAAGGTTCCTGAACGCGTACGAAGGATGTAGGAACAAGATCTTCCAGCGACCGTACGACCCTTCTTTTTGGAATTATTCGTATTTTGAAAATACACCCTGAAGCAGTTTATGCAGAGCTGTAATGGCTCTGCAACGGTGCAATATTTCAATCTACTCTTAGAAGCCTAGGGCGTACCAACCCTACCATAAAATGCGAAAATGCCTCTAAATTTGATACCCTTTCTTTTTGAACTAAAACTTCTTTAGCGGCGTTCTGATTTCTGGTCGACAATGGGGAGTGGATTTTAACCCACTTCAGACGCCCAGATTGATTCGAAACCTTTCACACTTGTCAAGAACCGATGAAATTACAACAATTTCAATTGAAAAAAGCTAAAAAGTAATTTATCATTTTCAATTAAACAAAACCGTGGTTCTGTTGAATTAGTTGACTTTTGGCTTGTCAAACAGATGGTGAATGAACACTGTTTGACGGGACTGTAATTCTTAAAATTGAACCACCCGTCTGATATCCAACGTTGCAAAAGTAATTTTCTTGTCAAGCGGCTAACGAACGGAATATTGGAACTCGATTTTTACCCACTTGAAATGCCCAGATTGATTCGAAACTTTGCGCACTTTGTCAAGAACCGATGACTATACAATAATTTCAAAACGAGAACATTAATGTCATTGTGATAGAAGCGTGGGGTGCTTTTCAGCACATTTATACACTGACTGCATTTTGAAATAGAAATTAGTAAGAAATCATCACAATTGATATCGAACTCTTTCTTTCGCTCTCAACTCAAATTTCGCTCATTCTTCAGTTTGGAAGAAGTTTCACTTCTGCACATGATTTTTTTAAGTTGCAGTTTTGAATTTAGGTTCCTTAATGAATCTAGAATGAAAAAGGTACTCTTGCATTCATATCAAAAAAATTGATAGTTTTCAAGAAAAACGCCAATTTATTGAAATGTTCATTCAAAACACAATGTTATTATTCATTGTTAATACATAGGTACTTCAGTTTTATCGATCGATTTGGGCTTGTCAGAGTAACTAGCTAGCTGGATGATGGCGATAATGTGCGTTTTTCTTGAAAACGATTCATTTTTTCGATGTGAATGAAGAGTACCATTTTCTTTATAAATTAATTGACTGTAATTTTAGAGTAGGTCAAAAATCACAGCCAAAAAAAAAAGCGTATCAAAGTCTAATGGATTTTATGGGAGTAGTGGTACTCCACTCACAGGCATCCAAGAGCAAGGTTGGAAAAAGTCATGACTTTTTAAAAAAATTCAAAAAGTCCGACTTTTTTTAATTGAATGAGAATTTTTTGAATTAATTCACTTGAAAAAAAAATACTTTTTCCAGTTTTTCCCGATCAAAACACAATCAAATAAATGGAAAAAAGACAATTTTTCACTCACAACTCACTCGCAACGCAATAATCCCAACCAAAATTTAGCTTTTTTCAGTATTGATTGTCGCGAAATATCTAGCGCCAGTAGTATTTGAATTAATTCGCGAATTAATTCACTGAATTAATTCATATGAATTGATTCGTGCCAACCCTGTCCAAGAGTAGATTGAAATATTGCCATAATCTCAACTTCTCAGATTTAACTCGAGATTGGGGAGTTTTTGAAGCTCTTATTTGACCCGTTATTAACGTTGCCGGTTATTCTGAGCATGCGCAGATGTCAGGAAATAACCGAATCGGTTATTAACCGATAACGTGTTACGTTATCTACGGAGCCTTAACGTTCGCTTAATAACCGTCGGTTATTCTCTCATGTTGTCATATTGATATACAGTATTATTTAATTATTACATACAAATCGTGAAACATACAAAGTACAATTTAAATTGTTAAAAATGACTACAGTTGCACTGGAATTGTAAGATTCTTGTCTTTTTATTAAATATCCAACAGAAACTGATCCTATGTTTTACAGCTTGGCAACAGAGTAATTGATGTTGATGGAGATCAGCTGTTTATCGTTCCAGTCGGTGTTTTGCCCATGATACTCGTGGTTTTGCCTGTGTTACATTTAATTTAGCTTCGAAGTGGAAGTGACAGATTTCCGCTTGTCAAACGGGAATTATGTAGTAACGTCCACATTGAATTTGGCGTAAAAGTAACTTTGAACTCAAATACAATGTAGATGGTAGCATATTATTATGATTCCCGTTTGCCAAGCGGACGTGAAATAAGATGTAAACCTTACATTTGGTAGTTTGAATCTGGTCCAATTTAGACCAAAATATCTTCCATATTTCATAATTCGTGCTGCTCTGCTAGGAATTTGGCGAAAATATCACAAAATCAATACATCAAAAACCAAAAACACAACAAATCTGAACACTATGATGACAGATGACATGGTGATGGCACAACGTCAAACGTTAAATACGAGTTTCAAAATCTCTTTTTTGTCTCCTCTCCGTTCTTAATGTTTTGTTTTCTGCGCATGCTTAGTATAGCGGGATACGTTAATAACGTTGAAATTAATAAGGGGTTCAAAAACTCCTTATTTAAGGTAGTGCGGATAGTGTCAGTGTCCAAGTCTCCAAGTTTCATTAAAATTGATTTCACCGTTTCGAAGCTATCATGGAAAAACGTTCATCAGGGTGCAACATCAAAGTACGAATAATTCCGAAAAAAACTCGGGAAAGAAGGACAGTAAGAAAATATTTTATGCAACATTTTAGACTTATTTATATCCCAACTAACCGTCCCG
This sequence comes from Orchestes rusci, assembly GCA_958502075.1. Classification (NCBI taxonomy): domain Eukaryota; kingdom Metazoa; phylum Arthropoda; class Insecta; order Coleoptera; family Curculionidae; genus Orchestes; species Orchestes rusci. Next base: position 100,503,414 of record OY293304.1, read on the forward strand.
CAAACCTCCCACTTCTGGGAGTAGGGTAGGTAGTCGAAGAAGAAAAAAAACTGTCACTCGACCTTTCCAAAAGAAATAATGCAAAATTAGTAATATTTTTGTTTTGCTGAGAGCAAAATGAAAAAATTGCACAAGATTGAATGCATGGTAGTATGGTGCTGTGGGACTGTGAGGCATCGAAAACTCGAGCGAAAAATGCTGATGCCATTTTCAAAAATATTGAGTAAAAACCAACTTCAAGGTTCCCCTTGGGGTGCCCTATTTGAACTGGCGTAGCTCCTCATTTTTCGACAAAAATATCAAAGAAACTTTTCATCATAACAATGCATCAGGATCCACCCTCCAAGCTTTTGACCAATGTTTAGGAATCACGCCTGTATCCTGTATAGACCGTGAAAATGCTATCAACTGTACCAAATTTTATATAGTTTTCTCTCGAACAACTACTATAACAAACATTTAGAATCATGGTTTAATCCTTAATCTCAAGCCCCACGTTGTTTTGTTTGCTCAATGTTCGCTAGCTAAGTGAGGATTGAGGAATGGCTCCTATAATTATAAAAATAGACCAAGATGCGTGCGTCCAGATAGTGTACCAAAGCCGTCTGGACTGCTGTCTGATCAGTGATCAATAAACATGATAAGTAAAACTATAAATAGCAATACGCATAAGAACCTATCAAAAACAGAAAATTCTATTTTATATTCATCTGAATCAATCATTTCGATATTCAGCCTTTACTATGTACAAATAAACCGGTTTAATTCATGTCAAGAATTTGATAAATAATTGCCAGTTGCCGAAGATAAACAAAATTTGAATAATATGTACTTACACTGCCTAGAAATGATAAAAATCCGTCAAATTTGCTAATATCTATCATGATGTCTGTAGTGTCACTCATTTCGACGTCAGCTCACAAAAGTGGTCAATTTATTATGGCTTGACTATTTTCAAAACGTTCATCCCAAAATTTGGAATTTAATTAAAGTGATATTTTGATTTTTCACTTGACAGTTGATTAGACGAAGACAGGAAAGGAAAGTGACAAGAGTGACAACAACGCTTTTGACGCTTGACAGAAATGCTGGACAGAGCCGTACTTGGCTCAAAGTTCATTATTTTTCTGTGCCCCTATTCTTGAATTTGGTTGATTTATAAACTTGCCGTCCGCCGTTACGGTTGACGTTCGCCGGTGCCGCTAACGTTGCCGTCGCCCAATGCATTTATAAACTTTAATACCGTCGATTGTCGTCGAAGATTTTTAAATTTTTTGTCTACTTACTTTGAAGTTGATTTGTTTTAGTTCAGTGAGATTTGGTGACTGACTGGAGTATATTTTGGTACAAATCTTAATTTCATGATATAAAAATATGAATTATGGGAACAAAAACCTATTGAGCCATTTTCCTATGGCTTTAGCTACGAACGGCGGACGGCAAAAGATGGAGATGAACGATCTCTAGCGGTGCGCCAACGGTAGACGGCATCATATAAATGTATGCAGGCGCGTCCATATGTCTATCTCGAACGTCAAACGTCAGCGTTAGCGGTAACGGCGAACGGCAAGTTTATAAATCCCACTTTAGGGTGTAGAGATTATGCGAGAAGTTTGACGTTTCTTTCAGGGGCCCAATCCTCGAGTTAGGGAGAAATCCCTCCCTGGGAGTAAATTGGGCGTGGTTCTCTCGAGAATAATTATGCCGATTCTTGAAAGTGGGGGCAAAAATGTTCTCCTGACTTTTGACAGAAGTCTGTTCTATAGACTTGAGTCAGTAGAATTGAGTGGAACTGTCAAATTTCCGCTTGGCAAACGGTAATCATATGCTACCATCCACATTGAAGTTAGCGTGAGCGTGACTTTGAACACAAATACAATAGTGGCTTTTTATTTGCATACTGGATCAGTTCATGATCAGTTCACTTTTAAATGAACTGACCTAAAATGATCTGATCCAAAAACCATCAAACAAAACTGCATTTGTTATTCTGTCATTGGTTTCGTATCATGTCAGTGTCAGTGTCATCATTCATAGCCAAAAAAAAGTTCTTTTCTTCAAAATTTTGGATTAACGACAAATATTTTACATTTTTATGTGGTTTCAGTCAGGGTTAGGCTGTTGCGAAATTCACGCCAAATATCCGTAAAAACAACCACCACCTTTGGGCACATCAACGCACATCTCTTCAGTACTACTCCAGAGCACTCTGAATTGCGACTTGTACCTGATAATAATCAGTGAATGGCAATAAGATTCGAGATGGCAGGACCGCGCGCCAAAAGATTGTGATCACAGCAGGATATTCTCTCATCATCCCTTCATCAACTGTGTGAGGCACATCAACGCACATCTCTTCAGTACCACTCCAGGGCACTTTGAATCGCGACTTGTATCTGATAATAATCAGTATATTTCAAAATTTGGGATAGCAGGACGGCGCGCCAAAAGATTGTGATCACAGCAGGATATTCTCTCATCATCCTTTCATCAACTGTGTGAGGCACATCAACGCACATCTCTTCAGTACTACTCCAGAGCACTTTGAATCGCGAGTTGTACCTGATAATAATCAGTATATTTCAAAATTTGGGATAGCAGGACGGCGCGCCAAAAGATTGTGATCACAGCAGGATATTTTCTCATCATCCCTTCATCAACTGTGTGAGGCACATCAACGCACATCTCTTCAGTACTACTCCAGAGCACTCTGAATTGCGACTTGTACCTGATAATAATCAGTGTATGGCAATAAGATTCGAGATGGCAGGACCGCGCGCCAAAAGATTTTGATAACAGCAGAATATTCTCTCATCATCACTGCATCAACTGTGTAAGGCAAATCAACGCACATCTCTTCGGTACTACTACAGAGCAGTTTGAATTGCGACTTGTACCTGATAATAATCAGTATAATAATCAGTATATTTCAAAATTTGAGATAGCAGCACGGCGCGCCAAAAGATTCTGATCACAGCAGGATATTCTATTATCATCCCTTCATCAACTCTGTGAGGCACATCAACGTACATCTCTTCAGTACCACTCCAGGGCACTTTGAATCGCGACTTGTATCTGATGATAATCAGTATATTTCAAAATTTGGGATAGCAGGACGGCGCGCCAAAAGATTGTGATCACAGCAGGATATTCTCTCATCATCCCTTCATCAACTGTGTGAGGCACATCAACGCACATCTCTTCAGTACTACTCCAGAGCACTCTGAATTGCGACTTGTACCTGATAATAATCAGTGTATGGCAATAAGATTCGAGATGGCAGGTCGGCGCGGCGCGCCAAAAGATTTTGATAACAGCAGTGATGATGAGAGAATATTCTCTCATCATCACTGCATCAACTGTGTAAGGCAAATCAACGCACATCTCTTCAGTACTACTACAGAGCAGTTTGAATTGCGACTTGTACCTGATAATAATCAGTATATTTCAAAATTTGAGATAGCAGCACGGCGCGCCAAAAGATTCTGATCACGCAGCAGGATATTCTATTATCATCCCTTCATCAACTCTGTGAGGCACATCAACGTACATCTCTTCAGTACCACTCCAGGGCACTTTGAATCGCGACTTGTATCTGATAATAATCAATTTAAGTCTAAATATGAGGTAGCAGGACGCCGCGCCAAAAGATTCTGATCACAACAGGATATTCTCTCATCATTCCTTCATCAACTGTGTGAGGCACATGAACGAACATCTCTTCAGTACTACTCCATAGCACTTTGAATCGCGACTTGTACCTGATTATAATCAGTATACAGTGCTTTTCTTTAATGTCCCGCCCCCCCTTTTATTTTTTGAACGGCTCAACTTAGAGACTTCAAATTCTAGGTGCTGAAATACAAGCATGTTGACTATGTTTTGACATGATATTGAAATATGAAATGTTTTTTTTTTAAATAGGAATAGGGATCATGTGACACCTCATTTTGAAGGTCCTGCTGGGTACTTTATAACCATAGAATATTGAGTCGATATCTCTCAGTACTACAAAATGTCGGTAGATTCAATTACTACATTGATACATATACTTTTTAAAAAAATTCGTCAAATTCAATTCAAAGGATGCTGGAAATATTCTTGACATGACTACTGTTCTACTCGTTGTTTACAATATTAAATAATTTGGATCTGTATCATTATATCCATAACAATTGATTGTAATTTTTTTTTAGTCTTCTTTTTTTTTTTGTAATGTCCACATATTTATATTATAACTAGCTTTGTCAATAAGTTCATGACTTGGACAATAAAGCATATTTTGATTTGATTTGATTTGATTTGATTTGAAGTTTGGGTTAGGAATAGATGACGAAAATGTCAAAAAAGCATCTTTTGAATTGAATTTGACAATTTTTTTTCAAAGTTTATGTATCAATGCAGTAATTGAATGTACCGCTATTTTGTAGAGATATCGACTTTATATTCTAAGGTTATAAAGTTCCCAGCAGGACCTTCAAAATGAGGTGTCACAAGCCCCCTATTCCTATTTAAAGAAACATTCCAATTTTTCATATGTCAATTTCATGTCAAAACATGAGGCGGATTTTGGCGTTATTCAGGTTACGATGTGGTAACGAGATTTGTTACCAACCGCGTTTTTGCGTATATTTTTCATTCCGGTAATGAGATTTGGCAACATTGCATTTGCTTAACCTGGTAACGAATCTCGTAACCCAGCTCCAGAGTTTGGTCACGAAGGCGGTTATGACTTCATTACCCCAAAATTTTGTATATTTCTTTATTTTAGCGTTTTTTAATAAAACAATCACATAATAAAACATCAACGCTATCACTATTAATCAATTCCATAAATTTGAATCCCCAAGCAGTAGAGATAAAAATATCTTTGTAAGGAAATGAATACTACAGAAGGGGTAGGTATACAGCAAATGCCAAACAACTTTCGATTCACGTCATAATTGCCACCAAGCGAGTTATAATGTGATTTGCAGGTGACCAAATTTGGTCACCAGCAAGCTTCATAACAACTAGCTTGGTGGCAACGATGACGTAGATCGAAGATTGTTTGGCGTTTACTATACAGCAAATGCCAAACAACTTTCGATTCACGTCATAATTGCCACCAAGCGAGTTATAATGTGATTTGCAGGTGACCAAATTTGGTCACCAGCAAGCTTCGTAACAACTAGCTTGGTGGCAACGATGACGTAGATCGAAAGTTGTTTGGCGTTTACTATACAGCAAATGCCAAACAACTTTCGATGCACGTCATAATTGCCACCAAGCGAGTTATAATGTGATTTGCAGGTGACCAAATTTGGTCACCAGCAAGCTTCGTAACAACTAGCTTGGTGGCAACGATGACGTAGATCGAAAGTTGTTTGGCGTTTACTATATTACTCCTGAGTCTTGACTGATATACGTGAAATGTTGATGTATATTTTATATATTATTATTTTCATGTTTTGTTGATTTTTTCTTCTATTTTGTCGGCCTCCAATTCTGATGTGATATTTTCCGCATTCTCTTATTTGGTGTCAAGTCTACAGTATTTAGGTATGTAGTCAAAATATTCATACTTTGTCAATGAATTTGATTTTTTTGACGATATAAAAGCTACTCTTTTGAAATAGGTGGTTAGATATAGCATAATATGGTCGTTGCATAGAAAAGTGATGAAAATATACTGATATTATTCACTTTTTATGGTAGAAGGTGTGAATTTTGATAACCAGAATGTTTTGGCATTTGGCCCTGAGCTCTGGTATCGTGACATTCGTGACCGTAACCAGGCCCATACCAAACCTGTAACCACAAAGCGTAACCTGGTTAACGCAAAAATCCGCCTATAGTGAACATGCTTGTATTTCGTCACCTAGAATTTGAAGTCTCTGAGTTGAGAAGTTTAAAAAATAAAAGGGGAGGGGGACATTGTATGGTAAAATTTGAGATGACAGGACGGCGCGCCAAAAAATTTTGATCACAGCAGAATATTCTCTCATCATCCCTTCATCAACTGTGTAAGGCAAATCAACGCACATCTCTTCAGTACTACTACAGAGCACTTTGAATTGCGACTTGTACCTGATAATAATCAGTACAATAATCAGTATATTTCAAAATTTGAGATAGCATCACGGCGCGCCGAAAGATTCTGATCACAGCAGGATATTCTATTATCATCTCTTCATCAACTCTGTGAGGCACATTAACGCACATCTCTTCAGTACTACTCCAGGGCACTTTGAATCGCGACATGTATCTGATAATAATCAATATAAGTCTAAATATGAGGTAGCAGGACGCCGTGCCAAAAGATTCTGATCACAACAGGATATTCTCTCATCATTCCTTCATCAACTGTGTGAGGCACATCAACGCACATCTCTTCAGTACTACTCCAATGCACTTCGAATTGCGACTTGTACCTGATAATAATCAGTATATGGCAATAATTGAGATAGCAGGACGGCGCGCCAGAAGTTTCTGATCACAGCAGGATATTCTCTTATCATCCCCTCATCAACTCTGTGAGGCAAATCAACGCACATCTCTTCAGTACTATTCCAGGGCACTATGAATCACGACTTGAGCCTGATGATAGTCATTTTATTCGCGTCCAGTTCGAATACATTATTTTGATTTTATACCAGGTAGTCCGTTTTTGGCTCACTCTGCGTGCACTATATTCAAAGTTGAAATAAAATGTAGGGCCCTCTGCCCTCTTTCCCCGCGCGACCGGTGTCGTCGCCCAATGCATGATGGGAGTAACGGTTTCACGTTTGGAGCGTTTTAGTCGAGAACGCTCCAGAAAAATACCGTTCCAAAATAACGTTACTTTGGAGCGATATCGATCGAGTTGTAGTGGCTAGTGGCAGACATAGATAGAATAATAACTCGAATGTAGCTAAAGAAAATGCGGAGCGCGGATCTTTGTTGTGCGAATATCGCTACTGAAGATAACTGATCTGAAGGCTACGCATGTAAAAATAATATTTTTGTTACGAGGCTTTATTTTATTTTCTTTCTAATAATTATAAGAACGGATAATACGATATTATATTTTGTATATCAAGCTAGAATAGATAATAATTATTGGATATAGATGGAAAACAAGAATACTATATAGATAGATAGATGAGGTAATAATATACAGCAAATGAAAAAAGTTTATCAAATAATCATTTTATTGTGTAGAGACTGGACTGTATAATGCACCCTATTCCTAGTCAAAACAAAACACTGAAAAACATATAAACAATGACAGAACAAGAACCCGTAGAACGAGAATGCGTATAAATTCTTGCTCTTGCACTCCGTCTTTCCGATAAGTTTCGGTCGACGCTACATGTCGCCTTCCCAAAAAAACGCCTTTCCTAATTTAGCATATAAAACTAAAACGATAGAAATCGTTCCAAGTAACGAATCACTTGGACGTTCCGAAGCGCTCCGGAGCGTTCCTCAAAAATACCGCTCCAAAATAGCGTTACTTAAACAACGACCCATCTCTAAAAAACTGTTTTTTCCTCTGTTTCTTCATTCGTTTTCAGTGCACTCTGTCGGGCGGTCGTTAGCCGGTTCGACCAGTGATACGAAACATTTTTACGCGTGTTTTTCGCGTTTAGTATTCTTTTGTGGAATTATATCATACTTGTGCTTGGATTTTGTTGTCTATCAGTATTTATGATAGTGAGAAGCAATATGGGAAAACACAAAAAACGTGATTCAAGAAGAAGATCATCTAAAAGACGTTCTTTAAGCAGGGAAAACAAAGACCTGAGGGAAAGACTGAAGCAATTGGAAAAGAAGAGTCGTCGACCCCGTTTTGGTGAAGGCTTTTCTTGTGATGAGAAAGATTCACCGATTATTCGGGAATGCCGTTCTCCCAGTGAGAAAGATTCCCGTGAAGAAACGCATAGATCTCGTTCCCGATCAAGTCGCCGTGAACGTCGCACTTCTCGTGAGTCGAGTTCACATTCTGATCATTCTAAGCGGGACAAATTCGATCGACGTACACAGAAGAGGAATCGGGAGAGTCGCAGTCCAAGCGTTGCAGTCTCTTTTTACTCGAGAATGTATACCGACACCACTGTCCATTCCAATGAGAATGATTCTGGCGGTCATTGCTCTAGTAGTACGGCGCCAACTTTTGCGACGACCCTACAACAGATAAATGTTGACAATGCTGTTATCAGAAGCGAGTCTCCAACATTGATTTTACTCGACGATGCTGGTATTTCTGAAGAGACTCGAAACATTTTGGGACTTGACCCAAACCAGAAGGAAAAGTCATTTTTTAACCTTCACAAGGCCGTAGAGCCCTTTTGGACGCACATTCTAGGCTTTCGTCTTACTAAAGATGAAGGTGATAAACTTTTCAATAAATATGATCTTCCAGACAACTGTAAGTTGTTGCTTCCACCCCGCATAAACCCAGAGATTGCAAGTAACATGGGTAGCCTTCACACTGCACGGGACCAGACACACTTTGAATTATCAATCACATGTAGGCAAAGCTTTGGCTGCCCTAGGCTCTGCTATTAATTCAATCTTGGAAGAGGAAGAAAATATCCCAAGTCAAATTCGGGGAGAAGTTCTATCAGGCATGGCGGACTCTGAGCGTATGCTCTGTGGTCTTGTTAATGAAATATCGATCAAACGAAGACAACTTATTTTTCCGTTGATGAATAAGCAGATCAAAAGTTTGACAGAACAAACTCCTCCAGGTGAGTACCTCTTTGGTCCAGAATGGGGGAAAAAATACAAGCCCTCAAAACCATGGAAAAGATTGGGAAAGACGTCCGACCAACCCAATCCAACCACTTTATACCCCTCGTTATACCTCAACCAAGCACATCCTTTACCGTTCAAAGGAAAAAACGAGGTGGGGGCGAAAACAATACACTGCAACCAGCGGCCGGTTAAACAGGAGACGCCCGACCTACCCAAGGAGGTAGGGGAGGTCAAAGAACGGGCGACCCTGAGGTCAGCAGAAGACATCACATCAGTATCGCAGGAACCGCTAATGGTAAGTAAAATTAACACCGTTGCAGGTCGCCTGAATTTTTTCGAAAAAACTTGGAAAACTTTGACCACAAATCCTACAGTCTTGTCTTGGGTTAGAGATTATAAGATACCTTTTTCCAAAATCCCCCATTATTCTAATGACACATTTGAACATACTCTCTCCGCATCTGAGACTGCGTCGATGAAAGCAGCTATCCGAGAGCTTTTGGGTATGGGAGCCATAGAAAGATGTAATTTTTTGCCAAATCAATTCCTATCTTCTATATTCTTAACAGAAAAATCGAATGGAAAGACAAGATCTATATTGAATCTCAAAAAACTGAATGAACACGTCATTGGTCCTCATTTTAAAATGGAGGCTCACAGAACAGCTCAGCGGCTGTTGAGAACTGGTTTGTACATGACAACAGTCGATCTTAAAGACGCTTATTTTGCTATACCGATTCATCCAGATTTTCGTAAATATTTGAGGTTTTCATATAAGGGCCAATTATACGAATTCACGTGTGTACCTTTTGGACTCTCTGTTGCACCTTACTGTTTCACGAAACTGATGAAACCAGTTGTTTTTGCCGTTCGCCAGTAAGGTATATTGTGCGTCAATTATCTGGATGTTTTTTTGATTATTCGGAATTCATCCAGACAGTGTTTAGATCACAGGGAAAAAAGCTCTTTGTCTCCTTCCACATCTCGAAAGTTTCTAGGTTTTATTTTTGACTCTGTCAGTATGAGAATAAGCCTTCCGCCAGAGAAAAAACTCAAAATTCTCAAGCGAGCCAGATTATTTCCGGAAAAATCAATTCACAAAATACGAGACCTGGCAAGTTTCATAGGATAGCAGGACCGCAGGACGGCGCGACAAAAGATTCTGATCACAGCAGGATATTCTCTCATCATCGCTTCATCAACTGTGTGAGGCCCATCAACGCACATCTCCTCAGTACTACTCCAGAGCACTTCGAATTGCGACTTGTACCTGATAATAATCAGTATATGGCAATATTTGAGATAGCAGGACGGCGCGCCAAAAGATTCTGATCACAGCGGGATAATCTCTTGTCATCCCCTCATCAACTCTGTGAGGCAGATCAACGCACATCTCTTCAGTACTACTCCAGGGCACTATGAATCACGACTTGAACCTGATAATAGTCAATAAAAGGTAATATTTGAGATAGCAGGACGGCGCGCCAAAAGATTCTGATCACAGCAGGATATTCTCTCCTCATCCTTCTATCAACTCTGCAAGGCACATCAACGCATATCTTTCCAACTACTCCAGGGCACTTTGAGTCGCGACTTGTACCTGATAATAGTCAATAAAAGGTAATATTTGAGATAGCAGGACGGCGCGCCAAAAGATTCTGATCACAGCAGGATATTCTCTCCTCATCCTCCTATCAACTCTGCAAGGCACATCAACGCATATCTTTCCAACTACTCCAGGGCACTATGAATCACGACTTGAACCTGATAATAGTCAATAAAAGGTAATATTTGAGATAGCAGGACGGCGCGCCAAAAGATTCTGATCACAGCAGGATATTCTCTCCTCATCCTTCTATCAACTCTGCAAGGCACATCAACGCATATCTTTCCAACTACTCCAGGTCGCGACTTGTACCTGATAATAATCAATATGAGTCTAACATTGAGGTAGCAGGACGCCGCGCCAAAAGATTCTGATCACAGCAGGATATTCTCTCATCATCCCTTCATCAACTGTGTGAGGCAATCTACGCAGATCTCTTTAGTACTACTCCAGGGCACTTTGAATCGCGACTTGTACCTGTTAATAATCAATATATGTCTAAAATTAAGGTAGCAGGACGCCGCGCCAAAAGATTCTGATCACAGCAGCATATTCTCTTATCATCTCTCCATCAGCTGTGTAAGGCACATCAACGCACATCTCTTCAGTACTACTCCAGGGCACTTTGAATCGCGACTTGAACCTGATAATAGTCAATATAAGGCAATATTTTTAATAGCAGGACTGCGCGTCAAAAGATTCTGATCACAGCAGGATATTCTCTCATCATCCCTCCAGCAACTTTGCGAGACACATCAACGCATATCTCTCCAGAGGTTTGTTTACACAGAAATCCACAACAGATTTCTGACAGTTTCCAAACCAACCTAAAATACGCATGTTTTTTCTGACGAGTTTCAAACTAGTGTGTACTCCTCCAGAGCATTTTGAATTGCGACTTGTACCTGAATATAATCAATAATATGTCAAAATTTTTAGCCCAAGAGAGTTTATTGAATGTATCGGCCATATAATACTGCTTTCCTGGTTGCTTTTGGGCTCGTTGACTCATACAGCTCTGCAAGGAAACAACACGTCTTCGATGATAAGTCAGCCCATTCCGCAGGAAGCATCCTGTCAGATTGCTGACAATATACAAGTGATGTCGGGTTTTGCTGATCAACCGAAAACCAGTGTTCTACACATGTCGTCACTTTTTCACACGTCCATTTTGTGCCAGCTCTGGGCGGTTTATTTGGAGCAGAGCCATCATATTCCCATAACAGAATCCTATATGTTACCATGAATTTTTTGTTTGATTTTTGGGAAAAAGTTACGCCATGTATTTTGCAATTGATACAACAGTCGAAAAACGTAGGTTTTTGGGAAATGTCATGTTATTAAAGATAGTTCACTCAATGTTTACATTTTTTTCTGGGAAAAACATGTGCTCAAACTTTTTGGCTTCCTTTTTTGTCTTTTTTATTGGCGACTTGAGATCCAGTCTGCTATTTGGTTACTCTGAGCCCATGTGTTAATTACGCTCCTTTCCAGCTAAGTGAAATTGTCAGTCTTCACTTCCTTCAGCATGTTAGAAGCTCTCATCGAATGCCAGTCCACTTTCGTCGCAAAATTGCTACCACTTTGGACTCCCCTGCTATCATCTAACCATATAACAAGTAATCATTCTCATGAAATCTTATCGAAAATTCACTAAATCCTTTTGCAGCTACCAGGACATCTACAAGTTCGAATGCAAAACTGCAGGAACTTTGCACCAACAATATACCAAGAAATTCCCAACAAACGGGACAAAATTTGCCATCTGAACAATCCAATGTTATTGAAATGGCTTCAGAGGTTGCTGTTTAAAATGGGCCAAATAGAACTTCAGTCATCAACCGCCACACAGTTCTATTCATTGTAGCATTCATCCTTATGAATAAAAGATTACTATTGTTAATTATATAGGAAACAAAAATGACTATTTTTAAGGGTCAAAGATTGGGTACATTTTTATAATAAAAAAATTGAAAATTTTGTAGAGTGTTAATTCGCCATATTATTCACAATCACTTAGCAGATATTTCGAAATTTCAAGAACATGGAAACCCACAGAAAAGTCCAACTTACCTTGACAAGGTTTCCAATCAACGAAGTCCCTTGAATTTTGAATGTAAAATGGGGTAAAAAACATGTAATAAAATTGGGTAAATTTTCGAAGTAAAAATTTTGAATAAAATTTGTAAATGTATTCCTCATATATTTACACATAAACTTTCTTCTTTAACAATAATTCCATTGCTTCTCGGGTTTCGCTCAACCCGAAGGGATGCAACTAAATAAAATAACAATAAAACTTCGACCTTAATAACCAACAACTCACCTTATCACAGGAATAACCAACATCAAACTTTATTTGCTCCCGAATTTTAGTTTCATCAGGCATAGTATCAGAAGTTGTATGGGAACTTTCCTCTTGGCTAGCAGCCGGTGTCGTCCTACTTTTCAACCTTCTCAAAGACTCCTCTGTTTCACAAACTGTCTCCAGTACCTCCCGAACCAATGATAGATACCTGAATAAAATTAAAATAATCTTTGGAATTTTGATTTGGTGTAATTTTATAACGTGACAGAAGTAAATGGCTTAAGAAAGCTTAAATTTGGCCAAAAAAGGATTCCCGGTACAGGTAGACTAAAGGGTCTGATAATATCAGTATCAAAATCATACGCCTATTCTGTGGTAGAGGTATGGAAGGCGCACAGTCTAATATAACTTAGGAGAAAACAGAGGGTGTGTCACAAAAGTGTGGTATGGAAAAGTTTGATTTTTCAGAATGGAATACCCTATATTTGATTGTATTTATTGATTCTATGTGTTACTATACACTTTATTTGTAAATGGTATTTCCCCTCTTTCCATTTGCAAAAAGATGAGATATTGAGGTGAAATTTACTCAAAACATGTCCTATTTGCGCCTTAATGTTTGAATAAGTTTGCTCAAAACATGAGGGGGACATAAACGATTTTCTGTGAAATATTTGGAAAACCACTAGAAAAGTGACACAAAAAAATCATCAACTCTTTAACAAGATGAGATATTGAGGTGAAATTTGCTCAAAAGTTGCTCCAGTTGCTCCTTGAAGTGCAAGGGAAGGTTGGAAATGTTTTTTTGGTCAATTGAGATCACAAAAATGAAAGGGCAAGTTAACGGATTCAGAAATCTGCATTAACCCCTTCGTTTTTGAAGCACACTGTTCATGTGATTATCATTGTTTTGGTTCACTGTCTTTCTTCGTAGTTCAAGCATAGGACGTACCGACACGGAAACAACATCGTTTGGGGATCTTTCGCGTCCGTGCAGTGATCACGGAATTCGATTGTTCTTATTCTAACTTCTAACCTAACTTTTCTGATTGATTTATTTTTGATTATCGATTCGAGAAACAGAACGATAATTGTGATTTAGCTATATATAATCAATGCGACAATTTTGGACAGTTTTTTAGGCTTCACAGTTGAAAGACATTCAGGGGAGATGTGTTGAGCGATAGAGAATGGACAGATTTAGTAAACGACGGATTTAGTACACGACAGAATGAACAAACAATTCTAATGATGTTGTCTGCTTATCCATGTATGTGAATATTTTTTTTTTCTTCAAAAAAGGTGTATTATATCAAGAATATGAGTGTTTAATAAAAAAAAATCAGAGCAGGTTTGCAGTCAAAAAAGTTAGCTCGAATCAAAGGAAGTAAATAAAAATTAACACCACATTATGATTTCTCACCTTCAAAAAAAACTCACCAAATTTTGTGCGAACATTTCAACTTCAATACACGTGTGTATGGGTATCCATTTTCATAGGAGAAGCTTCCGAAAAAAGCCGAATTTTTACAAAAACGTTTTCATCATCTAATTATTATTTCAAATAAAATCACATTTTGTCATTGTTACTTTTTCTCAACTACAAATAAGGCGGTGTCAACCTGACGTTTTGTTTTGGATCTTTATTTTATTTTTAGCTGCCTTGACTCCTTTACCTTCTGACTTCTTTTAGTATAATAAGGTGGAAAGATGAAGGAGTACATAGATTAATTGAATAATATTATGTTAGTAGAAATATTGAGGTTGCTGAGGCAACTTCATCTATAAAAATAATATATTGAATTATTCAATATATTATTTTCAACTTTCTTTGGAATGGCTATGTTTTTGAGCACTTGCGTTGAAATTGATTGATTTTTTTATTTGTAGTTTTTTTATTTTCATATTCAGTCTCAGGGTTTAACCAAATATTATATTGAATTGTTATCCCGATTTCTGTTTTGTCAATTAGTTTTGTTTTCTTGTGCAAGTTCACCATACGAGTTGATCGGGATGTCCGACATTTATATCTGCACATAAAGGCGAAGGCGTTTTGAACTTTTGATACACCAAGTCTTCGTTACGATTTTGCGCGTATTCTGAATTTTTAAAATTGAAGGGGACAAGGACTATTGGGAGGCACAGGTTTTATCCTATCATTTCATTCCTACAGTCCATTTCATAATATAGACATATTAATATAATGCCAAGCAAGCCATATGCCAACCTAGATTTTCAAAATAATCCTTTTTGCGACACTATAATTCGACTACGGCTTTGACTTTCAAAATAATTGATACTCACGGTTAATCATCTTCTGGCTGTGATAATATATGTGATATTATCATCACTGTCTATTCTCGAACGTTTTTTTTTTAACATAGCAAACACATTTTGAACATAGCAAAATAACACGAATCACAGTTCAATCTATGACTATTGTAATTAAAAATGTTTCCCAACCTTTAACCTGCATTTTTGATCTGTCACTGTAACTCCAAAAAATCAAGTGTAGTATGTTGGGTTTGTTTGGGTTATAGGCATAAAGAAATCCCTATAGAGGATTTTCGTAAATAGGCAACGGCGATATTATGTTAGGGACCAGTCCATCCACCTAACGGCGCTCAAGTCGCACATTCATCACAAGATTGTCACGTGATGGTCAAGTAGTCAAGTTGACTTTTCGAGTTTGGCAGTGTCAATCGGCCATTTTACATGTCATTGTGATTTCCTGATAGTCCTATTTCATCATTTTTGAGATAATTCTGTTAGTTTGTATCATAATGTATGCAAAAAAGTGCTGCGTACCGGAAAGCCGTGGTAGTGAGAGTAGAGAACGTATATTTAAAATGCATCGATTCCCAAAATCAGAACCTGAACTATTTCGACAGTGGGTGAGAAATGTGAACAATTCTAAACTCTTTGGGATGGACAATGACAAAATTTATAACTTACACCGAGTGTGCGGCAAACATTTTTGTGCGGATTCGATTGTACAGGGAACCAAGAGAGGCCTGAAGAGAACTGCTGTTCCAACTCTGTATTTACCCAGTAAGTTCCCATCCTATATTTTATTCTATGTACAGGGTTATTCATTATATTTTGACACCCATCTACAGCTCTTATTGCGAGTGATAGAAAAAAACTTTAAATACAAAAGTTTTGGTTATGGGGGTTATGTAGAAAACATGTAGCTTCGTTTTTAATGGAATGTTGATAGTTTATATGATTAAGTTAGTGTTGTGAATATTTGTTGTAGTTTAAAAAAATATATTTTTTGAATTCAAATAGTTTCAAAGTGACTACTGACTGAACCAAATGCCTACAAACCATATATATTTAAAATCAGATTAAAGAGATCTTTCATTTTAGTCAATAATATACAGGGTGTTCCATTTAAAAAAATATGACTTAATGAATTTTTTCTATGTTATGATTTCGATTTGTTGATTCCGCTATCACCAGAAGATACTACGTGAAAAAAACCAAAACTTTTGTATTTAAAGTTTTTTTCTATCACTCGCAATAAGAGCTGTAGATGGGTGTCAAAATATAATGAATAACCCTGTACATTAGAACAAATAGGTAGTTTTATATGGAGAGAGTTGGATGTAGCATATTTTCAAATGAGATCTCCAAAGTTATTAAGGTTATTAAGGCTTTTCAGATGCGAGACAAGAAAATATGTATCTGGAAATGTCATGTAGAAGAGAAGATCAAGATTTCCAGCAGTTAAGATCTCATGAAACTGAGAGTGTGAAGCTACAAGGCTCTACAGGAAAAACTATTGAATGTAAATCCATTAGTATAGGTGAGGTGAACCTTAACTGTAGTAGCATTCAAAACAATGAAAAAAACACATGCTTATAACAAATCTAAAGTTTCATTTTTTTCTCGAAATTGAGCATTCATCACTTTATTATAATGAATAGACATCATTCCAAATAATTTTCATTACATGAAAATTGGTCTTTTTAGATAATAACTATAATAGCTGCAGCAACGAGGAAGAAATGCTACCACAAATACAATGTGCAGACTTTTCCCAGCCATCAACACCCAAAGCTGATGTAACTCAGACTGAGAAGACATTGGAGACTCAGGACTTTTCAGTACGACGGAGAATTAACAAATATAAAACTATTAACTCAGGTGAGTTTCCAATGAATTGGTTTAAAGATTGAGCCGTATAATATGTAGGAAAATCACATAGGGTTTCAGAAGTAGAATCAGTTTTGACATGCTTTTTATAAAGAATGTTTTTTTCAGGGAGAAGACCATATACATCTGTTTTGGCAGAAGTCGGTGTCACACGGCAAGTTGAGTTATCACCAAAAGCTAAGCACATGTATAGGAATGTAATAAGATGGTCGTCTAGAGCAAGACATATGCAAAGACGTATCACATCCTTTCAACAACGACTTGTAAATGCTGAGAAGCTATCAAACTCAAACAATCTCCCAGAGATCATGGAGAAAGTAAATAGGGCAACATATAATTTTATTCTGTCCCAAATCAGAAACCAATCAAAATCGTCCAAAGCTAGACGGTACACTTTGGATGAAAAGGTGTTGGCTTTGACTATTTTAAAATCTAGTGGAAAAGCATATAGATTATTATCAAAGATATTCGCGTTACCTTCTAAGGGAACACTTTCCAAATTATTGAACATGCTTCCTTTACATCCAGGAGTAAACAAAACCTTATTTAAAGCACTAGAGAGATCTGTTTCCAAGATGAGTTCTTTGGAGAAATATTGCTCTTTGGTATTTGACGAAATGTCACTGAGCGTCAATGTACAATATAATAGCAAGGAAGATTACATTGATGGAATAGAATATTTTGGCCATACCAGAAAACCCGCACTTGCTGACCATACCAATGTATTTATGGTGAAAGGAATATTTAAATCCTGGAAGCAACCAATTCTCTTTACTTTTTCAAATGGGCCTGTCAAGTTTGTTACTTTGAAAAACCAAATAAAAGAAGTTATAACAGCATGCCAGGATATTGGTTTGAAAATAATTTGTTCAGTTTGTGACCAAGGAGCTACAAATCAATCCGCTATTAATCTTCTTTTAAAAGAAACAAAAAATCAGTGTGCTCGGGAAGGTGTTGACAACGGATACCATGGATATTTGGTCAACAACGAAGAAATTGTTCATCTATACGACATTCCTCATTTATTTAAGGGAATTAGGAACAATTTGTTGAAGAAAAATTTGTATTTCATCCATAATGATGAACATATGGTGGCAAAATGGCAACATATTATTCAATTTTATCATTTGGATGTAGAATAAGAGAACCGAATATGCCACAAACTTACAGACCAACATGTACTTAGAACTAAAATAAACAAAATGAAGGTTAAAAACTGTACTCAGGTTTTTAGCTACACAGTGGGGAGTTTAATGGATATAATTTCAAGATGGGGTGAGTTTACTTAACTTAAAAAGACACGCATTATTATCTTTTGTCTGTTTACCTAATAGGACGTGTCCCAGGCTTGGCAAAAGAAGCATCAGACACTGCTTCATTCATTTTATTCATGGACAAATTATTTGATAGCTGCAATTCCCATTCCAGAGTAGCCCCAACAAGCAAACTTTTAAAAGGAGCCTTGATGATAGATTCACCTCATGAGGATTTCTGGAGAGATTGCATAAGGGTTTTGAAAACCATGAGATATCATGACGAAAAAAAGAACAAGTTTGTGATTGTTCCATCCCTTAAGAATCTAATATTTACTTTGGAAGGTTTCATACACATTAAAAAAAGAATTCTCGCAAATATGAATAATAGATATATTTGCTCGAGAGATATTAATCAAGATTGCCTAGAAAACTTTTTTTCATGTATAAGAAGTCATGGTATTAGAAATGTAAATCCATCCGCCTCTCTTTTCACCAAATCATTCAAAGCATTGATTATAAATAACTTTATGGCCAGTCATTCTCCCCATTCCAATTGCGAAAATGATGATAGCGAAGGACCTCTGGACAATTTGCGGGGATTTTTGACGAGAGAAGTGTCACCAGGAGTTGCCAATCTAACCCAACCAAGCACAGCAGAATTAGCGATTCCTGATAATATATCAATAAGAAGAACCAGAGTGTCTAGGTGCATCATCAATTATATCTCAGGGTATTTGGTCAAAAAATTAACAAAATGTACCAAGCGTAAATTCTGTTTAGGTACTATTTCTGGAAAAAGTGTTAAAGACACAGACATGGACTTTATTGATTCAAGAACTTAC
The DNA here is from genome assembly GCA_958502075.1 of Orchestes rusci. Lineage (NCBI taxonomy): Eukaryota > Metazoa > Arthropoda > Insecta > Coleoptera > Curculionidae > Orchestes > Orchestes rusci. The sequence continues at coordinate 100,522,305 of OY293304.1, forward strand.
GAAAATTCAAACCTAAAAGTACCTTCCAAATTATTCAGTTTCAAAGTAGGGCGTATTTTAAGCTACATATTTTATAGTTTGCCACGACTTTGTCACCTAAAAAACATCTCCAAAGTTTTAACTAGTATTGTAAATGAAAATATTTCACTGTCATCACTAAATTGTCATGAGCACCCAGAATTCCTTACCAGTGTGAAAGCACTGATTATTAAATGTAGTATTTATTTTTGGTGCCGAAAAGTAAATAGGATAGCATCTGGCAAAGACACAAAATTTCAAAAATTTATTAAAAAAACAGGGGATATGAAATTAATTGATCCAATCAAATTGATGGCGTTGAAAAAATATGAAAATAATAGAAAAAGGTATCAAAATAAACATGTATCAAAAAAATTCAATTCATGATCATTATTTTTTTATTGTTGTTTTGTAAAATTCGTTTTTATTTTATGTACTTATAGTCATGTGGTATAATGTTATCTTTTATATTTTTTTTACTTCTTACCATTTTGAATGCTCTTTGTCCATAAAATTTATTTGAAATTTTTCTGTCGCTGTGTTTGATTTGATTTGATTCGATATGTTTTTGTAAAAACAAATAAATATATTATTATGTATTTGCAAATTATTTTTGTGGGTTTAATTCCTTTGGAAATCATTTTGTGGATCATTTTGTGCTTAGAAGATATCTTCTGAATGTTTATTGGGACTATATTTTTTTCTTCAATACGTAAGATAAAAATTACTTTCTCATATCCATTGAAAAGATCATTACTAGCGCAAAAAAAATGGGTCAACTATAGAATTCATAACATCCCCCATTTGAATTTGGCGCCATTAGTTCCCAGTCCATCCACTTCACTGGTGGCGCTAACAATAATCCAACCTCACTATTGTCAGACGTCGCTCTATAGGGGTTTCTTTATGGTTATAGGTTCGGGGTTACAGGAGAAACTTGCCAAAACTGTGGCGCTTACTGAACTGAGTCAAACAGAATCACATTACAGATCCATTACTGTTTACAATACATTTTTCAATCTAACAACTGTGCTTGATCCTGTATGCAAGGGCTTCCGAAATACAGGAAACTATATTTTTTTGAAATCTCAAACACACGTTACTGCTTATCTCAGGTGACACTTCTATAACAGTAACATACAAAATATGGCTTTTTGCAAAATAATTGTTGTAACTTCGGGCTAATTAATGACTATGATTACCAAACATTCAATCTCAAAATATCTGATTTTTTATGAGAGATTAATAAATGAAAATGTAGGCTTTTTAACGTTTAAATTGACACTGACATTTCTAACATCCTTTCACCTTTCCACCATTTGGCCGTGTGGCATGATCACCTTTTTTGGCAAAACATACCGCCTCCCTTGAAATGACCTAGTCTTTCAACAAATAATTCAATTCTTAAATACATTATTCGAATAAACTTAACTTTAAATTCTTTTGAAAGTCATTGAAACTAAAATGTCTAATGTTCTATAGGTAGAACACAAACACGGTTTATGGCTCGTTTGACTTCATTGCCTCGCACTTTGACTGTCACTACTCTCGTGACTCCATCTTGGCCTGGATGACATGAAATGACTCGTCCTAATGGCCACTGCAGTGGAGGGGTTTTATCGTCCTTCACCAATACCAAAGAACCAACTTTGGTTAGCTGCTGTCCATTGGATTGCCATTTTTGACGCACTTGAAGTTCATGCAAGTACTCCTCTCGCCATCTGTTCCATAGATGCTGGATCATAGACTGGATCCTCTGCCATTTATCTAAACGATTTTCAGGGACATCCAATAAGTCAAATTCCGGCAAGGAAGTTATAGTCCGTCCAATGAGGAAGTGAGCGGGTGTCAGTGCTGTGTTATCATCGGGATCGCTAGACATTGCACACAGAGGGCGAGAATTTAAGACTCCTTCTATTTGAATCAACAATGTGCTGAATTCTTCAAAAGTGAAGGAATTATTTCCCAAGACCCTCTTTAAATGGAACTTAATACTTTTGATCCCTGCTTCCCATAAACCCCCGAAAGTTGGCGAGTTTGAGGGAATAAAATGCCATTTTATTTTATTTGTTAGTAAATCATCTGATATGGCATCGGAATTATTTTAAAAAAAACTATATAGTTTCTGCAACTCGTTATTTGCACCCAAATAGTTGGTTCAATTGTCAGAATAAATGTTATGAGGTCTGCCTCGTCTACTGATAAATCTTTCACAAGCAGCAAGGAATGCATCCGTTGAAAGCTCTGAGACGAGCTCTATGTGAACTGCCTTTGTGCACATACAAACAAAGAGACAAATATATGCTTTGGTAAACTTTGCACCCCTAGTTTTGCGATCCTTTATCAAAAAGGGACCCCCATAATCGGTACCTACGTTTCCAAAAAACATCAAAACTATTTACTCTACTTTCTGGTAAATTACCCATAATATATTTTTGAGTTTTTGGCTTTGATTTATAACAACGAATACAATTGTGTATTATTTGTTTGCAACAGTTTCTTGCTGGGATAAGCCAATATTTTTGTCTAATTGAAAACATCAATTGTTGCGTACCGCAATGAAGTAATCTTTCATGCTCGTATTGTAAAAGTCTTTTGGTCAAGACATGTTTATTTGGCAAAATTATTTGATGTTTTGCATCGAAAGCTATTTTACAATTTTGAAGTCTGCCGCCTACTCTTAATAAGTTATCATGTATAGATGGATTTAGTGAAAGAATTTTGCTCTTATTTGAAATTCCTTTTTTGTTTTTAAGCAAACTATATTCTTTATCAAAACATTCCATTTGTACATGCTTGATAGCCGTACTTAAAGCTTCTTTAATTTCGATTGGTTCGAGCACACCAACTTTTCTCTTTAGAGACGTGGTTTTACAGTTATTGACAAATCTTAAGATATAACAGAAAACCTTAAGAAATGTTTTGAATGACGAAAATCGATTCAACAATTCATTTATAATAAAACCATCACTATCAGTAGCAGTGCAAGTAATAGTTTTTGCTTCTGGAACATCATGGAGTTTCTTGTACTTCTGTATTTGCCATTCACTCTGATCTTTTTCAAACCATTCAGGACCGGACCACCATAAATCATTCTCTATTAAGTTATTTACCGATGTGCCTCTGGATAACAAAACAGCAGGGTTTTGTTCAGATGGAACATGATACCAAATTTCAGTGCCTACTAAATTCTGAATCTCCTGAACACGGTTTGCAACGAATTGTTTCCATCGGCTGGCATCTTCCTTAATCCAGTACAAACAAATTCTTGAGTCAGTCCAACAATAAAAACTATGAAATTGTACATTTGAAGAATCAGTGACTCTCTTATACAAATTGCTTAGCAGTACTGCTCCACAAAGTTCTAAACGTGGTAAGCTTATAAGCTTCAATGGGGCTACTCGTGACGTGACTTGGCACATAGTAATCGCGACATATAAGTTCCCGATGATGTCAAGCATCTCAAATAAATGCAGCAGCCGTATGCCTTTGTGGAGGCATCACTGAATCCATGAATTTCAATACTTACATATTCTGATAATGCTGATTGTCGGGCTATTTCTAATAAATTTAAATCAATAATATTATTGTAAAATCTAGACCAATTTTCAATGATATCATTAGGTAGTTCCTGATCCCATTCTAATTTTCTTCTCCACAAATCTTGCATGATCAACTTTGCATTTATAATTATGGGACCAAGTAACCCCAGAGGGTCATAAATTTGACATATCACTGACAAAATGCTTCGTTTACTCCATTGGGATAGGTGAATATCATTATTCATATTAATCTTGTATTTCACAACATCATGTTTAGCATCCCAGTGAATTCCTAAAGTTTTATTTTGTTCTCCTATCGGTAAAACAGATGCTTCTAATTCATTATTCAATTGTAATTTTTTCAAAATATCTGCATCATTGCACAGCCACTTTCTCAACTCAAAACCTGAGAAAGCTAACATATTGGATATCCTTTTCTGAATTTCTAGAATTTCACATTTTGAATTAGATGAAGTTAAGAGATCGTCCATATAAAAATCACGTCTTATTATTTCTGCTATTTTCGGGTCATGATCTTCATTGTCTTCTGCCACTTGAAGGAGAGCCCTCACAGCGAGATACGGTGCTGACGCAGTTCCGTAAGTGACAGTATTTAATTCATAACACTTTAATTCATCGGTTGGTTTTGTCCGCCACAATATTTTCTGAAACTTGCGATCTTCTTTATCTATCAGGACTTGGCGATACATTTTTGATATGTCTCCACTGATCACATATTTGAACATGCGAAATCTGAGTAAAATCAAGAAAATGTCTTGTTGTAAAGATGGTCCAGTATATTGTACGTCATTTAATGATAATCCTGAACTTGATTTCGCGGAACCATCAAATACTACACGACACTTCGTTGTTACACTGGACTCTCTGATTATGGCATGATGTGGTAGATAATATCCATCCTCATCTGATGAATTAACTTCTGTCATATGACCTAACTTCAAATATTCCGACATGAAATCTACATATTGAATTTTCAGCTCGGGATTTCTATTCAATTTTTTTTAGAGTAGATCAAATCTATGTAGTGCTATTGTCTTAGAATCTCCCAATTCATTGACGGAATCTTTAAAAGGAATTTTAGCAATATATTTTCCCGTAATATCTTTTTTAACTGTTTTCCTAAAATAATCTTGACAGTAAGTATCTTCCTTTGAAAAAATCTTTTCACTCGAACTAGATTCTTCAATTTCCCAAAGTTTTCCAATTTTATCCTTAATATGTAGATTCCAGGCTATTAGGGTTTAAGCAAGTTAAAGACATAGAAACATTTGTATTTGACGAATTTAAGTATAAATTACCTGCAATTATCCAACCAAATTCAGTATTTTGCAGTACTGGCATGTGAGAACCTAAAATTCTACGTCCAGCAGTTAAAATAGACCAAAAAATGTGAGATCCTAACAATAAATCAATATTGTTTGACAAGTGAAAATTTGGATCAGCCAAAGTCACATTTGAAGGTATATTCAAAAGATTTCTATTGAAAGATCTGGTTGGTATTTTTCCAGTTATATGAGGAATCACTAGACATTTAAAATTTCATAGAAAAAGGTCCATTACATGAATTAATCATAACTTTAGTCTCCTTGTTGATTTTTGCCAATGTTTCTCCTACTCCTTTGACTGAATGATCAATTCTATTGCATTTCAAATTTAAAATTTTGCATACATTTTCACTGACAAAATTGCTTTGAGAACCGCTATCCAAAAGCGCACGACACTGTACCTCTTTATCTTCATGTACTACACGAACAAGGACTGTCGATAATAAAATCTCTAAACAATCATTGCCATTATTTTCAATGTCACAAATTGATTGCTTGGTATGATTTGTTAGACTTATGGTTGGTGCTTCATCATGAACCATCTCCCATGCAGCATTTGAATCGACTGCTACTGCTTGAATGCCATTTTTATCATTATTAACAGTTGCCAATGAGGCATTATCATTATTCGCATTCGAATTTAAATGCAAAAGCGAATTATGCAATTTATGACATTTAATGCACTTTTTTAATTTACATTTCCATGTAGGATGTGAATTCCTCAAGCAATTTAGACATAACTTCAATTTTTTTACTTCGAATATTCGATCATTGACATTCAATCTTAGAAAAGCCTCGCATCTGTAAATTGGGTGCTCATTTTGGCAAAAATAACATTTCAATTTGTTTTCATCAACTGAGGCAAAACTACGACTATGCGTCGTTTGAAATTTTCCTCTATTTACTGGTTTTACAGCATTCACGCATGAACTGATTTCTAGATTTTCAAGTAACTCGCACTTATCTTTGAGAAACTTGTTAAGATCCACTAAACTGGGTAAATCTTGAGCGTGTTTGAAAGATTCCCAATCTCTTCTTGTAACATTATCAAGCTTACAACTTATTATGTAAATAATAATGCTGTCCCAACTATCAGTTTGTAAACCTAAACTGTTAAGTGAGCGTAACTGTTTTGTTACATTGTCAAATAAATTTCTGAGATCCATATGAGATTCTTTGCTGATCACTGGGTGATCAAAAATAGCTTTTAAATGGTTATGGATAATTAATTTTTTGTTTTCATAGCGCTCTTCTAAGATTTGCCAAGCAATAGCATAATTATTTGAAGAAACCTCGCTGGATTTTATAATTTGTTGCGTCTTCTCAGATAAAGACGACCTCAAATAATAAAATCGTTGGATTTCAGATAGAGCATTGTTATTATGAACCAAAGTCAAAAAACAATCTTTGAACTCTAGCCAGGAATCGTAATTACCATTAAATGTGGGTAGTTTAATAGGTGGTAACTTGACCAATGCTTGAACATTATTCTCAGTTGAATTTACTCTTCCGCTATTGGAACCGGGAGTATTGCTAGAATGAACGGATGCATTCCCGCCTAAGTTTGATTCGGAACTCAATTCCAGACATAAAGCTTGCATTGAACCAATAAGCTCAAAATATGAATTTTCAAAAGAAACTAGCTCAGCATCATTGCTAATATCCGGACTTCTAAGTTCAATTCGCCCTTGTATCTCTACAAATTCATCATATAGAGGGGTAGCCTTTTCAACTCTTAGCTGTAATTCGGAACGTAACTTATTTTTATCCACATTTTCTAGTTCAATACTATCAAAATAATTTTTGAACCTGGTCAGTTTCCCTTTAATCAAACCTTTTTTATTATTCAAACTTCTTAACTCATTTTCAGCCATTGTTGCTCAAATACAAACAGTATTAAATCAAATTGCCACTTACCAATGATGGTACAACTCTCACGACACCGGCCGTTCTTTGTCTTGCTATCGACACACAGCACTGGATAGCCGAATCTTCTGGTTTATTGTTATCCGTACTCGTAGGACCAAAATATGTTGTAACTTCGGGCTAATTAATGACTATTAACCATAATCTTTGATTACCAAACATTCAATCTCAAAATATCTGATTTTTTATGAGAGATTAATAAATGAAAATGTAGGCTTTTTGACGTTTTAATTGACACTGACATTTCTAACATCCTTTCACCTTTCCACCATTTGGCCGTGTGGCATGATCACCTTTTTTGGCAAAACAATAATTACGACATCAAAATTATTATTATTTTACATGGGAACATAAAAAAAGATTATACATGGTTGTTTAATAAACAATAAATTTAAAATGCATTTAACTGTATTATTATTTACGGATACTTTGTCTAAATGACAGAAAATAACAATAAAGTTAATTTGTTGCTTGTTATTTTGCATTATTATCGCATTCAAAAACACATAAAAATATAATTTGTTACAGCAATATCTCTATCACAATTTTTTCAAGATTGGGGGTTTTCCAATAAGTTCATCGATGGATATTTTTTAGAAAAAAGTATCAGTTTTCTATGAGGAACTACGTACAGGGTTTCCCATTCTGGTTTCAATTGCAGGCTTTCTCGGCTATCACTGAAGATAGAACCTTGCGGTTTTGACGAACCTGAGCTACCTTTTTGTGAAACGTGAAATGACATCAACAGAAATGTCTTAGGCTCTTAAGTTTTTTAGATACAGGGTGATTTTGAAAAAGTTGCATTTTTGGACAACCCTCGTATCTCAGCTATTTCATAACATGGACTTTCCAGGAACGGTCTGTCGCGCACCTGGTGCGCATCCGGAACGACTCACACTCGATTCTGATCGTTCCTGTCATCGGAGCGTGAGACACCAATCTTACCTTCCCCTTTCCCCTGGAGCAACCCCATATTGACAGTGGATGAATGCCAAATGTGACGCGTGAGCTTATCTCACTTGTCGTAGCATCATGCTTCACAACCCAACCATAGTGATTTTTTTGTAAGCCACTACTGTTTGGCGTTTACAAAATTTTGCTTCCATTGAAACCACTCATTAAATCATTTCCGTCCAATAGTAGTAATTGAAGAAAATTGACAGAAAGCAATAAGAAATATATTGTTTCAATGCATGAAATGAGCTGATCACTTTAAAGTATATGTCATCATTATATGATATGCAAAATGACGTGATGCAAGTGTGATGAGATTTGATGGAGGTTCTATGTCATTATTTGACTAATGGTTGTATGTTTCGAATTTGTTCCCTAAATTGTATCATTATACATACAAACAAAACTGGATTCTTATGTTGGCGCAATTGAATTATACCCTGCTATTACAATATTATAACTGGTTTGCCGTCTGCCGACGTTGAATTCTATTGAGTTTTATTTCCAATTCTTAACGTACCTTCATTTATCTTTGTGAATAACAAGTAATACAAACTCAAAATACAAAGAAAACGATAATAAGAATAGAAAATATAAAGAAAAACTTATGTTTGTATGTATGCACATGTATGTTCTTCAAAATACAGTGTCCGCCATTATCGGTTTAGCGGGAATTTTGAAAAAAGTTCATTATGATATCGAAAAATGAGTTGATGTGACAGGTTATCGAAAATTTTTTTCAGAAAAAGTTGTCTAGAATCTAGCAAGGGCTTCACCTGCCGATTTTGCAGCAAATCAGATAAATCAATTAAAACTCATATTTTAGAAGGAAAAGCGAAAATTATAATTTTATTTTGTGATAATTTCTTAACTCAACTACATAGGTTCAAATAAAACAATCAAAGGATACATAAATTAAAAAATATCGTCTGATTGTGATCCTAAAAATTTATCCATGTCCTTTTTGCCACAGTAGTATCCATTTTATAAAATCCTTATTTTTCAAGTTTAGCGCCACACAATGCGCGTCTATTGAAAAATATAAGTAATAGTTATAGTTGCCATAGTAAGCAAAATATTTAACAGAGTAACGTGAATATTCGTCAATGAACTATTTTACTGAACGCCAAAAAAAGTGAGAAAACGGACATGGGTACAGCTGTTAAGTACACACACGATAGAAGCAGGAAAGGAGTACCTACTTATTTCTACACATTTCTAGGATGAATTATTGGTCCCTCGACTGGCCTCTATTAGGTGACCAGATCTTACGCCAGAGGCACAGGTGCTCAATTCTTCAATGTAATCCGCACACGAATGTGTAGAAAATCAAGGATTAGTTGGAGAATTGAGAACGCAGGACTATATCTTATGGGAACATCTAGCAAAGGTTATGCATCTGAGCCCTACGATGTAAAAGATCTTAGGGAACGAATTGTACAGAAATGTCGGTAGGTACTACAAACAATAAGTATTACAGAAAATAATTCGTGAAAAATTTAAAACCAATCTTTATCAATTTCTAGAGCTCGATGGTAGCCACTTTCAACATATTTGTAAAAAATTCCGTATGTTTTGATAAAATTTAATCATTTGTACAATATTATTGTTATTCAAATGAAAGATTAAAGAAAACCATTACACAATAATCAAATATACATAGTTTATCTCGGAACCTACTGGTTATTATCCAGAGTGACCAATTTGAAAGCGGGCCACCCTCATAACTTTTCAATTTATTGATCGATTTTGACGATTTTTTTTTAATGTAGAAAGGAGAAAGGTGTATTTTGAGGCCATACGTTGCCCAGTTTTTTCCAAAAAAGAAGGCCTACCAGAGCATATTTGGAGGCTGAAAAATCCAGAAAACATATAAGCAATTTTTTAGAGATAATCTGCCTACGCCACTGAATTTTTCATCCCCTGAAATGAGTCTGTACCAAATTTCATGAACAAATATTCAATTCAAAAATATTATTTCTGTGTGTATTTTTTGTTCTATTTTGTTGTCAGTCTCGCTAACTAGGGAATCGGAAATCCACGAACGATTAACCGAATCTATCCTGTCACCGAGCTCCATTATTGACATTCCTGTCATCGGTGAGTCATCTTAGTGTCATAACATGTCCGTATTTCAGGGTCTTGAAACTTTTTCTACCGAGTGTCGGCCGGTTTTAATCGTGTTTGAGGGTAAGTTATTACACAGCTTTTGGTATACAGCGAAATATGTTCTTATTATCAAGTGTGAAACATATTCTATCTTTTTTTAGATGTGTATTTGAATTTCAGAACCAAATCGGTGCCGACTGACGTCATTTTCGTCTGAATTCTGATTCGTCCGAAACCCGAACGTATAACGACGCAACCTTATCACTATCAATTAACCTTGCGGTGGCTTGGTTCTAATTTCGTCCGGCAGTCGATCATATCTTTTGTGTTTTGGTATCATGATTGGCTGGTGACCACATTAAAACGTAAAATGGATTATGTCTGGCTTTGTGTATACCATTGCTAAACAATTAATAGGGAAACTTTGTCATAATGTCGATCCAATCATGTACGTGAAGAGCAAAATATGTCTTTCAACTATTTCATAAATGATTATAAATAAATAAATAATAAATAATAGTAAATAATAAATAGTTGGAAGACTAGTAAAGTTGAGAGTGTTAGCGTTGCAGGGGTCTAAAAGTAAATCTGATGCCATGTTTGATCTGTTCTAAACTCTATTCTTATCTTTTAATGATAAAGACTTAGCCACGGCAGTGTTTTTCTTCTTTTTTTCTTTCTTTCTTTTTTTTTTTTCTTTTTTTCTTTCAAGGAGTTCAACTGTGTCAGCCATGAAGTACTGTTGCGGAGACTTCATCGTTTAGGTTTCCGAGGCATAGCGCATCAGAATTTGTCTAGATCGTACTTGACTGGTTTGTTGCAGGTTGCAGCAGATGATGTCCACTAACAAACAATTATGGCGTCCTGTTTCTTAGAGGTAGTACTTTTAGGGGGGTGCCGACCACTTCCGCTTGCGGATGGCCATCGACCTATTGGTCCTCAAGACAGCTGCGACTCTCACCAGTGACTGCAAGATGAGGGGGTCCCAGAAACTATTTGCTGGGTCTGGTAGTGTCTCCTACTTAAAGTGCACGAAGACTGTTGCGGTATGGAGGGCAAGCCAAGTCGATAGGCAGAGAGGCAACCGGCGGACATAGTGTAGCAGTAAAGTCTTGTCTCAGGCTATCAAGGGCGTCATCAGAGATTCCAAATAAGATGGCCACCACCTAGTGAAAAGCTCATCGTCGCAGATCACCTGTGCCATGGGCAAAGCCCTTCATTGCAACCAGAGTCATGATAGCAGCTTAGCAGCGTTCTCATTCTTGCTATATACACACGCAGCTAACAAAAACATGGATGGTTTTAGCGGAACAAAATCATCCGGAGTTTCAAGAAAATTGGGAAGAGCTTGCGCAAGATCGTAACGAGTGGAGGAAAGTGGTTGTTGCTGCATTCACAGAATACCGGATAGGCCTCCTCGGAATATTCCAGTAGAAAAATCATCAATATCCAGAATGTGGAAGGAAAATCTGTTCTTCTGTGTGTCAAGCCACAGACGTACACACAGAAGATGAAGACTTGAGATATCATTATATTAACATTATCTTTTTGTTTTATATTTTACAACCGAATAAGGCCATTATAATAGTAACTATTATTATTATTATTATTATTATGACGTCCTCTAAGGATCTGTACTCGGAACTATCTTATCCCTGTTATAAAGGGTGACCGTGAAAAAAGTACATTGCATAGCACCACTCAATAGAGGGCACTGAAATAAGAAAAAAAGTTCCTATGAACATGGGTCCGCAAAGCCTTTTGTTAAAAGGACCGATTCATAGAGATGGAACCTTGTATCTAGCGCCCTCTATCAGTAATCACAAAGTCAAGATCATATTTGAATTTAGCATGATAAAAAACCCCTGTATACCACATTTTATCCATATCTTGCGTCTCTGGCTAAAGATATTCAAAATAGAACCAAAAAAAAATAAAATTCAGCACCCCGTATCTTTTAACCGACGACCTTGCGGACCCATGTTCATGGGAACTTTTCTTCTTATTTTAGTGTCCTGTATTCTGTGGCACTATGCAATGTACTTTTTTCAAGGTCTCCCTGTATAATTAAGGATTTGGAGTCGTTCACACTGTTTGCTGACAACACTTTGATTTTATGGACCCATAGGCGGCACGAAATAGTAGCCGACGATAAGTCAAAAGTTCAGGAATGGTGCGATGGGACATGGGGACTTTGTAGTCTAGCCTTATTCAGGTCAGGATCACAAGAGGGCAGTAAAATTCATATAAAAAATAAATATGAGAGAATTCTATACGCTTTTTTATACGCCACCGCATTCTGATGCTCCCATGCATCTTCATCATGAAGACGGTCGGAGCAGTTACAAACTTCGGAAGTTTGACCATATTACTTTGCCGATTCCAAAACTGTCTTTTTTCACGGACTCTGAGAGTATCAAAATCTTAAATCACCTTCCAAGAGATATTAGAATGTCCCCATCCCATTGTGTGTTGAAGAAAAAGGTTGGTGTGCTACTAAGAGGATGTTAGGAATTTCTTTCTTCTTCCTATTCTTTTTTTTTACTCTCTTTTTTTATATACCTAAGCAACTTGACATCCTATCGTTGTTCTGGTTTGACTATTTCATGTTTTTGTGCTTATTATCTTTTTTTTTTCAAGTTTTACATTTCTTCTTCTTAAAATGTTTAGCTATGTATTTTCCTGCACGGCTTTGCTATAAATGGTATTGCCAACAATAAAGCATTTTCCATTTGATGTGATTTGATTAGCTACAAATAAAGGTTCAGATTTTATGAAAGTGTCATAGCTAACATAAATCTATTTTTTATAACTTTGAAACCCCTCAGCACCCAATTATTGGCAAATTTGAATGACAGACTGGTGTTGATAAGATCTGAGAATATGACTCACACATAGTATTTTGTCGAAATATGAGATTTTTTATAACTCTCACACTCTTGGTTCATCATCTCTTGTACTCATGTGCATAAGAAATCTTGGATATTGATTTCTGGATTTGGTAGAACATTTCGCCAGGAGCATCTAGATATCCTAGAACCAGTTCCAGTGCTGAATATTCTTTGGTAAGCATTTTCACTTTACCATTTGTTGAGATACTATCAACACTAACAGTGATCTTTCAGCATTCCATAAAAGACTCTTGATGGGGTGAGGTGTTAAGTACCACAGCACTTAGGCCACACAGCGGGCCCATTGCGCACCTCCAAGAGGAACCTCCAGAAGAAGAGAAGTTGCTCTCTTGGACCATTGTCGTCAAGCCCTAGCCATTCAGCATAGGCGACAACTCAGTCGTCAAGCCACAGCATCAAGCTCAGGCGACAACGTAGCCCAAGGGCGCCGTCCCTATGACCTCTCGTATGCCGCAGTTCTAACTAAGGTGCTGATTGAGAACATCACCTAGTTTTAGTATTGATTATTGCAGGATCCAATAATTTAGGCCAATTTATTAAGTTGACTGTCAGTGATCAATGATACTACAGCCTACTCAGTTTGATTAGCCAAAGACTCTATTCCAGCTCATTCAAAGCTAGCACAATTTTCAAGTGATATCTTAAGTATTCTGGTTCCTCAAAACCCTCGGCGCCACCGATTAGGTAGGGGGATAAGAAGATTAAGGAGAACAAAACGATGGAGGAAGAAAAGCACGTATCAAGAAGATCTGATGTAGGGTGTACAACTAAAAGTATACACCTCAAATAATGGTCTTCAAGGAAAAAAAATAGAAAAAGCTTTATCTGACGATTTTTGTCTTTTGGGAGAAACATTTTGCGTCTATTTCCAACTTCGCAATTTCACACCCAAAATGTTAAATGGAAACAGTTGTCGATTTTTTTATTTTGGATGCTTCAAGCCTCTGTTATCATTCCTGCTGATATGAAAGCTGCTCAGAATATTATACAGTATCTTCTCCAAATTCAGACAATATGATGAGGGACAGAAGATCTTCAAAATGAGCTATTACCCATTGCTTTTTGCTAGAACGTAGTTAGAACAGGAAAAAAATAGGTTGAAATGAATCCTCGCCAAAAGGATTGAGTAATAGCTCATTTCGAAGATCTTCTGTTCCTCATCATTTCCTATTAGTTTGGTGAACTTGGCTCTATCGGTTATTTATTTATTGAAAAAAAAAATAAAAACAAATTTTTGACAAGCTGTCATATCAACAGAAATAATCTGGAACTCGGCAGTTGTTATCAGGGTCAAATGGTCTTCAAAACAAGGTATCACTCGACTCCCCTTTCTATTCAACATTTTGGGGGTGAATATCAAACTCGCTTAGGGAGTGATGTTGCAAAGTTGAAAAAAGGCAGCTGGACGGTCCGTTATTCAGGGTAGGAAGTTTTTAAATCCACACACTGTGAATTTTTATAATTTAAGCGCTAACCATTACGAAATTGTCAAACGAGATCGATTTGTATGATGTATGAAGACTCTAGTGCATAGAGCATCCAAAAATAGAGCTTTGCATATAGGTAGGAAGCTACACTTCAAGTCGTGCAAAATGTGTGCCAAAACAAATACATTTTGGGCTTTCTATAAATGATACCAAGGCCAATGCCGACTTTGTACAAACATTTCTGTACATTGTCAGTTTTCTACGATCTCGGGCTTTATTCGTGACATATCCCAGAAGATAACGATCTATTGGGAGAGTTTGAAAGAAGTATTCAGATGTGATGTATAGTCTATAAAGCAGTTGGCTCAGAAGCAGAGTATAACGAGCAAACGAAATGGATCCTCAACTCAAACAAAACACACCTTGTCAAAATTGCCAAACATTGAGATTATAAAGATTTTTAAAAAGAAATTTACTGTCTATACCTTGAAGCCTCCACTCGAAATGTTATACAGAATGTCTCACAGTGACCGTCCGTCAGAATATCTCGAGAAATAAGGCGATTGTATCTTTGAAAACTTGTATGGTAAAATTTTCAAGGATGCTCTCTTTAAATGAAATAATTGCTACGTTTGTGCAACTTCCGGTTATACCGCACATTTTTGGATTCTACGTAGAATTCTGGGTAGTTTTGATAAATCATGTCCTATACCTAAGTGTACGAATTTTTGAGACATTTGAGTTTCTTTGTCAAAAATGACGATTAGTAGGCGCCAAATAAATCTAGATTTTAACCATAAGGAGACATTCATTTATTATTTTTTTTAATCCTTGTTGGAAGACAACCACTATAAAAGATTTCTTACAGTATTTTGATAGCTATCAATACAGGGTAGTCAAAAAATGTGATCAAAAATGAGATCAAGATAACTGCAAAAGATCCTTTCATTCAATTGGAAACCACCAAATTTTATAATTTAATCTTATGCAGCATTGGAGATAAGGATAAGTCTATTTTCCATTTAAAGAAATTGTTTTTTGCAGTTTTCCCGAACCCATTTTTGATCTTGTTTTTTGACCACCCTGTATTAGTAGTTTTCAAAATATTGTAAAGAAGGTTTCATAGTTGGTCCCTTTCAACAAGGAACCCAACACAAGTTGAATAATAGAGGTCTTCTTATAGGTAAAATTCACATTTAAATAATTGCTTGTAAACGTCAATTTTGTCATAAAAACTCAAATATTTCAAAAGCTCGTATACTCAGGTATGGGGCATGATACATCACATGTGCCAAAAATTGCACGTAGAACTCACCCATGTAGCATCAAATATTGGTAATCTGTTGGTGCAATATTGTTTCAATATTTGCCTGCCTTCGCAATATTGGGGATAGTATGCCAATATTTGACAAATATAAATTCGCAATACATACCGAATATTGCATATTCTTCTATCAATGCAATATCTCACCAATATTCCTATTCAATGATATTGAGACTATATATTGACTCAATATAATCTTTCAATGAATAGCTGATATTGTATTAGTCATATCAATGCAATATCTGACCAATATTTTCATGCAATTGTATTGGGTACTGGAATATTGGATACATATAATTGTTCAATAGATAGCAAATATTGTATAAGCATATCAATCCAATATCCCACTGATATTTGTATTCAATTGTGTTGGAACTGTTATATTGGGTGAATATAATTTTTCAATAGATAGCAAATATTGCATAATCATATCAGTGCAATGTCTCACTAATATTTGTATTGGTTTGAATTGGAACTGAAATATTGGTTACATATTATTTTCCAATGTATATCAAATATTGCATTTTTATAATAATGGAATATCTCCTCAATATTCGAATTCAATGTTCAGACCGGGTTTCAAGCGTGCATGGCAACAGCTCAACGTTTGTCCTTGCACATTACTTCTATACTCCGCCGCCCTTCAGCTTTTCACTTTTTAGTTTTTAGTAGTTTTCAGGTATCAGGTGACGCCGGCTGCTTATTTGTGACCGAAAGATCGTTATTGAATTGTGTAATCTTGACATTATAAGTGTTTTGTGACTTGTGACGATCAATCTGCGAAGATGTAAGTACCAACATCATTTACAATAAAATAATAATTACCTATATTGTATACCTATTTGGGTAATGGAAAGTTACCGGCTACTTATTGCTTTTGTTTTTATTGGGTAATTGGTTGTTGCATGCATGGTGTTGGGTGAATACCGATTTTCATTTAGGCTGTTTTGTTCAACTATACTTATATTCCATAATAAAATGTAAAACTGGTGTTTATTTGCACCTGTTTTTGGGCGTACAATTTACTCACATGCTCCGAGTTTTGGGTTGTAGCAATGCCATTCATTCAATAATATTGTGCAAGTGTCAGCGAAGTTTTTAGATAACATGAAAACAGACAAAATAAAGAATTACTGTTCTGTTTAATTGAGAAATACAAAATGTACTCACCGGGGCCCTCCTCTCCCCTTGCTTCATACTCATGCAAATATGTGATTTAATCGTTTCAAGATGAGCTCAACAAACAAAATACGTTTAGCACGATATAATAAGTTTAATAGCAAATATGGCAACCGATATGTATTATTTTGTCAACATTTTGAATTTCATGGCAGTTAGTAAAAGTTACTAAAAAACTCCGTTATTTTTGGTTTCAGGAAAAAATTCATAATAACCTTTCATGTTCAGAAAAGAGTAGCTAATCAAATATGATAAAAATATACACGGTGTCCCATTTAAAAAAAAAATACGTTTTTTGAAATAAATCGAGAACGCGTTGTTCAATTGTTTTTTTGTCAGCATAACGTTAATCCGGAGAAAAAATACTACTAGTTCTCTCATTTGAACGACCTCGTATTTTCAATAATAAAGAAGTTAGCAATAGTGCCGACTAATTTTCCTGGCTCTTCTACAACATCCGGTCCATTCAGACCAGTTGAAATCATCTTTTCTAACTATTTTTCTATGTAAGCATTTGTAAGAATCTCTCGTTTATTTTTTTGTATATCTATGCAAATCAAATATTTTCAGCATTATCTGCAATACCTGCATCTACGCCAAAGAGTGATACCAATCAGAGAAGACTCACTTCTGATCATGGCGCCTTAATTATGAAAGACGTTAAGTCCCTCAAGTACGAAATGAGGGAACTGAAACAAACCCTATCTAGAATAGAAAATAAATTGGATACATACCAAATTCAAAACGAAACCGTCATGGAACAAAATAATTTTTCGCTCCCAATTCAAAATGACGAAGAACTTGACCAAACTATGGAAGCTCTTGCCTATGCAGATAAAAGAAATCATTTGGTATTTACCTCGAAATTTGTATATCACTTAGCGATATAATAAAAAATTATTACAGGTACGACTCCTTTCTCTTATTGGGGGAGATAGTGTACGCCAAAATGTCAACAAGGTTTTGCAGAAGTTGATGTCGAAGTCTGTAGCTTTACAGTTTTCGTTACGTGGAAAACAAACGAAAAGGCCATTCCATAAGCTACCCTTGTAGCAGATAGTTATTGGTAAGATGCAATTTTTCTCAACGAATAACAGCAAATGTAGGTTGTTTTGCTTTTTGTCAGATGCTGTCCGTCACACCTATAAAAATGCCACGGAACAGGAAATTTCAAGGTTTATAGGATTTGCACTTGCAAGTGCAGGGGATCGCGATGGTGGTCGCAAGACCAGAACAAAAAAAAAGGGCGACGAAGGGGACGGCAGTGACGCCAACGAAGGAGTGGAACCTGGAGTGGAACACGCAAATTAACTTTTCTCCTATAGATTTTCATGTGGGTGATATTTGTTTATGTTATTTATTAATGTGATATTTCTACGCTTCATTTCTTTTATTTTTGTTTTTACTTAAATGAATGAATAACGTTTATATTTTTGAAACTAGAATGTAATATATTTATTTATTTGAGACTAAAAGTAATTATTTGATTTAACCAATAAAGGGTGAGTATTCTAATTAAATATTACATCAATATTGAAACATAAATATTTCTCTTTATTGCTTCAATATTACGGAAGAGAAATATTTGAATATTTGAACAATAATACACTGCAATATTGTAACAATACTGCGAAGTAATATTGGCAGAATAAAAAAAAATGTTCACATTTCCATATTGGCGCAATATTGGAATACAATATTTAATCAATATAAAAACTATAAATTGCCAATATTGTTCAAATATTTCTTGCTACATGGGCAAAAACGCAATAATATAATATAGGGTGTTCTATTTAAATAAGCAAATTGACACCTACTTTTGGTTTAACCGGAAGTCGCGCGACTACGCTTTTATTTCATTTGAAATGAACACATTTGCAAATCACACCATACAAATTTTCAGAATTCCAATCGTATTATTTCCCGAGATAGATATTCTAATGGTCGTTCACCGTGAGACACCCTGTATAGGTATATTCATAAATTTCTTACAAAAGTAAATTGAAGATATGTTCAAATGTTTTGGAAAGTGAAGAATAATGGAAGTTGCGGATGTACATTATTTATATCAGCAGTGTGAACGAGTATAAACGAGGAATCTGGCATTATCCATTCTCTGTGCGACCGATAAGAGTAAACAATACAGGGTGTAGCTGAGTGAGTGTCACAACGTGAAACTGCAAATTTGTTATCAAAAAAGAAAAAGATTTTTCCTCAACGAAAATATTCTGCGAGCTTTTTTTTTTGTCAAAGTTATAAAAAAAAAAAGATTTTTCTCCAACTACTTCTAACCCTGTTCAACTGTATTATAGAGTATTGATACTTTCAAATATGATCACAAATATCAAAGCGTATCTCGCCTTTTCTACTTCCTACCACCGTTGATTTAAAACACGGTTATTTCAATCTACCCTACCATTGATCGTGTATTCCCAAGAAATCTGAATAAAGTCAACATGGAGAATTTCTTTTTTGTTTGAAAATATCAGACTTTGCCGCATATTGTATGATGACTGAAGATTCAATAATTCGAATTACACTACGATTGACATTTTCATATAAATAAAAGAGAATAATCCAAATGAAAAATGCATAGTTTATCAAGTGGAATTGAATCAATTAAGTTTTCGAATTTCAATCATTCGGCTTATACTCTCAAATGTAGGATAGAAGTCCAGACCAAGTAGTGGTGATAGAGAGGAATAAAGATTCCTGAAACTATAAATCATACTATACTCAACCGGTAGCTCTGGCGTATCATACGTCCCATTTGAGGATCCGAGAAGGGTGGGAAGCCGGATGAGCGAAACTCTTTATCCTTACCATGGATAACGAAAAAGGGAATATTATAGCGGACAAACCGCAAAACGAAGGAGAGCAGGTAATACACACCCCAACAGAACAACCCGTCAGTAAGCTGACAGGCCAAAAAGGCCCCGCATCAGCGGGGCCGAACAGAAACAGCGCCGGAGATCCCACGAAGCTGCGTGGGCTGCCGCCCAATCGGGTGGGCAACTTTCGTGGGCGACCCTGCAGGCCTTCGGCATCGAAACCGCAAACGATACCGGAGGGCTGGCCTCCGAAGCGCGAAACCGGGAAAACGGCGAACTACAAGGTAAACAAATAATATGATAAAAAAGTATATCCAGAATAATAATACCAAATAACTTCATTTTAAACCTGTAAAATATAGACTCAACATCATTAAATATACAGGGTGTCCCTGAATTGACTGTACAACGGTTAACCACAAATTCCTTGACCAGAAATAAGACGATCTAGGCAAACTTACCTATATCCAAAATTGCTTCTTTTAGTCTACAGAGGGCGTCAAAGATTCAAAAAAATGTGGTTTTTCCTACACTTTTCAAAAACATTCGGATAAATTTTGATAAATTTTGGTACCTAGTCTTGGACCATGAAATTACATTTTTGGTTACTATAGCGAACGGTTGTAATTGATCGGAAGTTTTATAAAAGTGATTTCACATGTTGTTATTTCTTTTGATTTTTTTTTGGATCGACTTCTGATAATTCAGATGCTTTTAACTGATAGTTCAACGTATTGAGGAGTTTTTTTCTCTCCTGAGACATTTCGCTGTGAAGCTAGTTGAAAAAAAAATCTTTTTGGCACAACTACTTATCTTGGCAAAATTTTTCAAGAGAGAGAAGAACTTCCCAATACATTAAACTTTTGGATAAAAATATCTGAATTGTCAAAAAAATTATGCCAAAAAAAATCATAAGAAATAACTACATATACCTTTATAACACTTCCGGTTAATTTCAACTGGTCGCTATAGAGACAAGAAACGTTATTCCATGGTCCAAGACTAAGATGGATGCCACAACACTTAGGTTTCAGCAGGCCGATTTTGTGACTCCTCAGGAAGATAGAATCACCCTTGGATTGTCGTCTGACCTAAAGATTCGACATAGTCGATGGCGTCGCCAAGAGTGGTGCCTCTGATTCCTCCAAGGGATGGGTAGGATTGACCTAATATGGTTTGCCAAGAGAGCAGAGCAATCACAAAGAATGCACTTCTTGATCACAAGCCCTGCATAAGAGGATGTTGCTCAATAATTGTGAAAATAACAAGCTTGCATCATGGATCGATCTTAGAGAATTGTAGTCACTCTTGCCCATTTCCATATTATACTAAGTTTTGAAATAAAATGTATTACAGGTTATAAGTAACGTTCAATCGTTGTGAAGAGTGTTCAATAAAAAAGGGATCAAGTCACCTATGGATTGCAATTGTTTCGACAGAAGAAGTAATCCAGAGCGCGTATTCTGTAACGTCATAGAGAAGAAATTTCTTTCTATAAACTCTTTCTATGATACTACCCGATTCTGTAGGAACGTCGGCAACGGCCGTGTCGTCCGAACGCATCGTTCGGTAGAGAGGAATAGAAAGACCATTTTGGGTCTTGCTATGATGTTTCTATTAGCCCTGTCTCTTTTTAATGCACATTATTAAATATATTTTTATCTTTGTTGGGGTTTGTTAATATTTTCCAAATCATGAGGCTATTTATATTTATTTATGTATTTGAAATTTGAATGTTATGAAGCAAGTTTCAGAGGGAGTACTGGGAGTTGGAGTAGTTTTTGTGAACGATTAGCCGTGTTAAATTATGTTCATTAGAACTTATATGGACCCATTGTTTTTACATTTCATACAACAGGGTAGAAGATGAAGAACGGCAAAACTAATTACGGTTGTGAGTTAGTACAAGGTCTTATTCGTGATCTCACTCCCCATATGGATAACGGGGCTAGTCAGATTTTCAAAAATAAAAAGCGGGAGGCGAGAGGTTTGATTGTTGAAGAGAAGTTCGTCACAGAAAAAATCTTGGCTTTATTGTAATAAGAAGATATATCTAGAAATATCATAAACTTTAATGGTTACTTAATCAAGAACTTTACAAAAAAAATCATAATAAAATATGAAAATAAGTACAAAAATCACTAATCTTGAACAAATCAGGTATAGGTATTTTACGTGGTACAGTAAAA
This sequence comes from Orchestes rusci, assembly GCA_958502075.1. Classification (NCBI taxonomy): domain Eukaryota; kingdom Metazoa; phylum Arthropoda; class Insecta; order Coleoptera; family Curculionidae; genus Orchestes; species Orchestes rusci. The sequence goes on from OY293304.1 coordinate 100,544,062, forward strand.
AGTTTTTACAAAATCTCACCACATATTTCTGAGACCAAAATAAGTCGATTTTGGGGAAAAATCCAAAGATTCGGGATTATTCGGGAGTTCTTAGTCAAAAGGGGGAGTATTATGACTTTGTTCCAGAAGCGGGAGGGACAGTAAGAAATCGGAATAAGACTCCCGCCTAAATCGGGAGGTCTGGCAGCCCTAGTTCTCATCCATATAAGAATATTGGGGGCTCTTGGGTTTTTTGCACAACGCTCGAATCAAAACGCAGGCGGAAACGAGAACTGTATGAATCAAAACTCAAACTTTCATGACAAACACCATTCTCCATAAAGAATCCACTATACCATTCACAATCCGCAAATAAATTCGAATGAATCGAATAAAAATATAAATAATAACATAGGTAACCTAGCAAAACCTGGAAAATACACAATGTTGCCAACACAATCGAAAAGATACCCCAAATTCCCCTAGAAAGAGTTAAAGATACAATTGGGAGGAGATCCGAAACGTGTTCCTCAGATGTCTCCCCATTACACAGAGACCCTCAGGACAACAAGAAGAGGATACGGTCGGATGGATCAGAGGGACAGCAGAAGAAGCTGAACCCTGGTAAAAAACTCAGACCAGCATCCAACCAAAAAAGGCTCCGCCGATGCGGCCGTCAGCCATCTTTGAATGGCTGTGGTGAACCGCAACTACTTTTGGAAAGGATCTCTGCGGATCAGGCGCGGATTGTTGAAGAGGCGCTTTTTAAAGAGCGGGATGCACTTCTAGCCTCCCCTGGCACCTCCAACACGGTCCCTCCTACATTTGATGGAGGATTCAACCACAAAAGAGAGATTGTAAGAATCCTCTGTAATGATCAGAGATTCGTAGACTGGCTGCGGAGGACTGTCGCTGGTCTTTCCCCATTATGGGAGGGAGCTAGATTGGAAGCAATCCCAGTGGATAGACTCCCGCTAGTTAATCATCTGGGTGAAGGGGCCGCCCGAAGACATTGACTGCGTCTAGCGTCGACTCAAGGGGCAGAACCTTTGGGAAAATGTTGACAGGTGGTACCTGTTTCACAGAGACGTCAAGGAGGTGCCCCACCGAGGAGAACTCCTTGTGGTTGGTGTCCTAAAAGAGGACGCAGAGTATTTCAAAAAGAGGGACGGGAAGCTTAGTTACAAATTCAGCCTCCTCCACATTAAAATATTCCAGGGCGCGACGAAACTCTGACCTGGAACCGGCGAGGCCGTCCCTAGTGGAGGAAGTCTCCAATCCCAGAGCTGGTCTCAGTGACCAACCTTCGATGGGTGACTCCACTGCACGGTCGGGTACCAGCACTTCAGGAGACTCAATAGAGCACCCCTCGACGACGACGGAGGCTGCTATGGAAACTAGCAGACTCACGTCTGTCGTTGAGGAGAAGCTTTTTGAGTTCGAAGACTCGAACCCTCAATCTCAGGGCTATATGTGACCTTCTTGGAAACAAGAACGAAAAAAAAACTGCGATGGACAGTATAAACGTCGTCCAGAAAAACCTCCAACACTGCCGGGCTGCCATGGCTAACATACAACGGCACCTAGACAATAACAATAACACCATCGCCCTTATCCAAGAGCTCTGGATGGTAAAAACAAAGTATGAGGACTAGGAGGACTACAAGGCACTGTCTACTACAACCCGAAAGGAAGCATACCAAGGACATGTACATACGTACCTGCACTGTTTCAAGCAAGCATCCTTCTTCAGCTTTGCATCTCCGACGTCACTGTCGTGCAAATCTCGGTAGGTGAGAGTGATGATTGAGTTGAAGTCACTCTGGACTCAGCTTACCTCCCACAAGATCCTGGAGAACCGGTCGCCTCAACTGAGCTTGCAAGAACTGTGAGCCAATGTGAGAAGGACAAGTCAAACCTCATCATTGGCTGCGATGCACATCATACAGTGTGGGGAAACAAGGACACAAATGATAGAGGTAACTTACTACTTGAATTTTCATATGACTTCTTAGTGTGCTGTTTGTATGAGGCTTTCCCAATAGGTAGAGACAATCGGAGGCAAATCGAGAAAATCCTGGATGACGGACGTCAGCAAAAAATATTCGTCAACAGAGCAAGTGATTTTTGAAATATTTTAGAAAATACCGTTCTTTTTACAGGAATATGCGTGTAAAAGAGTTTTCTTACAAACCAACGATCACCAGCGTGAAAACTGGTCAACAATGTCATTCATTGTTGAGGGGGTAAGAAATCCGCTTAAGCCATGCCTGACCCACATCCAGACACCAGACCATTGAAAGCCAATCATTGACTATAAAAAATAGTCAATGTAGCCACAAATCTCAGAAGCACATTCAGCTGGTCAGCAAAAAAGCATCCCCAGGATGTTATGCTGTTAGAGTCGTTTCGAAGGAGCTTGGTCTTCTGAATCCACTATCATTATCATCTAGATGAGGACAGTACGTTATATCTACGTCATTGGCGGCAAGGAGTCATGATGTAGTATCCTGGTATGTGACAATAAAACTATTTTGATTTGATTTGATTTGATTTGATCTAGGCTTGTCTTTAGAGATAGAAAGATTCACTCTGACCGCTTATTTTATCCTGAGGGGCTCAAGCCTTAACATACCTACATACAATACCCGACTGCCACTGAATGCCTCAATCTCGTTAAATTCAGACAGAGACTAACCTTTTGGAGCATCTTGTCGGTTGTAACCATTACTATCTCGATTTTATCATGTGTTTGTATTTCAGCTTGATTCGAAGTCATGTGTATGCGACTTTACATTTGTTTTTGTTATTTTGATTTGATTTAACAGGTGGGCCGACAACTTTGATCTTTGTTCACGAGACCTATGCATGACGACATAGTCAGAGAATCTGTGTTTTCTAAAAAACTCTGACAAAGGGCAAAGTGATCGCTTGTAACATTGCAGATTGCATCTCACATTGTATCTGAAATAATGAACTACATTATTTCGCTAACAATGTTTTTTTGTCAAAGATAACAGATAATAAAGAGAGTGAGGGAAACATTTTTTGGAAGTAGGTATTGATTTCTCTACTGGGACCATTTACATTACTTCGAAGGTTCATGCCCTAAATACTTAACAGAAACAATAATCAACCCTGAACGGAAGGATTATCTACAAATTAACATACAACATACAATCCAGAATATAGAAAAATAAGTTCATGAAATAGGCCCGTCTAAATCTCGTAACATCTTTCTCATCCATATATAAACTTATTATATCGACAGCCGTTCAAATCAGTCAGTTGATAAGAATTCAAACAAATATTCTCCCAGCATTTCCAATGAGATGATGATTATTTTAAAGCATTGATGTGGAGATAAGAAGACAGAATTCAAACGATAAGAACATGCACAGGCAGCCCAACTATCTATGTATGTAACTTATCAATCGTTTTACACAAAATCGCTGACCTTTGCTTTGTCTCTACCCTGATGTGTCATATATCGATAATGATAACGTTATGTATGGCCAACAAAAATATTAATTTGATATGTGAACTTTGAGATCCGTTGAAAATAAGTAGTATATATGGAAAAGTGGATAAGATAAAGAGAAGTAAAGGTCAATAATATTATAAAAACAAAACACTTTGTGTTAGGAACCCTGTAGTCGTGCTGGTGCAGTGCGTGCGTTTGAGCGGTACTGGAAGGAACTCGAGATCAAGGTGGGTGGATTGTTTAAGTTTTTTTTATTGCGGTTTACAGATTTACTCGAATGATTGTTTTTGCTTATTTGTATGCGTAATTTTATTTGAAAAACCAATCGAATTTTAACTGTGAGTCATATTTCTAGTAGGAATGATTTCTTGAATTTAGATCAATGTTTTTATTGAACGCTTTAGTAAAATGTAAAAACATTTTGATGGACATTTTTTTAATTTGATCCGCAATATCACATCAAAATGTACTTATAAATATATTTTTATTCTATAACTGATTTTATCAATGTGGGTATACTGACGTAAAAAAAAACATTTTGGATTGTTTCAAAATCCATAATATCTTTGCGTAAAAAGAAGTTTATGATATTACCTTCAGTATTTTATTTTATGATAAAATGCTGATACTTTATAGTGTCAATACTTGGCTGATCCTAGTATCCAGGTAGATCTACAGCCACTTTATTTTTATAAAGTATTAAAAAATATGGATTTTTTTCCATTGAGATTTCTTGAGATAATAGGTTGAAATATGCTGGATGTTAAGAAAAAATAGATCCACTCAAGTAAATGGAATTTTTGAACTTTCATCAATATTGTATATCTTATTTTTAAATTTTATTCAAAAACGGTTAAAGAAAAATATTTGAGCATTTTTGATCTTCGGAATGTATCGTTACAAGTGTGGTTTGACAATTTATATTTTTATAATCAGTTTGGACTTCGAAGTATAAAAATGACACACACAGATAGTACCGAGATATAGAATAATGATTCTCAAATCTCAATAGTAGTAAATGGAGAGAAATAAGAACCAAACCGCTTATTCGGATTATGAGGAGATATTTGAGGGTTGGTCAAGTTAAATAAAAATAAAAAAATGTTCTTTATGAAAATGTCCAACCCCTTTCGGAACTGAGTTTATACAATGTGAAATGATTGAGATAAGAAGCATATTTGCTTTCAGCTTTACAACAAGTGACTTATCAATAAATTAGTGTTTTCCTTGAAATCATCAATTTTTTCGTTGTGCATGAGAAGTCCCTGCTTTTTTAATCTAAAGCTCCTTTGTATAACTTGAATACAAAATTGCAACTTATGAAAAAGAGTCCCAAGAGATCTATGCAATCCTAGTCCTTGAGTGCACGGAACAAGTAATACAGTTTAAGATTCTTTTTCAATTTTGGAACCAGCCAACCACGAGAAAACCTTCTTCAGGGTTTTGACTCATTTAAATCAATGGGTTTAACTTTAAAGTACGAATAGTTTCGAAACAAGGGTATCGAACAGTATCATTTGCATGAATACAATACTTCACTTGAAAACAAAGAAAAGCAAACTTTTTTGTTTTATTTTTTTTTCTTAGCTATGTCTATCAACCTTGTTTTCTCAATTGGGCGATATACAGAAATGATCTCGACCTCATGAATAAATGAACACCGAAAGCAAAGATCCATACATGTTTAGATCTTTGCCGAAAGTGAGAGAGAAGAACTAGATAAGTTGGTATTGTTGACTTGCTTCAACGTCTCTGCACATCGGACCTCGTTTTTGAAACATTTCTGTAGTATTTCCCAGAGGAGTTTAATTTCGCTTAGTATTGAAGTGTTGTTAGTAGCCAATCAAGTTGTACCATTTTAGCGTTGGAAAGAGAACATTCGAAGTGGATCCCGCAAATAAATGTGGAAATTCAGATTATGAAATATAAGGTATCTGCATTCTTTACACCAATGGAAGTTGGTAAAGGAGTCTGTTATGCACTGGTATCGACAAAAACGATTAAAAAAGAAATGGAAATATGGGAACAAATACATTGAAGAAACGATAATTTGCTATTGAACATGGCCAGTTTTCATAGGTTCAATTTAGCAGATTTTAACACATTCCCAAATATGAAGTTTTATCCAAAATGTTGTACACTTCTTGGGCTCTTCTGAGGTACCAGTAATCCCCAAAGTACCTAACAAATGGAAGACTATTTGCCAACGTAGTCGCATTGATGTACATCTGTTGGCAGATCTTGAATCTTGGCAAGGGTGAGTGGGGTTTTTTTGATTTTGGACACCGCAACAAAATATATGTTCATACCAAACAACGCGACGTGTGCAAACTCAGGTTTGACATTTTTCCAATTTCGGATCATCTGTGTTCAGTTTGATTAACAAATAGCCATGTATACGCCAGATCGGAACTTCTGCAACTCCGGTATCATCCCATGCAGCATTCATAACCTGGCGCAGTTCTTTGATTTTTTGAATGAAAGTTATCAGACCATACTAATTAATCTGAGGTACAAAAGTGAAGAAATTAAATATACTATTTACTTTTGCGGTTACCAGTCTATAACAAAAACCTCTAAACTTATCGTACGTTTTTATAGCACCTGCTAGTATCAAATCCAGTTTTTCTAAAAGTCTGCGCGGGAGATAGCTGGGTTTTTTACTGTCCTCGCTTGTTTTCGGCGCAACAGAAATCATAATTTTTTTAAATCTTAATTTTATCAAACGAGAAAGAGTTATCTAGCTGCGGACTTCGGGAGGTCCTTGACCAATTCTTCGAGAATACGTGCATGGTTGGAGCGGTGTTTTTCTTTTATTTATACGCCTATACAGGGTGGACAAATTAGGTCATATTTTTTTAGCAAAATTTGGTGCTATGTTGGATTCCCAATTCTTGATCTTGAACATTTTTCTATCCATATTTTGAATCTTTGAAGCATTCTGAAAAAAGTAATCTCTCAAATTTTTGAAAAGTTGTCTATAACACAATTTATCGTTTTTTTTTAAAAGTGTGTCATTTATACCATAAACAAGGTCTTTTTCAGGGTTTCTCTTGAGAATCGCTATCTTTTTTTACACTGTTGCATAGAGTGGATTGAATTTGGACCTGAAAAAAAATTTAGGCACACATTGAACGTTATTGACCATGACTCCAGTGGCGTGCAGTAAAAATCCGCTTCTTCAACATGATGTAATCTTGACCAAATTTTTTGATTGTGTATCAGCTTAATGGGCAAATTCAAGTCATAACTCTTTTTTCTAGAGATATTTCACTGGCGTACAAAAAAAGTTGTTTTTTTTTTTTGGTTTGGTTGGAAGTACTTGAACATTTTTACGCCACACCACTGGAGTCAAAAACGTCCAATTTGTGCCTGAATCAATCCACTCTATGCAACAGTGTGGGAAAAATAAAATAAAGATACAAAATTGAAAAATTGCACATTTTTTAAGAATTCGATAAATTGAGTTATAGCCAATTTTTTAGAAATGCGAGATAAAAAAAAATTTGATGGAAAAATTCTCTAGATCAAAAATTGGGAATCTGACATTGCACCAAGCTTTGCTAAAAAAACATGACCTCTTTTTTCCTACCTGTATAGGTAGATAATTGAAAAAAAATGCACCAATCCAACAATGTTCGTTTTCACGAAGAAGACCGCAACTTGATATCTCTTTCCGTTTCGAATATATTAAGATTTGATTTTGGGTAAAAGTTTTCACAAAGCAACTTTCCAGCAGTTTATTTGCTCCTTGCCGTATAAACGTAGTCTTGGAAGTATGAAGTCTACAGAATATGCAAACGATCAAATGATACGTTGCCTAGTTTTTTTCAGTCATGATTTTAAGTTTTTTTTGTATGTTCTTTTAACAATTAACGATAGTCTGGACTAGACTTTTTTGGGCAAAATCACCTCCCGATATATTTTTTTCATATCAAATTTGATTTGAAATACGACATTTCATCAAGTAAACATATGGGTGAAGGTCGTGTTCTTTTCAGATATAGACTATCATATGGATAACCAGAAATAATACAGCGTTAGGAAAAATCACCAGAACGGTCGAATTATTCAAACACGAGTTAGAAAAACCAGTCTTTTATAAAATTTGTTGAGCTTTTGAAAATCTACATAATATATCCGTTATGAACTGGATATACAGGAGTACACAGGGTCGGACATAAAGTTGTGGCAGACCAAAGTTTCATTTTTTTTTAACAGGACCCCCTGTATATTAATGGATATTTAACATTTTGAGTAAAAATTGTAATACACATATTTTTCACAAATTCAACCCTTATCGAAATATCTTGGATTAGAAATGATATTTTTGCACCTTTGACATGCTATTAAACTCTTTTCAAGAGCCATTCTTTCATGGTACTGTCAACTGTCAATTTTTTTCGACACATTTTCAAATTTTCTGACAATAATGAATGTAATATCATTGGATAGCTCTTAAAAAGTTAAAACTAGGAAGTGCACACCGTTTTTCTCTATCTTAAACCGTTTGGGTTGTCAAAGTTGTATAACTGTCATTTATAAAACGCCATAACTCGAGAACGGCTGAATTTAGAAACATCATGTTTATCACAATCTTTGCTCAAAAATAAAGGCTGAATTTAAATATTCATTAAAAAAAAAACAACTTTGATCTGCCATAACCTTATTCCCGACCCTGTATCTTCCAATTTATCACAGATATACAGGGTGCTACAAGTTCGAGGCTGAGTATGGGGATCTCGTAAACCGTAATAGAAAAGGGCAAAAAGTGTCAGTGAAATTGTTCTATTTATTTTAAATCTTTTCAAATAAGGTCAAAAAAAGATGACAACGATTTTGACAAATTTTGGTTTTATCCGGATGATTTCGGACGTAGTCGGAATTTCTTGGATTTCAAAACGGCGCCGGCGTCAAAATACGCAGTTTGCCCTCATTTTAACGAATTTGCATCTATAACGGTTTACGAGATCCCCTCACTTAGCCTCGAATTTGTAGCACCCTCTATAGATTTTTCAAAGCCTCTTATAAAAGACACTTTTTTTCAAACTCATGTATCTTTTGAAATAATTGACCATTCTGGTAATTTCTTCTAACCCTGTAGATTGGTCATAAATTGATGACATATTTAAATACTTATTGCTTGTGGTTTACTCTCAAAGGAATGATCATCACACAATGCTGCGCTGTAAAACGTTTCGTCTTATAAACGTTATTTGAGTACAAATAATTTTATCTGGAACACGTAACTGGTTACACAATACATAATATGAAGAATGAAGTGTAATTTAGAGGGTGTTTCAGAATAACATGCTTATAATAAAGGGGGTGATTCTTGGGCTCATTTTAAGAAAAAAAATTCATATGAACGTATGTCCTAAACGCCTTAACTTAACCCAAAAAATATGCAAACCAAAACCCGCATGGACGGCACTGGTCAGAATAATTAAATTGTTGGTGCATCAAAGAATGAGTATTAATGCCTAAAATACATGACTCAAATTTCATAAAGATATCTACAGTAATGACAAAGTTATTGTAAAAAAAGTATCTATTTTTTAAAACTTTGACACCCTGTATCTCAAAAGTTAAGGCGTTTAGGACATACGTTCATATGAATTTTTTTTCTTAAAATGAGCCCAAGAATCACCCCCTTTATTATTAGCATGTTATTCAGAAACACCCTGTATATTCCATCATATTATTATTTTCATGTTCGAACTGCAGAAATGAATAGTAGTTTACCCTGTCTCCAAAATATCAGCAATGACCAAACATAACCAATGAGAATAACAATCTACATTATTCATCATCATAAAATTATGACGAAAGCGATTGATTGATGAAAATTTAAGAAATCATTTACGACTAGGCTGGTGAAATGCTATTAGTGAATTTAACGATATATTAATATGATGAGTGTGGTGAGTTGAATCAATTGATTATAAATTATTTCTCATGACCGGAAGTTTTGTGGAAACTGAAAAGATGATCGTAGACTATCCGAATTTTATTCTTGACCTCGATTTTTTCAACAACTAATACATAAAAAAATGATGCATACTTTGGATACGGGAGTTGGATAATCGTGTCAGTTATTTCAAAGTATAGAGGCTATGTTTCTCTTACATTTAGACCTTTCATTAAAAATTTATAGTTTTGGCGTAGGTGATTTGAAACTGTAGGTACTTCATATCACAATAATAAAATATTTTGAAGGTGTCAGGGTAATCCTCCACTTTTCTTTCCTTGGCTATTACGGAAATTCTTGAAACTATATGCTTAGACTTTTTAGTTTGAAGGAAAATAATGTATAGGAATAAACCACGAAATTGAACCCTGCTTTGTCTTACGTGCGCATACTTTTTTGGGGAAAATTCAGAAGAATACCTGACTAATAAGAATGCTCGATTGTTTTCATCTTATTCTCATACATAGTTGAGACGTTTATTCTTCAATGACGAATTACTAATCTCTTGTTTTGTCTACTAACTGACAATGTGTCTGAATCATAGCTTTGCGTAAAGGAGCTACAAGTTCACTTGACTCATAACTGTAATGTTATTGGTTTTCTGAATATGTGAACAATTCCCGGTAATAATAAGGTTTATTAGGTTCTGGACACATATCGTAATTTTTTAGTTATATTTATAGATAAGCTATATTGACAATCACATATATTTTACCAAGATCATTGGATGGGTCCAATATTTATTATAATGACTGAATTATGACCACATCTTCTGTGAAACGTTAAGAACTTCAAGATTCTACATTTAACATCCCCAATCTCATTCGAATCTCTGACAAAAAAACTATTTTGCAATTGGAAACTTATATTGGATAATGAACTAACAGCGTTTCGACAAGAATGTAAACCTTATTCGAAATTTGAAAAGAAGATCGAGTCAAAAATGAACGAAGGGGACATACGAGGCGCCATTAGAATATCAAGTTCAGAAGATACTTTTTCTCCAGTCAATGAAGAAGACTTTCAGATGTTAAAACAAAATCATCCAGACCATGATGAAATAATGATTGATTCAGACTTTTCAAATACCGAAAAAATATTTGATGAAATAACTATTTCAGAAATCAAGCAAGCCATCATATCTTTTAGACCGGTCTCATCTGGTGGGTTGGATTCCTTGAGACCGCAGCATTTAAAAGACCTCATCAATACTGAAATCTTCTATCAGCACTAAGTCTTTTTTCAAATCATGTAGTCAGGGGTCTGTTACCTGAGAAAATGTGTCCAATTTTGTATGGTGCCGGTCTTTGTTCTTTCAATAAAAAAGATGGAGGGATTAGACCTATAGCAATTGGTTTCTGTTAGAGACGCTTGGTTGCCAAAGTGATTTGTTCAAGATGTGATGATCCATTAGGATAATTATTCCGTACATTTCAACTAGGCTTTGGAATCAAGTGTGGAACAGAAGCCTGTGCTCACTCCATTCAATTTTCCACATTCCTCTAATAAAGCAATCAATGTTATTCTTTCAAAATGTAATGAACATTTTCCACAGTACTCTAGATTTATTCTTCAATGTTACAAAAAACCTTCACTGCTTTCATATGGAGAACATATAATCCTCTCACAAAAAAGTGTCCAACAAGGAGATCACCTAGGACCACCTCTTTTCTGCCTTGCTATTAATAATATTGTCATTGCATTGAAATCTAGTATAAATCTATGGTGTATTAATGATGGAAATATCATTACTTCTAGTAAAAATAACGGTCTGCAACTTAATTTTAAAAAATGCGAAATTTCCTTTTTGACAAATGAATCAGAAAAGAATCTGTTGTCACCATTCAAAACAATTGCTCCATTAGAATCTTTCACATTATTGGGATGTCCCTGCTTCTCTCAAAAAAAATCAGTGGATTAATTTTATCAAAAGTATCTATCTTGAACAAATTCTCAGGAAATCTAACATTTCTAAATTCTCAAACTAAAACATTCATTTACTATCCCACGACTTTCTTATTACGTTGTGCTCCTTGTGGAACTAATCAAGAAGACCTTCAAAAATATGACAACATCCTCAAAAATATTATTCATAATATTTATAATTGATAATTGTATTGTATTGATTTTCTCGAAAATAATTCTTGGATACAATGTACACTTCCTGTTAAATTAGGAGGTTTGGGAATTCGGGATTCCTCATCTCGTTGTTTCGCAGCATTCTTATGATCCTTGAATGATGTGCCAATTTTAATGAATAATATTTTGCCTCAAAATGTTTCTTAATTTCCGGATAAAGATTTTGAAATGGCTATAAATAACTGGAACAGAATAAGTAACTCCGATTTTACCAAAATTATACAATCAAAAAAACAAATTTTAATGATCTTTTTTCAAATTCCCAAAACTCAAAAGATGTTGCACGACTGCTAGCTCTCCAACCTCCCGAAAGCAGTGCTTGGCTAAACGCTCTTCCTTCCGCATCTCTAGGAAACCTTCTGGAGGACTCGGTCTTTCGCGTTTCTGTAGCTCTGCGAGTGGGTCTTCCGGTTTGTGAACATTGCAGCGAAAAAGCAGACAAATATGGCCTCCATGGGCTAAGCTGCGCAAAAAGTGCAGGCAGGTTGTTGAGACATCGAATGATAAACGACATTATCAAGCGAGCTCTGGCATCAGCGGAGATTCCGTCGGAACTTGAGCCGATTGGTATTTGTAGGGCCGATGGGAAGCGAGCTGATGGCTTTTCTTTGGTTCCTTGAAGGGCCGGAAAGAGCTTAGTTTAGAATCCTACCTGTAGATATACTCTTGCTGATACTTATATCAATCAAACATGCAAAATATCGGGTGCTGCTGCTCTTTTAGATGAGAAAAAAAAGCAAAGAAAGTATGGAGATTGCTACATTTTTTTACCTTTTGCCGTGGAAACTCATGGTCCTTGGGGTGAGGCGGCAAAAAGATTTTTAGATTGATCAAATCAAAAATTAGAAATGAAAATTTTCAAAGCTTTTTCACTCAAAGAATTAGTTTGGCGATCCAGAGAGAAAATGCTGATGCGGTTCTGGGAACCATATATCCATCGGTTTGGCTCGGTCTGGAGGATATGACGGAGTAATCTTTCATCAATGAAATTTATTTTATTTTATTTCATAATATTTGATTATATGAATAATTGTTGTTAATAGAAAAATACATCAGCCAAATTTGATTTCAAATTTCACTATTGGAGTATACTACAGGTTCGCATATACGTAACTACCTACCAGTGGTATTTTTGAACAAAATTAAATGGGAGCTCAAGTCTTCAGACCATCATGACTTTAGGATTTTGCACCCTTCCATCCAAAATTGATGGGCGAGAGTCTGCATGAGGGCAGCTTTCTTGCATGTGATCGACCAATTTTGATTTCTGCCTCTGTAAGGCAGTTTTCCCAAAAAGTCTCATTTGGCGATCTCTTATAATATGATACGGAGTACTGTATTGAGAACATGCATTTGTTTAACGCACAGCTTCTGAGTTTTTTCGGAAGGATTTGTTTTTTTTTCGAAAATTACCGATTTCATGCGTTTTTAAAGCTAACTTTTCTGAATGAAATATTACATAATATTGTTGTTTAAGACGATCTGCACTGCAACCAGTGACTTATTGTGCTGCATCGACCTCGCCGGTCTGGACCAATTATGTTCCTTTAATCAGGTCCTCTCGCCGTATGTTGCAGCTCCACCACACGTACCGGGTGTGGCTGACGCATGGATTTGAGAATTAAATAGAACAAAAACTATTACAAAATCTAATTTTTTTATTTTTCCTTTTTTCACTAGTATGGGAAATCTAAGTCTACTGCGTTTTAAACAAAGTATTGGTCAAATGACTCCCTTCACACTTCTTACACTGAGTAAGCTTTTTCTGAAGTATTCGTGCATTTTTTGAAGCATTTCCACAAGAATTTCGGCGATTCGAGCCCGACTGATGTTTTTGAGGGGTTCGTGGGACGATCGATTTAAGGGATTCTAACAGAAAAAAATCGGACAAAATCCGAACAGCACGGTGGCCAGCTCAAATCTAAACGCCCTGTAAAAAACTGCCTATTGCAATGGATTCTACGGAAAAAGTGCCTCAAGAAAGTTTTCACCAAAATCAATTATCTTTATTAATAAAATAGTTATAGGATATAAAAAAATCGACGAAATTCGAGAAACGCCTTCCAGCGGCCGAACGATAAGATATAGGAAATTTTTAATTGCGTCAGTGGGTTTCTCATTAAATTTGAGCTCCTTGGTTAATTTTATTCTATATATTCGAAAAAAATGTGTTCCAATAAGAACGCGTCCAGTTTGGGACACCCTGTATATGGCTACTATGTTATATGATCCGATTTCACTCTCAGAATGTCATCATCTATCAAGTTTGTGGCAGTGGCAAGATCATACCTCACAGAGGGCTCGCGCGATGCTCTTGCTTTGTTGCTTTGTAGGCGTTCAGCATGGCCACTCCTTTGATGTATAAACTCAAGGGGGTAAGCCAATTTCCAACACACCCGTGAGTATACTCCTATGAAGATGTTTGTCTCCTGCACGTCGTTGCCTGTATTATTTTCGTCAACCATATTGAGGTCTCATACGGGATGACAATTCAAAAAGGACCAGCATTTGATTGTGTCCATACCAATGATAGTATGAAGATTTGGCGAGACGCGTCAATTTTGATATCGAGGGAGACAACTTTTGAGGTATCTGTTGTTTTTCTGGAATCAACCCACTGACGCCCAGGGTAGCTACCCCTGAAATTTCAAATAGCAACCGCCACTTATTTTGCGATTTTTGAAATCTTAACGTTATTCTTCATACGCTACATCACTTTTTTTTCAAAATTGAAGTTCCTAACCTCACAAAATTTTCAAACGAACAGAATTAATTATTCTTTGATCCGATGACAGTATGAAAATTTGGTGAGACATATTTAGATATCGAGAGAGACAGCTTTAAAAGTATCTATTAATTTTCTGGATTCAACCCCCACACTTCCAGGGTAACTTTCCCTGAAATTTCAAATAGCAGCCTCCACTTATTCCGCTGTTTTTGAAATGTTTATGCCATTCTTGATAAGTTGCATCACTTTTTTTTTAAAATGGACTACACAACCTCACAATTGTTTCCAAACGGACAGCAATAATTATAATTTCTTAAACTGATGACGGTATGGAGATTTTGTGAAAGATATCAATGCAGGTATCAAGAGGGACAATTTTTACTTTCAACCCCTAACTTCCAGATTTTGAATGAAAACTCCTATTTCTTTTGTCATTTTTGAGTTCCTCATGTATCTCTGGATTAATCCTTTTTTTTTTGAAATTCTCAATTTCACAAACAGAACAATAATTGTGGGGTTATGTACTTTATTTTTGAAAAAAAGTGATGTAGCTTATTGAGAATTACATGAAGTTTTCAAAAATCGCGAAATAAGTGGAGGCTGCTATTTGAAATTTCAGGGGTTACCCTGGGAGTGATGGTGTAGAATCCAGAACATAAATAGATACCTCCAAAGTTGTCCCTCTCGATATCTAAGTTGATGTGTCTCACCAAATTTTCCTACAATCATCAGTTCAAGGAATAATTAAATCTGTTCGTTTGAAAAATGTTTTGAGGTATCATTGGTTTCTAAATTGTCACCCTGTATGTGACTATAGGTCTGATTGCCGGAGTGTATAGCCACATCATCATCTTTGGCATTCGACACCTAGTCTTTCCCAACAGGCATCTGCCTCTCATCACATTTTTGCCTTGTTAAGGGTTCTTTTCAGATGTATGCAACCTATAAGACCGCGTTGGGTCTTTCCCTAAAGATTACTTGGTTACAAGGACCCATATTATATGATACAGACTCGTGAGCAGTTCATCTACAACAGTTTTTACAAAAGTGGCGACTTTTTTTGTTTCATTGTGAAGTTTATTCACTTTCTGGTACTGCAGCATGTTGTATATAATCCAACTACCATGTGGTGTCGTCTATGCCGTACTATCGATAATTGAGATTCTCAATCAACGGTACTATGCATCAGCCTTGTGAATTGTATTTGAAGTTGCGTTTTAAAAGGAACCTTGTATATCAATAAAGGCACCCAGAATAATTTTCTTGGTAATAAAAGTATTTTGAATTCTCTGGACAAGATCATGTAGAACTGACTCACAGGATTTGTTCTGGAATAAATACAGCTTCCGCTGTTCACCATGCCCTTTCATGGAGGAGGTATGAAGATATGCATATAAAGCGACTGATAGACACTATAGTACTACAGTTAGTCATAGTAGTCGGATGTGCTAGATACTGACGTAAACAGCTGCCTCCGCCTGTCATTCCCAGAAGTCACCTTTGAAGTTCTTGCTGCCAATATTCTAGATTTCCGTTCAACAATAATCAGTTTGAAAAAGTATGGTTCCAAGAAATGAATGAGAAGTTTCACTTCAAATTTTCTTTATACAAATCTCTTCCTATTGCCAGTTTGTATGATAATAAAGAATGATCTCAGGGACACCTTCTATTTCATAGATGCTTTGTATATCATGAGATGAACGTCTCTTCCGATATTTGTTCTCAGTTATGTGGATCACGACCCAGATTCTCTTACGTCTGAGCTTTTTCGAACATATTGGATTTTTACCTAATCATCATTACTAGGAGGAAACCTTCATGACAACCTCTGTTCTAAATGGACAATTTGCAAATTTTTTGGGAATATGGAAAGTTTAAGGAGTAGTAAGTACTGATGCCATTGATGTTTAAAAATTGAAGAGCGTCAATCAACATCCACGACGTCACAGTAAACATTATCTTTCTCCGTCTGGCGTGTTGACTATAATAACTCTCTCTCTCTCGAGATGGTGATTCATCTTCTTAAATAAAAAAGAAAACGCAAATTTCACTATTTGATGGAGAACGCATCAAATAGTGAAATTTGCGTCTTCTTTTTTATTTATTTTGTATATTTTTTAATATTTCGGTAATTTTTTTGCTGATTACTTTCAAATATTGTCTAGAATATGTATCTAAAATTTCAAGTCATTTGCAAATTGTCCATTACTCTGATAATAATTATTTCAAGATACTGTTTTTTATCAATGGTCTGAATTTTCATGAACAAGTTCATGGTTTTAACGCAATTCAGCTTGAATGATTAGTTTATTATCAATTGTTTGATATTGACACAATTGTATATTGCAACATTCGATTTAATCGAGGTTTTTCCTACTAAATCTCGGTTCCTGCACTGAATACTAAATATAAAATTTGATTTAGATACTTCATTACTAAGGTTGGTTAAATGGAAAATTTCGAGAGAAATACTTGAACTAGCTTGATAAGAGTTGCAAAATATTATGATGTAAACATTGATTTACGTGGTGCATACTTGTTGCTTGAAATAATTGAAATAAACGTTCAATCATACTTTGGGCTACGCAAGTCATGTCAGTTTCCACTTATGATACAATCTTATTATGCAGGAATAGTACCAATCATCATGATACCTATAAATTACAGTTATTGACACGACATTTTCATATTTTCAGATGGCTTCTTTTGAATTGAATTTGGCCCCTCTATCAGAGGAGTTGAAGCAAGTTGCTGCCAAAGAGCTTCGTGAGACTCCAGAAATTGTTGCTGCCGCTCTGGCTGAGTTGAGAGAACTGTTGGCCAAAGATAATACGATTTATTTCAAGACTGATGATGACAAAGTACTTATTATGTATCTCAGACCATGCAAATTTTATGCCGAGAGTGCGTATGAATTGGTAAGTAACACCATCAAAACTCCAATATTATTATTCATCTTGTCATTATTGGAAAAATCTATACTTTTGTACTACTGGTTTCTTGGTTTCTATCACTGCCTGTTATCTTCTTTAAATTCTCTCGTTCACCTTCTATTTCCAATTCGAGCATGACTTGATTGAAAAGCGAATAAAGGAAATTAGTACGGACGTGATGTATAGTTTTCATCATTGTAGCATGTCTATAAAAATCGTAGAGTCGACCTTTACGTTAAAATGAAAATAGACTCTTTTTTATCAGCAGCTTGTGTCTATTCTGAAAATGGAATGTTATCAGACCTGCTTTTTGCAATCAAGTTTCATGAGTTTTTCCACATTTTGTCTATACTGCATGGAGTGAAAAATGTTGGGATCTTGAATCCAACGGTTCAGCACAACAACCCTTCTTCAGTGAATAAGGGGTTTCGTGACGTCAGAAAAATCAACTCATAAACTATTGATTCTCATATACACACAACCAAACTTATTTGAAATCACCTATTATTTTTATCATTTATAAGCCGTAGTTTTTTTTTATTTTTAAAATAAAAGTCACTCTTTACCAAGTATTCTATTACAAAAATAACTCACATACCAATGAAAAAAGGATTAAATAATATAAAAAATAAACTCGACCGTATTTTTTTAATTTGTGAAAGAAAACAAGATTTAAAATTCCAGTAATCAAAAAGCAAAGAATAAGAGAATAAATTAATTTTAATAATCGGTGTTGTCACCTCTAGCTCTTATGCAAGCTTTAATTCGCCTTGGAATGCTTCTTATTAAATTGTGTACATTCTCTTGGGGAATGTTTTCCCATTCTGCTAATGCTGCTTCAATGAGTTGTGCGACATTTCCAGGATTGTCCCGACGAGCTCTAACCCTTCTTTTGAGCTGGTCCCACAAGTGCTCAATGGGATTCAGGTCCGGCGAACATGCGGGCCAGTCCAAAACTGTGATACCTTCCGTTTCAAGAAATTCTCTTGCGACTCTGCTGGTATGTGGAGGCGCATTAACTTGCATAAAGATAAAATTATCTCCAATTGCTCCTCTCCAAAGTCCAAATATAGGTTCTAACACTAAATCAACGTACCTCCGACTTGTTAAAGTTTGGTGAAGTGGTAACAAATGAGTTTTAGCTCCCAGCATAATACCTCCCCAAAACATTACACTTTCTTCTTTATATTTTGGGACAAATCTGGCAGCCTGTAGTCTAGCTTGTCTTCCTGGAGCTCCAAGAACACGATTTTGACGGTCATCTGATTCAAGGCCAATTCACGTCTCATCAGAGAATAGGATATTTTGCCAATTTTCAATTATTGTCCAGTTTTGATGATGCACAAGTTAGCCGGTCAATTTTGTTTTGCCTGGACAACCCTATACAACCCTCGAGCACGAAGTCTTTTTCGTATGGTTTTCACGAAAACGTTCACACCTCTGGCTTGCAGAAGTTGTCGTTGCAGCTCTGTATTAGAAACATTTGGATTTCTTCTTGCAATTTGGTTCACAAACCGGTCCTGTTGTTCAGTTGTAGCTCTTCGACGACTTTGCCAGGTTCTGTTCTAGAGAGTTCTTTATTCTGAATATCTGCGATTCGTTTTTGAAACAACACCCTGTGTAACACCTTCCGCTGCTACGACCCTTTGGGGCACTCCTTCTTCAATGAGAGCAATAATTCTTCCCCTCTGCACATCGGTTAATCCAACATAAGGCATTTTGCTACTGTTTTAGGTCGAAATAAAATACCAATAGAAAAGTGTTTTTGGTACTGAACAGAAAAGTCAAGAGATAGGCAGTCGCACCTATTTTATTTTTATGTTTATGTTAACAAAATAACAATAAATATCCTTATGTTCAACTGGCATACCAATTTTTTTTCTTACAAAAATGTTAGTCCAAAATACTGAGTGATTCCATATAAGTTTGGTTGTGTGTACGTTCATGTATCATAAAAGTGCGTGCTAAAGATCACCTTTTGGTAGATTTTACCAACACCATCCTGGTGTCCTATGATTAGAATGAAGATGAGCATTAATCATATCAAAAATTAAATTATCTGAGTACACAATAGACAACACGGAAACAATTTTATTTCTGGATATCTGAGCATAAAAAAGTCCAGATCTGAAGCGTTTTTTTTTTAGCAAACAATAATAGTGATAATGAGAATATTGACACAATAACAATTATTTTATTGTGACACAAGGTTTATAGCACAAGGCACAAGTTCAACATTCTCTATCATGACTAATTGTTTTTTTATTGTTTTCTAGTCAATATTTATTTCAAGACAACGAAATAAATGTAAATTTGAGATGTTAATTGATCACCCTCAATCTTGATGTCAAACAGTTCAACTAATGACCATTATCATCTGCATAACTAATTTTTTAAAAGTATTTTTTGTATCAATAGTAGATAAAAATTCGCTATAACTATATGTATATTGTTGAAGAACAGTTCAGAGTTCAATAGCCAATGTGGGACTTTAGATAATGAGGAATATGATTATAAATAGAACAGTTGTTGGGTGAAAACTGATTAATAAAACTTTCAAATCTTATCTTTCGCATGACTCCAGAAACACTTTATTTTGAAGTTTTTGTCACACGAAATGATTTAGCATCGGGGTTTGGGTTAATCGGATATTATTTATGATTATTTACAATGCTTTGAACAGTAAGATCTCTCTTTCTCTACTTATGATGCAGGCCAATCTTAGACGACTTAATCTGCGATCAAATACAACGTCATGTATTCTTTTGTGATAATACGGAAATGCAAAAAAAAATCGTCAGCTTCCTGTGCTAAAGTGATAGAGCTTCCGGCGATGCGTTTTTAAAGCGGTTGAATTGATTTGATAACAGAAGTGTGATCATGCAATCGGACTCCCATGAACAAAACGAATAAATCATATATTCCTCTTTTCACACTATGCAAAATTCTTAACGAGTTTTTAGCAATCGTCCGAGTTCAAACAACATCAACTGCAAAAGTCAACTTGTGCCAGCGCACTTCAAATTTTTAAAGCATTTCTGGAATTTACTTTTTGAAATGGTCTTGAGATCTTTAGCTTCTCAATCGTGGCGAACCTTTACCCTTTCATGAGCTTATGAGAACCGGAATAAGTCGCGTGAGTCGAAGTTCGGTGAATAATAGTAAATACCTACCAAAGTTTCTTCACGCCTTATGCTCATGACATGGCTCTTCAAGAACATTGAGCAATCTCGGAATTAAGTTCTTGGAAGTTCTAAAATCGTTTACAGAAAAATGAGATGGGGGAATGGGTAGACAGAAAAAGAGTCAATAGCGTCAAAAATTCGAAACAATCGAACAAAACAATGCGATGAAAAAAGTCAGGACTTTTTACCAGGATGTCAAAAAATCAACCCCAACACCATCACACCAATGCCGCAACAAATAGGACGCTAATAGGAGATTCACAGTGACTCATAAGTTTGTCATTGGAACACGCAGCTATGAAAATATTGACAGGAGGAAAGCTTTCAAAAGCCTTTGAAAAGAGGGTTAAAACCAGAAGACCCGCTGTCGACTGTGCTCTTCACTTCAATAATTATTCGAAATGATTCTCTGGAAGGCGAACACTAAAACTAGAAAAATCGTCATGAGGATACCGTACGCTGACGACATAGCTTTACTTGCCAGTTCAAGTTCAGAACTTGAAAGGGCATATAGTCGAATATGTCAATCCGCGAAGAACTACGGTCTGATATTACTCGGATGGAGATGGCCGAGAATCCCAAACCCCAAACAACAGACGAAGCAAAGATACTTTTAGACGCAGGATGCAAGCCACGTTTCCGGAAATGAGCAGGTTCATCTACATTCAGTACGTTTGAAGTAGCAGTTGAGATCATACAACAGTACAAAAAAGGAGCCAAGCAGAAGGAGCTGTACACAAGATTTTTAGATCAAAAAAATATCGAAAGGGGCAAAAATCAGGTTGTACCAAACCGTGTTATATGGCTATGAGTCATGGATCCTGATATAAGAGACAGAGTGGAAGCTGCTGATATTGGGAAAAGATATTCCGGAGAATTCAAGGTAGTATGAAAATAGACAAATATATGTGGATGGGTTTCCGAACATGATCAAAGTCTTCCCAGCACACAGGACATAGGGTTTGGTGTCTGGGACATCTGTGTGGGTTTTTGAGAGAAGAACGGTGGGTCAAAAAATATGTATAAAAATTGTACAGGATGGGCAACTAAGAATGCGAGGTACTGTATTTGGGAAACAATCCATAGTAGGAGCTTGCGGTGAAAAAAATTATTACTAGAACGGCCATGAGAAAAACATGGAAAATATTTTAAAGTTTCTGAAATGGTCGCTAAGGGGCGTAACAACCAACATCAAGTAGAAAATAGGATTTTTATAGAATTTTGCCAATTGAAAATTATATCGATGATATTATTTTCATATTTACTACTAAAAAAACGCTTGATACAAAAAGTAGTGTAGGTAAATACACTTTTTGTATCAAGCGTTTTTTTCCATCTATCAAAATAAAGCGGTGGGAAAAGCTCAATTATTTTTTTTGAACAAACGGAGATTTCTCCCGTTTCTCATGACCGATTTTAACGAGCTTGGCCGTCGCCGCTATAAAATAAAAAAAAAATATGAAAGTTTTTGTTGTTTCTTAAATTTTTCAATAGAAAAATGTATCCCCTTTCAAAATATATAAAATGAATACCATCTTATCAGATAAAATGAAATCTTCCTTCACCATGATGTCAAGCTAAGACCAAGTCGAAGTCTTTCCACTTTTTGAGATTTGGCAAATATTCCGGAAAAAAGTTTGTTCTTGTTTGGTTGTCTATTATACTGGTATAAGACTAGGGTATCTTAATCATTGATAAAATATGGATGACACTGGATTTTGGAATACTTTTTGATAAAAAGTAACTGCTATGATAAATACTTAGACAAAGTAGAGATAACAACATGATTAACTGCAAAATATGATTGTTATTCCAATCAAAAAATAATACCAAAGTGCTCAACAATTGAAATGATCCACTTTGAAAAATGCTACGTGCAGTGGCCAGCAAACTCCCCTGATCTCAATCCGATAGAACATGTTTGGTCGGAGTAAAAACCGCGACTTGTTCTCCGAAATGATCCCATAGAGAACTTTCATCAACTCAGGAATGCTGTTGTAGAGAATGGAATCAGCTGGATCAACATTTCATATCTGACCTAATAAACAGCATGCCAAACAGGTGTCGGGAGGTTATTCGTAAACGAGGAGGACCTACAAAATATTGGTTCGTTTTTAAGGTTGTTAATTAAAATTATTCGAATCATGTTTTGTTCGTTTTTTTTTTTTTTCTAATTACGTGAATAAACTTCTTTTATTTTGGAAATAAACACTGACTTTTTATCAAAAATATGTCACTAATATTTATTTTCTCCTTAATGTTCATTTAAAACTCCAAACAATTTTTAAACCATTTTTGCGGAGTGGATCATTTCAAAATGGACAATCTGCATACATTTTCAAATGCCTTGAAATTTTATATACGTATTCTAGACATTATTTGAAAGTCACCAGCGCAAAATTTTTTCCGAAATACCCAAAAATATACTAAAAATATACTAAAAATATAATAAAAAAGAAGACGCGAATTTCACTGTATGATCGCAAACGTTACCTACCGAGAGAGTCATCTCAGTCAATATGCCAGACGGAGATGGGAGATGGATAGTGTATTCTGTGACGTGGTGGATGTTGATTGGCGCTCTTTAATCGGTGATTACTACATTATTTGAGGTAGTAGGTTGTTTTTTTAAACATCAATGGCATCAGTACTTACTAATCCTTATATTTTTTATATTTTCAAAAAATGTGCAAATTTTCCATTGTTGGCAGTTGATTTACGAATCTCGTTACACATTTTGTCATCACAAAAACCTTCAGAACATTCATCTGTCATTTCAACTGAATTTTCTTCCGTTACAGATGAAGAGAATTGCCCAGTTTAAAGAAAAACATAAGGACATTTTGTCAAACCTTTTACCAGAACAAGAAAAGTCCACCTTTTGTGATAATGACGTTGTTAATGTATTAAAAGAGAGGGACCACAAGGGCAGAAGAATCTTGTTAGTGCATTGTGGATGTAAGTATACTTTAAAGTAGAAACCTTAATAAATAAGACATTTTGTGTTTTGATAGCAATCTGGAATCCGTCAAAAGTTAACACAGACCAGCTGTTCCGAGTGTTCTATTTGATCCACGAAGCTGCTCTTCTTGAAGAAGAAACTCAAGTTAATGGAGTTGTTGTCATCATGGATTATGACGGTCTTGGCATGAAACAGGTGACCTCATTGAATCCAGCCTTCAGTATGAAACTTTTGAGCTTCATTCAAGAGGCCATGCCACTTCGACTAAAAGAAGTTCACATGGTGAAGCAACCCTTCATTTTCAAGATGGTCTGGGCTGTTTTCAAGCCTTTCATTGGAGAGAAACTAGCCAAGAGGGTGAGTATTGCTAAATTGAACTTTTCACACCTCTAGACCTTGAGCTGTGAAATAAACAGATCTCAAGTGCAGCTGGTGGAGATAACGCTAATCACTAGAATACAAATTACATTTAACAAAAGTTTGTTCAATTAACGAACTGAACTTGGAGAATTACCAGCAATTATCATTTATTTAAGTAGAAGTGTAACTAAATACATTGAACAGAGAATAATCTGAGCAGAGAAATCAAGATGTTTGACTATGATCGGATACCAGTTACTGATGAATGAGGAATTCATTGATGGAATCGAGATAAACGGTAGTTTACTCACTTTACAATATTTTTGACATCATTAACAAATGAGTCCAATAATTCTGTTACTTTCAAGAAAGCTTAAGATGAATCAAAAACATTGAAGAATTATAGACCTATATCTATGATTGTGAAGAATAAAATAATAGTGGTCCTATTCGCAGCATCAATGATAATGTCATATTCCAGATCCATTTCCATGGCTCCAAGATGGCCGATCTACACAAATTCATTCCACCAAGTCACTTACCCAAAGATTATGGTGGTGATCTTCCTAAGATTGACTATTCTGGAAAGGACTGGTATCCTGTAATTGAAGGACACATTGAGCACATCAAAATGTTGAACAGCTTTGGACTGAAAAAGTAATCCAGTATTGTTGAACTAATGTTTACATTTTTTTTTCATTATTGTTTTTATAGTTTTATCATTGATTAATTGATTAGAGTGGATGCTTATAGAAAGTTATAAATAAAATTTGTACTGATTGAATATATTTTCTTAATATTTAAACATGGGGCTCCAGAATTTATGAGATTTGAGTGTTCTTCCATTGGATCGTTTGAATTGGCGGAGTACCAAAGGTTGTGTTTAGTAGACTCTTTCAGCCGCCATCTCAGAAAGCCACCTTGCGTAGCGATGCTGCACAAAACCAACATCCCATATGAACAATTCAAATGTACAGGGTGTTTCGATATCTTTGATAACATTTCAATCAGATTGTTCAATATTCTCAAAATCAAAGTCTCCATATTGTCATCAATTTTCAATTAATTAGCGAGACGTTTATCGTCCATCCGGGTATCATCACACCTACAACGTGTATGAGAACAAAATTGTTCAAAGAATGTAACACAGGAATAACGATCTTTCGAGATATTGACCTGACCCGTTGAACCTTGATAACTCTTCATGCACACGACTGCACATACTGAAGGACCTAGAAATGGAAACACTAAAAATAGGAAAATATCCCAAAAAATATTATATTTTTACTTATCGTGATAGACTTTAGTTTGGACAAAATGCATACATTTTCGAAAAGCAATGAGGTTAAAAATCAAAACCTACTGAGATAAGTGATGACTTCATTCTATTATGTTCAGGTGCGGTAGAGGTATATGATTTTGGGCTATCACATTCTGGAAACAATGAGCTGCTTGTACCAAATTAATCATGAATATCAATTTGACCCGAATCAACATGATTATACATAATTTATTGAATTATTGTAACCTCATAATGAAAAATAATATTGAAAAAAATACGGTCGTGTACTGAATATCCCAAGTGAGCTATAGTTTTCACTATAAAAATCCCTGTTCGATTTGAACTAATTTATTTACACTCACTATAACACTAATCTATAATAATTTGCACCCATTTATGTTTCATAATTCAGTGTTCATTCACCATTTATATTAATTCACTGAAGTGAACTCTGGTGCATGGGGTCCCATTTATACATGGTCAGGAAAAATCACCACAACGGTCGATTATTTCAGAAGATACACGGGCTTGAAAAAAATGTCCCACATAAAAGATGTGAGGCTTTTAAAAATCTACATATCTGTGATAAAATGAAACATACAGGGTCGGGCATGAAGTTATGACAGATCAAAGTTGCATTTTTTGAAATGGAACTCCCTGTATATTGATGGATATTTCAATTCTTCCTTCAATTTAGTGAGAAAATCAGCAGTTTTCGAGTTATCGCGTTTTATATAATAATATGATATTTTTGCATGTTAGAGATGCTATTAAACTCAATCGGTTCAAGATAGAGAAAAACGGACTGCACTTTCTGGTCTCAACTTTTCAAGAGCTATCTAGAGACATAAAATTAATTGTTGTCAAAAAATGTCAAAATGAGTCGAAAAAAGTTAACAGTCGACAGTAACTTCTATTCAAATGACAAAATAGCTCTTGAAAAGTTAAGATGAGAAAGTACGTTGAAGAAAATGTCTTCCTATCTTGAACCATTTTAGTTTTATCATTTCATATAGCTTGTCGAAAGAACAAAAATGTAATTTTTAAAACGTGATATCTCCATAACGGTTGAATTCAGGATCATCATTTGTTTTGAGGATTTGAAAATATTATTAGTCTTCAAAAAAATAACAAAATTGGCCAATTTGTATAACAATTGAGATTCGGTCATTGAACAACTCTTTTGATATCTCTTGAAACAAAGGTACTTATCTCCTCCCAATTTTTATAAAATCGACAACATTTTTCACTAAGTCCTCAAGAAAACAAAGTAGGACAATGTGTAGTCAAAATTGATATTCGGACATACATTTACATTCTAACTAACTTTATTTCATAACTTTTTTCGATATAAAGAGAAAGGTGCTTTACTCTTAGCCATTTTTTTATGACGCTCCAAAACCGTCCTGTGTATGAATTGATCAGACTAATTGTATCCACATCCTGGTTTCGAACCATCCAGAAGCGATTTCCAGAAAATCGTAATCCAACTATAGATTGGTTTGTCATTTACACCTTACTGATTACTGATTACTGAAGTACAGGCGCTACGAGTTTCGGGCTGTTGGCCCCGACACCGCGGCCTCCAGTTGGGCTTATTGTATCTTCTGTGTGCCGGTCTCTCAGTCGAAGAGCTCCATTGCCCGAATAAGGTTTATAACTCGTTCTACTGTTTCCCTGTCCGTCCTTTGAGGAGCAGTTGTGAATTCCCTGTTATCTCTTCTCCAGTACGCCAGCGCTTCACATTCAAATACAATGTGGGAGGCTGTTTCCTCCTCGTTGCACAGCCTACATATGGGTTCCTCGTTGAAAAGGCCCATGATATGCATGTGTTTTCTTAGAGTGCAGTGTCCAGTTAATAGACCTGTTGCTTTCCTAAGCTGATTCCTGCTGAATTTCAGTAGTCAGTAGGCTTCCAGAAAGTGATGGTTCGATCTCATCTGCCATCATTAATTTACTGTGTTTCAGTTCTGGTGATCAGCACCATCTAGCTTTCTGTTGTGTTTTGGACCAACAGTTCAGCCAACCCCTTACAGAGGATTTTGTAATACCAATGGCAGGTTCTGGACCCAGAAGTGGTGTGTTTGCAGCTTTGCGTGCTAGTAAATCCGCCCGCTCGTTCCCGCAGCGATCCCTGTGTGTCCTGGCATCCATCCAAGAGTAACATCATTAGATGCTCCCAGTAAGACAAGGTCATGTTGACAGTCCATGACTTGTCTGGATTTGGTTTCCCGACAGGAGATGGTTTTGATTGCAGCTTGGCTGTCACTAAGAATAAGGATTTTCCTTCCTCTGTAGCCTCTGCTAAGATTCGCTTGCACGCATACATTTATTGCGTGTACTTCTGTTACAAGTTAATATTATTCAGCATGATATCACTCCTCATTGTTACTAAGTGGTTCGTGATTGTGCTGGTTATCTTGATTTGTCCTTGGGAGTTTGAGTAGCTCCAGTTCCCGGTGTTGCTGAGTCTAAATGCTCCCATTCTTTCTTCCATTTTGATATAGATATCTTAAGAAGGAAGATTAAGCATGGCCTCCATGGCAAGTGTTGGAGTAGTTTTCATGGTTCCCGTTATACAGAGACATGCTAGCCTCTGAACTTTTGCAAGTTCCGTGGCTGCCTGTCGCTGCTTGATTCTCAGCCACCCGACAACAGAGCTGTGAGCATGAGTGGGTCTTACCACGGTACAGTTGAGCCAGTGTACCATGCGCGGATTTATGCCCCAGTTCCTTCCTATCGCTCTTTCTGTTGCCATTATTGTGGCTTTACCTCGATTGACTATTTTCTGTTGGTGTGGATTTCATGTGAGCTTGTCATCCAGGATGATGCCTAGGTATTTGACTTCTCTTGCCTCCTGCAGTTACTGTCCAAATAATTGGGTTTGAATGATTCCGTTATGATCCTCTTTCTCGTAGAGCTGACCAGGGAGGTTTTCTCAGGATTGACCATCAGGTTCACCTTTTTGCACCAGTCTTCTACGATAGTTAGAGCGGTTTGCATCAGTTCTGATATTGTCTCGGTATGTTTGCCAGTGATAAGTATTGCCACGTCATCGGCATAGCCTTGGGCATAAAATCCCTTACTGTTTAACTCCACCAGTAAATCATTTGCGACTAGGTTCCAGAGGAGAGGGGATAAAACTCCACCCTGGGGGCAGCTCTTAGCTGCCTCGATAGTTACGGTTTTGTCAAGCATAGTTGCTTCAATTATCCTACCTTTCAGCATGTTTCTGTGTCTTTGAATCCACGCCGGTTAATTGCGGTGGTCATTGAATTGAAGGAGGTATGAAATGCTCCTTCTATATCAAGGACTGCAGCTAGGGCAATTCCTTGATTGTTCAGTGGTTGCTCTATTTTATGAACAAGTTCATGCAGAGCAGTTTCACATGATTTACCAGGTTGATTGGCGTTTTGGTTTTTGTGTAGTGGCCTCTCTATTAGGGAGGTTTCACTTTCTCCATCGTTTTGAGTAGAAACGACGAAAGATTTATTGGTCTGAATGCCTTGGGCTGAGAGTTATCTTTCCCGGGTTTCGGTATAAAGACCACTCGTGAGGGTTTCCAGATCATGGGTATGTGTCCTGTTGCCAGGCTTGCTCTGAATAGTTGACAGAGCATCGATATGCGTTGGGCTTTGCCCTGCTGTAGGTGAGCCGGTATTATCCCATCGCATCCAGTTGCTTTGTATGGTTCGAATGAGTTTATAGCCCATTCAATTCTATTTGGTGTCACAATTTGTCGGGCTGTGACCCAATCATCCCTTGATCCTCTCATCAGGAGGATCTCAGGAGATAGGGAGTTTTTCACACCTTACACCTTACGAAAACTTAATCCGTGGACACACTGCCCATACCATACCACTCATACCATATCTCTAAGATCAAGGAGGTAAATAAACATTTCAAACCTATAATAATTATTGTCTGTATGACTTGGTAGATGCTCCAGAGAGTATGTTAAAATCGTCCTGAGAGTTTTCAAGCAATTTCGAGAAGGTGAATGTATTGTATTTGAGGAACTATGAACTTATGCAGCATTTTTCTCTCAATATCCAAACAAACAATCACTGACCTGGCTGAAAGATATTAGAGGATTGTCAACCCCTTATTCTTTAAAAATCAAACACTTTTTAGCAAAAACCTTGGGGCATTTTGAAATTACAATATGTTTCAATCAATTAATAACTTAACAACTATTCAGTCTGCTCCAAAATGGTCCAGGTCCCTTGAAACGATTTAGGGTCGGTTGCATAAACACTTTCAACTGTAGTTCATTGTTGATCTGCAGTTCAACGTCAAAAAGTCAATGTATTTTTTGACGTTGAATTGCAGATCAACAGTGAACTACAGTTCTCAGTTTTATGCAACCGGCGGCCCTTAATAACGTTCAGCAAATCCTCTTTTCGTGTTTAAAACCAGGTAAGATCCTCTAAATTAAACGATTATTCTCTTGTCATTCATTCACCATCTGAGCCGGAAAAGTGTGAATAAAAATTGGCTCATGTAAACCCAGTTCCCTTGAATTTCTTTGTCGAAAAGACAGAATCTCTCTTGTTTAGGATGTTATAAACTAAGGTTCGCCATTTTGTCTAATCCATGGTGGAGGTGCTGGTGTTTACACTTTTACCAAAGATTAGTATATAATCTTTGCTTTTACATTGAAGTAGTCTAGTTCATCTGTTCATCCGTTCTATTCTACCACTGATTTTCATCATGAGCCTGACGAGGGACTATGGAACAACGGTATGCTTGACAAGATTATTTATTTCGAAAATGTCTAATCAATCATTTATTAGTCTGGTGATCGCTGATTATAATACATATTGTATAATGGAGTTTTGGAAGGAAGGGTGGGAGATAAAAGGAGATAAAACGACACGACAATAAAACCAACTTATATGATGAAACAAATATAAATATTTTGAGTTATGAGTTTCACAAACGTCAACCTATTGGTCATTCCTGGCTGATTCTCTGGATAAAGAACCGTTCAAGTATATCATATCAGTAGTTCTTCAGGGGAAACACTCATTTAGTGTCTATCGTTTTTTGTATACAG
Organism: Orchestes rusci; assembly: GCA_958502075.1. Classification (NCBI taxonomy): domain Eukaryota; kingdom Metazoa; phylum Arthropoda; class Insecta; order Coleoptera; family Curculionidae; genus Orchestes; species Orchestes rusci. The sequence goes on from OY293304.1 coordinate 100,574,144, forward strand.
AGTGAGTCCGACATAAGTTGTTGCTGGTGTTCCTTAGTATTATTAGGGACTTTGTCTCAGTGAAACATCTATTTTGCGTTGTACACTTACACATGGTGTCCCGAAATTAAACATCAATATTTCAAACACGTATTCCACACCCTACAATAGAAATAAAACTTTATATAGACATCCACAGACTCTTCGTTTTCAAGATACAGGCTGTTAAAGGTGAAGACCTGATGACGGCTTTTTGTAGATATTTTCGAATACAGGGACGGGCTTGGGAAAAATTTGGCCTACAATTTTTTGTTGTTGATTTTCAGTACTTCTGCCTGCACAACTTCTATATCTAGAGTTTATTACATAGATAAGGTACTCTTTTACAACGCAGGGACGCACCATTTTCAAGAAAAATGTATTTCAAAATCATACAAACAAGATTGCATATCCTTGGTGTAATGTGTTAACCTGCTAACTCACTTGCTCACCTCAATCACCGTGCTCATCTCAAAAGTACTTACATAACGACTAATGTTAACAAAATAGTTGCCTAAATTTTCTTGACTTTCTTGTATAGAAAATACATGTGTATTATTCCTAGTTTGGTTTTTTCGGCCATAAAATTTAGTTTTAAAAATTCTATTCGATTAATAAACACAAATTGAGAGATAGCAGTATTTTTAATAACTTGATCAGTATAATGGCACTGAAAAAATACTCAAAATAATTAAAAAAATAGAAGCGATTTTTTACAATAATTGATGGTAGCTGTTTGGCAAAGTTTACTTGAGATTTTGTAGGTCAGATCATTCCAGGCTCATTTCAATCGCTTTTCTTCTTCTCTCCAATTTTTATTCTTTTCTAAAAACCACGATGACTTCTCCACCTAAAACATGTTTCGTCGTTTCTTTGTTTTTGTTTGCAATTCATCCGAACTACCGTCAGATCCTGAGTATGGTATAATAAGTTGAGAATAATGTGTAGTTTCTGTCATCAGATACACACACTTTCATCTGTTTCTTACAGATCTAGCTGACTCTTTGCGCTTTACTCTTGTTTATCTGCATTGTCGTGTTTGTGTATCTTCATTTATTTCATGTTTGCTAGTCCTGTATTCACCGCTTGCTTTTTTTATACAGTGCTTTTCTTTAATGTCCCCCCCCCCTTTTATTTTTTGAACGGCTCAACTTAGAGACTTCAAATTCTAGGTGCTGAAATACAAGCATGTTGACTATGTTTTGACATAAAATTGATATATGAAAAATTCAAGATGGCGGCTGGGCGCCATCTTGAAATGTTTTTTTAAATAGGAATAGGGGTCATGTGACACCTTATTTTGAAGGTCCTGCTGATAACTTTATAACCCTAGAATATTGAGTCGATATCTCTAAGTACTACAAAATGGCGTCACATTCAATTACTACCATGATACATACACTTTTAAAAAAAATTGTCAAATTCAATTCAGAAAGAACATTTGAGACCGACATTTTATTGGCCAAGCTAGAGAAAATAGGAATTCAGGGTACTGTGATGAAATGGTTCAGGTCATATCTTAGTAATAGAGACCAAAAAGTTAGACTTAGGAACACTGTGTCTGAAGCAATGTATGTCCCATTTGATGTACAGCTGGTTCGTAAAAAAACTGGTATTGCTCATAGAAATGTTCAAAAAATTGAGCAGTGTAATATTTTTTTTGACAAAACAAAAAAGTATGACGTCATATTTTTACCAGGTTGATACTTTTGAATATTTTTTTTCAAAAGCCTTTTCAAAATTTGCAAATCTACCTGATTCAAATCAATTATTTACACCCATACATCATAACATACGCAAACTTTTCACTTGAATGACATTTCACTGTCGTATAGTTTTGTCAAAACAAATATTACACTGCTCAATTTTGTAAACATTCCTATGAGCAATACCAGTTTTTTTACGAACCAGCTGTACCACAGGGAACTGTTCTAGGGCCCTTGCTGTTCTTGATATATATAAATGACATGGTTCAAGTGGTTAAACAATGTGAAGTCACTTTATTCGCTGATGAGACGATGATGTATACAGGGTGTCCCAGCAAGGGTGGCCACCGGCCATATCTCAGAAACTACTGGACCTAAAAGTTCAGGAAAAAAAAAATTATCACTAAAGTGGCCACGAGAAAATGCTGGGAAATATTTATAACTTCGAAATTTTTCCGCTAGGGGGCGCAATCAAAGCTTGAATATTAAAATACGAAATTTCTCCGGAAATTCTCAGATTGAGGTATATCTTTATCAAAATGGTTAGAAAACCTAGACAATTTCACGTCTTTTTGGTACAGGGCTCATTGGCGTACCGATCTTCGTGTGAGTAGGGGAAGGTAGTGAAAGTGTAATTGTTCAAGTAGCTGTAACCTATTAACGACTTGTCCGATTTTGTTGCGTATAGGCTTGTTTAGAAGATGAATGTGAGTACTTTCGAACATCGTATCCAGTAGTGCGTGATTGTCTCCAGCAAAATTGCTAGAAGGGGTAACTTGAATTAAAAACAGTGTTTTTCATTTTACCGCAAAAATTTAAATGGTATGGTATAATTCTGATAAGAGCATCGAAAGGTACATTAAATTTACAAGAAAAAACCTTTGAAACGCAGGTGGATATCTTTTTTCGTTTTCGAGTTATTGCCGAGAAAAGAGTTTTTGACACTCGAAAAGTTGTTTGTTGTGTAGTTCTATTGCAACCTGCTTTTTTTTTTGGCTTCAATAATAATAACTAGTCCAAATTATGTAAAATTTAATGTTTTCATTTGTTATTTCAATAGAACAAAACTCATAATAAATGAAAAATATTTTGATGAGCATAAATCCCAATCTAATTATGTATTAAATATTGCAATGATGGGTTGAAAAAAAATCTAGGTAGCTGTGGAAAAACATCGGCGGGTTTTCATGGAGATAATTGAAACAGATATTGCAATCATAACAATCTCTTAATTATCATTTTAACATTCTCTGTTAAAATGTCTTACACCAATGCCGAGGCTTTTGATATGCTCGCCGTATATTTTCAATGTTTTGGGAATGCTCCGATTGCGGCACGTGAATACGCTGCAAGGTATCCTGAACGAAGGCACTACAGCAGAAAGGTATTTCGGCGAATGGCAATACGTTTAAGAACAACGGGAAGTGTACAGCTCAATCCAGTTCCAATCAGAAGACGTCCGGTAAGAAACCATGAAGACAATATTATAAACGTTCTCGCTTACGTGGAAGCTTCACCGCATTTGAGCACAAGAGAAATTTCCCACCATCTAGGATTAAGTCGTTCTTCAGTGCTCCGAATTTTAAGAGACTTCAAACTTCGTCCATACCATCTTTCCTTACACCAAGCTCTATCAGAAGATGATTTTAACAGGCGACTAGACCATTGCTATTGGCTTCGAGAAATGTGCAACGAACATCCTCAATTTATGGACCGATGAAGCCCGTTTCTCTAGTTCTGGAAATGTTAATTTGCATAACATGCACTTTTGGTCGCGGGAAAACCCACACTGGATGCGGGAAGTGGATCATCAAAACAGGTGGAGTGTAAACGTCTGGTGCGGAGTGTTAGGAAACAAAATTATTGGGCCGTATATTATTGATGGCCATTTAAATGGTGAATCATATTTAAACTTTTTAGAAAATGACTTGCAAATACTTTTAGAAGATGTTCCCATTGGTCTTAGGATGTCCATGTGGTACCAACATGACGGTTGCCCAGCTCATTATGCACGGAGAGTTCGTGATTTTTTAAACAACCGTTATCCAGATCGCTGGATTGGAAGGGACAGTTTGTTCCCATGGCCACCAAGATCTCCCGATTTAACTGTGTTGGACTATCACTTGTGGAGACGAATCAAGGACATCGTTCACAAAACTCGTCCCACCACAAGAGAAAATATGATTGAGCGGATTGAGAATGCTATACATTCCATTGCACCAATTGAAATAGAAACAGCTGTTTCTATTTGTAGGCACAGAATTGAGAAATGTATTTTACAAGATGGAGGACAATTCGAACATTTATAAAGTTGAATAAAACTACACAACAAACAACTTTTCGAGTGTCAAAAATTATTTTCTCGGCCATAACTCGAAAACGAGAAAAGATATCAACCTGCGGTTTAGAGGTTTTTTCTTGTAAATTTAATCTTCATTTCGATTCTATTATCAGAATTATACCGCACCATTCAAATTTTTGAGGTAAAACGAAAATAACAGTTCTTAATTCAAATTACGCCTTCTAGCAACTTTTCTGGAGACAATCACTCATCACTGGATACGATATACGAAAGTACTCACATTTATCTTCCAAACAAGCCTATACGCAACAAAATCGGACAGGTCGTTTATAAGTTACAGCCACTTGAACAATTACACTTTCACTACCTTCCCCTACTCACACGAAGATCGGTACGCCAATGAGCCCTGTACCAAAAAGACGTGAAATTGTCTAGGTTTTCTAACCATTTTGATAAAGATATACCTCAATCTGAGAATTTCCGGAGAAATTTCGAATTTTAATATTTAAGCTTTGATTGCGCCCCCTAGCGGAAAAATTTCGAAGTTATAAATATTTCCCAGCATTTTCTCGTGGCCACTTTAGTGATAATTTTTTTTTTCCTGAACTTTCAGGTCCAGTAGTTTCTGAGATATGGCCGGTGGCCACCCTTGCTGGACACCCTGTATAGTTGGCAAAGACATTATAAACATGCAAAATGTAATGAATCAAGAACTGGATGTACTATTTAAATGGCTGTGTAGGGATAAATCAAGTTTAAATACCAACAAGTCGAAATTCTGTATACACGGGAAAAAATCTAGGCTTAGTCAAGTTAACATAAAAAACATAAACATTTTTATTGATTCTAAAAAACTTGCATATGAGAAAGAAACCAAATACCTTGGTGTACTATTCGATCCTGATTTGACATTTTGTTCCCATGCAGATTATGTTATGCGGAAATTTGCCAAAAAAGTTGGTTTCATCACAAGAGTTGGGCGTAATTTGTCAATGTACAGGGTCCTTCATTAGTGCGTCGGGCAATCCTAGCGTGGTTATTTACAAAAGTAGAAAAAAAAGTTTTATACAAAAGTTGTAGAATGTGACTTTATGCATATTTTAAAAATATTTTCAAACATACAGGGTGCGTCACAAAAGTATGGCACGAAAAAGTATGATTTTTTTAAATGGAACCCCCTGTATATTGATTGATATTTCAATTCTTTCTTCAATTTGGAACAAAAATTGTGATACAACTAATGTTCCTAAATTCAACCGTTATCGAGATATCGCGTTTTAAAAATGGCATTTTTGCAACTTTGACATGCTATAAAACTCAAACTATTCAAGTTAGAGAAAAATGGATTGCACATTCCTATCTTAACTTTTCAAGAGCTATTCAAGGAGGTTAAATCCATTATTGTGAAAAAATGTCAAAATGTGCCGAAAAAAGTTGACAGTTGACGTTACCTTCTATCCAAATGACAGAAGAGCTCTTGAAAAGTTAAGATAGGAAAGTGCAAACCATTTTCCTCTAACTTGAATAGTTTGAGTTTTATAGCATGCCAAAGTTGCAAAAATGCCATTTTTAAAACGCGATATCTCGATAACGGTTGAATTTAGGAACATTAGTTGTATCACAATTTTTGTTCCAAATTGAAGAAAGAATTGAAATATCAATCAATATACAGGGGATTCCATTTAAAAAAATCATACTTTTTCGTGCCATACTTTTGTGACGCACCCTGTATGTTTGAAAATATTTTTAAAATATGCATAAAGTCACATTCTACAACTTTTGTATAAAACTTTTTTTTCTACTTTTGTAAATAACCACGCTAGGATTGCCCGACGCACTAATGAAGGACCCTGTATATGTCACAGTAAAACCTGGTAATCAGTAAAAGCTAACTGTTACTAGGAAAAGTAAGCTTTTCCTGATTTGGAAACATTTAGCTAGTGAAAGTTGAATTCGATCGACTTCATCATACTTTTACTAGTAATTGTTAGCATTCACGTAACTTTTCTAGTGAAAGCTGTTAAACTGAAAACTATTATCGTCATTATAAATATCCTTTTTGGTCCGAGTTGGAATTCGCCGACATATTAGACGCTCTGGAAAATACGAGAGTTATATGAATCGCATGCAGGTGTACAATGTGAACATTGTTCAGATACCGTATTATAGAAAATACTTAAGTATTCTCAGTAGAGTTTAGTCTGGGTTCGTTTGGGTTAGTTTGGGTTAGTTTGGGTTTGGCAAAAATTTTGATGTCGCGTGAGCGACATCATTTAGTGCCCCGTGCACCTTGAGTTAGTTAAATGGCGGAAATAAGTTTAAAAGAGAACTTTTCCTAACTGCTTTCAGTAAAAGTTGATTTGATAAAGTTTCTCCAACATTCACTAGTGAAAGTGTACAATATTCTTCATAATTTAACATTTCCTAACGGATCAAGTAATTGCTAGCATCAACTAGTAAAAGCTAGCTTTCACTGAATTCCTAACATTTACTGTAACATATACAAAAATCTTATTGTACAATATAATAGCCATGCGGGTTATTCTAAAATGTAATCGTTATACACACCAATTGAATGAATGTTAAATGTCCTCAATATGTTGTCAGTTAAATTCAACCAACTACCTTCTGTGATAAGAAACTGTGAAAGCAGGCAGCATATTTTAAGCCATTTGTGATCTTGTACCTTCATTTTATAGCTTTGTCTTGATGTTTGTTAATTTTTACCTATACGATATTTCCCTAATTTTTCTACTATTTTATATCAATTTACATTTTTTACTTTATTGTACCTCTGTAGCTTTGTGCTAAATAAAGATTATCATCATTATTATCATTTAAAGTTTTGTATCTATAGATACTCAGTGGTGTTACAATGTTATGACGTCATAACATTGCAATTTCAAAGCGTTTTATCTCCGTCAATTTTCGACTAACATCAAAAAGAAAAAATACGGGTCTCCTTATTTTCCATGGACTTTCGAATTCAGCTGTAAAAAAAAAATTGAGGCAAGTTTCCCATTCCGTCATATTCCAAGAAAACGACTTTATTTGAAAATCTCACCATACAAATTTTCAGATTTCCAATCGCTTTATTTCCCGAGGTATTCTAATGGACGGTCATCGTGAGACACCCTGTATACTTTGATACCATGAATGAGAGCACCAGCTATCAGCGTGATATAATTAGTTGCGTTTGAAGTATTTAAGAAAAATATATAATTTCTCGGTCTGTAAAACCCGATTATTGTCATATTCTCTCAAGTGGCCACATGAAAACAAAACGACAAAATAAAATACATTTATAAACATCCTTCACAACTCATCGTGAATCTATTGATTTCTGCCTTTTAGCGGGCAACCTGTTGACTTTCTCTAATCGATAACTATTTTCCGTATAAAGACTCAGTCAGCTGTAATCAGTTCTTTTTATCTTAATAGTTAGTTATGGCGATTTGATACAACCAAAAAGGAATATGAATGCAGGAAACGTGAAATTACAGAATGCGTAGAAGTCAGTTAGGAATTGATTTGAATTAGATACAGGTATGGACATCCTGTGTTGTTTTAGGTTATGATGCAACATGAAAATGACTACACCACTACATATTATTAACGATAAATTAGTTTGTTAGTCATTTCATGTATTGAGGTATTATTATGAACGATTAGAAAATTCAAATGAATCAATTCATCATGAATAAATACATACATTTTTGTTAATTATGACATTTTTACGTGGCAGACTGGTCGCAGATTTACGACTTTTTGGTGTCAAAAGTCAAAATTAAAATCCAATTCTGAAAAGTTCCAAAATCGATGGCTTTATACCTACTTCATCTCAATACAATTATTTATCATTTGAAACTTTGCATAACTGGTGATGAAACTTCACCTACAAGTTCCCTTCAACTCTTTTTAGTTCGAAACAGAATTTTATTGGATCTCCGTGCACTTGATTTTTTCTATTCGTTTGCCGTATTCTGACCTAAATATTTTGGTCTTTTTGTGTAATTTGCATCATATTATGTTTTGTACTTGATTTTATATTTTTTGATAATAATTATCAATACCTCAAGGAAAAAAGCTGTTTACTAAATGTTTATGTTCTGCTTCTCCATAACCTTTTTTTTAATTATGAAGAAATGCATATGTTTGTTTTCAATGATGTTGCTCAAAGTTGAAACCCAATAAACGATAACAAACGAAGTTTTTCTAAAAACTTATTATTATGAAAATATAATCAGTTCTTACTAATAATAAATTTCGTCTTTGAAATGTATCAAAAAATATCATTATTGATGAACAATAAGAAGAGTACCTACTCAAGTTTTCTGTATACAATCTTTCATCAAATCAAAATGGTAACCTATCTTTCATTTTCCATTTCAAGTAAAAATGATTTTATTTACTCATGTATATGAATTATGTTTATATAAGTAAGTCATGCAAAATGCAAAACAAGTTAAAGCTCTGTCTATCTTTGACACGCACTGATCAATGATATTGCTAATGATATTGATAAAACTAATATTTCATTAAACTATGGACGCCTCCAATGAGTCCAATATCTATTTGTGTCAATTGACAATGAATTTTGCCAAACCGCGGAAGTCAATTACCTACAGCTTTGAAAACTTTGCTTTGTATTATTTAAATTTAATAAATATTATGGAAACATGACACGATTAATAAAATCAAGGTACTGCTGATGACCATGAACTTGCATACCTATATGAATAATGACTTTGAAATAAGATGATACATAAAGATTACTGACCATACGATTTAAGGCGACATAATTTGAACAAATGGGATTCGAAAATCAGATTTGGTATATACTTATGAGAAATTTGAAGTTCCCTTCGTACCCATATTATTATGTTATTCATGTCGGAATATTCAAGTATAAAAACATAGATTTATTTTATACAGGGGTAGGATAGAGATGTTCCCAAATGTGGGCATTTCAGAATGGAGAAAATGTTGATCTTAATCCGGATCTCCATCTCCAGGGTTATTAAAAAATAAAATAGTTGGCGATAAGTCGAGCATTTTACATACAAATGTGTCATAATGAGTCAAAATGATGTCAAAAATCAAATGAAAGTCTCTACAGACTGGCGCAAATTATTCGTAGCGAGTTTTTCCGCGGCGAATTTCTTAGTTTGTTGACATAATTGACATAATTTTCATGTAGAATGTGTCATAAAGTGTCAAAATTCCCAAAGATTGATTAAAATGATTGGTTTTTGGTAGGATCTGTGGCACCGTTCGCATTTAAAGGGAGTAATAAAGGTATAAAAATTGTCGGGGTCTTTCTGGACAGCAGTTTCAGGAAAGCTCTCATGACAAACACAAATCTCATTTCCTTTTTTCGTCACTCCTTGAAGTCTCTGATAAAGCTGTGACTATCAGGAGTTTTTGAACCGAGTTCCAGCACTTTTTTTTACTTATTATTATTTTTTTGAAGTGGTTCTAGCGATTTCTTGACTTCAAATTGTTGATTTGTTGATACTGTGAATACAAGAACCGTATTCATCTATTCCTGAAGCGTTTCGATACAATTCATCGCTATTCTTATCACAAGTATGTTTATTGACAATAAGCTATTAAGCTATTACGTATGTGGCTCATGAATATTTTTGAGGATCCTTTTTTTATACATGAACCTACTTAATTCAAATGCCCAAAAGTATAAACAAAGCTATTATTACTGTTATTCGTTACAGAACAATGTCAAATGAACTGTTCACCTCGTATTTTGTTGACTAAAATGTCGAGTGACTTCTGAAGGTTTTTGATATATTTTCTTATTTTATGTCCTTATAATAATACTTGTAATTCGTAATAATATGATGTCTCATGATACGTAATGTTCAAAAATTTGTTGGCAAAAATGATGTCTGTCTAATAGTTTTAATTATTATTAAACTCAATAATGATAACTAGATTGGATTTATTAGTTCTAAGAATTAAAAAGTCGAATGCTCATATTATACACAAGGTGTTTTTGACATCAGCTAGATCGTGCAAAAATAGAAAATAAGTTCCTCCAAACAACAGAAATAATTTTTTCATCTGTAAGTACCTATAGAGTAATTTTCTAATTTATATCCTTTGAATATTTTATTTCATAAGTAATTCGACTGATTTTACATTAAACCTATGTAGTTAAGTTGAATTAAATTAATTTTAGAATAAAATCATCATTTTCGATTTTCAATTCAAAAGGGTAAAATATGAGTTTTAATTTTTTTCATCAGATATTGCTCTAAAATCGGCATGTGGAGTTCTTCGTGGATTTTGAATAACTTCTTTTAAGAAATTGTTCGATATTTTGTCGAATTAACCCAATTTATCAAAATGAACTTTTTCAAAAATTCTCGCTAAACCGAAACCGAAGAACTCATGACATGTATCAAAATTGTTTTTTTGGTTATCGGACATGCACAAACTATCCCCGAAGAAAGTTTCTTAATAATATAAAGAATTAAAAAAAAACCCATAATGTACCCATCTTTATGGCGGAGACTGTATATAAAACGGTTTCAGAGTTAGGGGGGGACCTTTTTGCACCGCACTGTATTAGAAGCAGTGTGGAATATTTTAAATAATAACTCATCAGCGCTATTACCGAACGGAGATGATTTTCATAAGCAACCAAACAATTTTTCATAGTAAAGAAAATTGAAAACAGAATGTCTATGGAGCTATTTTACAGCCTGAGAACGATTGAGTTAATTGGGTTCTAAGGAGAAAGTGAATCAAAATGTTATATAATGCATACATTTGCCTCGAGATGAATGAAATAATAGTTATTAATGAACTTTTATATTTGTGATGAAAGTTCGGTCGGTGTGACAATTACCACGTTTATTTCATTGAAATGCTTCCATCCAATCTAACAAATTCAGCTTGTATTTTTCATTTCGTCATCACCTTTGTCGATTTTACAGGCGTTAATAGGCAATTTTTGTCATAACAACCGCTAAAAGCCGGTGTTGTATAACTGGTGGGCATATCCGTTATCTAATGAACTTGTGAGAATCAAATAATATGCAACACGATAATCCCCATAAAAACAAGGCTGGCCCAGTCATGCAGTAGACAAGGCTGTCAGTTTCTTATTGATTATGTTGGAAGTATAATATAGGCATTAGGCAAACTGTTATATCTTGTCAGAAGAGATATTTTGATCGGTCAAATATTTGACAACAATATTTTTGAACTTTTAATACTGGGCCACAGATGAACGGAATTCCGGCGTCGTTTGGCCCACGATACATTAATTGCCAATAGGCCAGTCGATAAAGACAATCAATTAACATTGATTGCAAGAGTTTGGAAACTTTGGAACGATGCTAGTGCACGTTCAAAAACAAACCATAAAACATTGCATAGCCCGGCGATGAACGGATTATTGTTTAAATAACAAAACACTTTTTTTTTGCTAAATTTTTGCAAACAAAATTGCAAACGTTTTGCAAACTTGAAATAAGGCCTTGATCAATTAAATGTCTCGAAACATGCAATAAACTTGCAGCCTCCCAAAATTCACGGAACTTATTTTTTTAATAATTTGTTGATGTTTTGAGTCGTTATTTGTTTAAAAAAATTACAACAGTTTATGCAAATTTGATGAAAACACAATACATTTGTTTAACGTATTCCTATACATTTGCAACGATTGGTGTCCTACGGATCACTCCCTTGCTACAAATTTTTCATCAAAGTGTAATTTTTTAATACAATAATGGAAAAATTACAAAACTTTTTTCATGGTAGCAAATGAAGAGAATATTAACTTGAGTTATCCCTTAGTTTTGCAGCATCCTATGCAAAACGTAACCCTCCCATAATTGCATATCTCTGCATTATCAAAACTTTTGCAGTTGCGAAAAAATTTCAAAAGTTCTGCAAACTTGGAATCAGGTTTTAGATAATATTTTGAAACTTGTATGAAATTTGCAACCTCCTAAACTCTACGGGACTTAGTTTTTGCAAAATTTGTTGATTTTTTGCCTCGAAATTTGTTAAAAAAATGCAGAAACTATGCGACATTGATAGAAGCACGATAAAACTGTTCCCAACACAGTGCTGGGTTCGGAAAGAGGAAAATCGTACTCGAGTATACAATAAACTCGGATACCTTCCTCGGATACACGGATACAGATACTTTCATTGTGAAGTGGTGCAGCAAGCAATAGTGCTCTGCTCGCTAAGGCTAAAGGAAACATAATATTGAAGATTAACGAGGAACTGTATATTCTCATTGGTTTTAGTAATTATATTTAAACGAAGAACGAATAAAAAAACATCCACTATTCCTAAACATCAAGTGTGAAAATATAAAAACATGATTTTATTTTTTAACAAACACACTTCATAATCTTTAGTTTAGGATGAGAAAAGATAGCAATTGAAAAAAAAACAATAAATTGACGCATCTGCGCACTTTTTCAAAAAAAAGGAAGGTTTCCGATCTGATATTGCTCTTAATTTAAGCCAACTTAAAGACTGTATAATGGGGATTGAAAAGAAAATAACAAAGCAAAATGGAAAATGAAAAAAGATTTTAAATCCTGCCCGAAGACTAATTCTAAAATTTCAACTCAGTATTCCAAGTTTTATTTTTCTGTAAAGTTTTGAAATGTTTCTTATGTAATCTTTTTTAGATCATTTCACGTATCCTTATCTATGTGTGACATAGAATGCAAAATATGTAAGTGATATGTGAAATGATCTGAAAGAATAAATTAGAAACACAATTTTGAAACTTAACAGAAAAATGAAATTTGGAATTGGTACTGAATTGAAATTCTAGAATCAGCCATTGAATAGGTTTTTTTTTTTTATCTGACATTTTGCCCCAAACAAAGAAATTAAAAACTCAACAAATCATTTCAGAAGGTAATATTCCAATACGTTTCTTTTTCATGCCAAATTTCAACTCATCAGTTAGGTTAGGTAGGTTCTTCTGTTTTTTTTCTACCTCAACTTCGTTTAATTAGAAGTGAGAACAGTCAATTTATCAGCATCAAAAGACGCTGACGCCCTCACGCGGGGTTAAAAACGGACTTCTCTTCTGGTAGTCTAGTAATTACAGAACCACAGACATCTCCACAGCAAAACGTAGAAGGCTGTTTGAAGTTTGGGTTAGCAAAATCATTGCATCGTTATACAATAGTCAGCTAGTTTCAGATTTGCAAAAGCTGCAGAGCTTGCAACTTCTTTCATTTTTTTGAAAATAAAGTAATCTATATTAAGATATCAAAGACATTGTAAAAAATCGTGAGATATTTAACTTTCCATCAAACTTCAAAGAACAAACAACAATTTTTTTCTAATAGTTTCTGAACAGAATCCTCTGAAATATTTCGATTTTAATTTTATGTTTCAATAATTAATTATATCTCTGAGAGTCTTGATGGATGTAAAGAATGAGTGTATCGAGGAGTGTATCAAACGAAATGTAGTTTCATTTTGACAAAAATGAGAAAAAACAGCTGTCATTAAAAAAATATAATGGAAATGTGAGTATACTTTATTTACAACAATTATAAAAGTTTCTTCGATGCTTAGGTAAGCCAGTGTCCTTGGATATCTTTGAGTGTCCTAACATCGCCATAACATTGTCAATTCTAAACTTAGAATCAGCAGAACAGCCATTTAAAGCACTATGTGTCATAATTTTGAAAAAAAGTCGTTATTTCAAAATCGAAAGAAGATATCAACAAAAATACAAAAATGTCCAGAGGTATGGATGTAACATTACAAGCACTTGGGCATATCAAAAAAGAGCTCCAAAAAGCAAAATTGTGATTCAACTTTGCAGAACTACAAAATAGAAAAATTCAATTATTATACCAGTGTTCCGTTTTACCGTTTTACGTAACAGCTTGCAAAACTAAAATCACGATTATCTTTGTTAGCAGTAGAGAAAACAGAGTCTCGCAATTTTTTCCATCATCCTTTGCAATAAAAAATAAAGCTTTGATGTAAAAAAAAGGGTCATTCTCACTTCACGAATAGTTGCAAATCCGTAGGATTATGTTAAACACATTTATTGTTATTCTATCAATGTAGCATAACTTTTGTAATTTTTTTTAACCAAATTTCGAGGCAAAAATCAGCAAATGTTGAGAAAACTTAGTCCCGTAGAGTCTAGGAGGTTGCAAATTTTATAAAAGATTTAAAATATTATTAAAAGCCTGATCCTAGGGCTTCGCAAGACCAAGACTGGCTGGTCTTGGTCTTGATAGTCTTGGTCTTGATGGTATTCAAAAAAATATATACCGAAATTTGAACACACCATGTGAGAACGTTCTGCATTTTTTGACATAGTTGTGACAGCTGAAGATGTCCAACTGACAGCTTGGCACCATTTTGAATGAAAAAATCAAATGGAAAGGGGGGTCAAGTGATACCTTATTTTCAAGGCCCTTTGACCCTGATTACAACTGCCAAGTCGCAAGCCTCTGTTATCATTCATGTTGATATTATGACATCCTGTCAGATTTTCTTTTGTCACTTTATTAATACCCACTCGCAAGAGTTGACTTCTCCGAACTGAGATGATATGATGAGGTACAGAATATCTTCAAAATGAGCTATCACTCAATCTTTTTGATGAATTTCACAAAAAAAAAATTGGGGTGAAAAAAAACCTCGTCAGAATGATTGCGTAATAGCTCATATAATACCAACAGGAATGATAGCAGAAGCTTGAAACTTGGAAGTTGTAATCAGGCTCGAAGGGCCTTCAAAAAAGGGGAATCACTCGAACCCCGTTTCCATTTGATTTTGTTATTTAAAATGGCGCCCAGCTGTCATTTTGACACTTTGAGCTGTCACTACTATGTCAAGAAATGCAGAACGTCCTCACAAATAATGTGTTCAAATTTCGTCCACATATCAAACGGTTCAAAAGTTAGAAGGAGGAGGAGAGCCGCACTGTATAGCATAACAATCCTAGAATAGATGTTTTCTATAAAACGTCACTCAGTGGATTTTTTTTTTAAATCACAATTCTGAACCGGAGAAAAAAAAAATTCACTGTACAGTCCGTATAGTTTGGCCTGATAGGCAATAAAATATGCAAAACTATTGTCAATGAGAAAAACCGCCTCAAGAATTCGTAAGACATTTTATCATTACCTGGGATGGCGTTCGATTTTGACAAGTCTTTCGCATTTTTGAAGCGTTTTTCTCAATTGTAAATGGTTTGCATATTTCATTGTCTATTGGATAAATTATACGAGATCTACTTTATAACAACCATAAGAACCAACCTATCTAGATTTTGATTTGTGTGAGATGCGGGGTCTGTGTAAATTGACGGCGTTACCATGCCTTCCGATCAACCGATTTTACCACAGTCTATCAATTTAGGGAATAGGTACAATTCCTCCTAAAAATGTCCTTTATACTTGTATATTCATCATAGCGTTGGTTCAATATTTAGTAACCCATTACACATTATTTATTTTCCATTCAGGTAGGTACATTCCTTGATGAATTTGGGGATATTCGTTTCAATGATTTGGCATCACTATACCTTATTAGAAGTAAATATGTAGAAAAATTTTTGCAGATTTCATTGAATATTGTGTCGATTTTTCTTTTCAAGACCAAGACCAAGACGAGACTCTTGTGGTAGAGTCTTGGTCTTGGTCTTGAACGACAAGTCTTGGTCTTGGTCTTTCGAAGATATTTAGGTCTTGTGGTCTCGCGAAGCCCTACCTGTTCCCCAGTTTGCAGAACTTTTGTAATTTTGTTGTTTTGTTTAAAATAAAAGTTCTAGAGTGTGAGTTTTTTTTACAAGTATTGTAGATGGTTTCTTAATTAAAACTATTCGATCAAGTCTCTAATTCATTTTTACTCATAAGAATACTTTCGAAGATGTAGTTTGATAAAAACCATTCGAATTATTGGTATGTGTATTTATAAGTCTTCTGCTGCAATTGAATTGTCAAATTGTTATTGAAAGTAAATGTATATTGATTAACCATTATCACTTGTTTGGTAGAAAGGTTTCAGATAATATATATATCAATTACATTGTGCCTGAGATACTTGTCATACTTGGGTGAGACGGCATATTGGCATTTTTAGTTGAAACACTTTGGATTTGGCAACTTTCTTTATCGGTTCATGTGCAAGTGGATAATGGTTGCTGTGTGAATTTAGTTCGCCTGGAAGTATCGACAATTGGTATGGTTGATTTTATGCTCGGTTTGTCTACAGTTTTCTGTCCGATACACCACAAGTGTTTATTACTTCGAATATTTCAAGTTCTGATGTTGAGCAAGGAATGGTGAGGGAGCAGTCACTAATTGAAGTGGGCAAACTGATGCACAATTTATTGTTATAGTCAAGCTTTCGGAAGCATTCCTTCCTTCATCAGGACAAACAATGATGAGTATAACATAAAAACACAATTCACTCATACAGGATAAAATGATTTAAAATTAGTTAAAATGATTTAAATGTTAAAATTTTTAAACTAGTGGTACAACTAGGAATGCTAGTTGTACCACCATTTCCATCAGTTAACGTTTGTTCATAGTCCCTTTTACAGTTGTTCATGTATTTTATTGATAATTTATTCATTTTAACCGTAGACATTAGTACAAATATATCCAGAGAACTGATTTTTTCGCTGCCCGAGGAGAAAAGCGAGGAAAATTTGGTGTTCTCAACGACACACCTCAATCAAAATTTTCAAAGCAGCTGTTGCGGAAAAGGAAGCAGCAACTTTACGAAAATCTACAAGGGCAACAAAAAGGAAACTAGTGCCTGAAGATGAAACAGAAGAAGAAATAGTAGGCATTCCAGTAGACGACTACAAAGAAGATGCTTCTTGCCTGTACTGCAACGAACTCCATTCCTTATTTCGCAGGATTCGATGACAGTTATGGAAAGGAAGGTGTCATTCCGAATGTGCCGAAGCCAGTAAAAGAGTGAAGTGGTTCATTTGCGATGTCTCCTAATAAGTGCAATAAAATGAACTTTTTTGTATCAATATAATTCAATTTTAATCCCTACATTTGTTTTGAGTTCTTTGATCATTCCCAGGTAAATCAGATTTGACTCTACCTTTCTACAGAATATTTTTCCTAGGATCTTTATATAATCAATAGATTGGCATAGTGTACCATTTTATCCTTATACATCAGTGTGAGATGGCGTAGGTATTCCTTTTTTTTAAAACAGAAAAAGCTGGATTGTTTTGAGTTATATTTCAAATAGGTGATTTCACGTGAAAGCTGGTAAAAAAAAATCACAAAGAAATAAGAGTTCGAAGAAAAAGTATGCCATCTCAGGCACAAATTTCCTAGAGAATATGAAAAGATGTCAAGAACGATCCTTCATTGGAATAAAAGAAGGGGAAGACGCTTCCTTTTTTCCAGATGATATGAATTTACATGAGGAAATAGTCCACCCACCCGTTCGTAGCCCATCTTTGATTTTGGTATCAGTCAAGCCAAAAACCTTTTTAAAAGCGAAAAAAAAATTCACGTTAGTTGGTTTGCTTGTATATTGTGATTGTGATAAGTAGACTTAAATTCAAAGAAGTATGGACCAGGCGCGTCATACTAAACAAAGACCGCAAATATTGGGTATTTGCAAATTGAAGCAGGTAGGCAATATTATTTTGTAAAACGATACGTCTTTGAATTTATCTCCACAAGAATCATTCTGGTGGTCAGGTAAATAATTGCTTTGGCCTACAGAACAGCCATTTTATATAGTCTTAATATAGAATGGTACAGCTGTCATAACTTTGGTTTGGGTCCGGAAGAATTGATTTCACAGAAGAATAGAAGGTACTGATTCGATATATAAGTTGTATGAAATCTAGCTGGCATCTGAAATCAAGAAATTCCAACAGACATCTTAACAGTTTATTTGTTTATTATTATTATTGCCCGTAAAAAATTATTCTATCTTTTATGTTCAATGTTCAATAGTGGGTAATTAATTGTTGCACATTTTAATCAGCCTGAGTCATCGCGGCTGAGATAAATAACCAGAGCGCAGAGCGGATTGACTTGATAAAATACAAATGACCCATCAGTCGAGGAACCGACTTAACACAACAAACGATCAATGCAGTACAGTGTTCTCCCAGTTGGTACTTGGCACGCAGTACGGGACTTGATATTCAGTTGGTTACATTCGCAGTATTTGTTTTGTTTGTGTCGGTGATTTGAGGAAGGTTTATTTACAGTTCTTGACCAGGTGAATATGCTTTTTCCTCACTTTTACATGTTGATTTTATCGGTTGAACATAACTTATGGAAAAATTCATTTCGAATCAAGTAGTTACTACTCATTTATTGTTACTTCGTATCTGAGACAAAAGTTTTTTAAATATATGTATATTTTTTTTGATGTGACAACATATTATTGTATTGAAAAATGTTAATTCAAGTTTTCTCAAGTTTTCACATTCATTCGCAAACTTATGTTCGGGAGATAGATTTTTGGATTTTTGTCGCAAGTTTCATAGTGATTGAGAGCATAATCGGAGTAATTATTTCATATTGACGAGAATATACTGGATTACAGGATATGTCCCAGAAATAATGGGACATATAATAACAGCAGATTTCTTCCACAAAAATATTGCGATCACCTCGAACTTGTCTTTTCCGAAAGTTGATATTAACAGAGATACAGAGTGTCAAAGTTGAATTTTTATTTCTTTTTTATTTTTGACTTATTTAAATAACTTTCGAAATTCACAAGTTATATTGATGGAATTTGGTGAATGGGTTTTTTTTGACATGCAAAATTCAAATCGGAGCACGGAATTGCTCTCACTTGTAGGGGCGCCACTTACACACCTTTTCACTCACTCAAATTGTCATAACTTTTCTGTACGCACTTGTACATGATTTAATTGAAAAGTTTTTCAAGATATTTGAACTTGAAGTAATGCATGCAATATATGGTTTTCAATGGAAAATTTTGAAAATAAACATAGGGGGCTTTCAAAACGGCGCGTAATATCATGGTAATTTTAAAATAAGTTTGATTGCTCGATTTTTCTTGATTAAAACCGATTTTGTCTAATTTAATATTTTTTTACAAAAAAAAAATTTTTTTTTTGAATATTTTTTATTATTTTTTCTAGATTTTTTTCATAAGAAACATTGAACATCGAGACACTTGTCAAATTCAACAACGGCTGTTTCGTTTCCCCCTATGTTCATTTTCTTATTACTTATTACTTTAGGTAAGTTCAAATATCTTGAAAAAGGAGACTCCTACGCACTTTTACAACGTTTACCTTTTTTACGTGAAAGTGACGGAAAAATCAATTATTCAATAAAAAAAAATGAAATTATGACTATTTGAATGAGTGGAATGCTGTGTAAGTGCACCCTACATGTAAGAGCCATATTAAGGCCAGATATTAATTTTGCATGTCAAACAACCCCCATATACCAATAACCAAACTTCATAAAAAAACTTGATTATTTCAAAAGTTATGTGAAAGAATCAAAAATTATGATTCAACTTCAACACCATGTATCTCTCTCAATATCAATCGAGATATCAACTTTCGAAATAGAGAAGTACGAGTCGCTCGCAATATTTTAGTTTAAGGAATCTGCTGTTACCGTTTTTCCCATTACTTTTGGTCCACCCTGTATAGTCAATATTTTGATTTAATTTTAAAATATTGATGATAGTTAATAGATGAGCTCAATCTCAGGTGCAATATTTAGTGATTTTCAAGGATTTCATGTTGTTCAATAGAATAGGACATTGAAAACGAATTATAATATCAAGTAGATAGTGTTTCCTAGAAAATTACTGTTTCGATTTTACAAAAGAAACTGTTCTTACTTACATCCAATAGAAAGTCTATTTCTTCGAATTAAAATGTGAACTTGGAAGCAATTAACAAATAAACGATTTTAGAAGTTTTTCAACCTACCGGGTGATTGTTTAGTTTTTACTTGATATACAGGGTATGTTAGAAGTAGTCCAGGAATGTCTTTTCCAAATGTTTTGAATTTTGGTAGATATGGGTATATGAGTCAGAATGAAAGTGTAATGCAAATTTTTAAAATATTTTTTTGATTGCAGCGGTGCCAAATGCAATATTTTTTAAATAAGTGTATTATGAATTCTGAATTCTGTATGAACTTCTAAATAGCTTTTATGAAGCCTGTTATATGCCTTATGATGATAGTTTCCTGAATATTTTTTGATTCGTAATTTTATCCAATTAATTTTATAATATGTCATTGAATTTTTTTAAATATGATTACTCAGTAACAGTAACGAACTGGGACGTGAAAATTTGTCAGCAATCCCTCTAAATCTCAAAGTATCCATAGACACTTCCAAATATTTTAGGAATTTTACAGGGAGTGCCAAGGGAAATGACGCTATTTTTTTTTCAAATAGAACTGTATTTCATGTTTGCAATTAACTGAACCTGAATATGGATTGAAAATAATGTTGGGCAATGTTAACATTTTTCTTCATCCTTCAAAATCCAATTCTGTGTTCAATTTAAATATATAAACCCTGTATTATTTGTTTGCATGAATAAACACATTCCATTCCATTTGCAAAAAATGAGTTTCAGTCTATTCCATTCTCGAATATGTGAACGTTTTTTCAGCGAACCATGTGTGATTTTTAATATTTGGAAAAGTCTTTGCGTTCTTTGATACTTGAAGGGACTGCTATCAAATTTTTACGCCTCAGTTCCTTACTGTTACTGAAAAATGCAAAATAATCAATGACATTTGAAATTTTTAATTTGAAATGTCAAATACTCAAGAAACTATTATCTTTCGACATATGACATGTTCCATATAAGTTATTCAGAATTTCATACAGATTTCAAGAATCAAATAACATACAATACACGGTACACGGTGTTCTATTTAAAATAAGAAACTTACTACGAAAAACTATAGAAGATCCGGCAACGCTGCAATTACCAAAATATTTTAAAATTTGCATTGCATGTCCGTACTTACTCATACCAAAATTCAAAGGATTTGGAAAAGCCGATCTGGAAATAACTATCACTTATACCAGACTATCTATGTTCGCATCACACTATACAGGATGATTCCTGTAAGTGTGTCATGCTTTCGTGGAATGAGGACGTCGAAATATTAATTTTGATTCAGCACACTATGGGTAGGAAATACCTCTTACGCAAGATACAGGGTGTTGAAGTTTTTGAAAAATTAAAAATTCTTTAAAAGTTTTTTAACAGTTGAAGGTATCGTAATGAAAATTTATTACAGGCGTCTACCTAATAGAGATACTTCAGATGTACAAAGAAAAAAAGTAGTTTTAATCCAGTGGCATAGAGATGGGATTCGCATCGGTAATTTTCTCATTTCTGACCCATAGTGTGCTATTTCAAAATGAATATCACGACGTCCCCCATCATTCCCCGTAAGAATGACTCGCTTACAGGAATCACCCTATATATCTCAAATTATTATTGATCTCACAAAAAAATTCAAACAGTCAAGAATCCGATACTAACAAAAGCGAAAAAGCATCAGAGATTTGGGAATAAGGAGCACCCTGTATTTTAGGTTCTTAATCGATAGAGCTCGTTCTTCTGCGATTTTGAATAGGTAATAGGTACACGATCAGGGTTATTTATTTTTGTAAGTTTACGAAAATTCACTTTTAATGTGTGTCGGCAGAAAAATTATAATTTATTCACTTTTCTTTGATCTTTCCTCACAGAGTTTCTTGTTATGTTCCCTAAGATGCTGGGTGTCACTGGATACAATTGACTGGGTTGGTTCTAATTTCGTCCTGCAATAATTGATCATATCTTGTGTGTTTTGGTATCATGGGGTAAGCACCCCTCAACATTGGTGTGTGCCAAAAACTGTTGATTTCTTGTTTTTTTTGCCGATCGAAGTTTTCCGACATTTTGCTCGGAGTTTGGTTAATCCCTCACGGCCAATAAAATATTCGGTAGTTACCGACCATTCTCAGTTTGCCAATTACCGCGCCGACGCATAGAGACTCGGCTATGAGTTTATTTGGATAATATTTTCTTCAGGAACCCAATAGGGATAGACTACTTTGGAAAAGTCACATGATGCATGTTTGACAAGATGCGATTTTTAAATTGGGAAAATTCCGACTACTTCCGAAGATAATCGAAAAAGAAAAACTAGATTTCGCAAAAACGTTTTCATCACTTGTTGAGTTTGTTTGAAAGGATAGTTTAAAATAAAATACACTTTGTCATTGCCAGCTCTTCTCCTCTACAAGATGGTGGTATGAAAATCTGACGTTTCGTCTTTGAGATGCCATCATCAACCTCCTTTTTTTTAATACGGACTCGGATTTTTTATTTAATTTTTGGTTATCTTTTGACGTCCTTGCAGCATTGAGGTGATTAGATGAAGGTGCGTAGGTAGAGTGATAAGTCGCCTTAACATCCTCTATATTTTCAATTATTATCCAACCAATGTTGTTATTTTCAATATTTTGTTAAAATGACAATATTTTTGAAGACTTGATCAGAAATTGATCAGGTCATTTATATTTGATTTTTTTATTCTCAATGTCATTAATTTGAAGATTGAATCAAATTTTATAAGATGTATCGTTATTGGATGTTATTTCGATTTTGGTTCAGTCAATAAGTTTTGTTTAGTTGTGCAGGTTTTCTCATTAGAATCATAAGAATCTATGAACCAAGTTATTTGTTAGAGAGATAAGGGTTGCCTTACTAATTTTCTCTGGTATTATTTTTTAGATAAGTATTTTTTTCGACGGTTGCGACACCTCAATGCCTTAAGGACGCCAAAAATAAGATAAAAAACCGAGGTCCGTATTAAAAAAATTGGACTTGATGATGGCCACTCAATAATAACGTGTTTGCGAAATTTCGATTTTTTTCGAATATCTTCGGAAGTAGTGGGAATTTTTTATTTTTCAAAATGGCATTTTGTTGAACAGAAAAATGCGCAACTCTGCGTCCATGTAACGGAACCTGTATCTTTTATAATAACTGAGATCCCCATGCATATACACTAGAATCTGTGGCACCCTGTATAGAAAACTAAACCCGAGAGATATGACTTCACTTACAATCAAACTAAAGCACACATCATTCCTCACATAATTTGCAATTCCAATGATAAGCGTCAGTTAGTAACACGCACAATGAGGTGAAATGTATTATATGTTACAGATTTTTACTGACAATTTTGACAAAAATATTTAAAATTCTCAAAACGATTATAGTTTTTAATCTCATCGAAGTTAATATCGACTCTTTGATGTTTCAAAGTATTAAAAAATTGACCGCATCATACCATTTCGAGAAAAGAAATACTTTGTCGCTATATTTTGAACACATGCACTTATTGCCCATGAACGGTAATTTTTACTTTCCTGTATAAAAAATGTAACATGGTAAATTCACGCCCGTGAACAGGCAAAGCACGCCACGATTTCATAAAATTATTCATATTCTCACATGTTATTTTTATAATTAAATCTAGAATTCCAGCACATGCAGAATGCTTCCATGCTTTTCCGTTAAAAAAACACAATAATGAATGAGATTTTGAACAATTTTGATAATAATTATGAGTTGGAACATCCCGGCAATGTGGGCGGCAGTGGCAGTAGATAGGTATATAGGTTCTCTGTGATCTTTTTTAGTTTGAGTAGGATTTCTGTCCGTTTGGAAGTGTCTTTGATGGTGATTCAAATTCAGTTCTCTGACAACATTTTATGCTGTTTTGGAAGAAGGATACTCACTATCAAAAAAAATATTGAATTCATTTTTTTTTCAAATAATTTTCTTATAAAACGTGAATTATTGAAACTCTTGAAATAAATATGTTTTAGAATGTAACATCTCATTTTTAAAAAACAACAATCACGCAGAAAACAAAATCAAAACTTTCACGACAACGAATGAATATTTATCTCGAATATATTTTGTTTGTATTTCCATATTTTTTTATTTATTCTTGAAAACACATTATATATAAAGCAAATAATATTAATTATGTTTTAACGAAATTGTTGTATGATATATAGATCCTTGTGCTATATTATATCAATGTAACATAAAACATTTGTTTCATTGAACATTGCTTTTTGAACTTATTTATTATACATTAACCATCACTCATTGTTATTGCAATTTAGCAATTAAAATAATTTCAAAGTAGCGGAAATCGAATATATTTCATTTTACAATGTCAGGACCACCATTCTGAAACCACGATATACATATTTATTTTTATTTAATGTAAAAAGTTTAAAGGCCAAGTAAGAGCTTCCAACCCGAACAATGAATCTACTTAGTTGTCACGTCCTATTTACATAGACTGATATCAACGCTTCCGTATAATGCCTTGTTTAGCACAATATACTATATTCATTAAAAAAATAGGCATGGAACCGAGCATGGAACCATAAACAAGTCTTTTCATTGACATATTAAAAGTTGTATGTACGGGATTCACAATATTGCATTTTTTGTATAAAAAGTCTTGCTTCACTTTAAATTGGCAAGCTTGTCGAACAATAATTAAAAAAAAAAATGTTCTAATTTTTTTATGAATTTCACAGTCACAAGTTATTTCAGTTGAATAAGAGCAGGGGCATTATTTCTGTTATCCATGAAGTGAAGACTTATATATACTGTACTTAATACTTCTTATTCTTCCTCTCTTCTAGTGGCTAGACAAGAATGTTTATTTATTATCGCCTCCTCCGTCGTCTGATGGCTTCCGCTTTAATTCTTGAATGAATTCAGGAACATTTTTTCATCTTTTAAGTAGATCATTTTTGTATATTATCAGGAAGTCATATCATGACAAGCTTTTTCGTAAAATCGTTATGTGAAGCTCCAATCACCCTAAGCAAGTTTGGATCAGCTGATGGACAGTGCTGAAATATAACACTGGGTGCCGATTCTGAGAAGTATAGGATGTGATCGGAGTGACCTATGACCGGTGATCTCTCACTTCATATCCTGTCTAATCACCGTATTGCGGATGTCGTGTGAAAACCTTTGAATGATGATCAATGTGGCCAAGTCGTCATACCGTATATTAAATAAAAATATGTTCAAAGTTCAAATGGGATGTTTTCCAAACATGTAGATGTTTCATGTTTACTGCTTTCACGCTTGTTGACATGTTTTCGATCGATTGGTGTGTTTATGTTCATCATGGATTATGAAAATGATGGGATAACAAACCTGTCGTTCTTCTACCTTCATGAAAAAGGGGCCTTGATAACTCATTTGATCTAACTCCTATGTAACAGCTATGTCGAGTTAAACATTATTTAAAAAAATGCTTTAGTTCCTTAAAACAACCGCGCAGATATTTTTACTCTTGGTAATGATATTCTAGGTAAAACGATCGCGTTTGAAAATTTTGACTACCTAATTTATTTTTGCATTGATATTTGAACATTCTCGTCGTTGAACTATTTTTAATTCAATTCAAAAAAGAGTCACGAAATGTTGTGATTTATAAGTAATCGTATATACCTTCTTTAAAAGATGTATTAAAAACTCCAACTTTTCATGTAAAATTAATATTCCTTATTCGTGTTTTACAACACTGTCTAATAATGTTTTTTGGGTTAGTCTACTACTAATTCTACTTCCAGTAAATGTTCCTTCTTGTTTTTAGATCTAGTCCTTTTTTTCCACAATTAGTGTTTTTTCCCATGGTTTCCTTTTTTGAGTTTTCTTGTTCTCACTTTTCAGACTTGATATGTTTAATCCTCATTTAGTGACTTTTTTATTCTTCGACCATTTTTTCAATGGTGTGTTCTTATAAACCACTGTTATTCATTTTCGTCAAGGATTGTCATTTTCACTTTCAAGAAGCTTTTATTTTTTGACTTCAGTTGAACTTTCTCTGTTTCCAACCATAGTGTTTCACTTTCTTTAACCTATCATTATTTTGATTGTTTCTCTCAGATGAAGTAGTATTTCAGACAAAACACTTTGCTGTCAATGATTTTCACAATGTGTTTGCAAAAAACGGTAACGGAAAAAATTCTAACAGTTTTTCCATCTGATTTAACTTTTAACTTATAATTCATTTAATCTTTTTCTTGAGATATTTTTTACTAAACTAAGTAGCTTTTCTCATCCCCTTTTTCTGGTTTTTAAGAAATCTTTATTATTTTTCATGAATAGTGTGTTATCTTTTTTAAGTGATTTTCACTCCTCTCTTATTTCAGGCTTGTTTGGTGAATGTTCTATGTTTGCATTGATTTTTCTAATGTCTTTCTGATCAATTCTGGTTTTGTAGATTTGATTCAAAGATTTTTTTCTCAAATTTTGTTATGTTCAGGCACTTTTCGAAAGATACCTATTATTGTGCTTTTTCGTTGATGCAATTTTCTTTTCATTCATTTACCGTTTCATGCAAACCTTATAATGGAATTGAACCTTTATTCCCCTGAAATTCATATTTTATAATAAGTTTGTCCCAAACTATGTATTCGAAAAAACCCAGTTAAAGTGGGTATTTATAAGAAAAGAGAATCGACGAATAATAATAATACGTTAACGATTCTCTGAAAAATCAACTAAACTGATCAACAATAATTTCTAGTTTGTCTGAGTATTCATTTCAACGTATAATTCATAATACACTTTTAACCTTGAGTTGCATAAAACTGATATTGTGTGGGTTGTATATGATTTTATTTTGTTATATATACGAGTGCATTACAGTGCTTCTGCTGCTGTTTAGTTGACATGAGCCTTTGAATTAATAAATGGATAACTATTTCGAGTGAACCGTCATCTACACGTTGAGCTGGTGTGTTTTAAAGTAATTCTCCTAAAAAAATCTCATTTCGTCGTTTAAATAATACTATAACAACTTGTTGTTATCAATCAACAAATTCTTATAATTTTGATTTATTTTCTTAATTCCCATGCTAAAGTTTTGGTTTTAGAGCAGGTCTGATTAATTTGATAACATTTTATACAATAGGCTTACAAAACTCTTGGAATACAAAAAAATTGAAAATGTTTTTGCTTTCTTCAATCACCGAGGAGAAAATTGAAAAGTAGGTTGGCATTATCGAATATTCAATTTCAAATACGTGATGATGACTGGTCCCGTAATAGAATGCATTTGAATAATTTTCCATTGTAAACAAGATAAGCATATTGTTTTAAATTGGGTAATGGTGCTATTCAATAATTTTTTCAAAAAACTGCAAATCTTTGACCCTAGATTACATCATGGATTTATATACTTACAAGTCTCAATTTCATTCTTCATCATTATCTCTGTTGTAGATCAACATGACAGTCGCTTTGGACACAGACGTGAATGGATCTCCTGTTCTCCACATAGGAGAACATCAACTGAGGTTGGAACTGGAGGACTTAACCCCTGAGTTTGTAGAAAAAGCAAGGACAGAACTATTGGAAACTCCTGATTCTTTGACAAATGGTCTTCAACATTTTAGAGAATTGATAAAAGGTAGCGTAGTGAAATTATTGTTAAGTGATTCTGCTTCGGGATATGAATACACATGAAGAGCGCCACCCTCCCAAATATTCTCCGCCTGTCCACAAATCGGTGAACTGTTCCAACCACTATTTCCATTTAGCTAAAGATCTAATATGAGTGGCTCGATTGAAATACGGCACTTACGGCAGACATTGCTCCACATAAACGTGAAGGGTGCTTTAGCTTTTCTGTACCTTGCGAGGAGACATCAAAATAACGTCCCTAAATAAATAGAATTAATCTCTGACGTAACTATGGTAACTATGCTCACGCAGCGATCGGAAACCTCCACAACAATTTGACTCAATAGAAAGTGATAGAAGAAGATCAAAAGATTTCCGGCAAGTGGACCTACTAGTTTATTTTCACTATGGTTTCATATTTGTAAAACTATTTGCCATTGCTGATTATGTCTATATCAGAGATCCAAGTACAAGTGACTCATTCTCTTTTATCGGATTTTCTGTAGCATCTGACCAAGGGTTTTTTGTTAGACCGTATTTTATGAACACTGAGAATACGTTCTATGATTCAGAATCATGGAAAGTGAAGTATTTCCAAATGCTGGTTTGCTGAGATTGGCGCCAAATCCTTCAATGTGTGCACAAAAAATCGACTATTTTGTACTGGAGCACCTGGCGTAATTGGTCGTTGAAGGCCAACGTAGGTTGGCTTTCCGTATGATGTAGGTTTTTCGTGCACACAATCACACAACAAACGAATTTGCGCCAATCTTAGAACAACGTGTATGGCCACAGTACACGTTGAGTCAAGAATGAATTTTCGTAGCGATACCTTGAACTGTTAAAAAAAAACTATTAAAGAATATCTTTACCTTTTATTCAAAAACTTTAACACGCTGTTTCTTGCGTGAGAGGCATTTCCGACCCATAATAGTGTGCTATATCAGAATAAATATTTCGACGGGTCCCATCATTCCCCAAAGGCATGACCCACTTACAGAAATCACTCAGCATACCTATGTTTGTCGCAGAGGAGCTACTCCCGGATATACAGGGTGAGTCGGGAGGAACGGACCAAATTTCAGGAGTTTATTATAGACGTGAAAACAATGTAAAAAAATCCATATGTTCTAATCCGATATTCATTTGTTATGGCGTAATACCAAATAAAGAAAAGTGAACTTCCAAATAAAGAAAAGTATAATACCAAATAAAGAAAAGTATATAATGCCAAATAAAGAAAAAATGGCTGAAGTATTACTAATACATGTCCAATTAGTGCATCTCGAGTGTCCACTACTCGTCGTATATCGTGAAACGTGTTTACCTGCTAACTCCACTTTTTAGGTTAAAATGGTGTTTGGTATGGTCAGAAACGGAGAAAAAACCTTTTCGTTGATAAAACAGCTATCTTTCTTTAAAACTTGAAACCAAAGTATTTGGGATCCATAATTCCTGCTATCTCCACGAAACAAAAATTAGATAGACGAGGTTTGAAGAACGTATCTCCCTCTATTGAGATATGAGAAACCTGCTTTCGAGGGGTCACTAAGTGGTACCAGTTTTGTCTGTTTCGAGCAAGTACCACCTAGAGGCCCCTTAAAAGCAGGTTTTTCATATAACCGATAGAGGAATATACGTTACCTCGTCTCTATACAAATACAACCTCGTCTACCCGATTACACTATTTGGTGCCTCCGCGAAAGAATCTGCAGGTCAGAAACTATATTTTTGACCTGCAGATTCTACGGATGCCTCTAGCCACACTGATGAGCTGTGATACAGCGAAACGCGTCTGTGAACGAATCTGCAGGAAAAAAAATAATCTTTTGCACATTGTCTTATGCTGATGGTTCCAAAAACTAAATACATACTGCGAACTCCATTATTTCCGTTGAATTCCGTAATGCAAATTTTCACTTGTTACATCGCGGTTTTTGCGGTTTTAGTTCTCTCCTGAAAGAGTTTCCCAATGGAGATAGCAGCTTAACACGTTTCAACAACGATATGTTTTATTTTACATTGTTTTCGCCTGTATAAAACACTCCTGAAATTGTGTCCGTTGCTCTCGACTCACCCTTTATATGTATAGTTGTTTTTTTTTTTTTTTTCATGGGATCCGGCTCAAGGGTGGAGAATCTGAAACCAGACACCCTATGATCCGAGACCATAGGGTAGTGTGGGGTTCGCCCACTAAACTCCACCTACGCATTAGGACGTCAGGGATAAGCCCTTTAGTGTCCCAATCTCTCACTTAAGTCTTAGCTCTTTGGTACCGGGTTAACTTCCGAAGGCCTCTTGGTCACAGGGTAGGATCGCGGCAAAACTCGTCCTACCCGTGTGTCTCCGCACTAGTGGTTACGAAAAAGAAAAGGAAATAAAATAAAAGGGGTATAAATCTGGAGCCACTACCAGAGGTGAATACACGGTTGCGACGCGTTTGTCCTAACTCCGCAATCGCTGCGGTGAATTCTAGACCGCTGTCTAGTTGTTTTGTGCAGCCTGAAAGGCTTGCACTCTTTTCTTGACTTCTGCGTCGACGCGAGACTCAAACGCAGCTTGGGCTCTCTTTGACCAAAAAGCGTATGCTTTCGTCTTCTCTTCCCCTTTTTTGGGGTTCGTTCTGCCCATGTACGATGGGCAGCCACGCCAGCTTGCGGGTGGCCTTTTACCCCGCAAACCACGCAGCTCGCGTTGCGTTCACCGCTTGCGAGTCTCTCGAGCGTGCAGTCTTTGCTGCTGTGTGCACCGGCACACTTGACGCAGCGATGTGCATGGTGACACTTGCTTTGGGTGTGACCCCATCGCTGGCACCGGAAACACTGCCGTGGTTCCGGTGACTTCTTTTTGGGTTCCACTGTGACATCGACGCCGAGCAGCTCTTTGATCCGCCTAGCGTTGGTTTTCACCAACACTAGGGGCATGACTTGCCGGGTTTTCCGGCTAGTCATGCGGAGCGGCACAGTATCGATGCCAAAGCGGGTGGCGAGCTCTGACCTGACTGTTCGCTGCCATCTCATCCAGAACGGTCTGGATGTTTTTGTGACCATCCAGTGAAGCTGGAATGATCCCTACGTCGTCCCGGACAACGGAAGCCTTTGCATACGGTATGCTGGCTGCTTGGAGCCTTGCACGCAGCTCACTCCACAAGATAGCGGGAGCCCTCTTGGAATCTGCTGCGGCAGAGTCCATCGCGGTCGCGAGTGGGGGTACGAGCGGGACGTGTCCCGAACGTTCGTCGACGAGGGTCGGTACCGTGGGCACCGGTGCCACCTATGCTGGGGGGGGGCGTGGCGACATTTTTCCGGACATGCTTGCCCTTAGGTGAGCCGTCCGGAGACATGCCGTCACTGCCCCCGGCTTTTCTCTTAACTCCAGCATGGGCATCAACCTCCATGTCATCAGATATCTTTGTATGGGTCTCGGAGACACGGACCTCTGCCCCCAATACCTTCGTTTTAGTCTTCTTAGCCGGCAAGGGGGGAAACGCGTCCTTCTCTCTTCCCGAGGCCGACATTTGGACGTCCCCCATTTCAAGGGGGTCCGGGCGCTTCGCGATCACCTGTGCCTTCTCCTTTGATTCGATTCACAAGAGATTCACTGTTTTATCAGTAACTCCCCTGGAAATAAAACCAAGCAGGTCAACTTTGCTCTTGGTTTTACCTCTCCAAGAACCCTTATAGACAAGCTATAGTGCAATAGGGTTTCACCAGCTCTGAAATAAACCTGAATCGTTGACAAAAGGGGGAGAACGAATTTTCTCTTCTTCGTAAAAACGAAGGATTCAGGGTACGGGTGGTTAGACCAAAGTCTAACTCCTCTACTCTAAATATTTATAGGTACCAGGTACCAGGTAGTACCTTCGGGTCTTTCAGGTAGTTCTTGTCGCTCTCGGGTCTGGACCTCTCTTGACCGCAGTTGGGACGGATCTGCGAATGATGACTCTTATTATATATAGACCAACGTATCTTTTCATATCTAGACTGGTTCAACGGTAGGCTTAACAAAACACCGGAGAAATTGCTCCAATCACGCATCACACTATCGCAGATGCAAGGCGGCGCCGGCGGGCTGATGGAAGGGTGGCGGGTGGTACTAGGGTCAATGAGGATCTCCGACCAACGTTGCCCCCAATGACCAACAAAACTTAAAAGTACCTCAACTGATGGTCCTGTAGGGATTACAAATCTTTGCTGATTGTAAACCACAGGGTGGTTCTGAAATAAGTGCGCACTTCAAATTGGTTGATAGATAATAGTGTAATCACTGTTATTTCTGAAAAAACATCTATCCGCAAGAGTTTCGTTAAGAGAATAATAATAATAATATGAAAAATAATTTTGATTTTTTGTCTTGCCTAATCGATTATAAAAAAGGTTTTGCCAACAAAGCGCAGGACTTCAAACAGTTGTTATGAAATCAAGTAAGAGCTCGAAATAAGTAGATTTTCCTGACAATACATTGATTTTTATCTCGAAAACGACGCATAGAGGGGAAAAAAATCAAGACAAATTTTTGCTTCGAATCACTTTGTGATGATTTATTGTCAAATCGACCACTTTTCTTCAAAAAAAGAAAAAAAAAACGCACTGGGTCCGGTCGTGAAAAAGTTGAACCTTTACGAATTTATCAAAGTATATTACTTGAAAATTTGAACAGAGATGCTTGAAGCGGTTTGAGTCGACAGACAAAAGATGTTATAAAGTTTGAACACTCTGTATTTTCTTAACGAGAAGTTTGCGGAAACTTGTTCCTATATAAAAAGTGACTATCCTTCACTCTACTTCATCCATCATGGCAGAATGTGCACTTATTTCTTTCTCACCCTGTATAGACGAGGATTTTTGAGTTGAGCGAATAATTAAGGAAAGAGTTTGATAGTCATCCAACATCCAACTTTTCTCTGTTTCGCACGCTCTATGCGAAACCTGGCAAAATGGTGGAAACGACTGATCATCCAAGAGTTTCAAGTTCCTTATAGTCCTTAGTCTTCAGAGGAATTCCACCCGGTCAACTATACTTCTCTGCCGCACCGTTCAGACTATTGTCAAGAGATTGTTTTCTCTCTTACTGATTGCTGAAATTCCGCTGATCGGTAGAATACATAATACCGCAGCCTCTGATGGGATTATTGTGATTTCTTTGTGCCTGTCTTTCAGTCGAGGTAAGTAAGGTCGATGATTGAATAAAAGAAAGGTTCACTTCTCCAGGAATCTGAGTACTTATTCTCATTCAAAGACGATGTGTGAGACTGTTTCCTCCTTTTCATTTTAAACCCTACATATGGGTTCAAAGCAGAGTTCAGTGTCTAGCTAGTATCCCTGTTATTTCCTCAAGTTGATTATTTCCACTGTGTTTCAGTGGACTTCCATAGAATGATGAGGATATCCTCTGCCATCATCAGTTAACTGTGTCTCAGTCTTTGTGGATGGCATCATCTTGCTTCTTGTTTTTTAGATCAACAGTCTAGCCATCCTTTGATAGAAGATTTAGTGAGTCTAGTGGCAGGTTCTGGAACCGTTAGTGGTTTATATGCAGCTTTGCGTACCAGTTGGTCTGGTCGGTCATTCCCTGCTATCTCCCTGAGTCCCGGTATCCATCCTAGAGTAACATCGTTGGATGCTTCCAGAGTGGCAAGGTTTTGCTGATAATTTCAGTCCTGCTTGAATTTAGTTTTCTGACAGGAGAGGGGTTTTGATTGCACTCTCATGTCTTCGAACAATCTGTGTACCATATTGGTCCATGTGACCTTCGGAGTGGTTCGACCATTTCCTCTCCGCATCAGACTAGCTTGTTTTTGAGATGCGTATCAGAGTTGGAATTTTTCAGCATGATTTCACTCCTCATTGTTATGAAGGGGTTCGTGATTGTGTTGGTGATCTTGGTGAGGAGATTGAGTGTCACCAGTTTCCGGTAATGTCATGTCTGCATGCTTCCATTCTTGCGTTTAAGGTAAATCCATATACAAGATGTTTCAGAGTTGTGGGAACAAAGGCATAGGCATATTCAAAATATGGAAAAATAGTTGAGTATCCGAAAGCGCTTCGTTTCTAACATGCAGGGTGTTGAAGTTCTGTAGGTGAAATAATAATCATTGATATTTTCGGTACTGAACTATTTAGTTGAAATTTGTAAGAAGAAAACACTTTATAAAGATACCTAGTCTTTTTCCATCACAAACGTTATTTGCCTAGAAGCATAACGGACATTGGCTCGGATATTTTTGATATTTTTCAATGCAATTTTGATTAAAGGATTCTCCCATAGGCTTTTTTAGTAGGAAACATCTCTGAAAAGAGAAAGCTTTTCAGAGTTGTTTTCCAGAAACGTTATCCACTGTTCTAGACTCACTCAGCTTAGTTTTGGAGAACATACGTGTATCAACATAGTTTAGTTTCAATTTTTCAATTACTTGCTTCTGTATCTTACCTGGCTGTAACCGTCACCTAAGCCTTGAATTTCAAAGAGGCCAGAAATGATCAAAGTGTCTAATTGTCAGTTGAGCGGATCAATTTTTTTGGAGATTTCGTTTGATCACATTATTTACTATAATCAAAAACAAAATAATGGTCTTAAAATATTTTCAATAATTTAGATGTCCTTGCTTCATAGGACATTGAGTGCAGCTTCCCGGAAAAACAAGTTTTTGTATTACATTGGATTCTAAAGCAAAACTTTCAATAGTTGAACTCGTGTTTCATTTTCTTGAAAACCTTATAGCACAACTAAACCTGCTTTCACCATCGTATGTACATATGTATTCATTGAATATTTTCTCATAAAATAACTATGTTGTATCGATTGTTCTTTGGAAGTAGACATTACAAATTACACTGCATTGCAATATCTCTTTAAATCAACATGAGGCTCGCAATTATATCTATTGCCAATTCCACAGGCTTTCAGCAATATTCGAATTTGAAATCGATTTTCTGGGTGGGCCAAAACCTTTGCTATCATGAACAGCCTTGTTAAATGACCATTTCAGGCGCGTGTATTCAATCAAAAGAGAAATCAGTCTGACTAATCGAGATCTTATGTAACAAAAACTAAGATGCCGTGAATTCTGGTTGAAGAATTAACGTGCAAAGTAATCGTTTTATCAGGGACATTTAGTAAATGATTGGCAATTCCCGATTATGTGTATCTTGTTGAGAAAATATTGCCTAACTTGTCTGGAGAGCCATCTGTCGCTTTGTAATTTCAAGTGAATTGTTCAAAATTTTTGTGGAATTCATAGACCCATAAAGTGTTATTTTCTAATTTGTTTTATGATCTAATTTTAATTATTGCAGATATTCAAGTGAAATGGTTAACACACTTTTTCGCAAATCAACAAAATAAATGGTCATTTTCTATATTTCGAACCGTATCCTTCTTATTATATTATAATAATGTTTTTTTTTTCAATTCTTCCAGCCGAAAAAGGTTTGGAGCTTCCCATGGACGATGATAAATTCCTCCTGAAGTTTCTCCGACCCTTCAAATGCAACGCAGAACATGCTTTCAAAATGATGAGGAAGTTTTATAAATTCAAAGTCAAATATCCAAGATATGGAGGAGTACACGTCTGCCCCGAAGGAGTACGACATGTATTTGACAATGAAGTTTTCATGTTTTTGCCCACACGTAGTATATTGGGAGCAAGAATAATGATAATTAATGCGGGAGGTAAATATACAAGATAAAGTTCATTTTTCATTCAAAGTTACAGTGACGGATCAAAATTGGTGGTTGAAGGTTGGCAAAAAAAAAATAAATGCCATAAAGTGCGCGCTAATTGAAATGAAATGTAATGTTTGATTATAAACTTCATTCTCTCGATTAAAGAAGGGTTTTGATCACCAATTTCCAAATTATCATCACTGTCTATTCTCAAACGTGTTTTTCTATCAAATCAAAAACATTTTGAACATAGCAAAATAAAACGAATCACACTTCAAGCTATGACTTTTGTAATAGAACATGTCTGCCAACCTTTAACCTACAAATTTGATCTGTCACTGTAACTTTAAGAGATTGAAATGTAGCTTGGACTCTAATAAACCGCGCATGAAACTACGATTTGTTGATGTTTTGAGGATTTCTAAGTATAGTTCATAACAAATATAGACTTACAATATCAAGACACATAAGACACTTTTAGCATTGAAAGTTTTGACCCAAACACCATTATTATAAAAGAGACCAACTTTGTTTTTGTTTACTTACCGATAAAATGACAAAATTACTGCCTGATTTTACTTTTTGGCCAAACAGTACAGACTTTCTAGTCACTGTTTTATCAATGAAACACTAAATAGCGCAACTTAGAATAAGAAATAGCTCACAGAGCTAGGTTTTCTCCTGATTTATTGAGGAATAAACACACTACCAACTTCCTAAACTCACAAACGGTGTTTGAAAACAATAGCGTCAGAGAAGCTGGCCTTAACTTTGCGGCCAGATGTTGCCAAGTTTCAACACAAAACGTAGACCTCAATACAAATGTTCACCTTTTAAAATGTTTCTTGATGACAGGGAAGTGATTTGTGAGGAAGAACTGAAAATAAATGGAATTATGGTTGTTTGGTCTTGGAGATTTAGAAGATTAGCAGTTGCATCAAATTATTTTTCCAGGTATTTTTCCATAGAGCTTTCAAACATTCAGGGCATATGACAATATAGCTGGAAAAAAAAATTTATATGAGGAATGTTGAGTTAGGAATATTTGTTTTGTTACTTGTCTTGTGATATGAAGTCTATGGTCAATACTCAAGTTTGCAACCCTGTGCTAATCGCGTTGGTCTTGGAAAACTCCTAAATTTTGGCACTGTTTCAGTTTTTCTAAAAAAAAAACTATAAGGAAGCGTTTATCGGAAATTGGTGATAACTACTTAAATTTACTATAATTTGAGCCCAAGTCAAATTCTCTAACATAGGCCATTCTTTGCAAAAAGTAAAAATGTATAAGTATGTATGAACGAAACGAACAAGTTGATGTTTTGGTATATGTATGTATTCTAATCTTCTTCAGAGCTAAGGACAACAATTATTGATGTAAGACTTCACATTTGCGTAGTTTAATCATGCCATTCCTTAGTATCAAATTACCTAGTATTTTTCAAATAAAACAAATAGCAATACGTCACTTTGACAGGTTTGGATTTATTTGTCCCAATTATTCCAGAATGTGATGTGGTAACCCAAATACTACATTTTGGACCTATTGGAACAAATAAATCCGAACTAGTCAAAGTAACTTATTGCTATTTGGCGATGTATGTACAGTGATTATTACTCCTAAGTTGCTATTTGTTTTCAACTGTCTCTAGAAATTATTAAAAAAACAACTTTGTATTTTTTAATTTTTTAAAAGTTGAAAAATAAACGAGATACAGATCGAGAAAAATAAATAAAAATTGGGCAGGTGCATCTGTTAATGTTCATTTTTTCACTTAAACTTTTGTCTTGTGGATCATGTTGAGTTGAAGTTGATGGTGACATCTTTGAACACTTATCAAAGTTAAACAGAACCGTATTGGAACATTTTATCACAGATAATATCATCTTTATTTTTTCTTGAAAAAGTTGTTCATTTCAATTTCTGTACACAATTAGAAAAAAATATCAACTTATCATATATTTTCATTAGTTGCTTCATAATATCGCATTGAAGTCTTCGAGTTTGAATGTTTCATTTTGAATAATTGTATCGTTGATTTCTTTTCTGCGTGTCCCATAAACTGTAAAAATGTTATTAAATGATTGCGCAATTTGAACTCCATTGTTATAATTAATGAACTGTATGGCCCGGTAATATAGGCAGCATTGTGTTTCCAAGTGCCGTCCTCAATTTTATGAAGTTTCACTTGACCATCATTCGTGATCCGTTATTTTATATTGTTGCATGGCTTTTCTTCTTCAATGGTGTATAAGTGGTATCCACTATCCTTGTTTTTTCATTGATAGATCATTGAAAGAGGTTAGAGTTCAACATCACAACATCAATTGAGTAATGAATTGATTATAATAAATTGATGAATCCCACGGTTTCACAAATAATGAAAACGTGATGAAAATGAAATACAAAAATTCATCTATAACGGCCACATTCAAGAAGTTTTAGGAGTGCTCAAAAATATAATAATATAATATAATATATATAATAAGATTCATATTAAGTACTTTACCACTTTTTTTCAATATCCTTTTATTTCTTCTAGCTAAATGGAAGCCCAAGGAAGTAACTCTAGAAGATATGTTCAGATCTATTATGGTCGCAATAGAAATCGCCATGATGGAACCAAAGACGCAAGTGGGTGGGGTGCATGTAATTTTGAACATGGAGGGCTTGTCATTGAGTCACGTCTACCAATTTTCTCCTTCGATGGCTAAACTGATTGTTGACTGGGTTCAGGTAGGAATTATACATTATTATCAAACAACGCTGAGATATGGGGTATGAAATTTTAAACATAATTTTGGCTTAAACTACATACCATGATAAAGTGATTTTTTCAGGAATGTGCCCCCGTCCGACTGAGAGGCTTACACATAATAAATCAGCCATTCATATTCAATATGTTATATGCCATATTTAAACCATTACTTGGAGAGTACATCAAAAAGAGAGTGAGTGAAGGATTGAAATTATGAGATGACGATAAATCATTCAATTTCAGTTAAGTTTCCATGGAACTGACTATAAAAGTCTTTGTGAGAAAGTTGGAGTAGAAAGTCTGCCACCCAAATTTGGTGGGTCTGCGAATATTCCAGATTATGCTGGAAAATTGTTTGGGGATATGTTGTTTTTCTATCAAGATGAATTCAAGAGTGAGTGTTTTGACATTTTTCCATTTAGTTCTAGAAAGCTTTATTTATTCCAGCCTTTTCCAACTATGGTTACATCGCAGAAATTAAGGAGAAGCTACTCAAATTGCCCGAACAAGAGAAAAGTGGGACTGTGATAAAGTCGTCTGCCGCATGAAGACTGGTTATTAAACATAAGTGCTCTCATATAATTTTACTAATAGACTGTTTTTTATGTAACCATTCATGTACGATAACTTGAACTATGAAGCGCAATCATTATACCGATACGTAAAATCAATAATTATGGTATTGAAAGAAGTTAACCTCCGAAGTTACTTCATCTCAATCTTCGTTCTCCATTATATAATTTCGAATTTTGATGAGTGAGTATATTATTATAAATACATACATTACATTTTTTGAGTACATGCGTTTTTTTCGTCATTTCGTTGAACGTCCCAGTCATAAGAAAATTAACAAATTATACAGGGTTTCCGGAAATGATGAGCAAAAAACTCAGGGAGCATTCTAGATCGAAAATAAATGCGATTTTTCATAACATTTTGCCTTCCGCCAAGCTCATAATATTTTGACAATATCTCATATTTGCGGCTTTTTCGTGATGAGGAATTCAAATTTGCCCACCGTTTTTTCGCATTTTGTAGAGGGCGCCACATAAGAACCTGAACTTGGATACGAATGGTCCTAACTTCTTTGTGCTACACTGTATGCCACTTTTGAGTAAATATTTTTATTCTTGACATAAAAAAGGTATACCACTTTTGTTTCGATAAATCTAACCGTTTTCGAGAAATACGCTAAAATTACTTTGCTTGCATGTGATGAATATGACATTATTTCAACTTATTTTCAACTTTTGACATAGCATGCTTTGGAATTATGCGCTATAAGTTGGCGCAGAAACAAATTTGATTAGAATTAGTTTTGATAGTTAGTGATTTTCCACATTCTTTATTTTTTTTATTTTCAGTCTTTTTGTCATTGACCACCATCAGCGTATCACAAAATTTCCAAAAAAATGGCAACTTTCAAAACTAATTTTTCCAAAACTGGTTTCTACGGTAACTATAACAGATGTTTCCAAGGCGTGCTATGTTTGAGGTTGAAAATAGATTAAAATGATTTCGTATTCATTACGTGCGAGCAAAGTTATTTTAGCATTTTTCTCGAAAACGGTTAGATTTATCGCATCAAAAGAGGTATCCCTTTCTTAAGTCAAAAGGTCGAGAGAAAAAAAATATTTGGTCAAAAGTCACATACAGTGTAGCACAAAAAAGTTAAGACCATTAAAGTCGAAGTATAGGTTCGTATGTGGAGCCTTCTACAAAATACGAAAAAACTGGGGGCAAATTTGAGTTCCTCATCACGATAAAGCTCTAAATACGTGATTTTGTAGTGTTATAAGCGTGGCAGAAGGTATTGCAAAAAACTGCAAATAAAATGCAACTTCACCGACAATAATCATTTTTCGAAAAAATATAGGAAAAGGTAGATAGCATTTGTTTTTTGTCTAGAATTCTCACATGAATTTTTTGCTCATCATTTCCGGACACCCTGTATATTGAATAGGTAGCTGAGCTTCAAGAGCATTTGGAACTAGAGACTCTACCCCATACCTCTAACATACTTTTAAACAGGGTGTTACAAATTTCAATGTTCACCATCATATCTTGGAAACGGTAGGATATACAGAAAAGTTCATACCACGACAAAGTTGCGCATTTTGGTACTTAATAGAATGCCATTGGAAAATCCACAAAATTCCGAATATTTCCGAAGATATCCGCGAAAAAACGAAAATGTTTAAAATGGTTTGTATGTTTTCCTTGGTTTATAAGAAGAAATATTTCAAAATGATCGTCACATCCTGATAGCCACTTTTTTCTCTCTACAAAATTGTGTCATCAAATTTATAATCCGACGATTCGTCCTCGAGCAACCATCATCAACTTTATTTCTATCCTTTATAATAAGTATGTGTGTCCCAGATTCGGTTCTCTATACAGGGATCTTGGCTCCTATTATACCTACAGCAAAGGTGAAATGAAGAAAGTTTTAGAATAAACTTGGTGCATTCGATATTTGGTTCGAGATTTGCGATCGGTCAATGGGTTTTGGAAATATCGGCGAAAAACCGCAAATGGCGGATTTTGTTTTTTTTTCAGTAAATCCGAAACGGCTAATTGAACAGCTATGTGTGACATTATTTGGACACTTTTTTAAGACAAATAAAATGGTGTGTATGACATGTCTCAATCGTCTTTTGTTTTCCCGCAACCCGCCTCACCTTTCATTTTTCTCATGGCCGCCATATTGGATTTTTCGATTTTTGGAAAGAGTGTAAAATTTCAGTCTAGTGATTTCTCACGATTGCATAAAAGATTTAAGTATCTTCGGAATATCACATTTCGTAGTTGGGACTCAATCTTTTCTAAGAAGGCCATGATTTATTTGACAGCAAACTGGTTTATAAGCAAAATCCTAGGAGGCTCTGATGTGTCGTTTAATAATTCTGTCAAAAGATGGCGTTGTGGTCTATAACACCCCGCAAATAATAATTCAGTATGAAAGTTGTGTTAACGTAAATAGTAGTACGCTTCTCTGTCATCAAAATGATAAAAGTTGATCAAATCAACAACCATTTTTCTGAATTGGGTTTTATGAGGCTGCCGTCGTTCGGGGGTACATCTCCAAATACCTTGCAGAGGTAATGTCGGCATTTCTCTGTGACCGCAAGTGAAGCTCTAACATATCCAACTTTTTTTCTTTCGAATAGGGAATACCGGACACTTTTAAAAGGTTTCAAATTTGTTTATCAGATTTATTATTCTAATGACAGAGAAGCGTACTACTATTTACGTAAACACAACTTTCATACTGAATTATTATTATTATTTGCGGGGTGTTATAGACCACAACGCCATCTTTCGTCAGAATTATTGATTTTGCTCATAAACCAGTTTTCTGTCAAATAAATCATGGCCTCCTTGGAAAAGATTGAGTCCTAACTACAAAATGTGATATTCCGAAGAAACTTAAATCTTTTATGCACTTGTGAGACATCACTAGACTGGAAATTTTACACTCTTTCCAAAAATCGAAAAATCCAATATGGCGGCCATAATAAAAATGAAAGTTGAGGCGGGTTGCGGGAAAACAAAAGACGATTGAGACATGTCATACACAAAATTTTATTCGTCTTAAAAAAGTGTCCCGATAATGTCACTTAGTAAGCCGTTTCGGATTTACTGGCAAAAAACAAAATCCGTCATTTTCGGTTTTCGCCGATATTTCCAAAACCAATTGACCGATCGCAAATCTGAAACCGAATATCGAATGCACTGAGTTTTCTCTAAAACTTTCTCGATTTAACCTTCGCTGTAGCTATAAGCCAAGATCCCTGTATAGAGAACCGAATCTGGGACACACTGTATAGCGAACAATTTCGTTGATTCCTGTTTCCTGTTTCGGCTACATTTCACACTTAACATTTATTCATCGGTTCGAACTAATCATCAATGATGGCTGAGAAAAATATATATCTTAATATACAGGGTGTCTCACCGGGAACAAACTCGATCTGTATACGGAAAGTCATACAAAGGAAAATTTTGAAAATTTGACAGTATAACATCATCGATGGAGACAACCAGGCTAAAATATTTTCAAGATGGTAGTACTTCCGTCTGTACCGGAAGTAGGTGTCAACTCGCTTGTTTCAAATGGAACACCCTATATATTATTACATTTTTCAATTCTAAGTAAAATTCTAGGAAGACTTTATGCATGATGTCCTGTACCTAAGTATAAGCGTTTTTGAAATATTTCAGTTTCCATGTCAAAAATGACGTTTGTAGGTTCCTATTAAAATGTAAATTTTCCGTATAAGAAAGCCTTTATGGTTTGATTTGTATTGGATTTCCTGTTGAAGGGGACCTACTTAAAAATATTTTTCACAATATTTTGATAACTATTATTACAGGGTGGCCCAAAAATAAGATCAAAAATAAAATTGAGAAAACTGCCAAAAATCAATTTTTTCAAATGGAAACCCACAATTTTTATAATTCTATCTTATTGAGCATACCTGAACATTTGAAGCTACGATAAATAATTTTCCTTGCCTATAAGCTACAAAATAAAAATCTCAATAGATCGGAGTCGGGCTTCTTCCGAATTGCGGATGACCATAAGATTTTTTGAGACAAATCAACAAAGATAAACTATTTCGGCAAACAAACATCTTTATCTTAGCTGTCCTCAAGTGGAGAATTCGTTAATTCTTTTTAAGCAAATTGATCAACGAGTTCAGGGTTATGAGTCCGAGAGATGTAAGACATATTTGAGTAGGTATTTGAGGTACTATAAGAACTTGCAAAATAAAAATTATTTTATGATACCTAAATACTAAAGCGTGTTATACGGGGTGTTATAGATGCGATGTTCAGCTGTGCGTTGGGTGCCTTACAGTTCCTCATGAACAGAAAAAGTGCTCTAGCAGTAGCCGGAGAACTAGATACTATTAATCAAAGCCATCATGAGACCGATGTTATACGGATCGGTCTCAATGGGCTATGCTGCCGAGTTTCATATGACGAGAGTCCATGATGAATATACAGGTAGTCCGTGGAAGATCTTTCCACACAGGACAAAATAGGCCGATTAAAGCAACTCATTTCGAAATTGCTCAGTTTCCTTGATATAAAGATCTTAAGTTAGGATTCTATTGTGGCCTTCACAGGACGCTTCACACTGCACTTCTGATGGTTCAAAAAAGCCATTACTTTTTTCTCAGTAAAGTTTTTTCACTTTTTTTGTGAAGAAAATTATTTTCTGTATCTAAATTTTCAAGCGGAAATATCTCTGCAGAGCAGTTGACGCTCCAATGCTGACTCGGAACGATATGATCCATAAGACGTGGGCTACACGATCAGTCTGCCATCAGTTCAGTCCATAAATTTGGTCAGATGTAATCCCATCCCCAATCATGGAATCTTAACCTAACCTTTTTTTGAAACTGATGTTGATTTGAATGATCGTGTGAATCGCCATTCAGTCCATCAGTTTTCCACCACTCATTGAGTAAAGGACTGAACTGATCATGTAACTTCATTCGTACGGGCGACGCCCCAGTTGCATTTCACTGTAGTCTATGAATTATAACTCACGTTCCCTTGGCAACCAAACAAACAATGACCTATTTGGACCAAAATGTCAACATGTCACTGTCAAGTCATTCGTACACTGAAATTTATATTTTTTAATAATTATGAACTCATAAAAAAAAGATTTCCCCCATTTTCTGGATAAAACATCTTATGCCACTCTTGTATTATTTTTCCACTTGTTAATGTATACCACTCGGCCTAAAGGCCTCTTCTT
Organism: Orchestes rusci; assembly: GCA_958502075.1. Classification (NCBI taxonomy): domain Eukaryota; kingdom Metazoa; phylum Arthropoda; class Insecta; order Coleoptera; family Curculionidae; genus Orchestes; species Orchestes rusci. Next base: position 100,617,870 of record OY293304.1, read on the forward strand.
CCTCGCGTGACTTAATTTCAACCTAATGCACTAGTATCATAAATAACCCCGTGTGGGGTTGCTGGTCCCCCATCGGGCGCCTCCCTAGGTGGCGGATAGGGGAATGCCTCCCAGATATGGGAGGTACCGGGAAAATTAAATACCCCGGGGCGGACCAAAACCAGCACTTTAGAACGATGTGTGACAAACCTGAGGACTTTGTACCCCAAGTCAGTTGCAATCTCACCGTTGGTTCTGACCGGTTGGAAGCCCCGGTGGCCAACGCTGGCCCCACGGATTTTGGGGAGGTCCAATCACACGTTCTGGCATCCGAGGAACGACCAAACCTCGATGTAATTTCTCACGAACCAACCACGGGTAACCAGGGAAGCAGTGATGCAATCCCCGGTGCCGGTGTATCTGCCATTAGTACAGGCGTTGGCAACATCAGCCTGAACAAAATGGCAAAGCTTTCCGGAGCCCAGCGAAGGAGCTTGCGATTGAGAGGGCTAAAGCCAAGGGAGAGCCTATACGGCCTCGTGAACCGAGGACAAATAGGAATCCCGGGAATAGAACCCTTCCGAATAGCTCAGGAAACACTGGGAAATCTGATGCTTGGGCCTCAGAGCCTGGAGCATCAGGTAAACCTAGGATCCCTTCAAACAAATCCTCTGCAAAGAGGGGTCGCTCTGAGGGCAACACACCAACCCCAGAAAAAAGCGCCAAGAAAAGGTCACGGCAGGGGGATGCTGCAGTAACACCCAGTACATCAACTGGGAAAACTTACAGCGAAACCCTAGCCGGGCTTAGAATGGCCATCACTTCCGAAAAATATCCGGATGAAACCTTTACTAAGGAGCAGTGTAGAGGCCTACAACAGTCTTTACTCCGGGAAGTGTTCAAATGTGAACTCAGAACTGGTCCTCAGTTCAAGAACAGCAGCTCCAGAGGTGAGGTGATTTATATCACTTGCGCCAATGAAGCTGCCAAGACTTGGCTGCTGCGGGTGGTTCCCGGCTTCAGCCCCTACGAGGGAACCAGTCTTCGGATTGGCCTGGTACACAGAGTGGTGCCAGTCGTGAGGGCTGCCGTCTGGATACCGACAAAATCCGCGGTAATCAAGGAACCGGCACAAGCTCTCCAGTTCCTCAAAACCCAGAACATGGGGCTGAAGACCGAGGACTGGAGAATAATCAGCCACAAGACGGACAATGAGGGCATGACACTCATTGTCGGTCTTGACAGCAGATCTCTGAAGGAGCTGCAAAACCGGAATCTCCGGGCCTACTTTGGGTTGATGCAGCTAACCTTCGGACTTCTCAAGAAGGAGGCTCCCGATGCTGAGGGTAATACAAATAAACCTTCAGCACAGTAAGGGAGCATCTGCTGCCCTTTGCCAACAGCTGGCAAAGAAAAACATAGACCTGGCCATCATCCAAGAACCCTAGATCACGAATGGAAAAATAGCCGGTCTAGGAAACACTGGAGGTAAGATCTTTCACAAGGAGCAATCAACATGTAACGTGAGAGCTTGCATATACGTGAGAAACGGAGTGCAGGCTCTCAATATTAAAGAACTAAATTCCAGGGATCAAGTAGCCGTTCAACTAAGCTACAAAGAGGAAGGAACCCAGAAGGACATCATAATAGCCCCGGTTCACCTTCCCCACGATGCACCCAGACCCCCACCATCGGAAGACCTGGAGAAACTAGTGAATCACTGTGGGCAGAGAAACCTACAGTGTATAATAGGTATGGACGCCAACTCGCATCACACCATCTGGGGGAGCAGCGATATAAACAAAAGAGGTGAGTCTTTATTGGATTTTATTATAACCCATGATTTGGAGATTCTAAACAAGGGCAACAAGCCTACTTTTGCAAACCGCATACGGTCGGAAGTTATTGATGTCACTCTGTCCACCTCCCGTATCAATCCCGATATCCAGCGGTGGCGCGTATCCGACGAACCATCCCTGTCGGACCATACTGATGGAAGTCAATAGTATTGACAATAAGCCGTCAGAAATGTACCGCAACCCACGCAAAACAAACTGGACTGAATACCGGGAGGAGCTGGAGGCGGGGTTGAGCGGGATCAAGGAACGTATGCGTAACAGATTTGATGTTGAGGTGGTAGCGGAACAACTAGAAAACGCCATAATCTACTCATACTGTGTGCTTTGGAAATTTGATATATATTTTTCTCGAGACCATCAAGACCAAGACCAAGACTATCAAGACCAAGACTGACCCAGTCTTGGTCTTGGTCTTGCGAAGCCCTACAAAAATTGAATAAAGTGGACCTGATCATAGAGGGTTTTCCAATAAGAGGTGTTATTTTGATTTGAATATCAAAATGCCATTTTTTTAGATGAATGATCGGATGTTTATTTCATCATAGAGAGGAAGGTATGCCGTTAATAAAGGAAAACAATATCAGTCAAAGACTACAGGATCATATTATCTTTTTCATGAAATTTTCCTTACCATATCTAAATCGCAGAGTGGCTGCCCCAAGTCCTCGATAGCCTCACGAATTTCATTTTTAAGGTTTGAATCGACGCTGGACTGTTGGCGTAGAACTTATTTTTCACGTGACTTGAAAGGAAAAAGTCGCAAGGTGTTAAATCACAAGATCTTGGTGGCCGATTGTGATCACCTCTTCTAGAGATAAGAGGGTCGGTAAACTTTTCACGTTAAAGATCAATGGTTCCGTTATTGCTTTGTGGCACGAAGCGCCGTCTTGTTTGGAGTAAACGTTGTCCAGATCAATACCATCCAATTACGGCCATAGAAAATCTTTGTGCAATGCCTAATTCCAAAGAACGATGAGGAATGGTCAAACCTGGGTTTTCTTCAACACTTTCGGCTACAGCAGCAATATACTCGGCAGTTCTTGAGCGACGTACACGGATTTTATTCTTCACATCACTAACATGTCCCAACAGCCCGAATTTTTCCACCAATTTCTGTATTGCGGTCCTACCAGGTGCTTCACGACGACCCAAAAATGTTCGAGTTTTACGAACCGTATCAGCCAAATTTTCACCATTTGTATAGGGAATTTCATAGCGGTTTCGACTGGCTCCACTAAGCTGCACTCAATGCGAACTTGAACAGAATTACAATTTCGACTAGTAGGAGTAGAGCAAAAGCAATGGGAAGAGCGTGTTCGACTCGCTTTGCACTGACCCGGTGCAAATTGTCTTTTTGTTCGGCTGCATCAGAGCGATTCCGTAACTTAGCACTCAGTGCAATTATTTTGGAACTGTCATACATGGTCAGTTCTCTGCATTCTGCATTTTTTCCAAGCTGTCTATTTGTTTTTTTTGCCCAATATAGAATTGATACCTACATGGACATTAATATAAAAAAAATGAATTCTTGGGCAAAATTTTAAACTCGTCATGTAGTAGTATTGAAGATGCAGTTTCGTCAGGTGAAGAACTAATCGATAAGCAGAAGATTCAAAAAATAACAAAATATATCAATGTTGTGGGAATGTATTCAGATTCAGATATTGAGGTGAGTGTGTAGACTAGTGATCTATTGCCCAGCCGAATTTAACAAAAGGGTCAATCCACCCTCGAGTGGTTCTACTTTGTCATTGCTCCTTGATGGTTTTGCACTGACTCCGATATAGTGCTAGATTTTCATACTCTGGATCGAAAAAAATGCATGATCACGGAGCGTGCGAACTGAGAACATTCGGGCCAGTCGAAATCGTCATTAGTGATTTCAATGGGTTGTTGAAGCGTGTATCGTTCCATTTTTATTAATGGCGCAGTTTCTACTTGTCAAATGTCAAAAAATGACAGCTTCAAAAGTGACATCTACCAAAATAGCGGGCTATTCAAAAAACAGCTCTTACTAGAAAACCCTGTACCCGGGCTTTAAATTTGAATCGGGAAAATTCAAAAGGCGATGAAACTCACAAAAATAATAAGAAACGTTAATAAAAATTGGTATGACTGATACAGGTTGTTGAAATTATATTAAAAAAAATGATGATGATATTTTCAAAACGATTTGGAAAATTGTTGACAAGTAACAGTTTTAAATGCTGGTTTTCCCATGTTAACTTTATTTTCATTTTTTGGAGTGGCGTGCGTTCGGAAGAGAAAAATGGTACACCACTAGTTCCTTGTGCATGGAAGAAAAAAATACCCATCCTGCTTAATAGACTGCTATGGTCTTGATAACTTGAATGCTCGTTGAAAGGACAGTGAAGAAAAACATAGATACACTGTCATAACTGCTACGCCGAACTGTGGAGGACAGTGGTCTTTGAGTTTTGAGAGCACTTTTTTCCAGACTGTGCAACAAATTATATAATTATACATTGAATGGCTGAGCTTGTGGACCATTTGGAACTATAGTCCGTTTCACGAGGGTCTATACTCACGTCATTGATTGCACATATCACTCAAAATATATAGGAAACTTGAATGGGAGTCAATGTAAATAAAGTTTTTGGCAACCAGTTAATCAGGTCGGATTTGTTTAAAGGACTACCCGTTGGATGGCGCTAGAGACGGAGGTTTTCCTTAACAACGGTTGCCATAAATAACCAATCCCCAACCCTAGGCAGAAATTTTATTCTTAACCAACTACACGAGTCCCACCGCTCAACGAGTCCTCGCCATTTACGTTTTCGCATTTCATCGACCTACGGTCGGACGTTCATGGTTCATGTTATTGTCTTCGGAATGAACTTTTATTCATTTCACTGATTTGTACTCTTTATCTAATCTAATCTAAACGATTTGGAATATTGTTGACAAGTAACAGTTTTAAATGCTGGTTTTCCCATGTTAACTTTATTTTCATTTTTTGGAGTGGCGTGCGTTCGGAAGAGAAAAATGGTACACCACTAGTTCCTTGTGCATGGAAGAAAAAAATACCCATCCTGCTTAATAGACTGCTATGGTCTTGATAACTTGAATGCTCGTTGAAAGGACAGTGAAGAAAAACATAGATACACTGTCATAACTGCTACGCCGAACTGTGGAGGACAGTGGTCTTTGAGTTTTGAGAGCACTTTTTTCCAGACTGTGCAACAAATTATATAATTATACATTGAATGGCTGAGCTTGTGGACCATTTGGAACTATAGTCCGTTTCACGAGGGTCTATACTCACGTCATTGATTGCACATATCACTCAAAATATATAGGAAACTTGAATGGGAGTCAATGTAAATAAAGTTTTTGGCAACCAGTTAATCAGGTCGGATTTGTTTAAAGGACTACCCGTTGGATGGCGCTAGAGACGGAGGTTTTCCTTAACAACGGTTGCCATAAATAACCAATCCCCAACCCTAGGCAGAAATTTTATTCTTAACCAACTACACGAGTCCCACCGCTCAACGAGTCCTCGCCATTTACGTTTTCGCATTTCATCGACCTACGGTCGGACGTTCATGGTTCATGTTATTGTCTTCGGAATGAACTTTTATTCATTTCACTGATTTGTACTCTTTATCTAATCTAATCTAAACGATTTGGAATATTGTTGACAAGTAACAGTTTTAAATGCTGGTTTTCCCATGTTAACTTTATTTTCATTTTTTGGAGTGGCGTGCGTTCGGAAGAGAAAAATGGTACACCACTAGTTCCTTGTGCATGGAAGAAAAAAATACCCATCCTGCTTAATAGACTGCTATGGTCTTGATAACTTGAATGCTCGTTGAAAGGACAGTGAAGAAAAACATAGATACACTGTCATAACTGCTACGCCGAACTGTGGAGGACAGTGGTCTTTGAGTTTTGAGGGCACTTTTTTCCAGACTGTGCAACAAATTATATAATTATACATTGAATGGCTGAGCTTGTGGACCATTTGGAACTATAATAGTCCGTTTCACGAGGGTCTATACTCACGTCATTGATTGCACATATCACTCAAAATATATAGGAAACTTGAATGGGAGTCAATGTAAATAAAGTTTTTGGCAACCAGTTAATCAGGTCGGATTTGTTTAAAGGACTACCCGTTGGATGGCGCTAGAGACGGAGGTTTTCCTTAACAACGGTTGCCATAAATAACCAATCCCCAACCCTAGGCAGAAATTTTATTCTTAACCAACTAGCACGAGTCCCACCGCTCAACGAGTCCTCGCCATTTACATTTTCGCATTTCATCGACCTACGGTCGGACGTTCATGGTTCATGTTATTGTCTTCGGAATGAACTTTTATTCATTTCACTGATTTGTACTCTTTATCTCATCAATCTTTTCCAGCCATGATGCGTGATGGAATCATACATTGTCATGTGTTTGAAAAAAAATTGTTGTAATCAATATAATTCTAATTCTTGATAGTTTTTTCGATTATATTTACATGACAGTATATGCCGAGGTATATGCCAACTCTCACAATATATTCATAATAAAATATTGCATAGAATGTAATAATTTTGTTTTGGTAATATTTTGAAACTCTTCCAACCAGTTTTCAAAGTTGGTCGGTTGATTATCTACAAAACGGTTATATTATTTATTATTATTATTATATGTTATTGATTTTAGCTTCATATTCAATATTTTATGAAGTTTTCCACGTTGATGCTCATAAGAAACATGACTAACCTTCTCATAGACAAAAATCCCTTTCTCATAATTCTTTAAAACATAAAAGAACGATTTCACGGGATATGGAGTATTTTTCCAGGTTGATTTTGAGTTTGAGTCAATTTTGGTTATTTTTTGTCTGACAAAAATGGGTCCCCTGGCAAATTTTCATAAATAATCTTTCCTTTTTCCGACAATGCATTGGTAATTTTGTAACGAGAATACATTTTTGTCTAGTTTAAAAATGTTGCTTCTTTATATTGGTTCTGTTATATTATATTATAATAATGAAACACCCTGTTTTATTAATATTGCGAAAAAAATCGAGATGTGTTTCCGGTGTTGAAATTTTATTTTAATTTTTCTTTTTCCTAAATAATATTCAAACTGGTGTCGATCTTTTGATGAAAATTGGTTCATATTTGAGGATTCCTCAACATAGGAAATTCATATCAGATCTAAGTAAGCCTCTGACTTATAGAGGGCGCTACCACACTTTGGACATCATTTTATTTTTTAGTGAAAAAACTGATTTTTTCATCATTTTCACGCAGAGAATTTATTGTTGTTAGAAGTCGCTACGTGCAATCATTCTCGAGATATTTGAATTTGAAATAATAAATACATTTGATTTTGAAATTATGGCGAAGCATGCATGGTGTTTCATTGACAGTGCCAAAAATTAAGATATGAGTTTGGCTGCTTGAAAATAAAAAGAAAACTCTCATCAATAAACATGTGTCCGCGGAAATGCTTCGTTACAAGAGCTACATGGTGTTGAAGTTTTTATTGTATATCTAATTTTTTTTAGTTTTTTTTTCACATTTTTTTCTAGATAATATTTAAATAAGAGCTATTGATAACATCACAAACTAGTCAACTTTGACCTTTTTTACTGAAAATATGGAGCAAACCTACGAAATATTAATTGTAATAACTTCTAGCAGGTTACCTTCGCCATAATTTCAAAACCACATGTGTCAATTATTTCAAATCCAAAATATATTTCGAGAATCGTTGCACGTAGCGACTTCTTACAATTATAAATTTTCTGCGTGAAAATGATAAGAAAATCTGTTTTTTTTTTACTCACAAATTAATATAATACAGGTTCATCAAAAAAAAAATGTGTAGGTAGCGCCCTCTACATGTAAGAGCCATACCAAGATCAAATTCTTATTTTGCATGATAAGAAACTCCTGAGCACAAATTTTCATCAAAAGATCGACATTGGTTCGAATGTTATTCAGAAAAAACCAAAACGAAAATAAAATTTCAACATCTACAGGGCTCTGTTACGAAGCATTTCCGCATTTCCAGATACATGTTTATGTGAAGTTTTGTTCTTATTTTAATGCGAAAAAAATACATTCCGAATTTTTTCTCAATATTGATGAAACACCCTGTACACAGGCTGGGCAGCTGAGAATGCCGTGTACTGTATCTCGGGAACTATTATTCATCGTATATAGAGGCTTTTGCGGCAAAAAAAATTATGACTAAAACGCCCAAGAGAAAATCCTGGAAAATATTTTCAAGTCAAGTAGTTAGGGGGCGTAACAACCAACACCAAGTTGAAAAATAGGATTTTTATGAAATTTTGCCCAATGAAAATTTATCGATGACATAACTGACTATTTACCCAAACTTTTTGTCTAAAACGTTTTATTTTCTATCTACCAAAATAAAGCGGTGTGAGAAGTTCAATAATTTTTTTAAACAAACGGAGATTTCTCCCGTTTCGCTTGACCGATTTTAAAGGGCTTGGACTTGGGTCCACCGCTTTATTTTGAAAGAAGACAAAAAGTGTAAGAATATAGTCAGTAAATATGAAAATATCATCGATATATTTTTATCGGCCAAAATTCTATGAAAATCCTATTTTTCTACTTGATGTTGGTTGTTACGCCCCCTAGCGGCCATTTCAGAAACTTGAAAATATTTCCCAGGTGTTTCTCTTGGCCGTTTTAGTGATAATTATTTTTGCCGCAAGCCTCTGCCTCTAGGATAAATAGTGGCCAAGATACAGTTTACCTCGCATTTTTTAGTTGCCCACTCTGTACATGATAATATTATAATGTATTGTAGTTTCACAGGGAGACACCGTTTTATGGAATGTTATCATTTTCCTTTTCAAACTTCAACTTTGAATTCAAAAAATAATCAGCGTAGGTAAGCACCAGGTTGGGCAAAGCACTGTTCTTACAGTTGTGAGTTCTGGCAAAGGGTATGAAACGTCCCGCTTAAGGTATAGGGGCAACATGCAACATCTGAACATAGATTACAAGATTGCGCTATCTTTTATTCACTCAACAATGATTAGTAGCTGAAATAACTAACACCAAACTTAATTAATAATAAATTATTTAAAGGCTATATAAACACCTACCTCATGCTCTTGTATAGATAGAAGGTATAACTAAAACTAGACACCAGACAAAAAGCTCAAAACTTCCATAGTTCAAACAATTCAAGCTCGAAATTAGGAATAAAAATGAATCTCAAATTCACAGTGCGCAAATGTAAGAGTACGTGGTCAGACAGGCTGGAGAGAAGAGAGAGTTTTACCTGTTGTCATTGTCAATGTATGAATTGGCATTAAAACTCATATTTTGCAGTTGAATCGCAGAGTTTTTGTATAACTACATTATTATCTTACAAATTCAGAAGTGGGATAGATTAACGTGTCCTCCACTGTCGCGCCTGTGAATAATAACTGTAAAAAAAAAAAAAAAACATAATGAGTACACCGCCGGGGAAGCCTTCACGAAATCGTTCTTCGTCGACATCATCCATTGAAGATGTGAGCAGTTCGCCCGATAGAAGAAGTGACTCAAGAAAAATGAAGAGAGGACAAAAACGTCAACGAAAAAGTGAGATTCATCGGTTACGCAAGCAGGTAAAAAGACTAGAAAAAAAGGTAAGTGTACCTTTTAAGACTGCCTTCCCGATTAATATGAATGTGATTGAGACGCTAATACCGATATTCGAACCTGGGGTAAGTACATTTGACGCTGTCGAATGGGTGCGCAAAGTTGACGAATTGAGAGATTTTCATGGATGGGACGATATAATTATTGTAGTTAAGTTGGTTACAAATCGCTTACGCGAAAACGCGCGAAAGTGGTATGATTCATTAAAAACATTATGTATGACGTGGAAAGACTTTAAAGAGCAATTACTTATAAATTTTTCATCGCAAACGCGTTTTGAAAAATTGCTTGTTAAGGTGGCTACGTATAGGCCATCGTTTGGTCAAAATCTGGCGGACTATTGTTATGAAAAAGTGTCAAGATTAAATCCATTACGTTTGGAAATATCTGAAACTGATTTGATTGACAGTGTAATAGAAGGGATTAACGATGAGGTTATTTGTCAAACGGCTAGGGCGGCCAATATACAATCCGTGGGCGAATTGGCGAATTATCTTGGCCAAATCGACATCTTTTGGAATGTCCAAACATGCAAATCCATCAAACGGGCGTCACGAGTATACGAATCAGACGATGAATAGCGGCGATACAGAAAATTCAATCAGGGCGATTCTCAGCAGAAAAAAAAAATTAATTGTAGCGGCAACCATAAAGCTATATAGACTGCCGAAAGCCAAAGATTCAATGTAATCATTGTGGTAGAAAAGGTCACGTTCAAGCTGAATTTAAGGATAAAGCGAAGAATAATAGCTATTCTGGAATGGTGAATGAGATCGCGCCTGTATTAGGTATAAATAAATTGTTTATGAAGTTGGCGCATATCAATGCGAGTGAAATTAATAGTCTCATTGATACGGGAAGCACTTGCACACTTCTGAAGAGCAGCGTTGTACAGAACCTCAAATTGCGCACGGAAAAAGGATTACCGAAACTTTTAAAATGTTTTATGGGTAACACTGTTAACAGCAACGTTTTTGTCAACGTCAAGATTACTATCGACGGAGTTTCAGCGGTATTAAAGGCGATCGTTCTTGATGATGAATTGATGAATTATGATACTATTATTGGATTCGATTTTCTAGGAGAAAATCATGTTGGAATAAGCAAAATCAGAGACACACTAAATTTCTTTTTATTACCGAATGAAATACCACAGTCCGTGCATATGATTGAATTTGAACAGTCGAAAGAATTGGGTATAGATGATATTAATTGTGGTAATATACCGGAGAAGTCAAAAAGCAAATTGTTTCAATTATTGAATCGTTACCGGAAATGCATTGCTTTCTCATTAGAGGAAATAGGAAAAAATATGGCAAAGATGCAGATCAATTTAATGGTGGATGTATCTATTACATATCATCCTTATCGACTGGCTTACACTGAGAAATTTTATTTATGTTCCTTGCTGAAATTCTAGCAGCCACAGCCAAAATTCTTTTTAGAATAGGCGCCAGCCAAGCTCTTTGCTATTACGATAAAGTTCACTTTGCTGAACACACTTCACTGTGGTAGCCAGACTAACTTTATAAAAAACATTTTTTCTGCCAGTATAAAGTAACTTTGCTGTGGCTATAAAGTTACTTTGCTGTTTATGCAAAGCGATTTTTCATAAGACAGCAAAATTTTTTCTATTTGTAGAAAAAGAATCTCCTACAATAACAAAGAATATATGCTAGTGCGGGAAGTTGTTTTCCTGTTGCTGAAATTGATTTATCCTGTTATAGCAGTTCTGATCTTCATCTTTATAGGTTTCACCTAGCTTATCAATAACAAATAATTCCAAAGCAAGTGTTTCAATTTGAACTGATGATGCGTACAAATCAGAACATCTTACAATGAATTATTTGTCACTAGCTATACTGGAAGAATCCTATAAAAACGTCAAGATAGAAAATGCTACAATCACGATGAAAAAATCGATACGTTTTGATAGTGACTTTTCTATAGAAGCAGAAGGGTTATTTTAAAAAATATTAGAACAAAAAAATCTCGAAAAAAAATTCAAATTTGTAATTTTTTTTTTTTACTAAAGCAGAAACCACACCAAACATTGGTCATTTTTGGAGAAAGTAAATGGACAGTAAAAATCGGAAATACTACAAAATATAATTTATTTTTTTTGAATTACCAAATCAGGTGGTATAATCTACAAAACTCCTTAGTTGGGTTGTACCTTCTTATAAGACTAAGATTTCTGGCCTGGCCTCTTCCATCACTTCTAGTTCCAGAAATGTTTCAAGTTGTTTCGTGAAATTGGGCGTTGAAAGTAAAAGTTGAAGTAGAAAGAAGCCAAGGAGTTTGGGAAATTGGCATCCGATTCAAATGAAAAATATATAGACCTCCAATATCAAAAGTATCGGTAGATGCTCTTGCGGCAATGTGTCAAAAACCTAAAAATAGAAACTATAATTAATTGTGATGATTAAGGATATTGTGATAATATGCAGATAGCAACCTTTGTGGAACAAAAGGTCTTTTTTATATGAATGTCAAAAAAAACATATTTGTGGGGATCAAAAATAATATGAATTGTTTTGTTAATGATGGATTTCAAGTTAAAAACCAGTTTATAGTTAATAACATTTGAATATTCCATATGTTTTAATATACTTCACTTACATGGTTCTGATTTCTGCTTCGATCTGGATCGGAAAATATCGATTTTTTCCTTGATAATGATCCTCGCTGGCCGCTTTTTGGAATAAGGGCTTTTATGCATGGTTCCGCCGCCGCCGTCCAAAATAGCAAAGCTTTTAATTCTTTGGCTGCTGAGAAAGAGACAAGTTGAAAACAAAATTAGCCAAAATATTTTATCTTTCGCGGGAATTTCCTCGCTTGAGTAATGATTGAAGTTTTTTTATAGCCAAAATATTAAGGTATTTAATGAAATATAGCCACATCATAATATTCAAAATACTCACTCACCTTTGCCGACATTTCTGCTCTCCCAAAGTCTTGTAGAGCCTAGAGCAACAAGAGAAGAGCACCGTGGAAACCAAACCAGAGTAAACCCTCAGAAACTTGCTCGCACACAAAGTTATGAAAACACGATTGAATTGAAACTGAAAGAGGAGGGCGACTATGATATGCGATTGGTCCAAAACAATTTCGTCGAAGGCGGAAACAACCGAACGTCTTTTTTTCAAATATGCTCTTTGCTGGGGTAGCAAAAAACTTCATAGGGACTACAAGAAATAATCTCTTAAGAGTTTTCCTCTGCAACAGCCAAGAACTTGGCTGTACATGAAATGTTTTATTGATGGTAGCAAATGACTTTATAATCATAACGAAGTCACACTAGTGAAGAGCTTTTTGCTGTCAGAAGAGAGCTGCTTTACTATTTCGGGTGAGATTTATGCTGTCACAGCCAAAAATACACTAGTAAAGTGTTTTTGGCTGGTCATTTTCTCAGTGTATGGAGAAAAACAAGTTCTTCAAACAATGATTGATGAATTATTAGAAAATAATATAATTCGCCTTCATCATCTCCATACGCAAGTCCGGTTCTACTTGTCAAAAAGAAGACCAATGATTACAGAATGTGCGTGGATTTTCGCAAATTAAATGCAATAACAACGAAGGATCGATACCCATTGCCGTTGATAGAAGATCAAATTGATCGCTTGGGAAACAATAGATATTTCACGGGGTTGGATTTGGCCTCCGGGTATTATCAGGTTCCTATGGCTGAAGATTCAAATTAGTAAAACTGGATTCGTTACTCCTGATGGGCACTTTGAGTTTTTAAGGATGCCATTTGGTTTATGTAACGCTCCAGCAGTGTTCCAGCGAGTCATAAATGATGTGTTAGGAGAATTAAAAAACCCGATTGCGTTTCCTTATATTGACGACGTAATTATTTATTCGGCTACAATTGAAGAAGGTATGAAGCGACTACAGATGGTTCCAGAGAAATTTAGTGCGAGTGGTCTTACTTTGAAATTGACTAAATGTAACTTCTTCCAAACAAAAATTGACTATCTAGGAAGAGAAATATCGTTCGAAGGTGTACGACCAGGCACCAAGAAAGTGGAAGCAGTATTGAACATGGCGAATCCAACTGATGTCAAACAAGTTCGACGATTTTTAGGATTGGCTGGCTACTTTCGTAAGTTTATTCGTAACTATGCTAACGTCGTGGAGCCCTTGACTAGACTGTTGATAAAAGAGACTCTTTTGAATTGGACTCATGAACAGAATCTTGCTGTGGCCCAAGTCAAAAACGTTCTGGTGACAAAACCTATATTGGCTTTATTTGATCCAGATTTATTAACGGAATTACACACAGATGCTAGCTCCTTAGGAGGCGGGGGAATTTTGATGCAATTCAAAAATGGTGTGAAAAGAGTGATTGGCTATTACAGCAAACAGACTAGTCCACAGGGAGGATGTACCACTCGTACGAATTGGAGACCCTTGCAGTGGTGTTATCACTTCAATACTTTCGAGTCTATTTGGTTGGTATAACATTTAAAGTTGTAACGGACTGTAACGCGTTACGAACAACCATGGTCAAAAAGGATTTGTTACCGAGAATCGGACGAAAGTGGTTACAGATTCAAGATTACAATTTTCAAATAGAATATCGAGCTGGAAATCGGATGGGTCATGTAGATGCACTGAGTCGACTACATAATATCGAAACAATCTGTGCAATTGATTTGACAGAAGGCGATTGGATAGAAGCGGTTCAGTCACAAGATGAAAACATAAGGTTGATCAAATCTATAATAGAGACTCAAGTGAGAAATCGTGACAATAAACAGTACTTTGATAGTTTTGTCCTGAAAGATGGTAAGATCTACAAAAAACTGGATGATGGTAGAATCAGATGGTTAGTTCCAAAAGGATGCAGCTGGCAAATATGTCGTCTATTTCATGATGAATCCGGTCACTTTGGTTTAGAGAAAACCCTAAAAAGGATTTTAGAAAATAACTGGTTTGCACGAATGAGGGACTTCGTAAAGAAATATGTCAAAGCATGTTTGCAGTGTAGCTACTACAAACATCCCTCAGGTCGAAAGGAAGGTCAATTGTACCCTGTGGAAAAAGTTCCCACCCCATTTCATACTTTACATGCTGACCATATTGGACCTTTTGAAACTAGTAAAAAAGGAAATAAATATTTACTCGTAATTGTGGATGGATTTAGTAAATTTGTGATCATTGAAATTATGTACTTGTTTGGGGCACCAAACAGATTAATAACAGACAGGGGACGTGCGTTTACAGCACAAAAGTTTAGTATGTTCTGCCAAGCTTATGGGATCAAACATATATTGAATGCGGTAGCTACGCCAAGGTCAAATGGACAATGCGAACGTGTGAATCAAACAATACTTAATGTCTTAGCCACAACTTCTGCTGGAAGAGGAGAAGATAAATGGGATACTTTTGTAAAAAAAAAATACAAAGTTTCCTCAACTGTACTGAGAATAAGACAACAGGCATGAGCCCTTTAGAAGTTCTTGCAGGATTCAAGGGGCGCAATATAGCAGAAGCACAACTTTTGAGTGCGGTAGAAGGGCAATTGGAACGATTAGATTTGGCAGGAATTCGTGCAAAAGTTAAACGTAAAATTGATGATGATCAGCGTGTCCAGAAGGAGCGATTTGACCGAGCTCGTGCTAAAGCAAAAAAATATGAAATTGATGAAATTGTAATGGTTCTTGAAACGAATAATCCTGCTACTGGTAGTAGCAGAAAGTTGCGGTCGAAGTTTAAAGGACCCTTTAGGGTCACTCGTGTTTTGAACAATGACCGGTATGAGGTCGAAGATGTGAGAGAAGGTATGAAACGATACCGAACAGTGATGGCAGTGGATAAATTGAAACGATGGATAACTCTAAAGGGTGAGTTATTCCAAAATAAATCCATGGGTAAAGGGCTCAGTTACTCAGTTCTCCAATTTATTCGTATACGAATATGCATTTGATTTTGTACATTATTATTGTACGGATTTGATTGGAGCATTGAGCAACAGGACAAAAGGTCCCATTGGTGAGTTCAAAAGGAAGTCATGAGCAAAAGGCTCAGGACAAAAGGTCCCATGTCTCATCGGTGAGTTCAAAAGGAACTCATGAGCAAAAGGCTCAGGACAAAAGGTCCCATCGGTGAGTTCAAAAAGAGCTCATGGGCAAAAGGCTCAGGACAAAAGGTCCCATCGATGAGTTCAAAAAAAAAAAAAAAAAAAAGAGGCTCAGGACAAAAGGTCCAACCGATGAGTTCAAAAGGAACTCATGGGCAAAGGCCCAAGATAAAAAAGGTTTGATCAAGTTTTTATTATTATTTCAGATACCGACAGAGGTGATCCTGAGGACAGAATGTGAGTCAGGATAGCCGAATGTAAGAGTACGTGGTCAGACAGGCTGGAGAGAAGAGAGACAACACTGTTTTGATGATTATTACTACGTTTTTGATGTTCTTGAATAGCCACCAGTAGTTTCACCTGTTGTCATTGTCAATGTATGAATTGGCATTAAAAGTCATATTTTGCAGTTGAATCGCAGAATTTTGTAAAACTACATTATTATCTTACACAAACGTAATTCCCCAGGACTCGTTGAGCGGTGGGACTCGTGTAGTTGGTTAAGAATAAAATTTCTGCTAACCCTTGACGTCATTGTCATTTCACGTATAATTTGAATTTTGTGCCGAAAGTTTCTGATTTTCAGTACCTAGATCATATTGAAATTTGTGTTTGAACCTTGGATTGGACTATAATGTAAGCTTATCGTGAGTTCTTTAATAAATGTATCGTCCCCTGGATGTGTGAATATTTTCAACAAAGCACATCCTTCCCAATAAAAGTTCTTCCACTGTTTTACAAGAATTGGTTCAGCATGTTGAAAATCCGATTTTGAGCAACAAAACAAAAGCACAACTGGGTATACAAGTCCTAAATTTGATTTAAATATTGATTCACATGGACATAGTTTTTGGACATTGTAAAATGAACGTTTTTAAAAAATAGTTATGCATTTTTTCAGAATAACTTTTGATATACTGTGATAAATATTTGAATTATAATTTCGAACGTGGTGTAAATCCTATTTTATCCAATAGATGGCTCCACCGAATGCAATAAAAACAGATGTCTTTACGTTTTTGAGAAAAAAAAACAAAAGTACGAGGACTACCCGTTGTAGGGCGCTGGCGAATTTCATTCCAAACTATTGTATGGGAGTATATATATTTTGAGTGATATGTGATTGATTGTCTCTTCTTTTCTAACTCATGGAGAGGTTTAAAAACAGACTGAAACAGAATTAATGACGTAATAAACATCGGTCGTTACTAGCATCCAAAATGGCCGCCGAGCAACAGCTGATTTCTATCATCTCAGAATAATAATAACCTAAAATTTGGTTATGTGATCAAGTGATTAATCAAAACAATGTTGTTGTCAAGACACAAGTCAGTTAACTTCTCCAATGTCACAGTTTTGTTGTATAAAATGCCTCGTCGGTATTCAGAATGTGAACAAAATACGATAAAAAAGCTTGTGGTCTACTTTACAAAGGATCGAGATGCTGAGGCAGTTTTGGTGGTAAGTTATTTCATAAGACTAGTTCTTTGTACCTATCCATTTCCTATTCCATTTCCTGAACTTTTGTAGAGAGTATCCGATGCCCTTTGAATTGAAATTACAACTCTTAAAAGATCAGTTCTCATGGAATCAGAATTGATGAGGACTTCAAGGCATCCACGTCAATAATTGCAGTCCAGAGATCAGAAATATAGATGGATTATTGGAGCGGTCATGCGTTGTTGAGAGAAGAAATAAGAAAGGGCTACTACATAAAATAAATATATACCTATTTCAATCTAATTTTGGGTCACTGTATAATAGATAAGTAAACATTTTATTCCTGTCGCAGAACTTTTGTAAAGATTAATTTCGTTTTTATGAAGGTTTACTGCCAACTTTCACAGACCTAATGTCTGCGTAAAAAATATATTTTTCAGATTTCCAGATCAGAAAAAAATCTTGAAAATTCAATTTGAATTTTATTTTTGTGTCTTTTTCAGTAAAATCTCTAATCTACGGGGTGGGAAATTCTACAAAAATCCTGTACTTAGAACTCATAGTTTCCTCACTACGATAAAATGTATTTGTATTTGGGTAAAGCCCCACAAGCCCCCCATAGACGCAGACCTGGCTGATGGTCTGCGTCTTTTTTTTTTTTTTTTTTTTTTTTTTTTTTTTTCAGGGTTTTTGGCCCCTAGGAGAGGAATCTAAAACCAGACACCCTAGGTCCATAGGGTAGTGTAGGGTTATATCCACCAAACCTCTCCTCCGCATTAGGACGTCAGGGATAAGCCCTCTAGTGTCCCAATCTCTCACTTGAGTTTAGCTCTTTGGTACCGGGATACCTCCCAAAGGCCTCTTGGTCACAGGGGAGGATCGCGGCTGAATTCGTCCAAGCCGGGAGAGGGGTGTGGCGACATTTCTCCGGACATGCTTGTCCTTAGGCGAGCCACCCGGAGACATGACGTCACCGTCCCCAGATTTTCTCTTGACTCCGGCATGAAAATCATCCTCAATGTCATCATTTTCTCTTGTATGGGTCTCCAAAACATGGTTCTTTGATCTCGATGCTTTTGTCTTTGTCGGTAAAGGGGAAAATGCGTCCTTCTCTTTTCCCGAGGCCGACGTTTGGACGTTTGGATGTTCCCCACTTTAGGGGAGTCCGAGCGCTTCGCGGTCACCTGTACCTCGCTCCTTTGAAGAAGATGAAGGTCCCTCTTGGGTTGTTCCGTCCGTTTCGTCTTTGAAGTAGACTTTTGAGAAAGGTGGGAAAGCAGTCTTCTGTCCCTTCTTCTTTGAAAAAGAGGAAGGAACCGCCTCCTTCTGCACCACCACCTTTGGAGAAGGAGGAGGAGCAGAGGGAGCCCTCTCTTTAGGTTGCTGAGTTCTAAGATGCGCGATCTCTTCCTGCAGCTTGTCGTTCGTGGAACGATAGCATTCGATAACACAATCTTCTCTTTCGCGCTCCTCTTTGTATTCGTCGCGTCTTTTAACGAAGAGGGCGTCCAACTTCTCATGGCTCTGACGGAGATGTTCATGAGATTTAAAGAGTTTTTTCAACTCTTTCACCAGAGTTTTGGCATCCATTGTCTTGAGGACTAATACCTTGAAGAGGCCGAATGGATGCGCGTGTCGCGCTTTTAAAGAGACAGAAGTGTTTATTCAAGGGGGGATGAACCCCACCAAGCTTGTTTGGTGACCTACTACCGCCGGTTTTACCCGGTCACGTAGGGGCTTCATAATCAAAAGACCCTAATGAGGAAGCAAAGCCTGAAAGATTCGATTCACAGAGGTTTTACTGTTATATCAGAAACTTCTTTGGGAATAAAACCAAGCAGGTTAACTTTACCCTTGGTTTCACCTCTCCAAGAACCCTTATAGACAAGCTTTAGTACAATAGGGTTTCTCCAGCTCTAAAATGTTATTTGAAGGGAAAGAACGATTTTTCTCTTCTCCGTTAAAACGAAGGATTCAGGGTACGGGTGGTTGGACCAAAGTCCAACTCCTCTACTCTAAATATTTACCAGGTACCAGGCAGTACCTTCGGGTCTTCTCAGGTAGTTCTTGTCGTTTCCGGGTAAGGACTTCTCCTGACCACTGGTCGGACGAAACTGGTCTGCGTCTTTGTATTCAGGTATCATGAAAGAAGTAGTATTCGGCAAGTTTTCATGGTGCCTTTAATAACTACTCGATGTCTAACATCTTCACTGTTGATGTTAGAATGATGTAGCTTTTGAACGAGTGGTTTTTTTTCGAATAAAACATTGAATTCACGCGTAGCGAAGAAAAATAAATAGCGCAACATGCATTGATTAGTGTATTGGTTGAGGAGAATTTTATTAGAAAAATTATACGACTTCAGTGTTGAATAAACTTTATCTTTGGGTTGACATGTGACAAGTAATATCACTTGTGCAAGCTGAAGGAGTAGTGAAATTGAGTGTAGTCTGTTTAAAGATGATAATTTGAGTCCACTATATTCTTTCTTCTTCACACTACAGTGCACCAAAATAATGGGCATGGGGCACTCCAGATTCAAGTCTGAAGAACTTCGCATTCTTAACCTTCTGTCGCACTCGGTTATCAATCTTTCAGAAAACTGAGAAAGCATTTTCTGAAAAGGCCGCAATAGACGAGATGACAGAGAAAAAAAAAAATTGCACTTTTACGTGTGTGTTCTGTAATCGGATGTCTTTCACAGCGAAATTCACAAAGGTTATAACATGATGAACCATTTTTAGATACGAGAACAAAGAGCAGTTCCTTGGGTTTGGATATGATGCGTGAGGAGGTGGACGAACAGTTCAAACCGTGATTCGTCGAATTTGTCCATGGTAATAGTGGAACGGGGCATGATCTTGAGGGGCCATTGGTATGATCAAGTTTTTCGTCTGATCTATTCAGAAATCAATTTATTTGTATCTCAACAGCACACGTTCCTCATGAACCTAAAAAAAAACACACCTATTTTTGTCATTTCTTGATAGACTGGGGGAAAATACCTAAAAGAACTCGGGAAAATCATGGATGTGCTATACAAACGGCAGATTCCATTGAATAATAAACAGTAATTATTCAAGTAATAAAATATATTCGGCAAGTTATTGTATATATCTTGGTATAACTTAAAAAATAATTTTAAAACAAAAACAGAGCGACTTATCATGTGATCATGTGATATTTATGACTAGTCTTATGTACATCTGATGTATTTGAGTATAACAACAATATCTATGAACATTTTTTTATCCTTAAATGAATAACTACAATATCCCATCAATATAAAGTGCATGACATGTTTACACAGAAACCTAAAATGATCTGTCTACTTGGAAACTTTTTTCTTATACCCGTAGGAATTAATCGCTGAAAAAAATTGTAGTATTAGAGTATCTGCCTGCAGCTAGGAATAAAAAAACATACCTTTGTATTCATCATCACATTTCTGAAGAAGCTCCAACCATTGAGGACCAGAAATCCTGGGTAGAGTGAGAGTACCACCGTAGCATTGTGGTAAGCATTTGGGGTCTACGTATTGGTGTAGCGATTTACGGTCAGTTCCATGGAAAATGATGCGGCTACGTAATTTTTCTCTCAAGAATGGTTTGAAGAGAGCGAATACAATTTTGAAGATATAGGGTTGGTTGACGATGTGAATGTTTTTGATTCTTAGTGGTACGGAGTCCTGAAAATAAAGATGAGTATGTATATTAAGAGCAATTGAGCTTGTTCACCGAATATACCAATCCACACAAACCATGTACGATAATATTGTCAAAGGGTTTTCCAAAAAGAACGCTCGATCTTTAGAGTGTAATAAAATGAAAAGTTCAAATAAAAGGAACATAATTTAATTTTTATTTCAAAACATATTATACGGTGACATTTTGTTTTCAAAATTGTCACTGAATTATCTACTAAGTCTTAGTGGTTGTCCATTAATAATTTTAATTCTGTTTTTAACAGCAAAAAATCGAATAGTTACGTTGATAATTTTTTTTCACCTTCTCATGACTACTTTTACCTACTCATGAAAATATACGCATCACATTAAGTTTTTAAAAATCAAATGTGTTCCTGCGCAAGAACTAAAACAAAGAAAAAAGCAAAAATACTGAGAGAAAGCGTCGAAACTAGTCACCCCAGTAAAGCGTACAATGAGTCAACATTTTTTTTGTCTTGATCAATAACAGACCTACGACGATTATTTATTCACTTGTGGTTCGAACAATGAAAAAATTGGGTTTTTTACAATAGCCCGTGTTTACATTAATAACGGATTGGTCAAAGCACTATTATCAGGAAAGTGTGTAAGGCAGAGAAGACTGTGGTAAGACCAACACTACTAGTCTACGGCTCTGTTTTCTGGTGGCCAAAAATCGAGCAACAACAGGCAGGAATGAGAAACAGAACGAGCTGAGAATCACCTCTCCTCTAAGGGAATCATGACCTTGTTGTTGGTGAGAGAGCTCAGTAGCCTTGTGACCCAGGAAGCGATGCCGGCGGTAGCCTAGCAACTGGTAGTGTCACTAGCTGGGGCATACAATATCATTAGAGAAAGGAAATAGATCGACAGAAATATCAACAGACTGTCACTTATATTGAAGAGTAGTGTTATCCCAATAAACTTGAAGCGCAAGGTCTCCGACAGTTGTGTTTAACCTGTTACCACATACGGCATGGAAACTATTGCCCTAACTTAAAGGAACGCCAGTAAACTGATAGATGAACGCCGAAAATCATAAAGTGGAGACCAAGAAAGACAAAGCGAAGTTTGGGCAGACCTTCACGATGGATGGATGATAAAAGAATGATGGCAGGTGTGAGCAGTTACCAATGAACCCAGAATAGGAATCAGTAAAGGGTATAAGGAAAGGCCTATGTCCAAGAGTGGATGAGTGATGGCTGAGAAAGAGAGAATCACCAACTTTATCACGCCTCCAGGTTACTCTTGGTGCAATGGTACACAGACGGTTCCAAGACTTGCAAAGGGACAGGCGTCAAGATTGTAGTGATGAACTGCAAACTGCAAGATAGCGCGAATCCCCAGTACTGAGACACAGTGTAACAATGATGACACTGGAAATCTACTAAAGTAGAACTCACTACTACTGCAGTACCCAGATTGTCGGTATGGCTAGCGATTTCCTTTGCTATTTCATCTTCAGAGCACACAGGTTTTGTTGATTTTTGCAGAAAGCTCAAAACACTGGAAGCCTACAAGAGAATCGCGGTAGTGATAATGGAGGATCTGAAACAACGTAAAATGCTGCTGGTCAAAAAAACTGCTTGTTGAAAAATATCCAACAACAAGTAGGTGACAGACAAATTGCAAAGTAGGTCGTAATAACTCAAAGCACATTTACCAAGGACAGGCCTTGATGCATCTAGACCATTCCCAAAGATTGCAGTCGTGTGCGTGGCTCCTGCAGCAAAACTTCCGCAATAAGAATGTTAGCAAATTTACTCGAGTAAACGGATGAGCCAACTTTCATTCGCAATGAAATAGGCAATTTCCGAAACAAGAAAATCCTCAATCTACACAGTGAACAAGTTTCAAAAAGACATTTTCTTTTGATGTTTGGAGTTGTAACGTTCATGGTATTGTTATTGGCACTTTCATTTTTCTTGACAAAATGGCTTTAACTGATAGTTTTACATTTTTCTTAACAAACCAGAGATACCCACTTAAGCATGCGCCCACAGATTTTAATTCATTACAATACACGACGGTGCACCTGCTATTTGAAATTGGATTTTTGTTTGCATTTTTTCCAATGTTACGGTACGAAATTTTGTAATTGAACCTCATATTTAGATTCCAATTTAGAACAACAAGAAATATTTGTAATGAAAAAAATCTAAAACCACCCCAAAACTTTTTCGGCGAAAAGACAATTTGATAGGTTATTTTTTTTCGCACTTTCATGGCACTATTCGAATAACGGGTTTGCCAATTGATGAAGAAAACTAAAGGATCCAAGAAAGAGGCCTCCAAGTTCTACAGACTGTTAATTATGTGATTTTTACTTATATAGGCTTACATAAAATGTTTGGTGGATACGCCAAGCGATATTGATGGGAATGGATCTATTGGTGACAAATTTGAAAAATTTTAGACTTCAATAAGGATTTTGCATTGTCATCATCTTCAAGATCTTCTTTACTTTTTGTTAACCCAAACTAACCAAAACTTTGAAAAACATCCGATATATTATCAGAAATGAGCATTCTTCCCAATCACAATATGTTCAAAAATTGACCAGAGGTGGCTAATAAATAATAGATAGCAAAATTCTGCACCAATTTTCAAGCAAGTGAAGTTTTGTGTTGAAAAAAATTTTTTGCCAAGAAAGGGTACTATGTCTCAAGTTGGAGGTGTTTCATTTTTGAGTAAATTTGAAAGGTATGAAGATTCACTTCGTCTTCATTATCTAACTTTCTGGACCCTGGACTAGAATAGGTGTTGGGGGTTTGAATTTCCTGAAAAATCATTTGCACCATCAAAAAATCCAACTTTTTCATGAGTGTGGCAGAACTGTTAATGTGAATGATTCCTGTGATAAAATGAATGGAGTCCTTCCGTTTATACAGGGTGTCCACTCTGAAGTGTCCCACCCCTGTAAAATTTTTGTTTATTAACCGATTTCCATTTTTTTCTTGTTTGTTAGGTCTCGTCAAACATTTTTTGAACATTATACCAAATCACTTCCAGAGACGTACTGATTATGATTATGGGGGGTTCAAAGTGGGTCAAATTTCAGAAAATCACATTAGGGGATTTTTTTGAAAAAAACTGACAACGGAATCTCAATCAGAATCACCAAAAACCTCCCTGTTCACACTCTCAGAAAAAAATGTTACTGTTTTGGTTATTTTTTTTGTTAATTTGTTAATTTAACACTTATACTGCTCATTGAGTCTTTCTGTACGTTCTAATTCACAGTAAAGATGTTGATAAAATCCCAGAATGAGTGTTTTAAACAATAAATCATCGATACCTAATACCCTGTATTAGGTATCGGAGCGACAATGGGATTCAATTTACGATTTTTATTAAACTTAGGACCATTTTATTCGAGTACCTTGTAGATTAGGGAGTTGAAAATTTGTACAGAGGGGTTTTTTTTGCTGATTAAAATTCCGTTGTCAATTTTTTTCTAAAAATGACCTAATATCATTTTCTGGAATTTGACACCCTTTGAACCCTCACTATTTTCCCATAAGTACGCCCCTGGAATCAATTTGTCACATGTGTGTTTGTCGAGACCTATCAAACAAAAAAAAATTTTGAAAATCGGTTAATAAACAAAAATGTTACAGGGGTGGGACACTTCAGAGTGGACACCCTGTAGAAGAGTTGCGTAGATATGCTTTATATGGCCAAAAAAGCATTTGAGCAAGCGACTAAAAATAAAACGGACGCTATTCAGCTCTGGCAAAATAAAGTACCGTGATAAAGCAAACAGTAATCATATGTATTTTACAGTATGTGATGTGATATTCGAGTACCGGCAGTCAATTAGCTACACGCCATAATTTTGCATTTATCGTTTGTCCGAAAACGCGAATAGTTCCATGTGCCAATCATATTATGTTACAGTGTCTCAGAATTATTGGGAGATATTTGAATAACGGTTAGTTGGGACAAAAATAAGACTAGAATATTTAATAAAATATTCTCGTACGACCCTTCCTTTTGGAATTTATCGAACTTTGAAGTACCCAACATCTTGAAGGAGATTTTTCCGTGATAGCTCCGAAACGGTGTAATCAATTTTAGTGCAACATGGACAGAAAACGCAGTACCTAAGAGCCGTATTTCAATCTCATCTTGGAAGTCCAGGGTGAACTACATCTACACATAAAATGCCGCATAACTTTGAAACGCCTCCTTTTATTTTGAATGCAACTTTTGATTAAGGTTCGTAGATTCATTTAGAATACGAAGGAATTTTTTCTTTACATCGAACAAATGATTCGTTTTCGAAAAAAACCGCCTTTTTATTGAAATTTTTGAAATTGATTTCACCGTTTTGGAATAAGAATTCTTCAGAGAGCAAATTCAAAGTACGAATTATTCCGAAAGGAAGGGTCGTACTAGGATATTTCATAAAAATGGTCTTCAAATTAATCACCCTTTAACAATGTCCCAATACTTCTGGGACACCTTGTATATTGGATGTTTATTGGGCTCGTGAAATGTTGTGTTAACAATGAACTGGTGAAGCCTTACGACTAAGAGATCTTTCCAAATATTTATTTTCGTTAATTTTGTAACCATCACTAACCTGCAGCCATTCAATAATCCGTCCTGCAAATGAAGGTGTGAACTTAGTGGTTTGTCCCAAAGATAACCCATCCATATCGAAAATAACAACAGCTCCACACACTTGTGATTCTGGTTCCAACATGGCAGCTTCCAAAAACAGTACACATCCTTTGAAAACTTCGTCCAAAGTTACTTGGTCAGTTTTCCATTTTTCTGTGAAAAATATCGATTTATTTTTCCTCGTTTTCAAGAAAATAACTCACTTCCTAATTCGATGACCAAAATCCTTCTTCCAAATTGATCCCTGTTTGGTTGTACCGTCAAGATATTTTGGTCAAAAATGTTTTTTTCTTTGCTTGGGGTCAAGCCTTCGTATTGATCTGGGTTTTTCCGTTTGAAAGCGTAGTACCGTTTGATCTATTATAATAAAACAAGAATGTGTGAGATTTTTATGTGATAAAATTTTGTTACATACCAAGTCTCTAGCACTTTCAGGGTAGTATTTCGTAGGCCTAAGGAACCTCGTAAGCCACAATTCATTATCAATTGGAACATCCAGGTCGGTTTCTTCTGCAATAAAGGGCAACGTTACAAAATAATTAAATAAAGTAGAACGTGATTAGCAGGGGTTTAAGATTTAATCGGAAACATTCAAAAGGTCACGAGACTACCAAAAATAATAAGAAACGTTCATACAAACTGAAATTGGTATGACACAAAACTTCGTTTTCGAAATACAGGGTGTTTAAATTTCACAAAAAAAAGATTATAATATTTTCAAAACGACTTTTCAATTGCAATTAAATTTGGTGATAAGTAACAGTTTTAGATGCTTGATCTCCGATGTAGACTTTATTTTAATTTTTAAGAGTGTACGGCCAACAATGACATCTTTTGTGAAAAGAAAAAGATACAACATTTCCTCCATGTCCATGTTAGAGAAGCCTCCTGTGTGTAAAGCAATTTGAAAAATGAAATATGATCAAAAAGTCTAGTCATAAGGTTATGAAGGAGGCATATAGGAAAAATTAATGTCAATGTGTAAAAAAACATGGCCAACCGACAACTTTTGCCATTTATCCTAGGCAGCTGATATTTTCTTTTTCAATATACACCTTAAAATGAAACTATTCACAGATTTTAAGCAGTACTGAAATGTCCCAAAAATGTTTACAGCTTGACAATTTTTTTCAATGTTTTCATAACAAAAACTATGATTTGACGCCTTTGAAGGCAAAACTAAAAGTACTGAAATGACACGGCCAAAAGTAACTGGTACCTTCCTCCCGGACTATGAATCTCAATACAAATTTTCACCCTCAACAATGTTTTTTGATGACAGAGAAGTCATTTGTGACAAAAAACTTGAGATAAACGGAAGTATAGGTGTTAAGGATTGGTGTTTTGGAATATTAAAAGTGGAATTATTCTATTTTTTCAGGTAATTTTTCATAAAGCTTTAGAACATTCAGGGCACATGGCAACTTCGTTTAAACAACACTAAATATTTCATTGGAGATGTCGTTTGGGTTGGTGATACCTAGTTGTTTTGTTTCTTGTCTTGGGATTTTGAGTAGATGCTCTTCTTACCATACATTCAACGGTAAAGTCTCGAAAAATTTGATTGAAAGTGAAAAATCAATTTTGCAAAAAATTTGTAGATCTTCTGACCCTTGCATAAAAATATGGACTGTAGTTCATTGTCGATCTGCATCTCATAGTGTTTATGCAACTGGTCGTGCACGTGCGACTGATATACAGTGTGTCCAGAATAAAATGATGTACATGGGACTATACGAGGATATTGGAAACGGTAAAAGATACGACGTTGCTTAAATGGAAGAAAAGTTGCGTATTTGTATGCTCAAAAATATTCTACCTTTGTTTCATTTTGAATCGATTTCGTTATGTTCATACAGGGTGAAAAAAGAAAAGGTTCATTTTGAAAAAAACACAATATTTTGCTTGTTATAAAACCCAACACTTTCAAATTTCCAGGATATAGGTAAGAGGATACGACGATTCTAAAACGGCGTCAAAAAAATTCTAGACCTACTATGTTGCGTCCAGACAAAGTCAAGTCTGTTTTTTTTATGGAAGTCATATTTTTGGAAATTATTTTCAATACGGACCATGAAAATGGAGAAGTTCAATATGGCCTCCATAAGAAAAACCAAAGTTGGCCTCGGCCGGACGCAACATCGTGGGCCTACAACATTTTTTGATGCCGTTTTTAGAATCGTCATTTCCTCTCACCCATATCCTGTAAATTTGAAAATATTGGCTTTTATAATAAGCAAAATTTTGTAGTTTTTCGAATATGGACATTTTCTTTTTCACCCTGTATCTACATCACGGTATCGATTCAAAATAAAACAAAAGTAGATTATTTTTGGGCATACAAATACGCAACTTTTCTTCCATTCAAGCGACGCCGTATCTCTTACCGTTTCCAATATTCCCATGTACATCATTTTATTCTAGACACACTGTATAGGGGTGTCCCAAAAAGAATGTAGCATAAGGTAAAAGTTAAAATTTGAATTTATACAAATTTTTTTAAATTTTGTATTCGAAATTTTTATTTTATAAGAAAACATTGAACATTGAGACAACTATCGAGTTTCAAAATTTACCATTTAAAACCATGCACATTGCATGAATCAATTCAACTGCAAATACGTATTTTATTGAAAAAGGTCACACTAACAGAGCATATCTTTTTCATGTAAATATGAAGGAAAAATCAATTTGAAAAAAAAAAAAATACGAGTGCGTACAAAAAAGTTATGCTTATTTGCATGGGTGAAAAGATATGTGAGTGACGTCCCCTACAAGTAACAGCCACACCAAAGCCAAAAACCTATAGAGATTTTTTTTTGTGGAATTATATTTTTGATAAAATATATTCTTTTGGTTCAATTTATTCACTTTTTCAAAAGGAGACTAAATACCTTTAAAGTTGGTCCTTGGCGATTTTATAAACAAGATTCAAGAATAATGAGTAGAAGTCAATACAAAAAATCAATGTGTCATTCAATTTTCAAAACATCTGAACTTGATATGCAGATATAGAATCACGAGAATCACGACTTCAACATCAAAAAATCAATAAATGCCGGTATAACATGAATGTCCTACCTCGAAGAAGCGCTTTGAGTTCTTTAATAGCATCTCTGGCAACATCGGGAGTTTCCCTCAACTCTTTCCTGGCAATCTCTTTGACTTCTGGTTTCAACTCATCCAGCTCAATTTGTAAAGTGAACTCTCCCAACTGCACAGCTGGCATAACGTCCATATTTGACAGCATCGTTTCCTTGACTGTAAATAAATTCAATTATCAGCTTTCAACAAACAAGAGACTTCCAAAACAAAATTCACCAGTACCACTATCCCATATCGACTAAACATTTCAATTATGATCCGTTTGTTTATATTTGTTTTTTGAATTGATATGCTGTACGTGATATTCCTTGAAGGTCTCCAAAGGTAGTTTTGATAATATATCAAAAAATAAATATGCGTATTATGGAGGTTGATTTAGTAGAGATAATTTTAAAGAATTTTGTTACCTTGGGACTTGGGATGCTGTAGTTTTTTAACGTAATCTGACAAATTATCATAAAAAAATCATATCACGCGTCGACTACTGCGTGATTAGATAATAACACAGTAAGCTATAAAGTTAATGTTATTGTTTTTGGAATAAAATACTGTCGTTATTATTTGTCGTTCAGGGATATTCTTGAATAATTTGCATACCCATAATAGGGTGTTTGAAATAATAAAATTAAATTTAATAGCCAAATTTTTTTTAATTGTACAATTTTTGTTAAGTGTACCATAAATATACAAACATGAAGACTATTTTATTGGTATTCTTGATTATTTTATTTCCACAAGATTTGTTTTTGAATCGAACTAGGATACTAGGATGGTCTAGTCTAAACTGGATTTAACACAATATTCATGTGCAGAAATCAATTCTACGCTTTTTTTATTTCTTCAACTGTAAACATATGCAAAATCTATATGTGTTTCATAATAGATTGGTTTCAAGGTTTCTATGTTCTCTCTTTAGATAAAAATATAACAAGTTCTAGAAGATGAGAAACTTACTTGAAGTAATCAATTCAAATGAACAAAAATCTCTTATGGCACTTTTTGAGCCCATCACTTTTATTCGCGGATATTTTCTTCCATTACTTTTTATTCGGCAATATTTGTTTCTGATACAAAAAGGGAGAAACTGAAAGTCTAGGGTATTACAAACATTTTATAAAAACATACAAATATCCCAAGAATATTGGAACAAAATGAAATCAAATTCTAAACTTCCTAACTATACCTTTTCAACTCCAAATTGGGACTAAACAACTTCAACAAAATGAAATTGGGAATGATCATATTTAATTTGGAACTAATCAATTTCAAATTAGAAATTAATGGAAATAGAGCAATTCAATAAGAGCTCCTAAGATGATATGAAAGACTGCTAGTTGCTAGTGAGCAAGGGGACAAAAACAGTGGTAAAATTAGATCATAATATGTTTTTAAACAAGAATAATATCACTTCATAATATTTTATAATAATAATAACATAAATAACAAAAATTCAAATTTTTACATAAATAACTCTGCCAGAGAAACTTAGCTCATATTCAACGCTGTATCCCTTTTTTTTGCCCGGTGGTGGGAAAATCCACCTATTTATTTGTCATTACTTGTATCAGATTTCCAGGTTACTATGATTGCTTAGTTACTATTATTAGAAATCAACGCAGACACATATCTCGACATTATTATTATTTATTTGTGAATAGTTGCTTTCAATAAGTGTCTATCTTCCGTTATTTATTATTAAAATAAATTCAAGTGGATGTGGCGATCTCGCCATGGAAGACGGGGTCCCAGATTATATGATGAAGGCAGCAAAAAAAGTAGATTTGGATTTGCTTCCAGAAAAATCCAAAGGCAGGTACTATCAAGAATATGAAAAGTTTATCAAATGGTGTACCAACAAGAAACTAAGCAACATTAGTGAAGAAGAGGTGCTTCTAGTTCACTGTCAAGACATTTCAAAGAGTTTCCAACCTTCTACAATGTGGTCCAGGTACTCAATGGAGGGATCTTTGGTGAAAATTAAGAACAACGTGGATATTAGCAATAGGGCTTCGCAAGACCGGGACCAAGACCAAGACTGGCTCAGTCTTGGTCTTGGTCTTGATGGTCTTGAAAAAAAATGTTTACCGAATTTTCAAAATACAGAAAACGTAAAGCTCAACAATCCTATCATAGGTGTTTTCCATAGAACGTCAATCAGTGAATGTCTCTTTCTTTTAAAAATCGCGGTTCAGAACCGAAGAAAAAATAAATCTCTATTGTACAGCCCGTAAAGTTTGACCTGATAGGCAATAAAATATGAACACCATAGTCAATGAAGAAAAACATCCTAAAAATGCGAAAGACATAGTGTAGAAGCACCAGTTAATGAACGGCACCAGTAAATGAACAATTTCGAACTAATTCGCGATTATTAAGATTGTGTTGCGTCTCTCTACCTCCCAGAGGTTTGCTATGTGATTCCCAACTCTGTCTCTGTTTGTCGAAAGCGTCGGTTAGTAGTTCAGTTCCAGAGAATGATCGGTAAAGACTTGTTTGTAGCAGCTGATTTGTGGATAGTTGTTGTGGATAAAGGCCTAATAAGGAACCATGTAAGTGAAAATAGCAATTGATAAGGGTTCTGTACTACTAAGGTTTGAAATAATAGAATATCTAAAACGAATATTTACATTTTAAGGTATTTACTAGTCCACATAACCTCTAAACTTTGTGTAATGGCGGGAAAAATAAGAAATATGTCGTTCATTCACTGGTTCCCGTGTTAGCCCCAGTGAATGAACAAATTGTTCATTCACTAGTTCAGGCTAGGATAACACCTATTATTATATCATTATATACCTTAAAACGAACAGACCCAAGTGCGGATTAAAATGTTCTGCTTGGAGTATTTATTAAATGGCCTTGTCCAGTAAATGAACGACATTTAAGTTGCCGTTCATTCATTAGATCAGGCTGTTTTAGTTAATGAACATGCATACTTAAATATAAAATATGACTATAATTCTGAGCTTTTAAGCTTATATTAGTATTTTTTTTGATATCCTTGACAGGTCAAAGGACGACAGGAAGAAGTATATCAGATTTCAGTATACTGAAGAAGGCCTTCAAGAGGCACTGCAAAAGATAAACGAGAGAACACTTTCGATTAGTGGTGCAAGTAGAAGCTATGGAATACCAAAAAGCACACTCTTCAACAAATTAAAAGGAAAGGTCCCTTTAGTCCGAAAAATGGGACCAACTCCAATTTTAACGACTGATGAAGAAAATCTTTTAGAAAATTGGATTCTGTCAAAAGCAATTCTTGGATTTCCCATGCATGCTGATGAAGTGAAGGACTCTGTTCAACGAGTTTTAAAGACAGTCCAAAGAGAAAATCCATTTGTTGAAAACAGGCCTGGTCGCAAGTGGCTAAAGTTATTTTTACCGAGACACCCAAAAATATCCATTCGAAATACTGAAATCATATCTAAGTCTCGAGCATCAGTTACAGAAGCGGCTATCAGAGGTTGGTTTCAGGAATTACATAACTATTTACAGACTGAAAATTGCACAGCTATACTAAACGATCCAACTAGAATTTTTAATGCAGATGAAACCGGGCTTCAGACTTGTCCTAAGAGTGGCAAAGTGTTGGGCCCAAAAAATTACCGAAACTTCTACGAAATCGCAAGTGGCCCGGAAAAGGAATGCATCACTGTACTTTGTACTTTTTCTGCCTCGGGGACATGTATTCCTCCTATGATTGTTTACCCGTACAAACGCATTCCGAGAGATATAGCGCAAACTATTCCTGAAGATTGGGGCATTGGACGTTCTGACAGCGGATGGATGACTAGTGCGACTTTTTATGAGTTCATTGCAAACATTTTTTCTCCGTGGCTAGACGAACACAAAGTCAAGCGTCCGGTTTTATTCCTACTTGATGGCCATAAGTCACACATAAATATGGAATTATATAATTTTTGTGTACATAACCAGATAATATTGTACTGCCTTTTGCCAAATGCGACCCATATACTTCAACCATGCGACGTATCGGTTTTTAAATCACTGAAAGCACGTTGGAAAATTGTAGTTCGAAATCATAAACAGGAAACCACCAAGTCAATAACAAAAAATACATTTGGCCAAATTTTTCATAGAGCTTACGAAGAGGCGATAAAACCAGAAATAATCATAAACGGCTTCCGAAAGTTTGGTTTATATCCTTTCAGTGCTGAGGCTGTGAATTATTCTCAATGCATTTCGACAAGAAGACATGAACTAGCGGATCACCAGCCTCTGCTGGAGTTAGGAGTTCCGACAGCAAGTGATTACCAAGCCGCTTTGAAAGTTTTAGAATCCCACGTGAGTTCCAATCTTTTAACTGAGTTTAAAAATACCGGGGGCCAAGAAAAAACCGTTGATAATTCTCTATATGACTTATGGAAAATTTGTACGGAGCGCAGTGGTAGTGGTGCTGAAACTGTACATAATAACGTTGTTGAGGTTTCGGAAAATAATTACGAGACTATTGAAACAGGAAATCTATTCACCAATAGCGATATTGACAATGATATTTATACGCCTGAAGATTTTATGGAATTTCCAATGGAGATCGATGGTGTCCTTTTTGAAATAGATAAACTGGAGAATAACGAAACAAGTTACATCGACAACAATGATTTCGAATCGATGATGTCTAGCGAACGCAATGTCTACATAACAGAAGATAGTCAAACATGCATTGATCTTGAAAAGTCATCACCAAATATCAGCATCGATATTGTCAAACCTATATTGAATATTATTATTGAAGCCGTATTCGAAAGTGTTCATGATCAAACAAAGGACCAAACATGCAATAGTAATGCGCGTGCTTCTGAGCATCAAAAGATAATAGTGCATAGCAATATCAAAATAGAAGGAAGTATATGGTCGCAACATTTACACTGGCCAAAAGTTGAAAGAACAGGTAAAAAAAAAACACCAACAGCACCTATGCCTTTTGCTATTACGTCAAAGAAATGGAAGGAATATGAACAGAATAAAGAATCTGAAAAAAAGGAAAAGGAAGACGCAATATTAAAGAGAAAAGTCATTAGAGAAAATAAAAAAAAGGAGAGATGCGAAAAGAACACGTCGAAGACGCAGTTTGCAAAGAAGAGAAAAACAACCAAGACTGATCAATCTGAAGAAAATGGTAAACAGTTCATTTGTGTATATGATTGGGAAATTTAGTTCTTTATTTATTATTGCAGGTAAAACATCGCCGATTCCCAAAAAAAAGAAAACTAACTCAAGTGAGAATACGTTATTGGAACAAACTAATATGGTTCAAAGCGTTACGGGAAGAAGGAAAACTGTATCACATGAGATAGGTGAGCGAGTAGATAATCTAACCACATCTAGAGGGACTTACCATTATTGTTCTAGGATCAAAACCGGCTTCAGGAAAGGTGAACAAGTTAGGTGCCACTATAACATCTGATGAATCCACGTTACCAGCAAAAGAAAATGGACAAATCAACATAGGTTCATATGTAATAGTCAAATACCAGAAGAAGTACTTTCCGGGAATAGTCGTTGATATAGAAGAGAATGAATATGAGGTCAAGACTATGACTCCACTTATTGGCTCCAATTTATTTAAATGGCCGAATCCAAAAGATCAAATCTGGTACAAAAAAAATCAGATTATGAAAGAAATTGCAGCACCTATTCTGAAAAAATTGGGATCCTTCGAATGTCAGGAAATTGACAAATATTATCACTAGTCTTCGTACCTACTATAATACCTGCATACTTATATTTCGTTTATTTTTGCAATACATTTTTTAGTGAATTCTATAATAGTTTTCCTGTTTTTCTATATAGGTACTTTCTTAGTTCATTCACTGGACTAGGATCGTTTATTTATTGGTAATTGGGGTTCATTCACTAGAACAGGGGTGTCTATTTACTGGCATTGAGTGTTCATTTACTGGGATTTTCTGAATAAATTAACCTTTAATTTTTATTTTGTTGCTTACCATTATAAATACTTTAATTTTTTAATAACATTGGATATTTGAATATTTTAGCATTATATAGTAATTCAGATGACGTAAATATTGGTTGTGGTATAATCATAGTGACAACTCAAAGATAAAGAAGGCCTTAATCGTTCATTCACTGGTGCTTCTACCCTACGGTCTTTTTGTCACAAAAAGAAACAACTCCTACTGTTCCTATCGTTTATTACTACCTGAGCTGCAAGAAACAGCAGTCTCTTTTCACTCAACTCTTTTTATAGCATATGTGATATCAAAAACGAAAGTCTTTCGCATTTTTAGAGAGTTTTTCTTTATTAATAATGGTTGGCATATTTTATTGCCTATTGAGCCAAACTATACGGGATCTATTTTATTTTAACCATACGAATAAACCTATCCGGGCATCCATGCCAAACAAAGGTTTCCAAAAAGCTTCATATAGCTCATTTTGCATTTTATTCGCCTTCACAATAAGTAGATTTTGAGTAAGTTTGTGTCAGATGCGGGGTATGTTTAACTGATAGCGCTGCCATGTCTACCGATCAACCGATTTTAGCACAGTTTGTTAATAAAGAGAATAGGTACAATTCCTTCTAAAAATGTTTTTTAAATACTGTATACGGGGTGTCCGGTAAGTATATGGCATAATTTGGGAAGCGTATAGGGTCAAAACAACCCCAGTTTGTCATGAAACTTTTTTCTCTAAAGCGCCTCCTAACGGAGATACAGAGCCCTGAAGGGGTACTCATCGATTTAATGTATCTGCTGAAACTTCCGAACCGTCTTATTTAATTTGATGACATTTAAGTATGTTGTGTAGGTCATAAAGACTCATAAAACCATAGTAAATTCAATATTTGAAATTGTGGGGGAAACCAGAAACGGACTGGCCACCAAATCTTTTGGGCCCAATTTTTGACAGATTTCATTTTACAGGGCTGAAAACTACTTTTTCAAATACTCTGACCTTTTCTTATCAAAAAAGTTACTATTCTTTTGTTTCGATAAAACCAACCGTTTTCGTGAAAAATGAGTTTTTGTTTTACATGTATTGTTATTGCGATAATACACTAAAATACTACGGCGAGACACCGGTTGTTGTTATTGTTGGTATGGATTTTTTTTTGACACTCTCAAAGTGATTGACAGTACAATAATTTGTGAAATTCAAAAAAAATAAAATAAAAAAAAAATAATAAATTTTTTTGAATTTTTTTGAAAATTTCAATTTTTTTTTGTTTTTTTTCCTAATGTTTAACTAATTCTAGTATAGACAATCAATCCAAAAGTGTCGAAAAATGTTTCAATACCAAAAATACTTACAACTGGAGTCTCGTCGTAGTATTTTAGTGTATTATTGCAGTAACCTGTAAAACAAAAATCTATTTTTCATGAAAACGGTTGGTTTTATCGGAGCAAAAGAAAAGCACCTTATTTGATGGAAAAAAAACAGAGTATTTGAAAAAGTAGTTTTCAGCTCTGTGAAATGACACGTGTTTAAAATTGGGCCCAAAAGGTTTGGTGGCCAGTCCGTTCCTGGTTCCCCCTAAAATTTCAAATATTGGCTTCACTAGGTTTTATGAGTCATCATGGCCCACACAACATACTAAAACTTAATCAAATTATACAAGCCGGTTCAAAAGTCAGAGCTAAAAAATGGAATCGATGGGTACTTCTTTAGGGCTGTGTATCTCCGTTAGGAGGCACTTTAGAAAAAAAAGTTTAATGACAAACTGGAGTTATTTTGACCTTCCGTATACGTTCCCGAAATCATGCCATATAATTACCGGACACCCTGTATTCATCATATTCAGTAACACATAATTTATTTTTGATGTAGGTATGTAGGTACAGGGTTATTGATTATAAATGCCCCCCTCATCTAACTTTTTAATTTGACGTTTTAGAAAAAAGTGTTCCAAATGAAAGTTTCATGGTTGAAAATGAAATTTTTAAAAAACCTGTTTTCACATATACAGGGTCACAGGGTGTTCCAAAAAGTCTGGGCGAGGTCTAACTTTTTTATTTCAAATTGATACCCTATTTTTTCATTTGATGTTTGGATTCTTCTTCAAATTTTAATCATTTTGTATGTAGCATATCCTAAACCTAAGTTTCATGTATAAAAAGATATTTGATGTTTTATAAATTGAATAATACTAATTCATTGTTATAAAAAAGTGAAATTTATCTATGGTTTCGAAGTATTGACGTAATTGTGTGTGTAGGATATACCAAAACTTCTCTGATTTTAAATTGATACCCAAAAAATGAACAAAAAATGAAATAACGTCTTATATAAAAAAAAAACTTCTGAATCAAATGCAGAATTATTTATACTTTGATACTTTTACACTTTAAAAGTACTTAATGACGTGACATTTTCGTCAATACGAGCGTCAATAATTCGAAATCATAGATATATTTGACATTTTCACAACAATAAATTATTATTACTTAATCAATAAAATAAAATATCTTTTTATACATTGAACTTAGGTATAGGATACGCTACATAGAAAATGTTTAGAGTTAAAAGGTGAATCCAAATATCAAATAAGAAAATAGGGTATCAATTCGAAATAAGAAAGTTGGACCTCGCCCAGACTTTTTGGAGCACCCTGTATATGTGAAAACAGGTTATTTAAAAAGTTCATTTTCGACCATGAAACTTTTATTTGGAACACCTTTTTCTAAACCGTCAAATTAAAAAGTTAGTGGGGAGAGGGCATTTATAATCAATAACCCTGTACATTGCTTCTTGATGATATAAGCATTTTGTTACATTTATACAGTGATACTTTATACAGTTCAATATATTTCTTTAAACTTTGTTATTGTTTGATTGGATGGAATTTTATGATCAGTTTTTGAAACGTGAAATACACATTCGGATGGTAAATTTGAAACTGCTAATTTTTCACGGAATCTACTGAAAAATTGCGATCAAATCTACGGATATCCGTTTAAATGATCTGGCAACGCTGGTCTAGTTAAACCTACTGTGAATAGCAATGATACATTTTTGAAGATTTGGTTTATACAAAAGACTTATTAAAAGTGGATAAAGACATTTGCAGATTCTGATTGTGTCGATTCTTCTATTCAAGAACAAGACCAAGACGAGACTCTCGAGGTGGAGTCTTGGTCTTGGTCTTGGTCTTGAACGTCTAGTCTTGGTCTTGGTCTTGAGAACATTTTCAGGTCTTGGTCTTGGTCTTGGTCTTGGTCTCGGTCTTGTCACCAAGACCAAGACAAGACCGAGACTCTACTTCTGGTCTCGCGAAGCCCTAATTAGCAAGCATTTCAAATTAATTGCTTTTTCAAAAAAAGAAAATGGTTGGATCTAGGCCAGAAAAGTCAAAAGTCTTGAACCAGGAACATGTTGAAGAACTTTAAATACCTACTGCGCCTGACGATACTTATTTACTGATCAAACTCGCAACTATAATGGGAATCGCTGGAACCTGTAGGCGTGAAGAATTAACTTATCTGTTGAGTGAAAAAGAAAATCTTAATTTAGTAGAGAGTACAGGGTGTTCTTGAGTATTCTGGCCAATAGCTATCTCCGTTAGTATTAACCCTAGATACATCATTTTGAAACAGCCCAATCGACCGTCCATACTTGTTTTATAGTCATTGTCACATTGTGTTAACAACCTTACCTCACTTCAAGTAAACTAGTGAGTTCTCAAAAAGTGCCGTCCAAATGAAATTGGATATTTCAAACTTCGCTTCAATCATTGAATAAACATAGAAAAAGTATAGTATTTTTCTCTCGGGAAATGGCTATTACTCACTCAGATGATAACACTACTAGCGCAAACTTCATCCTCGTGAGTTATATCCACCATTTCCCGCTCGTTGAATAATATACTATTTCTTCCACGCTAAAATTAAAGTAAAAAATGCGATATTCCGCAAGGAAGTAGTCTAGATGTTTTGATCAGTTGAACACCCTATACAGTGCTTTTCTTTAATGTCTCCCCACCCTTTTATTTTTTAAACGGCTCAACTTAGAAACTCCAAATTCTAGGTGATGAAATACAAGCATGTGTACTGTGTTATATTTACTATGTTACTGTGTTTTGACATAAAATTCATTTATGAGCGCCATCTTGGAATGTTTTTTTAAATGGGAATAGGGGTCATGTGATACCTCAT
This sequence comes from Orchestes rusci, assembly GCA_958502075.1. Taxonomy (NCBI): domain Eukaryota; kingdom Metazoa; phylum Arthropoda; class Insecta; order Coleoptera; family Curculionidae; genus Orchestes; species Orchestes rusci. The sequence goes on from OY293304.1 coordinate 100,656,465, forward strand.
TTTGAAGATCCTGCTGAGTACTTTATAACCCTAGAATATTGAATCGATATTTTCAAGTACTACAAAATGTCGGTACATTCAATTACTACATTCCTACATACACTTTAAAAAAAAATTGTCAAATTCAATTCAAAACATGCTTTTTTGACATTTTTGTCCTCTATTCCAAACCCAAACTTTATGTCAAGAATATTTCCAGCATCTTTTGAATTGAATTTGACGATTTTTTTCAAAAAGTGTATGTATCAATGTAGTAATTGGATGTACCACCATTTTGTAGTACTTAGAGATATCGACTCAATATTCTGGGGTTATAAAGTACTCAGCAGGACCTTCAAAATGAGGTGTCACATGACCCCTTTTCCTATTCAAAAAAACATTCCAAGATTGCGCCCAGCTGCCATCTTGAATTTTTCATATGTCAATTTTATGTCAAAACAAAGTAAACATGCTTGTATTTCAGCACCTAGAATTTGAAGTCTCCAAGTTAAGCCGTTCAAAAAATAAAAGGGAGGGGACATTAAAGAAAAGCACTGTATAATTCAATTGAATGATTGAGAACATTTTTTTTTCAGATCAGTCACTAATGAATTGGGATCGAAAACTCTCTGTAATTTAGAAAACAAGAATATTCATAATCTTGGTTGTATCGACATCCATATTCTTGCGTGTTGAAAATGTAAAAAATATGAAACTTGCCAAATATTTGTCCATTAAAGTGACTTGGATCCTCATCGATACTTCATTGAGTAACTTGTCACTTAGTATTGAAAGTATCTTATAGTTTGATTAGTTCTGAAAATAAAATATGATTCCATAGTAAGTATTCGGAAATGGATCTTTTTGAGAAGCCATACTAATAAATAAAAAAAATTGTTCTACAGTGACCTGTTTCATTCGGCACACAAAGAGTCTATGTTTAACTAAGTGCAGTAAAAAATAACAAGAACAAAGAGGCTTTGATGTGTAGCGGAGATGGAGTAGACCAGTCACTTCAGTCATCAGGTACATCATGGCAAAATAATCATATTGACTGCATCATTTTCGTTTAGAAAACGGACGGTGATGCTCGCTGTTGAGTAATTCAGAGAAAAATATTGTGAATGGCGATTATATGAAAAACAAGCAAATCATATGCATCATTTTGATCTTCTCATATGTGATCAGCATTTAAATGAGTGGGTACACTGTACTTATTATTATAATGTGATATTGAAAAATATCTACTACCTAAAAATGACTCACCTACAACGACATAAACAGACTACGAGTTACTTTAGTTATTTACTCAATATATCCGTGACGAACATGCAAATATTCACAAATCTATTTCACCGGTACTGTTCAAAACCGATTCGGTTATCAGGGCGTGAAGAGTACCACTGCCGTACAGAAGTGACGCTGAAAGTGAGGAACGGTAAATTCATGTTTCGAAAATATCGGTATGGGAAATTGAATTATTATTAACATACCTGATACGTACTAGTGGTGAGTACTGGTGAGTGGGTCTCACTAAATCTCTCGAAAGAAGTTTACGTAATGGTGGATGTCCTCTATAATTGCATCAAATAAACTAAGTATTGTGCAAAAGTAATTGTTCATAAACTTTTTATTTTCAAGATCATGGAAAATGGAATTATATTAAAAGCAAGAATATTTTTGGTCATTCTAACCACTCATTAGTATAGTATATTGTGTAAGACGCATGGAGTGATACCCATTTCCTACGAGTATGAACGTTTGTAGCAGGAGCCGAAGGCGAGTGCAGCAATTCATGCGAGTTGTAAACTATACTTTTTCTACGACTATCTGCGTGCAACCAGACGACAACGATAAATCGCACGTAATCACCCGACTATGAAATAATTGGCTGTCGACTAATAATATTTTTCCAAGAGCAATACTAATTACAGTATTTTTGTTGTCTCCGTGGATCATTTTTACAAAAATGTCAAAAGTAAAATTTGTCGTAATCAATTTCATATAATGGTAATTTTTGCAGGTGGGATCACGTTGTTTTATTTGGTTTTGAGACGACTTTATTACCGGATGCTTCAAAAGCCTATTATGTGAGATTTATTGGAGACAAAGTTCAGCATTATTGAATTAATGAAATCTGTGTTGCTGTAGTGGATTTTTATGTAAAAATAAGAAAATGATAGCTGACATAACTGTTAATGAGCTCGTTTGGTGAAATTTCGATAACGATGTTTTTTGACATTGTTTACCAATAATTCACCATTCAAATTTCAGCTCAATTTTCTGGTTCACTTTCCTAATTGCAAATTTACCTCATACACATTGATCGGCGGTGTGGCGCAGTGGTTAGTGCATCGACTACTCACAGATGCGTGGCTTTGATAGGCACAGTCTTCCGGAAAAGACGTAAAACTGTTCTAGTGTCATGGATGTTGGTACATTGAAGAATAGGGGAGGGTTTTTTAATGTGAGAGGGATTCGCCAAATTACCAGATGGGGTGAGACAAATTCCCTGGCATCTGTGATTAGCCATGATGGTCGCAAAAATAGACCGACAAAAAATAAACCAGACAAAATCAGTGAGCTCACCAAAAGATGAGGAACCAACTGAACATGCTAAATTAAGACTGGAACTGCAAAAATTCTACGCTGTTTATTATGAAGAAAGGTGATATGTCGGATTAATAATCAAGCTGTTTGATCCCCCAAATACAAAAATAGAGATGGAATTCCTCAAACAGCAGATGAAAAACTAGAATAATTTTCGATGGCCTGCATCTGATGATGTGGATACTATCGATGAGAAATTTATATTTTATGGTCCCTTAGAATTAGTTCAAAACTGTGATCATTTTGAGATGAATGAAACTCTTTTCCAAAAAGAGGCCTATCTAGGCATGAAACCGGAAAAACCTTGATCAAGAAATATGGTAAGGGTGTTTCATCATCTTTGATGACATTTTTAATCATCTGTAATCTTTTGTTTTTGAAGGTATCGAAACAAAACAAAAACAATATTTATAATGTAAGGGAAGTTTCTTTTTCCAAATAATGTAAAGAAGGGGGTTCTCGTGGCGTAGGGACAGAAAGGGAAATGAGAAAAGTTGGCACCAGGCGGGATTTGAACTCACGACCCTCGTCATACCAGGACAACGCTCTACCAACTGAGCTACCAATGCCTATGAGCAAAGCCAGCCCAAATCAAACTATTCTCATATCTAGGATGTAAGTTTTCAAGGTTATGGTGAGCAACCTTTGGCGGTTACAATCCATTGGAGGTGTTATATGGGGGTAGGAAGATTCACACACATGTTCGAGGTTATATACAGTGTGACCCATTTGTTTTGGGAACACCCTGATAAAAAGTTTATTTCTTAACCGATTTGGTTCGTTTTTTTTTTGGATTGTAGAGCTCGAAAAATTGTATATTTTTGGCAAAAAGTGACCTTCGCCATTTTGACTTCAAGGCCTACTATGTTAGTTTTTAGGAGCAAAATTTCAGGAAACCATATTAGCGATTTTTTTAGAAAAAATCTGAGTGCGCCACTGGATTCAGCATCTTTTAAAACGGGTCTATACAAATTTTCAACCGAAAATATCAAGTTGAAAAAAAATAAAAATTCGCACTTTAACACTCTTTGATTCTATCAAAACAAATAAAAATGACATAAAACTAAAAATTTTTAACTTCTACCAAACCACCATCAACTTCAATGCATTTATCATTTCTTTTGATAGAATCAAAGATTGTTAAAGTGCGAATTTTTAATTTTTTTCAACTTGATATTTTCGGTTGAAAATTTGTATAGACCCGTTTTAAAGGATGCTGAATCCAGTGGCGCACACAGATTTTTTCTAAAAAAATCGCTAATATGGTTTCCTGAAATTTTGCTCTTAAAAACTAACATAGTAGGCCTTGAAGTCAAAATGGCGAAGGTCACTTTTTGCCAAGAATATACAATTTTTCGAGCTCTACAATCCAAAAAATAACGAACCAAATCGGTTAAGAAATAAACTTTTTATCAGGGTGTTCCCAAAACAAATGGGTCACACTGTAAAAGTCTTTTTCACCTTCAACCAAGACCAAGATGCATCGTCGACAACATATAGCGACTTTAGCAGATATCGGGGTTGACACCCTCATCATCAAAATTCAGCCAATAATGTAAATGTAAGGGAAGTTTCTTTGTCCAGATAATGTAAAGAAGGGGGTTTTCGTGGCGTAGGGCAGAAAGGGAAATGAGAAAAGTTGGCACCAGGCGGGATTACTATATTGTTTAGTTATCAAGCACGCTTTTTCCAGTTTGAAAAATAAAACAAAAGAATAACGATTTTCGTTACGCATCTCGGTCGGCATTCCATTTAAAAAATTATTATTATAAGGTGAGTAGATAACTCATACAATTGTTAGTCTCCCGTTTTATTTTTCAAACATGAAAAACTTGCACTCTATTCACAATCAAAAGTCACCAAAAGTAAAAAAAAACTACACGTGATCAGACAGCGAAACGATTGAACTGATCACATGTGTTGGTTTATCTCACGTGATATTTCAATCGTTTCCCTTTGTTCGATAACGTGTAGTCTGTTCACGTTGGTGACTTTTGGTTGTGAATAGAGTGTAGATAACTATAAAATATGGTTTTTGTTTTGTTTCGATACCCTCAAAAAGTTACAGTTCATTGAAATGTTAGCAAAGATAATGAAATACCCTTTCCCTTATGAATAACTTGATCTGTTTATATTAAGTATTATTAGAGTTTTTGAGAAATCTGTTTTTGTTAGTTAAAATAAACTTGCATTATTGCGACAAAATAATTTATTTTTTTCAAATTCCACCTCGAACAATAAAAAGACTCGCCAAATTATGAAATTCATTATATTTAGATAAACATTTCGACAAAATTTCACCAGCATTCCATGTAGGTCAAGAGTGAACTTGCCTCGGGAAGGAAGTCCAAATATTTTATACGGCGAATTCCGGTTGAGGTCTTGGAAATTCCAGAGAAATTCTTCGGAATTCCCGAGGATGTCTGAGAATATCGAAGGAATTCCCTGGGAAGTTCCAAAATCGAAGGAAGTATGTTGTACTTTCTTTGGATGAGGGAGTTTTTGTACCGATTTTGAGGCAGCGGTTTACCCCCCGGCCCCCGGGTTAGAATATCTGCACTAAATGTACTAACGCGTTCCGCCAATTTTCTTGATATTGGTAACCATTGGTTACACTAGAAATCTGCACTACATTATCCTACACCGAAATAACAAACACACCTAGTAATAATTATATCAAGGAGAAGCGAAGGAAAATTGATAATGCATATTAAAAAAGGTTGTTATTGATTGTTTTTGTTTATCATCTCTGTGTACCTCCTTACATAAAGGTCCTCCTCCTTCTAAGTTTTCAGCCGTTTTATATATGCGAAAGTAATTTGGACACATCATAGCCGCTTTCTTTGGAATCGTGTTTCTGATCATTGTCACATGATTCGTTTTTTTGAGCATGTTACGTTGTCACGTGATTATTTGATCCAAACGCGTTTTGATTCGGGAATCAGTTGCGAAAGAAAGCTGCTTAAATATGAGAAAAGACTGCAATTTTTGACATAGTATATAGTGACAGCTGAAAATATGAAAATGACAGCCGGGCACCATTTTGAATAAAAAAATCAACTGGAATCGGGTATCGAATGATACCTTATTTCAAAGGCACTTTGACCCTGATTACAACTGCCGAGTTTCAAGCCTCCGCTATTATTCCTGTTGATATGACAGTGTGTCCTTTTATTACATTATTTGGGTGTTTATGAAAAAAAGTGAATACCGTTATATTTTTCTAAAAAGGAAAAAAAAGACAAATATATATAGTGTTCTATTTAAAAAAATTGAGTACTTTAAAGCCCTGTATCTTCAAAACTAAAAGGGCTACGAAATTTTAGTCAACGGCATTTTCACGAAAAGTAGCACAATATCTATAAAAAATTAGCGGAGATAACCCGCAAAAGTACCCAAAATGGGACACCCTGTACATGAAATATGTCTAGAATTTGCTGAAGAATTCAAAATTGAATAATACAGAGGGTGTTTTATTCAAAATAACAAAGTTGGCATCACCCACTGCCACATATGATGCACCCTATATAAAAAGTTTTTGCTGAAAAAAATGTACAACCCAAATAGCAATCGACGTGTCCGAGCGTTTTTTCGAAAACGTCTTCATTCGTAAGTTATCGAATTTATTCCATTTGGCTGTTCCACACTGTATTTTTAGTATGTTTCCACTGAATTTATTCGATCATTGCAATGTTTAGTTCTTCTGAGAGTTTGGTTTTCCGCATTTATGAGTTTTTATTCGTTATTACCTAGAAGTATGTGCATGCATGGTTTTATTTTTGTAGTTTTTAGAAAACGAATATTATATTGAATTCACCCGAGGGGGATTTTAATTTGAATTTATGTGTTCGTATGTTTGTATACTACGTGACATAAAAAGGAGAACACTCATTCATCTTCCATAAGGTTCTTTGTCAACATCCTCTGATACATGGTTTCATATCTTTTTTGAAAATGAAGATATCAGGTCAACTCAACAATCAAAATATTCAGAATAAATCAAGCCACAATAATTTGGCATGAAAAAAAATGAATTTTGAATCATCGAAGTCAAAATGAATAATTTAGAACAGTTTTGTTAGCATCAGGGGCAACTTTTGAACGAAAATACGACCGCCGCGCGCATGACGTCATTCGAGTATCAAAGTCGCAGTCACCCTAAGTGACCAGTCAACAATGATTATTGTCGCCCCTGGTTATAATGATAAAATAAACTGAAAATCACATTCTGCCTAAGCACTGGGGCGAGTTCAGAAACGTCACACCCGGTGTGAGTGTGATCAAAGTGTCAAACACTAACCATTCAGATAATATGGCAAGCCGTTTTACTTTTTATTCAACAGCAATTGCTCATAAAGTATCATAAAAACTATTTTATGACACTTTATAAGCACAGATGAATGAAAATTAAAGCGACTTGCCATATCCAAAGAGTCAGTGTGTGACACTTTGATCACACTCACACCGGGTGTGACGTTTCTGAACTCGCCCCAGAACTAGATAATCAACTGAGCTGCTACCAAAGTCTATCATATTCCAATCATTGAACTCCATACTACGTATATTCCTGGAACGGACCCTCTTATTATTGATAGTGAAGAAGTAGATATAGCGATTGTTACGGATCTCTATCTCTTTCTAATTCATTGGCCTATATGCATAGAGTAAAGAGAGAGATAGCAATAGTTACGAATATCCATCTCTCTCTCTTCATCTAAATCATTGCAATGTGGATAGGAATAACACACTGTACGATTCGTGGACAACATCGGCCGGGTCCTTTCCAGGAACGTAGTTTGGAGCTCAATGATTCCAATAGACTTTGCTACCATAGTAATGATCTAACTAACATTTTTGCATCCACTCAAAGACATATCTCCTTCATATTACCCAAAATAGTCAACATACTTCTCAAAAAAATAAAAAACGCACACAATTATAATAAAATAAAAAACGTAATAGTCTTGGTTAACAAGTGATTTCGATCAAATCTGCTATCAAATAACCTGTTTCAATAGTATATCAATGTAGATTAAGTATTAAGTAATAAAAATGTCTGCCTACTGTAAAAACCACTTGGTCCTTGATGTATATACAACACTTGCCTCTAATTTAAGAAAAATGATACTTTTAGTTTTAGCATAATTATAATCTTAAGGTGCACACACAGACTCCAGTCCATCGTGCTCCAGAACCATATCATATGTTACTTTAATATTATTTTGATTGGGAAATATATACTTTTTTGAACACCTGGACACCTGCTGATACTCGATTGACGTCTTCACAATAGAGCCAATTTCCCCTATCTTTATCATTTGATTATGAACATCTAATAATGACTTATAATGTGATGTTCTGCTTTTCTATTTTATATTTTTTCTGGAATTAGGAATTCAGAATTAGATGTTGATAAAAAAACAGTATTTTATTATGCAAGAAATCTCAATTAGCATATCCATATCGTTTATTCAAACAGTGCGAATTTATCACTTTTGAAATGTGCTTCACGTACAAAACATATTGAACTAGGTTATAGACTATCAAACCTCAAGCTTCGAATACCAATATCCAACCATCAACGTTGTGAAAAACAATTAAAGATAATGACACTTCTTCACTTCGATATAACCTTTGAACGGTATAACGGTCATCCTTGACTTTCAAACATTGGTGCAGCGAATACCAATTAATAACTCATAAAAATCGAAGGAACCGACCATGATTCACAAGACGTTTCATAATTTTGCTTTTATGTAAGTAAATAAAATATTCAGGTGAATATTTATGTAGGCTGCGAGGTATGTTTTTGTATACTGCAAACTGCAGGCAGGCTTATGATTAATGAAACTATATTCACGTTCACAAGAATTAATATGCATTTTGCTCTATATTGTTTGACGGTACTCAGTTGAGTCAACAGGTTTTGAAGGTTGTTATCCAAAATGGTATTTGGTTGTTTTTTTTTTAAGTTGAATTCATTGGCAAACAAGTTTGTCAAGGAAATTTTAGAAGGTTCTATATTTGAATAAACAATCTATATTTGTTTATTTACTATTCAGGGAACTATTTTTAGGCATATCTTTAGATCATTGACGATATTAGTGTTTCAAATAAATGTTACCGATAGGTACTCAAAGTTGTTTTCACTTATTTCAGACGAAAGATCATTTTATAATGCAATGAAATGGAGAATACAGCAGGTCCCTTAAACTACATCTAATAGTATATGTTGAATAATATACTATTAGAGTGAGAAATGGTGACTATTTCTCACGAGGATGAAGTTTGCGCTCCGAGCCGTAGTGAGTGAGTAATAGCCATTTCCCGCGAGTAGAATACTATACTTTTCCTATGATTATTTGATAAGTGAAGTGATGCGTGAACCATGCAATATTTAATTCTATTTGCACGGCACTTTTTGACAACATTACTGTACTGTAGGATAAAGTGAGGTTTGGTTGTTAACACAATGACTTTAAAACAAGTATGGACGGTCAAATGGGCTGTTTCAAAATGATGGATTTGAAGGTTGACGTTTTACGTTGACAACCTGTCGAGGTTTCTGATTGGTTCTTAAACAGTTGACCAATGACATTAGATCTTTTTCATTGGTTGAAAACAGTTGAGTTATGGAAAAAGAATTACTGGTGTGAGTAGCAAGTCACATCAACCAATAGAAAGTGGATGTATAATACATTTATTATTGAATGGTCATTCCCTTATTGATACAATGACAATGATTTCGTACCACATCAAACTAATCTTTTTATTGTAGATGCTATAATGTGGAGACGTTTCCAAAGGTTGATCAGGAATGAGGAACAAGGAGGTTTGCGCAAAAAGCAAAAACCATCAACAGAGGGGCTATTTCTCAAGTCAGGTTTGTATTTCATTGATGTCTGAATTTTTCTTCGGGATGGAGTTCCATTTGAATGTTTAAAATGGGAAATAAGTCCAAATCTCCAATCAAAAATCAATATATTAAATCCTACGCGTTTCAGGCATACAATCCCATTTTCAAGGATCTTTGATCATACATCTCAGTTTCTAAAGATGGAGTCAGAAACACATAATTAAAATCACATAAATTACGTTAAAATCTTCATTTGTAAATAAACAACACGAGCGGTATGGTCAACTAACAAATAAAAACTCGAGTTTTTATTTTGAAAAGCAGTCATCAAGCGCCTGGTTAAGTTGAACCTGACCAGGCCGGGAAGTCTATTTTTCAAAGACATTGATAATACACTTTTTTTATAGCAGCTTTATTTTACCAAGATGCACGTCACACAACGTTGTTTTGTGTGAAGAATGTTACCCTGGATTACTTAGTACATCTTACTGTTTCATAAATGTTGCTGTATTATTTATATCCATTCTGCAGTCTGTTACAACTGGTTTATAATCTTTGTGAATTTTTTTTCTAAAGGTGATGGTGTGATATGACTAACCGGACATTTAAAACAATAATTAGAAAAATTACATCAACATCGCAATCAAGAAAAACAAGGAATTGGATCTACTTTGATACTCACGCAATTCACTAACTTTTCATTCAAATGCTTTTGCCGACAGCAACACATGTTGAGTCAGAAATAATTAAACTGTTATTGTTCCTCTCCAAAAACAAATGAAGAACAATAACAGATGAATGAATCAGTGGTCGTCATGATTCATAATTCTTTCGAAGTTAATCCACCACGTAAGGATAATTTTTAATAGTTTTTATATTTTCTTATCCATCTCAAACTGTTAGTAGCTAATACTAAAAAAAACTACATAAATGTTGTAGCACTTGAACAGTGGTTCTTAAAAAACACTAGATATACCTACAAAGTAATGCAAAAAATTAATCAATATTAGAATAATTATTGATCATTCAACTTTGAGAGCATGATGATGAAACATGTATTCAACGGACATTCATTATCTTGAGTTCATTGTAGTTACATGACGCCGACGTTTCGATCAATTCTATCCTTGATCGTATTCAGATGAGATTTCAGATCTCATCCTGAGGCAACATGCTTAAATACCAAAAATACTGTGTGTGAAGTGCACTAGGCTAGAGTGTAGGGAGAATTTGCGGTCTCTCGAGCTTGAGGTTTGGAATCCGACCATATAAAACGTCGTCTCTGAAGACGATCAACTATATTATTATTGATCGAAACGTGGTGTGATATTGTTTTGTCTTGTTTTCATGAAAAATTAAACTATGAGCACGTCTTTCATTGATCTTGTTTGATTTTTTTAATAGTGTGATACCTACATCGCCCCCCTCATTTCACGATTAATAATTATTGCAAAATATAAATAAACCCCATGCGATTGTTTCTTTTTAAATCATTCTCAACCTTTAAATAGTTTCATAATTACATTTCTATAACAAAAAGAAATGTGGCTTTCCAAACATTCATTTCTAACTCATTTCCTAGCTATGAGCTCCTAAATGATTTTTGAACGAGAGAAATTAGAGAAAATGATTGAATTATTGATTTCTTCATTTACATACCGTTCTTATCAAGTGATTTATCGGGTATTATAATATAAAAAATCATGGTCAAAAAGATTTTATTTATTTTTTACATCATTACAAAATTCTTATTTTGTATAATAAATTTGCCTTGAAGTCCGATTAAGATGAAAGATGGTAGAGATCAAATCACTTACTATATTCCGAACTGGGCATTTTGTTGAATCACAGTTGAATCACAACACTCGATAAAAACTGACAACTGCTGATTATTGAAATGATATGGTGTTTCTGGGTTCGTGACGAGGGAACTAACTGGAAGTTCCAATCGAAGGTTGGAGATGTATATGCAGACGAAAATGTGGGGACCATTGGCTTCGGTAGTACCATATAATTATTATTGTCCTTGCGCATGCACCACGAGGCAGGCTCAATTTTGTTCGATGAGTATTATTTTTCAAATTGGGTTTGAATGCTAATTATTATCGTCAATTTGGAATAGAATCATTATTATTGTATAAACAAACGTTTTTGGACAATATTCAGGTGCTTCATTGATAGAATGAGTTTTTGATATTTGTGCTGTTTTTAGTTCTTCCGTGAATGGACCAAAAATTCATAACACACTCAAAGTTATTCCCAATGATAAATGAATGTAGAAATTGACATTTCAACAGATCTTGGCTGATGAGATTTTAAATGGTCGATTATTCTAGAGATCTAAATAATACATGAATAATGAAGGTAGACATAATTTGGGCTTTGGAAGAAATCATTCATTTGAGACAAAAATTGGGAGAAACTGCAATAACAACTAACAACTGAACCATTGAAGAAAACAAAGGAAATACCAATGATTTTCCAACCCGACGTCGATAGCCCGACGTCTGTTTGTGTGTCACATGTTCATACATTGAGGGGAGAGGAATTCTTACGAGAATTCTTGTGAGTTTGCCAAACTGCAAATTTAATAAGTAGCTACCTTGTATTCAAGGTATTTTTATTCTAATTAAAAATACTCTATACTCTATGAGTGCATTTCCGGTAGTTACCAATTATATAATATGTACATTTTTAGATCACTAGTGATTATAAAACATTTTCAATGAGACTCATATTTTTCCATGAACCCTTTAGTTACCTATGTTGACACGATGCACCGAAAATACATCTGGCAACACGACACATTTGCCTATTTGAGATCAACCAATCACAGGTGATAGTCATTTTAACCAATCATAGCCTGTAGCTCCCTTGGAAAACTGTGGTCGGCTTGTTCAAAATTCAATATTGTTGAAGGCCAAACAGCTGATTTATGTGAACAGAACATATCAATAATCAGTAAACTTTAACTGTCCTATAACACCAACGATATTGAAACAAATAAAAAATTAAAACATATCCTCGTTAATAAACTGGTTAATGCCTTTCGATAAAAAGTGAAAATTCTAAGTGCTTTTTATTTGCAACAAGGCAACGTTGAACGAATTCAACGGACGAGATGTGAATAATAACATGTTTATTATAGTGACAAACAATTTGCCCGGAATCTAGGGTGTACGATAGTTCAAGTGGGTTCTATTTTCTAAGGGAAATACGTATGAAGCATTCAGATCTCCACAAGTAGTTTGATAGAATGTCGTTTTGGAACAATGATGATTATCATCACCGTCAGCTCAAAGCAGCAGGAACCGGACTATGGATATCATGTAATCTGGAAAGATTTGAGCAGCCAGGAACAAGATGACCACGATTTGTCATTAGAACAACAACTGCAAGTGAGGTTTCAGTAGACTCAAATTGTGATACTTAGGCCATCACCATCAGTTGAATCATCAACGATTTCAGAGAAAAAGTTGTTGTAGGGACATAAGTGATCGCCTTTTTGGTTTTCCATAAATAAGAATACGCGAAGAGTAAGGGTCTTGGTTAGGGTAGACCACAACATCGACATCATACTGGTACAAGAATTAAGGAACCAAATTCACCTTGACGAACGACTAAATCACCAGTACAGACAGATTGCTCAGACTTAGAGAAGGCACTTTTGATAGCAGTCAAGCAGTTTATCCGCCACCACCAAGTTTCAAGCTTCGCCGAAGACATTGAGGCCACACTTGTCAGCTTACGAACATTCGCGGGGACAATACTTGCTTACACGGCTCAGCTACGACCATCAATGTTCTCAGCTTCTATCACCATCTAGACACCCTAGACATCTACTGCAAATCTTGCCGCTAAACTGCAGAAAGGTTTTCAGGAAAGTAACAAACTGGGAAGAATTTACCAAAAACATGACCGAAGTTCCTCACATACTCTAAATGGAGAAGGTGGACCAGTTGGAGGCAGCAGTTGCCACCCCCACTTCTAACATCGAAAAAGCCATTTTTCTCAGCAACAAACCCTGAATTCCCAACATGAATATTCCATGGGAACTCCAGGATGCGAACAGGTGGAGAAATGAAATCAGGAGGAGTGTACTCAGAACAGGGGCGACCCCTTCATCAAATTGAAGTTGCATGCCCGCCCCAATCAAGGAATCCATCAAAAAATGGAACAATAACTTGTGAGGGATCACAATGGGCCAAATCAATAATAACTTTATTGTTTGTTTATGGATTTAGATGAATTTTGGATGTGATATTTATCAATATGTTCTGGATGTTTCTCCAAAATTGAGTTTTCGAATTTTGGACAGGACCGGACTTACGACGTTTTTATAAAATTGGTGCATTTAAGCTCGTTGCAAAAACGAACTGTGCTACGTACAGACCAACTGATATATTTTTTGAGAAGGACATTAGTGGGAAAAGGTATCCTGATAATATCAATATTTTAGAACCATAACCTAAGAAACTATGATTTTTTCTATATGATGGTTCTTGTCGTCGGCATAAAAACTATTTCACTTCATTTTGATCAATGTTTCTTAAAATTTCATAGCAACGTGTTTTGTTTGTTAGAGATTTGTCGATTTTTTCACATTTTAGATTTTTATGATTTGAAAAAAAATAATACCCAATTATTATTTTTTTTTCGTTTTTAAACTTTGTTTAATTTCACTCGATAATTCGAAAGGGGCCGCAACATTGCCGTGCATAAATATTCTTTTCCATTAATCGTTTGATCGAGATTTTATCTTTCATAGATAGAACCATGTCTACGTATTCAAAATCAAACAGGCAAATTCTGGAATCTCAAAAATGTTAACAATTTTCGACAAACAATCCACGTTGCAATGGAATTTCAAGAAATTTTGATCAAAACGAAGTGAAATTGTTTTTATGCCGACAAGCACCATCATATAGAAAAGATCATAGTTTCTTAGGTTATGGTTCCAAAATATTGATATTATCAGGATATGCTATGTTATTGTTCTACTGACTTGTCATCATTACATAACTGGAAGTGTGCCGATGATCATTGTTGTCCATGAGCAATTTCCAGATAAATTTAAATTTGACAAAATATTGGGTAAATATACAGGGTGTCCCAGCAAGGGTGGCCACCGGCCATATCTCAGAAACTACTGGACCTAAAAGTTCAGGAAAAAAAAAATTATCACTAAAGTGGCCACGAGAAAATGCTGGGAAATATTTATAACTTCGAAATTTTTCCGCTAGGGGGCGCAATCAAAGCTTAAATATTAAAATTCAAAATTTCTCCGGAAATTCTCAGATTGAGGTATATCTTTATCAACATGGTTAGAAAACCTAGACAATTTCACGTCTTTTTGGTACAGGGCTCATTGGCGTACCGGTCTTCGTGTGAGTAGGGGAAGGTAGTGAAAGTGTAATTGTTCAAGTGGCTGTAACTTATAAACGACTTGCCCGATTTTGTTGCGTATAGGCTTGTTTGGAAGATAAATGTGAGTACTTTCGTATATCGTATCCAGTGATGCGTGATTGTCTCCAGAAAAGTTGCTAGAAGGCGTAATTTGAATTAAAAACTGTTATTTTCGTTTCACCTCAAAAATTTAAATGGTACGGTATAATTCTGATAACAGAATCGAAATGAAGATTAAATTTACAAGAAAAAACCTTCAAACCGCAGGTTGATATCTTTTCTCGTTTTCGAGTTATGGCCAAGAAAATAATTTTTGACACTCGAAAAGTTGTTTGTTGTGTAGTTTTATTTAACTTTATAAATGTTCGAATTGTCCTCCATCCTGTAAAATACATTCCTCAATTCTGTGCCTACAAATAGAAACAGCTGTTTCTATTTCAATTGGTGCAATGGAATGTATAGCATTCTCAATCCGCTCAATCATATTTTCTCTTGTGGTGGGACGAGTTTTGTAAACGATGTCCTTGATTCGTCCCCACAAGTAATAGTCCAACACAGTTAAATCGGGGGATCTCGGTGGCCATGGGAACAAACTGCCCCTTCCAATCCAGCGATCTGGATAACGGTTGTTTAAAAAATCACGAACTCTCCGTGCATAATGAGCTGGGCAACCGTCATGTTGGTACCACATGGACATCCTAAGACCAATGGGAACATCTTCTAAGTATTTGCAAGTCATTTTCTAAAAAGTTTAAATATGATTCACCATTTAAATGGCCATCAATA
Source organism: Orchestes rusci (assembly GCA_958502075.1). Classification (NCBI taxonomy): domain Eukaryota; kingdom Metazoa; phylum Arthropoda; class Insecta; order Coleoptera; family Curculionidae; genus Orchestes; species Orchestes rusci. Next base: position 100,672,102 of record OY293304.1, read on the forward strand.
ATATACGGCCCAATAATTTTGTTTCCTAACACTCCGCACCAGACGTTTACACTCCACCTGTTTTGATGATCCACTTCCCGCATCCAGTGTGGGTTTTCCCGCGACCAAAAGTGCATGTTATGCAAATTAACATTTCCAGAACTAGAGAAACGGGCTTCATCGGTCCATAAAATTTGGGAGAGGAATTGAGGATGTTCGTTGCACATTTCTCGAAGCCTAGTCGCCTGTTGAAATCATCTTCTGAAAGAGCTTGGTGTAAGGAAAGATGGTATGGACGAAGTTTGAAGTCTCTTAAAATTCGGAGCACTGAAGAACGACTTGATCCTAGATGGTGGGAAATTTCTCTTGTGCTCAAATGCGGTGAAGCTTCCACGTAAGCGAGAACGTTTATAATATTGTCTTCATGGTTTCTTACCGGACGTCTTCTGATTGGAACTGGATTGAGCTGTACACTTCCCGTTGTTCTTAAACGTATTGCCATTCGCCGAAATACCTTTCTGCTGTAGTGCCTTCGTTCAGGATACCTTGCAGCGTATTCACGTGCCGCAATCGGAGCATTTCCAAAACATTGAAAATATACGGCGAGCATATCAAAAGCCTCGGCATTGGTGTAAGACATTTTAACAGAGAATGTTAAAATGATAATTAAGAGATTGTTATGATTGCAATATCTGTTTAAATTATCTCCATGAAAACCCGCCGATGTTTTTCCACAGCTACCTAGATTTTTTTTCAACACATCATTGCAATATTCAATACATAATTAGATTGGGATTTATGCTCATCAAAATATTTTTCATTTATTATGAGTTTTGTTCTATTGAAATAACAAATGAAAACATTAAATTTTACATAATTTGGCCTAGTTATTATTATTGAAGCCAAAAAAAAAGCAGGTTGCAATAGAACTACACAACAAACAACTTTTCGAGTGTCAAAAACTCTTTTCTTGGCAATAACTCGAAAACGAAAAAAGATATCCACCTGCGTTTCAAAGGTTTTTTCTTGTAAATTTAATGTACCTTTCGATGCTCTTATCAGAATTATACCATACCATTTAAATTTTTGCGGTAAAATGAAAAACACTGTTTTTAATTCAAGTTACCCCTTCTAGCAATTTTGCTGGAGACAATCACGCACTACTGGATACGATGTTCGAAAGTACTCACATTTATCTTCTAAACAAGCCTATACGCAACAAAATCGGACAAGTCGTTAATAGGTTACAGCTACTTGAACAATTACACTTTCACTACCTTCCCCTACTCACACGAAGATCGGTACGCCAATGAGCCCTGTACCAAAAAGACGTGAAATTGTCTAGGTTTTCCAACCATCCGGAGAAATTTCGAATTTTAATATTTAAGCTTTGATTGCGCCCCCTAGCGGAAAAATTTCGAAGTTATAAATATTTCCCAGCATTTTCTCGTGGCCACTTTAGTGATAATTTTTTTTTCCTGAACTTTTAGGTCCAGTAGTTTCTGAGATATGGCCGGTGGCCACCCTTGCTGGGACACCCTGTATTTGTACTAGTTTGTTCTATTGTTCACGTAATTGTTCTCGTGATGTAAACTATTATCATGTTTTGTATTGTTTTTATACCTTTGCATTTTGCATTTGTATTTGCTTTGTCCATAAAATTTATTTAAATTTTCCTGTGGCAATGAAGCCTATTTGATTTGATTTGATTTGAGTTGATTTGATACCTTTTCCCACTAATGTCCTGCTCAAAAAATATATCAGTTGGTCTGTACGTAGCGTAGTTCGTTTTTGCAACGAGCTTAAATGCACCAATTTTATAAAAACGTCGTTAGTCCGGTCCTGTCCAAAATTCGAAAACTCAATTTTGGAGGAACATCCAGAACATATTGACCAATATCATATCCAAAATTCATCTAAATCCATATACAAACAAAAAAGTTCTTAGGGATCAAACTAGGTTCTAACTTAATTTGGCCCACAGTGTATGTAGCACGATAAAATAATTTGAATTTGTTGAAAGTTTAAAAAGGTTTTATTGCGATAAATAAAAAGATTGTACTTTTAAAGTGGCGTTGGAAATTAATATACTGTCGGCTTTTGGAAACTGTTCCGCATTTAAACCTGGTTCAAAGAATCCAACAAGATCAGCTAATAAGCTCAACGTGTTTAAATTTTAACGTTTATTAGCCTCAGTGTAGTTTTGAAGTGTCTTGGTTTCAATGAGCCTTTTAGCTATACTTAGTTTTATGGAGCTCTTATGTCTTGCTTGGTTTTATAACGTTCTTTATTATGACTTTAGAGTTTTGAAGTAGTTTTGAAAAATCCCCTAATGTAACTTTTAAGACTTGTTAACAAATCCGCTTTATTTCAAAATCATTTTGTTACTGAAAAATACACTTCAAAACTGTTTTATCCTCGGTTTTATCAGTCCACTTTATAGATTCTTTGTTCAATTTAATCAGGAAACATTCTTAAAACTGAACGCTCTAAACTTATTCAATCTGGTTATGATAATAGCTATTTTTTCATTATTTATTCCCCCTTGGGCTGTATCCCACACGTGAACTTAACGTGTTCGTTTAAGCTTGGCTACGCGCTGTCATCGAATGGAACATTTCCATAAGTAAACAGTCATAACGTAAACGTTATATTGATGTATATGATACAGCATAGGGGGGGATGTTAGGAACGATAAAAGCAAACTCATCACCTCTTCTTCCATGCCCCAAATGAATGCGCCATTTTGTTCAAATTTATCATCAGAGGAGATGCAGAAATTGGTGATGATGATTGGTTGCCTGAGTTAGAAGACGAAGATTATAATGATATTTTTTTCAACCGCACAACGAGATTGTAATATAATATTTTTGAAAGATCTATTACTGCAATATTTCAGAAATTCCATCTATTAAACCTATGTTAATTGGAAACTATTGTGGAAAAGGCAAGGCATGCGCACACCAGAAAAAAATTGAACTCGGTGCAGACTAGCATTCATATAAGCCACATTAAAACATTTTTTTTTTTTTTATATAAAGCTCATGATTTTTAGATGTTATTTTGTTTGTGCTAATAATTTTTTCAATACAAAACATCGGAATTTTTAAGGCAAACGAGTTTTTTGGAACTCTTTTTTTACCTTGGCATCCCGGAATTTAGACTTTACTAACTATTCCAATTCTATATGATACTAACACATAACTCTTTGGCATATACAAAGCACTCAAAGCAGCCATCAGTGATTATTTTTGAGTTGCTTTTATCTCCTAAAAAATTGGTATAGAAGTTTTAAAATAATTGGAAACCATTTTGACTAGAAGTTTATATTGACGGAGATAAATTATCCTTAAAAATGTACGTTTAGCTATCCACTTCAAGTTTACTTCCAAACGTACTTGATGTATTCACAGTGGTTTTGAAGGGATCTTCACAGTAGCTTGAAAATTAATCATACGATCCTAAGAAGGTATCTATTCGTGGCTTTATTGGCCGCTTTCAGTGTGGGCCCTCTCATGCTGAAAATCAGCCTTGAAGGAATTTTTGAAAAACTAAATAAAACTGTTCAGTGCTACTTGGGAAGAATAATCTCATCAAACATTAAACAAAGAAGTCTTACCGGAGCCCTTGGACATGGTCGACTTACCTGGTTACTCATTTCCAATCTCAAATCATGGAAAACCAGTCCAGTTATCCCGACTACGGAAATCATCGAGAGAAACAGACCCTTCCTAGACCATCATATCCCTCCCAAAAACCTATGAAACTGCCGCCCAAAATCAGCTTCGACTACGTTTTAACCACTGCTAAGTCTCAAAACCCCAAGAAAGCAACTGGTGTGAATGGATCTCGAACTGAGCGATCCCCAAGCTCCCCCTTAAATCTTCGAGGACTTGACCAAGGTTATACAGGCCAGGCCATCCCGGATCTTTATCACTCTCCTGACCAGTTGAAGCCTGGAGTAATTATGATCAGAAAAACCAAAATGGGCTCATCAAGAACGGTCCAAAATATTCAAGTGCTGCTGCAGGAACATATCACGAAGCTGGAAGAATGAGCAACTCAAATCTACCTAGACATCGGCAGTGCTGTTTAATGAAAAAACAGTGTGAACTCGCCAACAGACATGGAGAAAGCACATAATCCCCTGGACAAACTCTGCCAGATAGCTGGGTGTTTTCCAAAAACGTCAAGAAAGCCAGAGGTAGAGCCACGGGCCAACTCTATACACTGCTCTACTCCAGAAACCTCTACATTTTGACAAAAGTACGAATCCAGAACAACTACATAAGGTTCATCCTAACCTACGCCGGCTCCACCTGGTCAACCTTTTCTCCAGCGCACAGGCACATTAGTTCAAGAATCGGAATATAAGAACCAACGCAGCCGCCGTATGGGGTAAATCAAACGCACCCAAACTGGAGGATCACATAAATTTCCCTTGGTCAACTTCTCTACTATAACAGCCTGATTAAATCATCAGTCAAATTCAGTCAACACACCTCGTGGGAGCCACCATTGAACCAAAAGCTAGGAAAAGTTGCTTAGAAATACACAGTATTTGGCAAAATACCGAAAACTCAAGACAATGAGAGGGTGTGAGGGTCAGTGTAATGGAGAGCGAATTAAGGCAGCACTCGAACAACTGAATCCAAAACCAAAAACAATTGAACAGACTCCAGATGTAAAGCTTCTAAGAAGGATTAGGAAACAAGCAAAGAGAAGGAGTTTGAAAAAGTGGTCCAATTCTCCACAGTTTAATCAATAATTTAAGTCCATAGGACTGTTGAATTGAATTATTGATTAGACTGTGGAGAATTGGACCTTTTTTTTGAACTCCTTCATAATGTTACTCCACCCTGAAGAAAAATTCGATAAACTAAAAAGCCAAGAGAAGTTAGATCGTCGTATCAAGGTGCAATCCTGAATATTGTATGCATATTGGTACCATAACGGCACTTTTAGGTTTATATTATAAGTTAAACTAACAAGCTGTTGAAGAATTATACGATTGGGGCTGTCATCATTGGGCCTTCTAAATGCTTGATAGTACCTTATGTTGGACAAAGAGAATAATTTCGAAGTAGAAAAAAATGAAACCCTGACTTGTTCAAAATGCCAAGATATAATATGACAGTCCAATCCAAGTATTTGGAACAACAAACCACCATTTCGGGTACTCATTTTCCTACTCAGCAAACATGGATAGAATTGTTGTATTTGAATTGGTTAGTAATTCTGAGCAAAATTGATTTGTATCTAGGAAGCGGTTTTCCGATGGGTTGAGGCCAAAAATGCAGCAGAACATACGAATACACTGCACTTATTTTCCCACTAATAAAAATGGTTCTAGTAGAAAGAAGTATACTGAAGTTGAGTGAAAAAATGGTCTGGCTAAGATGAATATGTCTACAAGTGATAAAGTGGAAAGTTTTCTTCAAAAAAATTTCACTCACTTCACCGGTGATAAAAATGGTTTCTAGTAGTAGGAGTTCTGATGAAATTGAGTGGAAAAAATAGTCTGGCTAATCCCTGAGGATGAATTATATGTCTGGCATATGAAAAATAAGTGAAAGGTTTTCATCAAAAAATTGTTTTTATTTTTATTTATTTTCTGAATCATGAAAAATTTTCCATCATATGAAATATAATTTATAATAACAATTCAAAATACAGTCTGACCAATGTGGACTACCTCCAAAGTCCTTTCAGACTCGCTTAACGATAATTATATATATGTGAGCCGAATTTGACAGGTTCAATCATAAAACTAATGGGTTCAATCATACAGGTTTTAGTGCTAAGTATCTTCTTTTTTTATGAAAGCTTCGATGAATTGGTTACAAAAAAGTACCCACCTAATTACACTGTATAGAGGACAGAACCATTTGCCCCAACATACAGGGTGGGGCACAAAAAACTTCCCACTCAGGGTTCTCGCAGGATAGGATTTATCACATACACTTGAAACGTTAATTTCTTTTTTGAAGGTCTTTTTTTTTTGGTATTTTCACCCTCTGGCTGTTAACGGTGTCAACCTATAAGCGGTGGTGACCGTTACTCCATAATTTTAAATAGAAGACGAATTCAAATGCTTTCCACTCTACCTTTATAAACAAACACTATACAGGGTGTTCAAGATCAACTGGTCACTACTTCTACAGCAAATAGAGGAAACATAAATCACAAGTTCAGATCGGGAACCCATGGCCGGAAGTGCCACGTTTCCTAGATACAGAGTGTACAAAAAAAAAATATCTGAATTTATTTTGAAAACCGCTCAACCGATTTTGATGAAATGCTCAGGGTTCAAATACTGAATGCTATTGCCTGTTTCTGAGAATTTCAAAAAAACCTTTTCCAGGGCCGTAGATGGAAAACATGTGAGCACTATTTTTCAAAAAAAAGCTATAACAAATTTTTCTGAACTATGATACTTTTTTCCAAAACCTTGTTCAATTTCCAACAAAATAGATTTCCTGACTTTTTTCTGTTCGGCGCACCGTTTTCGAGTAAAAAAATAAAAACCTTTTTGCTGTCCGTCATGCAAAGCGTTGATGAACGAAAATTTTCAGTTTTGGTAAAAGTAGAAAATACCGCTGTTCTACTTGTCGAAGAGAAAAAATACTCAAAAGACCTTTATCATTGGAAATTGAATGAGTATTTTGAAAGAAAACTAAAGTTTGTTTCAAAAAACAGTGACGTGTATTTTTTGTTTTCTCGTATAACAAAACACCCTGTATCTTGAAAACGGGGCACTTCTGGCCATGGGTTTGGGTTTCCATCTCAAACAAAATTCTTATTTCTGGTTTTTCAATCTGCAGTATAAATATTGACCAGTTGAACTGGGACACCCTGTATAATCATCAAATTAAAAAAAAATCGAGTTCATTTGAATAATTTTCAAAAGGGCTGTGAGCATATAGGTACGTGTATTCATGATTAAATAAATAATTGTATTTCATTTATTTATGTTGTACAATTTTTGATGACAGCACAATTCAGAAAAAAAGGTCCGAAAGTATGTACTTTGGATAATTATTGGAATTATTTGAAAAATAGTCTTGTTATAACTGTATGTGATAAAAAAAACTCTTAGATGATGCTATAACGTAATTTTCATGGAATCATGTCCAAAAGAGTGATTACTACGGTTAATCCGTGCTCTTCCTAGTAATTTTGGAAAATACGAGTTTTTGGGAAAATCGAAGTATTTCTCGAAATCATCTGATGACCCTCTTTCAAGCACGGATCAATTGTAGTAAATAATTAATTGAATTTTCAAAACTCAAATCCATTTCAAATCTTGAGAACCCTTGACATTCTTGTACCAACCACCTATTTGCTATATTTACTAGAGGTGAGGAATTGAGTGCTATGACCATAATAAAGTTTGAAGTGTTTTTAAGGAGAAAGACTAGAATGAAGATCTAGATTTACCAAATCCAGAAATATTATCACTTATTATAATCAAAGTATGTACATAATAACATAATCTCCTTAGAGTATGAATTATTTCCGCAAATCTTAATTCGAGCTATTCGGCAAAAAAAGTATGCCAAAACTGTTTGGGGTTTGGCACCAAAACAAGGCGTCCTTGATTTTATAACATTGTGGATTTTTTGTGAATTCAACATCTGCAGTAATCAATAATTTTAACAAAAGTGAAATTAAAGATTATGAACTCCGCGCGTCTACTACTTACATTGTGGATTATCCTCTCTTTTCCCTTATATTAGAATTGAATTAGGTAGTTACCATATAGCAATATATCATTCATATCAAAATATGCAATCAACTGATTGGCTAAATTGACAGACACTTATTGATTTTCCAGCTGGGTGCTTATGGATAGGGAGCTGAGATTGGCGAAAAGAGAGGATACCCCACAATATGAGTTTTTTTGGGGCCTAATTCGTCTTTGTTTGGCACCAAAAAAATGTCAATGTCAATTTTCATACGATGCGGGTTCATAATAAATCAAATACAGTATTTGAAATTTCACTTTTGGTTATTGATTACTGCAGATGGTAAATTCACAACAGTGAGATTCACGATGATAGACATTCACGGACGTCATCTTTTTGGTGCCAAGCCGATTCGAATTAGATCACAATTACCCAAAGCAACATTTAAAAATGAAATCATCCGATTGGCCAAAATTGACAGCTATGAAACTTTTATCTAAAAATGTTTTATGATACTTTTATGAACGTTTCTGTACATTTCAAGAAAATTTTGATTTGATTGTGATTCAATTGAATTCGATGACTTCAAAAATACCGATTTCTCTCCAATAAGCAGTAAAATCTTTTTAGAGTTTGAAAGTTGGAAGGTAGGTAAATCGTTTGAGACGAATACTCAAATGTGTAAAGAATACACGCAGTGGGTACCTTTCAGTTATAAAACTTGGTATTGGCGATTAAGAAAAAAAAATTGCAACAAGAAGTGGTTTTGAAAGATTATCAAGGTACACCAAATCCCAAGTACGTTCGGTTTTATAATCAGTCGGAAGAAACAGAATGAAATTGAAATTAATTACTACCATGAACAGAAGAAGTGATATCATTGAGCCTCCTTCAAACAAATATACAATTTGTCACAATCAATTGTATTATAGCTTAGGAAATCATTGCAGTTTTATTCACAAGTAGTTTTCTTTGCGCTGATAAGATAATGATCCCATTATCTGTAATGCTTAAACAAATATATTATTATGTTAACATTTTTGAAAATACTTACATTCTAGAAATTATTATAAGGTATTGGGTATTATTATTATACTCGACCTGACGATTTTTTTAAAAATGTATTCTAATTTTTATAGAGGCATAAACGTTAACTCTAAAAACCACCATACGTGAATAATTTTTATAAAAGAAATGATGAATATTGTTTAAAATCACCTAAAGTTGGGTCGCTGTCCCCTGAAAATAAAAATATGTTGTTCCATTGGGACTTGAATCAATGTTCTTGGGGAATCCCTCATCAACTATTTTGACTGCTCAATCTCAATCGATATTAATTTTCCATTTATTATTTGTTTGAACCTAATGACGACCTTCTCAAATATTTCGCTATATTAACCTCATAAAAAAATTCCTGATCTTCAAAGTCGAGAATAATCTGAGCCTTTTTTGTTTGACACTTTTTGATGTATCCCTAAAAATAAAGTTTTCATAAATAACACCCTGTATCTTCGAAAAGGCTAAACCGATTTAAACAAACTTTAGCTACTCTTGGGCTACTAATGCTATTATATAACGTGGTTTAAGTAGACAAACATTGCAGAATTAGCAGAATCACTTTGTAGATACACTTTAGACGTAATTATAGGTTTCTTATTGTTGTTAAATATGCTAATTGATTATTATTATAATTATTGTATATAAGCCTCGTGGGTAAATAATCAGAATCCCTTCTGAGCCTCCGTGACTTATATGGTACTCAACCCACTATTTCATGAGCAGCAGGATTTTCTTTTTCAGCCTTCCCAACTAACATAATAGTTTACTGCAAATCTATAACCATTTTGCTTGCACCTACATAATATGATTCAAAAGTTCTTTGAATAACTGAAAATAACGTTTGCTACTTATAAAAATTATCTCGATATCTAGTTTATCACTTGACAAGATGTGTATCAGACTAGTAACTTAGAAATTTCATAGCTAATTATGGCTGTGATGTTTCTTGCATCAAACATTGTTACAAAAATCTAGATTTTTTTTTGAGCTTTTTACAATTTTACTCCTAGTCAAAAGGGTCTTCTGGAGTAGCACCGATTTTTCTTCAGAACACCGCGCCTTTTCCTTCTGTTTTCCGTTTTATTTTCACACCATCATTTCCGCATCATACCAAACCGCTTATATTTTCTGCTCTACACTAGATGCTTTTCGTGCCGAATTTATATGCGATTAAGGCTTTTCATAACTATGGTAGACATTTTACTGACGTATACACACTATTGAAGAACAAGAAAGGAATCACAACCTTAAATTTGGCAAGTGAGTAATCAATTTGAAAATTAATTTATCAAACAGTCACAATTAGAACATCCGCCAGTAGGTATTATGTTGATGTCTGACCCATTAATATCCAATCGACCACAGCTTTGAGCATAAACTGACGTTAATTTTCAATTATGTTGATTGATTACCAACTATGAACGATTTTTATCAAAAACTAAAATTATATGTATATAATTGGCACCATGACACAAAATAACAGATGCTTTTATGAATTCCATATTCCATTGAGTATGACGTACATTAAAAGTGAAATGAAACGTTTATAGAAAAAAATAATCATGAAAAAAACGTTTCCAGTGTTATAGAATCATCAAATGCGACGCATATGGAAAAATTTGCCTTAATAAAAATGACATATTTGAACAATTTCATAATTAAGTTCAAAGTTATTTGGGGCAACTTTCAAAATATTCACAATTTGACCCAGATTGGCTTGTTTTCGGCCTTCTTTCTTCTGGATACTTGTCATAACCATATACCTACCCGTGTTTCATCAGCTGACCGTTTTGAGAAGATCCTGACCGTCGCGTCGGCTATCTCGGAAGAAACTTCAACGTTAAATTTTTTTCTGGACAGCATAGGAACAGTTCGAATAATCATTTCTGGAAGTGTAGGTTGGAACAAAGCTATAGTAACTAACCTCTCCAAATACATCGATTAAGTGTGTTAGAACACTTTATTTTAATTTCCATTAACAATAATACACATGCTTTGATGTATTTTTTTCGATAACAAAACAATATCAAGCGGACAAAACACGCTCAACCTTTACATTTGACAAAAACAAACTAAAAACAAAACAAAAATAAAAAATCGAATGTTCAATAAAGTTTATTTCAAATCTACCGATTGATTGTAGAATCTGGTTTTGAACCAGTTTTATAAGGACATAGCTCTAGCATTCTGTATCTGTGAAGAAAACTGTCGTAGTATACCAGATTTAATCTTCACTTATACCTTTTTCTTTATTGAACAATTGAAATCTATACAACAGGGGATTTTGAGAGATTTTTGAAAAGGATTGAGCCATAGTTGTTAGGTTAGTGAATTTTTCCTGACACTGAAGAATTTTAGAAGACAATAGATTCAACACATCAATACTCACCAAACTGGAGTCTACTGAACTGAATGAGATACAAAATGGCACCTAGGCCACAGTGTTTTTCTCGTGTTTTTCGCAAGAGATAATAGTTTTTTCCAGAATTACTCATTTTCAATGGAAAAGGTCTTCTCAGTTGTATTCATCGAGGCTCGATTTTCGATTAAAAAAATTAAAATCATACCTTCAAAATTAGAAGTATCATATTATGAAATAATTTAGAGTCTATCTGTATAGCCTTACCAAAATTGTGAATTTTTCTTTCCAATAAAATTGGATTTGGTAGATCATAAAAATATTGTTCAGTATTATTCTTCTATGAATGAATGAATGTATATTTATTTTTAGCTTACATTGCTAATACAAAAAATATTCTAAAAAATAAAATCCAAGTCTAAATGTATAACGGCGTAAATGTCCGTGAGTTCACTTAAATCTAGGAGTCTTTGTTTAGATAGGTACATACATTTCAGTTTTTTCATAAATATTTTCACATTTTCCGATTCTTTCACATCACGTGGCAGTGCATTTAACATTCTAAGACCATCATTGAATATAGATTTCTGCATAAAAGTTGTTCTAGTGAAAGATATAGCAAACTCATCACGCGATCTAATATTATAGGAATGCTTCGCATGTCTAGGAACTAGATAACTTTGAAGATATTCTGGCAAAAGTTTCAAAGCCTTCACTTAATGATATACTAGCAGCATTGGACTTTTTCTGATTTTTCAAAAATTTTACATACTTGTGTTGTGAATACTGTCAAAATTTGTTTAACATAATTGTCTGAAATTGAACTAGTGAATGTTGGTTTGCAATAATAATAAAATATACCTTACGTCTTTTTTAGATGGAGGGATCCACACATTTTGATAAATTTTGCATCATATCATTCACGTTGTTCCGATTGATATTTGCAGAATATAGTATTTTTGTGTGGTAACACAAGATTTTTCTTTGATATTCACCTTAAACACGATGGCATAACCGCCAAAAATGAAACATAAGAGGAGGGTCACCGATAAGACATGAAGTCAAATGAGCACCAAACAGTGCAAAAATTTGGTAACTGAAATGACATAAGGACCGTTTGGAAATTTGACATAAACGACAATGTCAAAGCGTGAACTGACATAAGCGCCAATCGCTGAACGCATCGATATATACATGTTCTTGAAACACTGAGCTGCTTTTTGGGGCAGTTCTAGTGCACCAGTCAACTTTATTTTTTTAATGATCGTCTGGTCACCAGGATCACTCAAAACTATTGTTTCTGTTTCAATTATACGTATTTGTTTATAAGAAACCATATTATCTTATTTTCTCATGGATTATTCTCCATAGATTGGTGGAATTCTGCTTTCCAGGCCAAGCTGCGTTTAATCATGTATAAACGTCGCTTCGCGTCTATAGATCTACAGTGACTATACAGGGTGACAATTTAAAAAGAACCAGCATTTGATTCTGTCCAAACCAATGATAGTATGAAGATTTGGCGAGACACGTCAATTTAGATATCGAGGGGGACAACTTTTGAGGTATCTGTTGTTTCTCTGGAAGCAACCCTCTCACGCCCAGGGTAGCTACCACTGAAATTTCAAATAGCGATCCCCCCTTATTTTGCGATTTTTGAAATCTTCACGTTATTCTCCATGCGCTATATCACTTTTTTTTTTAAATTGGTGTTCCTAACCGCAAAATGAGTGGGAGTTGCTATTTGAAATTTCAGGGGTAGCTACCCTGGGCGTGAGACGGTGCTTCCAGAAAAACAACAGATACCTCAACAGTTGTCCCCTTCAGTATCGGACAGAATTAGAGCAACTGCCTAAAAATTGATAAAACTTTGATCCTGCATCACTTATCAAAAAAGTAATGGTGCATTAGAGAACTTTATTCTATTTGTCAGTTGATATGTCCTGGCGTTTCAAAAAACAAAAAACACACAGCTTCAAAAGTCTTGAAACCCCATGATTTTTCCCCATTGGAAATATATCGCTTTTAGGAACTTTAAAGCCGCATATCTATAAAACTGCGTCGATCGTGGTGTAGTTTTCAGGATCGGTATAACTTTTGCTCCTCTTTCGAATGAAGTTATCAATTTTTTTCCAAAACTACTTCGAAAAACCGTCAAGAGTGCTTTTCTTTTCTTTCAGAGGTCGAAAAGGCCCAATGACTTTTCAAAAAAAAGTCTGAGCACCCAAATAGGGAAAAAGAATACAGTCCTTATTTATGTGACCAGATTTTTATTATTTCTAGAAATTGGGATAAAACATTGGATTTTCCCAAGACTTTTGAAGGTGTGTTTATTTAGTGCCCTTTTATCACGTTTAAGAAAAGCGTTAAAATTAAAAGTTTCTTGAATTAAAGCACAGGGGTTCCTCGCGAACTTCTGTCGTGAAAGTTCGATTTGAAAAGAATTTGATAACACTATAAAAGAAATTCCCTCAAAATATATTAAGAATCCAATCAACCCAGTTTGTGTCTATAATTTCATATAAAGTGCATAATATTTCGATAAAAAAATCATAATTAGCTTTTTGAATTCTCGGAATATCCATATAACTTAAAATATTGAGTGTAATGTTATGTTTACAAAAACCATTTTCATCAACCAAATTAATATAGTTCATTGTCATATATTACGTAAAAACTTTTTTACAACAACCTGTTTCAGTTCATCAGCAAACATTTCTACACATTACAATTATAGATATTGATATTCAAATAATGCTTTTAACACAATGTTTAGATTTTCAAAATAAAACTATACTTATGCAAATACAAGAACAAAGTTGGAACGATTTCTGGAGCTATAAAATTATCAACACTCAATGATTTTAATGAATGTCAATAATAATAAACCATCTTGGTTATTGGAATTGATACATTTTCTGTTTCGAAGTACAGTGAACTGATTCAAGTTTACAGTGCAAAGTTTAATGCATTCAATCAATTAACTAATATTCTGTCATTGACTTCTATTTTGATTTGAATGTTTTCAAACATTATTTTTAGTAGATGTTATTCTATTACCCGTGTCTATAGCAAAGTATATAATAGGACCATGTGGTGATAAGTAACACACCAACATTTTCTATGTATAACGTGTAATGTGTAAAAGTACCACCTTGGGAGAAATCGGAGTTCACAAGATTCCAGAATAAAAAAAATATGGACTTCCACTGCGGTACTAGTTGCAAAAACATGATTAGCTGCTCCTGGTATTATATTGAAGAGTTATCTGGTGCCAAAAAGTACCCAAAAAATCAGAATAAATGATAGAAAATCATTTATGCTCATCATTTAAGAATCAGATTTATGGATTATTTTAATCAATAATCACGCCAGAAAAATAACAACTATTATAATATGATACTCAACACATTCTAATGTACCTACGTATCTTAGACTTGAATTAGGTATTTATATGATGAAATGAAAACATCTCATTACAGATAGATCAGTTTTTTCTATGACTTTTTGAGATCTCAGATTAGATAACCTTGATGCATTTCAATCGGGATTATGCTTTTTCCCTGGTTATTGAATAATTGAATTATATCAAAAAATATTGTTTATTTGGATAGCTATTAGCAAAAATGGGTCATTTTTGCCATGTTCCGGATGTTATATTATCTATAGAGGAAAGAAAGTGTGTAACCGGGTAAATTTTTTTTCATTTGCTACGCAAATAAAATTTTTTGATTCCACGGGTACACAGCCACCACCCCTTATTCATATTATCTAGACTATCCCTTGTTCAATGTTGTGCATTTTTAACATTTTTATCAAAAATCACACAAAAGTTAGAAAAGTTGCATTTTTTGAACGTGACAAAAAAGCACTGAACAATTTTTTGAAAAAAATCGGCAGAAAAGGTACACTGACAAATGGATTGAGATTTTGAAATGCACCATTATTTCTTTGATGACTGATGCAGTCAGAATCAAAGTTTTATCGAGTTTTAGGCGATTTCTCTGGCTGACAAAGGAGTTTTCTAGGCGGATAAAAATTAAAAAATGTCCAGATGTGATTTTTGGAGGATCGGGTCTCGTTGAGACTTGTTAAAATATCTTTTCTGGGTTCGACTATACTTCAATTTTGAAAAAAGAAGTGATGAAGCGTATGGAGAACAGCTTGAAGATTTCAAAATCGCAAAATAAGAGGGGGTTGATACCTACTTGAAATTTCAGTGGTAGTACCCTGGGCGTGAAAGGGTTGATTCCAGAAAAACAACAGATATCTCAAAAGTTGTCTCCCTCGATATCTAAATTGATATGTCTCGCCAAATCTTCATACTATCAACTATTGGTTTGGACAGAATCAAATGCTGGTCCTTTTTAAATTGTCACCCTGTGTAATGAACTGTATCAAATTTTAAATAAATATAAATAGATATAACAAAATGCTTAAATCATCAAGAAGTAATGTACCTGCATGCATGTACCAACCTCACAAAAATATTCAAACGAACAGAATTAATTATTCCTCAAACTGATGATAGTATGGAAATTTGGTGAAACACGTCAATTCAGATATCGAGGGAGACAACTTTTGAGGTATCTATCAATTTCCTGGATCCAGCACCCTCACTACCAGGGTACCCCTACCCCTTAAATTTCAAAAAGCAGCTTCCACTTATTCCGCGATTTTTAAAATATTTATGCTATTCTTGATAAGTTGCATCATTTTTTTTTTTAAATTGGACTACATAACCTCTCAATTGTTTCCAAACGGACAGCAATAATTATGATCTCTTGAACTGATGATGGTATGGAGATTCTGCGAAAGACATCAATGCAGATATGAACTCTTTTGAGGTGTTAGCTGTCATATTACTTTCAACCCCCTGACCTCCATGAAAACTCCTATTTCTTGTGTCATTTTTGAGTTCCTCATGTATCTCTAGATTAATTCCTTTTTTTTTATTGGAATTCTGAATTTTACAAATAGAACAATTTTTGCTAGAATCTGTTGGCGTTTACGTCTTTTCAGAAGGCATTTACGCCTTTTATGTGTTTTCATTTAGGTTATTTATTGTCGGTTAGTTGCAGTTACGCCTTTTGAATTCTTCATGTAAAATTAAAAATGTCGGATAAATCTTTTCATTTTTTTTAATTCAAAACAATACAAATTTCGAAAAGAAATACAAAAATTTTAGTTAAAGACCAACTTAAATTTAAAACTGAAGACAAATTCTTAACAAAGATAACTTTTACTATGTATGTACTTTATTTAAAAAAAAAAAGTGATGTAGCTTTTTGAGATTTGAATGAAGATTTCAAAAATCGCGGAATAAGTGGAGGCTGCTATTTAAAATTTCTGGGATAGTTACCCTGGGAGTGAGTTGGTTGAATCCAGAAAATCAAAAGATACCTCAAAAGTTGTCCCCCTAGATATCTAAATTGACGTGTCTCACCAAATTTTCATACTATCATCAAAGAATAACTAATTTCGCTCGTTTCAAAATTTTTGTGAGGTTAGGAATTTCAATTTTGAAAAAAGAAGTGATGTAGCGTATGGAGAATAACTTGAAGATTTCAAAATCGCAAAATAAGTGGGGGTTGATACTTGAAATTTCAGTGGTAGCTACCCTGGGCGTGAAAGGGTTGATTCCAGAAAAACAACAGATATCTCAAAAGTTGTCTCCCTCGATATCTAAATTGATATGTCTCGCCAAATCTTCATACTATCAACTATTGGTTTGGACAGAATGAAATGCTGGTCCTTTTTAAATTGTAACCCTGTGTAATGAACTGTATCAAATTAATTATAAATATAAATAAATATAAAAAAATGCTTAAATCATCAAGAAGTAATGTACCTGCATGCCCACATGGAAAATAAATAATGTGTTAATGAATATTGAACTGAAGCTATATGAGCGATAATATAGAAGGAAAAGGAGATTTTTTTGGAAGGAATTGTACCTTTTCTCTATATTGGATGGATTTTGGCATTAACCAGGCTACGAATTTCCAAACCTAACTTTTCTTCGCTTTAGTGGCAAATCATTTGGGAGGTACCTAATTAAGTAGTTACGTTATACCATAAATGTACTTTTAGTAATCAGAACATTTTGGCGTTTGATCCCGAGTTGCTATCGATATATAACCAATCAATTACTAAACCTGGAAACGACAAATCGTAACCTGGTTAACACCAAAATTCGCCTATTCACAAACTGTGCTAAACACGATTGATCGGTAGACATGGCAGCGCTGTCAGTTACACAAGCCCCGCATCACACACAAACTAATCAAAATCTGAGTCAAAATCTACTCATTTTGAATAGCCAGAGCCGCCGTATTACAATAAGGACGGTTCTGGAATTGCCGAATAAAATGCAATGAGTTATGTGACGCTTTTCAGAAACCTATGTTTGGCCTGGATGCCCAGATAGGCTGTTTCATACGATTGGAATAAAGAAGATCCCGAATAAATTGGCTCGATAGGCAATAAAATATGCAAACCATTGACGATGAAGAGAAACGTTCTATAATTGCGAAAGACGTACGTCTTCGATGTCATATGATTTAAATAAAGTCTAGTGTAAAAAGACAAAACTGCTATTTCTTGCAGCTTGTTAAAATCGTACCGCTATCCCAGGTAATATTGAAGGATGAGGAACAGTAATTGTCTCTTTTTGTGACAAAAAGACCGTTTGTCTTTTTTATTTTACGGACGTTGTTCTTCATTGACAATGGTTTGCAAATGTTATTGCCTATTATGCCAAACTGTACATAAGAAATATATTTTTGTCTTTGGTTCAGAATTGCCATTTTAAAGAAACATCAACTGATCGACGATTTATGGAAAACATCTACTGTAAGATTGTTATGCCATAATATGATATGTTTATTTTGAAAATCCAGTATATATATTTTTTAAGACCATCAAGACCAAGACCAAGACCCAGACTATCAAGAGCAAGACCAAGACCAAGACTGAGCCAATATGTCTTGGTCTCGAGATATCGAGACCAATACCAAGACCAAGACCACATTTATTTTTCGAGACCAGGACCTAGATTGGCCAGTCTTGGTCTTGGTCTTGGTCTTGCGAAGCCCCAAGCTTAAGTGGAACTAGGCTTGCCACGTTGCACGGTTACAGGATGACCAATGAGAGAAGAGGCTTCTTGAGTGGAGACCTAGAACGGACAATCGAAGTGTAGGAAGACCGCCTACGCGTTGGTCGGACGATATCAAGAGGACTTGCAGCAACTGGATACAAATAGCACAAAATCGATTCAAATGGAAAATGATTGGAGAGGCCTATGTTCAACCGTGGACGCAGTGGGCTGAATGATGATGATGATGATGATGACAATCCTCAACTTTCTTTTGCCTATGTGTTGATGGCTATACAAATAAAATATCCATGACTTGACGCTATTAAATAGATAATCTCAAATGCATACTGATTGGTGTCCATCAACCTTGCAATTGATTTGTTGATTGTAAGCATATACCTATAAAACTATCTGGACCATGGTGACAATCTTGGAGTCAGCTGAATACCACAAACTATTTTGATTGATCACTTGTTTGAGTAAATAAGTCTATGGAGCCAGGTTGATAAGATTTGCACAAAAAAAAGCTTTGAAGGTTACAGCTAGCACTCGAAAAATATTGATAAAATGCAGTTGCATAATGGAATGTTTAAAATGAAAATTCGAAATAAATCGGCGCAAAATTAATGTTTATGTTGATTATTTGGTTGATTATTAAAATCTAGACTGAACGCACTTTAATTCATGTCTAAGTCATACAAATCCTGATTTGAATGCATTGCCCCATAAACAATAATATAAATAAATTCAAAAAACAATGATCAACTCACATTCTTTGGAAGGTTCCAGGAAAATAACTTTAGCCTCACACATTTTCGGAAGAGTCACTATGAACTACTGCGAATTTTGAACAAAGTCTATGCTCTTATAGCAGGTGAAAATAATGATGATTTCACTTATTGAATTGTAACTGAAAAATGACAAACTGCGATAGTAAATACTTGAGGCTTCCCATAATTATCGGAGTTGTTGTTCAACGAAAGCTAATCGATTATGTTATCTTTCGATGCATATATATAACTATAAAAGAATAATTATTATGTCACTCAACTCATGTCAACCGCTGTTCAAATCTATTTCTAGATTGATAACTCTTTGTCCAAATCAACCACATCCTTTAGCTGTCTTGAATATTCAAAAAAAATCAAATGAGTATAAATATTTATTTCTCGAGATATATTCTGACACGTTTTTCTGTAGAGTTCACTTCGGATTGAATACCGTTTTGGAATTGAAAACTCCATGAAAACAAATACCTTTACAAATCGTGTTGAGTCTCAAGGTCGATTCAGCTTTTTCTGGGATCGAATCAAGATTTTGATATCCGAAATGAAAACGGTGAATGTACTGGAATATGCGCAAAGCGATCCTTTCACATGGCAGCTTTTGTTTTCATTTCAAAATGTCAAATGAAGTCGAAGGTTTCTAAACTTCAAGCCGGCTCCAGACTCACGCCGCGAACACCCGTGAAGCCTCGTGAACACGAGTGTGGATGAGTTTCACGGCTTTTCACGGAGATTATTCAGTTCAGATTATTCACGGCGCGACTGCTCGCCGCGACTTCGCGGCGTGAGTCTGGAGCCGGCTTTAAATGATTTGAGTCCCATTCATGAGAACGGAAGATCGGTATTGGCCTTGATTCGATTTGAATATTCCATGTAAACGTATAGTACATACTAAAATCTCTTCAAAATATTCAGTTTGGATATACACTTCTCCATATAAAGTTCTCATAATACCAACGTTTTCGTGAGCGTCGTTTACATACATTAAAAAACGTGCACATACAAAATCGACAATGTCCAAGGTTGGTTGACTTTGCGTTGGCAGCATTGGTGTATCTTCTCAATCTTGACAGACCTCCGTTTCCTTATGAGTTCCACCTTCCACGAAAAAAAGTCGCATACGGAGAAAAAACTTGGTGAGTACGGTGGATAGAATGGTCAAAGCCAAGCGTATAGCTAGTTTATTTCCAACCTTAAAAATTATCGTTGTTACTTCTAAACTGAACAGATAAGTTCCGAGTCAACATTTTATTTTTCCTGAACACCTGCTGGCACGACCACGAAGATTCATGCCATACTATATCCGAATTGGTCGCTTCTGGAGGACAAACAGTGAATTCAATGAGCAGAAGGCAGAAGGCAATTCAATAACCAATGAGTGATAAACACTCTTCGTCAAGTGAGGGGCCAACTCCGTAGCCGCAACTCCCCACTCAATAGGCCATATTTATAAAAAGAGGGATTTGCTTTTACTTGTAGAAATCGGAGCATTTACTTCACATCTTATTCAAAACAATAATAGAAGTAGAGGGTTCAAAGAGGTTTTGCTTCAAAGGAAAAGGTTTTACTTTTTTGGTATTTATAAAGAAGAGCTTCTGCTTCAAAACTAAAGGATTTGCTTCAGACATGATGCATCTAGTCCAGAGCAGGTTCTCTACCATTTTCTTCAGTCGTTTAGGAGTATTTTGAGTGGGACGACGTTTATATTTAGTTGTCGAGTGTGTCCGTGATTTTATTGGAAGTTCCCATGGCGGATGTAGTAAACGTAAGAGTACAAAAAGTGTACAAAGAAAGACGTAGTCCACGTGATTCCGACTTTCGTACACTTTATCGGTTTGAAGAAGTGAATGTGCAGTGGTTAGCCGACTATTTTATCTCTGGCGCGCATGTGGAAACCAGGGGAGGTGCACTTTCGCCACTCCAACAAATGAAAGTTTTCTTACGGTAAATGTGCAGATCCTAGCTTTTAGAGCGGTATTGCCGAGGAACAGGGATGTACACAACCAACAGTCTCCAGATTCATTCATGCAACTCTCGATCGCATTGTGGAGAAGGCGAATCAGTGGATCAAGTTCCCATCTACCAAAAATGAGATCATGCAAGCAAAGATTAGGTGGGCAGCGCAAAAAAATTTCCCAACTGCAATAGGTGCTATCGACTGCACACATGTTAGAATAATTGAAAAGCCGCATCAATTTGGGGATGAGTACATCAACCAGAAAAATTATTCGAGTATTAACGTTCAAGCCATATATGTGATCAAAATTACATTTTCACTCATATTGATGCCCGGTGGCCAGGTTCCGTACATGATAGTCGGATTTGAAAAAATTCCTCTGCTCACGAAATCATGCGCCGGACGACGAATACGGTATTGTTGGGAGATAGTGGTTATGGAATAATGTCCTATTTGATAAAGCCCTTTTCCACTGTGGAAAATGAAGTGCAGGCTGCCTTTAATCGACTATTAAAAAAAGAAAGGGTTATTATAGAACATGCGTTTGGACAGTTGAAACGGCGATTCCCTATAATCAAATATGTTTGCCGGGTGCAATGTGGAAATATTCCGAAGGAGATAGTCGCGTGCGCGGTGCTTCACAATATTGCAAAGTACTTGGGCGATATCGATTTCGAGGATGGTGACGAAATGGAAAATGATGAGGAATTGCAAGACGTACCAGAAATACAATTGCTTATGTTCATTTCATTAGCTGTATTTTCATTCATTATAACTTATCGAGAACCAAAATTATCTCGGTTAAATGTAAAAGAAATACTTCTCATTTTACGCTCCTATTTGGCCGTACTACACAATATTCGGATGAACAAGTTCCTTATCTAAACTTTTTTTTGCTCACATTTTTGTTCTTGTTGGCATTTCGAATAATTTCGTGTAAGAAACGATTTTGTGGAAGCCAATATATTGGTAGATCGTAGTAAGTTTAAAAACTCAAACTCCGAGCCGTTCAACAATTTACTTCTAACCACTCAATTACAATTATTATTGGTCGCATACATATATTCTCATAAGACTCACTCATTCACCAGCATGTGAACCCTTTCCTTTTCTTTGCGAGGTCAGTTACATTTTCTGTATACAATTCCTTTTGATAGCAATATATTCACTGGTGATCTACATGTGAAGCTTTTTTATCAATCAATGAGTAAATATGAAACGAAACGTTATATTTAATCCATGAAATGAACTTTTTCTACAAGCGTGCGGAAAATACCACTTGGTGCGGAAAGAGCAATCAAGTGGCACTTTCCGCACTTGTTAGGTAAACTACTATTTAGACTGAAACGCTGTCCATATTTTGCAGTTAACAATTGACATTTGACAAAAGCGCAGACGCAGATCTCGGTATTTGTTAGTTTCAAAGTTCAATGACATGTTTATTCGTGCAGTGTGTGTTGCAACAAGATTGACTACGTATTGAATTGGAACAAATTCATTCATAGTACAGGTGATTATTCATGCATTTGATTACGTTCTAAAACGTAATATGTAATGTGTAAACGTAATATGTAAAAGGGGAAATGCTGGAAATATATCAGAAGTTCCCAAGATAGCCACAAGATGGCGTTATGGTGCTATCAAAACACAAAATTGCTGTTTTTTCGTGATTTTTAAATAGAAACAAATATAGATGAGTACCGCTATGGATTCATCAGGAGATTTCTTTCAAATTTGTTTTGTTGATTTTTTTTTCTAGCATCTCAAATAAGACAGGTATCAGCTGTCAAACCTTACAACGCAAGATTGCTCATAACTTTGAAACAACCCAACCGATTGACGCGATCTTGGTCTCATTTTGAAAAGGAGGTTCTCCTTTTGCACAATTTTGAGATTTCAAATGATTCCGATCAAAACAGACGATTGTATTCAGTATAATATGCGGAAGACGGATATTTTCTGAATTTATTAAAAATTTTCAAATGCAAAGGTAAACTAAAAATTGTTCGTCTGAATTCTTGACAAAATTCCGCACAACTTTCATGTATTACACTTGTTTCTAGATTTCGAAATTAAAAAGCCACCTAAACGCTTTTCTGTAATTTAATGTGAAATAGTAATACTATTCAAGATGCCCTCGTAAAGAAGATATCAACAACTTTTTGCGTTACCTAGTAACCACCCAGTCACTGTTTTATTTCAAACAAATTATATCCTGAAAAGTAGGACTTTTTTGCATTAAATAATTTCAAAAAAGCATTTAGTTTATTTATTTCGAGAGCTAGAAAAAAGTGTTATGCATGAAAGATGTGCGAAACTTGATCGAAATTTCAGACGAACTTTTTTCACTATTTCAAAATTTCGAGTGAATTTGAAAAATGTTCGTCGTCCGCATAATAATTATAACGAATAAAATCGTCTTTTCTGATCAGAATCATTTGAAATCCCAAAATTTTGGAAGAGGAGAACCTCCTCTTCAAAATGAGACCAAGATCGCGTCAATCGGCTGAGTTGTTTTGAAGTTATGAGCATTCTTGCGTTGTAAGGCTTGACAGGTGATACCTGTTCCATTTAACATGCTAACAAAAAAAAATCAAACAAACAAATTTGAAGGAAAATTCTCAAGGAATCCATAGCGCTACTCATTAATATTTGTTTCTATTTGAAAATCACGAAAAAACAGCAATTTTGTGTATTGATAGCACCGTTGCGCCATCTTTGTGGCTATCTTGGGAACTTCTGATATATTTGCAGCATTTTCTCTATTCTATATTATCCAGTAATTTTTTTTCCGCAAGTCTCTGGGATGCCTAGTCTCTGAGATCTGGCACCTTTCCATTATTAAATAGACACTCTGTACATGCTACAAAAGAACTCATTGGAGAAGACTTGGCTCAGTTATCAACATTCAAAGGTATTATCAAAACTGGACAGTAGGCAAGTAGGATGAAAAGCTTCCCTTTCAGGCTTTTAGTGGTATTGTTCGACTTATTTGTCGTAAGAAATTCACGTTTTATAGGTATTCAACTATTTTTATAGATGCATCAACTGAATAAGTATCATCTTCTAATACTTTATCAAAGTACTGTACTTATATCAACAATGGTATGAAGCATTACAGTATACGCCAAACAACTTTCGATCTACGTCATCGTTGCCACCAAGCTCGTTGTTATGAAGTTTGCTGGTGATCAAATTTGGCCACCAGCAAACTTCATAACAACGTGCTTGGTGGCAACTATGCTTTCCTAACAAAGCATAGTCTCGATAAAATCAACTTGTTTTAAAATGATCGATTTGGAAGTTGACGAATCTTGACCACATTGCAGAATCTCTGATTGACTCTTGAACAGTGAAGTGGGTAGGTACATATTGGAAAAAGGTTCTTTTGATTGATGGTTGAAAACGATTGAGAAATGGAAAGATCTCACTGTACGAGGAACCACTTACATTAATCAATTGAATTTGGATGTATAATATACACACACATGTATAAAATACACATACAATTCACAAACTGTCACGGTTATACAGGGTGTTTGAAGGGCGTATTCCTGAGCTAATTTGATGTAAAAAAGTGCATATCAACATATGGGTCCGGAATTCTATTGTTTTCAGGATTCAGAGAATTAAACTGAATCATAAATAATAAAATTTACGTCAATTTTTATCTTTATAATAGATGAAGCGACCAAATAGATTTTTTTTTCTTTTTTTTTCTCTTTGACCTCATTTACCTTTCAAAAAATGAATTCAAATATTTTGCGTCATAACAAAGATTTTTTTTTTTCGAAAATGAGGCCTGATACGGAAAAAATTTGGAGGACAGAAAAGTTGTATTTTTGGTTGTCACAACATCACAACAAGGTCGTCAGGCGTGCATTTGTTTAAAAAATATATTTAGTAAGATGCCCTCTTGTTGGGACGGCACTGGTCTTTATAGTTTTTACCGAGCTAAGGCTAAAACTCGTTTTTATCTTCAAAAATAAAACTGCCCAATTTCAAAAAGATTCGTTCAAGGATCTCTGTATAACAACGTCTTTTTTTCCAAAACAGTGCTTTTCCGGACTTATGTTCATAATATGAACTTATTTTCATGAATAATGTACGAAATCAGGAAACAACCTGTATGTATCAAGAAGTCAAAAATACGACGCTGTACTGGATTCACTAGTACCTTATAACTGATGCAAAAAGAGTGTGAATAATTATCTAAAAAGAAAATATCTTCATAAAGAGCAACCCTTGCCTTTAGAGAATAAATTAATATGAAGTGATAAAATTATTATTTGTCTATATTGACATATTATTTTCACAACTACAGGCATTTTCGTGGAATTGAATATTTGCCGTTGGAATTAGATTATCAAAATAATTTTCATTGAAACACCCACGTTCTTGGATTCACTATGAATAAAATAAATTACTACTCACAAATGTCAGAAGCAGGTAACATTTCAACTTTATAAGTCGACATTCTCACCACTGAATTAATTTTACACTCAGCCAAACAAAACAAATTTTCAACTTAACCAGTCGGTTTCTGAAGATCGACTATCTTTCTTCAAAATCTTACTTACAATTTGATACTCGATGACGAAATTTAAGATCTTGAATTTTGTCTGAATCCAATGACAAAATGATTGATGAATGTTTGATGGTCCCAATGACATTGTAACCGAAAAGGCAATTAATTTAATAGCTCATTTGAATAAGTTATTCTGGAGTTTGAATATATTTGGTCAGATGTCGTGGTTACCATTAATTTGTGATTTCTCAAATCCTTCCAGGTTACTAGGTCAAGCAAGATTTTCATTCTTTCTCCTCTTTTTCACAACACCCTGTTTTGTTCATCACACATTAACATCGCCTTGTCATCTACACGTACACGTGAACTCCTTTGATAGGATATCAAAATTTACAATAATTAGGTATTCAAAATTGAAATTTTCGAGCATAGATCAAAATCAAGTCTTCCCTGCTTTCTATCAATAATCAAATGCCATCAGGCAAGCTCCGTGATCTAATGAAATTAAATATTTAGGCTGCAATATTGAGAGTAATTTGTCGTTAAATTCATTCAAATCAAGAACCAAACAAGCACACAATTTTCTTTGCACTTTATTCACTACCATTTTCAAGGAATCAGAAACAAGTCGTCCCAAATTATCAGACCTAAGACCACTTAGCTTCTAGAATTATGTTCCTCAATAAAACAAATAATATTCAGATAATGCACTTTCTCAGGAAACTAGAAAATACTCTTTGACGTTTGAATAATTTTGATATCCACAAGATTATGAAATAGTTTCTTTTATGAATATCTAAAATCATTCAAATCCGTTAATTTTGAATTTGGAAAAAATAAAGCATTTAAAAAATATCTAAACAAAAACTATTGGTTAGGAAAACATTCATGCGATTCTATTGACATATACTTTCTTATCAAAATCTTGCAATAGGAATGTATTTTCTTTTAAGCTTTTTTTTAAAATTTTAGTAACTTTTTCATTCTAAATATCCTGGGAAATATCATAGTATAGGTAAGGTTAGGTTGCGAAGGGTTGCTTTCACTCGGAGGCAAAATGGCCGATTGTGTTCCCTTGTTTAAAGAGGTGTCCCCTCGGTCTTAACCTGCAACCTTTCTTTTCATCGTTCTGAACCATCCCATGGTTTTTACGAAGTTCAAAATTAGCACGATGTCTACATTTGACGCTTCCTCCAAGTCTTCAAGGTAGTATTGTCCCATATTCCTGAGGCTTCCTTCTTTCAGGCAGTGACACAGTAGTAGTTCTATCGTTTCATCTTCCTCGATGCAGTCCTTGCAAAGATCATCAGTCCCTAGGCCCCATTTTCGAAACATGGTTCCGATCTCATAGTGTTCTGTGATCACTTCCACAAGGGTGCTCACAGAGGATCTGCTCTGCTTCAGTAATTTTCCTGATTTTTCCATATCCAAGTTTGGCCACAGAGCTCTCGATGTGTTGCAGTCGTTTCGATTGCTCCACCTGTCGCTGTGTAGCTTTACCTTGTTTTTATCTTCTGTATCTTTCAATAGTTTGATCATTGGAAGAGATGTGTTTTTCATTTCGGCTTCGTCCTTATTTAGTCCCAATTTCGCCAGTCCATCTGCCATCGTGTCATCGTGTTCCCGTCAATATTGCTATGTCCAGGAACCCAGCATAGAACGAGCTTCTTGTTCCTGATCCAGGACAATGCCTCGCGGCAACTCATCATTACCTTTGACCTAACTGTATCTGATTCCAGTAGTCTCAACGCTGCTCTTCTGTCTGCATAGATTCTGACGTCTTTTTTTGTGTTGTCCAGTCTTTGCAGCAGGCTGGCTGCTTCTTTAATGGCAATGATTTCTGCATGCACAATGCCACATCTTTTCTCAAGCTTGATAGACTCTTGGATGTTTAGTTCCTTCCAGTTTATCACTGCTCCTGTGCCTGTATTTGTCTTTGCTGCGTCTGTGAAGATGGAGATCTCTTCCTCCCTTATAATGGAGTCTTGATCCCGGTCTTCTCTGGAATGTATTTTAACCACTACCTCATTCTCAAAAGAGCTCTTGGTCACCATGTATTCTGTCGCCGTTTGTAGCAACTTCGCCTCTTGGTTATCCATTGCCTTTGAGATTTCCCTCAGCACCGTTGAGTGTCCACTTGTTGCCTGTTTCCACAATTTGGCCTCCGTCAGTCTGAGAGCTTCCTTTGCGGCACTGCGTTTAATGAACAAGTTAATGGGCAGGAGGTTTCAGAATAACCTCTAGAGCTGCCTGTGGTGTGCTGTTTTCTGCTCCCGTTGTACTTGGTGTTGCCAGCCGTTGTACTTTCGTGAGCATCTTCACGTTCGAGTTCGTTTCGATGACTTTCCACCACATCACGGCTCCGTAGGTAATTATGGGTCTCACGATCGCTGTATACATCCAGTGGATAATGTGCAGCTTCAGTCCTGCATATATATATAATGCTTTGATGCCTTTCTCTATCCTCTCCTCCGTGTTTCTTTTCCAGGAAAGGTTTGAGTCTATGATGATCCCTGAGCTCTTTATCTCGTTGGAAAGCCTAAGAGTTCGTCCCCCGAATGTGGGCATTTTACTGTTGGGCACCTTGTATTTCCTTGTGAACAGTACTAGATTTTATTATAGCATAACACTCTCACAAATATCTCCCCCTTGTCGACAAATCGGCGAGCTGTTTGCAGTGTGCCGATCGTCAGTCTTTGAATCTGTTATTCGAGTGACGAAGAAAATGGGTGTGAAGCTGTGTTGAGTATCTCGGCACATTGAAAAATTGTTCTTTGAGTTTTTTTGGATTTCCATCGGATACACATCGGCAAGTTGATAATAATTATGGAAAATATTTGGTTGAACCCACCTATTTTGAGAGTTGAGGTACTGCTCAACACTTAATAAATAAAATACATCTCTGGCGAATCCATGGTCATGGTAACTATGCGAACAAGGCAATCGGTAACTTCCGCAACTCGCAACCATTCGAATCAACAGAATGTGGCGGAAAAAGATCAAAGGATTCTCGGCAAGTCCGTCTACTATTTTATTTATAATACTATGGAAATACTACCTATCATAATTTGTTTACCACTACTAGAGTAAGTGCAGATTTTACTCTGGGTAATTTCAAAAAAAATCTACACTAGTTCTGGACCATATATTCAGAAAAAACAGTTTCTTTTTCGCCCAAGTTCGATGTTTCTCTTGAAAATGTTAGTAAGATGACCATAATTTTTTCTCGACAGAAATTCATCAAGTTCAAGAAATTAGCATTATCGGCTTACTGGAGGTGTAGTGGTTTAGCCCAGGTTTCAGTTATTCTTGTACATTTTCATTTTGACGATAACATCAAAGAGTAGTTTTCTACTTCGTTAAATTGAAAGGAAACGGAAAAAACAGGTATTAAAATTTCATCGAGAAATCTAGGGTGTCAACACAATTTACGAAAATATACTAAAAGTGAACTTTTTCAAAAATACTTTCCTAATTATCGCAGAACTTACGGCATTAGGGCTGCAAGGAAAAATATTATAATAAGAGAGTGCATCAAATAAATCAAAAGAGAGCTGGAATTTTGCTGACTACCGGACTATTTCTGCACGAATCATGTTGGGAATTGGTGAGATGACGACTTAAATACTTTTTATAGGCTGTCTAACGTCGGATTGACGTGATCCAGACGTTCAGAGTGCTACGTCTAATAATTTGCACTTTTTGCACTTTTGTTGGTTAAAATTATTTTTAACTAGCGTTGAACAGTTCCATTTGTTCTGTGAACTTTATTCCGCTAGATGTCTTATCTTTGTTTCGAAGTTTTCGAGAGATAATGGAGAAACCTGTATTTCTACGTTGGCTGGTGGTTGGGTTGGTGTTAAAAAGTTCACCGCTAATCTCGCCGTCTTGGAAATTCTCGTTTCAAGGTCATGTTTCTTTTTGGGGTATAAAGGAGCATTTTAAAATATTTTTTGAGTAATATTGAAGCAATAGGACATTTTTAAGCCATACTGAGCATAAGAAAATTATAGGTGGTTCCAAGTATTTTTTGAGTATCTTGATGATTTCGTTGGTAGGTAGACATTTGAGTCTAATCATCGATCTTTCGATTTCAAGTACTGTCAATTTGCTTGTTTGCGCAAAGATCAGCGCTTTATGTATCTCCATCTAAGATATCAAAATAGGTGCAGTGTATTTTACCAAATCATATCAGTCTCCAACTTATTCCCGACCAAAGAAAATATATGCGCTTGCGCGTACATTAAAAAATTGTCACTGATGATTGTTGTGAAATTGACTCATGGCAACCCGGTACAACGTTGCACCAACGTCGACGCGACCCAAAAATGATTCCTCCAACCATGCCAGATTAGGGTCGCTATACGAGGTCGTCTCAACGTTGTCAGCAACATCCAACAACACAGCACATTTTGGCATAATTATTGCCACAATTAATCTTCTTCTCGAGCACAAATGAATCATTTTCAACTGTAAAATGACAACAATCGTCACTTTGACAAATCTTTCAACTTCATAGCAACGCATTTCAAATAGCTCGATTGATGCCCAACGTTGCCGTTTGTGATAAAAATTCCTCTTATCAGCTTTTTAGTGTGAAAGATCAAGAAACACCGTCCGAGTATTCAACGACAAGTAGTAATAGCGATGAAAAAAAGGCTACGATTTCCTTGAATATTGAGGAGGAATACATTCATTTGATGATAGTGTACTTCAAGTTATTTTTAATGAATTGATGACAAAAAATCTGGTGAAAGGTATTTCAAGGAAGTAAATATGGCAAACCAGGAGCTTGCTTTTTTCCTTCTCCCTCGTGTTTACAATCACATGTTCGACTCACACAAAATTTTTCTTCTGGGTCAATATTCGAAGTCCACAACCATATCAAAATTGACAGTGACTGCTTGAATAACTACTATTTTATACACAATTGCCGAAAATGTCAATCCAATAATCTATGTGAGGTGTTTAGTTAACGAATCTTTCATTCTGTTTCACACTGATGTAGAGGAGCTCAAATCCATCAAGAATAAAAATTCCAGGGGTTGTGACGGAAAAAGTGCCTTGGCGAGAAGGCCCTAGAAGCGCTGGCCGAAGTAATAAATGACTCATTCAATAAAGGCGTATTCCCAGATTTTCTGAAGCTGGCAGTGGTCATTAAAATCTACAAAGGAGGGTTTGCGGACGATCCCAGTAACTGTTAGCCCAGTAAAGATGTCGGTTTTTCAAAAAAATAATTCCCAACAGATATTTTCAAGAGTGCTTTTGGACTGTCTCCTGAGCATCCAACCAAAAAATCTGACTTGAAGTCCTGGTACGTTTCACGCTGAAGAGGTGGTTTCCTAAACATCTTTTTAGTGGAAAATGACCTTTATAAAAGTTATAGAGGTCCAAGAACTCAACAACTTTGCCCCATAACATTTCATGATAGCACTGATACTAAACGAGTAACAGCGCATGAAATGACAGAAATAAGCTGTCAAGGAGTGGTTTCAAAAATATTTTTTCACAAAAAAAATGCCTTTATGAAATTTCAGAGAATCATAGGCTGAACAATTTTTCTTCATAGCCTTTTTCATGATCCCTAAAAAAATGTTTTTGACACCGCTCCTGTTGCCAGCGGAATTTGGTCATTTGATGCGCTGTAACTCATAAGTTTTAGAACTGTCAAAAAGTTTTCTGAGGCAAAGTTGTTCAATTCTTGGTATCTATAACTTTTATTCGGGTCATTTTGCTCAGAAAAAATGTTTAGGAAACCACCTCTTCAGCGCAAAACGTAGCAGGACTTTGAGTCAGATTTTTTGGTTGGATGCTCAGGAGGTAGTCCACAAGCATCCCTGAAAATATAATTCTGTTTGGAATTTTCCTTATGCTGGCCTCTATAAGCCGACGACTACTTTTCTGGGCTATGTCGCTTTCTCAACTATTTCCAAAATTGTAGAAAGGCTGGTAAAATCAAGGATGATGTCTTTTTTTTCGCGAAATGGTATCCTGGCTGATAATCAGCTCGCTTTTCGGGAGTATCGGGAAACACATGATGACAAGTTTGACCTGTTCCAGGATGTATTTTTGTCTTTGAACGACGAGGATAACGCCACTGCAGTTTTTTGTGACGTCTCCAGTGCGTTCAACTGCATGAGCCATGACTCACTGTTGGAGAAGCTTGAACGTTATGGTTTCAGAGAATGGTTTAGCTCTTACTTGAAGGATATGCAGCAGATAGTGAGAACCACGAAAAGTACCTTTGCTCCATCAATCAATAATCATGATGTACCACAAGGGT
This sequence comes from Orchestes rusci, assembly GCA_958502075.1. Taxonomy (NCBI): domain Eukaryota; kingdom Metazoa; phylum Arthropoda; class Insecta; order Coleoptera; family Curculionidae; genus Orchestes; species Orchestes rusci. The sequence continues at coordinate 100,703,839 of OY293304.1, forward strand.
CTGTGGGTGCAACCGCGATCCTTTCAACATTGGTGGTCATAATCAAAACAGGTGGTGAAATATTTGGGACTCTTCGTGGATGCCCGACTTAGATCTGCTCCGCATGTTCAGGCATTAAATAAGAAAAATTTCTGCCGAGTTGGGAGAGGGTGTTGGGCGATCACCCTACTTTGCTATCATTGAGACCCATCTCAGATATACGATTCCTAAGGAGAATTCCTTATGTGGTTTTTGCAGTAGTTCAACTTGTTCAAGTAGTTGTTTGTGCTACAAGAAAAATCCGTTCTATTTTCAAAATAAAAATCAGGTTCTCATGCAGACGACACGGCATTCTAACGATTCCACGCTTATTCGTCTTAAAAACTGTTAAACTAGTACTGTTTTAGAGAATCATGATCCCTTTGCCCATTCCGAAATCATCTCTTCCAAAAAATTCTGTGTTTTATGATAGCATAAAAATGTTCAACCAACAGCCAATGGATGTAAAAATGTCTAAATCCGGCTCCTGATGTGTTGAAGAGAAGAGTGAGCGATTTGCTTACTATAATACCGCCGCATTTATGAACGTCGATTTTATGGACTAGCAGGAATTTTGTCTGGATGCGTAAAATACTGACTTTTTGTTATAAATACGATGTACAGGGTGGTGCAACTAAGATGGGGGGACGATTGTGGAAAAAACGTATTTTTTTATATGGGACACCCTGTACGTGAGAAGAATCATTTCTTCCATCTCGTACGATCATTTTAATATAAGGTTTGTTGGGTCTTAAACTTATAATAACGGAATGGGAGGCGATCAAAGTTGAAAAAGGACTGATAGTTGGGCCATTTTTCAAGCGAAATAGAAAAAAGTATGTTTTACTTCATGTGATGAGAACTTATTTTGCTAGCAGTGCTTTTTTTAGCGGATGGATCCCCTCAAGTGTCAGTGCCACAATAATTTGAATTAAAAAGGAAACTTTTGGATACCCACTTACTAATCAACTGATAAATTAATCAATAGCTAATTGATCAATTCAATAATTCCTGATGTTGTTCATGCATGGCCATGCACCTATAGTTTTATAAACTGGGTAATAACTTGTTGTACAATGAGGATTGATATCGCGGGTGATTTCCGAAAAAATTTTTAAGAAAAGTAGGATGTATGGGGTTTTTGGAAAGCTTATGATGTTATCTTTGAGATGGAAATACAATATACAGGGTGTTCCATTTAAAAAAAAATTGTACAGGTCGTGTTTGCAAAACTTGTCCACCCTGTATGAAAGCAAATAATTTTATTCAAAGTGTATGTGAATATTATATTTGAGAATAAGAAGTGATGTTTTATATATCAGTTGGTTTTTCGATAATTTTTTCTATTTTGCTTAAAAAATGGCCCAACTATAAGTCCTTTCTCAACTTTGATCGCCTCCCATTACTTTATTATAAGTTTAAGACTCAGCAAACCTTCTATCAAAATGATCGTACGAGATGCAAAAAATGAGTTCTTACATACACGATGTCCCATTCAAAAGAATACAAGTTTAGTTTGCCACACACTATTCGTGACACCCTGTACTATGTCTATATTTTTAAAACATAGCTTTTTTGACTAATTATAATGTAAAAAAAAAAGAAATTATCCAAATTCCTCACGATTTTCCCACAATCGTCCACCCCATCTTGGTTGCAACACCCTGTATTTTCAACAATAGAGCATATTTTGATTTGATCTGATTTGATAAAACGATCTGATTCCTATCAAGATTAGATCAATGATATCAATCAATCCTTGGTGCCGTCAATCAATCAATCAATTGCTTTATCTGCTAAGATTACAATATACAGTTGAAGCATCGTCAAAAATACAAACCTCTATGGTCAAGATAATTACAAAAAAGATATCTTTTGTTAATAGTCAAGGACTCATTATAGTTGTTTTTTCCTTTTATACCAATATTTACTACACTCTATGCACAACCAAAAGTAAACAAACTACACGTGATAGCGAAATGATGATCGATCACGTGTGTTGGTTTATCTCACGTGAACTTTAAGGCCGGATTCTCACCAGATCGAGCCGACCACAATCGTCCAGATTTAGATCGTGCGATGAAGATCGTTCACACGTTCGCAAATGTGTACGTGTCCACTGACGCGATTTCAGTCGTGACCGATTTCAGTCGCGTGACATCAGTCGTACACGACGCCGCTTGCAACGTCTTGGTCAGCAGTCGGCTCTGATAACTCATTGCGTTTGGTGCCGTCCGATGGAAGAACAACAATTGAACATTATATACCTATCTAAATATATATAACATAAATATATCTACATACCTTAACGTTATGAGAATTCTTTCTTCCACTGACACACATTTTCTGTAATTTGTATTTCGTTTGGAAATATACGGACTCACCATGCTACATATGAGTTCAAAGCTATCTTTCGACATGGGGTACATAGATTTGAACTTGTCGTCGTGGTATGCCAATTCACGAGCGCAAATGAAAGCATCTTTGTTTTGGTTTTCCGCTATGTATGGATGCACCGAAAACCGGCGACGGCGGCGTCTTCTTCTTATATACGCGAGTGCTACAACTCCGTCTTCACTTGTCGACATCTTGAAAAAGACTAGGTGTTTCCACAAACCTGACCAGAATCGTCCCGATGCAATCCGATGGACATGATGCATCGATTTCGGTCGGAACGACCACAATCGACTCGATTCGGGACGATTGTGGTCGTTCCGATCTGGTGAGAATCCCGCCTAAGTGATTTCACTTTGTTTGATCACTTGTGGTTTGTTTACATTGGTCATTTTTGGTTGTGAATGGAGTGTATAACTCACGTTCCCGTGAGAACCAAACCAACAACCTATATTTTGACCAAAATGTAAAAAAGTCACTGTCAAGTCATTCTGACATTTATAGGATACTGAGGTTTGATTTGATCACAAAGCTCTTATGGGGGGTATGATTGAACGTTCACGTTAACTTAACGTATACATTTCACCATGATAACGCTGTTAGCAAATGAAACATTTACATTGGTAAACAATTATTGTAACAGATACGTTAAGTTAACGTGAACGTTCAATCATAGCCCCCAATATCTCAGAAAAAACGATTTCTTCCACTTGTTGGATAAAACATTGTATGCCACTCATGTGTTATGTTTTCCTAGTCACTTGAGAATGTATACCATATCTTTATCGTGTGACTTATTTTCAACATAAAACACTAGTAGGTACCTACCATAAATAACTGTTATTGATAAACAAACGTCAATTCTTCACTCGCAATCAAAGATAATGCTGTGCGTTGGAGTTCAGTACTTCTAACACACTCATGCCAGCTTTCTCAAGATCTATGATCTATTCGTTTAGCATTTTTTATCATAAAAAGAGCTAGTAGCTTCATGTAACTCAAATATTTGAGACATATAAGGCTTGAAATGCTGTGTGAACTAAAGTTCTGATAATGCCATTGTAGAAATAAATCCATGAATTCAATGAGCCCATTCCACTTATTTTACTTTTTATAAATCGAAACTGGAACATATTTTGTTGTACAAAATTTTACTATTGTTTTATTGTTGAAGCTCTTGATAAATGAAGGAAATTTGGTCGCGAGAAACTAGCTGTGACCTCGCGGTGACGTCATTCCCTTCAACGTCACGTGAATTCGAGTAATCTGCCTTCATAAATCCTGCTTCAACTGAATACTCTGATAAAATAGTTGAACAGCCATATGTACCTTAAAATTCAAAACACATATAACATTAACACTAAACACTGCCTAAATGGCAAAATACAACGCGTTGCCGGGTAAACAATGAAGGGAATGACGTCATTACTCACTACCTCGTCGATGCGTTCTGGCGTTACAATCTTTGAGCTTGAATAACTTCAAAATGTATAAAACTTAATGCCTGAAAAATTCTGACAGTGTGTTTTAGTGATGGAAAGAAGTCGAATCATATTTGAAAAAAATGGAAAAGCGAATGACGCAAACGAGCCCATTACTGATTTTTTCACAGAAATGGAAAAACATATTTATCTTGTTGATTGCAAGTTAATAGGAAGAAATAAATATTGCTTGAAATGATGGAAGTGATCGACCAGACGCAAGTTGAGTCACAAATTTTTATGGAAGCACATAAAAAATTCTGAAACTGTACATTAATGTTCAAAATATTGAAACTTTAAAAGCACAAAACCCATAAAAGACATTTTTCTCCAATATGATGCAGCGAAACGCATTTTATCCAGGACTTTTTAGTCTTTTTATAGAAACTCAAGTTACTTTTGATTTGAATGAGACTATTTTCCATGTCCATGCATGTATATACAACGATTCTACACACACATTTTGCTTTACCACTTTGTTTTTAGTCGTAAAGGGTTTTTGGTCATTATTGGGAATTTAGTTTTGGGTGACATGATGCGTTTTGATAATTAAGTCACTCCTCATATATGCAATTACAGTATTAGTGACAAAAAGATCACAGGAGTAAGGTACCTGAGGTACCTATATCTTTGATATCATAAACTCAAAGGACTCAGATTATGATGCAATTCTTCTGAATCGATTTAATCAGAGCACAGTGAAAAAACCTGAAAGTGTTTGCAGAAATAAGATCTATGCATGAAATTGAAAATCTTGAATGCCTTGGAAATAATAAGAAACATTTGAACTGAAAAGGTGGACTTGATATAAAAAAAAACCATATGACGAATAAAATATTCCCACATATGAAGACCGAATAAATTAACAACTTACAATTCTAATTATTACATAATTCAATATCATAATGGTTTTCGTAAAACAGTTGATATTCATATCTTGAATCATCTGAGTTACAATGATAATAATAATTATCTCCATTTATGTTGACACTCATGAACACCAATATTTCCATAATGCCGAGTACACCACATCATTTTTCATCAGATGCATTATTTCCTTGACTTAATTGATATATGGAAATTGGGTCGACAAAAATAGAAAAGTTGAACCTTAGGAGAACTTGATTACATATTTTGAGAAAATACGTCTATGACAGGAAAATGTTATGACTTGTTGATCATCAAATCATCAAATTACCTATATCACTTTGTTTGTTGCATAAACAATTTTTTTTCCATTGAACATATTTCCCAAAACTTCTCTTTCCAATTGAATATTACATATTGGAAAGACACGAAAAAACGCAGCTTTCACATTGTTGCACTTTCTCTTTTATTCTAGAGAACTTTTTCAACAACTCCAATTTTATCAAACCTAACCCAAACTAACCTATGTCACTCACGACAACCTTTTTTCCTAGATATACATTATTTCAAGATTTTAACATGATCTTTAACCAACTTTCTCTGATAGTCAACAAGTAATGCTTCGAGTCAGTCTCCGTGAACCTTTTTATTTTTTTGAAAAATGCGTGGTTTCCCATAATCCATGTTTTTCAAAAAAGCATTTCTTTCCTTGTTAATGAGCTGTAGTTAAAACTATTTGAATTCCTTTATCGTTGAGATCGGTCAAGTTAAGTTAAATTACGAAGTTGATTGATCAAAGCACTCGGAATTTACCTCAACAACACAGAGACAAACACTTCTAGACCGAAAAGTTCAGGAAATTCAGGATAAAAGAAAAGTTTGCATCCGAGGAAGATGAAAGATAAGATTAATCAGAACGTTGTGTAACCGAAATAACGGTCAATCTTCATCAAATAATATGAAAATATGTATTGAATAAAAAAAGTGATCGTTTGATCCTTTCTTTTCTCGTACTTCTGAATTAATTTCGCGCAAGCGTATTTTTATCTAAAAAAAAACACATCTAGAAAAATAAATAATTGTTTACAAGAAGTCAGCAGTCGGATGAAGTTCACAAGGGCAGTTGACAGCTGATAATGATTATCATTATTTCAATAACACATGCTTGATATACATTTTATTGTACCTAATAAGTCACTCAGATTGAATATAATATACTTACATGCATCTTTGATAGGCTGCATTCTAACAACAAATTCGAATTTTGGTGCACCATTTCTTATCTCACTTTGAACTTTTTTTGAACGGAACATTATGTGCCACGAATTGATGTTTTTGGTTAAAGTCGCACAAAACCTTAAATTATTGACTTCTCATTGTATGTAAATCATGTGGTAGGCATAATTTTTTCATGACGTGGACGGTGATGATTCAATGGAGAATGACTATACTAATTTTCTAATTTCTTCAATTTCTTTTAGATATCTTCAACCAGTGCAAGAATAAATTTACAGCCATTTTGTCTGAAATATCTAGTAATGAACGTTTGAAGCTATCTGACAAACAATGAGGAGACATTATTCTCAATATGTTCATTTTTTATATTATTCAAAGTGATTATCATGAATCAAACAGGAAAATTCGATTGGAACTGACCAAGTTAATCAAAGGAGTACCTAGTTACTAATTTCCAAAAGCATAAACTGGACATCAATTGGTGGATGCGCGTGTTAAGGAGGGTCATTTCATTGGAAAATGCAATCACTAAGAAGAAAAGTTCTCTTAAATCATAGTTTGTGACAAAAATACAACTTGAGGTGTCGGAAAAATATATTTATGATAAGGTTCAGGTCTGCGTCCTTAAATCTAGAGCTTATGATAAAAATTTAGTGTGTATGTACAATATTTGCGCTAGTACAGTGTTGTTATGCTTATGAAACACATCCTCAATAATGCATAACACCTGGCAAAACCTTAAATTTTTATTCTTGGTAACAAACTCGACCTCCAAACAGTTCAAAATTTCTCAAAGAATTAAGTAACTGAGATGAAAAAAAAATATCCTTACCGAAAGTCTATGGGATTTGGAATTTTGACAATCTGGAATATGATTATAATTCTATTGTATCCCAAGTATTTTGAAAATGAACTACTCAACAAAAATAGCGGTTCACCCGAAATTTTCTCCTATGTTTGGACACTCATAATTTTTCAACGAATCGATGAAAAAATACAGTAAATTTTCTTTTTCTTTACTATCCCCCCCTCCATTTCCACAGAGATTTTTTGAAGTTTTTTTTTTATATGCCCAAGTGCTTGTTACGACCATACCTCGGGCGAAGTTTTTGGATTTTTGTTGATATCTTCTATCGTTTTTGAAATATCGACTTTTCAAAACTATGACACATAGGGCTTTGAATGGCTATTCTGCTAATTCCAAGTTTACACCTGACAATGCTATGGCATAGATCTATTGTTAAGCTGTCTTTCAGCTTATTGGATACTCAGCATTATTTTGAGTATACAGGGTGTGCCAAAGAATTTTGATCATTAGTAAAGCACTTTTTAGTGGTTTTGTCAGGTTTTCTTGAAAATTATTATGTCTGATTTGATTAATTAATTATTGAATCGATTGCAGGTATCTTCTCGCCTCTTTCCCGCGCTGAATGCATCGAAAATGCGACGCTGTTGTTTCAGTAAAGCGGTTGAAATCGATCGCCTTTTCCTAAGTTCATTCGTTCGTAAAAATCTCGGCAGGTTTTTTTACGAACCAAGAAATTTAGGAGAATCGCTTCGAGAACACGAAATTTAAACATTTCTAGATAAACGGCAACTGTTTAATATACAGTACTGGCTCATAAAGGGCCCCCCCCCCTTCTAATGCCATTTGTGAGGACGATCTGCATTTTTTGACATAGTTGTGACAGCTGAAAATGTCAAATTGACAACTGTGCCATTTTGAATGAGAAAATCTAATGGGAAGGGGGTTTGTTCAGGTGATACCTCATTTTGAAGGCCCTTTGACCCTGATTACAGATGCCGAGTCTCAAGCCTCTGCTATCAATAATGTTGATTTGACATTTTTTTTCCATTTTGAATGCTCACCCGCAAGAGTTGACTTCTCCAAACGAAGAAAATCTGATGAGGTACAGAAGATCTTCAAAATGAGCTACTACTCCAACTTTTCGACAACGATGAATTTCACAAAAAAAAAAAAAAAACAGTTATCGTGAAATTGAATTTTAAATGAATTCATCCCAATCTTCACGATCGCACTGTATATCAAAAGTGACAGTGACAGTAACGAGAGTGAGCGTGACAAAACGCCTCAACAGTTAATTCAATCGGCTGCTTGGCGCGGCTGTCATGATCATTTGTTTGATAGGGCGCATGAAGCGCAAGAGCCGCGGCCGTCGGATAGGCAACGTTGCCGTGGTTATTTATTTTATGCGATTGGGGCGTTCGGATCATAGAGTATTTCGGATTATGGGGGGTTCGGACTTTCCACATATTACTGCAATAATAGTTGGGTTCGGCATTTTCATCGCAGATGTGACAGATTTTTAGTCACGTGATAAAAATCAAAACATATACGACCAAATCACGTGCCGGACTATTGAGTTCAATCAAAACTAGCGGAGACACATGATCTGATCGTGTATGACTTGACTGTTTTCACGTGACAAAAAATCTGTCGCATCTGCGATGAGAATGCCGAACTCAACTAATGATATCGCCCGGTACTTCCACATTCAAATAAATTAAATTATTCTGTCAAATAATTATCCGTCAGATGATAAACGGAGCGTTGCCATGGCGGGACCTATTTGGAGGTTATTCTGACTTGAATGTGAAAGTACCGAGCCTAATTGATATAAAAAATTAATATCAATTATCAATATAATATTGAATCAAATTATAGTTTCAAAATCTAAAAAACACGCTTTCGAACTAAAAAGTGGAAAATGAATTATAGCTACAAAACTAAAAAACACCCTTTAGAAAATTTTGAATTCAGGAATAAAATGATCAAGGAGAAGATTAATGTCATTGTGATTAAAGCGTGAGGTGCTTTGTAACACATTAACTCAGCATTTTGAAGCAAGAAATTATAACAATTATTGATATCGAAGCACCCCACGCTTGTATCACAATGACATCAATTTCCTCGGTAATCATTTTATTCTCAAATTCAAAATTATTGTTTACTTTTTAGTTCAAAAGCGTGTTTTTTAGTTTTTTGAAATTTAATTTACTTCAATATTCTTACATAAGTCAAAAACAAACATAACATTGTTTTCTAAGGGCTCATTACATCATACACATACACAAAATTACAAGAGTCATCTTAGATATTCATAATAAGAACTGATGAGGTAGAACCAACCATACGGAAGCTGATGAAAGTTAAGAAATGCTTGTGGCAGATATAAAGACATAATATCGTAATCCTTAGTATAGTGACCCAGATCAACTGCGAATAATCACGTAATTCACTGACCTCTTGCCGTTGCAGGAACAAAAATGATTTTAACACCAATCACAGACATGATTTCAAAAAAATATCACACACAGCAAAAGCAGTTTATCACAAGAATGGCAACTTCTTTACTGATCTGGTTGTTTATGATCATTCACTGGTACTCAGATATTCGGGTCCACTTTCGATTTTTAATAAGAGTGATTCGCGGAATCAATTATTTGAGACTGTTGGTTATAACGTGTACAATTCATAGAAATATAATGATATACCCTCTTGATGCTTATTAAAATCTTCACTTTAGATTTCTTGACTGCTGTTTCATCACTTCACCCTTTTTCTTCTTTTCTCACTCTATGATTTCACTGTGAGGTAAGGTAGTTCTGATTAGAACGTCAAATCCAGAATTTGAAGTAGGTACGAAAACGAAGAAAGGAATTGAAAAGTTTTCAGGTCATCGTGACTTTCTGCCACGTTCTTTTTGTTTGTTTGCATTTGACGTTTATCGAGAAAATATGAAAAACAAAGTTTTGATATGAGAAGTTTTAGTTATTACCTCAAAGAATTCTATTAGTAAACAATAAAACCTATCAATATCAAACGTTTCGGAAGCGAATCTGCTTCCGTCGTCAGTGGAACCTAAAAAAAGGAACACATGATTCAATTTCAAAAAATATTTCTCGTTTTTGTGTGTTTTCTCAGTGAAATTGGCTTTTTTGTGTTTATGGCACACAATATCAGTTAAAGGGACATTTTGGATATTTTCTACTACTAATTATCAAAATTTTAAGAAAAATGTTGGAATGTTCAGTTAATTCTTAGAAACTCTTTTAAAAATGGATATAACTCCAATGGACAATTTGCACAATTTTTGGAAATATGGAAAATATAAGGATTAGTAGTTACTGATGCCATTGATGTTTAAAAAATCAATCTACGACCTCTATTAATCTAGTAATCACCGATTGAAGAGCGGCAATCAACATCCACTACGTCACAGAATACATTATTTATCTCCATCTGGCGTATATGACTGTATGACTCTGTCTCTCTCAAGAGAGTGATATGGCTCCGCCCCGTTTTTGATCATACAGTGTAATTTGCTTCTTTTTTATTTATTTTGGTATGTTTTTGGGTATTTTGGAAAAAAAAATTCGCTGATGACTTTGAAATATTGTGTAGAATACGTAAACATACTATTATATAATTTCAAGTCATTTGAAAAGTGGTTTCTGTCATGATTCGAGAGGATATTTCGTCGTCTTATAGAATAAATGTCCATAGAGCAAAAATTGTTTATTTTAATTAGTGGAATCTAAATTTTAAATATTGCCGGATAAAAATGGGTCACCATGTATGAATAAAGAGGATATTACAAAGAAATCCTGTTCTCGAATTACTTCGTTTCCAAGGTTTCCAAATTATATATCAACATACATTTTAAAACATGCTTGAAAAAATGGCAAATTTCTGACGTTAATATCTTCGCATTGGTTGAATTTGGGTATATTATGATATGCTATTTTTTTCATGCTAAATTATTGTAGCTTGATTAATTCTAAACATTTCAATTTTTTAGTATTTTCAAAGAAGATATGAAACTTTGAATCAGAGCATATTTACATTGAATCTTATGGAAGACAATAATTGAGTGTTCTCCTTTTTATGTCACGGGGTAGGATATTACGTCATATCACCTTTGAGGGTTTCTTATGAATAAATGCGCGAAGAAGCTTAAATTAATAGTTATGGATGATATAAATTATCATTTTTGGTTACGGTACAGATCAGATCTCCTTTGTTTTACTCAAAGTGAAGTTGAACAGGCACTAGAATGCACTAGTAGACCGGCAGTCTCGCAGGCAATAATTCGAAACAATAGTCAAACTTAACGTTTATGGCATGTTCATCATTGTTATACTTCAAGTATTAAAGTTGTTCAAATACACAATCTTGTCCTTGATCCTATCTATATAATGTTATCTATCATGAAAATCTATCAGAACTAGAAACTTTGTCTGTTACTGAGAGTCTTATAAGTTTGTTAGCAATTCCTCTAGCTTCTACATGCATGCATCAAAATCTATTATTGTGTTTGATCAAATTCAATATATTTTGTTTAATATATAAGCATATTTTGTTTCATTAAATCAAATGGGTGGTTTAATAATTGAAGGTGGAGTTTTGGCTGACCCAAAAGACGAGAAATTCACGTTATTTGAATTTTGTTTTACACATTGTTATGTTATTACAATGTGGGTATTCGCGAAGGTGGAGTTCTGGTGAACAAAAATACTATAGACTTTCTCTTAACGTGCTCGAGGATATATCTTGGTGTTGCATTGAATATAGACATTCTTTGGACCCCAATAATGCGAATATCCAAAAATCACTATTTTTATATATGTCCTAGTGTTGCTCTGAGGCAATAAAATGGTCCAAGCCGACCCGCCATTTGAATGACGTGAATATCTTGTCACAAATGACGTGAATTTCTCGTCAGAAATGAAGTGAACTTCCCGTCATAAAGTCGGGTCAACTTGTCATTAAAATGACGTGAATTTCTCGTCAGATAAATCACGTCATCGGTCTGTGACGTTAGGAGGTCATTTTCACGTCATATTGTCGTGGTATAGTCACGTCATATCTGGAGAAAAGTCACCAGATTATGACGTCATTTTGACTAGGTTCTGCAGACTGGGAGTTCACTCAAATTTCTGGGGAGTTAACCAAGAAGCTCAAGACCGCTAGTCGGAAACTTGGCCCTTGGAACGAACAATACCCTTTTGACAAGCAAGTTGTCAGTATTCACTATCTATGCCTTCAATACTGCGAAAAAGAGCGCTTTCATGCAAAATAGGAGAAAGACGTTCAATAAAAGTGTACTCAGAAGGCTTGTCAAGTTTGACAAATGTCTAATGGCCGATTGCACCAACCTATTCTGAGGATACTTAACGCTGAGGGACCCTTAACTTGACAATTTTGCATGAAAAACTGTCAACTTGAGGGTTCCTTAGCGTTAAGTATTTTCAAAATTAGTTGGTGCAATCGGCCATAGCTTCTCAAAAATTATGTGGGCCACTGGAAGACTGATTCTGAGACGGTTCTATGGGGGGGTTGGAACAAACCTTATAATTTCCGTTACTATAATAGTAGATTGGCGTAATTTTGCCTTGGCAACGGAATATTTTATTACCATAGAATAAAATACATGTCTGATTTGACTTGATCATAGTTCATTTTCTTTAAGGAAAGATCGAAAATAATCGTTCAGTTTATAAAAAAATGAAAATTGTACATAATTTTGTGTTTCAAGGAGAGTTAAGTTCGCAATCAGTCATAAAAACATGATAACGATAAAATATGTCAATGAACATAGAACAACCTTTACACAGATTGTTGTCCCGCGAGGTGAGGGACAAAAGTTCTATGTTAAAGGGCTTGCTGGGGTCTGAATGAAAAAAGTTTTCAACCTTCTGCGATCAGCCTCTCTGAGTCTTTTGATAGTCACGATTAGGAAATTATGGGGTTAAGGGATAATTCATCAAGTCTGATTTGGCTGGTCGTAGCCAGCCGGTGTGTCAAAGAAAACACAGTGACATGAGGGGCACCATAGGGTTTTATCCTGGGTCCTCTTTTGTATATTTCACGCCACGCCAAGGTGAAAGGAAAGCTGTTGATGATAGAGTGCGATGCCAATGGTCATCATACGCAGTGAGGCAGCAGTGAAATCAACAACAGAGGTGAGTCGATTTTAGATTTTATACTAACTACCGACCTTGTAACATGCAATAAGGGGCATGTACCAACATTTATCAACATTGTTAGGGAAGAGGTGTAAGGTTTAACTATGGCTACTAGTTCCGACAAGCTGATGGTTGATAATTGGAGAGTTTCTCTTATACAATCTTTTTCGGATCATAGGTAAATTCTCTTCGAAGTCAACAGCAAGCCCCAAAGGGTAAAACCATTCCGAATAAGTCCTCGTAGAACAGACTGGCAGAAATTCTCTGACCTCATGGAAGGGGACAGGAAACTATTGTTCTAAGGCCTAGGGATCACGATTACCTACCAGAGAGAAAATAGAGGATAACGCAGCGAAGCTAGAGGAACAATCGAAGAAAGCCTATCACAAATCATGTCCCTTAAGTAGCCCACGCAAAAGCACCACGTCTTTCTGGTGAACAGCGGAACTAAGACAGATTAGGGACAAGGCGGCTTTTTAACCAAGCAAAGAGAAATGGAACAAAAAAGGACTGGAATGAATACAAGACCAGCTTTGACAGATACAAAAGTGAAATCAGGAAGGCCAAAAGAAACTCATGGCAGGGCTTCTGCGAGTCTAAAATGGATACAAATGAGTCCGCAAGGCTGAGAAAGATGCTTTCAAAGGAAGTGGTTTTCAAAAAATGGTATAACAGACAAGTGAGTTCACGAAGTTATAAAGATCTTTTTGAAGACTATAGTTGCAGAAAGCTCTTCTAGTGATCAAACGCAATCAAATTTATAGGTTGACCCGTGGAATCGAAAACCTTAATTATTTTATGATTAATAAAATATTTCCAAGACACATTGATCAGAAGCAAAGTGACCTCTTGGGAGACTTAATCCGGCTTGAACGTTTGACAAACCTGTAAATAAGCGAAAATAAGTCACTTGGCAGAGTATTTCAAAAGCCGAGGTAACTTTGCCAGCTTTTTGATAGAGATAAAAATTTGTTCGTATTGATCTCTTATAAGCTTTCTCGGTTTGAAGCTATGTCGCCAAAGGATCAGATTTTTATAAAGTCAGAACTATCTATACAGTTCCCAACAGAACAATGCTCGAACTTTTGTGCAAAGACATCCCACTTCACGGTACTTGAAACGTCTAGATTTTTATTAGTTCGTATTACATAAATCGGAACGGCAGAACAGCTGAGAAATAGCATTTTGGATGTATGTGAAGCCATACGTAATAATCCTAGGAAGTTGCCGAGTTCGACGCCCGATAAAAAGAGGAGCTGCTCATTTTCGACACTTGCTGTGAATTTATTCAGTGACTTTTCAAAACATCACTTGCTTGGATTATTTTGTTAAATTATGATCTCGTTAGATTTGTAAGAATTTAAGACATGGCTTATAGATATAGCTGACCTCGCGAATTTCATAGGTACTACCTCATGATGAGGTACATGGATTTTCAAAAAAAATTCTTGCGCGATTTTTTTTAATATTTTTACAGTTACATATTCTGCAATTCGGAGTTGAGAAAACAAATCAAAAATCATCAAACTTGATCCAGTGGTTCTCAAAATATAATTGATAAAACATGTTTGAACATCACCAGTAAAAATGTTGTGGTGAATGATTTTCAATATTTCATCTTGGCGTGCATTTTTCCAATGTTTTGATACTTATTCTGCTATCCGGGACAGAAATGAATCAAACATATTGGAAATCATACACATTGGTCCATCGGCTCTTGAGTTATAAATGGTGTTACTAACCCGACTTGTTTCATATACAGGGTGTCCGAGAAAATGTGGTAGATCTCGCGTGGAGTCAAACATGAGAAAATCAGATAATAAGTTCCTATAATTTGCTTCCCTACGAAGATAAAACCTACAAAATTCACCAGGGGTGAACTAGGTTCTTGAAAATTTCCAATACCCCGTAGGATAAAAACTGTTAAAAGTTTTCATAAAAACCAAGCTGAAAAAAAATGGTAACCAAGAAAACATAGGTTTGCATTTTTTTAAATAATTTTGTCAAGAACAACACTGCATCATGGTTTTTTGAATTTTTTATTTACTAGAAATACTATTTTTCCTTCAAACGTCAGTAAAACGGACATTGTTCGACTGAGTGTCGGCCGCAAAGGTTTACTTTTTCTCCGCCGGGGGGCAAAGTAACCATGACAACGAAAACGTGAGCCTGGCGCCGCCACCCCAAGCTATATTCATGACAAATTGAAAACATTATGTTTCTGCAGAGATTATAAATTCGTCGACATTTAAAGAAAAAATAGCATATTGTATTTGGAGGAGAAGTTACTTTTCATGACTTTGCTCTCATTTCGTTCGGCTGCTAAACAAGAGCGCGTCATGAAAAGTATCACTTTTCCTCCATATAACATAATATACTGTTTTGTCCAGAACGGTTCATTTTATCGATGATCAAAAAGAGTAGTTTCTCTTTAGTTCAGGGCTCAAAGCTATCCAATTTTTCTTAAGTCTTAGTCTTTATCATAGGAGGTGTTTGAAATTTTTAGGCATCGAAATGTACAACCAGTTCACCAGGGGCGGGGTAACTGAATAAGATAAATGTGCTTTGAGGACACTATTTTGATAGGTCGTTGGTGGTGTTTATCATTTAAATGTTTTAATAAATTATATCAAGTACCTGCTTGGAAAGTTATTTAAGAAACCGATTTCCGCAGGGAGGACTTCTAGGAAAAAAAAATCACAGAATCGTATCATCTTATTTTTTCATATTTTCCCTGGATCTAACAATTTCCCGGACATTCAATTTTTTCAATTGAAATTGTTTCGGAAATGCACATTTGAAATAACGGGCTATCATAAAGTACCAAACACCCGGTATAATGATGAGTTCAGTTCCGTACATTAACGCGTCTGTTGCACCGTAAACTGATAATAATAATAATAATAATTGATGCTACAACTATTTAATTGTCTCTACATACCGGTACCATGAAAAAATCACAGGTCGGCATTGACCACGGAAAACTGCAGTGAACTAGCAGTTGCATATTATATTTGGTATCAGAACCACGCGACTAGAAAGTAGCAGTGTGTTTATTATTACAGAATCATTCCAATCGACTCAGTCTTCTGCAGATTGTGACATAAGCCTTGTGCTGCAATATTCGGTTATTTTCCATCGGTGAGTATTATCATACAATATGCAAAATTATAAACTACCATTTAACAATATGATTTTGGCCTTGGCCAGGGAATTTGGCAATGTTGATGATATATTTCATGTTATTCTATATGTCTTGTTTTGAATTTTATTACAGGGTGTATTGGATCGTTGGATCAGTACTATTTTTCTATATTTAAACCACATTTGCAATATTTTCGAGACGCGCATGTTTGTATTATAGCGAAATACAAATTCTTGTGCACCCATGGGCAGAATCAATGCATGAGTAGATCACGCGAACCGTAAAAGTTTCGCAGTCAGTAAAACCATTTTATAATGAGACTATATTATGAAATGGTAAAAAGCAGTGGTGCTATTTGACGTCGAAGAAGATGCCGTTGTAATTCGGAATATCTATGATTTATAGAGTAAAAAAACCACACGTCATCTAATTGATCATTTTTCTCCAAAATAACATTGTTCATTTAAAATTATTCACCTTCATTTCTGAAATCTGATGATATATGAGCCCAGCGTCGTACTTGGCAAAAATTATTAGCGTGAGCATAAGAATATACATATTGAATCAAATAAAAGAGCAGTTTTTCAATCACATGAAAGAGTTGTTTTTCGTCTTTCCAGGACCAATTACCGGGAAAATTATCACTTTTTATATCTCCGGAATATGACGTCATAAAAATCTTTTTTTTTGTTTTCCTTTTTTTTTATAGGATGGGGGAATGCGCCCTATGCACACGAGGTTCGTGACCAAGTATTATGGGGCTCCGGATTTAACCGTACACCCACTAAACCTAATCACACTCACGATCGCCTTGATAGCTGCAACTTTTTCGGGATAGAATCCTTTAAAAAGTATCAGTCATCTCGGTTTGTTTAGAATAGTCAGCTCATACACCTTCAACGTGGGTGTATTGCATCATATTCACCTCATATATACCTTCACTTACAGATATGAGGTTGTCTTCTTTGTTCGCTTGATCCCGATGGATCAGACGAACTGTGTTGGCGGTGAGTGGGACCGTGCTCACGGTCCTGCCAATTTGCGCCGTTAGTTCTGGCAGGAGTTTGGGCTTCTATGTTTGCAGGAATAGTAGGCACTGCTGCAAGCACTTGTTTTCTGGTCATCTTGTTGGCAGGTGGAAGTCCAGGACCTTTAGCCTCTTTTGTCTTCTTCTTTGAGGGATGCTCACTGCACCCCCTGTTGCTAGCCGGTTGCCGGTTGACCAGTTTTGCCACAGTTGGTGCAGGTAGCATTGTTTGATAAGCGATCTTCTTCAAGTTTACACTCGTTGCTGGGATGATTCTCGGCGCACTTGAATTGGCCATATTTTTGACATCTGTAACACTGGATGGGCTGCTTTGATTGGTTTCTCTTCTCCACTTCGATCGAAAGATTGAACAATCTGGTGACCTTGTAAATGTCGAGATTCTTCGTTGACATCATGAAAAGGAAAAGTGGTTTCTTGGTGGTGAAACTCTTCATTTGCTTAACTACAGGGTCCTCAATCCCAATAGCAAGTGGTTCTTCCATGATTTCGTCTATCTCCGTGTTATTGGCCAGGCCCTCAATTACAGCCTGTTGTTTTATCTCGTCGGGAAGGAAGTAGGTAAAGAACTCCCTTCTGTCGAAGTCTAGAAGCTTCGTCAGTTTTCTGTAGTCATCACCGGATTTCGGGAAAATCCTGATCGCTCGTTTCACAATCGATGCCTTATCGTATTGGATGTTATACACTTCGAGGCATCTCCTCACTGATTTCCAGTATTGATTCTCCGCCATGGTAACAGATGGAATACTTTTTGCCATTGAGGCGTAGGAGGTTGTCTTCTCAGCATCTGCTTTAACAGGAGAAGTCTTTTTTGAACTTGACGACGCTGATAGCTTAGGAAAGTCCTGAACATCCATATCATCAGATTCATCTCCATCACTGTCTCCACTGCTAGCAACTCGTTTCTTTTTTGCACCCGGAACCAGGACAGCTTTTTTCGCTGAATGCTGATCAATCGTCTTTTGCATCAGATTGAGTTTGTCATGAAACTCCTTGTTTTCTTTAGTCAATCGCACTAGAGCAAGCTCTAATTGTTGGATGGTTGTATTTTTATCTTGGTCAATCATCGTCTGCTGGCCCGCAATAATCTTTTTGAGGTTGGCAATCATTTTTTTGTCATCATCTCTGGATTTTTGATAGGCACCCATTTGCTTTTTGATGGTCCTCAACTCATGAGTTGTGTCAAGCAACTCCGAGATCCCATTCCTCTCCTTTTTTGGCTGATCACTCGTATTTCGCACTGGAGGTGCCATCAAACAGCTACAAATCCTTCACAATAAACCTCAAAACAGCACGATCTATTTTGAAATAGACCGGCAAAAACATCAATTGCCCACTTAGGAGCCAAAAAAAACAATAATTTTTTAATTCACTGCGCCGGCGCGAAAAATCTCAGATCTTCAAAAAAGACAACCTCTCTTGTCGAACACCCAGAGCGTACTCTATCCATACATGGTAGAAAGAAACAAGGTATGCCAACGCGCATCTCATTCGCTACAAAATACGGTGTTGCCATATAGCTATTGATCGCAAATGGGCTTCTTTTAGAAATAATAATTCACGTCAAAATTTCGAGAAAAATCGCAAAGCGGGACTTGAATTGCTTACTTTGATTTGAGGCTATTTTTCCCATATCTATTTTGCAAAAATATAACATATTTCGGTAATTTACCTATATTGCAATTGGGAGGTGTACAGTATTATTTGCAAGTTGGCAACGTTGACTGAGCGTCTTGTCAGATGTCAAACTACTGACATATTATGAGGAACGAGTCTACACAAAGTCAATCCAATAATTTTTATTTGAAATTTGATTAATTTGAATATTTAAAGGAATAATGACTCGTCTTATCTCTTATTGCTCCGTTCGTAATTGTGTTACCTGGTTACTCAAATCTGGTTTTTGATTGATTGATATCAAACTTCAACGAAGATGGGATAGTTGTGGCAATAATATAGTAAATGCGATAAAAAGGAATGAAGACAAGAAGTTATTTTTCGAATTATAAGTTTTGTGATTATGTATTTATAAGTATTCAAAAATTGGATGATAACAACAGCTAATGAAACAACTTAGTTGTTATGCTATTAATCATAGAAAGCCGCGTTCCTATGTTACCACGGACACTATAAACAACATTATTGTCACTGCAACATGACGTCACTGCGCAATAAAAGCAAATTCTTTCTCAAGAGGCTGACATACCTTGTTTCTTTCTACCATGTATCCTATGAAAATCCCGGAACGAAATTGTAATAGTAATAACTGTCTGATACAATAAGAGTGGAGTGGATTTGGAAGCGCCATCTCATGGTGAAAATGTAAGGCTGGCTGGCCTAACGGATTGCATATAACGACTTTCAACCATACCAAAATCGGTCTCTCCTATTGGTTGATTCGAGGCGGCACATAATTCAGATTCATTTGGTTACTTTTTGACCCATATAAAATAATTGGATACCTGCTAGAAGTATTCGTAATTGTTTTTACTTGAATTACAATAATTACATACCTACCTGAACAAAATTATTGTGAACATGATTCATTTCTAAAACCCCTATTTCTCAATTGATTTAATTAATTTGTCATTGTGATTTAAATGGGTGAATTTTACCTATTATTTATTCAAGTTCAAATTTCCAAAGTGGTTTAATTGTTGAGAAAAGTACGAATAAAAAAACTTCAAAATTTGAACTTTATCCCAAAAATAGGACAAATTGTTTAGGTACCTTATAGTTTCTGAATTATTCTATGAAATGGTTTTAAGTCATTTTCATATCCGGGTAGCCATACTGGGGGGTTCAGGGTAAAAATAATCTCTAAAGGGTTTTGCGGGCTTCTTTTTATTAGTCATGAACTAGATATCTGCTTTCCATAGTCAGCCATCCACTCTATCACATCCCTCTCATTTTTTATCCTGTCGTTGAACACTTATTCCGTACCTTTTTCAAATCTTCCATATTATTTATATTATTTACACCTACGCCTCAGTATGTTGACTCCGCAAAAAATCTCAGTCAAATGCGTTCATTCGTGCTCAGACGAGCACATGGCCATGAACATGCAATGAATATGTAATAGTAAATAGCTAGTTACAAAAACAAAGCGCGCGCAAAATGCAGTACAACACTTCAACCCAAATCTCAGCAACGCTCAACATTCTGGTATTGGTTTCGGCACTTGGTCTTTGATTAGTCAAAGAGTAATTGAGCGGGGACCGAATCCAAAACTGGAATGTTTAAATGCTGGGCACAAAAGCTGCCACCTGCACCCAAATCAAGTAGATAGGATTATTGATTGTCAATAACAGCAATTTTTCATTATACTCCATCCTTGATTCAACCTCATGTGAAGTGAATTGCACTTTTACGCGAAATATTCGGTTGATAGATTAATGAGTAGAGATCCCTTACATAAAAAATACAGGTACCTACCTAGGAACCTAGTCGAGAAAAAGAAAAACCTTTCCGGAAGACAATGATGGAATAATTCGCAACATGAATGAAAATAACTATGTCGTTCTAGTTTTCCTTTTACTTTGTTTATATTATTTCTACGTTGAGTTCCGGAAGCACGAAAATATCGTATATACCTTGCGTCCAAAGAACTTCTGATCCCTCAGGAAAACTATGGCCCCCTCTACGGTCTGGGTCTGGCTATGAACTTCACCTTCGGAATTAAAAGTGCTAATTCAGAAGAATGTGCTGAGTGATCTTAGGATAATTTTTATACCTGTGCATTCTGTACTTTGAGCGCGTTTCCACACCACCCCAGCGGCTGTTCTCCCAATAGGCCTCTCCTCTATTACACTGATAAAATATATTTTTTCCATGTTCTTATGCAAATTTGACCTTCTTGATGTGATTTATACAGCTCTGCCCATCATAATCAGGACACATTGCAAACACCCACGCAACGCAAACATACTTTCAAATAGCTGCATGGCTTTCTACATCCTTTTAGAGCTGCAGGATATTTGCTGAAGAACTAAATTGCATCAGGGTTTTGTTAAATTTTCTCGAGCGCCATTCAGTTATATTCAGAGAACATCCTCACCACGGATGAATTTGATGAAAAAAGCGATATGAATGTTGTGCTATCGCAGCATGTAGGTGGTAGTTGAGACCAGATGACTTCGTGGCACCATTGGACAACTCACTTATTGAATGAAGTGAAACGCCAGTGATTTAAAGTTGTCTTATTTCATGGTACCTTATTGTGTATGGCAAGCTTTAATTTCTCCCGTCTGCTCTTATTGCAATGCGATGGCGACTTGAGGTTAATTCAAAAGGGAGGTCAACATGATATGATTTGTGCAGTGAAACAACGCAAACATTCGGAGACGGAAACAAATGTAAAGAGCCCCCAATCTTTAACATTTAACGCGATATCGCATGTCAAGATATAAAAAAAATCGAAGAAAAGCAAATACATATAATTGAAATAGATCGTAATGAGTCGTTTCTCATTGTAGAAAGTTCAAACAGTCATAGACCAAGAACTAGAGAGATTTTGGTGACAAGAAAAGTAGAAGGAAATCGACTGTGCCACGATGTTAGTGAGATTCCATCATGTTTGGTCAAATGAAAAATGTGCGGTTACTTTTGTTATAGACAGACAAGCAAAAAAAATGCATTTTTCTTTCGTTCTTTGATCATGGAATATAGACCAATGAAGCAATCAAAAAAGTGTCAATGGGAAAGTTGTAGAGAATGAAAAAATCAAAATCATCGAACTCTGTAGGTTGATAAGTAGTCAAGAAAATCCGAGAAACCAGAAAAATCTGTGCATTTCTAAGAAAAAATATCTTCGTTAGTTTTGAGGATATAGAGATTTCTTTTTGCGACATGTTACCAATCAGTATGTACTCATGATAGATAAAATATGGATGGTGTCAGTAAAATAGTTTTTGTACAATTGTCGCTTGATTCTTATTCCCACTTTTTTCAACGAAATCTGGATGCTCGGGTATTGGTCCGATAACGATTGTTAAAACAGATCTCGAAACTAGAAGTTACATTCTACAAAATGTATATTTCGAATTTTCATAAATATGATAGAAATTATGAGAAAAACGTATTTGAACTTGAGCGTAAATGGCCAAGCGCCCGAAGCAGGCTGAGTGGAAGGGGCGTAGAGGCTGGCAAAGGAGTCGAGATATCTATAATTTGTACGCGAATTTTTCCATTCAACTCTGCAGTTTGCATGCGCTCTGCCGTTCACTAACAAGTTCAGATGCCTTTTTCATCTAGTTTTCAGGATTTTTAATGCAAAATCGAATCACAGGTTTGTAGAAAATAACTTTTTGTTTCCAAATCTTATTCAAAAATTATGATTGGACCAACCGCCGATCAATCAGAGCTCTTTGAAAAAAATGTAAACAAAATCAAGTGTCAATTGTGAAAAAACTATTTGATCGCCATTCACCAAATTTTGCCTATTGTAAGAACACATTAATGGCTATCACGTCTTGAAGAGACACTACAACATCAAAATTGGAGTTATGTATATTTGAAAAATGCATTGATTTTTCAGATTTTTCCGGTTTTTCTTGGCTGAAAATCATCCTACATAGCTGGCTAAGTGCTCATTTTCTTCGTTTTCTCAACAAAATTATGAAAAAATCAACTTTAATAGCTGGCTAAGTGCTCATTTTCTCCGTTTTCTCATTCTCTACATCTTTTTCATCGACACTTTTTTTATTGCTCCATTGGTTTAGATTCTTTAATCAGGAAACGTAAGAAGAACGCGATTCTGATGCTTAAAGGTTTATGACGAATGAATCGCACATATTCCACTTCAGCAAACATGATAGAAAGTCACTGGAATTATTTTTGATGACATGCTATAGTTGGATTTCTCCTACTTAAATGTCACCAAAAATATCCCTACTGCTTGGTCTATCAAGGAATAGACTCGAAAACGCGGCGTTTCTCAAATGTCAAACCATCTCCGTCTTTTATCCAAAGACATTTCAAAAACAAAACTCGCGACCGATTATTGATGTTATGTACACAAAATAAAATCAATAGAAATCTATCAGCATCAGCTGACTTGTCATTACTCGACAACCCCTCAAAATGTGTGACGAGGAAAGAAGACATTCGAAAACGGGAGCGTAGGTCGCAAATTAACCCCGTGCCGATGTGGGAGTTGCCTTGGTCAATGCCTAACATGAAATATTTGTCCTCATTCTAACACATTGATTTTACGCCAATCACTTTTCTTTACCTCTTTCTCTCTCTCTCTCTGTGCCTCCAGTCGCTTATGCCTGATGATATTGGATTTAAATTGCGAGCGATTTTTCGTCAAAGCTGAATTTTGACCAAAATAATCTCTGCGACGCTTGAGATGTGTTGGTGGTAGGGCTCCGCGAGACCACAAGACTAGTCTTGGTCTTGGTAACAAGACCGAGACCAACACCAAGACCAATACTCCACCTCGAGAGTCTCGTCTTGCTCTTGGTCTTGAGAAGAAAAATCAACACAAATGTCTTTATATACTTTTGAATAAATCAATTCTTCAAAAATGTATCATTCCTATTCACAGTTGGTTCAACTAGACCAGCGTTGCCAGATCATTTAAACGGATATCCGTAAATTTGATCGCAATTTTTCAGTAGATTCCGTGAAAAATTAGCAGTTCCAAATTTACCATCCGAATGTGTATTTTACGTCACAAAGAGTGATCATAGAATGCCATCTAATCAAACAATAACAAGTTTAAAGAAATATATTGAACTTTATCAAGTTATAAATAAATGTAACAAAATGCTTAAATCATCAAGAAGCAATGTACCTACCTAATATAATGAAGACAGGGTGTCCGGTAAGTATATGGCATAATTTTGGGAACGTATAGGGAAGGTCAAAATAACCCCAGTTTGTCATGAGACATTTTTTTCTAAAGTGCCTCCTAACGGATACACAGAGCCCATAAGGGGTACCCATCGATTCCATTTTCTAGCTCTAACTTTTGAACCGGCTTGTATAATTTGATAAAATTTTAGTATGTTGTGAAGGCCATAAAGACTCATAAGACCATAGTGAAGTCAATATTTGAAATTGTAGGGGGAACCAGGAACGGACTTGGCATCAAACCTTTTGGGCCCAATTTTAGACAGGTGTCATTTTACAGAGCTGAAAACTACTTTTTCAAATACTCTGATCTTCTTTCATCAAATAAGGTGCTCCTCTTTTGTTCCGATAAAACTAACCGTTTTCGAGAAAAATAGATTTTTGTTTTACAGGTTACTGCAATAATACACTAAAATACTACGGCGAGACACCAGATTGATTGTCTATTCTAGAATTAGTTAAAAATTGGGAAAAAAACAAAAAAAAAATAAAATTTTCAAGAAAATTCAAGATTTTTTTTTTTATTTTTTTTTTTTAATTTGACCATTTATAGTACAGTCAATCACTCTGAGAGTGTCAAAAAAAATCCATACCAACAATAACAGCAACCGGTGTCTCGCCGTAGTATTTTAGTGTATTATCGCAATAACCTGTAAAACAGAAACTCATCTTTCACGATAACGGTTAGTTTTATCGAAACCTTTTCGGAGGAGAAAAAGTCGGAGTATTTGAAAAAGTAGTTTTCAGCTCTGTAAATTACAACCTGTCAAAAATTGGGCTCAAAAGGTTTGGTGGCCAGTCCGTTTCTGGTTTCCCCTACAATTTCAAATATTGACTTTACCATGGTCTTTTGAGTCTTGGGGAGCTTTTTTCGGCTATAATAACTTCCTCGCATCCAATGAAAGTATTTTTTTGAAAAATATCATTAAAGTAAATTAATATGAAATCTTGTTGATTATTTGGCAGGTCAATGACCATTTGACCCTATTGTAAAGCCGCCGTTATTGCAATGTCATCTTTTGACGATAAAGTACTCTGGAGTCCTCTCCTTGTATATCCTTTCTTGTATTGATTAAGTTTATAATCTTCCCTTGTTGAAAAGGGTGGGAGTGGTGTCGCAGCCACTAGACGCAAGGGCAAATAACAAATCGTTGCAGTTCTTCAAAATTGTCAAAATTTGTAAGTCTATTATCAGTGGAATCTTTTCGGATACAGAAAGTCTTCGTGAAGGCCAATGACACACGTGGATACTGAATCTGAAATACGCGAATCTCGGCTCCAGATCATACGTAATATGCTTATAATATCTTGCAGTATCTTGCATATCGGTCTCAGATTCAATATCCTCATGTGTCACAGGTCTAAAAACTTAGCATGAGTAGTTTCTTCCAATAATAAAGAAAACAACCAGAAAGCATCATGAATTTATTCCAAAATTTCAGATCATAATATTCAAATATATTGGTAACATCAGTGAAATATCCACAACTTCTAGTCAGGAACACATAGGGAAGAACTGAAAGTTTCCGTAAAATAATAAAAATCTGCTTCACTGATTTCCGAATCGCTCTTTTGGTGTGTTTGAAGCAGAATGTACGTCTGACAGCAAACATGATGCATCAGTGATGGATGTGAGTGATGGTAATCCTAAAATAAATACAAAAAATTGAAATTCACAATGAAAACCATAGTACCTACATGAATGAATGGTTGGTAGCGTTGATTGCTCATGAATGGATTGGCCTCATATTGTTCTTTCTATTTATATAAAATCGGCTAATGCGACGCCTCGTTTCTAACATGCAACGAAAAGTTATGAAAAATTCACCATTAAAATCAACTGGAGTGGAACTACGAAATAGAATGTTCACTTTTCTTTAGTTTTTAATATGATCGGCTAGTAAAGATGGTGATTTATCAAATAAATTGCAAAATAATGGTTCGATTCAAATGTCTGATAAGAAGTATTTCAGTCAACAGCCTTTTACCGCCAATTTATTGTATAGTGGTACGATTTATCATTTAATAAGTGAAAATGAATGTTACCCTTTCCAATTAGGATTTATTAGCGTGCAATCAACTATATGAAAATATGGAAATCATGAGATGTATAGATATAAAATTATCCCCAAATCAACTTTTCTTGCATGATATTTAATGAACACATTGTTTTGGAATCTCAACAAATTTCTTGACATTTCAAAAAAAGCGCCCATATACAGTGTGTCCAGAATAAAATGATGTTTATGGCACTATATGGGGATATTGGAAACTTTAAAAGATACGACGTTGCGTAAATGGAAGAAAAGCAGCATATTTGTATGCCCAAAAATATTCCACCTTTGTTTTATTTTAAATCGATACCGTAATGTGGATACAGGGTGAAAAGGGAAAAGGCAAATTTTGAAGAAACCACACAATTTTGCTTATTATAAATGCTAGAACTTTCAAATTTTCAGGATATGGTTAAGAGGATACGACAATTCTAAAAACGACGTCAAAAAAATTTTAGGCCCACTATGTTGCGTCCAGCCAAAGTCAAGTCTGTTTTTTTTTATGAAAGTCATATTTTTGAAAATCATTTTCAATGCGGATTTTGAAAATGAAAAAATTCAATATGTCCCACATAAGAAAAACAAAAGTTGACTTCGGCCGGAAGCAACATAGTGGGCCTACAATTTTTTCGACACAATTTTCAAAATCACCGTATCTTCTTACCCAGATCCAGAAATTTTCAATACCTCATCTTTTATAATAACCGAAATATTGTGCTATTTAAAAAATGGCCATTTTTCTTTTTCACCCTGTATCTCCATTACGGTATCGAATCAAAACAAACCAAAGTGAGATTATTCTTGGGCACGCAAATACGCAACTTTTCTTCCATTTAACCGATACTGTATCTCCTGTAGTTTCCGATATCCCCACGTACATCATTTTATTCTGGACACACTGTATAGGCACTATGTTTTCATACAATTCAATCAATCAAATTCAAATTATATTATAACTTTATAAATTTCACATACGGTACGATTGAATGTTAAAAGTCTTGTATATAATTTCCTAGGTACAGGGTGTCCACTCTAAAGTGTTCCTACCTCTGTAAAATTTTTGTTTATCAACCGATTTTCGATTATTTTTACGTTTGATAGATCTTGACGAATACTTTTTCAGCATACGCAAAATTTGTTCCAGAGGCGTACTTATGGGTAATAGTGAGGGTTCAAAGGGGGTCATATTTTAGAAAATGATATCAAGGCCTTTTACAGGAAGAAGTTGACAAAGGAATCTTATTCAGCATCACCAAAAACCCTTCTGTACAAATTTTCAACTCTCTAATCCACAAGGTGTCTACATTGTCGCACCACCCTGTATAAGATATTGCTGATTTTTTGTTCAAAATATCCATTCAGGGATTTTATCTACATTTTTTTTGTAATTTGAAACGTACAGGAAGGCTCAATAAGCAGTGTGAGTGTTAAATTCGCAAACAAACTCAACACAGGAACCATGGGTAAAGGGTATTTTTGGTAATGCTGATTAAGATCTCGATGTCAATTTTTGTCTAGAAAATGCCCTGATATAATTTTCTGTAATTTTTTCTCCTTTGAACGTGCACAATTATCATAAGTACGCCCCTGAAACGATTTTGGCCTATGCTCATAAATATCTTCGTCAAGACCTATCAAACTATATATCAAGGTCGATCGTGGATTGCTCTAAAAATGTAGTGTGTCCCAAAAAAAAGGCAATATTCAAATTTACCGCCATTTGTACAATAAAAACAACATTTTGACAGATGACAGTTCAGGTTTAGTAAAAATGGTTTCAAGAAGACGATGCTGCATGCCATACAGCTCTTGAAACAACTCATTTACAACATCTGACATTTTCTGGGCGTGTATTTTCTCGTTTCGGTGATCATAATTAGCCTCCCAGATCGTGTGAATAAACACAATGGAATTTTTTGTATGGAGTTATGAAAAATGATTATGGGGTTTTATGGGGTCAAATGTCTATGTTAACAAGTCCACATTAAGGCACGTATTGGATGAGGAAATTCAGCAGAATTTGATGCCAAAACCAACAAAACAGTTACTGAATTCAAGGTGGGGGTTGGTAGAGCCCACATGGTACCTTGGCTTAGTAGAATCCATGGTGCACGAGTAAGGGGCCTTTACGCCGCAACCACTAGTGGCCTCATTGTGCATAACTATTGTTTACCCTTAAGTTTTAACCAGAGTGATGATTGATAACACCTCCTAGTGAAGCTTGATAGTTTCATTGGTCATTGAGGGTGCCGCTAAATTAAATTCGAACAAAAAATAATTTTTGCTAACCGTGGGAATCGAATCCACATTAATCAGGGACTCCGCCCCTCCGGTCTGACGCCTTACGTGCTGGACCACTCTTTTCTCTTTCAACAAAAGAGTTGAATATGGTAAAGTTATAGTTATAGGCATTGCATTATCTGCTTGTCAGAAAATAATTTTTGGCCCTTATAATGTTTTAAAAAAATAATTTAAAAAATCCTTGTTGTACCAAGGACGTAAAATATAAGTTCACACCCCCATTTAAGCGAATAAACTTATATTGCACTTTTACGGCCTAGGGCAAAAAAGTTTGTGACCAGATGTATTTATTTCAATTACACTGAACAAAATATTGTTCATAATATTAATGAAAGGTCTTTATCAATTTTTTTTCATTGACTCATTGATTATTTTCATCTTATCAATGAACCGTGATTCATAGAGCGATAAACACGTTGATTAATATTATGAAAATTAATCAATTGACACAATGGAAAATTATCCACTGGCTTGATGATTTTTTCACTGTATCAATGAATAATTATTATTCATTGGTCGTATCAAAGTGCAGTCATTAACACAATGGAATATTTTCATAGATCAATGAAACTTTTAAATTGGCTCAAGAAAATTCTTATTATGGATGACTTCTTTTCGTTACCTTCATTTTATTGATGAAAAATGTTCATTGATATTACGAATATATTCAAGTATTAAACTCCCAATATCGATCAATTCAATGAACTTTCCGTGGATAAGAACTATTCTTTATATTAATGAATACAAATCATTTATGCAATGACTATGTTCATAAGAAACAGCCATACTCACAAATCACCAGCCCATGGAAAAATTCTAAAAATAAAGAACAAGAAATACTATTCCTATTTATACAGTCTTTATACATTCAAATCCAAATAATATTATCATACTTGGTTATTTTGATAACCTTATGTTTGCGGTTACCTTTAGGCACGCAAATTGTGAGTATTGAGTTTTCGAGTGTTTAAAAAGTGTTAGGATACACAGGAACAAAGATAAGAGATAATATACATACTTATTCAAGAGCCTTGAGATTTGATAATCTGACAGCAGAACAGGATACTGCTTGGAAAGCAAAAACTTCATTAAAAATTCGAAATAAACTTCAGAGATCATTTCCAAGTGGCCTTTCTCTAAAACTCTATCTGGATACAGGCTGGTGAGAATTTGGATTCTAGTATGCAATCTTGCAGATGTGAGGACATACTTTTTGTTAAAGATTGATATGTATTTCAAGCTGGCGTTTAGTGAGAGTACAATGGATGGCTCACTGGATGATCTCAACGGACACCTACAGAAGACATATCTGTCTGACTACAGAAAATTGGCAGATGCTACATCTCAATCTCTTGACATCAATGAAAAAAATCTTTAATCTGAAGAATAATGTTCATTGATGAAATGAAATAGTTTCATCAAATCAATGAATGAGATTTCATTAGGGCAATAAAATACATTTTATCGAACAAATGAGAAAGACTACACATATAAAAATGATACTGATTTGTTCCTTTAGATGAAAGAATAAATTTCATCAATACAAAGAAAAAAGTTCATTGATAAAAAGAATATAGTTTTTAAGGTTGATGAAATAATGAACTGAGAGCATTGAAGCCATGAATTATTTTTATTATATTGATGAGGAGTTTCATGAGTTCAATGAATGTTTCTTATAATTGTTTTAACGCAATCAATTTATAAATGAAATTATGGTCATTTTTATATCACTTCCTATATCAAACAAACATTCTAATGTTTTTGACCCAAATATTCATCAAAACTCAGCTTATCCTTTGAGAAATAACGTTATCATTAATCAATTTCATTGCATTCATATTAATAATATTGATAATTTATTTTGAATTATAAATTGTGAATTGAAGTTTCAAATAATTCTGATGTTCATTTTATTGTGGACACCAGCTCACATTCCATTATAGAATATTTTAATTGAGTTTTTATAATTTTTATGCTTGGTTTTTATTTTTATACCGATTCAAATTGTTTTCACCCTTTTGTAAGACGTTTTACTCGTTAAAAGTATTGAAGTTATTTCATAGACATTTTCAACACGCTTATGAACAAGAGAAAGGACTACGTTCTCAGCTAAAAAATAAAATGTTTATAATGGCTCTAGGTAACAACAGTAAAACCACTTTACTACTGCTAAAATAAAGCTTAAATGAGAGTAGTTATAAAATAATTAAGTGATAGTTTCATTACCGACACTAGTATAATGTTTAAAACCAATTTATTATTTATTAGTTGCTCATTTATATAATAGTTTCATCAGACTTTTATTAGTATTTTTTGATAAACTCAGGACGCTAGATTATGGGTAAAATAGTTATAAATATATTTATGGTATTAATACTGTCATAAACATATTTTGTCGTGAAGAATTTTCTAATAAAAATTTAAATGATATTAATGTTTTTAACAGAGCAAAACTGCAAATAATAGTGACAATTAATACCATACCTACACCATCGGATAAATCTTGTTCTGATTTAATTTAATTTTCATGTGAAAATGATGTTATAATTATTGTTTACTCAAAACAAAGTTACAAGATGGCGCTCCCTACAAGATAGAATCATAATAATATCAAATTTGAATTATTTTGTGTATAAAAAAGCTCGAATACCGGTTTTTGTTAAATTAACAGAAATATTAGGGTATTTATTCAAATAAGACAAAAATAGAAATTTAACTTTGACACTCTGTATCTCGAAAACAAAGCGTGTTCGCAAACATATGTTCATGAAGCAGACTAATATTTTTTTGGTGTATAACATTGAAATCAACTCTACGCACCTGGAACGGATCCGCTTATTATTGAAAGTGAATCAAGTAAAAATAGCTATAGTTACGGATATCCATCTCTTTACTAACTCATTGGCCTATATGCATGGAGTACAGAGAGAGATAGTGATAGTTACGGATACCTATCTCTTTCCAACCCATTGTCCTATACAGGGTGTTTATAAATTGAATGCCGATACTTGAGGATGATAATCCTTGGATGATTTTAAGACAAATAGTTATTATGAAAATAGGTCCACAAGAGCGTAGATTTAAAGATACAGAGTGTTGACATTAAAAAAAGAAATCTTTTTTTATCATTACTTTGATACTATTCCAGATATCTTTTTAAAATTTGGTACACGTCTTACGTCTTATATGCATCAATATGCATGGAAATGTTGAAGAGGGCGCCACTGATTTGAAAATATTGGAAGACACAGCAGGGTCTCAGTGCAATTAAGTAGATTTTATTTTTTTAGCGAAAACCATGCGCCGGACGAAAAAAAATACAAGAGAACAAATTGGCTCAGTAATAAATGGAGAAATTGATTTTTTTTCAAGTCTTTATCATACAGGATATTGAAAATCTAAGCATTGAAATGTACAACCTAGTCCGCCCCTGGTAAACTAAACAAGGTAATTATGTTTTAAGGGCAGTATTTCAAGAGGTAATGTTTACTGTTCATCATTCAGGGAAAAAAATATATAGTAATGTGCCCAAGAGAAAATGCTGGAGATATATTTCAAGCTTCAAGGATTGCTGCAAGGGAGCGTAACGGTACTGTGAAAACAGAAAATCGATAAATTTTCGAAATTTTTCCCGGTTAACTACTAAATAAGAATATGGTAACAGATTTTGTTTCTTTACAAAATTGCTTCTCGACACTTCTCTCTAAGTTGTCAAATAAGACAGCCACAAGCCGTCAAACTTGATGTCAGTAATTTGCGTATAACTTCGAAATTCATCAACCGATTTGACTGTTCTTTTGTTCTTTAGCTGATTTTAAGGAGGAAAATTCCAAGACCTGTTTCCATATTCGTTTTTGGTAGTTTAAAAGAAAAAATTTCGAAAATTGTTGAGTTTCTGTTTCCACAGTACCGCGGCGATCCTAGAAGCTTGATATATTTCCAGCAGCGTGCGCTCATTACCATACAGATTTTTTTTCCTGAGTCTCTATGATGAACAGGTAATGAGAACTGGCACCCTTTCGCTGAAAATGAATCACCCTGTATATGGACAGAAATAACACACTTCACGATTTGGTAACGATATCCACCGGGTCCTTTCCAGGACCCGTATTCCGTGTACTGTGGAATTCCTTAGCAACACGTCGCTCTCTGTGTAAAATGATTTGAAAGCGACGTGTTGCTAGAATTCCACAGGTACACGGAATACGGGTCCTGGTACGTAGTATCGAGTTCAATGGTGTAGAATATACTGTTCAAATATTTCAACCTAATTGCGGGACAACCTGTATACAAAATTTCAAACTTGGATAACTTTTGAAAAAATCATATTTATAAACGAAATAAAAAGATATGTATCGATTTTTTAGCGATTTTTCAAAGTTTGTGATGAAAAAAAAATCGATTCAATTTTTCATGCTTTCTCATTGAATAATAACTTACTGCAAAAGGTGTTGAATAAATAAAAGCTATTTAATAATTCGTGAGAACCTATACCTCGATTATAGAGTCAAAAAAATGTCGTATGGATTACCTTTGATATGTTGCTAGTCTTCTCGCACAAAATCTACTAAAATTATGTCCTCACCTGTAAACACTAATATATGAACAAACCTTGAAGAATCTCTCATAAATATCTAGCTGTAATGAGACTTTACACAATATTTATTGGTGATTTCTCAAACACAAATTGAGCTTTTACAACATTTGTTAAATATTATACCTCCACAAGTGACATCAAATTCTGGTTAAATATGCATTCTGAAGATGTCTTGGTGTCTTACCTGCAATCAAAGAGACCATAAAATATCTTGGTTTTTGTTAATGACTTACTGCGACTTGCCATTTACTAATTGGGGGCTATTTTATGATTAGCTAAACTGTCAGCTTTCTTATTTGAACTTTACATTTAATGATTGTAATGGGACCCTGACAGAAAATTTAAAAACACAATAAAAAGTGAGCAATAGTTTCTGGCAGATAGTTTTGAATGGAATTGCCGATATAGCGTCTCTGTTACTTCAACGGTCAAGTAAGACAGTAACATCTCAAACGTAATGATGAGCAAAAAAATGTTATTTGATCTGGAATGGCAATGGATAAGAAATCCTGGAATTGCTGTCAAGATACTGATCTAAGTGGAAGATGATATAATATTGAATGTAATCATAATCTTATTTTTTTTAATTGTTTTGACGCTTCAGTTGATGGTCATGTTTGAAGCTATGGTTACTATTTTTAAGCACCGTGGTTCAGTGACATGTTTTTAAAAATATTTAAATTTCTATATTCAAGCTTTCAAGGATGATCAAAATCAACAACTTTTGGTTACAGCCTGGAACAAAATTCCTAGGACAGTAGAACATAAGCGAATAACGCAAATGTTGGGTGAAAATTTCGATTCATTTTTTTTGGGTTAGTTTGGGTTAGTTTGGGTTAGGCACTGATGGACGAAATAAAAAATTAAGGTTGATCAGAGATGACAAAGAAAGACATCAGGGCCATTAGAAACTGCATTATTTAATTCAGCATTTGACCTCGATATTTCATGTTCATGTGAAAACTTTCACCTTAAGATAACTTCAACAAACTTTGATCTAAACATATGGTTTCTTTCATTTGAGTATTCAGTAAGCGTGACTTCAAACACAAATTCAGTGTAGATGGTAGCATAATTATATGATTCCCGTTGGTGCCAAGCGGAAATCTGTCACTTCCACTCCGAAGTGAAATTGAATGTAAACCTTACCTACTGTTTAATAAATTCAGAGTAGGGTTTAGCAGAGCCCATGGTACGTGAGGGTTATTGTGCATTCCCGTGGTGCCATATATGTTTGATGAGGTCAATTTAAATCTAAGGTAAATTATCAATGAATCTACTGCTAGTAATAAATAGTACTAAAACCTACAGAGTTTCATTGGTCATCGAGGGTGCCACTTAATATAAAAAATCTCTGCCCACAGTGGGAATCGAACTCACGTCTATCAGAGGCTCCGTTCCTCGATCATTGAAGTATGCTTCCCGAATTGAGTGGATTTTTTAAGGACTGACTCCTCGCAAATGGTCAAATTAAATACATATAGCGACACTTGAAAAATAAAATTAAAAAACACAATATCAACCGGCGAGTTGTGAACCGCTATGTCTGCATATTATAATTGTCAAACCTCTTCATTGCATACCACTTTTCAAACGTTTGTGCTTTATTCATATAATTTAGGGTTGACCATGAAATATTATTTATGCGGTTGCAATCAACAGTTTTGTGTGATCTATTTTAATTTTTCATCAATAATTTTTTCCAACAAATATGATTATTGTATTATAGTCTTTATACAGTATGTTTCCGTAACTTGGAACCATATGGAAAGCTTTTTTAATATTAATTTCAGGAGGAAAGTCATTCTTCATAATAAGCGCAGCATGTCCTAAAATCGAAAATAGAATCACGAGAAATGTTATAAAAATAATTGTTTTATAAAAAAGTTCAGAACTGAAAACCATGTATAAATATGCAATATGGAAAAAAAAAACTTCTATGTATTTTCTTATTGGCAATGTAATATTAAATGCATAATAATATGAATTCATTACGTGTTAAAATTGCTAAATTGTGGGACCAAATTGAAAAACAAAAAGGTTAAGTATTGCGTTTTTGATAATCACCAGAGGTAAATGCTCATTCATAGTTTGTTTATATCAATTTATTTTTTTATTGTGAACTGGTGTAGTTTCATATTAAAACATGGTTTTTGGTTCTAATCAACTTTGATAAAAATCATAAAATAATAAAAAAAAACATATTAGTTCCAAGTTACGGAGACCGTCAGTGTAACATTTTACATTCTGGTAATTCACACTTTTTGGAATACAAGTTGGTACGTATTGATTATTATAAACTTACCTTAATATTGAAATCGATAGTAATTATAATATCTCCATAATTACTATACTAACTGATCTTGCTGAAAATCGGTACATAAAAGTATTTTGGACTGTAAAATATGAATCTACAGTCCCTTCGAGACAGCGTTGAGATAAACAAACCACACGTGATCAGACAAAACAACTATAGGAAGTCTACAGTATGATATTCAAGTAAAAAATGTGTAATGGATCTCAATCATACAGTGTGACCCATTTAGATTGGAAGCACCCATGTAAAACTTCAGGTTATTAACCGACTTCAACCATTTATTTGAAATGTCAAGCAATGAAGGGTTCACCACGAAACAAATTTTGAAATCCTTATTTTAATTTTTTTTAATTTAAGTTAATTTAAGTTGAATCTGCGAATCACAAAATACGAATTGGAATAAAAATGGGAAAATACCAGATACGTCCCGAGGATTTTTATATTCTCCTAAAAATTCTAAATATTTTCTATGAAGAATACCCTATACTTAAAATTGACATATAAAAAGATATTGACCTTTGAATGTTGCCTTTTTACACATTTTTTTTATAGAAATGGAATATAAAGAAAGCATACAAACATATAAAAACAATCTAATATTATTATTTCATAATACCAAACACAACACTATAACTGGTCGATATGCCCACCATCCTTTTCTAAGCACTGCGTATAATCTCGCTCGATTTTATTTATGCTATTGATAAGAAAGTGAGGATAATTCTGATTAGTCTCTTGAATGGTCTCAATAATTCGGTTTCTTAAGTCTTCTACATCTTCGACCGGTATTTCAAAGACCTTGTTCTTCAGAAAACCTCACAAAAAAGAGTCAAGCGGCGTCAAATCCGGGCTATTTATTTATTAAGTTATGGTGTTGTGTTTGGTATGATTAAATAATAATATAAGATTGTTTTTATATTTTTGTATGCTTTTTTATATCCAATTTATATAAAAAAAAAATCTGTAAAGAGGCAACATTCAAAGGTCAATATCTTTTTAAACGT
The DNA here is from genome assembly GCA_958502075.1 of Orchestes rusci. Taxonomy (NCBI): domain Eukaryota; kingdom Metazoa; phylum Arthropoda; class Insecta; order Coleoptera; family Curculionidae; genus Orchestes; species Orchestes rusci. The sequence continues at coordinate 100,740,146 of OY293304.1, forward strand.
TAAATTTAAGTATAGGTTATGCTACATAGAAAATATTTAGATTTTTTAGGAGAATATAAAAATCGAATAAAAAAGTAGGGTTCTTATTTGAAATAAGAAAGTTGGACCACGCCCAGACTTTCTGAGGCACCCTGTATATGCGAGATAGAGTTTTTCCAAAAATCTACTCAAACCCATTGAACTTTTATCTATGACACTTTTTTCAGAAACGTCATATAAAAAAGATAAGGGGGGTGTCAATACATAAAGAGAAACCCTGTACATACATAAACAGAGCAGCAACAAAAAGTTCACCTGCATCTACAGACTCATCATGACAAGCTTTTTCATTGTACCAGAATTTGCTCGAAATTGGATATGGTAAATCTCGCGAATTATAAATCCATTTGCTGTGATGACCGCGTTTTTCTCAAAAAAAATTAATGTAGGAGGGAGAAAGATAAGTCAATATCTTCCCCTACAACATTTTCTATATCGCACTCATCACGTTTTTCGATCAGTTTATACTAAAAATAAATCGGCGTCATCTGCAGAAATGCACTCCTCTGTTTAGTGTTTCTTCATAACACATTTTTTTTACTAGTTTTGCGATCCAACGTTACTTTTTTTTAGTAAGACCGCTTCAGGCGCTTTGGATAATGGCTATGCATAATAGTATTAATTACTTGATTGCGTTTGCGCTTTATGTAGCAAACAATTGCACATTTGAACTGAGAATATCCATTATTTAGCAGCGTATGGTTGGAAGACATTGCCCCTAGTCGGATGTTCATCTGGTAGACCAAAATAAGAAGCGGCTCGAAAAGGAACATTAAAAACCCGTCACCGCCACCAACACAGAAGCTTTGTTCTGCAAGATGCATCGACTAAGCCTTTGAATGCATTTAAAGTCAATCGACCAGATCGTTTAGATACTTTTGAAATGAAGTGAACGTAAACGAATGAGAACACAATTTTACGAGCAAGAGTGAAGCAACTGGTTCGCTAATATTTATCCCACCTTTTGGCAAGAATTTTGGCCCGTCACAATCTAATACCTTCATATTATTTCCACCGACCACATCGCATTATTATTTATTTGGTATTAACGTTCATTAGAAGTGCCTATAATTAGGTTTGTTGTTTCGTGGTGCACTGCAGTGGATATTATTGATTGATTCGTGAATATGGGCAGTGAATATAGCTATTGTTCCAAGAGTGAGTATGATCATTATTGATGTGGAAGGAGGCTAAATACAGTTAAATTTTTTTAGAGTTGATGTGACAGATTAAAATTGTAGGTTAAAGGTTGGCAAACATTTTCTACTACAATAGTCATAAATTGAACTGTGACTCGTTTCATTATGCTATATTAAAAATGTATTTGCTTTATTAGAAAAAAAACGTTCAAGAATAAAAAATGATGATACATTTGGGATTGATTATCAAAACCCCTCTTTTATCAAGAAAATGAAGTTGATAATCAAGTATTTTATCTTTTCATTTCAATTAGCGAGAAGTTGATGGAATTTGATTTTTTTTTTGCCAATCCAACAATTTTGATCTGTCACTTTATCTTTGAAAATAAAAATGAAGTTTATCATATTTTTTAAGATGTGTATCATATAACCAAAAGTTATGTACCAAGTGACCCATTTGGGGGCGGGCCATCCTCATAACATTTTTATTTATGGAGCGATTATGACGTTTTTTTTGGATTGTAGAAGGTGAAAAAGGTGTATCTTGAGACCAGGCTTTGTCCAGTTTTATCAAAAACCAAGGCTTTTAGACACATTTGGAGGCTGAAAAATCCAGAATCCATATGAGCGAGCGAAAAAAATCTGCCTGCGCCACTGGATTCGTCATATCCTAAAATGGATCTGCACTGAATTTCATAAATAAAATATTCACCATTAACCATTCTACCGCTATTGCTATCAAATTGATTATTTTGCATGTAGTATGTTTTTTAGCGTTCTAACGCGAAGTTTTTTTTTATTGACTTTTTCTTCAATAAATCCAACTTGCAAAAAAGTCTAGTGGATTATGGAACGGAAGATAACGACCATTTTTGGGTAATGTTCAATGCCCGTCTGCGGAGCTGTGGTAGGGTATATTTCAATATTTTAAGTCGATCAATGCAATAAAATTGTTCCTTTCCTGTGTACCAACTCAAAGAGCAATAATTGGAACCTTAGGTACCTAATAAAAAATTCAAAAAAAACAATGGATGCCCATCTGCCGTTGTGATTTTATGATTCTGTACTAAAAAATATCCATCGGTAACTCATCGGCAGACAGTTTCGAGTGATAGATTCTGCAGGACCTTACTATGAAACTGTTGTGAACAATGATGAAAAAAAACGATTGATGCCCGTCTGCCGGATCAAAGGTGGGTTCAAAAGCTCAGAGGAAACCTTAAAAATCTATCGGCAGACATAATAGGACAGATACTTGATAATAAATGGGAATTTTTAATTGTAATATTTTCCTGACATTGCATGACATTGGCAGACGGACATCTGTCATTTCTTTTGGCATGAAAATATAACACACAACAAATTCGCAATAATTATAAAGTATATGTCCTATATGTCTGCCGATAGATTTTTAAGGTTTCCTTTGAGCTTTTAAACCTACCTTTGATTTGGCAAACGGGCATCAATCGTTTTTTTTTTCAACATTTTTCACAACAATTTCATAGTAAGTTCCTGCAGAACCTATCACTTGAAACTGTCTGCCGATGAGTTACCGATGGATTTTTTTTAGTTCACAATCATAAAATCACAACGGCAGATGGGCATCGATTGTTTTTGTTTGTCAATTTTTAAGTACAATCTCAATTATTGATCTTGGAGTTGGTACACGGAAGGGATTTTTTTTTATAAAATTTGATCAAATATTGAAAGATACCAGACCCCAGCTCGGCAGACGGGCATTGAACGTTACCCAAAAATGGTCGTTATCACCCGGTCCATTATGATCGTAGATTCTGGAAGGAATCTCCATGCATTCATCTTTTATTTTGTCCTATCCACCGATTAGGAAAATGTTCATCTATCCATACTCTCACCCATTTAGTTGAAAATTCCTGAATTTAAAGATAAGTGTGTTAATTTTAAATCATTTTGCTTATTGTGAATTTCATGTTTATTTTTTCAATTGTTTTTCTGATAGTTTCATTGCATCTTTATTGTGGTTGTTATTTGATAAATTTAATATTTATTATCGCCTGAGTTACGAGATAAAAAGCATGTAAAATGCATAATAATCAAGTTGGCTGCAATAGCTGTAGAATCGTTAATGTTGAATATTTTTTCATGAAATTTGGCACAGATCCATATCAGAGGATGACTAATCCAGTGGCGTAGGCAGATTTTTTTGGAAAAAATCGCTAATATGAAATCTGTATTTTTCAGCTTCTAAATGTGATCTAGAAGGCCTTGGTTTAAAAAAAATCTGGCTGCCGTCTGACTCAAAAATACACATCTTCCCTCTCTTTCAATAAAATAATATACCTACGTCAAAATCACTCCATAAATAAAAATGTTATGAGGGTGTCCTTATCAAATTAATACATTATGAATTGTCGCATTTCCGTATCACTCATCAATTATCAGAAATAAATTACAAATTATAGATGATGAGTCATTTATATCATCATTAAATACAACGTTTGTTGAAAAAAAACAGGTACTTAATTTTTTTTAAAAAGTGATCATTATTCATATTCAACAATATTAAGTGTGTTTCCTTCGATGTAATCACTCACTTATTCCAGCAATTTTATCACTTGATTCGCGACCTCAAGCTCTTCAAATCATGCAATCTCTACCATTTCAATAGTGGGGACTCTAGATCTTTTCAGGATTTGCGATTTCTGGAACAAGAAAAAGCCGCACGGTACAAAACCCGGATAAAATCCACCAATCATGCAAAAAGCTATGAACTATTATTGTTGAAAAAAATCAAGCCTATTGGTTCACGCACATGGCAGATAACTTCAGGATAACATTTTCCATTGACCTCACGATCACAACAAAATAAGGTCAAATTTGCAAAATGATCAATTTTTCTTACCACGCTGTATAAATTCCAGCAAAGATTTTGCAAAAACTTTATGTTATTTTTGTAGGTATGAGATGATGTGAACATTCAATAACTTTTGTTCGTCTAGCTTATCACAAGCAGGATGCAATTGAGTATCTGAATTCTGACCAGACCATAAAATCTGTTCTTCAACTTGACTTCAAACAGCTAAAATACGACAGATAGTGGTTGCGCACGCTTCAATCGGTTGAGACATCTTATATTTTATTGATGTTTTATTGATGAGACATGGGATGAGATGGTCGAACCAACTTGAGTTGTTCAACCAATTGAATAGTGTGTGGCGAGAATGCTATTTACCTGGTTGCGCATCCAATCTGTTGAACAACTTGTCGTTCAACTTGTTGCATAGTTTGTGGGCCGTTTTATATACAAAATTTGGCAAATATTTTGCAGAGAGACTTGATTAACTACTCCTACTGGATGGCTTTGATTCATGACGTTGAGACGCCGATAATTTGCTGCTTGGACTTTAGAACTACACGTCCCTACGCTCATTTTTGATGTATGAAAAGGCAAAATTAGCATTTTTTTGTGTGAAAACAATCCATTACAGGTTATCGATAACCACAAACTAAACGCTTGTTTGTCAAATTCGTTTGAACTTGCGTTGGGCATTCAACTCATTTGACATTCTTAACTCAAATTTGATAGACAGTGATATTCTAAGATACGGTATAAAAAATATACACCCTCATCTGTTACCCAATGCGAGTCAAGACTATAATGTTAGATCATTTGTTTAAAAATAGATTGCGAATGTATTGCCTGGCAAAATCTGGTAGGATATACAGAAAAGTTCATACCCTCGAACTAATGATGATTGGGAAAAATATATAATAATAATATGAGAAATGTCCAATAAGCTTATCTTGTAAAGAAGAAAAATACACTGTTGATGCAAAATCAATTAAAGGCAGGGAGAAGTTTTTGTATTTGCAAAATTTGAATTTTTGAATTTTTTTTCCTGACGTAACTCAGAAAGATGGATCAAAAAAGACTTCACATTTACATCGTATTTTTTCTCCTCTAAGAGATGACGTGATCAGATTTTTGATCCCACGTTTTGTTCCTTCACAAACCTAATCAATTCATATTGATCATGAAACGTCGAATAAATGTCAAGTGTGGTATGTCATTTTGTAGAGGAAAAAAAGTGACATTTGTTTTGAAATATTTCTTCTCATAAGCCCATGAAAACACGAAAACCGTTTAACAAAATTTCGGTTTTTCCAGATATCTCCGGAAGTATTCAGATTTTTTTGGATTTCACAATCATTCTGTTGAGTACCAAAATACTCAACTTTGCCATGATTTGAACTTTGCTGTATATCCTACCATTCACAAGATACTGATGGTGATTATTTTGATTTGTAACACCCTGTATAGTGGGTATAGCCCCGGATTTTGCTAGGCAACCCATTCGCACTAATCGCACTCTTTTTGAACAAACCATCTAACATTTATTAGCATCAAATAATAGATGAGGGTACCCATATGTTCTAATACCGTATAATATCGTTCTATCAGATATTCTTTTTGGTGTCAATATAATAGTTTGGTTATTTAAGGGGTTATTAAAGGTCCTGGAATACCAGATCTACCTTTTCCAAAAAATGTTGTTTTGCTTGCAGAAAAGATCTATGTGGCAGTCCCATATTTTTTCAAAAATAAAATTATGGCTCATCGTTGTCTGCTGCTGCGATAGGCACATTGATAAAAGGTTACTACTTGGATTCTGTCAATGAAATCTATGTGCTTATGCTAATTTCCTTTTCTGCCGACACGACATTAAAACTGAATTTCACTGACGCCGAAGAGACAAGAAAGTGAGACTTTCTAAGGCTAGGCCGACAAAGTAGTGAAAATGAAGGAAAGAAGTGAAGTGGAAAATGGCTAGGCGGTAAATTTTTTTTCAACTATTTCTAATAGAAGGCGATACAAGATCATTTTCTGAATGCATGTGATTGAAGCATAATAGGTATATTAATATTCAATGGAATGTAGGTAATACCATCTTATTCAGATATTTCTTATGGATTCTGAGTGAATTGAATCCTTTACATTCAGGATACAAAGTAAAGTTCACACTTTCACTTCGCTGTTTGTTTAACAGTGACTAATACAAGATACAAGACAAATGCAACATGGCGGCTGAAACCTGAAATTTGAGTATTTTCGTCCCCGGTGGCTCAGTGGTTCAATCTTGGCCTGGCGTGCGGAAAGACCTGGGTTCAAATCCCAGCTCGGCCATGCTTTTTTTTATAAAGTCCTGTACTTTTTTTAGTGTTTTTCTGTGTCAGCAGAAAAATAATGTGTAGACCACGGCGATAAAGTGATTTTTTCAGGCTTCAAGAAGTGTCTGGCCTCGCTAAAGCTCGCCCGTACAGTTCTTCTTTCAGCCTGGAAAAATTTCACTTCACCGCCTAGGACAACAGTATACTATTTTTTTTAATTGACTGAAGATGAGACAAGTATCAAACTCATCATCAGGAGGCGACTTGAGAAAAGTGTATAGATAGTTTTAAAAACGTTTGACGCGAGAGGAAATACTTTGATCAAACGATGAAACGTTTACTCAACATACGATTTAACGGAATAAGCACCAAGTTTAGCATTAATGGCAGTTGAACGTTAAAACAACGTTTTGGATGGTTATTAGATGTCTGATTTTTTTTAACGTTACCGTAACATGGAAAAGTACATGTTTATGGTTTATCATCTCGGAATAACGTTATGAAAACTTTGTCTATGACGTGCATAGTTCCTTCAATCATGATTTGATGATTTATTTTTTTACGTATAACCAGTTCTCAACCAATCATATATTTAACGTTATAAAAACGTACTTTGTTGGGACACATATCCACGGTATGCCAACGCTCAACTCACTGTGACATCATGTGCGATGAAATATCAAATAATAGCCATAAAAAGCTACATTCCTCAACAAAACAGTACTCCTGGAAGAACAACCATAAAAAGCTACAATCCGCATAATGGTAATCATAGAAAGTGCGTCACTTCGCAATTGCGCTCGTGAGGCTGACCTACCGTGTTTTGTAGCGTGGTTTCTACATCCAGACATCCTATCATGTACAAGTGACAATCTAGATTTTTGACGGATGATCCAATATTGTGATGATGAGGTAAGGAATTTACCTATTGTATCTTTTGTTCCAGTGTGAGTCTAAACATCTATATCTCTCACGTCGGGTGTCGCTGTATTCTTTGTAGTTGTCACTCAACTGATGATTATTGGTCATCATTGTTCGTGAAAGATGTTATCTGAAATAATTCCAATTCCACAAATTCTCGGAAATTGCATTTTTTTTTATTTCATAATCAAACTCAATGGCACTCAAGATAAATTGTACTTGAAAACAGCATAGATAATAAATATTCAATAAAATATATATTTGCGATAAAAAGTTTTCTATAGTAAAATGTATAATTTTCTAAAATGTACTGAAAAATTGAGAAGTGAGAATAAATGTGCAGCTTCTTCTATTCTTAGCCCCAGATAGGTCGATCTCCACAGTTGGCGTCAAGTTTCGTAGTACAATATTCAGTCTCGATGCACCAATAAGTTCCAGCACCACAAGACATATGATATGCGAGTCCTGAATCACATACGTAGAATGAAGCGCAATTGTCCAAATCAGCTAAATGAACAGTTGTTTCCTTGGGATCTTCTTCAGGACATGTTCCTGGAAAAGTATAAAAAAATCAGCAACCAACTCGAGTAATCACACAAGGTGGGGCACGAAAAACTTCACAATCTCTCTGGTGATTGATCAAAAATCGATCGGATATTTTTGTTTTTTGGAGGACACATTTTTTTGGTATATTCACCCTCTACCTGTTACCCCTTAGGCGGAGGTTGAGTTTTTCGTGCCCGACACTGTGTTATGATATAAATTTGTATAACGCTTACCATCGGGCCTATCGGAAACCACCGCCACGACAACCAAAACCACCAGAAAAAGTTTTCTCAGCATTTTTATTATGTTTGCCAAGATGTAATGATCTGGTTATGATAATGTGGTCGGATTTTTATATGTGAAATAGCGAAGATAAGGAATGAGATAATTTCAAGTGGTATTTCATCAAAATAAGGGTACAGCTTTGTGAAACTGTTCATAATGACATGATTTACTTTATCTTTTTGTAGATTGGTATTTTTATGTCGATTCACTTTGATAACATTCATCTTCATTGAATCAAACTCAATCAACGTTTGTTTTATACAGTTTTTGATTTATCGTATAACATTTATAACCTCTCTTTTCAAACATTATTATACTTGGAGATTAAAACGTCCACAAGTCTGAATTAAACAAGATTCAGAAGATACACGAACCTCCAAAACATTTTTTTAAATGGCGTTCCACCATTATGTCTGTCGGTCCTAGAAGTGAACAAGTTTATGTTTTGAGCGGTGCTAGTGTTCATAAATGATGTGGTCCTTTGAACACTTGTTTTTTGTGTGTACTGGATGTGTTAATAATCAATGTATGCAGTATTGGGGTGATACTTATTTCAGAGAGCTCCACCAGAATCCCCTGAACTCTGATTGGGTGACTCTTGCTAGCCAGGCTAGCACGCTTTTCCGATTTGATCCCTTGTGATTTTTTTCCTGTAGAGTTGTGGCGAAATTCTACTATGCACCTTTGTCAGAATCCGGAACACACTCTGGGAGTGACAGGGGTGATAAAAAGAACGGTGGTCGCTGGGAAACAAAAAAAACAGTCACTTCTTGACGTTTCAAGCAAAGTATTACCCTTGGTATGACCGGTTATCCGGACATTTTCATTTCAACTCTATCTATGTTGATTACATCAATATATCGCAGTATCCAGTTACCCCAACTTGATTTTCATTAGGGATACGAATTTCCACTTTGGTGACCCCGACGTGATCAAGTGCGTCTTGGTCGGTTGTGTGTGACTTTGATGGTGACTTTGTCAATTGACTATAGTGTTGTGCGTCCATTGTTTTGTCATGTCGAGCTCCGTTTTCAATACAACAGAGGACGCCGGATCACCTCCATCGAAGAGGCAGCAAATGTTTGCTAAACTCCAGGAGCAAAAATGCGACTTCAACAAGAAAACTTCAACAAACACGAGCCGATTATGAAGGGCAGATTCAATCGCCTCGCCTTCATCTTTCCAACACGCATGACCCTACAATATCTGCACCACCGTTCGTTCCCAATCCAAACCCTATTCTCGGAATTTCTTCAAACCATCAAGCAGATACATCAACAGTTAAAGTCGTTTCACGAGTGACTCCAAAACAACCTCAATTTTGGCCTAGCGATCCCGAACTTTGGTTTGCCCAAGTAGAGTCGCAGTTCACCTGCCAAGGTTGGACTGAAAATTTAACATGGGAATCCCTATGTTCCGTCTTGAAAAAAAACGCACCGTATACACTAACCAGTAGTATATCTCCAGTGTCGTTCATTCATAGATCGCCCGAGTAACCGGTAACCTTGATTGACCCCGCTTGTCAAATTTTTACTATTTTCCATAGTATCCATAGCAACCATAGGCGTCTCATATTAAATAGGTAGGTGAAGGTTTATGTTTGTCATATACAAAACGGACGGGACTGCACTGCTACTGTCGTCGATTGGAAGTTCTTTGCTTTGTGATACTGTGCTTTGAGGCCGAGGACTCTTCCACCGTGGGGCGGTACTGTGGCGACACTCCACTATGCACCTCTGTCAGAAATCGGAACACACCCCGGCAATGACAGGAGTAAGAACAAGAAGATTGGACGCTAGGAAAAAAACAGTCACTTCTTGATGTTTCAAGCAAAGTGTTAACGGTTATCCGCACATATAAAACTCAGTTTCGAATTTAGGCGGTCAAAATTACTTAAAAAAAAACGTTGGTTCAAAAACATCAATTTTACCGTAGAACTGTGTTATTGGTGATTTTCTTGGAAAAAATGGAAACACATCAGCAATAATTGTTATTCATTATTTTAATAAAATTATTTATTAAATTAATAGGGCTTCAGTCCAGACCACGTAGAAGTTTTTATAAAGGATATGACTCTCCGTCGTTAAACCAAAAACAATAATTAAAATGTTTTCCATATTGTTGCGAACTCAGTTAAACACACTGTAATCATTTAGGAGAATATTATTAAAAAGTTGTCCACATTCATTTTTGCAACTATGTATTTTAATTTAATCAAGGTAAAAAGATTGAGATTGGAAATTCACGTAAAATGAAAAGTAAACAGTCACGATAATGAGGTAAAAAATCCAGGGATTGGTCTGTTCTATTGGGTTGAAGCAAGAGAACAGAGCCGCTCTCTCGTGAGCATATCCCTCTCTCAACTTTTCCTCAAGAATACGGTTTCGTGAATATCTCGCTTGACTCCGCCCCCTTCTCTCGTCTGTTCTACTTCCTACCCGTCAAGAATAAGCACCCAGGGGTCTCAGCTACTACAGTCAAGATAAACAGAGCGAACAAGACCATTTTTTTTGTCGATTCTGTGTGCTAACAATTAATGCGATAGCTTTCAGTATCTGGGCCAAAATTATCGATTCTTATAATATGTTATATTTGTGAATAAGCGATGATAAAGGAAAGTGTTATTTCAAATGGAATTTTATCTAAGAGATAAAAACTTCGTTGAATTATCTGGAACCGCTTATCCTCCTTTATCCTATTTGCTTGTGGTGTATTGAAATTTTTCTTTGAAATTTTATCATTCGCATTTGAAACTGTAGAATATCAACTGAGACCCAATTTATTTGTATAAATGAATTTATGAAATACATAAACAAATCATGAAGAAACCGATTCATTATCATCAACCTTTCGTCAGATAGAACCAAAGAAGAAGAACTAAATAATGTGTGGAAAAAATTTAATATATCAGGAGAACGCAAATAAGTATCAAGGGCTTCAAAAAAGATGTAAAGAATCTTCGATTCTTGTTTTTTAGTGGGATGTTTTTTCGATTCTCTGTAGCTTCTTCGTTTCTATCTTTGATTTATTCGATATTTGGTTATTCCTATGGTACTTTGATTCCTTCATGGAAATAATGAATAATTCGTTGAGATTACGTTCTGTCTTCGTTACTTTTTTTGTACCATAGAAAGAATCAAACAAACCATAAAAAGAGCCAAGGCAACAAGAAAATATACGACCAAAAAAAGATCCAATTAAAAAAAATATATGGTTTTAAATTGTAGTAGAACCTGGTAAAGTTCATTGTTTAACAATACTTGGGCTAGTTCTATTATGATTATTTGTATTCAACTACTTTCCAAGAACTCACGATTTATCGGAAAATAGGTAATACCACACTTCTGTGCGTGATTTTGAATATCCCTCAAAAACTTTAGGACGTTCTTTAAATGTTTAAAAATCGTTTTTTTTTTTGTTATTCGTCATTCTCAACAAAGTACCCCCTTCAGTCATTATTTCTGGATCAGCTCCCCAGTTGGGTTTTATTCACTGATTTTACTTAAAAGAAGACGACGATCTTCGTACTCAACAGTGCATGAAATTTTCCCTTCAAAATATTTTTTTTAGATTCAAGTGAAAAAAACTGAACTGAACCCAAATGGTATCAGCAATAAATAAAGGAATCTAACTTAACAATAGAAACGTTTTTATTGTTATTGTCATGATATATCAATGTATTATTTTTACGAACTCAAGTATTTACAATAATTATTGAACATTGCCTAGAGTGGTGTGACAAATAATGTGACGTTAGTGTAATTTTCTTATGAATTTGTATGATGGCACGCATTATTGATAGAACATTATCGGGTAAGATATCCTGTATAATAAATAAATCATTTGCATTAATGAGACTGCGAAAATATACTGCATATTCATGGTGAGGAAATTGATATAATTAAGATATTCATGCTTCAGTCAGTTTGAAAATGCAATCTCGCAATGAACAATGAAGCCTTCTTTAAATAATGTGTTGATCAATATTCTGAATTGAACTTACATAATAATGCATCATTAAATAACATACAGATTTTTTTTTTAAATCTTCAGATGCGGGCTGATAATATTTTGAAACTATCAATGAGACTAGCGCGACTCAATTTGACAGGATTTTGAAAAAAAACCAACCACCTAACATTCAACTCAGTGAAGACCTTCCCACAGACTTATCATTGCAGAATGGGTACCAGCATAGAAAAGTGATTAAAATATCAATAATATACCTATTCACTTTTCTATGGTAATAGTAACTATATTGGACGATTACTGTAGTAGGCGTCAAAAAGTTTTTGATTAACGTCATGGAATGAAGCTACATAACAACACGCCTGGTGGCATTGATGACGTAGATCGAACCTTGTTTGGTTTTTACTATACCATGTAGGATTTAATCTATAGAATATCCATTTTATCCTCAATCTCATATTTGAGTTCTTATTATTTCACTCACATTCTTGTTTTGTTAAAGATATGCCAACCGACACAGATGTATTGTACGAGCTGGATTTGAGTGAACCACCAAAACAATTGCTTGAATGGGCCAAAGAAAATATACGAGAAAATCCCGATAACAAATGTTTGCTGTTAGAAGACTTCAGGGACATGATTTTTGGTGAGTTGTTGTGTTATGCAAGTTTGTCATCGAGTTTGAAAAATATCTGATTATGATTTGTCCATTATCCGTTAATAAATTATTCAAAAATAGGCACTGACCATGAAAAATGAGTAACTGAATTGTGAGATACTTTTTAAAAAACAACGAATGTACTTATCCTAATTGTTATTATTATTGTTTTCATGAATTTCAACTTGAGCACGTTAACAAAATTTTCTTCTTGACGACAGTGACGTGCTTCGCTTGCTAGCTGTGATCCGCATGTTTCATAAAATGCTGGATAAAATCATATTTGTGTGTCTATCCAATAAAAATATCGGTTTATTCACCACTCAATAATGTTTGCTTAAAATGCATTATTTATTTACTCATAAGAAAAATCAAAACTAATTAGGTATCTTATTTTTTATTGCCTCCAAACAGAAATAAATTGAACGAATAGTGGATTTGGGCGAGTATTATTCAGACAAATCAGGACCACAATTTAGCGTATCAATCAAACATGAACATTGTCCTTCTAGTTTGATATTCTGATATTCATTATACCTAACGTGCAGAGGAATGGTGCTATAAATTTAATTTTATAGCATAGTTTATTACCAAATCTCCAATAAAAATCAGGTTTTCAGGTATCTAATTCGTCTTTAAGATGTTTTATATAACCAAGAACTTGATTGCAGGAAATATAAATTATGGACTGAAAAAAGATCTCTTTACTTAAAAATCTTCAGGGTGACCCAGTTTTATCCGGCAATATTGAAGATGTGGACTTTACTGATCAAAATGGACATGATCATTTTTTCAATTCCCCGTCAGTTTCGAGATATAAACCTTGATTGAACGACAATTTTTTATGAATCAAATTTGTTTGATAATTACTTTTTGTCTTATTATGAAATGCCCTCTCGAACCATGACAATATAGCCACTCAAATATATTTATTGTGAATCAGTAAACTATAAAATAGAAATAGTTTATTTTAATTAGAATCTAAATTTTGAATTACTGCCGGATAAACCTGTGTCACCCTGTATAATAACACACATCTTTTTTTTTATTGTCCTGCAACTAGAAATGTAACTTTTTCGTCTCCTGAGTTCTTGGTACATTTTACTTTTTTTATATAAAAATAAAAACCATTAAATTTGAATTATTCTCCAAATCAGTTGACGACCAAACCATCAAGCAAATTCTCGATTTTTTTAAAACAGATCACTTTTAAACACTTATGTTAATTATGAGATGCACATTATGCAATTAATTTTTAATTTGTAACATTTTAATAACCGGCTGATCATTACATCATTATTTTTTTTTGTAATAATAATTGAACATGATTAATATAATAATAATCATGAGATACTACATCGAATTTGTGTCATTGCCAATAATATTTGAACCTTGTGTCTCCTGGAATAAAATTTGATGATTATGTTGATTTGCAGCTCGAGGTGATTGTAGTCCACATAGAACTGACGATGCATTTTTGCTGCGGTTTTTGAGAGGTCGAAAGTTCAACATTGAAGCTGCATATCGGCTGGTATGTATGGATTAGATTTTTCAATTTATCTCGGTATTTGAATATCAATTTGAAATTTTGGAATTTTATGTGTCACAGTTTTAAACTGTAAACTTAACTGGAAGTCAGTATTCTCTATCCCTTTTTAACACAAATTTCGTTTTTTTAGGCATATCTCCGAAACTACTCGGAATTTTTAAACTTTTCAAACGGCATATTGTTAGGCTTGAAAGTGCACAACTTTTCTCCGATTTAACCATCTTCGTATCTCTTACGGTTTCCAAGATCCCCATGATAGACATCCTTATCGTGGACGTGGACACACTGTATAACTTCATGGGTAATTCACCTATGTATCAGTATCATTGCACAACTTTTCTCCGATTTAACCATCTTCGTATCTCTTACGGTTTTCAAGATCCCATGATAGACATCCTTATCGTGGACGTGGACACACTGTATAACTTCATGGGTAATTCACCTATGTATCAGTATCATTGAAATCATAGAATCTGCTACGGTATAGTTTTATTTCACATTTAATAATGTTACCAGTGTATAAATGAGGTGAATTTCTGTCATTGAGACGGACGAAATTTGACCACGTTTAGGTATATGGAGCTGTCGCTGATTGTTGTTTATTATACTATGGAAGGGCATATATCAGAACTATTCAATTTTTTAATGCAAATTGCTTTACAAAGTTGTCCCATATTCACCTATTCTCATCGTCTAATGTATCTGAACCAAGACCAATCAGCAGCAGATAGATATAAAGAGATATGAGAAATTGTTTCTTCAGTCAGACTTATAGCTCCGCCGATGACGCCTGATAGGCAGAAAAGTTTGTAGATTGGTCTGACTGAGAAAACAGCTTGAAATGGTTTTTCTTTGTTTTTTCCCTGGATGGGCTACATCAACAAAACTGTTGTAGACCGCTTGACGTCATAATGGTGGAGGCCACAAACTAGTGTTGCAAATTATGCATCTAGTTATTGATGATTCTGCCGAGCGATGGCGTTATGATCATTCACTTGTCGGACAGATGCGAACTATTTAGTAATTGTCTTTTCAGTCCGACCTTTAGCAGCGCTGATGACGCCTAATAAGCAGAATCGTTCGAAGATTGGTTTGACTGAGAAAACAGCTCGAAATGGTTCTTCTTTGCTCATTGATAGTACTGATGTTGCACAAAACATAATTATTGTTGAAGGCGACAATGGAGATGTAGCTGATGGTTCATCAATAACCGTTAATAAATCAGACAATATGTGAATAAACATTAATTGAAAGCAGATAATGGCAAAAAAGATAAAAAGTTTACAAGTGAAAGAAATTATTTGTCAAAGCGATGAAGAGAGCAGCAGAGAGGATGCTTGAAAATACAAAAAAAATAATTTGCAAGTATAGCAACACAATATTTTAAGTAAATACCTTGGACAAGTTTCTCAATCTGGGGATCAGGGTTTCAAAACATATCCATGTAAATGAAGCAAGAATCAATGTAACGATGTCTCTGTTCACAAACAGGCTTACGAATCTGGGATCAGTTGCCATTACAGTTGATGGCTATGCCGCTACAAACGGACATTTGTAGTTAATAATAAATGATGTATTTGAATGTTTATATCTCATAATAAATTATAAATAATATAAAAACGAATTGTCTCTTTTCTGTATTGCATTTATCATGAAGGCTACACTTGGTTTCATATTTTTTTGTTTCAAGAGAATTGTACTTGAGTGCTGGAATACAAAGGAAGCCACAAAGTAACAAAAAATAATAATCCTTGTGAGGAGAATGATGTCCTGTATTTGATCGGCTATAGTAGTTCTAGCCAGTTATCAAAATAATGTGAAATAAACGATTATTCTAGAATGTGCATGGCCACGCTTTATAAAGTGGCTAGCCATTTAATGAAATGTGCGGGGTTCATATTGTGGTGACGAAACATCATCATTATTGATAAAGTTCAATAAGAATGTCAGGAAAGTCGTTTTTGTTGAAATTCTATTCAACTACTTTGGGACGCTAGGTACTACTAGGTAGGTATATTTATCAGAAGAGTTGAATCCGTTTCTATCACAGATAATTTGACGTTCAAATCATCCCTTTATTATCATTTTCAAGAAAGTTACAGAAAAAAATGTCCGGGAAGTCTTTTTTCTACTTTTAATTTGGGACACTCTGTATAATAATATGTTTCAGAGGGATAAAGAGAAGTCTTGGTAAATTTTTGTTGAGGTTGATTCTATTAATGATGATTTGACGTTCAAGGCAGTCCACTTTAATAAAGTCTTTTTTGTTGAAATTAATTTTTTCTTTTTCGGATGTCCTGTATATTTTCTGGAAAAATATGAAAAAAGTTTTGGAGTGTTGGTGTATTTTCATTGAAGCTGTTTTCGTTACTGACAATTTGATGTTGTAATCAACCCTTCATCATAATTTTCAAGAAAGTTACATTCAAAAATTTCCGGAAAGATTACTTTCACTTTGAGACGCCCTCTATAGTTTCCAGAGCGATGTGGAGGAGTTTTAATAAAATTCCCGTTGAAGCCCATGCTATTACTGATAATTTGACGTTTGAACCAACCCACTATAGTCATTCTTAAGAAAGCTACATCAAAAAGGGTCAGGAAAGACGTTTTTGTTGAAATTCTATTTCACTTTTACTATAGTACGCCCTGTATATTTTTCAAAGGAATAGTTTTAAGATATTTTCGTTTTTTTTTTCAAAGGAACAATTAGCCATATATCGGAAAGTAATAATGGTACGATTATAAAATTTCACACAAAAAGGTTCTCGACCTCTCGACACTTTTTATCTCACAGACTATTAGTCTCAAAAGAATAAAATTTTGGAGGTAGGTACCTATAAAAATAATGCTGATCATCCAAATAATCCTGATCATTGTTCACAATAATGTACAGGGTCTTGACAAATTATGAAAAACAAAAAATTTCAGTTTTTCCAAAAAAACTCGGGTTTTTCAGATGGAATGCCCCATTTTTTAATTCAGATATCAATTTTTGACAAAATTTTCATTCGATTGACACTACATTGTCCAATGCCTACAATTGATGGTTTTCAAGTTATTTACATTTTAAAATTACCTTATTCAAAAAAATGTAAATGACTTGAAAACTATCAATTTTAAATAAAAGATAATGTCATCTAGATATCTTTTGGAATATGAAGATCACATTATCAAATAACATCTATGTCCATCTTTCACCGTCTTGGGAATATTTAAAAAAAATTGCCAGTGAGTAACCCCCACTTCGACACTTTATACCTCAGAGACTATTAGGCGTAAAACAAAATAAATGCTATACGAAGGTTTGGAGACAGCATCCCCATCTATTGGTGGTGATGAGAAACCTACTATCAAGACATAAGTAGTATTCACATGATGTAGAAAACTTGAAAAGTCATAGGCCACAATTTCAAGAATAAACGTTTTTATCCCACACAGTAGCAACCTTAGAACATAGAGTTGTTGGAAAATCATTGGTAGCAGCAATGCAGTTGAGTACTGCCAACGTTTTAGCTGTGATACAGCGAAACGCGTCTGTGGATGGATCTGTGGGAGAGAAATGCATGTCTTTCGCAACCCCTAGCCTTTGGGCTTTTGTTTATAAAATAAATGCTGCCAGGATTGTTCAAATTATTTCAATTGTTTTGCCGTTTTGCTAGTTATTTGAGTAATGATCATAATCTTTCACAATTATCTACATGGTCGCAAGTTCAAAGTTTTGACAAATTATTTAAAAAAAAAATAAGTTTTTTTTTTTAAATCTCGGGCCATTCAAAATAAGGAAGTTCGTAGCTACTTCCGGTATAACCGGAAGATATAGAAAACTGACTATTATTTAAAAAAAGTAGTTCATGGTCGGGAACCTTCGTGTGTAAAATTTTATAAGCGTATCATTATTCATTATTACTGTCCCATATAAGGCTAATTGTCCCTTTAAAAAAAGACCCTGTATATTTTCCGGAGGAATATGGAGGATTTTTTGGTATATGTATTTTCGTTCAAGCTAATTCTATTACTGAAAATTTAACGTTCGAATCAACCCTGTATCAGCATTTTCAAGAAAGATACATTGAAAAGTGTGTTTTAGACTACTTATTGTGCTTTTCAAAAACGTTTATTTCTGGTGGAAGGAAAACGTTTACTCCACGTAACATCAAACGTCAAAAATGGATGTTTTAGGTTGCCAACAATTTTGTGATTTTGAATAACGTTTTTATAACGTCCGTCGTACTTTTCAGTTTGTTTGTAAATATTGACAATAACATTATTTGGTATTTTCTGTAAAGCGATTTCAGCATAGGTGCGGATTAAAAAATAAATAATGAATGAATAAATTTGTTTGCCGAATTCAATAACGGTGAGAGATTTTTTTCTAAAAAAAATCGTAAATGTGGTTTATCAAAATTTTTCACCTGGAAACTGGCGAAGTACTATTTTTAATGAACAAGATTATTTTTGGTGAGAGGATACAGTTTTTTAATCTAGAGGTACAATTAAGAAAATCTCAAGTCAAATCGGTCAATTGATAAACTGTTTTCCAGGGTGACCCGAAAACAAATGGGTCACCCTGTATGTATAACTTGGAGACGTATACAATGATTTTATTACATTTCATTTGATATATTTCAATAACATAACCGATGAAAACTTCAATTTTAGTTCGTGAATTACTACAACTTCAAAGAAGAAAATCCCGAATTTTTCGAAGGCGTGAATTTGAAGAATTTGCTCAGAATCGGCTGTGATGACATCATTACTGTTCCACCCTATAGAGAACAGACGGGACGAAGGATTCTTTTATATAGAATGGGTACGTCAATCCTCACTTTCCAAAACATTATTCTATATGTGATATTTTCAGGTAATTGGGACCCGGAAAAGTACACCATCACCGAACTATTTCAAGCGACCATGGCCATACTGGAGCTGGCAATCCTAGAACCAAGAGCGCAAATTCTTGGAGGTATAGGGTTCTTCGACATGCAAAATTTGAGTATGAATCAAGCGTATTATTTGACGCCCAGTATAGCTCACAAAATAGTACAAATCCTAGTGGTAAGTGCTTGTTTGAATTGGAATTTGCGATGTTCAACCTGGATATATTTGTAGACATCATTTCCAATGAAGATATATGCAATTCATGTAGTGTTTCAACCATGGGTGTTCGATATAGTATACAAGATCTTCCAACCTTTCTTGACTGGGACTATGAAGGACAGAGTATTTTTCCATGGTGAAAATATGGAGAGTCTTCACAAACATATTGATCCCAAACACTTACCACAAAAGCAAGTATCAAATTAAATAAGTCAAGGGAACATGATAGTTCTTTGAATACCATTCTGGATAAACCTTCTCATTATAATAATGTATCTATACTTTGAGCTGCTTGTATCCAATAGGTTAGAGGCAAAGAAACCAAAAGCTTCTCCTAATTTGGATTTCTTTGTATTGGGAAACTAGACATACCAACGCATTTCTTTCAAACTTTTTTGAAAGTGAACTTTTTCTCGCAGATATGGGGGCCGACATCCAGACTACGATTATGCTCCATGGATAGAAGGATTCAAGAAAAATGAAGAAATCAAACAAGAACTCCTGTCTCTTGGATATATCATAGATGAAACAGACTATGAGGAATACAAAAGTGACAGTGAGAAATCGGAGAACTCGAATAGTTCTGCTTAGAATAGTTTGGTATACAATTGAGGAATAGTTTTGAATTTATGTTGAAGTTCTCTTATGACTAAGAAGTTTGTACGGAAATTCATTTTCTAACAAATATTTGTGTATAATTGAAACTGTTGTTACCAAAATCTATTATGAGAATAGGATGTTAGAATAGCTTGATACTTCAATATTTTTGATATCTGATTATTACCTTGAATAAAAAGCAATAAATGAGATGCCTATTGATAAAAATTTGTATATTTTTGTTGATTCATTACATGTTTACTCACTTCAAGTATTATTCAAATTCGAAAAACAAAGAACATGGTAATTTGCGAAAACCCAATCTTTTCTGTACATTGAAATGTATCTACTTACTTGAAAACAGGCTCAAGTTAAGAAAGATAACTTGAATTGTGATGACTGTCAAAATGTCTAGAATAACAACTGTGGTGATATCTATATTTGTATGTGTCAGAGTTCTGAGATGTCTGAAGCTAGAAACTCCTATAATATCGTTTTTCACTAAAGAATAGTCACTTGTTCGGTTTTAACTAATATTTTTTCAGTTACCAATCATGAACACTCACTATACAGTGTGTTCATTTCAGTGTGCACAAATGAGATTTTTTTTGTTAATTGGAGAACGAGTTACAGAACCAAAATTCAAATATCACCAAAAGTTGGTGCATGTTCGATAAACTTATCATAAATGTACAATGAGAATGGTTGCAACTCAAACATCATACACGGTGGGTCGAAAAATATAAAAATTGTATAGTAGTAAAGTATCCTTGTTTCGAAAAATTCCGCAAAATGTTATAAGAAAAGCTGACTAGAATAAAAAGTCATGAAGTTGTGGCGTCCTGGATTTTTTTTTCTTTCAATCATTCATCATTGCTTCGAAAAATTGATTTTTCAATATTCACCTTGAACACATGCATAAATTGATAAAAATCGAATCAACTTCGCATAATTAAAAATATTTTCCAAACATTTTTTTGAAATTCACTTGGATTTTTTTTTTTTTTGGGAATCATATACTTCATCTTTGTTGCAACGATAATATACACAACTTAAGAATTCCGCAAAAAATCTTTTCAACATGGTAAACTATCGGTTAACATAATATGCATATCAATAAACTCTCATTCAAAGTGCAGTTTTTGTATTTCATACCATTAGAAGTGAGTCTATCAATTTTAAATGTTTTTCGGCTATGGAAAAACTTGTGCAGTTTTAAATTATTTATTTAAAGTCACTACAGCACAACCACTAATATTTATGTTCACAATCACTGCTTATTTATGTTTCGCGATCAAAATCTTAACTGAACAGATGACGGCGGCGCCTTTATTTTTATATACTCAGGTCCTCCTTCGCCAAAATTGCGTGAATGGTGTAGAATTATCGAGCTTCTAGGATGGCAGAGAAAAGGCTGGAAAATTCTCACAGAGGACCGAGTTTGTACTGAGAAGATCCGATGTGTTTGAGTGGTTGGAACATCGTCTCCACCGTCAGCTGCCCTGAATTATTGAACCGCTGGACGCATTTCATCACAATTGAATACAGAACAAAATGGACGTGACAAGAAAATCTATCAGCAGAATATGTCATTATCTGACGGACTAATAGCACTGATTCATTCCTCATTTATTCATATCCAAGTAACTTTACATTGATTATCTATAATACACGACCCAGTTAGATTCAGATGATCATGGTAAAAACTTCTGAACCATAAGTCTAGATCTAGAAGATTTAAAAAGCTATCATCATAAGCTTTTCGCGGATATTTCTTTCCATTTTTACACTATCCATCAAAAAAACCGACAGCTGGCTGGCTGATTGACTTACATGCTTTGTCATATATTCAATACCAAATGTCAAGAAGAAAATATTTTGTCGGAAATCTGATTTTCCCATGTTTTATACTTTGCTATTTTGGTGAATGCGGCTGCGAATGAGTGCGAATAAAAATAAATAACGCTACTCACCTATCGTACAAGAAAAGCATTGATGTTGGATAAGGTTCGGATTCTCGGACGCATAGAGATTCTCATGTTAAACTCTCGAACCCATGTAAGCAGTAGTTCTATTCCAAGTTCATAGCTGAAACTTCGTGAAAACTTGACGTTTCGAGAGTATGTTAGTTAATCAATTACGCCAGAATAACCATGAGAAAGACTAAAAAAATGCTTTCATTTATAAGAAAGTGATTCTTTTTACATGCCTTGTATATGACGTTCACGTTGACAACCAATTGTCAAATTTTGTAACCAAAAAATTGTATTTCAATTTTCATCACCGTGAATAGAGGATAACTTGATTAATTGAACAGTTCATCCAAGAAATATTTGATTTTTATTATTGTATTATACTATTAGAAAAAAATGTTATTACAATCTGTCAAAAAGGTTATTGGGTGACAAAGGCTTATACAAGGCATGTTGAAAAATACTAGTAACCAATCATTAAAAACATTTTTTTAATCTTTTCTCAAGTTCTTCTGTGCTAATTGATCAAATAACATTATCTCTAGGCACCAAAATCTGTTGTCGGCAAGTTCCAGCTGAGTACTTTGAATAGAACTAGGTACTACTAAAATATCATGAGATTGAAAATTTAACATGGGAATCCCTATGTTCCGTATATTTTGATATGAAGTAAAGTCGATGCTACGTAGCTTCACCAGCCTAATATCCAGTTATTGAACTCCACAACTTTAAAATCATGTTTAAAAAGCTCCTTGTTTTCTCCTCAATCATGATATTTTTCAAAGAAGGAAAGTAAAATTTAATCAAGAGGACTTTTATTTTATTGGTGAATACGCAAGTAGGTAGGTACCATCATGGTTGTAGGTACCAACGTATTTGTGCTAAAGGTTTGTTGTCGACATGACCATAAAAATAATTTATTTTCAGAATTGCAGTTTGTTTTTATTCATATTTTATTATTATCATGATCCTTTTTTTTTTGTTTGATAAACCAGAATCGTGATAGGCTTAGATAAGGATTTTCATGAGATCTCACTGTATGACGTTTCGTTCTGGTTTCAGCTGAGCTTTTCTAAAGATTTTACATTTTGATATTGGCATTTCACATCGACAAAATAATAATTAATGCATCATGTCAAAGTCGTCAATCGTCTCTCTTATTGAGTTTTCCTTGCAGAACAAAGAAAAAGAGACAAAAAAGATTTCTTAAGTCACTTTCATTGAAAGTAGAGACCTTTGGATTTTAATTTGGAAAACATTTTTTGTCTATTATGAATTCCTTTAACCCTTAAAGGTTGCGAGAGTTGACGCTACGATAAACGATGTTTGTAACATTTAAAATTGATTTAGAAACATCGACTATCTCATCAATTTGTCTTTTCTTGATTTTTTCTTATCATTACCAGTTTTACAAAAAAAAAAGGAGTAGATTACATAAGGTGTATTGCCAATCTCAACGCACGTTGAGTTATATTCCATCATCGACTTTATCATCATAAGTCCTCTTTTGTCCTCTTTTCTCACCTTTCACTGAGAAGATTTGGCACTGAGGTCGCCGACATTAGCTGCCTTGCACCTTTTTTATTTGATCACGATACTAATTCCTCCCTGTTTGAAGATCGCTAATGTGATTGATAGTTGTTAGGAGATGCATGATAGCAGTTAACATGAGTTTTGCTAGTTGGAACAAAAGTACAGACCTTCGCTACCAACCTTGATTCCAGCATCAATTATCTTGATTGCAGTATCCAGTTGATCAAACTTTATGAAATCGTCTCTGTTTCATATTCCAT
Source organism: Orchestes rusci (assembly GCA_958502075.1). NCBI lineage: Eukaryota > Metazoa > Arthropoda > Insecta > Coleoptera > Curculionidae > Orchestes > Orchestes rusci. The sequence continues at coordinate 100,763,860 of OY293304.1, forward strand.
TCTTGTTCCGATTTGGAACTTCTCGCCTCATTCAGGGCCATGTCTAGGTACTTCTATTTACCTATACTTGAAGAAGTCTCATGTTGGTTATTTGGTGCTTACCTGTGTATTTTCAACAGATAAAATCCCTTGTTTGAATCAATGAACTCTCGCAACTAGACATAATGGGACGATCAACTATTTTTGCTGATGAGATCACCATCTCATGGTACACGAATAACATGGAGTCTCTTTGAGTAGACATAAACAATGTTGAGGAATTGGTGGGATGCTGATTACCATGTTCTAAACCTTGACAAGACTATTGTAGGTTTCAGGTGTATCGCAGAGAGCTTATCTCTCCGCTCCTGCTTAGTGCCTCGACATGCAAAATTCAATTCCTTGTCATTACCACAAATCTCATCTATACCTCAAAGTCTCAGAGAGATCAAACAACAAAAAATATCCAAACAAATGGTGTACATTCATTTTTTGGATGTGTATTTATAAGTATAGGTAAACGCGTTGTCTTGTTCATGGAATGATTTGACTGCTGGACTGCTGCACTATATTATAGAGCTCTCATTTTGATGTCAACAAGGTTTAGGTTCTGTGTTCGCAATGGTCACACCAATCTCAGTTCCAGTGATTGGCTCGTCCATCTCATTGACAAACTCCTGGTCACAACTCCTGTAGTTATAGTACAGTGAATCCGTGCTTTTCCAAAGAGTTTTGAGAAATACGCTCACAAATGTTTTTGACTCGCGAACGGGTTCCTCAATAGCTTAACTCTGAGTTTTCGAGAAAATCGAAGGTGAGCTATCCCGCCATTTTGAAAATAAAGGCGCGTGTGTTTTCTCCGTTTTTATTAGACTTACGATAAAGTATCAAAAAACCAAAGTTGTTCATAATCACATTCCTAAAAACTTTTGTCTTAAACTTATTTATCCTGAATCAATATTAGAAAATCTAGAGGGTGATTCCTTGATATGGCATCTAAGAAAAGATCCTTTAGGACGAAGGTAGTGCAGAATTACATTACCGGCAACTCTTTTCTATTTATTTTAATGGTTGGTGGGAATTATATTCTGCACAGATTTTCTTTTGTGCGATTTCTTTCTTACATGTAATCACCCTGTAGATTTTTAAATTCTGTTTTTGTCCAGTCTTGGTCTTGCGAAGCCCAACAAGAATGTTGAAAACAAATTCTGCCTATTTCCCGAAATTCTCAGATGACCCTATTTTAAGCACGGATTCACTGTACTATTAGCACACATTTTGAAATGAGTGTTCTCTTGATTTCCACCTTCAAAATCCAGATCTTGTCTTTTTTTTCTGACTTCGACTTCTTTTGTCCAGTGCACTTTTAACTTCCCTTGATAAGTCCCTATACGAGATAATTTTTTCATCATATCAGTATTTCCCAATTTTTTTTGGCTTTTTGCTCAGTGCAGACTTCTCTGTATATTTTATATCTTTTTCTTTTTTCCACTTCACCCATATTTGCTCGCATAGCTTTTGGAATACCTCCCTGAAGTTATTTCATCCCTGTCAGCGTCAATTTGCTAACTAACCCAAACTAACCCAAATCTTTTTTTGGTGAGTTTGGTAATCTCTGCAGGATTCATTGGATCAGTCAGGTGCGCTTTGCAGAGATTATCAAACTGACAGGCACAAGAGCATCCGATGTGAAAGTGAAAGTTAAAGTCCCTCACGAAAGTTCCGAACATTCTGCATTTTCTCTCAAAGTACTGCTATCAAAATAGTTATGATCACAAAATAACATCCAAAAATTTTTGTTACTCTCTCATTAGCCGCCACAAACATCAGCCATCTATCACAGTTAATATCTGACTAACCGTCTAGCCAATCTGCGCTAATGCCTACGATTGACTCTTCAATCCTGTTACGTAATCAACATTATTCGAAATTACTATAATAAACGCGGTTCCTTAAAGATCGGCAGTTGTCTGCACTGTAGGTGAAAGTGGTACTGCAGCATCTAGTCGCCCATAACTATAAATAGGAATTATGGTTTGCCGGCAACGTAACTTGTTACACAGAGATAATAATTACTTCCTGAGTGTATTTGTTAGGCAGCCGTTTTGGGACAAGATGTTACTTTCCGTGCAAACAGGAAACGATATCAATTCACATGAAGGTGAAGTGACAGTGAACATTTTCTTGTTTTTTATATCTTGAGCATTGAGAGAAATTCAAGTGAATTACTGTATACTTTTGGCTGATAAAGACTGAGTAGACCTATTACATTTACACACGCAATGATTGTCTACAGTATGTAATTAGAAATAATGAGATTTGATTGTATTAGGTTCGAACTAGGTATTGATTTTCTTGAAAGGATCATCAAAGTTATATCATCATTTGGAACGTCTCTGGAGAGCCTCAATTTCTTCTCAAAATAGGAGTGATGATTACATAGGCACATTAAGACGTTTTCCTATTTTTGTTCGAAGATGTGATTTGTTCTTTCGAATTGGGTCATGTTTCGTAGTCTATTCTGATGGTACTTCAAAGGCGAGCGTGACCTAACAATGAAAAAAGTGGTATTGTCGAAAGAATTATTAACGGTATTTAGCATAATGAAAAAATTACAAATGATCACAAACAGTCTCTTTATCTCGAGCACGTACGGTTAGCTAAGGTTGAAGAAATTGTGCATAATTTCACGTATGAATTTGCTGTTTCTCACCATCTCTTGATCAAATTGAGAGATTTCTCCCGTTCAAATAAAGCTAACCCTTGTCCCTTCTAAAGCGCATTTCATATCACAAAATTAGTAAATAATACGAAACCAACCAAACACAATGAAAGAAGTTTGTTGGAATATATTTTTTTCTTAATGCAAGTGGAGCTCCAGTGAAACAAAAATATTGTGTTTTTGTTAACTGACTGTTAATGCTTCGCAATACTTTCAAAATGTCGGGTAGGAGTTAAGGGTTTCTCAAAAACCTCTTCACTATCACAGCGCAACTTTCAAATGCTTTTTTTTACACTGTTTTAACACCATCTTAATGCATAAATATAAATGTACGCTAGAGTTATGAGGTGATTCAGATCACTATACGAGTATAAGTGAGCCATAGAAAAATGTGGTTAATTTATCTTGGCCACATTTTAACCATGTGTAAGTTCGTCATTTTCCATCTTATCGAAGCAAACCAACGAATATGTTGTAGTGCTATCTGCCTAGTTTGAATTTTTATATCAAAACAAATGATATACGGGGATTTGAAAAAGCTATTCACCTAACCAATTGTTTTTATAAATGGAAAGGGGTGGGTGATACCACATTTCAAAGGTCTTTTCATCTTTATTACACCCTGAAAGTTGTCGCTGTCTCTTTCCAATGTTTCAATTTGGGACTAGTTTTTTTTTTCAAAATGGTGCCCAATTGACGTTTTGACATCCTGAGCTGTCACAACTGTGTTGAGAAATGCAGAACGTGCTCATATATTGGGGATTGAAATTTTGTTCAACTTTGATCGAAACGAAAATTATAAATATTCATGTGAATAGAAGTTCGTGTCCTTGATTCAACTCACAAAACAAAATATATGAGCACGTTGTGCATTTCTCAACACAGTTATGACAGCTGAAAATGTCAAAACGTCAATTGGACGTCATTTTGAAAAATAATATTCGAACTTTCACGGTGAAATGACCTTTAAAATGAGGTATCACTACGATAAGAATAAAGATGATGAACCCACATATACAGGTTTAAAATGTGGACAAGATAATATTATGTGAGATGTACGTCAATTTCAAAAGCCTTATTGCATCAACTCACAACTGCATCATTCTTGAGGTTGGAAAATATTTTAGTTGAAGCTGGTAGATGATCTGGGTGAAGATTCTTGAACTTCCATAGTCTTTATCTTATTTATGTTGGATATTTAGATCAATCATTTTATCATTAATAGGGATAGTCAACAAAAATGTGAACTGAGATCTTATTCAAGAGCTACTTCCTGAGGTCTGAGTGTCTGTATCCAACTGTGAACTAGAGGAGGTTTGGAATTTTCACAATGATGCTATAGAAAATTCTCTCATTCTATCCATTGCCGAATTCGTGTCTGCGATCATCACTTCGTTTGATGTTTGGTTTTGTGTTGATAAATCGCTCAGTCTTCCCACAATATGAAATTTACAACATTCGTAGGGGAGTTAGTGGATGTAATATATGCAATCTGTTTGTTGTCAGTTTTCTCTTTCGTTTTCTGATTTTCAATTTTCACACTTGACAAATGTATTTGTTATTAGCATAACCATTCTGCGAAATAAGATATTTCTATCTGTATGTCTCCACAAAGGCTACAGTTTTGGAAATTTCTGTCATATAAGCAGATCTCCCACGACACATCGCATTGTATGTGGCGGAATGATTAGAGCTGTGATTGACCTATTGTCAATGAGTGGGTTCAGTCGATATTGAAGGCAATTATAGGCACAATTATTGAGATGTTTGGAAATTTCAAAAGGATTATGACTGCTACCGTGCTAAGCAACGAAATTATTCTATCAAGAATTATCTTAAGTGATGTTCGGGCATGAATTTTGGAGTATCAATCTCCAAATCAAGTCAAGACGAAAAAAGAAAAAAATATATCAAGTGATATTTTTTCCAGTTTTTGATGAGGAAATGACAGCTTTAGATGTCAAAATGACGGCTCAGCGCAGTTTTGGAACTTTTTCTAATTAAAAGTGGTGTCAAGTTTTATAACATCGTTTTAAAAGTCTATTTATTTCCTAATTCGACCCCCGCATCTGAAAACATTTGGATTAGCGGTTTTCACATGATGACGAAAAAACATAAATTTTTGTGGTCACAAATTTTTTCTTCGTGGTTGAACCTTTATTTATATTTTGGTTTTTTCAAATCATTATCAATCACTGAAACAAATTTAACCATAATGAATAAGAACTGATAAAACATTAACAAATTATGAATGTATCCTTTTTTTGTCATACATAGGTAAAGGAGATGTGAAATGATCTTAAAAAGAATAAATTGGAATCGAAATTTCAAAACTGAACAGAAAAATTAAAATTGGAATACCAAGTTGAAATTTCAGAATGAGTCTTTGAATAGTATTTTATTTGTCACTTTTCCTCAAAACAAAAATTGAAGGTATTTAGCATTCGTTAGCATTTTACGTTGTCTTGTTTTTCGACACTCTTGTATAATATTTTAAAATTCAAAGTATAGGGCAATAGACTGAGCAGTATAAAAATTACAGCTTTTGAGAGAGACTCATTCTTCATATATAAAATTGCTCTTGAAAAAATACGATCCACGAAAAGAACATTTTGATTTTAATCCCCTGCATCTGAAAATATTTGGTTTGGCGGTTTTCACATGATGACGAAAAAACATGATTGTATTATTGGTCACAATCTCACAATTATTTTTTTCATGGTTGAATCTTTATAAATATTATCATTTAGTTTTTGTAGGTTGCAAATATGTCATTAAATCATTAGTACTTTCTCCGCTGCCCCCAGGAACATCAGATCGCGATCGTATGCGGAGGAGAACTACGAGTGCCCAGACTGCGGCCGAATTATCTCATCCAGAATAGGAATGTTCAGTCATAGGAGAACACACAGATGAGACAACAACATAAGTTTCTGTATTATATGTTTTGTTTGTATATATTCGGTAACGAATAAAGCTTATATATATAAATCATTATTAATCAATTAAACTAATTTAACTATGAAAAATAGAAACTAATAAAACAATAACATATCAAGACATGTACCAACAACGAACAAAACACTGATAAAACATATTAAAAATGAAACAGGCAAAAAACCTTCGAATATTGAACAACAAGAAACATAAACAAACAATATTGTGTGAGTCGAACATGTTACCTTTTACCAGATTTTTTTTTCAACAATTCAATAACAATGACTTGAAGTTTACCATCATCAAATAAATGTATTTCTATTCAATATTCAAGGAAAGTGTAGCCTTTTTTATCACTATCACTACTTGTCGTTGAATAATCGAACGATTTTCCTTGATCTTTTACACTAAAAAGTTGATAAGAGGAATTTTTCTCACAAACGGCCACGTTGGGCATCAATCAAGCTATATGCCATGACGTTAATAGATGCTTTAAAGTGACGGTTGTTGTCATTTTATAGTTGAAAATGATTTATTTGTGGTCGAAAAGAGGATTTAGTGTGGCAATTATACCAAAAAAGTGCTGTGTTCGTGGAGCTCCTTCATGGACGGTTGGATTGTGAGGATCTTATCACAAATAAGTTAAAATAACATTACATAAATATAAACAAAAACAAAATGGTATCGTACACAAATCGTGTACGTTCGGGGTTCTATGCTTGTTCTAGTGGTTCAATGATCGAAGCAAAAAATAATAACGTTTCGAAATGTCAAATGTCAGGAGACCAAGGTAACTGATTGTTGCAAGGGGGGAAACCCTTCATTAAATAATCAAATTCAAAATAAAATCATTCGAAAACCGCTAAACCAAATGTTTTCAGTCAAATTGAGATTGAAGATACCTTCAAAACGATGTATCACTCGACAACCCGTTTAATTAATTAAGAAAGCTGTCATTTCTTTATCAAAAAAATTTAAAAATTTGCTCGGCTATTGTCATTACAAATTTTGTTGTAATATACCTAGCGGTTCAAAAGTGAGAGGGGAGATGACGAACTTCATGTCCTCACTGTATACAGGGTGTTACGAATTCGAGTGTATGCATGGGGATCTCGTTAACCGTAAGAGATTCAAGGTCGTTCAAATTGAGGCAAAGTTGCGTATTTTGATGCTCAGCAGAATGCCGTTTGAGAGCCAAAGAATTCCGACTACTTCCAAGATAATCCGAAAAAAATCGAAATTTTTCAAAATAGTCTTCATTTATTTCTGAACTCATTTGAAGAGATATTTTATAATAATTGAAACTTTTTCATTGCCTGTTTTTGCCCTTTACAAGATGGCGTTATTTAATTGAAGAACCGACTTTTTATCTATAACCAGCCATCATCAACTTTGTCTTTTGAAATACGGTCCTGGATTTTTTGTTACGGATTTTTCAAGCCTCTTCTGTTCCTAAGCCAACGATGTATCGCACTTATTAAAAATGGTGTTTTTAATACTATCAAATATATATTTTTTTTCTCTCTCTAACGCATCAGTTCTTAGGAGAAAATCCATCGATATAATTTTTTTAAATAAGTGCGATACATCTTTGGTCCATTAGAGACTTTTAAAATCCGTAATAAATAATCCAGGACCATATTCAAATAAACAAAGTTGATGATGGCTGCTCATATACAAAACGTCGGTTCTTTGTTTTAATAACGCTTTCTTGACAAGGGCAAAAAGTGGCAATAAAAAGTTCGAAAAATTTTGTTTTTTTTTGGATAATTTCGGATGTAGTCGGAAATTCTTGGTTTTCAAAATGGCATTTCGTTGAGCATCAAAATACGCAACTTTGCCTCAATTTGACCGACCTTGGTTTACCTCTAACGGCTTACGAGATCCCCATGCATACACTCGACTTTGTAACACCCTGTATTCCTTGTTTGAGTTTTGGAATAAGTAGCAAGTTTCTTATTTCCATGCAGCCAGTCGCACGTCGCATGCTACTTTGGTGTGTGTCAGAAAATCAATAGGTTCTATTTTTTATATTACCTAAACAATAAATTGTGTACCTACATATCTACTATAGGTATGAATCATTATTTTTGAAACATTGCATAGGTAAAGATATAACATACAACATTAATAATTACACATTTCACGGTTCGTTACTAAGGTTATGAGGAAATGGTACAGTTCAACTTGAGCTATTATTCTCGGTTTATCATTTTTATCATGTTATTATATTGGTAACGCCCTGAGAGAAATAATAACGGTTATTCTTGGGATATTGAAAATCATCAGATAAACAGAGAAAGTTTGATGGAAACAAAGTTGCACAATCTGATGGATGCTATTAAAATGTTCAAACTGCATCCACGTTCAGCAATGTATGAATTTTTTTGATCGTTGGATATTGATTATTCTTTCGTATACATATACACAGCTATAAGGGGAAAGGAAGATCACTTCAGCAATATTTTTTCATCAATAACATTGCCACTTTCATGAAAAAAAGTTCCTATAAATTAGTCTCTATACCACTGACTAGTAATGTTTGCATAATTCCCTCTCGTATTCGACACTAGCGACTAATTTGTTCTGAAATACCTCTACGTTATCATTTTTCCGCTAAAATAATTTGAAACCAAACTAGAATCTCCTTTAGTACAGGGTGATCAGGAGGAATGGTGAATATTTTAGTATGTTGTACTCATGGTAGTACTCATAATTCTGAATAGAAAAGTTCATGTTAATATGAAATTCTCTGTTCAGATTTGCAGTATTTTCCATGGAGATTCAGAATCCGATACTAAGAAAGCAAAAATGCATCGAAGACCTGAAAATTTTACACAACATGGTGTTTTTCAAATGGAAAACCCTGTATATCTTTGGCTAGATTTATAGTTTTTATTTTTATTTGTTGGTATTTGGTTCAGCAGTTTTTGCGCTTTTTAGGTTCAAAGTCTCTAGAAATCTCATTACTGGGACATTACTTTGATCTGGGATGCCAAGAGACGGTAGAATCCAGATCAAACGTTATGTGATTCTTATGAGACTTTAAACTTGAATAGGGCAAAAACGGCTGGAGCAAATACCAATATACATGGTATATTTGGAATCAGAAGAAAAAGATATATCAATCTACCTTAAAATATACAGGGTTTTCCATTCAAAAAATACCATGTTGTGTGATTTTTCCACTTTTTCGATGCATTTTGGCATTTCTCAGTATCGTATTCTAAACGTCCATGAAAAATATTGCAAATTTGCTCATTTAAGCTTTCTTGTAAGATCAAGGATAACTGAGATATCTACTGAGTAAAATATAAACAATCACCCTGTACTTATTGAATAATTCAATCTTGATGTTTAAAAAATAAAATCAAATTTTTGTAGATTACATTTTACACCTGTCCTGTCAAATAAGCAGAAAATGTCGGCGAATCGCGCATTAAATGGTGTAGTTCCAATTTTTTCGGGATTGTGTAGGGGTTGATCCCCTGAAGATTGTCTTATGAAGTCCCATTGATTTCAGGCGCCGCGGGGGGCAAGAGGGGCTCTCGGATGTAATTTTTTTCAGTTTTCAGCTTTTATCTCAAATACAGTGAAACGCACCGAAAATGTTGTGCAATTAAAAAATGAAGCTGATTAAATTTTCTTTCAAATGGTGTATCCATATTCGTACTTAAGTGTTGAGGTTTTTGAAATATGTCCTTTTGAATATGAAAAACTCTCAACAAAATCGGTAGCGATTCAGGTAACTCGTCAATCTATCTTTTGATTGTTTTTCCTTTGATTTCACACATCTGTATGGAAGAGAGTTGTAGATCAAGAAATGTCCTTGAAAAGTCAGTACGCTTATTCTAATTTATCCTTAAACGGTTAAATTGTGGGTAAGAACGTTTTAAAATTCTGGAGTATAGTTTTCAATATTTTGCTTGAACTAGTTTCGTTTCTAAAGTCTGTAATCTCCCTTAATCAATCTGCATGATTCAAAAAAATATTTATTATAATGAGTGTTCTAAATCTGCAGGAGATGATATTATTATATTCAGGTTGTCAGTCATTTATCGCGGACACTGGTTAATAAAGGCAGTTTCGCGCTGTACATGCGAGCGAACAATGTTTTTGCTAAAGATACCATTTTCGGACGGCTGGACGGCTTTTTTCGAAAGTTGCTTATAACTAATCGCTTACAATTTTTCTGAATAAATTTCTAAATAAATTTCGAAAACGGTAGGACTCTGGTACAAAAATGGATATACCGTCTGAAAGGAGATTTAACCTGCTTTAATTTTCATCACTACAATATTTTCTTTGCGACGTACCGTTTACAAGAAAAACGTCAAAAACTTTAAAAAGTTACCTTTGAGACCCCCTTCGCCCCCGGCGGCGCCTGAAATCAATGGGACTTTATGATTGAAGGGACCCTCCTCCAAACACACGTGAGAAATTGGAACTACCCCATCTATTGCGAGATGAAAACCTTATTTTATCAGATTCCATCAAAGAAAAGCGCAGCTCAATCAAATATGATTAACTTATTTTAATTTGTCAAATCATGCCATAATTTGGAAATTTACAGTGGACTATGCTCGGAACAAAAAAAATTGAATTAGCATCTGAAAAATTGTTCGGAAATCATTATAGTGATTATCAGACATATTAACTCATAGATCGATGTGAAAAGCATAGAATCATGTCAATAATAATTATAGTCCGGAAGGTATGGTTACTTTTTTTCGTGTCATTTGATTACTTTTTGTATTGCCTTCAAATAATAGTTTTTGTTTTGGGAAAATGAAAGATCAAAAATTCCAAGTTTAAAACAATGGACGAATTCCAACGAAGATTGAGTCGTGACTGATAAGAATAGCATAAAGATTTGCTGAAACTTGAAAAAGTTTTCTAATTTTCTATCAGGTGATAAAAAAACTGTTCGAACTATATTCAGTCGTGATTTAGTCGTTATATTTTCTGTATCGATTTGAAAGTTGATGACTGTCAACATTTAAACAATTTATTGAATTACTCACGAAAAATCCTAAAGAGCATCTTCTTACAAAAAAAAAGTATTGTGATTTTTGTGCAATGCTTAACCTCGAGAGTCTTGCAGATCAATCAATGATAATTTGAAAAAGATTCTCACAATGATCTCATTGTTCATTACTTGAAACTGATGTACGAAGACCAGTACAGCAGTTCTCGCAATGTGATAAGTAGGTACTCACCATCTCGAACAAGAATTAAACTCACCGTTGCCTAATCCCTCCAGTTCATTGACACAAAAGTCTTTCATTTATGAGTAAAGACGGATTTTCAATGATCAGTTGACTTCCCTCAAAACTATCACGGATATAAAAAAAATATATAAAAAAAGATTGCGTGTTGACAGACCGCTTATTATGAGTTGGAAGAATACTATCCACACTCGCTGCTCTGAGTGTTTGTTATACATTTCCTTTGCATGTATTTATGTTCTTTTCACCACTTCTATTGCTGGTTCTTCTTTTTCCTTTTCTGTTGTTTATCTTTCTTTTATTCTTCCGTTCAGATGTGATGGTGTACAGGGTGTCCCAATGATAGAGTAAAGTGAGTTTTTGGGTATCTGCGATGATAATTAGTATCAAAATCATATGTGCCCAGGATAGAGAAGTGGAAAGCGTACACTCTGAAAATCTTTAGAAGTATACAACAGATGTGTATGAAACAGAAAATCTCATTTTTCCAAATAGCACACTGCCCATATTCTTATTAGATTGAGTTTATGATTCAAAATCCTGTCATTTTTGTTAAGTATGTCCTATACCTACCTATTTTCAATAATAATTGATGAGAAATTTCGATTTTTCTAAGTCGCTACCTTGTGTTATGTGATGAAACCATTAAGTAGCGGTTTTATAGGGTAGTTTTTCTCGGGTCGCGCATGCGCATATGTCAGGGCAATTGGTGGCTGGAAATGTCAAATTCTTGACAGTTTTGATTTTGAGTTACGACATGTGACAATATTCTATAACCTCCAAATAAAGTCAGTATCAGTGCCAAGTTTGAGTGAGTTTTTATTGAATTTCATGAAGAGTAAGAGTTGATACAGTGATACCGAATAAAACCTGAGTACGTGTACTTAAACTATAGGTAAAGAACCGCCAATTCAGTATAAGCAAAAGTCATATTTTTGACATCTCTTCTGCGTTCACTTCGCACGAAAAGAGTTGCTCTATCCTTGTTCTACTTTCAGCTAGACAAAGATAGAAGCACGCTCGTGAACGCGACACTGCTTGTCAGCTGCCCTAGTTAAAACGCATGCGCTTTCCGCTATCGGCGAGAAAAACAACCCTATAAAGATCCTGGAAGTTGATCAATCTACGGTTGAAAGTCAATTTGCAACATATCACATCCAAAAAATCTGAGGAATGGTATGTACTCAATACATTATCAGTGGGACTTGCTAGTACCGACACATTCATGTTATTGTGAAATATGTACGTTTTGTAAATAACATCGCTGTGATCTTATTTCAATAGTGATTACGTTATGTACTAAACGTTTATAAAACGAAAACATCATATTTTATCAAATAACATTAGCTTGTTTTTATCCCTGAAACGGTTGATTTGCAGCGGAATTGTTTCATTGATCAGAGTTCCTTGTGAGAAGTATATCATCGAACTTTGAAACGAACGAGAACTGGGATCTGCGTCTGCGCATTTGTCAAATGTCAATTATTGTGAACAGAATATATTGGCAGCGATTCAGTCTGAAAATATAAACCGGGTACCTTCCATGGATAAAATATAACGTATCGTTTCATATTTACTCATTGATAAAAATGTTTACAGGTAGATCACCAGCTAATATGCATATTGCTGTATGCAAGGCTATCAAATGCATTGGCTATTGTATAAAGAAAATGTATCTTGGATTTACAGGCATCTTTAAAATTCAACATTCGCCTTTTGATAGGTGCCAATACTATTTTTTCATTTGGCGAACAATGCATGTTTGGGATAGTTTGGGTAAGTAGCAATAATTTGCCATCATGATGCCAACGATGCCATCATTAAATATGTACCTTGCCGACCAAACGTGTTTACTGGGAGTCTTTATCCCTACCAAATATCAAGTGTCTGATGCATCAACTGAAGAAATAATCAATTTTCGGGATAATGAAAATGATAAATTCTACAGTTAGATTTGAATAATTCAAAAAATATCAATTTCAGATCCATACATACATTATACAGTGTGTCTAAGATAAGAATGTCTATCATGGGGATCTTTCCAGCAAACATGCCATGACGGCAATGTAACTTTTTAGTAATGGCATTGCCTGCAATTCTCATTGGCAATGTACAGGCAGTTATCACCTGAGGAGTATCAATTTGGCACGCCAGCCGTCATTCGGCCGCAAGTCATTGCTATGATGGATAGATGATGGCAAATCACTACCTCACCATCAAATGTCAAGGAGTTGAAAAATAACACCATCAATTCATTGCATTATATCTATTGGCATATTTTAGTTATAATAAAGAAAAATGTGAACTGATACAAAATGCCATTCATTGTGTTTTCCAGTTTGTTCGTCCACCTATGCCAGGCCTTCAAAGACAACGTGAAATTGTTGACTGAAAGTGGATTAGCCTTGAATGGGGCTGCAATAAAGAGATGAAGATTTCATTTTTACTGCACTAAAAAGGGTTAACTAGGTCGATTTTATCCAACAAAGAAACCCTAAGGGTTTCTTTATGGCATATTTTAGCAATGTATGTTTAGCTTATAAACTCTTACCTATTATGATCATACTTCATATACCATTAATTGTTTATAAAAGTACAGTACCCACTTTGATCAAGTATTAGAAGATGATACATAACCATTTTATCTATCATATAAATATCATCATCTATATGAATAGTTGAATATAAAACGTGAAATCCTTACCACAAATAACTCGAACGATACCAGTAAAAGCATGAATGGAGGCTTTTTATTTGTCCTGCCTACTGTCCAGTTGATCACACTATTGTAGAATATCTTGTTTAAATGATACTCCAGGTTCGTAGAAAAGTGTTATTTAATGATTTGAAAATAAAATGATTACAGAAAACGTTCACCAGTAGCAATGGTCGTTAATCAAAATCAAAAACTCAGGTAGTCTATTGCCCCGTTCAACAGTATTTTCAACAACTATTTAAATGTTTATAACTGAGCCAAGTCGTGTCAATGGTTCATACCTAACTCTTCTTCTGTAACATGCATCTAGCTTTTTGTGTTCTTTCCTCAACAAGTTCTAGAACGTAATCAAATTCACGAATAACCACCAGTACTATGTGAATGAATTTGTTTGAATTCAATACGTGCTAATTCTCTGCTTGTTCCAACACACACTTCATGAACAAACATGTAATCGAACTCTGAAATAAACAAAAACTCGGATCTGCATCTGCGCATTTGTCAAATGTCAATTGTATACTAAAAATTTTGGCAGCGATTCAGTCTGAAAGTATAAGCCCAGTACATTCTATGGATTGAATATAACAAATCGTTTCATATTTCATATTTACTTATTGATTGATAAAAATGCTTGACATGTGGATCACCAGCTAATATGTGACTGATTATCGCTGTATGCAAGGCTATTAAAATGCATTGGCTATTGATAATGAAAATGTATCTTGGATTCACATCAGGCATCTTGAAAATTTGACATTTGCCTTTTTATAGGTAATGTGCCAATACATTTTTTCATTTGACAAACAATCATGATTCCAGGCTAAGACTACCTAGCCATACAATCATTAAATAAGTATCTTGCCGACCAAACGTGTTTGCTGGTTTGGAAACCATAAGAGATATGAAGGTGGGTAAATTAGAGAAGAGTTGCGCATTTTCAAGCCTAACAATAGGCCGTTTAGAAATTTTCGAAATTCCGAGTAGCTCTGGAGATATGCCTAAGAAACCAAAATTTGTCGATTTCGTTTTTATTTTTTACTGACGTTATTTGAAGAGATATGGAAAAACTAAAGACACTTTCCCATGACCACTTCTCAGGCTCTACAAAACAGCGTTGACAGATTTTCCGTACGACGTTTCATTCCGGAGAAACCATCATCAACTTAATTTTTTTATATTGATGCGCGTGAAAAATGCAACGATGTATGACACAATATGTACAATAATTGAATTAAAAAAAATTGGGTTTTTATTGAATTCCGAATGTTTTGGTGTAGTGGGCGGTGGAATAATGGCGATGAGTATGGTGTAGTAGGTTATTCGTACTTATGTTTCGAAATATTAGACTAAAATCACGTTATAGACGATTTAAAAACTTTATTTCTATACGTAGGTAAGTCATGTCATATTGTATTCAATTTTACAAATTAGTTGAGAACTACTCACTAGAAACCCAAAAAATTAATTGACATATTAGAGAATGTGCAAACAAATTAAAAAAGCACGTTCCATTTGGTAACAGAAAAAAAACTGTAGCAACAAGACGCAAGAGCTATGTCCAAAACCTCTATGTGTCAATAATATGGCAATACAATTATTTTGATATTTTCTCAGCGCCATCATTTCTCCGCCCACTACACCAAAACATTCGGAATTTGATAAAAAACCATTTTTTCTAATTTAAATATTTCAGAATCAGATTTTGTCATACATCGATGTATTCGTACTAACATAATATGCTATTTAATACAGGGTATACTTTTTTCACGCGCCATATAAAAAAATAAAGTTGATGTTGGTTCTCCGAAACGAAACATCATACAGAAAATCTCTCTACGCTGTTTTGTGGAGCTTAAAAAGTTGCCTTACTAAATTGCCTATAATTTCGGAGTCCCTCAACCGATTTGACTATTCTCTAGCTCGTTTCAAAGAAGAAGATCTGCTTTTTCTGGATAAATTTCATTCGCTTCAGTTGATTATCACAAAACACAAATTGTCAAAGTCAAACCTGTTTTAGAGGTTAATTCGAAATTATAAAATGCAAACCAACTAAATACATGCCTTTATCGTGTTATCTGGAAAATTTTCGGCATCTCACATGACGATCGGTAAGGAGACTTCATCAGGAATCTTTCAAGAAGTTCTTTTGTAAATAACCCTGTAAATTTGAATATATTAAAAAGATAGACGTCAGAATTGTTTTGATTCGCGTAAGATAACGTCTTGATTTAATGTGGAAAAAAACCTATAGGTGAAAATGAAAAATTACTATTTCACGTTTCCTTTTCTACAAACAGCTGACAAGTAGAATAAAATGCTCCACACCGTAAAGATCTTATTCCAAAAATATTTTTAAAACATGAAATGACCACCAAGAAAAAAACAAAAACCAGTGCAGATACTCAAAATACACACCGTTGTTGGCAAGGCATTCCTATATTTTTCACTCATTCAAATTCACACGATCACAAGGACTGATACAAAAGAATTCAACGTGGGAATCTCGTCTCCATACCTAACTCTTTTATTTCAAAAGATATAGAAAAATTGTCTGTATGAAAGTGGTTGTACATTTTTCAAATAACTCGGTAAAGGCATCATCTATTAGTGGGTTTGCATTTGAAAATTTCGAAAAAAAATCAAAGACAGGTTTGACTTTGGCAATTTATGATGTGTGGTCGGCTAAAGCCAATATAATTGATCTCAAGCACATGCACATAGCGAATTTTGTTGCATCCAGTTTGACGAAGAGTATAAATATATCATTGATATTGATTGAGGGCGACGCAGGTATAATGCGAACGAAAAAGTAGACATTTTAGGAAAACGAGTCATCAAAGATGTTCTCGATTTCCTGGACTCCAATACAACGACTGGTTCCCATACATAAAAAAAAACTGTTGGAGATAAATGGAAAACCATGTAGGTATACTCATGCAAAGTTAAAGTATGAAGCTGAGAACAATAATCATTATACAAGAAATAAAACTATCCTGCTAGATCCAGAATCCTCCATTCAGATAAACTGTAACAAACCGAAAGTCTTTAGGAAAACTTGCCAAAAAAATTTTTGGTCATGTAAACTTGAGATCTTATCTTAACAAGATGAGTCTTTCAGATGGCCCATATTGAACCTGTGATGATATAAGCATATAAGCGACTATAAACTTGAACCTTAAAACCTTTTAAAATATCATCAATCAATAAAATGGAAAAGTAATTTGTACACAGTACACGGTTCGCAAACTCTAGATCCTTGCTCTATGTTGGACTTTTCAGACATAACATGGACAAAAGAAAATATTAATATATCGACAGACAGTACTTCTCATATGACTCAAACGATGTAAAAACTTCAACAATCGAACCACCCGTACTCATGACACATTGTTTTTATTCCATCAGGCGGTAACCGTCAACAAGCTTGCCATTGTTTATAAACAAGTCGCCTAGAAATGCATTACGTATTGTTTTAAACGTAAATTGCTATACACACCACTCTCTGAAAACGAAATCTGAACTGAGCGCGGGTACTTTTAATTCAATCCGACACTTTGCCGGCGAAGTCGTTCGTAATCGGAATAGTGATTAAACATTGAGTGAATAAGTATTAGACAATTATTATTTTGCAAAGTTGGATATAAAACGTGTTATCAGGGTGAGTTTCAAAGTCAAATTTTTGCCTTGCTTGTGAAATTTTTGTTCAAATTTTTTTATTGACAATTTATCGTAGAATGTAGATATAAGAGAACATAATAATTGCTTTGTTCAATGGGTAGTTTTTCTTTAAAAAGTCTAAAATCACACAAAACATGAACTTTTGCAACTCTGTGCTCCTTATTTTGATTAAATAATATGGAACCAGTATAGGTAGCTACCATAGTGCTAGCGCGCTGTTTTATTTTTGGTTTTCCATTTTGTTTACGAAATAAAAATAATCCTATATTGTTTAAGAAAAATTAGTGATTAATTGCAAAGTAATAAGTCTTATTTTCATTTTCCGTTGTTATGGTATCTTTTGATTTGAGATAAACATTGACGATAAAGAAGATAAAAAAATCAGATAATGTGCCGGAAAAAAATATTGTAATATTAGGCGGAATTGTCTAGACTAGAATTTTATAGACAAAACAGCGGATAGGATAAGTTACGTAGTGATGTCTTCTGTCTTCATCAGTTCAGATCTCACGCTGTAGAACAAATATTTTTCCATTGAGCCTGGCGTCTCCTCGTTTATTTCTTATAAAATTATTTTACAGTCATAGTGACCCAACATTGCGGCGATGAACTCACACTTTCAGTCTCTTAATTTGGATTTCAAGATTTTTTTTTGAGTCGAAAAGTTTCTCCAAACGATATAGAGTCCGGTAGGTATCGTCTTTTTAGCAACAAAAAAAATTTCAGCTGAGTGGATCATTTGTGGAAGGTTATTTCAGTCTCAAAAAAATATATATTCCTCGGGTCGTTTCAGCAGAGTTGAACATTGGTGAATGGTCCCGTTATAAGGTATAATAATCACAATAAAAATGTGTCAGCTGACTTATTTGTGGTTTTCAGAATAAAAACTTAAATTTGGAAATTACTCAAAAACTGCTGTAATGACTCTGCCTTCCAGACAAAAAGTTGAACAAGCTGTCACAATAAGAAATGGTTCTGCTCACCAACGTTAAAAAATGATCAAGTCTGTTGATTTACTCTCTTTTTCAAAAACTCTGGACTTTTGTCAACAAAAAAGTTTTTGTTGTACCTATACACGTTATTGCAATGATACACTAAAATACTACGGCGAGATTTATTTTTAGTCTAAGAGCGAGATACTACAGTAAATCCTTGCTTTTCCTGAGAATTTTGGAAGATACGCAAAAACTTTTCTCTATCATTTGGAGAGGGTCTTCAATAGCTTAACACTGAGTTTTCGGGAAAATCGAAGGTGAGCTTACTACGCCATCTTGAAAATGAAGCCGCATGTGTTTTCTCCGTTCCTATTAGACTTACGATAAAATATCATAGGACCAAAGTTGTTCAGAATTACATTCCCAAAAACTTTATCAAAATTTTTTTCTATAAAATAAATAATAAACAATCTAAAGGGTGATTCATCAATGAGAAATGTGAGAAAAAATCGTACACGACGAAAGAAGTGCAGAAATACATATCACATTCCCATCAATTTTTTTTTCATTTATTTTAATGGCTTCTGGAAAACTTAGAGTTAAGGTATTGAGCCCCCACAAGTCAAAACAGATTTTTGCGTATTTCACGAAATTCTCAGACGACTCTATTTTATGCACGGATTCACTGTACTGAGGCACCAGTTGATTTTTTGGTATTGAAAAACTTTTTGACTCTCTCAAAGACTGTACTAAAATTGTTAAAAGTTTTTTTAAAAAATCAATAAATTAAATTGAATGTTTTCGAATTTTTTTCTTTTTTTCATCAATCCGAAAGTCATTTTTTTTAATACCAACAATAACAACAACTGAGGTTTCTTCGTAGTATTTTAATGTATTATTGCAATAACGTGTAAAACAAAGAACCATTTTTCTCGAAAACGGTTAGATCTACCGAAAGAAAAAAAGAGCACCTTTTTTGTTGAGAAACGGTGAAAGTATTTGAAAAAGTAGTTTTCAGCTCTGTAGAATGACACGACCTGTCAAAAATTGGGCTCAAAAGATTTGTTGGCCAGTCCGTTCCCGGTTCCCACTACAATTTAAAATATTCACTTCACTATGGTTTCATCAGTCTTCATGACCTTCACAACATTCCAAAATTTCATCAAATTTTACAAGCCGGTTCAAATGTTAGAGCTAAAAAATTAAATCGATTGGTACACCTTTAGGGCTCTGTATCTCCGTTGGGACGCACTTTCGATAAGAAAATCATGACAAACTAGGGTTATTTTGACATTCTCTATACGCTCCCAAAATTATGCCATATACTTACCCGACACCCTGTATAGTGCGCGCTAGAGCTACCAAACCGATCTCGTTTATTTACAAAATCCAAAAACTGCTACAAAAAAGCTTGTGTCGGAGAAGCGATGAAACCACTGCATTACATTACATTTTCCGGGCAAAATCCATCGCATTTTTGATGGAAATGAATAAACCAATATTTTTTTTCAGATTTGTTCAATTTTTAATTGGTGAAATTTGAGATCCAGCAGGACCAGACCCTAAAAAAAATTCCTAAACTTGACTCACTATCACTGTGCTCCGAATTTATTCTTTATTTAATAATAATAATAATAATAATAATAATATTCGTTTATTTAGCATCAGCTACAATAGAACAGTTACAGAAAAAGGAGTATAAAATTTAAATATAAAAAATATGGTTAATCACAGGTTATCACAATATGTTGTCTTAACATTTTTTTAAAAAGGATCATATTATCACAGCTCTTAATATTTGTTGGTAACAGATTAAATTCATGCAAGCCTTTATACATAATAGATTTGTACATAGAGTTAGATCTACATTTATCCACAAGAATAAAGTCATCACAATTTCTAGTTTTATAATTATGTACATCTCTAAACACAGTCACTTTATCACAGATATATGGGGGCAATATTTTTTGTTTGATTTTAAAAATATACAATAAAACATTATACTTAATTTTTTGACTTACTGACAAAACATCTAACATATCAAGCATTAATTTAATTGGTGTATATTTATTACATTTTAAAACTACTCTTAAAGCTCTATTTTGAATTTTTTGAATCTCATTGATTTTGTAATTTGGCAGGCTGTACAAAATGGTTGAACAGAATTGAAGGTGGGGAGATGCAATAGCATTGTAAATCATCAATTTTGCATAAGCAGAGAGTTGTTGACAAGCTCGTGAAATAAAACCGACTTTTTTCGAAAATTTGCGCATCATAAAATTGGCGTGATCGTGAAAATTTAAAGTTGGATCCAATGTTATCCCAAGGTACTTAACTCTCTCCTCATACACAATTTTTTCGTCGTTGATGACAATATTTATATTATCCTTATCAACATTAGCCAACCTAGTCCTATTACCATATACACAAAATTTGGATTTACTCGTATTGATACATAATTTGTTATTACATAGCCACATAAAAATGCTGTTTAATTCGGAGTTTAAGGTGTTCTGCATTTCATTGAGATCATTTCCAACAACATACAACATAGTATCGTCAGCAAACAATACGACTTCACACTTACTAACCATTTTAACAATATCATTGATGTATATAATAAACAGTAATGGACCCAGTACTGTACCTTGGGGTACTCCATAATTAACAATAAGAGAATCGGACACAGTATTCTTGAATTTTACTCTTTGACTACGGTTATACAAATAATCTTCAAACCACTTTAAAACAGTACCCTCAACACCAATTGACGTTAATTTACATAACAAAAGTGACCTATCAACAGTTTCAAACGCACGCTTAAGATCTAAAAACACAGCCAAAACAATATTGCCCTTATCCATAGCTTTTCTAAACTCATAACAAATATTCACAATGACTGACTCACATGAGTGTTTTTCCCTGAAGCCGGACTGATTAGGAACTAATATATTATTTTTAACGCAGTGAAGCAGTAATTGTTCCTTTACCTCAATTTCTAGCAATTTTTCATAACAAGGAACTGTGTTGATAGGCCTGAACTCCTGATGATTTTTAGTATTGTGAACTTTGGGAACAGGGATCACTGTTGACATTTTCCAGGTTTCCGGGAATGTTCCAGTTGATAAGGACAGATTTATGACGTCGAGTAGTCGGTTTCCAATTACAGAACAAGCATCACTCAGAATCTTCTTCGATATTCCATTTTCACCGCCCCCAACATTTTTCATTTTTTTCAGTGTTTCTTTCATTTTATTTAGTGTGATATTTTCAAATTTGCGAAAAACAATAAGAGGATTAGTTGATGTCAAAGTATAACTTATAATAGGGTCCGGAATGTTACTAATTATACTTTCAATGCTCTGAATAAAATACTCATTGAATCCATTGGCTATGCACTGTTCATCAGCAAATGTTTTCTTCTCAAAAATAATTTCGTCTGGCAGATTGTGGTTTTTACTAGGCAAAAGTGTTTTAAGGTTCCTCCAGAGTTCTTGAGGATTATGCTTGTTCTCATCGATGGTTCCAATAAAATATTTCTCCTTTTCTGTCCTTATTTTGTTAACTATCAAGTTTCTCATGAGTTTGT
Organism: Orchestes rusci; assembly: GCA_958502075.1. Classification (NCBI taxonomy): domain Eukaryota; kingdom Metazoa; phylum Arthropoda; class Insecta; order Coleoptera; family Curculionidae; genus Orchestes; species Orchestes rusci. The sequence goes on from OY293304.1 coordinate 100,785,644, forward strand.
ATTCATTCCAACAATCGTTATTATTCGTCAGTACCGCTCTTTTATAAAGATGATCTCTGTCCCTCATCATCTCTCTAATCTCTTCATTCACCCATTTTTTATCCAGGTATTTTTGTTTTAAATTTATTTTGGTTTTAGGGCACATTTCGTCGAGGACATTTATTATATTTTGAACAAAAAGATCGGCGAGCAGATTAACATTCGAAAGAGAACTATTCCATGGAGCATCAATGAGAAAATCTTGGATTGTATCAACATTATAATTTTTCATTGATCTTCGGTAAGTTATCAGGTCTTTTGCAATATGAGGGTTATTATTATTTAATGTTACAGTTAGAATCGAATGATCACTTATCTTCGGAGTATGATGAACTTTGTGGACAGTATGTTTATGATTCGTTATGATGTAGTCAATTAGTGTCTGACTTCTTTGTACAATTCTAGTGGGAGTGTTTACAATTTGGTGGAATCCATTGGAGTATATGATATTACGAATCTTGGTGCCATAAAAACCATCCTTCAACAAGTCAAAATTAAAGTCCCCCATAACATAGCTGATGCCATCAAATTCAGCCAACCGGTCCATATAATCCGAAAAAAAATCAATAAATTTGGAGTTTTCGTTCTGCGGTGGATGATATAATACACCAAATAAGTACCTCGTGCCAGCATAAGATAATTCCAATGATACTATCCAAACATAGTTATCAATACATTGAATATTATTAATTTTATATCGTAAATCTGATCTTATCAGAGCCATTACTCCCCCCGTTCTTTTGTTATTAGTCACACTTTGTTCCAATCTGTATCCATCTATCAGAAGTTCAACCGAATCAACGTCTTCTGAAACATGAGTTTCAGAGAGTAAAACCAACAGAGGTCTCCAGTTATTAATTAAAATGACAATACTGTCCTTGTTGTTAAGAAAGCCCTGACAGTTAAAATAAACAACACCACACTTTAAACATTTTTTTTTCTTTGTGCGGTGACTTTAAACAGGGTGTTTATTCAATAACATACCACCCCCAGTTTTATTTAAATATTTCAGGATGGTAGCCCTGGGAGTTGGGGGGGGTTGGAATTGATTTCAAAATTGAAAAATACTAGAAAATTCAAAAATAAAAAATCGAGAATTATTTTTTTTTACACATTAGAGAATTGTATGATGTCATCGACATGGACTTATCTCACTTTCTCCACCACCATCTCCTTCCCAATCCCTCTAAGAAAATCTTACTAAAATCTTGAATAAAACATTTTATTTTTGTTTCCAGCTTCAATTCTAGTACCCATACTTCTCAAATTATTTCGGCCGCATCATTTTTCCACTATTTAGTGCATTCACTTGACAATATTTGGGAAAAAGTCATTTAGTTTTGTACTGGTCCCTATGGATACAAAGTTGAATGAAATAAAAAAAATATGGCCCTTCTTGAAGAATCTCCAATGCCTGGTTCACATTCAATTTCACTCCGAAGTAGTGTTCCACGAGAATCTCGTCATTCGAGATCTCTCGTGTTGTCTCGTCTCGATTTCGAGACGAATTTCTCTGATTTATTTTTAACATAATTTTGAGACATTGTCTCACTTGCATGTGGAATGTGTCATAAAGTGTCAAATTTATGTCAAAAATGAGAGAGATTCGCCCCGGAAAAATTCGCTGTAAATAATTCGCGCCAGTCTGTGGGTAGTTTCATGAGTTTGCTGTCAAATAATATTCAAAAGGTAGTCGTTAATACATTAATTAGTGAGTAATTGACACGACATTATTTTGCCATAAATACAACCGTATTTCTTTGACTTTTGATACAAGTCCAGTTTGTTTGTTTTTTTTTTAAATCCCTGCCATAAATGTTAACTAACCTTGGCAAAGACAAAAATCTTTTCATTATCATTTTCTAAAACATAAAAAAATATTTCACGGGATATGGAGTGAATGGATTAAGTGATTTGCAAGGTTGATTTTGAGTTTGAGTCACTTTTGGTCATTTTTTGTTTGGCAAAAATGTGTCGCCTGGCAAATTTTCAAAAATAATCTCCCGTGTTCCGAGCATGAAAAATTATAACATTTTACAAAACGAGTTTTCCCTGTTATGCTACATTAGATGTATAACAAAACTAGCATAAAGAAGCAACATTTTTAAACTTGACAAAATTTTGTTTTCGTTACAAAATTATCCTGAAAATTATCAATGCATGGTCGGAAAACGCGTTTTTTTTTATAAAAATTTAGTAGAATAAACTGACTCAAACTCAGAATCAACCTGGAAAAATAATAATAAGCAACAAAACGTGAAAATCCATGAAAGAAATATTGCATATGGAGCTAAAATTAATAGCATAATAATATAACCAATTTGTAGATAATTAACCGAATTATTTTATGAATATTGTGTCAATGAGTTGGCATGAAGTTGCGTAAATATACCTAATTAAAAAAATCATCAGGAATTATATTGATTAGGTATAAATATTTCTTTTTTAATTCACATGTATGATTCCATCACGCTGGCAAAAATTGATTAAAAGTTCATTGCAAAGACAATGGGGGCCTATGATTAAACGTTTACGTTAACTTGACATGCCCATTTCACCATGGTAACGCTGTTAGCGAATGAAACATTTGCATTAAACAACAAACAATCTCAACGTATACGTTAGCTTAACGTGAATGTTCAATCCATGGAGGACTGTGTTCAATCCATTGAAATGCATACTATTCATTTCAATGGTTCAATCATAGGGCCCAATAACATTGATTCCTGACGTTTAGACAATGAAATGCCGAAATGCGTAAACATAAATGGTCAGGACTCGTTGGTCAAAAATAAAATCTCTCCAAAAATCAAATAATCTGCAAAAAAATGCCTATATGTATAATATTTCTTGTAGCTTCTATCGCGCTAGATGATTTTCAGAGGACATGTCAGAATTCCATAGAATTTTGACATGATCAATGTGAATTCAATAATTTTTGACCTGTCTGAGTTGCGTCTACATGGCATTGCCAACCTTTATCCACCAATTTTGGCAACTATCAGGAGTTTGAAAGGAAAACGGATTTGAGCTTTGGTAAAATACATAATTTTTAAATAATATTAAGTTTTTTTTTGTTCGAGAAATCTCAAGAATCTTTATTCAAGATAGGAAAATCGCTTGTCAAACGGAAATCATATGCAATTATCAACATTGAATTTGGCGTATGCGTGACTTTGAATACAAATTCAATGTAGATCGTTTCATATGATTCCCGATTGGCTAGCGGAAATCTGTCACTTCCACTTCGAAGTAAAATAGAATGTGAACCTAGATGTGAACCTTACAATAGGAAATATAACGGAAAAAACAAACAGACATATCAACTAAACTGAAAGAAAATAAACTGAAAATCAACCAGAAGTCTCAGCTCTCTATATATGAACATGATGGACTTCAAAATAAGAACAATAAGATAATCAATAAAAATACATAAATCAGGAACAACTAAAAAAAAAAACGATTCGATTGACTTACCGTACCGACCACCTGGAAATATAAACCTGACCTACTTACGGAACACACTTGAGAAGCTGTGTATTGATAATGATTTTATCATTTTCTATGTTTAATCATTGTTAAATTTATGTTGATTAGTTAAACTTTGAGAAAGCTGAGTTAAGATCTTTCCTATATTCTTTCATTGGCAGACATTTTACTTAGAAATATCTTTCTCAATCTCATTATTATCGCAAATGTTCACTCTTGTATGTATACACTTGACAAACGAGGATATACCATAGGAAAAAGCTATTTACCTAACAAGTGCGTAAAATTAGTTTTTCCGCACGAGTCTGCCGTTCACCGACCGACGCGTAGCGGAGTTCGGTGAAGCAGACGAGGGCGGAAAAACATTTTCCGCAAGTGTTAGGTACAATAGTTTTTCTACAGACGTGCGGAAATAAGGATATAATTCGTAATTTAAAAGTTTCTGATGCAACTTATGACAAATAAATAATAATGAATGTCGAAATGTGTAACTAAGCGACCATGCATAGTTACCTGGAAACCTGGTTGCTGATTGCTTATGATATTGTTAATTTTTCAGCACTGGTGCGGAAAATTGAATTTTCCGCACGGCTGTGGGAAAAATATATTTAATACTTTTTCCTTTGGGATATACTCCAGTCATTTTCACGTATCAAATCGAAAGTAGATGAATAATAAAATAATGATAGGAAGGATACTTTTCACAGATATTTCCACTACTTTTCAAAATTACAACCATCTCTCTTGCTTCTAATGTCAATTATTTTTTGGTTAGGTCATTTTTATGATTTTATATGTACAACCCTGAATATTTATATAAAATGTTTCAAACTTCTTGTACTTTCCGTTTCTATGAGATAAGTTTTGAGATTTTAGTATTTTCAAAGAGCAAATGAAAAAATAACTAATTTTTATGGCCAAAAACCTTCTGATCTAATAATTTAAATCGATTACTTTAGCTTTTCAATTCATTATTCGAGTTCATCAGGCTCATTATCTAGTCATCATGAACAAATTTTGTGTGTTTGAATATCATTTCTAGGAAAGTAACTATAATGACTTATTCTTGAGAAGTTACCACTCATATTCCGAAATTAAAGTGAAATACCTATCCACGTTTCATCATTTTATCACGCATAAAAACATAAGAAATTGAGTATATGGAAACAGTAGGGGATATCATCAAAATATTATTGTTTATGCATGTACATAATATGCTTGAGAATTAAAGCCTTGACCTCTTATTATACTTCTTATCGTAAAACAAAGCACACACTCGACCGACACTTATATTGACTAGTTCACAGTTATCAATAATTTACTTATTCTGAAAATATATTTTATCATTTGAGTATAGTCAGATATGAGAGCAATGAAGCTGTGTCAAAGTTCACAATAAATCCAATAAGACTGAATTAATTGGTAAACGGTATTGGTCTATACGGTATGTCTCCGGATAGGTGTTAAAAGAAAACAAATGGACTAAAAATTTAAAGATACGGCAAAAAGTCATCCTTGATAAAAGTTTTTGCTTGGTCTAAAAATATCATCTGAAAGATAAGTAGGAATACATGGCTGATTAAAGAAAACAGAATTGTTATTTTGTGTAAGAGATAAAGACACTTGAGAGATACACTCTTATAGTTTTGACTTTCCCTCTGTAAATCCTAATTAAAGTTTATTATACAAACTTGAATTTTCTAAATAATTGAATACATCTACCAGGAATGACATTCCGAATTTTGATATCTTGATATATTCTCTCTTACAAAAAATAACAACTTTGTATTATTTGAGCAGCCCTGTATTATACTTATCTAAATAATAATAATAATAATAAATATCTATAATAGGTGGGTAGATTTCCTGTATATCTCTAGTTTTTTTTTGACAAATGTTATTTTCAGATCAGGCAAAAAATTTTATTTGAATTTGAATTTTTTAGACCATTTCGTCCTCTTGTAAAACCCTTCCGTGGACATACTCTACAGGGTTTTTCACTTAAAACTCCGCACGTTAATATCTCGGAAACGAATAGGAATATTTGATTTCTGTAAAAAGTAGTCAATGTATGGGGTCGAGTAGTTATTTTTCACAGTTAAAAAAATTCGACGCCTACCAAGAGTAAAGCGTCGCGACGCATCGAAAATATTAATCGATTGCAGGGACTTTGAAATTACGCGCATGCTAAAGTACATGTTATTTATAAACTTTTTTGTTATTCAGTCGAACTCATTTATTCTACTCAGTTTTGAGATATACAGTGTGTCCAAGATAATGATGTCTATCATGGCGATCTTGAAAACCGTGAGAGATACAAGATCGGTTAAATGGAGTCAAAGTTGCGTATTTTGATGCTTAACAAAATGCCGTTTTAAAAGCCAAGAAATTCCGACTGAGTCCAAAATTATCCGAAAAAAACCGAAATTTTTCAAAATTGTTTTCATTTTTTTCTGACCACATTTGAAAAGATATTTTGAAATGAATAAAACTTCTTTATTGCCACTTTTTGCCCTTTACAAGATAGCGTTATTAAATTGAAGAACCGACGTTTCGTCTATGAGCAGCCATCATCAACTTTGTTTTTTTAAATACGGTCCTGGATTTTTTAATACCGATTTTAAGAGCCTCTTATGTTCCTAAACCAACGAGGTATCGCACTAATTAAAAAAGAGGTGGTTGTTTTTAATCCTATTAAAAATGTATTTTTTGTCTCTCTCTAACACATGAGTTCTTATGGAAAAATCCATCAACATAATTTTTTTGAATAATTGTGATACATTGGTCCAGGAACATAAGAGGCCCTCAAAATTCGTCATTAAAAATCCAGGACCGTATTTAAAAAAACAAAGTTGATGATGGCTGCTCATAGACGAAACGTCGGTTCTTCAATTTAATAACGCTATCTTGTAAAGGGCAAAAAGTGGCAATAAAGAAGTTTTATTCATTTCAAAATATCTTTTCAAATGTGGTCAGAAAAAAATGAAAACAATTTTGAAAAATTTCGGTTTTTTTCGGATAATTTCGGACTCGGAATTTCTTGGCTTTTAAAACGGCATTTTGTTAAGCATCAAAATACGCAACTTTGCCTCCATTTAACCGACCTTGTATCTCTCACGGTTTTCAAGATCCCCATGATGGACATCCTTATCTTGGACACACTGTATATCTCAAAACTGAGTAGAATAAATGAGTTCGACTGAATTACGAAAAAGTTTATAAATAACATGTACTTCAGCATGCGCGTGATTTCAAAGTCCTTGCAATCGATTGATATTTTCGATGCGTCGCGCCGCTTTACTCTTGGTAGGCGTCGATTTTTTTTAACTGTGAAAAATAACTACTCGACCTCATACATTGACTACTTTTTACAAAAATCAAATATTCCTATTCGTTTCCGAGATATTGACGTGCGGAGTTTTAAGTGAAAAATCCTGTATACAGGGTGGCCCAGTTTTATCCGGCATCCTACTGATTAAAATGAACAAGTTTTATTCTATAATTTCATAATTGTGATTTCAACAGCTTGTCTTTCAGAATAGAACAAAAAGTTAGTATCAACTAAATCTTGTTATTAGAAAACCGCTTTAAATTAAATCGTTAATGGTGTATACCCCAAAACTGACCAGAAATTGGAATAGTATATTTTTACAACAAGCACATGGAATGACACCCACTTTCTACGAGTATGAAAAGGCGAGTGCCGCAATTCATACGAGTAAAAATGGTCATGCGATTTTTACATTATACTTTTTACACGATTGTTAATTATTATCACTATTGTGTAATCATAATATATCCGTTCTTTTTTTTTTGGTTGAGGTGCCAGATGTTCATTTCCCACTTGTTGCCTAGCAACTAGTAGGGTATGTTCAATTATGTGATAGTCGTAGAAAATTGTATATTTTACAACCAGCATGGAATGCATGGAAATATGGTCATTCCATGCGAGTTTTACACTTCACTTTTTCTACGATTGTCAATTAATATCACTATCGTCGTGTAATCGATAAACCGATATTGGGTGTAAACGTAGCACACCGTAGGAAATAAAACTATTTTCCACGGGTTGCTAGGCAACGAGTAGGGAATGGTTTCATTTCCTACGGTTGCACAATGTGCTACTTTTCCTAATCGACATCGATTGCACAATAGTGACATTCCTTGACAGTCGTAGAAAAAATATTTTAAATAATATTGCTGGATAAAACTGTATTGATCAATATCAAATCTTGAATATATTTTCAACGTCTTGCTAGGTACCACTGATTTATTTGAAAAATCCACTTTCCAAAACTAAGCATCAATTTGGATTTTTTTGAGGGTTTATTATCTTGAAAAACTCGTTTTTTTTTTCTTGAAACAAACAAGCATCATCCTATTGATAACTGGTTTTGATGCGTTCGCAACAAAGAACAAACATACTCATCAATAGGTTTTCTACCGCGAAAGTCTTCCAAAAAAAATATTTCCTCAGAAAAAAATCAGAATCCAAAGTGTTCAGAATCATATTCTTATTCCCGGTAGTCACCGACGTTCTATTCGAAACAACATATGATAGGTAATAACCCAATATCAATCTTCGAATAAGAAGTATACAGGGTGTGAATTTGAAAACTTCCCAACCCTGAAAAATGGGCCACCAAGAATGTAAAATAATAATCACTTAGTCCTGTCGATTTTTGTCTCGAGGGGAAAACAATTTGCGCCTATTTTCAACATCGCAACTTCACCCCCCGTGTGGTTATATTCCTCAAAATGTTAAACGAGGAGAGGAGTCCAGTGATACTTTATTTTGAAGGCCCTTTGTCCCTGATTACAACTGACAAGTTTCAAGACTCTGATGTCATCTCTGTTGATATGACAGATTTTCAAAAATTTGTTTTAACTCATTCTATTCAATAAATAATTAACTGCAGGAGTGAACTTCTCTAAAATTAGAGGATAAGATAAATTCATATTATATTTTGAATTGATGAAAATATCCTCGGAAAGAGATCCATATCCTTGGGTTCCAAGTAGAGGTTCAACTCAAATTATCGACTAACAACTAGATGAATATCACGAGTGACTAATGCAATAGGTAAATATAGGATTGTAGGTTAAAATTCAATATCAATTTTCTAATCTTGCATGTTACACCGTACACCAATTACGACAATCGTTATTAATCGATTTTGAAAAAATAATTTTTATTGCGAAATTGTAATAATGCGACGTTACGATGATAATTTGGTACGGTGTCAATCTACGAGCGATGATTAGCACCAACCTAATGAACTTGAAGAATAACTTTCTGGATATTCAAAATACAGAACTTGATGGAAGTTTTTTTTTTGGTTGGGGAGATCAGGCCTAAGGTTATCAAACAACTGAGTTTTACCTACATTGATCCTACCTAAAAACTTCCATCAATTTACAACTTGGACCCAAAGGTCTTCTAGTTACTTTGAAATGTAGATGGTCTATGAACACTTTCCCAGTGCCATTATCAAAAACTAAAACCATAAAAGAGGAAACATGTGAAAAATTGATTTATAGTCACAATCATATAACTTAATGTTACTGAATGACAAATTGTCTGTTTGTATTAATGAAAGTGGCTACTTCGAATAGTATTGCAGTCTATAGAATCTCAGATGCTCAGCAGCACTCTAAGCTGTTTTGATATTCTTAAAAAAATTATCTACTCTATATATTTTAATGAAACCAAGGAAAATTTACAAGAACAATATAAAATAATGATACCGGCATCAAACCGTACCAAGAACTTGAATATACATAGAATCACCTTCATAAAACCAAATCCGACACAACAATCAAGGCCAGCCAAAGCAATCTATTTATTCTTGCAGTTTATAGATGCCATTTATGACCTTGCAGGAACACTACTCTATTTGAACATGACTAATTGCTTGTTCACTTGTGGAATATTAGCAATTTATTGAAGGTTCTGATTGTATAATGATTGAATTAGAATAAAAGTCTTCGTTCTGCTTATTGTCGTGGATCAATAAGCAGGCCAAAAAAATCTGTGGATTTACACATTTAGCTATCACCAATATTTAAACACGTGATATCGAGCTATAATTTTCGAATGGAAGATCTTTCGTGGTTTGATACCATTGATGGATCGGTTGGGGACCATCCTCCATCCTAGTTATATAGGTTGCCTGCAAAAGGTCTTTACAAAATAATACCACATATTCCTGAGGTTAAATTAAGCCGATTCATAGCAACTTACAATATAATGTATTCCGGAATTGCTCAGTTTCCTAGATACAACTTAATAATAAAAATCTAATTTTTCAAAATGTTTAAAAATGTCTTGACGTATCACTGGTACCCGGGTAACCGCATTATGGATGCGGAACAGGAATATAGGGAGTCTCCTTCATTGTGGCCGTGATAGCGCGCGGCACACTTCATTTATGCTTTAACATGGTGATCACTTTTTTCTCAGTCTAGTTTTTATTTTTTTTTGTGAAGAAAAGGATTTTCAAGGCATTTTTGAGCAAAAAAGTTCTCTTGTTATAATCCGCCAAAGTGAGCCGTTTTGGAGATATTTTGGTATTTAATTTTCGCTGCCAAAACCAAAATATTCGATTTTTATTTTTTAACTAAATCAGGAGGTCGAGCTAGTCTTTGCGAATAAGCTGATCTAACTATTGACAGAAAACATTGCAAAAAAATTAGAAAATTGAAAAAAAAAGAAATTCACCAATTTCTAATAAATACACAGGCATTGCATCTCAGTGTGTCATCCTAGACCCACATTGAAAGTAGGGATACTGAAATAAGTTTTAGCTCATATTGCTGTGGGTTGCCGTGATTTTCATTGCGGATATTCCAGCTACTCCTGCTATATTTCTCACTAATCTGGTTTTATTTATCTTAATTAAGCAACAAGAACCCCAGCTGAGTCGTGTTTTGTCCCATATACAAAGTGATGCCTATTGTTTTCGTGGAAATTAAAAGTGTTTGGTCATTGTTCAGTGCGAAGGAGTTGTTTCAGTGTTATCATGTGACAAAGAACTTCATTTCAATAAATAGCCTTGAGAAGAACCAAATAAAGGTTCAAAACGTCGGCATTGATGAAAAAGTGAAGTTTACTTTCATCGTTCCTAACCCGCTAATCTTGCACAACTAGATAGGTTACTTATGTTACCAACATTTTATGTCAAGTTATTGATTGGAACCATGGCGCCAGCCACACCATGCTATCAATGCAATTTCATAGTCTTTGATGCAAAGCGTCATTCAGCGGAGTAGTGAAGTAAATGTTTATTACAGTCTCTGATGATGTAGAGTGTCATTTACCGGACTGGTAACCGCAATTCATAATCTTTATCAAGTATTTCAATTTCCACTTCTGTTTATTGATTACTGCAGATGTTAAATTCACAAGATCAGTTAAATCCACAATAATACAAATTCAGGAACGTTTTTTGTTTTGTTGCCAAAAAAGGCAAATTTGTTCATGATTTAGACGTATCACGTTTAAGGACTCACGCGTCTTCTTTTTTTATTTGAACAACGGGTTCAAAGCAGGATGCGACTGAGATATTCAATCCGCTACCAAATCTCATCAACGAGTGCACTCCGAGATTATCAATTGTGAGTGGATTTTTCTCTCAATAATTCTGAATGCATACAATGTTTAGAGGCTTGTTCACTTCAATACATAGTCCAATATGCCGTAAATTATAAAAAATATGCGTACAAAAGCTAATAAGTAGGTGCAAGATATAATCAAGATCAAGTATCGCGATCGACTAAATAATATCAATTTTCGTGCAACTGAGTGTTTCCATCTAATATTCACGAAATTTTGGCAACTGAAAATCAAATGTTTGTTAATTTTTACTTTGTCATTATTCAGATTGCAGAGTGTGATTGAAATTAATCTATTTGTCGTGATCTCAGCTTTTTTTTTCCATATTTCAGACTACTCTTTTTCTCAATTTTTGACTTAAGGCTTTAAGCCACCTTAATCCTTTTCTCTTTTTTACACCAGCATGAAAATCAAGGGATTCGAGGGTTCGCTAGATATTCTTAAAACAATGTGGTTCATCGAGCAGAACAACATCACCCCAGACGAATTTAATGACTACTTCAGAAATGTGCCTCATCAACTAACAGCAAATATACCCAAATCTCATGTCGACCCCCTAACTTTCTTGCAGAACAAAAATATTACAAATGCCTTCTCCTTCAATGAAGTTACATTTAATGAAACTCGAGACATAATAAATAACCTAAAGAACAAAAGCAGCACAGACATATTTGGCTTAAGTGTGAAGATTATCAAATCAGTCATAGATGTTATACTGAGGCTGGGGCTTTTGTGCCCCTCACAAAACTTATAAATCTATGTCTAAAAGAAGGTATTTTTCCATCTATTTTGAAGAAATCCTTAGTTATACCAATTTATAAAAAAGGTGATACCAATGCACCAGAAAATTACAGACCAATTTCCCTTCTCCCAATTATTTCAAAAATTGTGGAGAAATGCATGGCAAAGCAAATGGTTGCATACTTTGAGTCTAATGACTTGTTTAGCAACAGCCAATTTGGTTTTCGGAAAAATAAAAATACTGTTTTGGGTATTCTTGACCTGATTTCTGGTGTCACAGATGCATTCCATAACCATCAATATGATTCAGTATTGTTTTGTGACCTAAGTGAAGCGTTTGATTGCGTTGATCACGGGATTCTTCTGAGAAAACTATCCAGCTATAAATTTTGTGCTACTAGTGTCGGACTAATACAATCATACCTAGGGAAAAGATCTCAGAGAGTTCAGTGTGGGGGAGTAACGTCGGATGAGGGTGAGGTTACTATTGGAGTACCACAAGGGTCCGTACTAGGTCCCATCCTTTTCTTAATCTATATAAATGATCTACCATCAACTGATCCAACAGCGGATTATACACTCTTTGCTGATGACACAACAATCTCTGTCCGTGCTGACTCACTGCAGGTATCCATCGAAAACAGCCTGAGGGCACAGGAAAGAGCAGAAAACTGGTTTAATTCCAACAGCCTTCTATAAAATAGAGATAAAACCAAAAGGGTGGTTTTTTCGACCCGAGAACTTCATGATACAGGATCACAGATTGAGGGAACCGCATTCATGGGTGTGCACATTGACCCTCACCTACGATGGGATGTTCACATAAATTTAGTTGCCTCCAAACTATCGAGGAATATATATATGCTTCGATGCCTCAGGGATAACGTGTCTCGAGCTGTCTTAAGAGCCGCTTACTTTGCCGTGTTTCAGACCCAGTTGTCATATGCTATTCTTGCATGGGGACATGCTACAGGGATGAAAAGGTTGTTTGGATTGCAGCGCAGGGCGGTCAGACTGGTGAAAGGCTTGGGTTACAAAGACGACTGTAGGGAAGCATTCAGGGAGCTCAGGATACTGACTGCTCCGTCACTGTACATTTTAGAAAATTTATTATACTTAAAAACTGAAGCTTCTACGTTTGTGACTCATGAAGATGTTCATGGGTACCAAACAAGAAACAGGGGTGACTTTGTGCCGGTTTATTGGCGTCTGAAGAGGTGTCAAACTGGTCCGGGTTACTGGGCTATAAAGTTTTTTAATATACTTCCACAAGAAATTAAAGCGCTAGAATATCCACAATCCAGAAATAAAATTAGGGATTTCTTAATCGAACATTCTTTTTACTCATTTGAGGAGTTTTTAACCTATTTCAACAAACATTGTATGTGATAGTGTTAGATAAATGTCCTGTTATTCTTAATTTTCAGTTTTAACTTTTCGGTTTTACCTCAACAATTTTATTATTATTACTGACCTATGTAAGCATTTTTTAAAAGTGCACTGAACATGAATAAACAATTTGATCGACGTACCTGTTTTCAAATATTTTTCAAATTTTTAAGAAATTATGAATCTTATCTGCGAACAGATATCGGAGTAATGCAGCTTGCAGGCAATAATGATCAAATTCACTAGTGACATTTCCCTCATTCTTTCCTTTCGAAATATTGAAGGAATTATAAACATTTCAACATGCTTTCCTGCCATTTTTTCTCTCGAACTATCATCTCATATTTTGTGAGATTCGACATTCCCACAGGACAGAACGCTGGTGTATAGGTAACAGTCTTGTCGGGAGTGAACGTTGGTACATAACAAGAAAGATAGAATGTGCATTTATCATCTCATTTTCCACTAACTGACGTTCTTTTTAACGGGATTTGATATTTTTACAGAAAAAACGCTGGTCCATGTGTAGCTATTGAAATTGATTTACAATAAATAATTCATCATTTTGAAAGCATTTACCAAGAACGAACACAGAAACCTGTTCACTAATTACCAGACAATACAATTTATGTTTGGAAATGAGTCTAGTTAATTTTAAAACCAAAAACATGTCACTTGGCAGTAACATGCAATGCAAGGTTATCAACGGATGAGTAATATTTCCATTATATTGTTTTATAAGGAAATGTTTGAACGAAATTCAAAAAAAATATAATATATTGATCACTGAGCGTCAAGATAATACGACTGAATGGGTATGTTATCAATCAAGTTTCCAGGGTGAAGATTCATGAATACAGATGGAGAGAAGATATTTTTGGTTTGGTTTCGGATTTTTTACCTTCTCTTTATCTGTAGGTATGTTAGTTCTGATAATTGATCAATCAAGCACAATAATATGTACTTGAAACTACATTTTAATCTGAAACTGCGCGTTTAAAATTTTCCGGCTATATTGTATTTAAGTAGTATAATATTTATAACTTCTATTCGTGAAAATCGTTAAGTACCTACCTACTCAAATTTAGTGTATCTAGTTCAATGTCTGAGAACTCAGAACTCCGATATACCTATTCAAATCATGATTTCTTGGTCAAGTCTCTGATGATCGAGGGATCGATTCTCACGGTATAGGCTTTTCAGAAAAGTAGGTATATTATAATTGAATGAGAGATCACTAAATCACTCTCACCAAATTTTATCTCAATACGTGAATAATTATTTTTCTCGAGAATTATTCAGAATCTATTGAAATGGAACATCTTTGTATAGTTTAGTGACCAAAACAATGAAATCGGACCATGGGAAAATAAACTTTGAACTAATATATTTGATAAGCATTTGATGTGTCATAATTATTATTTATTGTCGATTAGTGTACACGGTTTTTCCTTCGGTTTTTTCCCTTTGTTTTTTGTTATAATGGGCCAACTCTTTGAAGACTTTATCAAAAAAGATACAGAGAAAATGTTCAAATACGGGTTTCCCAACGATGAAGTAGGTTTTATCATATAGGATATGAAAAATATCAATATCAATATGCGTCACAGGTTAGGGGTGTAAATAGCGCACATTCTGAAAATATTTGGAAACATACAGGGTGCGTAACAAAAGTATGGCACGAAAAAGTATGATTTTTTTAAATGGAACCCCCTGTATATCAATTGATATTTCAATTCTTTCTTCAATTTGGAACAAAAATTGTGATACAACTAATGTTCCTAAATTCAACCGTTATCGAGATATCGCGTTTTAAAAATGGCATTTTTGCAACTTTGACATGCTATAAAACTCAAACTATTCAAGTTAGAGGAAAATGGTTTGCACTTTCCCATCTTGACTTTTCAAGAGCTCTTCTGTCATTTGGATAGAAGGTAACGTCGACTGTCAACTTTTTTCGGCACATTTTGACATTTTTTCACAATAATGGATTTAATCTCCTTGAATAGCTCTTGAAAAGTTAAGATAGGAAAGTGCAATCCATTTTTCTCTAACTTGAATAGTTTGAGTTTTATAGCATGTCAAAGTTGCAAAAATGCCATTTTTAAAACGCGATATCTCGATAACGGTTGAATTTAGGAACATTAGTTGTATCACAATTTTTGTTCCAAATCGAGAAAAGAATTGAAATATCAATTAATATACAGGGGGTTCCATTTAAAAAAATCATACTTTTTCGTGCCATACTTTTGTGACGCACCCTGTATGTTTCCAAATATTTTCAGAATGTGCGCTATTTACACCCCTAACCTGTGACGCATATTGATATTGATATTTTTCATATCCTATATGATAAAACCTACTTTACTCTATCGTTGGGACACCCTGTACAAGTTTCAGGGTTTATGCATTATTTCCAAAAACGTCATTTATCTATGACTATTCAATAATAGATGTTTTATACATCCAGTTTCTATTGGTGAATGTCACTCTTCACTCATACCAGTGACTTTTTTTTCATAACTCAATTGTTTTTAACCAATGAAATGATCTGATGTCATTACTCCACTGTTTTAGAGCCAATCAGAACATTCGACAAAATGTCAACCTTCAAATCCATCATTTTGGATAAACTCATTTGACCGTCCATAGGTACTTGTTTTATAGTCATTGTCACATTGTGTTAACAACCTAACCTCACTTTGAGTACAGTCGTTGTCAAAAAGCGCCGTCCAAATGAAATTAAATATTGCAAAAATCGCTTCAATTATCGAATAATCATAGAAAAAGTATAGTATTCTACCTACTACGCGGAAAATGGCTATTAGGTACTCCCTCAGATATGATTACGCAAACTTCATCCTCGTGAGTAATATCCACCATTTGCCGCTCGTTGAATAATATACTATTTTGTAACAGAATATTATAGGGTAATATTCATCTTTTCATCTTCTAATGTATAATACCATTCTTGAATTTTTGCATACCATCAATATCATTAAGGATACTTGCATCGAATAATAATTAATTTTCGTTAGTTCTTTCGTCCGCGATTATCAGTTTTTTACAATGATTATCTTCTCTCAAATCCCCAAAATTCACACACCAAACTTCTCATGATGCATGAATGTTCTCGTTAACATTGTATAGGATAATCGTGTCTAATAAGCTACAGACTGACGTAAAGCTACTAGATAAATTTTAATTAGTTTTGTATCTAATTATACGTATATTTGCAACATTTTTTATTTGTTTGTGGAAGGCGTTGCAGGTTTTTTTTTATTCCATGGCATGCTCTGTGAAAATATGGTGCTTGGTTCTCATATATTTCCTGATTTCATATTTGCGTTACAGGAACAATGATTCGTAAGTCATATTTTATCAAATAATGATTGTACTTTGCCCCAGCTACAGAAGAAATTATATGTAGTAGCTTTTTCAAGAAAACTCTATGTTTCACTATTTAGTTGGTACACAAAACAAAACATGACAGAAAGGAGCACTTCAACATCCAAAGATTCACTAGAAACAAATTACGAACCCTCGATGCCCCACAAAATTTGGTATTTGATTTTTGTGTGCAGTATCTTTCATTTTCAAAAAAATGATTGGGTATTTCATTATTTGTTGGGTTCTCAAGTCAACAACAACCTATTAAAAAAACCATTCCAAGTTTTGTCGAGAGTAAAATATGAATCAAAAAGATCACACGCCATAACATGGCGAATTGAGTTAATCAATTAGGAGAATTCAAAATCCTGAATTAGAGATTCTGACTCAATCTGGATCAAAACACTAAATCGAATCTTCCAATGAATAAAATGCTGCGACCTAAACTTGAATAGGTACCAAATTACACAAGTCATCACTAAAATTGATGTTTTTGAACCAACATCTTTTTTTGAGTAATTTCGACTTCCTAGATTCGAAACTGACCTTAGTTTTATCCTATCACATCCCAGTTTTTCACAAATCGATATATTGGAATAAAAAAACTAAAAATAAAATAAATAATGACAGATGATACATTGAATAATAATAATTTGGCCGACTAATAACCTCCTGACATCTTCGACCTTTTTTCCGAACATTAGATAACTGTTTTCAAATTTATTATTCACATAAATTCTAATTTTTGCAAAAATATCATATGTGATACATAGAAATCGATGAAAAAATTGGAGTCAGCGCATCAAAATTATATAAAAACACCCATCAAATATAAAACATCTCGAAAGAAGTTTTATTTTGTAGACCTGTGTTATATTTTCTTGCGCTCATGTTTGCTTTTTATTTCACAGAATAATAATAAATGAATAACATAGTAGAAGAACTCTAAGAGCCAGTGACATTTTTCAGTGATGATTTAGTCAACATGTTGAGTGTTGAGGAAGATCCGCCACCCTGTATTATTATTATTCTGGATGATTGTGGGCTACCATAGAACAACTGATCAAAAATTCAGCCTCAACTAAATAAAAAATTCAATCTTCTTAGAAACTATGAAAAGTTCATCGGTCTCAAGACATGTTCAGGGTGATCCGTCATCCTGATGATTTGATGATTTTGGGCTACCCAAGAAATACTGGTGAAAAATTCAGCCTCAACTTGATAATAAAGAAATTCAATCTTTTTACAAATTGGGGGCGTTCCGCCATCCTTTAGGAACCGCGATCAGGGTGAACCCTGTCAGATGATACTCAATTAGGGCCGGTACAACATTCTCTCAAAAAATAGGCCTTAACTAAATCATCATTGAAAATGTCACTGGTTTTCCAACTACAATTTTGATGGCTAGGAAGCAAAACCATGATTCGAGAATGAGTCGCGATCAACTCAATCAAAGATACCGCCGACAATTGCAATTGAACAGATCACGTGTGTTTGTTGACTTCACGTGACCTGTTCGATCGTTCTGTTTTGTCTGATCACGTGTTGTTTGTTTACTTCGACGGTGTATCATTGGAAACAATATACTATTCGATAATATGATTTTTGCTATGTATACAACTATGTAGGTGGTGAGGAGACGCGCATACATTCTCACCTTGACTAAATACTCATCGGACATCTAAGATGTGGAACTAATAAAATGCCTTGTAAATAAAATGATATGATAAGAGAATGAGTTTCTTGACCATTCCAGGTTTTGGACTGTAGTTTTTAAATGCATCATTGCTTATTTGATAACTGATGAGGTATAAAATTTGTGTCAAATTTTGGCTGTAAACAGAGTTGTTCACGCTATACGGATCGTAATATTGTGGCTCAGATACGTGACTCTCATAAAGTTTGAGGTATATGGGGGTATGCTTTGTTTACTTTTTAAAATTAATCTCATCGTATACAGGGTGTCGTAAAAGCCTTAAAACAATCAAAGTTGCGTTTTTTTAATGAAGCCCCTGTATTTCATTGCATTTTTGAATTATTATTCTCTGATGAAAATCTTTTAATACGGTTCACAGTACCTAAACCTGATTAAATTTTCATGTCTCAAATACTTGAGGAGTATTCAAGAAAATCAAGTTAATTTCGCGGTAACGTATTACCGTATTTTATATCCTGATCTTGATAAACTTGTCTCATCTCATATAGGGTTTCCAAAAATTAAAACCAATCAAATTAGAAAAGGTAATTGAAAATACATTCACTTATAAAATCAAAAATATCAGGTTCCATTCAAATCACTCGACTTATAGCCATTGAAAGGGTTAATCTGACAAGTTTTAATTTATGGAAACACTCATACAGGATTGAGACGACTAGTTTATCAAGATCAGGATTTAAGCAAAATTTGTGGTGAATTGTTCGAAAAGATCATATTTCTTTTCGAACAATTCACCACAAATTTTGCTTGAATACTTCCAAGTATTTAAGACTTGAACTTTAGAGCAGATTTTTCACAAAGCTCAATTATTCAAAAAACTTTGAGATTTAGATACTCTAAACCTCATCACACTTAGAGCATACACTTATTTTGATCAGAGAATCCAGAAATGCAATAAAGTACAAGGGGTTTCGTTCAAAAAACACAACTTTGATGGTTTTAAGGCTTTCGTGATACCCTGTATAATATGAAGATAATTTTAATAGTAACCATACACAGGGTGTTTCATTATTATCACGAAAAAATTCAGGAGGAGTTTTCCCGCTCGAAAATAAGAAGAAAACTTCCTATAAACATGTGTCCGGAAATGCTTCATTACAGAGCTACAGGGTGTTGAAGTTCTATTTTTTTTTTTTTTTTCTAAATAGTATTCGCAGTTCGCACTAATGTCGATCTATTGATGAAAATTGCTGTTTGGGGTTTTTTTGCCATGCGAAATTCGAATTTGATCGTGTAGCTCTAACTTGTAGGGGGCGCTACCTACACTTATTTTTCCTTTTATTAACAGTCGTAACTTTTTTGGACGTGCCCATATTTTATTTTGGAGTCAAAAATCAGATTTCTTCATCATTTTCACGCAGAAAAAGTATATCTGTTAAAAGTCGCTGAGTTCAACCACTCTCGAGATATTTGGATTTGAAATAAAAAATACATGTGGTTTTGTGATTATGGTCAAGCAATGTTCTGCATTTTTTTTTAGAAAATAATCAGGATGAGTTTCCCTTGTAGAAATTACAACAAAACTTCCTATAAACATGTATTCGGAAATGCTCCGTTACAAAGCTACAGGATGTTGAACTTTTTTATTTTTTCCATTTTTTATTTTTTTTTATAATATTTCAATAATTATTGTTGTTTACATCACTCATCAGTTGAATTCTATCTTTTTACCAAAAATATGTAGCAATCATACGAAATATTTTATAACTTTACCTCCGCCATTATTTCAAAATCAGATGTATTTTTTAATTCAAATCCGAATATCTCGAGAATGGTTGCCTGTGGCGACTTTTAACAAGTTTACTTTTTCTGCGTGGAGAATACAAATAAATCTGTTCGGTTCTGCTTAAAAATGTTATAGAGATACGTCCAAAAAAGTTATGGCTGTTAATAATGATTGGTAAAATAATTGTAGATAGCGCCCTCTAGAAGTTAGAGCCATACTATATAAGATCAAATTCAAATTTCGCATGACAAAAAACTACTAAACACCAATTTTTATCAAGATATCATCAAGAAAAAACAAAAATGAAAATAAAACTTCAATACTCTCTCTGTAATGAAGCATTTACGGATACGGATTAATAGAAAGATATCTTCCTATTTTCAGGCAGGAAACCGAGGAAACTCATACTTTTTTTTCGCAATATCAATGAAACACCCTGTATATTCCAAAAGTAAAACTTCTTCATAGTTATGTACTTTAGCCACAATATTACTATCCGTATAGCGTGGATAACCCTGTATACATACAGTGCTTTTCTTTAATGTCCCCCCCCCTTTTATTTTTTGAACGGCTCAACTCAGAGACTTCAAATTTTAGGTGATGAAATACAAGCATGTTTACTATGTTTTGACATGAAATTGACATATGAAAAATTCAAGATGGCGGCTGGGCGCCATCTTCGAATGTTTTTTTAAATAGGAATAGGGGTCATGTGGCACCTCATTTTGAAGTCCTGCTGAGTACTTTATAACCCTAGAGTATTGAGTTGATATCTCTGAGTACTACAAAATGGCGGTACATTCAATTACTACATTGATACATACACTTAAAAAAAAAATGTCAAATTCAATTCAAAAGATGCTTTTTTGACATTTTTGTCATCTATTCCTAACCCAAACTTCATGTCAAGAATATTTCCAGCATCTTTTGAATTGAATTTGACGATTTTTTTTAAAAAGTGTATGTATCAATGTAGTAATTGAATGTACCGTCATTTTGTAGTACTTGGAGATATCAACTCAATATTCTAGGGTTATAGAGTACTTAGCAGGACCTTCAAAATGAGGTGTCACATGACCCCTATTCTCATTCAAAAAAACATTCCAAGATGGCGCCCAGCCGCCATCTTGAATTTTTCATATGTAAATTTTATGTCAAAACATAGTCAACATGCTTGCATTTCAGCACCTAGAATTTGAAGATTCTAAGTTAAGCCGTTCAAAAAATAAAAGGGGGAGGGACATTAAAGAAAAGCAATGTATACTTTTGTTCATCAGTGTACCTATATCATAATGAATGAAATTCGTGAAATACATTGCAAATCATTTAACAAATTCAAACTACATGTCTGGAAATTATTATCACATATCACATTTGTTTATTCATAATCATATCAATGTCAAACAATGATAATATTTGCATCCATCAATATTAATCTGTTGAGCTCAATTGTATAATTATGTTCTTATAATATGTACTAATGAATGCGTTCATTATTATTTGTTGACGACGGCTACGTGAGTCAGGTGTATCCGGTATCATTTCGCAAACTGTTTTTGAATGACTCACTTCAGTGTTCAAAATCTTTATTTCAAAAAATTCGACATTGTGACCATTCACAAAATGTTCACCAGGCTTTATCAAGTTTTTCTGGAGACAAAACTTCTCATTTTAGATGGTTTTAACGTCTTGTGTAGAATAATTATTAGACATAATACAATAATTTTAAACATGTAATATGATAAAATAAACCATTCTTTCACAAACTAGACATAGAGCCTTTGATATGTCTATGACTCATCAATTAATAAAACAGATCAAGGACGGAAGACATTTTGAAAAATTAGCAATAATCGTTTTTGGCAATATCTACTTTGATAAGAGCAGCAATAAAGAGCCAAAACGTTGGAACATTTTTTATAAGCACTTACTATTTTATTGGTGCCCTTGATGTGAAAATAATTATTTTCCTTAATTTGTGAAGAAAGCTAATCCTTTGATTATTTTTGGTAAAGTTCGAGTTACAATAATAATAATTGTATACGCGGAAATCTTGATATTATGCATTTGAGTATTATAACGTATCCCGTTTCAGGAAATCTAGGCTTAAAAATTGAATTATTGCTATTATGAATGCTCAACTATTGCTGCAGTGATCTAAATCTGATTCAAAGATCAAATCATATACATATTAATTCTCATTGTTGTTACGTGTTGTGTGAATATGTTTCAAAAATAAGAGCAGATATTGTTTTGATAAATCAAGTCAGCATAATATGATAATGTGCTCGTGAAGTAGATACCAAATTAAATTTAGTGTGGTAACCTCGGTAGAAACCAAGAATAGTAGTTTGTATTCCAGTTAAATCATAGCTGATATTTTTTATTATTTTTATTTATAAGATCTTCAGATTAACAAATTAATGTAGACATCGTCAATAATTCAATACCTGATCAATCAATATTATTTTTTTTTTTCTGATTTGATTTCCATTCTACTATCTACTTTCATGAAAGCTGATTTTTTTACCAAAAAACTCGAAATGTCTAGTGTATGATCTATATTTTGAATTGTTAGCTATGGAATATGACCTACCTTAAAATTTAGTGAATCAATTTAGCATTCTTCACAGCAATAATAACACAATACCTTTGATAGGCGTGATATTTTGAATACCTAGTTACTTTAATAGTGGCAATATGAACAAACATATCTTCTTTGCAGAACAATGGAAGAATCTCAGACAACTAACTATAACCCTGTTTGCAAAATCAAAAACGAGGAAGATCTGATTGAAGATGCAATAGATTGCAGTGGAGATCCAGAAATTGACATTTCAGAACCAGATCCAGACAGCGAAATCATGATTTGGGCGGAAAGGAATATTGGAGAAAACCCGAGTACAAAACTTGAGCTGATTGAGGAGTTGCGGAATATGATTTTTGGTACGTTGCGGACGCCTGTAATATCTCAAAGTAGTGTGACTATTATCTCTACCTCAATAAATCAAGTTGGGAATGATTCTGTCGAATGTATAATACATACATATTTCAAAAGATTGCAGTTAAATCACGAGGAGAAAATAATTTTCGAAAGGGTTTTCCCATCGCTGAGCAGTACAGACTGAAATTATCAAATCATTTTTCATCTACCAAGTGGTTTTCAATATTCCAAAATTACGTATTCCCATCATTGTTTGGAGACTGAAGGGCTTAATGTTGTCATGATCTTCTTTTTTTCTTGTCCAACAGAGGGATTCTTTGGAACCTGAATCTTTATTTTAATGAAAAAAGATCTGACAATCTATGTATATTACAGAAAGGGGAGAATGTGAACCACACAGAACTGATGACGCTTTTTTGTTGAGATTCTTGAGAGCTCGACATTTCATAGTGAGGATGGCACACAGACTTGTAAGTTTACCATTTAGGTATTAAGAAAAACATCATTGCTCTTGAAAGTAGAAAACAAAAACATCACATTCATCCTAATGATTCGTGAAATTGTTCTTTCGATGTTTTTCAAAATCTTTGTATGTATACATTTTTTTATAAAAAAATAATCATTGACACAATAACTGAATCCATACGTTAAATAGGTTGTTTTGTGCTCACTAGAAAAACTCTTATCAGAATACTTTGTTTGGTTTACTTCAGCGTAAGCCAAAGTCATAGTTTTTTCACAATAATTGAAAATGTTTGCAGCAAAAACATAAATATTAGCTTGTGATGGACTTAAGTATCTTGGTATTTTATCATTTTCAGCTGGTCAACTACTATGAATTCAGAGAAACCTACCCACATTTTTTTGACAATGTTGATTTTCAAAAACTTATGGATGTAGGAGAAGCAGAGATATTCAATGTGCCACCATACAGAGATGATATGGGAAGAAGGATCATATTCATAAGGATGGGTAATAGATAGTTTGACTTCGATTATTTGAAAATTTGTATAAACATTCAAAGTATAATAAAACATGTTGGCTTGATTCTGGTAGAAACACTTTCTAGAAGTCGAGCGTACACGTCTTTGGTAAAACAGAGAACAAAATATCAATTTGTTGCTAAAGGAATGAGAATCACAAACTCTTGTCTTGTATGACTAGGATTGTAATATTTGCTATTTAAAAAATGATGGATCTTTCAGGAAAGAGGAATTGTTGGTTATTATATAGATAAGCAAGATAAGTCATCAACCCATGAATCTGTTCTCATAAATGAATCTTGTCAATACGTATACTACTCTGAAAATTTAAAACATACCGTTTCTCTTCAGCCACAACAGTATACGGTTTTTACTGACAAGAATTGATAATTACTGGTAATTTGCAGATTTACTCTCAGATACGACACAGCCTCCGTCTAATCATGATCAGCTATCGGATAATCTAACATTCGAATGGCACTTGCTCATAACATAAAAATGTTGAAACTATAATTTTCTTGAGTTTAGGATATTATCGCGTTTTGTTCAAGAACCAACACCACCTGGGCACAAATCGAGAAAACCGAACGAGATTTTGTAAAAATTTATTATAAATAAGGATTATTGATCGGATAAACCACCATTTCGATTTCTTAAAGATATTATGTCACTTTATCGGATCCTCAAGTCACCGAAAAGACATTTGGAGAAAAATGCTCAGACATGTGTTCAGTAAATATAACGGTAGACAACCCATTTTCTGTCATTCTGTCTCGAATCTGATAATTTATGCCAAATATCTGAGTGATTCTCGAGACTGTTTTATATTGTGTAGCTCTGTTTTATGAATTTTATGGATAATCCAAAGACGATAATCTTCAAAGAGTACTCGTGCTGCCATCTGGTTTGAACTCATAGGACTAAGTGAAAATACTTGTCAAATAACTATTTATCGTCTGGATGTTTTTCAGCTATATGTATATAAAGTTATGTTAATTGCTATTGAAAATTCGTCAATTATATATTTCCTTCGCCATTCTATGAACGATTATGTTATACCAATGTAATATTTTGTTCTCAATTCTTTACTAGAATCATCTATGTTGATCTTAAGGCAACCTATTAAGGCCTGGTTTCTCAATTTCAGTTCGACGAAGGTTCAACCTTGAACTGCGTTGATGCACAGTCCAATATCCTTGAGAAACCGGGCATCAATATTTCTTTTATATCTATTCAACTAGGTATTGGCCATTTTGTGCCGTTTAGTATAAATCATCCAACGACAATTTTATCATGTGTCTCCAATAGAATTTCCGACACCTGTACCGAACTACTTTCAAATACCTCGCAGATAAGGGCCCATATCTTGGAATAAATCACTAGGAGATGCCTTCTAAATTGATAGTTTATCTTACTTGCGATCAGTCTCATGTGCCACGCCCCAGTCGCCAGCGTACATTTTGATTTACCGCTGGATAAAACAGTATGCCTTTCTACAGAAAATTATAATTATTTCAGAAATAACATAAATCAGTTGTTGAGGAGTGGACATAGAACTGATTGTAAGGGGGATGTACAAATTAGATTTATTAGCCGAGGCCATATGAATTATTGATAGATTATTATTGCAACATTGGGCGAGCAGAATCATCAACTGCAGTAAATCAATATGAGCATGTCTAACATCATCTATTTCAGAAAACTGGAATACATCACATTTCACGACAGACGAATTATTCCAATCTATCATATTTCTGATACAGACAGGAATTCTAGAACCCAAGCTACAAATCTATGGCGCAGTTGTAGTTTTTGATGTGAAAAACTTGTCCACAGGCCATGCTTGGTACCTTTCAACCACAGTTGTCAAGCAAATTCTTGCAGTTGCATATGTAAGTAAAATCCTGTCATTTTGATAGGTAATGTGATAAACTCTCTAGCTCTAGTAGGTACCCAAAAATCAAAGATTTTTAAAAAAGTTGTGACCAATTTTCTACAAACGTTCTACTAAGAAAACAAGGGATCATCCGAGAGATCATCTGTCCCAAAGATTTGTCCCTTTATTTCAAGACGAAGATGACAACATATTTCAATTATTGTCGATTCGATTTCAATATTTTTTTCTATGACTATTCAATAATAAATGTATTAAGTATTAGTTAACTTTTTTTTCATTACTCGATCTTATTTCATTGCTCCATTGTTTAGGAGCCAATCAGAAAATTCGACAAGTTGTCAACATACGTCAATCTTCAAATCTATCATTTTGGAACAGCTCATTTGACGGTCCATACTTATTTTATTATAGTCATTATAACTCCTTCATACACCATTTCTGGACGTGGGTACTACAAGAAATAGGTAGCGGAAGTGGTCGAAGTGAGGATCAACGTCTAACATGTAAAGGTTGACGGTCCACACTCATTAGAGCACGTATATGAAAAAAGAGTAGCAGTCTCAAGAATGTACAGGAAGACAAAGTCCGAATTCTCAAGGAGAGAAAATGAGGTCGACATGACTTCCTATGATCAGCACCAACGACTTCGAATTGCCCGTTCCTGCAAGAGAAACAACATTTTAGAATTAGTTTGGGTGCCTACACCCCAAAATGGGTACCTCAGGTGAGATTCGAATAGAGCAAAAAAGACGGTTCTGGCAACCTCACAGCCAACTTGCGAATATGTCGCTCTGATGGCAAAGCAAGCTGATGACAAATTCCGGCTCAGTTAGGAAATGTGCTCCTCAAAGCGAATATTCTTATCGATATAAATACCCATAAACTTAGAGTGGGGCGGTTCCTGAAGCACTTCATCATTCCACCGAGATCCCTTCATGTCGCATTTGAACCCCAGAATCTTGGTACAGGTCCAAGTACTGATCCTTGAGAGACTCCTCACCGGATATTCAAGGCTGTTGATTTGTTACCCGCGACCACAACTTACTCACTGCGCTCGCCAAGGTATGACCATTATTTAAATCAATGGGTATGACTCGAACCATGCAAGAGACGTCCCTCTGAATCCATATTTGTAGAGCTTAGCCAACAGTATTCTGTGATCGACACAATCTAATGCTTCAGACAAGGCACACAGCACCGCTGCCACTGCCTCACCCTGATTGAGGTTGAGGTAAACACTTTCCAAAAGCTTGAACATAGCGTCAGGTGTTTCCAACGAACTCTGAAATGCCAACTGTTCTCGACAGATCAAGTTGTGAGAACTGAGGAAGCTTCCCATTCTCCCTTTGCAATGAAGTGAAGCAGTGAAGACTCGTCAATTGCGGCACACAAAACATCCAAAGCAATATCAGGCAGCTGCATGAGAATCATGTCACTCACCCCATCCTCACCACAAGACGATCTATTTTTTATATCAATAACAGTAATCTCGGCCCTCTGCACTGCAGCAAACTGGAATGAGCTTAACACAGAAAAGTCATTAAAGTAGGATAATGGATCCGGAGAGTCAGGAAGTGTGTTCAGCATCAGCTACACTACAGTAGAAAGAGTTCAAGGTATTGAGACTGATACCAGGCTCTCGATGTTTGTTCGGAGTACGATTACATATGTCATTCACAATCGACTAGCAAGCTTTCTGTTTATCATTCGATTCAACTATCTTTTTGGTGTAATGTGGAGATTCTTGGCTAATTTCATAAGCTTTCTTTATATAGACCTATACTTATTATTATTACAGTACAAAATAAACTGAGGATTATTGGTGTACTTCTTTATGTAATTTAAACAACAAAGATTTTTGGAAGACCCCCTCGATCCCTCAGTTAGCCACATTTTTTTTCTTCATTCGTTTTGGTTTCATCTACCAGAACCAAGTGGAACATATTGATAGGATCGGGGGAATGAGTTAAACCCAACCAGTTGACCTGCAGACATAGTTGGTGAAAAAAACGAGATTTAGCTTGGCTAAAAATCCTACCCCGACGTTGAACGGGAATGACACATTTAACTGCCTTATACAGTGTGTCCAAGATAAGGATGACTATCATGGGGATCTTGGAAACTGTAAGAGATACGGAGATGGTTAAATCAGAGAAGAGTTGCGCATTTTCAAGCCTAATAATATGCCGTAGAAAGTTTTAAAATTCCGAGTAGTTTCGGAGATATGCCTGAAAAAACGAAATTTGCCGATTTCGTTTTTATTTTTTTCTGACGTTATTTAGAGAGATATGGAAAAACCAAAGACACTTTCTCAAGGCCACTTCTCAGGCTCTACAAAACAGCGTTAAGAGATTTTCCGTACGAGGTTTCGTTTCGAGGAAACCATCATCAACTTTAATTTTTTATATGGCGCGTAAAAAAAGTATACCCTGTATTAAATAGCATATTCTACTACGAATACAATGATGTATAAGACAATATGTTTCTGCAATATCAATATTTATTAAATTCCAAATGTTTTGTTGTAGTAGGCGGTGAAAATATGGCGTCGAGAGAAAAAATAATCTTATTGTCATATTATTGACACACACTTAGTATTTTTGAACTTTGTTTTTGCGTCTTGTTGTCACAGTTTTTCTTTTGTGTAACAAAATGGAAGGTAGTTCTTCACCTGAGAAAAAGTTTGATATGTTGAAATGTTATATCCTATGCCATAGCAACGCCGTTGAAGCTGGTCGGTGCTTATTATTCGTACAATAACTTGTGCAAAATATATTGTATAATGCCGGACGACTTGTACAAATAATAAGCACCCTTTTGAAAAGGGATCAAGAAAGTGTCTTCTGTTTTTACATATCTCTTTGAATAACGTTAGAAAAAAATGAAAACGAAATCGGCAAATTTCGTTTTTTAGGGCATATCTCCGAAACTACTTGGAATTTTAGAATTTTCTAAGCGGCATATTGTTAGGCTTGAAAATGCGCAACATTTTTCTAATTTAACCATCTTCGTATCTCTTACGGTTTTCAACATCCCCCTGATAGACATCCTTATCTTGGGCACACTGTATAATCAGTCAGTCGAAGAGGAAGTTCATGTCACGCAAGTAGGTGAATTGACGTGCATCTTCAGTCCATAGCAATGCAAAACGCAACGGAGCATCATAGTAGTGTCCGCCGAAGTCTCTTTCGCAAAATCGATACTGAAAATAAATAAATAATCATATCATAGGAAAAGAATAGTATTCTACTCGCGGAAAATGGCTTTTACTCATTCAGATGATCACGCAAACTTCATGCTCATCACTAATAGTCATCACCATTTCCCACTCGTTGAATAATGTAGTTCCATGTTTGATATTTAACACCGCAGTATTAATGTTCACCTCCCAATTGTTGATTTTGCTATGATAATGTTTTACTGACTTGTCATCATAATATAACTAGAAGTGTGCCAATGTTTATCGTTCTTGTCTATGAGCATTTATTTAAATCTACAAAATTTGACAAAATAATGAAGAAATATATTTTTTCCACGACTGTCAAGGCATGTCACTATTGTGCATTGTGCAATCGACATCGATTAGGAAACGTAGCACATTGTGCAACCGTAGGAAATGAAACCATTACCATTGCAACGAGTGCAAAATGAGCATGAACTGGCACCTCCACCAAAACAAAAATTAACAAACGATATCAATAACACAATAGTGATATCCATATCGATTAGGAAACGGGACACATTGTGCAACCGTAAGAAATGAAACCATTCCCTACTCGTTGCCTAGCAACCCGTGGGAAATGGTGTCATTTCCTACGGTGTGCTACGTTTACACCCAATATCGATTTATCGATTACACGATAGTGATATTAATTGACAATCGTAGGAAAAGTTTAGTGTGAAACTCGCATGGAATGACCATCTCCTACTCGTATGAATTGCTGCACTCGCCTTCAGCTTGTGCTACAAACCTTCATACTCGTAGGAAATGAGTATCATTCCATGCTTGTTGTACAAGATACTATTTACTAGTATTGTTTTATTGCTTTACATAATGTGTACTATTAATGTTTTGTATTGTTTTTCTTTACCATGCATGTTGTATTCGCTTAGTCCATAAAATTTATTTAACTTTTTCTGTGGCAATAAAGCATATTTGATTTGATTTGATTTGATACTATTTGTGGATTGAATTATTTTCATGTAACATGATCGACATCGACAATAAAATGTATTGCCACCACACCACCAGACTAGTAGGAATTTGGGTGACTATAGATTGCTATAAAGTAGTTGCAATATTTTTTCGTCATTAGTAAACCTTCTTTAAGTAGTGAACGTTTCAAGAAAAATCAGTTTCTATTCGATTTGTTTCCATTATTTTAAGCTCCATTCCAATACGTTCATTATGCCTTTTGAAAATGGTTCAACTTGACGACACTTTCTAGTTTAATTTGGTGACATTTTTTTTTCTTTTTTTAGAGTAGTCTACCACATAGATTGACTGCAATACACATAATCAACGCGTCGAAGGTGTTCGACTACGTGTTCGCCATATTAAAACCATTTTTGACCGACTTCATGAAAGAGAGAATAATCATCCATCAAAATGACATCAAAAGTCTCCATGAATATATTTCTCCAAAATATTTACCAAAAAGGTAAGTGAAAAGAAAGCTTTTGTGTCGATTTTGATAGAAAAACTTTTCACCCGCACCTCAGACTTTTTAGATCAGTTTTTTCCACTCATACGCTTCCTCAGACGACATGATAAAGGTTGATATCGCACCTGTTTGTATACCACCTAATCAAAATAAAAAGAGCATGCAATGTCAGTATTTTGTCAGTAACTTGCTACCAGATGGTATACAAAAAAAGTATTTTTATATAATCCAATAACCTAGTAAAATTATCATGCATCTGATGTTGTTTTTTTTTTCATTGACACAATCCAGGCAAATGATTCGATTTTAGTTTATCAAATCAATCTTAAATTTCATATATATCTTTTTTTTAGATACGGTGGAATACGTAAAGACTTTCCTTACAACAACTGGCTAAACGCTTTGAAAGATCGAGATGATTTGATGGAGGAAATGGAGTCCAATGGTTATGAAAATATGAAAGAGTTCCTCAAAAATGTATAATTCTGTTGCGAGTTCATAATATCTAATAATATAAATACAATTCTTATGCTGAAAATAAAGACTTTAATCTTAGTTTATACTAGGTGTTTTGAGTTGTACAAAAATTGTTATTTAAATTTTCACAAAAACCAAATTGTACGTTTTATAAAACAAAACATGTATGTTATACATATAGCGACTATAAAGTT
Organism: Orchestes rusci; assembly: GCA_958502075.1. Taxonomy (NCBI): domain Eukaryota; kingdom Metazoa; phylum Arthropoda; class Insecta; order Coleoptera; family Curculionidae; genus Orchestes; species Orchestes rusci. Next base: position 100,816,909 of record OY293304.1, read on the forward strand.
AGTGATCAACTGTCAATCTTTCATTCTCTATACCACAGTTGTGTTCTCTGGTAGCAGTATCAATACAAAAAGTTGTCTCGAGATCTCCGATTCACAGGAATCAGCACAACTACGTCGTCTACTGCAAGGGCAAAAGTACGGAATCGCCTGTTAGTGGAGTAAAAAAGCGGTAAAAATGTTTCGTTTTTTTTGTCGACTTAGAACCAGATGAAACCTCACCCAAATCTTTAGTTAGGTTATTGTACTGGAATGGGCAATTACGACTTTTTTTAGTGGTACCAAGTTTTGTGAAATCGAAAAAACGTGCAAAAATGCGGAAATTCAGAAAAATTACTTTCTATCATTCACCTCTCAATAACTCCGAAACTATTCAACATATCCGAATGATTTTTTTTACTTGAAGAGCATACATAAGCGATGATCACTGAAGCAAAATAGTTTACAGATTTTTTTATTTACAATTTTTCTCAAAAGCTCAAAAATGTAAACCGATTTTTTTGTATTGACATTTTCAGTAAGCGAGAAACTCTTTTGTTAGGAAAAATTTGATGCTATATGCTGCGAATAAAATGTAGTAAAATATATGAGGAAGTTTTCAAAAAAGACCGCAGCCTTTTATCTGTTATAGTTTTCGAAATATGATTTTTTGAAACGGGACATGTGAACCTCGATGCGACGCTCGATTTCCTCATTGTCTGAAGCGGACGCGCGCCGACTGGAAAAATGCATTTGACAAATAATGACAAAATCCAGGACGTTTTTTATTGTGCTTTGTACTTTGTACTGTGTTACACTGTTACGAGGATTTCATGAACTTTTTTATTAAAGGGTTTTCTGTTTGGCGTATTTGGTTAAACCTATAATAAGAATGACGATGGGGCGATCAGATAAAATAAGTGTTCCCCTAGTGAAAAAGCCAACCTAAAACCCCAGTTCATATACTACCCCAAAAAACTCTTCTTTTCATGAAACAAATTGGCATCTGTCATTTCCATAGCCTCCTATGATCAATAGAAGGGATCCAAAAACGTGTAGGTTATTGGGCATTTTTCAAATTCAAAAACGGATAGGGTTTTTGAATTTGGCATATCCAATAACCCCTATAACGATAATTTTGTAGTACAAATTTTTTACAGAATTTTCAGAAATTGTAAAAAGAAATTGTAAAAAGATCAGACCGAAATGCAGGGGAAGCTTGCCCTCTCGAGAAACTCACAACGGTCTTCCAAGCAGAGATGTTTGCTATCCTGGTGGTAGCAACTGGAGAGAAGGTGAAAAGAGGGGCATATTCTATGTCCCTATTCTGACAGCCAAGTGACACAAAGAGCATTATGCCAACCAAAGCGATCAGCTGCTCGCTGGTACAAGAGGGTAGAGATACTCTGCATGTTCTGGCGTTGATTGAATTCTTTTATTCAATCAACGGCAACGGTTAAGTCAGGTTACTTTGGCCCTGGAGGGTATCTTTGGCATCACGTCTATTTTTTTGATTTTTAAAAGTTTTTCATTTTTTTTTTCTCGGGAGATTCTCTTCGCTTAAGATCTGTCACAAAGAGACATATTTAAGAAAACTTGTAGAATAAAAACAAAACAGAAACGTAGGTGACAAAGTTATCCTTCAGAGCAAAAGTAAGCCGGCTTAACGGTACTTTTTCTAGAAAAAAACATCCATATATCCAAATCGAAAAAGGAAAAAAACGTTGTTGCGTTTCATAAATCGAAACACACGATTTCCACCAAAAAAATGAAGATACTGAATCATGATTGATTGTGGTTCAACAAAGGTGGTTTTTGATTATAGTTTTAGCCAAACTATCATTATTATACAGGGTAAATATGAAATAAGTGCTCATTTTGACTTGGTGAATAATAGAGAGTATAGGTGTCCACAAACGGTCTCGTTAAGCAAACAATAAGAATTTGATTTATTTGATCAGCAAATATGGCAGCTTATCGGCATTATTTTGTCAAAATTTCAAATTCCTTCGCATTAGCAAACTTGTCGAAAAATAAAAAAGTAGGTATAACTTATTTCTGATTTCAAGAGTAAATTCATAATAACCTTTTATGTGGAAGGCAAAGCTGGCAATCGATAAGGATAAAAGATATACACGGTTTCTCATCAAAAAACAATTTTAGAAATAAATGGGGAACGCGATATTCAATCGTTTTTCTATTAATACCACGTTTATCAGGGGAAACCATACTGCTAGTTCAATAATAAAGATCAGCAATATAGTGCAAGCTTGAGTTTAATCCAGGGGGTGTTCTACTCAAAATAAACAAGTTGATATTTTTTCCGGTATAACCGACAGTGCCTTCACCTTGAAATTATTTTAGCCTGGTTGCCCTCATGGACGCTATTATGAAGTCAAATGTTCATAATTTTCTCTGTTTATTTTTTCATACACAGATCGATTTGGTTCCTGGTGAGACACGTCCGTATTGTATATGGAATTTCATCTAGTTAGTACTGACGACAACTCTAAATTTCTTTATCCAACGCATGGTAGTTGATCAAGTGTCATTTCATTATTGATGAAATTTTAGGCAAGTAGACTATCAAATAACAGACTAGTGTGTTAAAATCCATAACTCACCAGTCACCAGTGAGTTACGAATAATTACTAAAACTCACGTTCCCGTGGCAACCAGAAACCAACAACCTACTTTGACCAAAATGTAAAAAAGTCACTGTATAGTCATTCTGACACTGACATTTATATTTATATTTAATTATATTTGATGATCATTATCTCATAAAAAAACGATTTCTTCCACTTGTTGGATAAAACATTGTATGCCACTCGTGCGTTTTTTTTTCCCAAACCACTTGAGAATTTATACCACTTGGCCTGTATATTAGTATTTTTTTCTTATCAAAATAGAGGGTGTTCATTCAGTGATCTAAATCCAAAAAAGTCTTTTTTTGAGTAATTCTAAAAAAAAACTTCCTATGAGCTTTTTTCCAAATATCCTGATGTCGTAGTCCCAACACTCCTAACTATTAGGACACAAAAGAGGTTGAAGTGAAAAAAAAATATTTTGTTTTTTGTTCATAATTTTTCTGGCACCGATTTTCTAGAATCCAAAAACTGGATAATATACAGGATGGTGTATTTAGAATAACAAAGTTGGTTTCAGACACTGCTACACATACACTATAAATGTTGTCCGAGCGTTTTTTTCGAAAACTTCCCCATTCATTTTGTCATCGAATTTATCCAATTCACACATATTCTATATGTAATCCAAATTAGTTCAGGATTTCTCCCGCGAACAAGGCATTGCATTGGTGCATGAAATTCTTAAGTCTGCTCGAGCCACTGACTTTATTTGATAAAGTTTATTAAATACTCAAGAAATAATAGTCGAATGCAAAAATAATAAAAAAAAAATGAGATAATGAATAGAACAATCAATACCTAATTTTCAAATGAATGCCTTTCAGATTTTCTACGCTCACTGCATGTAAATACGTAGTAGCGCTACTGATTTTTTTCAATCATTCTCATATGCGTTGACACCAATCCGATCTCCAAAATAAAGATAACCGGACATTTCTCTACAAACTGGTAACAATAATCTGAATCACCTTGAGTGCGAGTATTGTGTGTACGCTGAACAAGCCATCAACATACCTTACCCGTTCTTCACGATGTAGAATCAATTCATTATTTAATTGCAAAGATAATTGTTCTATATTTGTATCACCTTTGATTGGAGCATGGACAACCATTCGTGATAAGTTTATCGTGTGAAGCAGTACGTCATTTGTTTAGCTATGAGTGGAAAGAGTGCAAAGCAAGATGAAAAACAGCAGAAGATTGTGAAATTGAAACAAATGCTAGAAGGTATGAAAAAAGTTATCATGCATGTGATTTTTTTTTGTATAAGTCACATATAATATAATTATTTTGTTTTTTTGTGGATTTCTAATAGTTTTTAAATTATAATAATTGATCAAACTATCTCTGAAACAAATATAAATCGATCTTAAAAATGAGCTGACTCTGCTTATTTCAACTTCCCAGACATATCCTTTTCTTCTAAATAACCATCTCCCTGTATAAATACAAAGTACTAAAAAGCCGAAAAAAAAGCAATGAAAGTTGATAAATACCGTGAGTCTCAGATTTTAAGCGGGAAAATTTTTACAGTCGATTGATCTTGGTTTTCGAGATACAGGGTGTTGGAAAGCATTAATTGATGTGTTCAAAACTACAGAAAAGGTATGCCTAGATGTTACCTTCAACATAATTCGAACAATTCTTGTGAATTATCTGAATCTGAGAAAGAAATGTTGTCTTCATATTTATTGGTTTTTTATCGTACATCAAAATGTTTTTTAATTTTCGATAACAACAGACAGACTAGAGAGAATAAACACAGGCGTTCCTTTTCATTTTAACTTGATCAACGAGCTCATAAAATACTTTCTGATTTGGAAAAATTAAAAATTAGTGAAACATTTTTTTCTTCAATAAATCAATGGCAGAAGATAATGGGTTTCAGCAGATCAATCCAAATGTCGATCCAAATCTCCGCACAAGGCGATTTGAACTCCTGATTTAGCCCCTTTTGTTTTTTACTGTGAGGATACCTAGTCATCTATTAACACTGATCGTCACAATACCCTGGAGGCCCTCAAAAACAACATTCCAGCCCGAACCACCAAGTTCCTGTGGCAATGCTGCTTGTTCTAAACAGTGTTAACTCAAATTACCATGAAGCAGGAAAAAAATTGATCAATTTTGCAACTGTCTCTGTTTCATTCTATTTTCAAATTCGTTGCACGTCACACTGTACTGGTTTAGGAAGTCTAACTGAAATTATTGTATGGAAAGTATGTCGTCCTTATTTTTTGCATGAAACCATGATCTTTTTTTTCGTTAACGAGTACTCTTGTTGATTTAATTTGACGTATAAAACCGAGTATATCATATCATAACCCAAATCAATTATTATTCAAGTTAGAACCTCATGCACATTAGATGCCCTTAAACGTATCATCGAAAAAATGATACGCAACACTTGACACAAAAAGATAACCCTGAATAATCAAATTTATGAATTTGGCAATTAAAGCTTTGTAGAGCAAGTTGATATCAAGCGATAAGGTGGCCTATGCACTTGAAAAAAAAAATAGTAGCTTTGTTGAAAATATTCCTGGTATTCAAATGTTACTTTGAATTACTTGAATGTTTAATAATATTCATTTTGTAAGACCATCCATCCATCTTAATAATGGAAGGCAACATTTATTCATTCCAATAAGTCAACAAAAGAATGTCTTTAGACCCCCTTTGTCAGAAATTCAGTTGGTTGCTTATGTTCCACCATCCTAAGGCATCATCCGACCTAAAAAATTGCGTCTTTTTATTAATATTATAAATTCAAGTGCATTTGAGTCGCAATATTGTTGGAAATGCTGGGGTACAGCTACAAACGATTCAATTTTGATGAACGACAACCAGCAGAGTGCAAACATTCTTTTCAAATCGAATATTGAAAAAGATGTCAATATTAGTCCGCAAACAAAACCTCCCTCGATGGATATTAGTTTCTACTTTCTATATCTATCTTCAATTTGGTAAAACTGAATGAGGCTTCAACATGTTGTTTATCAGAGGTGGCTTTATTCATGAAATAAATAATTTCAGAGTAGCTTGAAACATCAAGTCCAGAGGTTTGTATTATCAGTAATTCAGAAACCTGAATTTTCATTAGACATATTGCTGGCTCATATATTGATTATCGTGATCAAATTTACTTTGATTCTCGACTGTCTCCATTTCAAAAGAAGGTTTTGTTTGTTTATAACACGAACACCAAGTTTCCTCATAGGATCCCAAGTAGTGTGAACCTGTAGGTCTCCCATCTTGCTAATGTATACGTACTAAAACCCCCCTCAAGGTTGCCCAAAGGCTTCCAATGCGGTGCAATCCTATTGTACCCTTATTTTGTTCTCCTCTCCTGTTCCAGTTCCGTCGCTTCTAACACGCTTTGAAGCTGTGCCATTGAAAGTTATTTTCCTTGCTCTGGTCGGAGTTTATACTCTTCAAGGTGTCTTTTTCTTGAGGCATTGTATCATTCACAGTAACATATGTGAATAGATGTTTTATTCTCTTTTTCATATCCTCTGTATAATGAATCATTTGCCATCCCCATTACGCTTTCGTGTTTTGGAAGGAGCATGGCCTGTAACGACACCTGTTGCTTTCCTTAGTTGAGTCCTGCTTTCTCACAGATGAAGCACCTAGAAAAGTCCTTGAATGGTAAATGCCTAGAAGGCGATCCCAGTGATTCTTAGTATTGTGATTAAGTCCAATTGATGAGATGTCTCCTGTCGACTGTTCCTGCACGTGAGCTCTGGTCCCGCTAGCACGGTCTCGACTTTTTCAGTAGCGTATTGTAGTTTCCATCACTCCACTTCTTGCTTTCTTTACCAGCAATAGTCTTATGTTTTGGTCCTCTGCTAAAGCAGTTACATCTCTCAGGCATTCTGGTACTGTTTTTGGATTGATTTCATCCGCTGAATTGTGAGTAATGATTATCAAGAGTGGCTCTCTTGTAGGATTACTCTTCCTCATGTTAGGGAGGTTTAGAACCGCCTTCCCTCTCGGGATATCTCCCTTACACTCACAGATACGCCAAACTTTCAGTGTTTTTGTTCTACATACCAAATTTGACCTTTCTCTTGTTTGAGTCTGACAATTTAATTATTCAATTCCTCAACTTGAGATTTCTCTTCCTGGCTTTGCCTGTTCTGACAGACAAGAGCCAGTGTTTTAAATTCCTCAGATATGGTATTATGGTCTGGTTTCTTGGATAGCATCAGTCCTATTTTATCTGCTTTTATCTTGATGTTTATAGGGAGTAGTAGAGTATTTTCCATGTATGCAGTGTGGTTGTCATTGCGCCAGATATTTCCAGGCATGTATATGTTTAACAATCCTTGTTCCTATCGCTTGCCACCAAATTAATACTGCATAGGTAATTATGGGTTTGACCATGGTTGTGACAGTTTGGATGCTGATGGTCCCTAAGAATTTTGCAGGTCATGAAGATTGTTGACGCCTTTTTGTTGTGTACTCAAGCAAGGTTTTCCCGTAGAAACTAAGATTTCTCCTGGGACCTAGTTTTCTTCTACAATAAGTTAAGGCAACTACAGAAGTTCTTGCCGTCATTTTGTCCGCATCTTCTGGTGCGTTCTAATCGTAAGATAGCATTTGTTTTATCCATTCGCCAACCAAGGATTTTATGTCTCGATCTCCTATGGATTCATTACGTTTTAATGGAGTATTCAAATCGATCTCAGCCCATTACCGGTTCTCCGTTTTCATGAGAGACTCAAAGCATTTCCAGATCGTTTTGAAGTCTGCGAATTTATCTAAAATTTTTGTTGACTTGTCACTGTCAGTTTTGTTTGTTTACGTTCTATTCACCGTCAGTAGAGGATTTTTAGTCTTGAGAAAAGAAACTCAAGCTCCTTAAACATTCATAAAATATTAAAACCGATTTTTGTGTTAAAAATTTGGATTGGAAACAATAGCTTTGAGGTTAAGGTAAGAGAGCGGTCATGTAAAAAGATCGCTTTGCGCATATTCCAGTACAATCTTCGTTTTTATGCTACTTGGGATATTTAAATCTTGTTCCGATCTTAGAAAAAGCTGAATCGAGCTTGAGACCCAAAACGATTTGAATATCGGTTTTCATGGAGTTTTCAATACCAAAACGGTATTCAATCCGAACCAAATTCTACTTGAAAATGGTGGTAATTGATTCACATGACATGTCGAATGCTCCTTGAATATCCAGTAATGCCTCGACTGCTACCTCGTGGTTTTCCAAAGATTGCTCGGTCCTTGAATGACTAGGCAAATTGGTTCCGGTCTAGAGGTATAGTAGCTTTTGCCGTATGTACTGCTCGATCAGTTTTTCCTGTGTTTCCAGTTAAATGATGATGTGCAGATCGACCTGAAGGATTTCAGTGTATCATGATATGCGTTCTCTCTTGTCCTGGTATAAATACGCTCTATCCAAAAACACGCATTTTTGGTTTTTGTGTGTCCTAGTTTAGGCATGTTCCTAAGGTCTGTAGTAGAGTAATATTGTCCGGTTGTCCGAAAGAAAATTATCGGCATTTAGTTTAAACTATTTCGAAAACTATAGAATCATCTCAACGATTTTAATGAAATATTTATCACATCTTCAATGATTGCATCATGTATTCAATGCAAAAGTAACATCAATTATTAATCATTTCCTTTGATAGAATCCCAATTAATATTTCTGACTACTAGTTTTTTTTCCAATAGTTATTTTTCAAAATACCGGATCCATATACCTAATATGTAATAATTAAATTCGCATTTGTTCGCATTGCATGGATACTTATACATACAGCAATTAGTGCTCTGATTTGAAAGTAATAACATATCTGTTTAGGTATTCATTAAGGTCCATTATAATAGGAAACATTCTGTTCTCTGGATTAGACACTCACCAAATTTATCATAATGTTATTCTTCACTGGTCAAGAACAAAACCATGCAACGCAACGGATACAAGAAAAAATATATTTCCCCGATTATCTCTAAATAGATATACAAGGTGTTCTGTAACTATTGCGACAAAATGATAGAGGGCATCAAAATAATCAACTTTTGGCACTGCCCGGAAATATGTCGTGTCGGTACTATAGCACAAAAAGCAAATAAGACCACTTTATTGTAGAATTGCTCATTGATCATGAGCACGATTGTTCATTGTTCGACGAACTCTATGGGATATCTATGATATTGATCTGTGCGGACGCGGCCAACACTCTTCCAAGTAGCTGTTGTTGGTTGGAAACAGGGGTCTCATAAACTAGGGATTTAAGATGGTCCCAGAAAAAATAATCCAATGGGGTCAATTCGGGCGACCGCGTGAGGAATGCACAGAGCTACTTGTTAAGAAAGCTTCCGTCCAAATACTGCCACCCTTGTGAAGCAAATTGGGCTGGATCGATTGTGCATGCACATACTCCAAATAGTTCCGCCAGCATATTATGCTGAAGCAGAAAAAAAACGTAGCGACTGAAGTTAGTTTGTTTGTCTCAACTCCTGCTGCAACCACTTTCGACAAAAACGGCCAACGGCAGAAAATTTTCCGGGGCCATGGGTTATTGGACTTTCAAAAGATGGTACGGGTTCACTGGTTGCTATCTTAGAACATCCACGTAGTATTTCGAGGCGCTCCCATATCATGAACAGATTGGCCTCTATATGGTGCAGAACTGCCTCATCAATTCGTCTGTGCGCCTGGCGAATCCCATCTTGCGCATGAGAGATGTCCAACAGACAGCAAATTTGCAAACGGTGAATTTCTTGTTTCTCCTGAGTTGTAATTTGCTGTAGTGCCCCAATGACACATATCCGGACAGGGGCTAATGAGGCAGAATTACTTATTCTGATCCTATCATTTTGTCTTTATGATTGTGAAACATCCTATAAAACACTAGTACCTAATATTGGCATACAAATGTCAAGTTGCTAACTCTCTTGGAAATATCCAAGAAATTTCAATTGATACAGACGTAAATTTTATTCTAGATGACCAGCTACTTGTAAGATTCCCAACTACTGATGACGATATCCTTGAAAGATTTCTTGGCGGAACAAGCTATGACCTCAATGAAGCATTTCAAAGGGTAAGAACTTATGTTAAGTGAATCCCTTGATAATTTATAATGCATTATAGATCAAATTGCTCCATGAATTACTGATAGAAGCGCCAAAATGGTGTACAGTAACTGGGCCATTGAACAAAAAAGAACTTGTTGATTCCCTGATTAGAGTGGCCATTCCCAGAACGGATCGAGATGGGCGACCTATTTATGTTGTCAAGTTAGGTAAGTGAGCAGAATTCGACATACGTTTAAATGGAAAACATTAGGTGCCCACAGACCTGCATTCAATACCGTCATTCTATTCCGTCATTCTCTCCCATTCAAAATGAAGGGATACGTTTCCTGCCATCTTTCCTCTCAATTGGTGCATGCCCACAATACCGTCATTCTATCCCGTCATTCTCTCCCTTCATTCAAAATGAAACGTTTCCTGCCATCTTTCCTCTCAATTTTCCTCTCAATCTGTCATCTCATTTTTGCCTGGAAAATAATCTGCACAGACGCCAAAACGAGAGGAAAGAGTGTTGGTTAATCATCTGAGAGGAATTTTTTCCTGTTGCTTTATCCTGTAAGAACGCGGGTTTGTCCAGTCGTATTGGAACGTCGGTATAACTTAATAGGAAACATTGAATGACGTTCCCACAAAAACGCCGGTTTGTCCTGTCGGATTGGAACGTCGGTTCAATGTGACAGGAAAGATGGAATGTGCATTAATCATCTCATTTCCCACTAACTGGCGTTCTTTCCTTTGAAAGGAAGGAATGACGGAAAAAAATGTCAGGAAAGAACGCCGATCTATGAGCGGATTATATCTTCCTCTCGATCTGTCATCTCATTTTGGACTGGAAAATAATCCGCTCAGACGCCATTACGAGAGGAAAGAGTGTTGGTTTGCCGCCCATAGACCAGCGTTCTTTCCTGACATCTTTTCTCGTCATTCCTTCCTTTCAAAGGAAAGAACGCCAGTTTGTGAGAAATGAGATGATAAATGCACATTCCATCTATCCTGTCACATTGAACCGACGTTCCAATCCGACAGGACAAACCGGCGTTTTTGTGGGAACGCCATTCCATCTTTCCTGTCAAGTTATACCGACGCTCCAATACGACAGGACAAACCCGCGTCCTTACAGGATAAAGCAACAGGAATACATTTCTCTGAGATGATTAACCAACACTCTTTAGTCTCGTTTTGGCGTCGGAGCGGATTATTTTCCAGGCAAAAATGAGATGACAGATTGAGAGAAAAATTGAGAGGAAAGATGGCAGGAAACGTATCCCTTCATTTTGAATGTAGGGAGAGAATGACGGGATAGAATGACGGTATTGAATGCTGGTCTGTGGGCTTCTAATCATCTGAGAGAAATTTATTTCTGTTGCTTTATCCTGTAAGAACGCGGATTTGTCCTGTCGTATTGGAACATCGGTATAACTTGACAGGAAAGATAGAATGGCGTTCCCACAAAAACGCCAGTTTGTCTTGTCGGATTGGAACGTCGGTTCAATTTGACAGGAAAGATGAGCATTTATCATCTCATTTCTCACTAACTGGCGTTCTTTCCTTTGAAAGGAAGGAATGACGGGAAAACATGTCAGGAAAGAACGCCGGTCTATGGGCGGCTATTATCTCCTGGTGTCGTAAACAATAATTTAAGTACTCATAATGACAGAAAAATGAAAAATCATCAACATATCAGACAAAATTTAATCAGCTTTGTGGCTAAGATGTGGTTTATTGAAATTATGGAACACCCGGTACTGGCGCTAAAAGGAAGCTGCACATTAGCAAAAACTAAGCAAAATCAATTAGTATTCACTGGGTCTGAGAAAGTCCTCAAGTTTGGCATATAAGCCGGAAAATTTCTCATAGACAAGAAAGAGCTTCTCTTTGAAAAACGAGTATCACAGTATGAGGGGCTAATGGCCAATTCGTTTCATGGTAAACAGGGGTGGTTCCATCGCGGATAAAGATTAAAACTCAAGCCACGCCATGCCACGTGAGAAAGTTGTAAGATCCATTTTGCATTAGCCTGGCATGTTGCTAGTGGGTCTCGGCCCTTAATCCAAAATTCATGATGATGTCAATAAGGGACCTCTTCTACCGGGGTTTCTTAGTCTACAAGGCATATATACTATTTCTTAGTATCTTTACGTGCACGTTGCGTTTCTAAGACCGGCCTTGGAGGTCTTTGTTTGTCGAAGAGTTCTGACAGGTATGTAATCCACCTTTATTTTTTGTCCCCCACGTCAGGTGATACGCCCATCTGTATCGTTGATAGTAGTGCTAGCAGCTTCAAACGTGTTACGACCCAGTCATTTTTGTTTTCTTTTTGTGTATATGAAAGCTGTCAAACCTCTTTTGAACTTCGCATTGAGTCTATCAGGTATTCTTTTTTTGGCTTCTCTTATTCTCCTGTGTACTGCTTTATGTAGGATCTTGTACTTGTCCTTTCGGCCTTTGCACTTTCTCCTTTTTTTTTTCATTGGATGTAAGATTTCTGATGTTATCTATGGCTTTTTCTTGATTTTCTTGCTTGATAGATGTTTTTTGACTATTTTTCTAACCTTGTTTGTATTGGTTTCCATTTTTCATCAACACTGACCTCATTTGTTTCTCATTCATTTGTTTTTGCCTTAACTGTGTCTTGTACTTTAGGTTCCTTAAGGAGTTTTGGGTCAATATAGTTGTTTAAGTTGATGGCAGCACCTGGGTTAGTTTTAGTAGCTTTGACTCAGTTCTTATAATGACTGTTTATAAGGATGTCTGTTAAGTTTCTCACTGTATTTCCCGGATTATCTGCAGGGGATTTCCAGGTCCCCTCTATTATTTCTTTTTCTCAGATCGACCAGAGCCTTTTGTGCGTGCTTTTTATCTGTTCTTACTTAGGGGAAAATCTTTCATTATCAATGTGATATTTCATCACTCTTCATGATACTCTGAAGATCAAGCTTAGCATAAAACTCCTAATTTTCGTCGTCCTCCTTGTCCGCTGTTGGTGCCTATCAATACCTGTATCACGTTCATATTTTCTATATGTGTTGTCAGTTGAAGCATCATGACCCTGTCTGAGTGGGGTCGTTGATTGAATTATTCAATCAACGGTGGGGTGTAGAATTCAAAACTGAACCTGTAGATTTTTTGGTCAGAATCATATCAATGCTGTGGGTCATTACTCACATTTTTCTAAAATACCCACGCTTCTAACATTCCTCTTACCGATTTCATGTTTTTTCCTAATGGTTTCATAGACTTGTTCGCCACTGGAGATCCGATTGGGGAACTATCAACTCCAGATAGTTTTCGTTTCGGATATTTTCATGATTGCTGTGCACGATTGTACGAAGAATACCCTTTAATGCAGTGGTTTCGCCTTTCTGCATTCACATGCCCATGCCGGTGATATTTTGATTCATCCGCCTTATTTGATTTCTTATCCCTAGGACAAGTGAGTGCCGTGCAGATGAGGTCGTCCATTGAGCTGACTCCCTTGTCAACTTCTCCTCTGATAGATGTCAAGAAAGTTGAAGAATATAATGTTTGGTCATATATAGTTAGTCTGTGGTGCGCGTGAAAAGTAAATTCACCATCAATGTTTTAACAGAAGAATGGAGGGGATAAATTGATGGTGTGTGGGGATCAATAGCTCCTTGTGAAGGTTACCATGCTTAAAACAATGCTTAAAGCTTCCCTCAACTGAACATAGAAATATTGTGCTTGGTTTATGGGTACTATTTCTTACAGGAAACGTGGATCCAAGCAAATGCAGCCTTCTGGATGTTATCACAGTGGACGATATTTGGCTAGAATACATCCTTTTGAACAATCCGGCGGAGAAAGGCTTATGTATAATCATGGACATAAAAAATCTACCATGGCGATCTATCAAGTGGTTGACACCAGACAGTATGAAAACTGGGCTCAAGAAGTTTCAAGGGCTGCCGTTTAAAGATTATAGAATACATGTCATTAACGAATCCATGATTGTTCATGCTGCTATAAAACTTATGTGGCCATTTTTACCACAGTATTTGAAAAATATGGTGAGTAAGCGGAACTACTGGTAACGTTTTCGACTTTCGGCGTGTGTGCCATCTTCTCAGGAAACACTTCCGATAAAAATTGTGTAATGAAGAAATAAGTGAAAATATGCCCAAAAATACATTGTCTAGATATTCTATGAAGGAGAAATTTGTAATACCATTCATGCCCATAATGACTTACTTCTAAATATGCAAACTAAATATTCAAAACCATTATTCTACGACTAGCCCATTTGACAATCAAAACTGGCCATCAAATTTGCACGTGTCACTCCATTTATCGTGTAATACTATTTCTCAATGCATTGCACGTAAAAAAACGTGATATGAGACTGTTTCGGATGTTTGATATTCTCAGCAGTAGGATATTGCCGCTTCTACTAAATACAAATCAAGATATAATGATGATTATTCATGAGTGCCTTCGAAGATATTCACTCAATTCGCTCATGATCAGGCACATGCCTAAAATGTGATAAAACTTTATTGATCCTGCATCAGTTTTATTAAAGAAGAAATGGTGCATTCAAAAACATTGTTCAAAAGGCTTAAAAATTAAGATAAAAATGGTTAGCACCATTGGAAAAAGGGAAAAAAATTATGTATGTACCTACTTCATGAAAATGTTTCAATAATAATAGAACAAAAGATAGTCTAGCTATAAAATTTGAACTGGACATAGAGACCTGGTGACTTTCTTAGACACCTTGTATTATTGCAAAAAATCTAGTTTGAAAGATTTCTTCTTGACCTACAACTTTTATAACAGATTTTTTTTTGTATTGTGCACAGTTTCCAAAATAATTGGCTGTTCCGGGACTTCTAACTTACTATCAAGTTCAATTTTTTTTTTTTAAACTAATGGGTTATGACATGTTGAATAATTCCGTTGTATAGAATGTATAGAGAAATTAGAAAATGCGTTTTAAACACGGGTATTCCATTGGTAAAAAAAATGTTTTTTTTAATCATCATGGCTTTTTGGAACTCCTTGAATAATTTCAAGAGCTCAAGTTTGATATGTTTTTTTCAAGACCTCCAACTTTTATATGGAATGTGTTTTTGTATTATATGCACAATTTCCGAAATAATTGACTGTTCCGGGACTTTTTACACACTGATTCGTAGGTATCAGTAGATTTCCTGTACTAACACCATATAGTTGGTCTTGGCATTATCATCGCAGATGCGACAGACTGTTAGTCACGTGACAACAGCCAAAACATATACGACCAAATCACGTGCAATAGTCCGGCACGTGATTTGGGCGTTCGATAAAAACTAGCTGAAGCACATGATCTGATCGTGTATTAATCAACTGTTATCACGTGACAAAAAATCTATCGCATTTGCGTTGATAATGCCGAACTCAAACTGACGTGAATAAGTTACAAACGAAGGATAGCTACTACTAAGCTTAAAGGGCGTTTCTTGTTTATATCAGTTTATGAATATTTCTGTACCTATTCAAAAGTATCAATGGAGATATCATCTGAGCTTATACTAATTAATTGTTCGGTACCTACATTCTAGAACATTTTTAATTTTAACTTCCGTACAAGCCTATGATCAAATATTAGACTAATATAGCCTAAGATGAAGATGATCAAAAAGTACGATGAGTAATTCTATTAAGAAAATGTTTTCTAGTTTTAATTAACCTCCTTCAAAATACGATGCACTCATCCCAACGTTGTTTTCATGATTGAAATCTTTAGTGTCGAAAAAAGTAACCTCGCGACGTCAACCCAGTACCATACTATAGTGCCATGGTATCTATATTTTTCTGTCATTTTCTATAAGTTGTTTAATTATTAAATGCCGCTACCCTTGATACTACTTTTTGTAAAATTATTCCTTACTCTTTCATTTTGATTCCTCTTCTTTTCACCAATAACGTCGAGATTTTGTCCAATAAATAAAGTCCATCGACATGAATGAGTCATTTTTGTTGGCAAATTGGCAGTCGGTACGTGTTGTTTCTATTGCCCAACACGTCTGAGCTCAACTTGTACAACAAGCGGAAAAAGACGCACCATCAATCTACTTAAATTGACAAAGGAATGGGCGTTTCGTAGGGTTCGCGACTCGAAAGGACAACTTAATCTCAAGAGTAATATTGTCTCATCGCGTTTTTCAGGCCACGATTTTCTGTTATGTAGAGAAATGGTCATTTTCGTTCGATCAAAACAGTATATATTTGGATACGTTCAATGTATTTTTCTGTTGATGATTTTAAAATATTGGGTTGAATACGTTTATAAAATTTCAAGTCATTCGAAAACGCATATGTTTTTACAACTTACCTTGATCGTATTTTTCTTACAGGTCAAGTTCCATTTCGCTGATCGTGAGTCCTTCTTCAAACATGTCGATCCAGAAAACCTACCATCCGAATATGGTGGATACGATCTCGACATCGACTATAGTCAGATCTTGGAACAGTTGCATAACCAGCACGATAAAATTTTCGACAGTCTCAAAAAACAAAGAACTTTGAAGATATTGGAATGATTTATATTGATAAACTTACAGAATACTTAAAATACCGAAAAAGCAAACACTGTGTATACTATAGTTTTTTAAAACACGGCTTCAAAGAAACCAATCTACAACCATGGCCCAAGATTGTATACTCTGTTGCCAAAGAATATAAAACAAAAATTTAAGGATATAGAGCAATATCTGGCCTTGAACCCCAGTACATTCCCAACTTTATTTTTGAATTTACTAGAATAAACAGACATTTTCGTATTTTTGAATACAATTTAAACATGCCTAGCCTTAGATACAAAAAGTCTATGTTGTGAACTTTATGTTTGGTTTATGTCTCAGATAACAAGATGTCACATTTACGCAATGGACAATTTGCACATTTTTTTTAGATATGAAAAATATAAGGATTAGTAAGTACTGATGCCATTGATGTTCAAAAATTCAACTTACGACCTCTTTCAATGTAGTAATCACCGATAAAAGTGCGCCAATCAACATACACTACGTCACAGAATACATTATCTCTCTCCGTCTGGCTTATTGTCTATGATAACTCTCTCTCTCTCTCTCGAGGGGATAATAAAGCGCCGCCCCGTTTTCGATTATACAATGAAATTTGCGTTTTTTATTTCATTTATTAAGTATATTTTGAGTCACCCTTACCATCACTATCACCATCACCATCACTATTAAATTATAGAGGTTGTCAGGAAATAACTGCTTCATCAGGTCTCTGCTTCAACTGGGTGCTACGTATAGTTTCTCATAAAACCAATAGCGGGAGACACCATCTCCAAATTTCGTCTACATAAAATTGAATGTTCATGATTAAATCATCTTGAAAATATTTCGACATCTTTTCTCGACATCATGAGGTTCATTTGTTTTGATTTTGCAGAAAATACTGGGGCTCACTAGCTCAAATCTGTGAAAGTGCTGTTGGAAATGGATGTTTCCAAAGGTACCAGTACATCTGTGTGAGATGATGACTTAAAATACAATACCAAGAAGCTATTTCCTTTTTTGTCCATGTTGTCTCACTCTGATCTTTTGAGACCATCTAGCTTGCCAACATCTTATAGATAAAAAGATTTCTGGTCCTTTTGAAATTACGGTCTATTTCTCTCTTCGCTCTTGTGCGCCTGCGAAGATCAATAAAAGGCATCATATTCAATAGCACCAGTAGAGCTATCGTAGTTGTTTTTTCGCCATCGGACCTCCAGGAATAGTTTTCGATAAGTATGTTTATCTACAACTGTCAAAAAATAGGTGTTTTATGCAACCATCTATAGATATAAAATATAAAATGTTCCACAAATTACACGGTCTGAGAGAAACCCGTGGATCATAGTTCTTTATCCACGGGCAGGTTCTTTATTCACGGGCAGTGGGCCAATCATAAGCGAGTATAACCAGTAACGCAGCGATCATAGTTCTTTATCCACGGGCAGGTTCTTTATTCACGGGCAGTGGGCCTAAACACAACTATTTTTGGCTTTATTTAGTGATTTTTTTTCCAAATTTTTTGACAGTTGTAGATAAAGCATTGTATTTGGAATAAGTTTGAGAGATCAGGTTCGCAACAACGATATTCGAAACAGAACAAATGTTACTGATGTGATGGAACGTTCAGCGAGGCTCAAGTGGCAATGGATAGGGCATGTTGCACGAGATGATCCCGAAAAATGGACGTATAGACTTATAAACTGGAGACCAAGAGAGAGCAAAAGAGGAGTGGGCAGACCACAAGAGAGGTGGATTGACGATATCAAACCTGTTGCAGGCAAACATTGGATAAGACTTGCAAAAGATAGAAGGAAATGGAAAGAGATGGAAGAGGCCTATGTCCAGCAGTGGATGAATACAGGCTGAAGAAGAAGAAGAAGAAGATCCACTAACAGACTGTACAGGGTGTTTTCAAATAAGTCAAAATAATGTATATGTATATCAAAAATCCCTGTATAAAAGTTACATAATAAAGGAATAGATTTAAAAAAATAATAATAATTTTATAGATCGTAATTAACCCATTTCTTTGCCTACACACAAATCAGGAGCAATAAACAAGCCCTACGACGAATTAAACGATTTTTTTTTCGCAGTTGTGGATTCTGCATTAGAGCAAGTGGGGACAAATTTTAAAACTAATTTAAGATATATCATGTTTTTTGTGAATGGTTGTATTTTTATTCTATTCAATGCTTCTTATGTTTGTACATTGTATGTATTGAGTTTTCCGTGAGAATTTTTGTTTTTTTTTATCATTTACTTTTTCAATTTTACTTTTTACTACTTACTAATATAATTATTACTAATATCTATTTTTGTAAGACTTTGCAGCCAAAGTGCTAAATAGAGAATATCATTATATTATTATTATATCTTTATCATCGATTTTGGTCAGAGTCGGGCACATCTCTATCAGCAGGGAACTTGACCGCACTCGGACTTGCTCTACTTTATAAGAACTTCTCAGATGGGTTTGAGCGAGGTATTGAGTAAAGGAGTCTAGGTAAACACTAGTACAACAAGGCGTTGGTGAATTATCTGCTAATATGCTTTGCGATATGAACCTTGGCCGGCCTCTCATCAGGGTAGGAACTGGTGTAATAATAATTATTCGTGACTCTGAGTTGGGAATGATTCTGGAACCCGGCAGACAATGATTTTCAGGTCGACGGTTCCAATACTAATTCAGCCAATTCTCCAGTTCCCAACTGACTAGCAGATTAGCACACTGTTAGAAAACTTAGGGTTTTGAACTTCAAAATTGATATTGAAACGATGAACCGCAAAGTTAATTATGAGTCACTGATTAAACACCACTTTGTCTATTCCAGCTAGGCTACAGAAGAGTAAATTAAACAAATAGATTTAGAAGAAACTAGGAGTGATAGAGACGTGAGAAGAAGGTATCTGAAAAAGTTGAGTCTATTAGTGTGAGGTCGATTAAAGAGGAATACATGAAGATTAAATTTAGGGTACCACAAGTCGAATTGAGGTATACAATGAGCATGAAATCTTCTGCATATGCAGAAAGTACGTTGAGATGTGGGAAAGTATGAGGGAAACGGACAATGGTTCTGATCTGTCTGGAGAAACAAACGAGTTAATTTTCATATAATACGACCAAATACTGAAAAAAAACAATCAGCTTTATTGATTCGTCATCAATTATTGTTGACGCATTTTGATGAGGTATTTCTTCATGCAAAGGTCATCGGAAAATTTATAAAGAGATATCCGTTTTGCGCTGGTGAAGATGATTTGATTAAAAGGTACAGGAATTAAAGTTTGCTCAGCGTCAAAAATATAAGCGATTACCATACTTACCTACCTATATTTTGATAAATTTCAGTTTCTCAAAAAACAAAACTATTATCCTTTTTGTTCAAAAATAAAATAAAGATGTATCATTGTGATAAAAACTTGAAAAATGATTCACAAACGATAAGCTTGAAAATAAATTATAATATTGTACAATCAGTAGGCAATGCTAAATTATCATGATTTCAGTTTCATTTATTATAAATTAGGATGTGCGTGGACTATTAATTGAATATTGACAATTGACTAGAGCTCAGTGAAAAATGTGCGTGATGCGAACCAAAATTGCGACGCTAATGATGATAAATGGAAGACCGGTCAAGTCTATCAACTCGATATCACACACACATAACACCTTTATTATGTGATAACACATTATGAAAAATGCAAATTCATTAGCTATTGTTGAGATACCTATATGTTCATATTTCCAATTACGCATATACATGGTATGATTCATGAATACTCACTAATATTTGAACGATTTCATACTGTTTGAAAATAAAAGGTGCGAACGATCTGATGTCAGAACTCTCGCAACGGTTTTAACTAAAAATGTCATTTCAAAATAAAGGAATATTCGTACTTATAATTTTAGATTTTTTTGTATTTTTTGTTGTATTTTTTGGAAATCATTTATTTTCCATTATTTTTAATAGAAACTGTCGCTAGATAGAACTCAACGAAACAAACAAAAAAGTTCATCTGATTCATTGTTGAAAGTTTTATAATTATTGAGGAGAAGATATTATTTTTTATTTTTATAATAATAAAAATAATTTATAATAAATTATTTATTTAGCAAAGCTATACAATGTAATAATTATTGAATAATATACAGATATGCGCTGAATGAAGGTGTACTAACGATATAAAAATAGCATATTGTGTGTGTATTGTAAAAAGCAAATAAAAAATAAAAAATATCTATTCACAAGCTACAAGTTAACCAAATACGATATAAAGATTTTTCTAAAGCTACTAACATTATCACATCAGTTTTTTATATCACATGGTAGTTTATTGTATTCGGTTAGTCCTTTAAAAAATGAGCTTTTTTTTCTATTCAGTCTTGTAGTATTTACATAAAAGTCATTGGCACTTCGGGCTCTGCATGAGTCGCAGTTCATTACACAAGTATCTCAGAACCAAGTTGTTTTTCATTTTAAATATTAAAATAAAAGTTTTGTGCTTAAAGACTTGTACTACATCAAATGGTTGTAGTGTGGTTAACATCAATTTGCTAGGTGTAAACAAACCACACGATAAAATGGTCCTAAAAGCACGATTCTGAATCTTTTGTAACAATCTGAGCTTCTCTTGTGTTGATGAGAACATAATTGTTGCGCAGTAGTCAAAATGAGGCGCGATAATTGCTTTATAGAAAAGCAATTTAGTATACGTAGTGAGATTTTTTCCTATCCTTTTGTAAAAAGCAGAATTTCCAGGATATCTTTGCAGCAACATACTGAGCATGTTGGTGAAGCTTCAAATTTTCGTCCAATGTAACGCCAAGCCAAGGTATTGAAAAGTTGTCACCCTTTCCTCTTTTTCTCCATCCAGAACAAAATTCAACTCTCTGCTCAATGTCCTTAGCATATATGGTGTACCAAAAATGACAAACTTGCTTTTATCCATATTTAATGCCACACTGTTATCACTTATTACTGAATTCGAAAGTCCATGAAAAATAAGCAGACACGTATTTTTTCTTTTTGATGTTGGTCGAAAATTGATAGAGATATAACGCTTTGAAGTGTGCTAAAATTGCAATGTTATGACATCATAACATTGTAACACCATGCTCAGTATATCTATATATACAAAACTTTAAACCTGAATAACTATTTGAAAAATCATATTTTTACGAAATGAAAAAATACGTATCGATTTTTTTGCGATTTTCTTCAGTTTGCAATGAAAAAAAAACGATTTAATTTTTCATGCAAGTTCCCATTGTTATTGAACTTCACTTTTTGAGTACGGTCCGAAAGATATGATGTTAGCCATCGATGGATTGTGCCCCGAAGTGTAATTTTTGTAACAGTAGTTCTCTATTGAATGTCTCAAATGCTCGTCTAAAGTCTAGGAATATTGAGATAATGTACAGGGTGATACACTATATTTTGACCCCCCCTCTAACTCATTCTATACAAAGTGTACAGAAAAAAGCTATACACAAAAGTGGTTCGGTTTATACTCAATTTTGATAATTTAGCAGTATCATTTATATACAGGGTCTTCCCAAAGCTGTCCGCAGCACTCAACTTTAAAATTTTAAATGGGACAACCCTGTATTTTATTTCATTTTCAAATTCTACGTTAAATTCTAAGTCAGATGTGTATGAGGTATATTTATTTTATCTTATCTCTTGTGGCTTTTGAGATAAAGGCTGTTAAATTTTGTGGAAAATCCAATATTTTGACCCACTCTAACTCATTTTACACAAGGTCTAGAAAAAAAGTGTGATACCAAAGTTGTTTGGTTTATGATGATCTTTTTAAATCGGGCTATATCATTAATACAGGGTGTCACAAAAGCTGTTAACAACACCGAACTTCAAAATTTTAGAAAAGACATCCTGTATTTTATTTTATGTTCAGATCATACGTTGAATTCTAAGTCAAATCGATATAAAATAAATCTATCGTGACTTTTGCCACTTTCTAGATAAATACTGGCATTTATCTGGAATCATTTTTTCTATTTTCCAATTTTGTGAAAAATTCTAAATTCTGGATTTGTATCTTGACAACCATATTGAATAAAGATTGCTTTGAAGCTTAAGTCTGCCTCATAAAAGATAAAAAACAATTCTAGATTAGTTCAAAAACAGCTGCTTTCCATTTTAAAAGGATCACGCTTTATTATGAATTGTAGCTCTAGAAATAAGGCAAAATCCAACAGCATTTATCTCAAAAACGGCCGAAGATAAAATAGATATATCTTTTACAGATTCAACTTGGAATTTATCGTAGAATCTTAAAATGCAAGAGAATACAGGATGTTCCAAGTGAAATTTTAAAGTTGGATGCTGTGGTCAGCTTTTGGGACACCCTGTATAAACGATACTACCAGATTTAAAGGATTTAGTATCAACCAAACAACTTTTTCAAAAAACTTTTTTTGTACACCTTGTATAAAATGTGTTAGAGGGGGGACAAAATATAGGGAATTTTGTATTTTTCACAACATTTAACAGCCTTTATCTCGAAAACGGCAAAACGGTAAAAAAGATATACCTATATACCTTACACAGATTTGACTGAATTCAATGAGGAATCCAAAAACAAAATAAAATTAAGGGCGACCCATTTGAAATTTCGAAGCTGAGTGCTGTGGAAAGCTTGTGGGACACCCTGCATGTATAAATGATACTGCCAGATTAAAAAAATTTAGTATAATCCCAACAAATTTTGAATCAAACTTTTTTCTGTAGACTTTGTTAAAAATGAGTTAGAGGGGGGGTCAATATATAGTGAATCACCCTGTACATTCCTTCATAAATACTTTTCGTCCAATCATTGCAAATGTTGAGTAGGGCAGTTTCGCATACTAAGAAGAGCCACGTTAATAATATTACGTTCACAGTATTCCGAAATTTTGTCTTTAGCTGCAATTTCCAATAACTTCTCATAAGGGGGCATTGAATTGATGGGACGACAATTTTCCATCTTGATAGAATCAAGTACTAGGAACTGGTGTTATAACGGATGATTTCCAGTTTTGAGGGAAAGTGCCACAGCTCAACGAACTGTTGATGACATCCAAAAATCTATTTCCAATGTTCGTGAATATATCCTCCAGAATGTTACTTGATATAAGGTCTTCACTTCCACCTTATTAGCATACTTCATATCGACTGGCTCGAATGATTCTGAAATTTCCGAATTTTGCCTCTAATTTTGATTTTCCTCAGAACTTCTGTAGTATACCAGTTGTTTTTCGAATGTTTCGGATTAAGTGTCTTCGTAACAGCAACAGTGTCTTTTTCTAAAGCTGCTGTTGTAATTGATGAAATCAAAGTATCTGCCAATCAACATCAGTGAATGTATTCCAATCACAACTCATCAGCTTACTTCTGATTTTATCACTATCATAGTTAAATTTCTTTATAGTGACAATTTTACCAGGAAAAGCCTGTTTATCAATGTTGACTAAAATAATATTGTAATCACTGAATCTTGGTGTTGATAATACTTGACATTGCAAATATTTATTGTTTGTAATAACATAATCAATAAGAGTGTTACTGTTTTCAGTTATTCTAGTGTAATCTTTTACTATTTGGTACTTACATCTCATTTACCTCAATCATCTGCTTGCACTTATTGGAGTGAAAACTGTCCCTTTTGAGGTCGTGGTTAAAGTCACCAACCAGAAGATGTACGTCTCGCATATCAACCAATAATTCTTCCAATAATATTTCGAACTCATCCATAAACATTCTATCTGGACCTGATGGAGAACGGTATAAACCTGTTATTATGAAATCCTCTTAATTGGACTTTACAATAATCGTATCAGTAACCAAACACCACTATTTACCTCTCTAGAGGCTTTATATCTTTTCCAACATAAATCGCAACACCACCGGTTCTAGAATTATCAGTAGTACAGTTTACAATTTCGTAACCATTCATAAATAGCTAATATTATCATATATATTATGGGTTTCGGTTGAACAGAAAATCATGGGTTGAAATTCACTAAACACTAACTTGATTTCCTCGAAATTATCTAACAATCCTTGAGAATTGCAATATACAAACAAACCTTC
Source organism: Orchestes rusci (assembly GCA_958502075.1). Taxonomy (NCBI): domain Eukaryota; kingdom Metazoa; phylum Arthropoda; class Insecta; order Coleoptera; family Curculionidae; genus Orchestes; species Orchestes rusci. The sequence continues at coordinate 100,841,230 of OY293304.1, forward strand.
ATCAAGCATTAAATCCTTATCTAATTGCTTCAACATTAATTTCTTCTTTCGAATCTCCTGATATCTTTGGAAGACTGAACAGTTTTTGTCCCAAGCTGCATGATCCGTATGGAGTTGTGAACCATAATTTTTGTGAGAACTTACACAATTCACACACGTCGAAGAATTGGATGAACAGTCCTTCTTTTGATCAATTCCAGAGAAGACCGGACACACAACATTCACACCATAATTTTTTTGAACGTGACCAAACTTACAACACTTATAACATTGCACAACACCATACTCAGGAAAAACTTTATATCGATTCCAGTCAGTTCAGTTTTGTTGGTCCATGATGACTTTATACGCATTTTCTCCTATTTCCGGAACTAAATTGAACTTGTTGATTATTCCAGTTTTTCTAAGTAGGTATATTTTCAGGTATCATCCAAATTATTTTGTCTTTTAATTTCCGTAATAAATATCATCATCCGTTTCAACTTCCGTGAATTCCAACCACTTTAATGCGTTTATTGTGCATGACAGGCTTGATAACATCATACTGAAAACCGATGTTTTCTTGAATTTTTTTTGAATTTCAACAGTTTCGTTACCCTTAGTGTCACAGTTAACTATAACTCCTCCAGTTTTTATTTTTCGACCTATGGTAATTCCAATTTCTTGGATTAACTTCTTTCAAGTCAGCTTTTATTCTATCACCATCATTGTTCTCTCTATGTTTCAACAACAAAACATTTGTAGTTTAAAAGTCATCTCAGCATAGGATATAGTTAAATTAAGCATTTTGAGAAATATCAGATTCCCGATTTAAATTTTTTTCGAAAGTTTTATAAAACGTTCCATAGTTTCGAGAGAAAATAAACAATTTCTTACCCAAACAGTTCAGACCCTGCCTGTTTCCAGGTACACTTAGTTTTTGTTTCTGAATTTATGTAGAATGAGAATATAATGGAAAATTCAACATCTATAATAATAATAATCAATCTAATGCAAATTGATATAATAGCTCTTGACATTCAATTCCATAAAGAATGAAAAAAGATCTTATTTTTATTTCATCATCAACCATCATTTCATTAAAAACTGTTAGTTATTATACACTGATTGTTGGTAATAATTATTATAGCAAATAATTTTATGATATATACTCACTAGATCTACCACAAAATTTGTACATTTTTTAAGATGAAATAAGGATGTATACATGCTTCAAAATTCAGCAATTATTATTGGATTAACAAAAACGTTTCAATATTGCTTAACTATGTATAAGATAGACCAGGTTTACGAAGCAACACATTCTTAATGATAAAAAAGGTCTTTTGAGCAAATAATGAAAAATTGAGGTAGAAATAGATAGGAGCTCTGCTAGCATTGTGGTCTTTATCTCCTCAATCGACTCTTTCACATACGGGTTTTTGATCCATTGAGCCTTCGCAAATTTAAAACGTATACGGAATTGTGCGATCAGCATTTGAATTAACATGGTGATCGCATTTTTGCGTATACGTTTCAAATTTACGAAGGGTCAAGAATTGACCCCCAGGTACAATGAAACACGTCCAACCTTTTTCTGTGAAAGAAATAAAAATACAAAATGACTGCATGATCAACGTTGGGGACAGGTATATCAACATAACAAAAAAAAACGAAAACCGAATGTGGGTACGTTGCCCGCCAAACTTGAAGTCACCTCTTTTTTTTAACAAACATTGTATTGTTTATTATCTTCACTTGAACGTGTTTTTCCAACTTCTATGCAAATTTCATGATAATAAACATATTATAAATTAAAGTTTTCCACGATGAAATATTTTGTTTCACAACGTAATGTATTCAAATGATTGATTATTAAAAACGCAAATGAAGAATATGCCCATATTTCAATGGAGCCCCGTAACCAACAGACTCACCTTGAATAATTCGAGTATTTTGTGAGAGACCAACAAGCTGATAAATCCGTGACGCGTTTCGTAAAGAAAACAACTACATATTTTAACAATCCATTAATTATTGAGTTTTATTTGAGCTTAAACAGCGGTCGTTTTAAGAAGTGACAACTCGTGCAAAAATGCATTTGGATTAAGTGAGTTGCATCAAGTGGATGTCAGCGATGAGTGATAAAACAATACCCAAAGAATCAGAGAAAATGCAGAAGATTGCTGAGTTGAAACGACTACTGCAAGGTAAGAGAACAAACACTTTTCAAGCTATGTGGATTCCTTACAATTAGATTATTTTAGAAGATGTTACCAGAAAACTGTATTTTAATGGATCATCCAATTCATCAAAAGTCCATGTTTTAGTTTTCTTTATCCACAGTTATCGAATTTTCACTTTATATCAGGAATGTTAGTATTTCTGAGACAACACATTGGAAAATTTTAGGATTTCGTTTGTTTATTTTTCATTCGACCCTTAAGGACATTTCGTTCACTTTCTTTCCGTACCAAGGCATCAATATCTGCGATGAACAACATCGTCTTTATAATGAATGATCAGGTTCATATATACCTACACGTTTGTTTTTATCAGTGAGGTTTCACTCCAATGATTTAATTAGATTATTGTTTTACTCTCAATATCAGTACCTAACATTCAACAATATTTCATGTTTACAGATGAATGTTTTCATGGTCTGTGGTAAAATAATTATTTTAGAATGTACGACGAAAAATGAATTAATTTATAACGTGAATATGCCGTTTTGCATGAAAGGCAGTTCTCCAATTTGTTACCCTTTGTTTGATCATAGATTGTTGCTTCTTCTTATTCATTAATTGTTTAAAGCTATCACCATTCAAATGAATTCCATCGTTATAGGTATATACAGGATGTCCGGAATGTGGAAAATCCATCGGATTCAGGTAGAATATGAACAAATCTGATAATAAATTCCTATATTTTTTTCCTTAGTAGGAGGCCTTTCGCAGAAAATCGGTTTTTCTCAAATAACTTTTGGAATACTCAACCTCAACATAATTTAGAAAAAAAATATTTGATGCATAGTGAGGAGCTTATTTTTAAGTCTCAGTCCCACAGAGTGTTAAAGATTCAAGCATTAAAATGTTGGACCTAGTCCGCCTCGGGTAAACTAAGTAAGGTAATAGATGTGATTTTAAGGACACCATATCAAGAGCTCCTGAGTATCCATCAAATGAAATTTTTATTCAATTATGTTGAGGTTGAGTACTCTAAAAGTTATTCAAAAAAACCCGATTTCCTGCGGGATCCTTTAGGGAGCCATATCTTCGCAAAAGGCCCTTCCTATGAAAAGGGTAGCCTTGTTCATTATTGATAAAATGAACCGGTTTGAAAAAAAAAATTATTAATGTTTCATTTTCATGATGCAGTGGTGTCCTCAACAAAATTATTTGAAAAAATTTAATCCAATAATGCTTTATAAAACACAATTGGCTGAGAAAATCATTGACATACAGTAATTCGGAATCAATTTGTGTTCATCTTCAAAGAAAGCGCCAGTACTATATTCAGAGAAGAAAAAGTGAAAGTGTCATTATATTTTGCTCAAGAATATTTAGTAGAATATAATGATGTTTCTGAAATTCTCAATACATAGTATCTTTTTGTTATATTAGGTGGTTCACATTCATGTAAAAGGTAGTCAAAGAATAGATAAGATAAAATAAATAAAAGTAGGGACTCCATTACTCATTTTACATCAAAACTACAAAATCCAATCATTTTCCAGATTGAGAACACGACTGCACTCTCCGCACTCTCGTGTTCTGATTTTTTTTAGTATTTTGATCATTATTGTCTTTTGCGATATTTTTGAAAACCTCTAGTCAAAAATCTGCCTCTCGCCAATTTTCTAAAAGATACACTAACCTTATTTTAGCCATTCTTATCACTTTCTTTTCTGTTCGAGGTTGAACATCCATGCACACTGAAAGGTTCGCATTCCATCAGAAATCGATAGTTATGCTATATCGTGTTGTCGAAGAATACTTAAAAAAAAAGCAGATGTCAGATCAAGAACTTGGGCATAGTAGCGGTCCGACACGAGCTCCTTTTCCTAAGAGAACTTCAAGTATTAAAAGATCATTTTTAATCAAATTCCAAAATAAATTGAATGGACAAACATCGAGGAAAAAATGGACTGAAAATTTAATTTTTCGACAAAAAGTCACTCTTCATAAAGAGTTCTGCTTGTCTTGAAAAGTGAAATAACACTAAGAGTAAACTACCTTTGTTTTTCATTTTCTGACAGTGGTAAATTGAAAAAAAAATGATTCTATCCAAAGACTAATTCTAAAATTTCATATTAGTATTTCAATTTTTATTTTTCTGTTAAGTTTAAAAATTTCATTTCTTTTTAAAATGTATAACTTCTAACGTCATTCACGTAACCTTTACCCATTTTACATGTTTTGTCATACATAGGTAAAGGATACGTGAAATATAAGTGCGGGAAGGTATAGATTAGAAATCAAATTTCAAAAGTTTACCGTTTTGAAATTTTAGAATCAGTCTTTGGATAAAATTTGAATTTTTTTTTCTGTTTGCAACTTTGCTCCAAAATGAAAAATGAAGTTAACTCATAATGGTATTTCACTTTTATTTTACGGTCGCTCTGTATAGCATTTGCCAAGTTAGTATGGGCAAAGGACTTTGCAAAAGAAGCAGAACTTTTTATGAAGAGTAACTTTGTTTGTGATTCACATTCGTCTTCGCTCGCATAAACTTGTCCCTTTTTTATGATGTATTGTGAACAAAATGAATTAGAGGATTTAGAGTTGGCGGCTCCAATAAAAGATTGGACCAGCTGATCCGCTTAGAACCTGGTATTAAATTATTGTTATTAATACCTCAGACGAAGTAGAGTTTTCAAAAAGATGTAAAAAGTAAAGTAGTTTTCCAATAAATATTTTGAACAGGAGGAAATCATGAAAAATTGGTTATTTATGTCAAGTTTAAAATTTTATTGCTACGCCCAATCTTTTGTTCAATTATTGTGAAATTTTCAGGAAGTTGGTACATTAATTTTGCCTCTCTTCCAAATGATGCTAGCTTTTTTTAGCAAAAAATTACACAGAAAAAAAAATCGTTTTCAACCCTTTTTTAAACGTGACAAAAGGGTCCAAAGAAGTTTTTTAAAAAAATCGCCAGGGACGAACAAATGACGAAGTTTTCAAATGCACCAATACTTTTTTGATTCCTGATGCAGGATCAAAATTACATCAAATCTTAGGCATGTGCCATATTTATCTGACCATGAGTGTACAGGGTGTTACAAATTCGATGGGATAGCATTGCTAATTCCTAAACCATAAGAGATACAGCGTCGGTTAAATGGAGGCAAAGTTGCGCATTTTGGCACTCAATAATATGCCGCTGAGAAACTTAAAAAATTCGGAGCACTTCCGGAGATATCCGGAAAAAATCGATTTTTTCAAAATTCTTTTTTATTTCCTCCTGAGTTAGTTTGAAGGAATTATTGAAAACGAGTGGCACATTTTCATGGCCACTTTTTTTCCTCTTGAAGGTAGGGTGGTCGGAATTTATATCCGACGTTTCGATTTTCCGCAACCATCATCAACTTAATTTTTTCAAATACAAACCCAACTTTTTTTATGTATTTTTGGATAGCTCCTGACTTCCTGAACATCATGATGTGTCACACTTGTCATTCCAAAATATGCAGAATTATAATCCGAGATTTTTCAAAATCAAACCTCTTGATCTCTTTGTAATGCAATGCGCGTATCGTAGTCATGGTAACAATAACAACTTGTCACGCCTGTGGATAGTTTTGGAGCTTGAATAATAAAACTCCAGCTTAAAAACAGTTTTTCTACGAGCGTGCGCAAAGTAGCCACTTCGCACACTCATTTGCGTGTGCAAAGTAACCTTTTCCCGCACTGGTGCGGGAAAAATTTTTCCCGCACTCAAATGTCAACTCAAATAACTACCTACCAATTTGTTGTTTTAAACTTCGTTTCCATACCAACGAAACTGTAGATAATGCACTTTGTAATGCACAAAATAATGTTCTTATTACTTTTCCCTTTTCAGTCAAAATCAAAATGAAACACACAATTCTTTTTTTGCGTTAAAAACGCATTCGCCAGTAACGTAAACAAACATTGATAATGACGACTTTCAATCGGCATTTGTGAGTTGTTCTTGCTTGATTTCGGTGCAAACTACTGTGTTTATCGGAAATCTTCGAAAGATTTGAGCTGAATACTGGCATCAAAAAAAGCTGATCATGTATACAAACAAACGGACAATCAAATTTATAAAAGTATAAACGATTAAATGAAGACTGACTGATCTTAATGACGCAGCTGTCTAGAGTGTCATGTCAAATCAAAACAGTGTTGCCAATAGCAGGGAATAAGGCGACAAAAGACGAAATTTTATGAACAGTGATCGGACATGCCCTTGCATTTCAAATATAAAATAAATCAATTATGATTTTGATTATACCCATATTATCCAATTTCCAGCTGCCGCCACAAACTGTTCTTTCAATATAAATATATTGTTAAGCATAAATAATCATTATTCTCAAGTTCTATGTTTTTAAGTGCGTTCAAATAATATATTATCTAAAGTTTTTCGTGTCTAATCTGTGAACGCTCGTAGAAAAAATATTGTTCCTAACAATTTCGCAAAGTGTCTTTCCCGCCCTTAAAGCATATCCGAACTCCGCTTCGCGTCGTTCGTCTAACTGCTTTTGCGTGCGGGAAAGCATCACTTTGCGAACTTGTTAGGAAAATTACTATTCTCGACTAGTTTTTGATCATCAAAACTATTCATAGGCGTGACAAGTTGTTATTGTTACCATGACTACGATACGCGCATTGCATTACAAAGAGATCAAGAGGTTTGATTTTGAAAAATCTCGGATTATAATTCTGCATATTTTGGAATGACAAGTGTGACACATCATGATGTTCAGGAAGTCAGGAGCTATCCAAAAATGCATAAAAAAAGTTGTGTTTGTATTTGAAAAAATTAAGTTGATGATGGTTGTGGAAAATCGAAACGTCGGATATAAATTCCGACCAACCTACCTTCAAGAGGAGAAAAAGTGGCCATGAAAATGTGCCACTCGTTTTCAATAATTCCTTCAAACTAACTCAGGAGGAAATAAAAAAGAATTTTGAAAAAATTGATTTTTTCCGGATATCTTCGGAAGTAGTCGGAATTTTTCAAATTTCGAAACGGCATTTTGTTGAGCATGAAAATGCGCAACTTTGCCTCCATTTAACCGACGCTGTATCTCTTATGGTTTAGGAATTAGCAATGCTATCCCATCGAATTTGTAACACCCTGTATATGCGAAAGTTGCTATGTTCCAAGATTTACCATACCAGACACTTTCAAAATGATTAACGCAAGAAAGTTACTGTTAACAAACTCATCATTACAACTTTCTTAAACCAAGATCATAATATAGAGAGAATCCCAGGGTGGTAACATTTATTATTGTGATGATTTTTTTAATTTTTGAACAATAATGATTGTAAACCATAATTTATTTGTTGACAAACAAAAACAGTGATTTAATTATTGCGCAAAACAATAATATAGGTACCAATTAGCTTTTTTGTTCTACAGCTCAAAGGGCTCATTTGGTTTAAGAAACGGAAATGTTGGTTTTGATGTCTCCTCTACCACGCCTGTTTGTTTGTCGGTATCTTTATGGGACATCCTGTATAACTCATATTCTTCTTTCTTGGAAAACAACGGAAAACAGTGCATTCCCATACGTTTAGTTGGTGCTAATTGATTCTTATTTATGATTCGATACCACAAATATTTGTCAATGTCAATGCCTCGCGGCTGAAAAACATCAACATAATTTTAAGCAGCACTTCCCGATCAAAAAAAATATCATGGCTGAACTTGTTTCTTGTTTTTCCACTTTGTTCTGGTGAATATACGCAGATCATGGTTAATTCGACAATCAACTGAAAAAAAAACAGGAAATGCGTAATCATTATTAATTCATGATTCAGGTTTCGATAATACGAATAATATTTAAATTAAAGCATGATGATATGAAAAAGTAAGAGAATAGAGAATAGTGTTTTACTTTCAGGATTGTTTTAAAATTGAAACTGTGATAATCCAAAGGAAATCTCATTCGCTCTCCCAAGTATCAGAGATTCAAATGAGTAGATACTTCATCCTATATTTTTATATTGTTGAATTTGTTCCTATTCTAGAGACAACAAAATGGTAAAAAGAGGAATTAAATGTTCTCTAAGAAATCATATTCGTCATCGACCAATGACTTTTTTCATGTTCATAGATGTCTCGATTTTCTAAATGGTCAATCTATATTTTTCATTTATGATAACTGAAGGATACCTCTTGGTCCAAGACATTCTTTGACCTTTTATGAATAAAGGTAAATTGACTTTGGCACGAAAAAGCAAATATGCAGACCATTCCGACATCACTTCACCTCTTATTTCTCAGAGGTAAACAGAAATTTTATATGTATGTACATAAGCTAATAAAAAATAAATACATAATAATAGATAAAGTCTTGAAATAAATGTCACCCATCCCAAATGTATAGATAGCTATTATCATAAAAGCTGTTGAGTTTATTTTGACCAGTGAGAAAGTTAACTAATAAATCCAAAATTTATCACCAAGTAATAACAATGAAGTTGAATTTCTAATTGACACAAAACATCTGAATAGCCCGCCTTTGTGGTCAAACCGGGTCAAAAAAAAACCAACCGTAATTGAAGAGCAAACCTATTTTTTCAAGATTCATCAAAATTTGATGACCCCACATGAAATTTCCATTTAGTGAGTAGATTTTAAAGAAGACAGAACTTGAACCTAATGCGATATTTGAACCTATGAGTCATTGGAATACTGACATACACCATTCATTCATCAATTAACTTCAAATAATTGATTTCAGATGATCAGACACTGATCAAATTTCCAAGAGAAGATGAAGACTACCTTGAGAGATTTCTAAGGGGATCAGGCTATGACGTGAATGAATCTCTGCAAAAGGTGAGACGATATTACAACCCTCCATCAACTTGACTGTTATTGTACGCATTTTAGATCAGACTGACTTATGAATTATTGGTAGAATCACCAGAATGGTGCACAATCACTGGACCGTTATCAAAAAAAGATTTAGTTGACTCGATGGTAAGTGTGGCAATTCCAAGGACTGATCGGGAGGGACGACCTGTTTATATAGTCAAAATAGGTAAGCATGTCAATAGAAGTTCTATTCTATTCGTATAGTAGGCAATTTTTAACGTTAAGTTATAGCAAAAGATTTGCAAGAGATTATTTTGATCGTTATCAGGAGTGAGCACCTGATGATAATCAAACATAGTATTCATCGAAATGTCGTCAATCTGTACCCAGCTACATCTGTTGGATTAGGATAACGCTTCTTCTATTCTTTAACTTCTGCTTAAAATCTCTCTTAGTGACCATGAAATAAATGACCCCATCGATGATATTCTTTCAAATTTGGCTGTCATATAACGTCTGAGCAGTATCGGATTTATTCATCAACAAGCATGGTCATATAGAGAATGCTAGGATCAACGAAATTATTTTCTCCACAGGAAACATCAATCCATCCAAATCGGACATCGTGGACCTAATAGCACTAGTCGATATATGGGTAGAGTTCATCCTCATACAAAACTCCCCAGAAAAAGGATTATGCATACTTATTGATGTACGGAACCTACCATGGAAAGCACTGAAATGGTTGACGCCAGAAAATATAAAAAGGGCACTTAAAAAGCTGAATGGACTGCCATTTCCGGAATACAGGATTCATGTTATCAACGAATCTATGATTGTCCATGCCGCCATAAAAATTATATGGCCATTTTTACCACAAAGTTTGAAGGATATGGTGAGTATACGTAGTGCTGTTTGTATATACAGTATGTACTTCATATTAATATCTATCTTACGTTGTTTCCGATTTATCAAGTGATTTATGTGTTCATTGAGATTTGAAATAATACTCAATTTAACCAATCACCTGCTTTGTTATCAGTTTTTTAACGGTCGGTTTTTTAATTTTTTTGATCAAACCCCAAATTAGAACCTATATACATATCTGATTTGAACAAAATCATTTGGAAATTAACAAAACTATTCAAACATAACCTCATTATGTAAGTTTTCATTTAATTTTTGGAAGTGACTAGTGCACTGTCTAGACAGATTCCCAATAAAAATTGCTGCACTGTCCAACATGCGCAGTGCCTTGCTGCCAAGTTCTCGATGAATATTAGATCATTGATGAATATAATATAAATACAACCTAAAAAGTTAGATTCGAAATTCGAAATTCCAGCTTCGGTTTGTTCACAATCTCCTCTTATTTCCTATAATGTTATTCATGTTGTGTAAAGCGAAATAAACTCCAAAATATGGAGATCACCGCGATTTACCGCTAAATAAGTTCCTATAGACATTAAAGTGGGCAATACATTTCGTGATTTGGAACACTTTGAAAAAAATTTGTAAAAGTTATGCGCTTCAGAAAAATGAAAAAACGTAGAAAATAATGCAGGTTTATTTTAGTTTTCTTAGAATATATATTTTATCAGGGCATTCGTTAACATTTGGTAAATATGCCATTCAATGAATTTGATGTTGAGGTGATTTAATACATGTGAGCAAAAGTAAAAAATAATCCTTATATGAGAACTGCTCCTTCCCAAAACACAAGACTTGTGTTATTTTTTTTCGCTGAAGCAAATATAGTTGTTGGAAAAAACATTTTCCATTGGAAAAAGTAATACCACTAAACTTAAAATAGACAGTATACCTAAATGAAAGAATATTTAGATAATTTCTTTTGCAAGATAAAGCGGTTTTCTTCTAAATTCTTGATAACTTTCTCTCATGTATGAGGAACGCTAACACACTATCAACAATAGTTTTCCAATAGCCCTTTCTCACATCTACCTTTGTAAGGTTTTGTCACCGAACAAATAACATATATTTGTTCGGTGGTTTTATGGTAAATCTATTCTGATTGAACCTGTCACATATTGTCCGTTTTTGCACGCACCACGCACCGAATAAGTTTTCGAGGACGAAAGTCAAGTGAGAGTGTAAAAAGTGAATTTTGAATTACACCATAGAATTCATTTACTGGTAGTTTTGCTGCAGTCCAGTAATAGTCTTCATAATTTTCGGCTATTCTGTTTCTTAAAAAAAAAAATATTTTCCAACTATCATATCAAAAACAAAATAAAACACTCTTAATTGTCATTGCATGAAACTCAAACTTGAAATTAAACGGTAAAATGTTCATGTTGTTATTACGAACAAAATTGACGAGCTGGAAATATTTGAATATGTATTATTAATTAGCAATTGCTCAATAAAACAAAAAAATATATCCATTTAACTTCTTTCAACTCTTGAGGGAATTAAAAAAATAATATCAAATTATAATAAGTAACCTGTTCCAAAAGACTGCCATTATTAGACTATTAGACAAGTATTTAATTATTTTTTAACAAAAATAGAAATTAAACTTTCAGATTCAAACACATTGATCTACGAAACGACGCTTTTTCGGACCCATGTTGATGGAAAATGTTTGTCTTATTTTTATTGCGCCTATTTCTTCCTTTAGAAATATGTGGATAATCACTGTCTCCTCAAGATAGACAGCGCAGCAATATTATCTTCCCGCACTGTCTGTATCTTGCCGCTTGCGGCTCCGGCTAGCTCGACAACGCACTGCGCATGTTGGAGAGTGCAGCAATTTTTATTGGGAATCTGCTGGACAGTGCACTAGTCACTTCCTTGATTTTTTGATCATATCCCAAATTCAACCTACAAACCTAATTCGAACAAAATCCTTTGGAAAATAACAAAACTTTGCAAACATCCTCACTATCTCATATTTTCATTTTTTTTATCAAATCCCAAATAGACACCACAATACCTAATTTGAACAAAATCCTTTGGAAAATAACAAAACTATGCAAGCATATCCTTACTGTCTAGTAAATTTTTTTTTTTTTAATCAGATCCCAAATCGAGTCCCAGATAGAACATACAAACCTGATTTGAGCAAAATCCTTTGAAAAATAACAAACATTATCCTCATCAAGTGAATGTTTGTGAAATTTATTGATCAAATCCCAAATAGAACCTACATCTATAATTTCCTTTGGAAAACAACAAAATTATCAAACCAAGTAATTTTTTTTTAATTCTTGATCAAATTTCAAATCCAGATAGGACCTACTCCTAGCAACGGATATGCTAGTCTGGAAATGTATGTGCAGTGGTTTATTTTGTTTTCAGGTTTTTCCAAAAAAATTTTCCAATTTTTCATTTCATAACAACAATCCTCATATTTCAAGAAACATTTTAAAAAAATACCTAAATTGCCCCAGCTGTTCTCAAGTGAAGGAGTTACCAAGAAAAAAGTGATTCAAATTTGTGTGTCATTCCATGATGTCTGGCTTTGAAATTTGTAACAGTCATAGAGACTGATGAGCTCCACTATTTATGATATTTAACTGAGATTTGATGTCTATAGCCCGCCTACTTAATATTCGCAAAGAGGGCCAATTCTCGATATTTTGCTTCGTGTCCAATCAGAAAAAGTTGTACTCCTTCCGCGGATACCAAGTTTCAAGAGAAAATACCAATTTTTAATTTTGTATTTTCCATGGATTGAATCAATTAATCAATAAAAATTGTCTTCCCATCATCTCAAAAATTGTTTTGGAAAACCCATGACAGTATTATATTGGAAACAGGCCGAATTATCAGTTTTTATGGAAATCATATCATTTGGTCAAACAGAAAAATAAATTCGTAAATGAACAAAAACATTTAAAAAAAAAGCGGTAATTTGAATTTTACACATTTAAAAAAAAAACTTGTTGAGATAAATTTTTTAGTCAATCGACCAGAGAATAACTGAATACTTATCCTTGAAATGTTTTTAATCGCCGTTACAGTTTTTATTGTAAGGTCATATCACCAAAAGATGTGGATTTCGAGTGATAACTTGGAGGTAGTACCCCTACTCGGTTTATCAGTGAGTGGTTGTGTAACTTAGCTGACAACTAAGCATCAACTGCACGTCAAATAAATGTCAGAGTTCATCAAGGTACCGGTTAGTGCTTACTGACAGCTAGACTCATGGCAACACTTCGCGTTTTAACTGTCACTTCAGCCAGCAGTTAAAGTTGACTAACAGTTACATAGCTGTTACTTTTAGCTGTGAACTGATAAACCGACCCTTAGAGACATCTAGATGAATATTGAAGATAAGAGAACAACTTATATTTAGGCAATTAGGGAAAGATGGTTTATTTAAATCTTGTAGACGCCTATATAGGTTTTGCTTTTTGCTTTTTAATTATAGATAATTTTGGGACAACTTTTCCACAAATGCATTTTTTAAAAAATAAAGCAATTTGTCTGTAAGTAGGTTAACCAACCTACAAAAAATCAATGATTGAACTATATATATATTTTTTGTTTCAGATAAGGTTCCACTTTTCTGACCGCGAATCCTTTTTCAAAGACGTTGATCCAGAAAACTTGCCGACAGAATACGGAGGATATGATCTCAATATCGATTACAAACAAATCATACAGGACTTGCATCAGCAACACGATAAAATATTCGACAGCTTTAAAAAGAACAGAACTTTGAGTGTGAATTAAAATTACTGTAATATAGAATTATGACGTAGGTAAATAAAAAGTAGTGTTACACAAAAACTATAACAATTTATTTCAAGTAAGCAAATCTATAATACAACATGAGCAGTTACACTAATGATTACTAGCCTAGCAATATTTCTTTTTGGAAGAAATAATGTTATTTTAAAAGTATGCCACTTATAAGATTAATTATACTAAATTAATATTGCACGACAACAAAATGTTCATTAACGTTTGATCAGGGGAAACAACAGAATATTTATTCTGAATTATATTTTGCTCTCAATAACTCAGCACAAGCCGCAATAAGTCATTGAAAACACTACAAATAAAACGTATGTTCATAGCTAATGCCCGGATTATTTTGTACGTGACTGTCTTATGATTGTTTTTACTTTAAGTGATTGATCACGACTGTGACTGAATAATGAGAACTTTATTCATTGAGTCTTGAAAATTAGATATTCTTCAATCTTCCTCAATGACAATGAATTGATGTTCACAAAAATCTTAGTAGAACATCTGAAAACAAGGTACTGAGTGGCTGAATTTCTAAATAGTCTTCTACAACAGTTTTATTTAAGTTGATGAGATTTCGTTAAACTTATTTTTCCAATGTAATCTTATGAATAATCAATTATTGAGAAGCACAAGTCTAATAAATTAAAAAAATTGTGGATGTTTCGAAAGGATATAATATGCTAAATTGCTACATCATATAAACTTGTAAAGATTTGTGGACATCTCAATACAACTCTGAAATAATAAAAGGAAGTAGGGCATGTGGATGAATGTGCTTTATATTTAGATCTTGCAATGCTTCAACGTCATGTTATCATGAATTTTCCTGTTCATTGCAATCTGACAAGCGACGAAATAACCGTCTCAAACTTATAAACAAATAGTATGAAAAGTGACGTCATAATAATACTTACAAAGAATATACACATTTTTAGAGGAATGAGCTAAATTGCTTAGTTTCTCACGGGAGCTCCGTCGCCCTGCGCATGACCATAATCAGCATCCAGATCATCTGAAAAATATACTTATTGATAACAACTTGATAATGTAGAAAATATTTGTTAAATCATTCCATGTCGCAAATCCATCTAGATCGAGCAGTGAGCGTTTATTCATTAATGATGAGATATAAAGATTTACCAAAACCGAGTGGTAAAAGTCCGAAATTAATGGAATTTTGTTTCAAGTTCGGGCTTTCACATGACCCAAACAGTGTATGTATCTAGCATTGGTAAAAATACTAATAATTTTTTGTATATTTATGCAATATCGGTTGAAATACGTTCAACGATATTCCTTGTACTTCCCCATTATTTCATTATCTTAACGAATTTATATTCTGTATTAACTACATTTCACTATCGACATTTAATTAAGTTTTTTCAATTTAATGTTATACCATTTTTTATACTGTGGGAATTCTATAGATAAACTGTGTTTCATTATAGCCAAGGCTACATAAATTTTCAATACATTTGATTCGATTTGAATTATTATGTCCAACGGGTCAAATAAACCAAAAATTTCGATTTTCGAGAAGTCGTTTTTTATAAAAAAAAAATTGCTTGTTAAAAAAATACGATTGTCGTTGAAAAAAACGGGATTTCATAGGTACAGGGTCTTCATTTTATAGTTAAAATATCTTTTTTTCAAGAGAAAAGTATCCATTTTCAAAAGTGTTTTGCAAAATTTTGGTAGTCCCAAATCTTGCGGACGAACGAATCATAAATAACGTTTATGGCATTCACCGGAATCTTTCTTTCTACGAGTTGCCTCCACACAACAAAATAAATAAAAAACAACACCAAAATACCGAATTTCCAGTACGTCAAAAAGAAAATCATTGAACGTGTTGAGCACTGTTTCTCTCTAGAAGTAGTTTCAAGTGAATAAATGTGTGTTCCTTGTTTTATTGTTAACATTTATGCACTGATAAAATATCAATGTCCCATTTTGCAGAAAACTTTTGAATATGGATTACTGAAATCTTGTAAGAAAAAGATGATTTTTAAATTTTTTAAAGACCATGTATAAAATTTCAAACTTTTTTCATCGACAGTCGTATTTTAACAAGCAAAATTTTTTATGAAGATTCAAAAAATGAAATTTTTGGTTCATTATTCCATCTATTGGATACTCCCGCCGGACATACTGTATAACAAGTTTGAAATACATACAAGCTTATCTCCTTATTCTGCGAACCATTGGAGATGGAGTAAGAAAATAATAGAAGATAATAAAAATAACATTTATCTACAACTGTCAAAAAATAGTTGTTTTATGTAATCATCTATAGATATTAAATGTTCCACATATTACACGGCCTGAGAGAAACCCGTGGATCATAGTTCTTTATCCACGGGCAGGTTCTTTATTCACGGGCAGTGGGCCAATCATAAGCGAGTATTACCAGTAACGCAGCGATCATAGTTCTTTATCCACGGGCAGGTTCTTTATTCACGGGCAGTGGGCCTAAACACAACTATTTTTGGCTTTATTAAGTGACTTTTTTTTCCAAATTTTTTGACAGTTGTAGATAAATAGTATTTTATTTAACGAGCATATAATGGGCCAAATATTACACGAGATTAAAATTTATATCACGAGCCGAAGGCGAGTGTTATTAATTTTATTCGATTGTAATATGTTCATTATATGCGAGTCAAATACAATGCTTTATCTACAACTGTCACAAAAAATTAGAAAAAAAAAGTCACTTGATAAAGCCAAAAATAGTTGTGTTTAGGCCCAATGCCCGTGAATAAAGAACCTGCCCGTGGATAAAGAACTATGATCGCTGCGTTACTGGTAATACTCGCTTATGATTGGCCCACTGCCCGTGAATAAAGAACCTGCCCGTGGATAAAGAACTATGATCCACGGGTTTCTCTCAGGCCGTGTAATATGTGGAACATTTTATATCTATAGATGGTTGCATAAAACAACTATTTTTTGACAGTTGTAGATAAACATTGTATTTGACTCGCATATAATGAACATATTACACTCGAATAAAATTAATAACACTCGCCTTCGGCTCGTGATATAAATTTTAATCTCGTGTAATATTTGGCCCATTATATGCTCGTTAAATAAAATACTATTATAATAGGTATATTATGAAATTAATATAAACTTACCTAACCGACCTATTATAAAAAGAAAGAGATCTATCTTTGTGCATCGATATTCCAGATTTTATCAATATTGTCACTATATTTTCTACTGTTTGGGTCAAAAAGACCAAAGTTGACTGATTTTTTTTCCAAGGGTAAACTATCTTTACTTTTTAATTATTATTGAACAGAATGTCAGTTAGAAAAGTTATTTAGAATAACGCTTGTAAGCAAAATCCAAGATTTGAAAGAGATCCTGGATTTTATTTGTTTTTCTAATCCTAAACATCCACATTTTGATTCTAGTATCTTATTTTAAAATTTAAATGCATTCCTATCATTATTATTCCAAATAAATATCTGTTTATGAAAATTAACCTGAAAAAAGAATATAAATTTCAAGGAAAACACAGGTTTACTTTATTTTAGATAATTTCTTAGGGATACCACTTCATTATGGTTTTTTTCTAGTTTTTTTAATATATTTTTTTCTCCGGTATGGTTCATTTTATCGAACAGGAGTACCTACCTTTTTAAGTTTGAGTTTCAAGACTTTATCATACACGGTGAAGATTTAAGCAATAAAATGTACAACCTCGTCCGCCCCTGATAAAGTAAATAAGGTTAATGTGTTTTTGGGGAACTATTTTAAGAGATCCTTAGTATAGTGTCCATCATATAAATTTCTTATTAAATTATAACGAGTACTTTGAAGTTATTTAAAAACCCCGATTTCTAGCGGCGTAGGGAGAGTTGTATAGTCCAAACCAAACAACTTTCGATCTACGTCATCGTTGCCACCAGGCTGGTTGTTATGAAGTTTACTGGTGGCCAGATTTGGTCACCTGCAAATCACATTGAAACTCGCTTGGTGGCAATTATGACGTGAATCGAAAGTTGTTTGGTTTGGACTATATATAGAAACTTATTACCTTATTTTTCCATGTTCTACCTGAATCCGAAAGATTTCCAAAATTTTTCCGGACACCTTGTATAATCAGAAAATGGGGTCAACACCGCAAGATTTTTACTATTTAAGGGTAGAAAGTACCAGTACAGACTCGTATAGTTTTGTTACTCTAGGCTATACTATTAAAAAAAAGCAAAAATAATATTTGTTTGTTTTTTTTTGAATACATCATGTATAACTAGAGCAACAAAACTATACGAATCTGTTCTTTTTACTCAAAATAAAGAGTGTTCAATAAAAAAAAGGAATCGAGTCACCTATGGATTGCAATTTTTTCAAAAAACGTATGTCTTGGCTAACATCGCAATTATGACATGACATCCACTTTCTAACCGTCACAGATGCCATGATGCCAAACCATACAAACTAGCCACGACGTACGTTCATGACAGAAAAAGAAATCCAGAGATGACTTGATCCCTTTTTTTATTAAACACTCGTTAGTACTTTTGAATAGTTCATTCGATAATATTTCATTTATGTTTCGTGTTTCCATCCATGAGCACAAACGGTTGCGAGTTCAAAAAAGAGTTAAGTACAAAAGTTGTATATTATAATTCTATCGGCTTTTTTTTGTATACAAAAACTTTTTTGTGCGATGCATCGTTTTCGAAACATAAGAGAAAAATTGGCCTTTCAAGAGCCCTCTTGCCTTTGACTCTTATTCTAGCTAGGCGTCAGCACTTTAAGTAAGTTCATTAACCAAGTATTTCGAACAATTTTCTGAAAAAACCGCTTACCTACCTGTTCTCTCACTCTACACCACCTTTTTAGTCATTCGTTAATTGGACTATATGGTATCTTCCAAAAGTATGGATTTGAATAATTTGAGACACTGACTTGTGATCTATGTCTAGTAAATCCATAGATAAAACAACTCCAGTTGTTATTTATAATTTCATGGACTAACCAACTAAAACCATATTATGAGTTATAGGACCTCAAATATCTTCGAAACCGCAGTGGCTTGAAAGCATTCACAAAATTTGGGTGCTGTGGTCGAACTTCTACAAGTGGTTATTTGATTATTTCAGATGGATTGTCCAATTATTTATTTTTATTGAAGTGAAATATTCATTCCAAATTCTGAAAGATCCCAAATTGTCAAAATTGTAACTTCACTATTCGTTTAGATAAATATGGAATATAAAATATCAATAGAAGTTACACGGAGTTAGTTCACACGGTAGTTTCGCATTTTGTCCATAGTGCACACATTACCATAACACAAGGCTCACAAACATTTTGTGAAAAAAAAACTATATAGCAGCATGTAGACGCAAGCTTCGTGTTATCCTCCCTTAAGAAACCGAGAGCTCTAGAAATCCTATTTAACCAGTTTTCTCAGGATTTCATCATTTTTTGAGCGGAGTAAATGCATACGTAAGAAAAACAAACACTCAAGCTGCTGTTCTCTATCCTATCAATAACGGTTCCCCTGCCATCCTCAATGAATGAAACTTCCTCATTTGTTCTTCTGATCAACAACATACGAGCGCTTTCACGTCGATAATCCATAGCAGCCGCTTGCACCTACCTTTACAGAGCACCGTACGGAATAATAGAATCATTACTTAATAACAGGAACAGGTACTTGTCGTTATTTATTTTAGTTATGACGTCTTTCCTATCTAAGCCACCCTTGTCATTGCTTTTCCAAGGTACCTACTTAAACTTATGGACTTCTTCAATAATTTCCACATCGTCGTTTATGCGCGTTACTATCCAAACATTTTTTTCAAGACTAACTTTCAATCTTCAGATGTTACACGCCTGCGTCTTTGAACATCACAGTCTTAAAAAATTATCTTGATCATCGACGAAATGCCAACGAGAAGAGAGAGAACTTCATGGACCAAACAACCCCGACATAGAAATCAATCTCATTATTGTCGCAGCTAGAACAACGTCAACGTTGCCAGTTATCTCCAAAAGTGGCTGAAGAAGTGGAGTCAGAATCGTTGATTGTACGCGCAGAATTTGGATAGAATTATTCAGATTTATACCTTTGAACTTACAGATTTTAATCAAAAACTGGATGGAACTGATGCAATGGAGATTGTAAAATTATTTTCGGATTGATCATGCACTTGATTGTATTGATTAATCGTTTGATCAACATTTCTCATATTGGAAGGATTGTAGGCGATTATATTTTTTATAAATGTGCGTCAATATACAACCCACACAAAAAAAACACTGTTTTATGTAGACAACAATTAATATATCATGTGTTTACAACTACATGTCATAACTTCAAAACCTACCATCTTCCTCTTCTCGAAACTCTTCAGGGTTATCCTCATGTTTTTTACCAACACCTTGATCTGGCTTCTGGTCAAAGTTCAACTTCTCGTCGGCGAAATCCAACCCTGCAAGTGGGTGGTCAGGTGAATCCAACACTTCATTGGCAGCGTTGTCTTTCTCAGCATCTACCACCACAAATAAATGTTGATGATTGTCATTCTTTTTTGTGTGTTATCAATAAACTAACTAGCCCAAGGAAAAATTTTAGGTTCATGAGTATCCGCAAGAAAGCCTTCTCGATAAAACTTGTCTTGAAACCACTCCAACTAGAACAACGCTTCAATTCTACCTTAAAGTCGCAATAAGATCAAAGTGGACCATCCTATTATGGTTTTAAGTCTGCATTGGTTTCTTGTGATAAATCTTTTAATTCAGATACCAATTGAAGATAAAACCGTGTTGCAACTGTAAATGGTTGTGAAGCTTTCTCAAAGAAACCGTTTCAAATCATTCTTAACTATGTATTAGGGGCTCTTATTCTGAGCAAAGTAAAACTGTATTTGAAATATTCCTAATACTGCGAAAATAAAATACAACAAAACATATGACCGAGATATAATCGTAAAATGCATGCATATGTCTACGCCATCGACTTTTGGTGTTATCAAAATAATCATAGTTAATAAATGTTCCGAAACCTCCAAATCCAAAAGCAACTATTTTTATTGATAATGTTGAGGGAAAAGCTTCAAATTTCTCAAGGCTTTTGAAATTGATTGTTTTCATTAAAGAAATGAAAGATCAACACAAAATTTCGTTCTCATTTTTTTGTGAAATTATCAATTTTTTGAGTCTTTGCATTTTTTCCTTTGATAACATCTCCATCTTGTTGGTTGTTATTTTAATAAATATAATATGGCGACTCACTGTTTCATATTGGTGAAATCCACGTTAAATCCTTTTAGACTTATTCAAGAATAATTAGTCTTTCAAAAGTATATTTTATATCCATTACTACCACCTTGAGTCTTGATAATCTCATGCGAGTATATTTCATCTTATCATTATACGATTAAGCGTAACTGGTCTTGCATAAACCCGGCTCAAGAAATTACCTGGAAGTAGTTTAATTTACATCGCATGCGCCTGATTATTATAACATATATCATGCATGGTTAGACGCGCGTCGAGGCAGTGTTTGAAATCGTTTTTCAATCGTCGTTAGAAGAAGAGCTTTGTCCTTTTGTTTAATTACTTGGATTTATCCTTTATTTATCGAGATACATTTAAAAGTGGCTCAAACCATGACCGTTAAGAGAATAATGATTTACTGGTTGTTCAAATCATCATGATCATTTTTCACAATAACCTAACCTAAGTAAATTAACCTCTGCAAACTATGAAAAACAAAAAAAAAATGATTCTTCAAAAAAAACTCGGTTTTTCTAAATTATTTTAGGCAATTTTTTTTTTCGAATGCCACCACATTGTCTTATAGCTAAAATTTATGCTAAAATTGATAGTAGCTTTCAAGTTATTTACATTTTGAAATTACTTTATTGAAAAAAATCAAATAACTTGAAAACTATCAACGTTTTTAGATAGAAGACAACTTAATGTCAATCGGAGGAGAATGTTGTCTTGAAGATAACTGAAGAAAATGAATTTTATCAAGCGAATATAATTAAAATAGATAATAAACATTTGCAAACTGAATTGCACGAATTTTTAAAGCATGCACTTGTGTCTGCCATTACAGAGAAATTTGGTTTTTACCGCAGAACGTCAAGACAATGAGCGACAAAACTTTTTCCGCCAAAAAAATGAGGTGGAAGTGTGCCGGCGCAATCAGTCAAGTCGGCCCGGACTATAACGTAACGTCATCCGAGGGGTTGCGAATTGTCAAATTTCAATTTCAATGCCAAATAAATGCGTTCCCATTGAAGCAATGGGGAAAAACACGGTTTTGTCGGTTCTTATTTTTTCCTCGCTCATGACGAACAGGGTCATTCCGTATATATTGACCCAGATACTAGCGGCATTATACAGGGTTATTCACGTTATTCGACACGAAACATTATGGCTGAATTATCTGATTTTAAAATAGTTTTTTTTCTGGATAGATAGGCACCCTTTAAGGCTACATTTTAAAAATATTTTCATGTTATACAGGGGGTGTCCCCAAAACACGAAACGCATCAAAGTTTTATTTTTTTAAATGGAATATCAATTGATATTTGGATTCTTCCTTCAATTTTGAACAAAAATTGTTCCTAAATTCAACCGTTATCGAGATATCGCGGTTTAAAAATGTCATTTTTGCACCTTTGACATGCTATAAAACTCAAACTATTCAATTTAGAGAAAAATGGTCTGCACTTTCCTATGTTAACTTTTCAAGAGCTATTCGGTCATCTAAATAGAAGCTACCGTCAACTGTCAACTTTTTTCGACACATTTTGACATTTTTTCACAATAATGAATTTAATCTGATTGAATAGCTACTGAAAAGTTAAGATAGGAAAGTGCAAACCATTTTTCTTTAACTCAAATAGTTTGAGTTTTGTAGCATGTCAAAGGTGCAAAAATTACATTTTTAAACCGCGATATCTTGATAACGGTTGAATTTAGAAACATTAGTATTACAATTTTTGTTCCAAATTAAAGAAAAAGTTGAAATATCAAATAATATACAGGGGGTTCTATTCAAAAAAATATAACTTTGATACGTTTCGTGTTTTGGGGACACCCTGTAAAACATGAAAATATTTTTAAAATGTGGACTTAAAGGTTCCCTATCCATACAGAGAAAAAAACTTCTTTAAAATTAGATACTTTAGCCATGTTTCGTGTCGAATAACGTGAATGAGATATGAAAATTTTGTAAATATGAAAGTTTTAGATATTCTTCTGAACTTTTAGAAAAACTTATCAAAAAAAAACAAAAGGCTATTGGAATGTCAATATTTTTCCACAAGTAGCATTTTTTTCAATGGAATTATCAGATATTATGAAAAAGCTTATTTTCCTGATTTCAGAAATATATAGTTTGATACCTTTCTGATGAGTCGTTCAGGGGATATTCAAGTTTAAAAATGTTCAAAAATCAAAATTCACATCCCTTTTACTATGGAAAAAATTATAGAATTGTGATTATATAGATTCAATCAATAAAAATTGAGGTCAAATAACTTTATCTTCTTAATGTATTATCAAATATTCACGACTTAATAAATTTGTGCAACTTTATCCATGGCAACCGGGATCTTAATACTAATTTTAACACATATTTAAACTTGAATATTTCTTGAAAGACTCATCAGAAAGGTATCGGACTATATATTTTTGAAATCAGGAAAATAAGCTCTTTCATAAAATATGGTAATATAGAGGGGGTTGGGGAGTTTTATTGAGAAAATTGCAACTTGTGGAAAAATATCAACATTCCGGTAGTCTTTTGGTTTTTTTTTTGATAAGATTTTTGAAAAGTTCAGATGAATATCTGAAACTTTCATATTTACAAAATTTTCATATCTTTATAGATAACGCCGCTAGCATATGGGTCAATATATACGGAATGACCCTGTACATACCTTGACTGTCAAGTTTTTCGTAGAATGCAAATTTTTCCAAAACGGTGAAAGATGGCAAGAAATGGTAATGCGAATACGGAAGGCTAAGAATGATCATCTTGAAATCGGAAATAGAACTAATCAGACAAGCTCTATTATATCTTATTTGTTTTGCAATACTAGGAGAAGTTATAAGTTAGATGAGAGATAGAGACATACAGAGTGACCCATTTGGGAGCGGGCCACCCTCATAACAAATTTTATTTATAGAGCGATTTTGTCAATTTTTTTTTTTGAAATGTGGAGAGTGGAAAGATCTTTTGTGAGGACAGAGCGCGTCACGTTTTTTCAAAATTCAAGGCCTACTATCATATTTAGAGGCTGAAAAGTCAAGAATCTAATGTATGTCCGCAACAAGAGGTATAATGGACCAAAAATTGAAAGATACGAAAAAAAGTTATCCTTCATAAAAAAAAGTCTGCCTACCGAAAATATATTACCTATGATGAGAAAACTGCGAACATAGAATCTATAAATAGCAAACAGCTATTTTTGCTATTTTGGAAATTTCAAATAAAAAGTTGCGTCAAATTTATTTCTAACCCAGATTCCGAACTTACTAAAGAAAATTTGGATCTATAAAACTTTTGAAAAATTGAACAATTTTGCATTGCAAGTCCGCATTATACTACTTCCATATGACTTTCATACCTACAATAACAACAGGTGATCACCGGTATAAAAATCATGATGTGGAGGGGGCTAAATGCGAACTTGCAAAATCGTTCAATTTTTTAAATTTTTTAAAATTTCAAATTTTCTTGAGTAAGTTCGGAAACGGGGTTATGACTTAATTTCGAGTTGGTTTTTATTTATCATTTCACGTTTTGAGGCGAACAAATGACATTTTATGTTTTTGCAAGTTTGAGACGTAGCTCCTATTTCTCAGCAAGCAGACTTTTTTTATCAAGATTCACTTTTTTCATAACTTTCAATGTTTGGTCCATTCCACAACTTGTTAACCGCATCCGCGGACATACTGTATATCAGCGATTTTTTTAGAAAAAATCTGCCTACGCCACTGGATTCGTCACACCCTGAACGATTTATTTTATTATGCACCAAGAAGCATTTGACCTCGCAACTCTTGCGGTAGCAAATCCATCACAACAAATTCATTAAATAACAATGAACAACAAACAAACAAAACTGACAAAAAAAATACACACAGGAATAATACTTTTGGATGAAATATTTTTTTATGAAATTAGGTACAGATCCATTTCAGGGGATGACAAATTCAGTGGCGTAGGCAGATTTTCTATAAAAAAAATGACTAATAAGTTTTCTGGATGTTTCAGCCTCTAAATATGCTCTAGTAGGCCTTGGTTTTTGAAAAAACTGGGCAACGTATGGCCACAAAATACAATGTTATAATGCTATAATAATGTTATGATGGTGGCCCGCTTTCAAATGGATCACTCTGTTACATGAGGAGCAATATTGAAGTCCAATTATTATTATGTTCTTACCTTACCAGGAAACCAGGAAACAAAGATTTTTTTATGACAACATCAAAGCTCACTGAGGAGATTGAGCATAATAACAAACTACTGTGTCCGAACGTACTCGTTAGATCTTCTAGATCAACGGTCTGTCGTGAACTGTATCTTTATTATACGAGTGTGCGATATACGATGGTCGGACGAATCGCTTTACGATGCAAATGTACGTAAATGATACAAACGAGGCAATGCACCACTTTTGTTCGACAACACACACCTGACTGCCTTAGAAAGAGCCGTCCACGATTAAAAGGAATAATGTGAAAGAGTCTAAAGCCTACCATACTTGATTCGGTTTAACACGATTTTTGTAACTTGCGGTTCTTTTTTCCAAAAATAGTACTCCCCCTTTCTTCGTTACCTAATCAGTTCTTCCTCAAAGTTAATTTTGAAATCAAGACTAATGAACTGGGTATTGCAAGTAATCGCACTCTCGCACGATCAAAATCAGAAGATTTGATTCTGCGAGAACGGTTACAGCATTGATCGGAACGTCTAAACGAAATGAAGACGATGGAAATGCAGAAATCTCTGTCAAGATTCAACTACAAACTCACATAGTGTGATTGGTTCTGACCCAAATATATTAGAGAATCCAACAATCAAAATAGTAATTCTATCAATAGAATCCAATGAACGCTAAATCAACCCTTAGTGGCAACATTTTACAGTCTGATTTTACAGCTGAAATGTCAGCCGAATCAAGATGACTCATTCAAATAGTTCTCAAAGACGAATAATTTCAAATCTCTAAAAAATGAGCTTCTCTGAAATCTAACTAGGTTAAGTCATTATCTAAATGGAATGAATCCTATTGTGGGGACCAAAAGAACCTCTTTACCCTCCGATATTATTCGCACAAATTTTAGTTCTTAGTTAAAATAAGCAGTCCGCTGCAATTTGTAAAACGCGCCCATCTACCTGATCTTTGTTTGCTGTATCGAGAAAAGGTTTTATGATAGGTAGGTAGCGGGGTGTGTAGGGAGTATTTTCAAAGGCAGACAGACGGTGTCTTTGTCCGTGAAAGTACCTCGTTTATTTTCTTGTATTAAAATTGAATAAAATATTGATTTGCCACTATCGTCTTAATGCTTCCGCCGATTCCCACAAATTGGTGACCCCGACGTGATCGAAAAGTTTCGCGTGTGACATAAAACGTGTGGGATCTATCAGTGAGTTTATTGATATAGTGGTTCATATCAATCCACGATGGACTCGAATTTTTTCGACGCCAACCAAACAGTGCTCAACATAGAAGGGGACGACGTGCAACTCAATCCAATCAATCGCAATCAACAGATTGATCGCGTAGCCATGAAAGTGCCGCCATTCATTGCGTCTGACCCGGAGCTATGGTTCTGCATGCTGGAAAGTAGCTTCGATGCTTCTGGAATCACCCAGGATTGCACAAAGTTCGGATATGCCCTCACAGGGCTCGATCAAAAATACGCGATCGAAGTGCGCGATATTATTGTGAAGCCGGCGAATGAGCGCACATACGCGTTGCTCAAGAGTGAGCTGATAAAACGCATGGGTTCGTCTCAAGAGCAAAACACCCGTCGCCTGTTGGAGAATGAGCCTCTGGGCGACAGGAAACCAACACAATTCTTGCGTCATCTGCGCGGCCTTGCTGGAAGTCAGTTCCCTGAGGAGATCCTACAAACCCTGTGGCTCGGTCGGTTGCCCAAGACCATGCAAGCACTCCTTGCTGCACACAAGGACCTCTCATTAGAGAAACGAGCAGAAATCGCGGACTCAATGGCCGAGATCTACGGCGCGCACGTCGCCGTCACAGAAGTCGCAACCAATCCGGCTCTAGCAGAAAAAATTGTGTACCTGGAGCATGCAATGGGAACCATAATTCAAAAATTTGAGGCTCTGGAAGTCCATCAAGTGTCTCAGCGAACATCATCTCATCGAGACAATTCGCGTTCGCGTTCGCGTCAGCGATCTCGGTCTCGTGCTCACAGTGAGAATCGTAGTGGTTTGTGTTGGTATCACTGGCGTTTTGGTGATCGGGCAGTGAAGTGCGAACAACCGTGTCAGTTTAATCATTCGACGGGAAGTGGACAGCAGGCTCAGTTTAACAGTGCATCGGGAAACGCAACGGGCGGTCGTTGATGGCGACTGACGACCCATGCCCGTCAACGTCGCGTCGTTTATTCGTCGAGGACAACATCTCCAAGACTCAATTCCTGATCGATACGGGTGCTGATTTGTGTGTATTTCCGCGTTCGCGATTGCCTGGTCCGCGTACAAAGTCCGACTATGAACTTTCCGCGGCGAATGGTACAGTTATCCAAACATACGGAATCGTAACCCTCACCCTCGATCTAAAACTGCGACGTCAATTTCCCTGGAGGTTTGTCGTCGCTGACGTCTCCAAGCCGATCATTGGAGCAGATTTTTTGGCACACTATGGACTACTGGTGGATATGAAAAATTTACAACTACTGGATACTACAACTTATCTCACCTCTCCGGGAGATGTGACTGATTGTGAGATCCTGAGCATACGAACAGTCAATGGAGCAACAATTTTTCACAACATGCTACAACGATACCCAGAGTTGACACGACCTGGGGGCGCAGTGTCTCCTACCAAACATTCAACCGAGCACCACATCGTCACCACACCTGGACAACCCATTGCTCAGAAAGCAAGACGCCTGGCACCGGACAAGCTGAAGGCAGCTAAAAAACAGTTTGAGGTCATGCTTCAGCTGGGGGTAGCCCGTCCATCAAAAAGTCCCTGGTCATCGCCCCTTCACATGGTGCCAAAGAAAGGTGACGAGTGGAGACCATGTGGTGATTACCGTGCCCTAAATGCCCGGACGGTCCCTGACCGTTATCCAGTAAAACATATCCAGGACTTCGCACAGATGCTTCAAGGAAAAATAATATTTTCCGTTGTTGACATGATGCGAGCATTCAACCAGATCCCGGTCCACGTTGACGATATTCAGAAGACTGCCATCATCACGCCATTTGGCTTATTTGAGTTTCCGTACATGACGTTTGGTATGAGAAACGCCGCACAGACGTGGCAACGTTTCATCGATGAGGTAGTGCAGGGCCTGGATTTTTGCTACGCTTACATCGATGATATCTTGATTGCATCGACATCAGAAGAGGAGCATCTGCAACACCTGGAGATCCTGTTCCAGCGACTCCACAAGTACGGGGTAGTCATCAACGCAGCCAAGTGTGTCTTCGGCCAGCCTAATGTTAAATTCCTCGGCTACCTGGTGTCTGGTGAGGGAACGAGGCCCCTTCCAGAGAAAGTCGAAGCAATTCGTGCCTATCCACGACCTGAGGTAGTGAAAAAGCTACGACAGTTCCTGGGTATGATCAACTTCTATAGAAGATTTCTACCCAGCGCTGCACAAATTCAAGCACCGCTGAACGAACTACTCTGTGGGAATGTCAAAGGCAAGACACCTGTCAGCTGGACACCAGAGACCATTAACGCATTCGAAGCCACGAAGGAGTGTCTGGCACATGCGACATTACTGGCGCATCCACAACATAATGTGCCTTTGGCAATATTTACTGACGCATCCGACCTGGCAGTGGGTGCTGTGCTTCAACAGTGGGTTGATGGCGCCTGGCAGCCATTGGAATTTTACTCAAAAAAAACTCAGCCAAGCCGAATCCAAGTATAGTGCCTACGACCGAGAACTCCTGGCAATCTATCTGGCGGTAAAACAATTCCGGCACATGGTAGAGGGCCGCACATTCATCATCTACACTGACCATAAACCCATCACATTCGCTTTCAAGAGAGGAGACCGCCAAGGCTCACCTCGTCAATTTCGCCATTTTGATTTCATTAGCCAATTCACTACAGATATACGTCATGTTGTAGGTGACGAAAATGTTGTAGCTGATGCCCTCTCCAGGGTTGACGAAGTTGATTCCAGTGAACCCACGTTAGACTATGAGGCCTTAGCAGCATCGCAGCGAGACGATGACGAGCTGAGACAACACCTGGACGATGGAAAATCGGCGCTGCAGCTCAAGCTTGTGCGTTTTCCTGATACGGAAGTACCAATATTTTGTGACGTGTCCACCCGGACAGCCCGCCCTTTTGTCACCAAGCGGTTCCGCAAAGCTGCCTTCAATGCTATCCATCGCCTTTCGCATCCTGGCGTGAAATCAACGGTCAAACTCGTAACCCAGCGTTACGTCTGGCCGGCGATCAAAGCAGATTGTAGACAATGGGCCAACAGTTGTGTTCAGTGTCAACGATCCAAGGTAACGCGACACGTCTCAGCGCCAGTTGGCAAATTCACATTGCCTTCAGCGCGTTTCGAGCATGTCCACATTGACATCATCATCATGCCATCATCAGAGGGTTATAGGTATTGTCTCACAATGGTGGATCGCTTTACCCGATGGCCAGAAGCTATCCCAATGGCCGACCAGGAAGCAACAACAACAGCACGAACTTTGTACGAGAACTGGATTTCGAGATTTGGCACGCCACTGAGAATCACAACTGACCAAGGCAGGCAGTTTGAGTCAAACCTATTCAGGCATTTGAATCGCTTACTAGGTACGACTCACCTAAGGACAACTGCCTATCACCCTTCAGCTAATGGTATGGTAGAGCGTCTTCATCGCCAGCTAAAGGCTGCCATCATGTGTCATCGAGATGAGCGCTGGACACAGGTATTGCCTACAGTCCTGTTGGGCATTCGATCAGCATGGAAGGAAGACCTCAAATCAACGTCAGCAGAAATGCTCTACGGCCAGCCTCTTCGACTTCCAGGAGAATTCCTGGGCTCAAAGAGTGCTGATTTGGACATCAGCAACGATTTTATCAAAGAACTTCGCCAGCAGATGAGAGACCTCCAGCCTGTGGCAGGGACCCAGCACGGGGAGAGGTGTTCATTTGTTTTCAAAGATCTAGCTACTACCGACCAGGTATTCGTTCGGCGTGATAGCCATCGCCAGCCTCTCCAACAACCGTACGATGGGCCGTACCAGGTGGTAAGCCGAACCGATAAAACAATGGTAGTAGACATCAATGGCCGAGACGTCACCATCTCCATCGATCGTTTGAAACCAGCGTATGTCATGACTGAGCAACCATCCACCGGAGCCACTGATCCAATACCTTCATCAGACCATCAGACCAACCAGCAGTCCAATGTGAGAACTCAACACCACTTCTTCTGATGAACCTCCAGTATCTCAGCAACCATCAACGAGCCAACAACCGAAACGTACGACAAGATTTGGTAGATGTGTCCGCTTCCCGGACCGTCTCCAGGGAGGTTTTTCGTAGTTAGTTTTTTTTGTTTTTTTTTTTTTTTGTCATAACGTTAATCACTGGCAGGGGGGTACTGTGGGGACCAAAAGAACCTCTTTACCCTCCGATATTATTCGCACAAATTTTAGTTCTTAGTTAAAATAAGCAGTCCGCTGCAATTTGTAAAACGCGCCCATCTACCTGATCTTTGTTTGCTGTATCGAGAAAAGGTTTTATGATAGGTAGGTAGCGAGGTGTGTAGGGAGTATTTTCAAAGGCAGACAGACGGTGTCTTTGTCCGTGAAAGTACCTCGTTTATTTTCTTGTATTAAAATTGAATAAAATATTGATTTGCCACTATCGTCTTAATGCTTCCGCCGATTCCCACACTATAAATATAGACAGAAATTGAATGATACAAAAGAGACAAAATTGTTATAGCAATAATTTGTGTGTTCTCGAGACTTACCTCTATCAAATTTTTGATGATCCTGAATTTCAGGATGTTCATTTTGGTTTTCTCTATACTCGGGAGCCATAACGACTCCCTGGGGAGGCTTCAAGTTAGCCTTTTTCACAGAATCCGGAGTAGCACTAGGTGAATTTAAAGGCCTAGCTCCATTTAAAGAACCTTGAGATGGCAATATTTTCAGCACTGTTTTAGTTGAACTGCTTGGATTTTCAGCTAACTTGAATGATGGCAGTTGTAGATTGGACCTCGGCGAGGGTTGATTTAATTGATCTACATCTGAGTCACCACATTTTTTCTGTGGAAAAATTGCAAATTATCTTACACACCTATGTAATTAATTCCATCTTCCTTACCTTTAGAGCCTCATACTTCACTCCAAGCTCAGTGAACTCAGCTATCTGTTTTTGTAGAGCATCTTTGTCATTGTCCTTTAGACTTTTCTGCAATTGGATCTTTTCTATTTCGACTTCCGTCAGCTGTGTCTGTGGAAATATCGAGATAATTGCTTTTCTATATTATCCTATCCATATCATCTATACCTTGATGCTTTCTTTGGAAGCTTCAACGTTCTTTAATTCTTCCTCCAACTCTTTCAGTTTTGTTTGTAAACTATTGATTTTTTCAAGTTGTTTCATCTGGGTTTTACTGGCTTCCTCCTTGTAGTCGTCAAATTTAGTCTAAAAGGTCCAGTCTTGAAAATGCAAGAACATAATTATTAAGAACTCACCTGCAACAGCTGTTGATGCTGCTGTAAGGAGTTGTACTTCAAAAGAACGTCGTCGGCCATCTTCTGACTTTTACTTTTCTCATCATTAATCCTACTTTCAAAGTTGCTTTTACTCTGTTCATGCTCAGCCTTTTCATTTTTAAGACTTTTTTCTAGTTTTAGTTTGTAGTCTGATATAACTGTGAAAAAAGTATGTAGATATAGTATTCGCCACAATAAATGAACTAAAAAAACACATAAAATCGATAAGAATCTTTCTCCAAGACACCGCCGAAGTAAACGTTACGTCAGCGATACTTCGTACTTCCAATAATTATCGGGAAATAAGAATACATACTTGTAATCAACTTATCAGTAATCAATCATAAACAAAGACAAAATACTCTCAGAGACAAAAAAGTGTTATAATCATGTAATATAGCTCTCTACAAAACCATTTAATAAATCTTTTATAAAACGGAAGAAATTGAATTCGTATAGCATACTATAGTACCAATGTTATAAGAGTAATTACTCTCTTAGTCTAATTTGTTATATTATTGGTTCATTATTGTTTTAAAAAGAACTTATAAGATGGTTACAAAATATTTTTATTAGAGATTTATTATATTATCAAATAGCTATCTCTAATAAAACAGTTAACTGGCAAAAGTATTTAAGACTGAATTGGCTTAAGAGAATAACTTATAAAAATGTTTTATAGGATGCTTGATCTAGAACGTACAAAACAGCACTATAAAACCAATATAAAACACTTACAAAATAAAAATGGACACAAAATAGCAACACTGTCTTATAGTTTATCCCAACTAACACAGATTGTGCCTTATCAAACTAAAATGCTATATAACTGATTCATTAGGGAGACAAAAAAGTGTTATAATCATGTAATATAGCTCTCTAGAAGATCATTTAATAAGCCTCTTACAAAACAAAGGAAATTGAATTCTTATAGCATATTATATCACAAATTTTATAAGAGGAATTACTCTCAAGTCTAATTTGTTGTATAATTGGTTTATTAAGGTTTTATAGAGAACTTTATGAGATCGTTACAAAATATTTTTATTAGAGATTTATTATTTTATCGTTAAGTCGCAAACGTATTTAAATCTGAAGTGGCTTACGAGAATATCTTATAGAAATGTTTTATAGAATACTTGATTTCGAACGTACAAGACAGCACTATAAAACAAATAAAATAAAAATGGGCACGAAATAGCAACATTGTCTTAAAATATGTCTTGCCTAATGCCTCACCCCGTTTGTGATCATACAGTGAAATTCGCGTCTTCTTTTTCATTTATTTAGTATATTTTTGGGTATTTTGGAAAAATGTATTCGCTGGTGACTTTCAAATAATGTCTAGAATGCGTATATAAAATTTCAAGTTATTTGGAAATGTATGCAAATGGTCCAATACCTATATAACAAATTTGTCACAACAAGCACAGTTATAAGAGTTCGCCATATTTGGTAGGCGAACTTTGTCGGTCATTTTTTAGGTGTGGGAAAAAAACCAAATATTTATTAAGGAAATACGATAATTAGAACGTCATTATAAGAAAAACATTGTAAATATCAGACAATTATTATTTAATAGAGTAGTTTTTGTTTGTAATTAAGATCTTGAGGTTATGAAATTTATTATATCAGGATAAAAGTCTTGAATTGCCTCAAAATACATGCGCATGAAAATTTAGTTCATTATGTGCCCATATATTAACAGTAAAATCAAATTCGCAAGTCAAATCAACATATTATCATGCTTGAGTTTT
This sequence comes from Orchestes rusci, assembly GCA_958502075.1. Classification (NCBI taxonomy): domain Eukaryota; kingdom Metazoa; phylum Arthropoda; class Insecta; order Coleoptera; family Curculionidae; genus Orchestes; species Orchestes rusci. The sequence goes on from OY293304.1 coordinate 100,874,656, forward strand.
TAATATTTTGCAATATGCTACTTGTCTAATAGTAGGATAGACTCCATTAATTTTTCGTCATTCACAGTTGATATTCTTTTACAACAATTCTGATTTATTCTGCTCTGAATATACACAAAATTGCAGTGTAAATACCGCGAATATATCAACAACAAAATAAATTTATAACTGTTTTATGAATGTGTAACTTGGAACAACTTCACTCTTATAAGAGCTCTATAGCAGTAGTAAAGTAGCTTTATAGTTGTTACCTAGAACCCCTATAAACATTTTAATACGACAAAAATATTTTATAAAGTGGTCCTTATTCGTGTTTATAAGTGAGTTATTAATGACTATGAAATGATTATAAAAATACTTTAACGAGCAACATTTTTAACGAAACTGTTATATAACGGTCTATAAAATACTTATAAACATATTTGTGTTACTTGGGTTAATTTGAGAAACATATTTCTGATAAAACAATTTGAATCAAATCATCACAGTTTTCGTACCCTCTCCTAAATTCCATAAAAAACTTAACGTTAGCCCCGCCGTTAACAGTTTTAAGCAATGTTGAAAAACTGGATCAATGTGGATTTTTAATACCTAATCAAAAGGCAAATAACGTCAATGCCAGGAAGATGTAGAACTTAACGAAAGTAGTAGTACCTTTCGTATTGGATCATGAGGAATTACCCAAATAGTTTATGACAAATAATTTTTTTGGTCACCGATTTCAAATCGCGTATGTGCAGGACGAAAGTTTAAGTTTTTGTGCATATGAAAAAAAGATTGATACAGTTAAGTCTCTAGTTCGGATCTTCTTCAGTCCCTCATCATATCCTCTCAGTATGTAGAAGTTAACTCTTGCGGGTAATTATTTATTGTATAAAATGAAAAATAAGAGAATAAAATGTTGGCAAGCTGTCATACCAACAGGAATGACAGCAGAGGCTTGAAACTCGGCAGTCGTAATCAGGGTCGAAGAGCCTTCAAAGTAGGTATCACTCGACTCCCCTTTCCATTTGAGAATTCAGTATAGCACCCTGTCTAAGGGGTTGCAGATAACGGTGGAGTGATACGCTTTTTTTGTTTCCACTCCGTTTTATAGAAACTGCTTTGAGCGTTTTTTAATTAAGTTTTCTGTTACCAAGATATGGAAATTTAAAATTTTTAAGACTGTCACCCTGTAGATGTTTCTGAACCATGACAAATGAAAATCTCAGTTTTTCGAGATTTGCTGTTTGCTTCCTTCCTGCATAACTACAAACGTCCAAATAGAATGGGAAATTTCCTTGCTATTTCCTGATAAAACGAGAAATTTTTAAATACATAGATAGATCCGAAGACCACGCAACAAGGGCAATTAACAATAATTAATCCCAAAGAAGAAGCTGCCTTTATCATTACCTACGAAACTTATGGAGTGATCATCAGGTGCATGAGAGAAGAAAAAATGAGCGAATAAAAAGCAAGCAAGACGATCGAAATGTTTTCGAAATATCGTAAGTATTCGGAACACATCGAGAAGTCACAAAAGATGTGATTGTTTTCTGAAAACAGTAGGTGCAGTCCAAACCTGAAACACTACTCACCCCAATAGTACAGTAAATCTGGCACTTTGGGTCCCATCAGATGACCCCCGCTCTGATTTTTTGTCAGTTCTAATTGATCCATTAGAAAAGTTTAAATTTAAAAAGTTGTATCCCCCCGCCCCACGTTTTTGAGAAACCCAAACAAAAATTTGGATTTGATTTTCTGGCGAAACCGTAGGTCGCACAGAAAATTTCATTGAACAAAAAATGAAGACAATCAAGCTCTCAACAATTGTCTAGACTAAAATAGCTCTAAAACTTACCGTGACAAAGTTAGAGGGGCCTAAGTCGACAAATGCGATTTGTTTGCAGTTTTTTTGCATTTTTGAGGGTCAAATAATATTTTTTTACGGTCGCAATGTTTTTCAAAGCAAAGATCATGACCCCACAAAAATCATTACCTTTTTTTTATCCACAATGTCAAAATGTGCAAATGTAAGTTGAATGACATCGATAGTTTGCTACCCGTAACCTTTCAGAATTAATAAAACTTCTTATTAATACGTGAGAATTCAAAAAACTTCTAAGTAAAATGATTTTGTGTGATATTATGAGAGCAAACATTTTGTCTGATTCAAAAAATGGAAGAAACATGAAACGGATAATTTTTTAACAATAAAACAACAGCTGCTTACTGCGTGTTACTGAGGAAATTAAAACTTCTTTAACAATAATGTGAATAATCACCTACCTGCATTGAAGTCTGGCTTGAACATGCGTAGCAATCCAATATCCATGCATTGAAAGGACAATTGATTAAATATGAATGCTAATGAATGCACGAGGCATTATGAATATGCAAATATTATTTTCAATCAAATCAAGCAATTACTTTCCTTCTTTTCGTGAACATTTATCTTGTGCGTTGAAAAAGGAATGTACGTTTGTTTTCAAGATTATAAAAATTAAAATTAGATAAAATTAAAATGAAATAATTAAAATTATTTATTGTCAAAAGTATTATTAACTTTTTTTAAATTGCTAATTGATTAGTTATTATTAAAAAAGAATGACAGGAGAACGTAGGAAAAAAATTCATTGAAATACAATTTATTACTTCTGTTGCCGGACTTTCTTTTTAATTTTTTTCATTGGTAGCTCCTCAACGCGGTTCGTTTCCACAGAAGAGTTCGATGGCATGTTTTCCACCCTCGCTGCTTCGAGATTATCGACAGAAGGTCTTGCTGCGCTTGTTGAATAATTGGTATATAAAATAATAATAAAAATAATGATAATAATAAATAAACTGATCCACTGGACTACAAACAGTTTGGATAGAATACGGGCCAGAGAAAGGGGGCGCGACTATAGGCGCGTTTTCGAATGCTCTCGCAGCACATCTCGCGAGCTGTACGTCGTAGAACAAAAAATTGCAAATGAATTTTGTAGGTTTTTTCATGAAACATTGTGACTGTGAAAAAAATCGAGAAAAAAGTATTTTGACAAAAAAAACGCATTTATCGACTTTGTCGCTCTCTAACTTTGTCACGGTAAGTTTTAGAGCTATTTCAGTAGAAATAAAAATTTAGATTCTAATTGTTCTCATTTTTTGCCAGAAAATCAAATCCAAACTTTTTTTGAGTTTCTCAAAAACAGAGGGGCGGGGGGATACAACTTTTTGAATTTAAGCTTTTCTAATGGATCAATAGCAACTGACAAAAAATCAGAGCGGGGGTCATTTGATGAGAGTCAAGACCCTTTTTGAAGCCAGATTCACTGTACTACAAGGAAAGTTGAAAGTTCCTATTAAAACTAACCATTTCTCTTCCGCTCCGACAAAATTTCATTTTCATTATGCCGATCGATGAAAAATAAAATAAGCCGTACACCATCACCAATTCAACCATTAAAAGTACAAAAATCATCTGACTGCTACACGTCAACATAAAGTTCCGAATAATAGAGGAAGGTATAACCGTGGTACTAACTTCGATACCACCCAAAATACTCATTATGAGGGAAGGAAGAGGAATTCACGTTTTTTTTTCTATAAATCGACCTTGAACTGACTACTTTGATCGTAATAAGTATTGACATCTATTCACATCGCGATTTGTTGGATGTTACCGTTGAATGTTTCTCAAAATACTGAGTATTGGCCATCGGCGAAGCGGTATATTAATCTTATTATCAATTTCAAATCATATATGTACATACATAGATACATTACAATATAAAATGTACAATTCACGTATCGACATAGAAACAATTTACAAAACTATTTACAGTTTTACATTCCCAGCATAAGCCATATCAATTTCCTCGCTAATTTTAATGCTTAACAAAGATAGTCAACAGTACCTTTCCTATATACACGATACCTATTTACAAGTTCAATTAATATGGAAATCATTATCGCAAACAAATTAAAATAAAGGAGCAAGTATATAATATGAGCATAATTAATTAAACATGAAGGGCAACTGGTGAATGTCTGAGACAAAATTGCGTTTTCGAAGTCAACAATAATGTAGTCCCGATAAAAACTGTAAAATGTTCAAGTACATCTCGAGGTACAGGGTGTTCACAGATAAATGGACCCCTTCCATTAATTTTCTAATTTGATATTTGGGAAAAAAATGTTTCAAATGAAAGTGTAATGGTTCAAAATGAATTTTGTGAAAACAAGGTTTTCACATATACAGGGTGTTTCGGAACTTCTGGGCGTGGTCCAACTTCCTTAGTTCAAATTACAACCCTATTTTTTAATTTGATTTTTGCATTCTCCGGAAAATTCTAAACATTTTTCATATAGTACTATGCTATGGTATTATTTCGAAACCTTGCAAACGAAGTGGTTATTAGTAGATGTCAACTTCCAAAGAAAGATTTGAACATGTTATATTGCGAAGGGGAAAAAGTTGAAATACTCTCTTTAAACATATAAAGACCAGGTTTTTCCCACAATATTTCAAATTAAGATTCTACCTCGGATTCTACCAAGTGATTGAAATGAGCAATTTTTATTTTATGAAAATCTTTAAAATATATATTTAGTTTTTTTCAAGAAGCTGTTTTAAAAATGGATATAACTCCTATTGTTTGAGTGGATTTTGCATATATCTCTAATTAACTATATGGGAAGCAATTCTACACGCTTGATGCCGGGATGAGATAGAAGATCCCGCTGTACTGTATAGTTTTGGCATGGTTTTCGCAAAAGTCTATCCTTTTCTATCGCGAGGGGACCCGGACGCTCGTTGTTCAAATGAGACGATTCCCATATAGAGTTAATAGATCTATCTTATTCATTATTCATTTCAATTAGTAGGATCCAAATTTTAAATGTAGTCGGATAAAATTGGGTCACCCCAAGGGCCACCCTGTACGTTGTTCAATTTTTTTTCTGAAAAATTGACATCTATTAACAATCACCTCGTTTCCAAGGTTTCCAAATAATACCATACATTTCAAAACATGTTCGAAAAAATAGCAGATTTCTGATGTTAATATCTTCTTATTGGTTGAATTTGCAAAAAGCAAAAAAAAAATTGGGTTACGATTTGCAATAAGAAAATTGGACTACGCCCTGAAGTTGTGAAACACGCTGTATATGTGAAAACCTTGTTTTCACAAAATTCATTTTGAACCATTAAACTTTCATTTGAAACATTTTTCCCAAACATGAAATTGAAAAGTTAATGAGGGTATCCATTCAGCTATGAACACCCTGTACATGAAAAAAAAACTTATAAATCTTGTTAGATATAGTCTGATAATGTCAAAGTGTATTGTAAACTGTTATCTTCAATACTTTTTCCACATTGCTCAATAATAATTACACCGGACGAAGAGAAGTGAAAAACAAAAATATTATATTTATTTGATACTGTACTTTAAATATCATTTACTGGAGTCAAAACCAGTTCTATGAATGACACTTCACAACATCAGAGACTGTGATGAAGATTTACTCTACTAGTCATCACTGGTGTGGAGCGAGTTACCGCTTCTATCGGCCGGGTTGACACCCACGGATGGACGCCTCAGAATCCGAAGGAGCTTTGAGGTTCACGTACCGACAAGGAAAGAGTGGCTGACCAAACCGATGGAAACGCCTGTCCACACTCAAGTCTGGTTCACAGATGGCTCCAAGACTGAACGCATGGGTTCGAATGGAGCTGGAGTTTTCAGGGCTGACAGGAACACTGGCGAAGCTTTTCCCCTTGGAAGACTTGCAACAGTCTTCCAGGCGGAAATATTCGCTATACTAGAGGTTGCCTCCAGAGATGAGGTAAAAAGAGGAATGTAGAATAACATTGTTATCTACTCTGACAGTCAAGCGGCAATGAGCAAGCGGACAAGCTGTCCAAACGAGGATCTGCCACGCGACTGTCCGGACCGGAACCATTTCTAGGAGGCCTTAGTAAACAAATGATCTCACGCACTCTCAACGAATGGGCGTGGGAGAGAACTGTTGAGAACTGGAACAGTAACCCAATATAAAGGCAGGCCAAAGAAACGATATCAGAACCTCACAGGCCAAGGACGGCCCAATTGCTGAACAAGAGCACGAAGGCACTGAGCACCATCGTTGGCATTCTGACAGGTCATTGCAGGCTCAACAGACACCTGAATTTGTTAGGAATAAGCGAATCACCCCTATGCCCCCACTGCGGAAGGGCGAAGGAAACCTCCTACCACCTGCTGGGAGTTTGCGACAGGTGGGGTCGCTTGAGAAGGAAGTCCTAGGAACAGCCACCATCCCCAGGGAAGAGTTGGGGTACCTGAGCTGGGATAGTCTGCTCCTATTCACGACAATAACGGGCCGGTTTGAGTAGTTGGGTTGGCCAAGCGGGGATGGCGAAAAGGGCCACTAGGCCCACTCGGCGGGCTTTGCTCCCCACCTATACCATTACCATTACTCTACTTATCCGCTAAATCACTCTTTGTATCATCAGAGACTGTGAAATTGAATTAGAATACATAATTTGACTAACTTTGGAAGTGGTAGCATGATTTGACTGGCGCCATTTCATGCTAAGAATGTGAGACGGACTTGCCACCACCGCTCTCTCAATGTGTGCTTTGACAATAAGAAATTTTGAATCGATTGACAAAAAATGTCACAGTATGGAACAAAACATTGTACGATTCACAGCCGTTAAATGTCATTAAACTACTCGTCTAAAATGAAGATATTGACTCGTGATTCGAAAAGTCATTTACCGGCTTAAATGTAACGTAATTTACTAGTATTCCATACTAAAAAGTGCTCGGTAAAGGGTGTCCCAAATTCGAACAGCATCATTGGGATCTCGAAAACTAGAAGAGATACGAGGTCGCTTAAATGAAGGCAAAGTTGCGCGATCTGGTGCTCATTAAAACACCTTTTTGAAATTTGAAAAAATCCGAATCGAGATCCGAATAATTCCCAATAGTTTTTCGAAAAAAACGAATAATTCGCCTCGATATTCGCGATTTCACATTTCACATTCTCATTGCTACTTTGTATGTTTCTCAAAATAGTGTTGTCAGATTTCCAAATCGACGTTTCGTCCTTGAGCTGTCATCATCAACTTTGTTTTTTTCAAATACGACCCTGGATTTTTTATCACGGATTTCAAGAGCCTCTTATGTTCCTAAACCAACAATGTATCGCAATTATTCGAAAAAATTATATTGATGGATTTTTCCATAAGAATTTATGAGTTAGAGAGACATAAAAAATATATCTTAAAAAGGATTAAAAACAAACATCTCCTTTTTACAGACTGCGATACATAAATAAAATAAAACACTCGATAAAACACAATAACAACATCTAGTTACTAGATCATGCGAAATAATCTGAAAAAGACAAAAGAATCAAGAGAACTCTCGGGAAAATCATTTGAAGTCAAAAAAATTTGAGAAATCAAAATAGTTTTTGGGATCCCCATAACCTCGCCCATAACAGAAACTTGGGAAGTTTTTTGAAAATCTTGGACCTAAGCTACATGACATAATGAAATGTTTATTACGAAGTCAGCAAAACCTGCAAATTTGCCTGAAAAATCGTCAATAGTATGCAGATTAAACATGAAGTTAGCATCAAAAATATTGGAATAGAGGAAATAACTAAAAAATGAATATAATCTGTAATTTTGTGGTGTTTACTGATACGTGGGTGCCACACTAACGATATTTTTTTGTATCTGAAGTAAGCAACTGACCTTGAAGCTGTGTGGAAAGATTATCCTGCTGTTGATGACAAATGTCGTTGGATCTTTTCACATCATCCAATTGAGTTAAAGTACTATTGTAACACGCTATTAGTCCTGTAATAAATAAAATTGCACAGACATACAAGAAAATCTTGCCTTTTGTGCCACGTATCACTCGAGATGAACTCATTTTACTGTTATAAACATTAATCAATATTAGTCAAATTGGCAAGCGGCTAACGGGGACACATTTTTGCACAAAACTTTACAACTTTCACAATCTCTGTCTTGTAAAATTTGTTTGTTTACATTACAGAGGAATGATTTCAAGTAGACTGGCTCTTGACAATTATGACATTCAACCGCGTCTATGGAGCAAGTTCGAGGTCGGCGTTGCCAAATGACGCACTACAAAATCTACAGGGTCTGTACAAAATCTTACCACCTATTCCTGAGGTCAAAATAACCCGATGTAAAGCAACTCACCTTATTCCGGAATGGCTCCGTTTGCGAGATTCTGGGTGGTTAAGTTGAAAGATAAACATCGAATTTTTTTGAATGTGTAAATCACATTTTTAAACGTTACTTAAAAAACTGGTACCCGAGGTTTTTTTCAAATGAAAAATTCGAAAATGAATACTTTTCAACTGTGGCCGTTAGAGGGCGCTATACAATGTACTTCCATTATGGTTTAATTATTATTTGTCACTTCTTTCTTATATCATGTAATAAAGACGCTATAAACAAACTTCAGATTCAACAAAACACACTATGCGAGTTTTGTTGAAGTGCGATAAGTATACACAAATGAATGATATATCGAGAGAGCTTGACTATTTGTAAGGCAGAGTATCGAAAGGGCGAATCTGATTTTGATTTACAATGAATACCCGCTCAAAAGACCACTAAAATGTAATACAAGTACGGACCACCAAACACCAAAGTCACTGTTTTATGGTGGACTTTGCGTTTTTAATGCTTTGCCAGAAAACAGCAAATCGGCGGAGTGTATAAGATTATTTATCAGATCACTGAACAATCACCATTCAAATAATTGATATCATGTATTCTTGCGATTTTCAAATTGTATCCTATTTTGTTAGACCGTACTAGCCAAGCGCTAAATAAACCACTATTTCATTTCATTTCATGATGTAAGTTGTAGACCTAAGTATATAAGATCAAAGACAACAAAGTTTACTGATATTAGTGAACTTTGGTTAAGCAAACATATCTATAATCTGTGTCGTATGGTAACTTCCAGATCCATAATGCGGACTTTGAAACCTCACATCCAAACGGACTCGCTCCGTAGTCAATATAATGGGAAGCAAAAACACTCCTATCAAAGTTTTCGTCGCACAACAAGAATGTCAAAGATAAAAGCACCAAGAGCTTTTTGAAATATATCAAGAATCATGATGTATGTCTCTGAAAGTAAGTACTTACTAAAATTCTCAAATCAAATTTTAGTTTTTAATACTCGGGTTAATAATCTCCCACAACTATTTTTGGTAAAATTATCCATCTATGCAATGAATTGGGTATATTTTATAAAAGTCTACTTCTTTTCATAGAGTTTTGACGCTATTATATTTCGAGCGCTTCATGGATTCTTGGCTTGGTCCCGACATAGAACGATCTGCAACTGAAAGACCAATCCAGCAAAAATAGTGCGATCAAATATATAGATGCAACATGCAACCCACACATTTCTTAGGGGCAGTGGCTAGCTCCCTCAAGACGTGTTACTATTGAGCTATGATGACTTTTTGTTCTGTCATGGAATATATCCGAACTATTCTTACTCGAAGATTTCACATGTATATTACAACTTCAAACGATTGTCGAATAAAGATATGATAATCAATCGTCAGTGTCTTCTACTGAACAATAATTCAAGAATAGAATGAAAGGATTCTGCACATTTTGATTCATGAATACAATTAATCGGGTTCATAATATTGAGAATTTTGCTTCAAAGATACAATGAAAGTTTCATTGTAGCCATGGATTATGATCATCAGTACCTACAATGAAAAAGTGTATATCAACTAAAAACGATTCGCATTGATATTATGAACAGTTTCATTGATACAAGAACCACTTTGATGATCGTTGTTCATACATAACATGAATCGAGTAAGCTCTAAAGAAAACTGTTTTTGGGTTAGGTCAGGTTAGGTTGCGGAGGGTATGCCCTGTCCCGCAGTTTCCTGCTTCGCATTGCTTTCACTCGGAGGCCAAATGGTCCATTGTGTTCCCTTGTTTGAAGTGGTGTCCCCTCGGTCTTAAGCTACAGCCTTTCTCTTCTTTGTTCTTGACCATCCCATGGTTTTTACAAAGTTTAAAATCAGCATGATGTCTACATTTACCTGGTCTTTTTTTTTTGTTAGAGCCATATTTTTGAAAAGCATCTTTAATGCGGATTTTGAAAGTGGAGAAATTCAATATGGCCTCCATAAGACAAACAAAAGTTGATTTCGGCCGGACGCAACAAAGTAGGCCTACAATTTTTTTGACTCAGTTTTCAAAATCGTCGTATCCTCTCACTAATACATCCTGAACATTTGAAAATGTTAGCTTTTATAATATTATGCAAAATATTGTGGTTTTTCAAAAATAGATATTTTTCTTTTTCACCCCGTATCTACATAACGGTATCGATTAAAAAAAAACGAAGGTAGTATATTTTTGATCATACGAATACGCGACTTTTCTTCCATTTCAGCCAAGCCGTATCTCTTATCGTTTCCAATATCGCCATGTAGTTACTTTTATCTGGCACACTCTGAATAAAATCATGTGCAACTGTTCATCGGATATTTGTTATATGGCTGGCGACTTTTATGGATAACTTCACGCAAACGTAACTTTATGGTACACACCCGTACATTCGGTTAAAATTAAAAAACTGTTTTCTCTGTCATATTTACATAAAACAGGTATACTTTGTAGAAATGTCTGCGAGTATTATTTTTAAAGTATTTGCACTTAACTTAAAGTAAACCATGCAATGTGGCTTTGAATAGAAATTTTTAAACTAAACATGAGAGCCTTTGAAAACGGCTTTATGTCATGGTCATTTTGACAGTTTGATTCAATATTTTTTGATAAAAAAAATAATCTGATTCTATTTTTTTTTTATTTTTGCAATTTTTTCTATTCTTTCTTGATTTTTTTTTAATATGAAACATTGATTTCTTGTCAAAATTACCATGACAGAAAAAAAGGAAAAGGAAAAAACGGAGACTATTTTCGAGCAAACGTATGATAAAATCAGAGACGAAGAGGATTGCGATGAAAATGATAATCCCATAGCGGATGATGTGGAAAATATCTCGATCTGTGAAGGTTCGATAGGTACCGAAGATAATAAACTCGTAACACTCCGTCAGTGAAGAACAGCGAAACGAAGGGGGATACGATACATTTTGAGGTTCACTGGGGACACGACGATAAAAAAAAACGCGCAGCACACTCCACTTCAAGGTGTTGTGAAAAAATATGTTTTTGGACAAAACGGATGTTGAACTAAACTTTGCGGCACACGTACGTCAAAACTATTTATTTTACGAAAAAAAATATGTGCATAAATTGTAGGGAATTCTCTATAGTATAGACTGAAACTGTTTTCGTGAGGTTCCCAAGCGATCTATCAACTTAGTACTATACACGCCCGCAACGTTGCTTAACTGCGGTGATCAAACGGGAACCGGTGATCCAAGGTGGTATGACAGTTGCCTACAAATAATGATTGAATTTTTGTTCACAAAAGCCTTCAAAGTTGAAATATTTTTTTGAAAAAAAAAGACAACTGCACGTGGGGTTCCCAAGCGATCTATCAACTTAGTACTATACACGCCCAACGTTGCTTAACTGCGGTGATCAAACGGGAACCGGTGATCAAACGTGGTATGACAGAGTTGCCTACTTTTTGTTCACAAGCCTCCAAAGTTGAAATATTTTTTTGAAAAAAAAAAGACAACTGCACGTGGGGTTTGATCACCGCAGTTAAGCAACGTTGGGCGTTGCTTAACTGCGGTGATCAAACGGGAACCGGTGATCCAACGTGGTATGACAGTTGCCTACAAATAATGTTTGAATTTTTGTTCACAAGCCTCCAAAGTTGAAATATTTTTTTGAAAAAAAAAAGACAACTGCACGTGGGGCTCCCAAGCGATCTATCAACTTAGTACTATACACGCCCAACGTTGCTTAACTGCGGTGATCAAACGGGAACCGGTGATCCAACGTGGTATGACAGTTGCCTACAAATAATGTTTGAATTTTAGTTCACAAGCCTCCAAAGTTGAAATACTTTTTGAAAAAAAAAGACAACTGCACGTAGGGTTCCCAAGCGATCTATCAACTTGGTACTTTACACGCCCAACGTTGCTTAACTGCGATGATCAAACGGGAACCGGTGATCCAACGTGGTATGACAGTTGCCCACAAATAATGTTTGAATTTTTGTTCACAAGCCTCCAAAGTTGAAATACTTTTTGAAAAAAAAAGACAACTGCACGTGGGGTTCCCAAGCGATCTATCAACTTAGTACTATACACGCCCAACGTTGCTTAACTGCGGTGATCAAACGGGAACCACTTTCAAAATCTTTATTAATTACAAATTTTCACATTTGGGGGTTACAGGGTTCTTCTCCAAACAGACTAGGAGGGTAATTGTTTAATAAAAATATGTGAACAATGTTTTCCTAATCTATTGTAATGTATGGTACGGCGCCTCCACCACAAGGTTAAAGACCCCGACCGAGAAAGGACAGGCGACAAGAGCCTGCGGGCAGTTGGTAGCCCCAAAAAACCTATAACAATCCTTAAAACAAAGCGAGTCGCATCTCTCCTACATAAACGATGTTTTCAGATGCAAAACGGCGGGGTATGGTCGCTCGAGAGTGACTTAAGTAAATTAGTTTTGGCAAAACGCGATCCGAAGTGTATAGCTGCGTGAACGTGAACGTCCGAAGAAAAATGAACAAAAACCTCGTTGAAAATTTCCATTGACTAGAATATGAACTTATCATGAACCGAAACGTTGTTCATAGATGCTTGGTTAAACCGCGATCTCAGTGAATTTCATCACTCCGAAATTTCGCCGCTCCTCCACCATAAAAGCCTGAACCGCGACTAGCGCGTTTCCTGCTGTGATGTAAGAGAAGCTGCAGTTTATTATCGCAGCCATGACTGGCAGAACTCTTCAACCGCAGTGTGTCGGACCCGTCTTTCCCGATCACTACCGGCCGCGCCAAACAACCAGCAGGGGGCGCTCTTTTGTAGAGCGCTTCCACGAAGTCGGCTCTTCAACCAACCAAGATCATCAAAATATACATCTCCGTCAACAGCTGTTCCCATTAATACCTCCGATCATAATCTCATCGATTGACATTGACTTTTGCGAATCAACGTCAATTAAATCGATTAATTTCGGTAGAAAAGACCTTACGGCCGATTTCAGGTGTCCGGGTCGCAGAAGTTGTTAGTAGATGAAAATTATGATTCTCTGCGCCGATCTCTGATCCGACTTCTCCTACTTTCTGGTGCCGCGCAGCCAGGATGCTCAGTCTCGACGGATCAGACTAGCGATGCAGAATTGTGCCAGATGAGACTACGAAACAAAGTGGGGAATTCAATGAAATTGCAGTTTAATAAATATCATCGACATTTTCCCTATCTTCGTAGTAAATTGGTAATTTACCGTAAATAGGTATATGTGTGATATTGTTTGAATGTCTGGTGTCAGTTATATGTGTGGTTGAGGGCATGATACTAAAACAAACATTTAGTATCATGGGTTGAGGGTGAGTTCCCTGTTCTGAAGCGGTAAAAACGTTCAGACATTTGCTCAACGTACTCTTGCAATTGAGGTATAGACGCGAGTTGGTGCAACTCTGCTATAGGAGTTCTTCGTGGCAAGTTGAGAGAAGCGCGTAAGTACAAATTGTGTGACCTTTGAATGCGAGCAAATTGGGAGTTTGACATGCTGCACCATATAGGACATGCATAGGTTATAGTGGGTCTGATGACTGTCCTATCAGAGTGAGCTTCAAATTTTGCGCCAATTTTGAACGCGGACACAAAATAGGATATAAGCGCTGCCCGGCCATGAAAGACTTTTGCAATATAAAAGAGGTGTTTTGATTTTCATCGGTTCAATTATCCGGTTATTTGTGGTTTTCCTGCTGAGCACCAAAGATTCACACTTTTTACTGTTGATTTTGAGTTTCCATTTATTGTACCATGGAACCAGTATGTTCGAACAGTATTGATTAATGCGCTGTTTGGCTGCTTGTGCGTAGAATGATCGTAAATAGACTATTACGTCATCTGCGTACATTACCATTTGGATTGGATCGACAGTGGGAATGTCAGCAGTGAACAAGTTAAACAGTACTGGCGATAGTACTGTTTCCTGGGGGACTCCTGCACAGAGATTTCTAGAGCCAGATAGGGACCCCTCAACGCGGACCTTGACGGAACGATTTTTAAGGTAGGATTGGATACAAATAATGTTTGAATTTTTGTTCACAAGCCTCCAAAGTTGAAATATTTTTTTGAAAAAAAAAGACAACTGCACGTGGGGTTCCCAAGCGATCTATCAACTTAGTACTATACACGCCCAACGTTGCTTAACTGCGGTGATCAAACGGGAACCACTTTCACTTTCAAAATCTTTATTAATTACAAATTTTCACATTTGGGGGTTACAGGGTTCTTCTCCAAACAGACTAGGAGGGTAATTGTTTAATAAAAATATGTGAACAATATTTTCCTAATCTATTGTAATGTATGGTACGGCGCCTCCACCACAAGGTTAAAGACCCCGACCGAGAAAGGACAGGCGACAAGAGCCTGCGGGCAGTTGGTAGCCCCAAAAAACCTATAACAATCCTTAAAACAAAGCGAGTCGCATCTCTCCTACATAAACGATGTTTTCAGATGCAAAACGGCGGGGTATGGTCGCTAGGGAGTGACTTAAGAAAATTAGTTTTGGCAAAACGCGATCCGAAGTGTATAGCTGCGTGAACGTGAACGTCCGAGGAAAAATGAACAAAAACCTCGTTGAAAATCTCCATTGACTAGAATATGAACTTATCATGAACCGAAACGTTGTTCATAGATGCTTGGTTAAACCGCGATCTCAGTGAATTTCATCACTCCGAAATTTCGCCGCTCCTCCACCATAAAAGCCTGAACCGTGACTAGCGCGTTTCCTGCTGTGATGTAAGAGAAGCAGCAGTTTATTATCGCAGCCATGACTGGCAAAACTCTCCAACCGCAGTGTGTCAGACCCGTCTTTCCCGATCACTACCGGCCGCGCCAAACACCCAGCAGGGGGCGCTCTTTTGTAGAGTGCTTCCACGAAGTCGGCTCTTCAACCAACCAAGATCATCAAAATATACATCTCCGTCAACAGCTGTTCCCATTAATACCTCCGATCATAATCTCATCGATTGACATTGACTTTTGCGAATCAACGTCAATTAACTCGATTAATTTCGGTAGAAAAGACCTTACGGCCGGTTTCAGGTGTCCGGGTCGCAGAAGTTGTTAGTAGATGAACATTATGATTCTCTGCGCCGATTTCTGATCCGACTTCTCCTACTTTCTGGTGCCGCGCAGCCAGGATGCTCAGTCTCGACGGATCAGACCAGCGATGCAGAATTGTGCCAGATGAGACTACGAAACAAAGTGGGGAATTCAATGAAATTGCAGTCTAATAAATATCATCCACATTTTCCCTATCTTCGTAGTAAATTGGTAATTTACCATAAATAGGTATATGTGTGATATTGTTTGAATGTCTGGTGTCAGTTATATGTGTGGTTGAGGGTGAGTTCCCTGTTCTGAAGCGGTAAAAACGTTCAGACATTTGCTCAACGTACTCTTGCAATTGAGGTATAGACGCGAGTTGGTGCAACTCTGCTATAGGAGTTCTTCGTGGCAAGTTGAGAGAAGCGCGTAAGTACAAATTTTGTGACCTTTGAATGCGAGCAAATTGGGAGTTTGACATGCTGCACCATATAGGACATGCATAGGTTATAGTGGGTCTGATGACTGTCCTATACAGAGTGAGCTTTAAATCTTGCGCCAATTTTGAACGCGGACACAAAATAGGATATAAGCGCTGCCCGGCCATGAAACACTTTTGCAATATAAAAGAGGTGTTCTGAACAAATGAGAGTCGTGAGTCAATAACAACCCCTAAGTACTTAAGTTTCTTAACTAGAGCAATAGGTTCGTTATTGATTTTCATCGGTTCAATTATCCGGTTATTTGTGGTTTTCCTGCTGAGCACCAAAGATTCACACTTTTTACTGTTGATTTTGAGTTTCCATTTATTGTACCATGGAACCAGTATGTTCGAACAGTATTGATTAATGCGCTGTTTGGCTGCTTGTGCGTAGAATGATCGTAAATAGACTATTACGTCATCTGCGTACATTACCATTTGGATTGGATCGACAGTGGGAATGTCAGCAGTGAACAAGTTAAACAGTACTGGCGATAGTACTGTTCCCTGGGGGACTCCTGCACAGAGATTTCTAGAGCCAGATAGGGACCCCTCAACGCGGACCTTGATGGAACGATTTTTAAGGTAGGATTGGATGAGTTTAGTAAGGAATGGTGGGAATTTGTGGATGTGATGCAGCTTCCACAGTAAACCGTCATGCCAGACCGTGTCGAACGCCTGAGCGATGTCCAGGGTTAGCATGACGGTGTTCTGTTTTTTGTTGAATCCATCCATGGATTCTTGCACGACTTTGGCTACTGCAAGAGACGTGTCAAGTCCCTTTTGGTAGCCAAATTGGAAGGGTGGGATTTTGTCGAGCAAACGGAGTTTGTGGAACGACTGGAGTATAACACGTTCAGCAACTTTGGATACGCTGCTCAACAGTGCAATTGGACGATAGGAGGCCACGTTTGAAGGGTCTTTACCCGGTTTCTGAATTGGCACGATTACAGCATTTTTCCATGCGCATGGAAAATACTGTAATCGTAGCATACCGTTGATTAAGTACATGAGTTGTACAAGAGCCTTCCGAGGAAGATTCTTCAGCAGCATGTTAGCTATGCAGTCTTCTCCGGGGGCCTTATTGCTCGGGAGTGCTTTAATTATTCTGGCTACCTCTGAAGGAGTTGCCAGAATTTTACCAAGAGTACGATCTGGAATAACACAGTCGACGGATGTGAGTTGCCTCATCGACTCTGTTACCTCCAATTGGAATTGTGTGACGTCTGGGTTGGCTCCAGAGGCTCTCGCTAGATGATCAGCCAACGTCTCAGAAATTTCTTCAGACGTTTGAGGAACGTCTCCCAGTGATGGGATTTTGTTTAATTTGTTTCTGAGCCGTTTGCTGATTTTCCAGAGGGAGTTGTCCTGAGTGGCCAATCCAGCTAGTGTCTTGCTCCAGGCCTCGCTTCGGAATTCGGAGATCGCCCTCCGAATTCTGCGTGTCAAGTTTAGAAACTCGTCGCGCTTTTCCCGCAACCCAGAGCGCTGCCACTTCCGTCTCTTTCGATTTTTAAGCTTAATGAGCTCCAGAACTTCCTCAGGTAACCTGTCCTCAGCGTGCTTGAGGTTAACCTTTTGGCTAACCTTATCGCGTGCGTATTGTAGTGCTTCAGAAAAACGTGCGAGTTCTCGTTCCAGATCGTTTGGTGACGGATAGTCATTGACGATCTGGATTCGCTCATTCACTATTTCTCTGAAACGTCCCCAATTCACATTTTTGTATATGTAGGTGGGCGGTCCCTCCTCATCTCCTTTGATCTCAACTTTCCAGTCAATTAAGATTGGCAAGTGATCAGAGGAGAGCTCGTTGAGGACACGTAAATCTGGTAAATTGAGGATATCTTTCGCAATTGCCAGATCGAGGTACGTTGGAGTCGTACCGTTTGTAGGGTAATGCGTTGGAATTGGAGGTTCCAACAGCTGAATGTTATTTTCTGCAATATAATCATGCAGAAAATTGCCATTTCTGTTACACCTATGGTTATTCCACATTGTATGTCTGGCATTAAAGTCACCTAAAACTAACGTTCCCCTGCCCAACCGAAAAAACGAGTCCAGATCGTTAGGCACCATGCGTAGGTCTGGCTTCGCGTAGGCGCCTACAATAACGCTGCCGTTGCTTAATTTGACTGCTATGCATTCTATAGCTGAATCTACGTCAATCCGAGTATGTGGAATACTCCGATTGACGAGCATTGCAATACCTCCTCCACGCAGTGTCCTATCGACCCGATGAACAACGTGATTCCTAATATTCAACTTTTTATCTGGAATTAATTTCGTTTCGGTTATGATCATCACATCTACCCTATGTGAACTTAAAAAGTGGATTAGTTCACCCACTTTCTGAGTAACACTGTTAGCGTTCCACTCAACTACTCTGACGTACGACTTGCCCCCTGTTATGGTTCGAAGTTGTACGACTTAGTGGCGTTACTCATGAAAGTGAGCGTGGCCATTCCTCTCTGACTCGATGGAGTGTTCAGTAATTTCGTCCGTAGATCATTCAGACAGCGATACACTTCGGACATGTTGACCATTTTGTTAATGTCCGCTATGCACTCAAAAACATCATTTATTGGATCAAGCGACTCACCTTGTGCTGGCTCTTGTCTCTGTCGTACACTTGGTTGTTGGTTGACCTGGAAGGCAGCAGGAGATGCCGGCCTCTGAGGGAGGGCCGGAAAATCTTCCCTCTGCGTTCCACGTCTATTCTGGACAGTTTTCCAGGCGTTGCTCGCTGGTAGCGGTGCTGAAACATATTTAGTGGGGGGTTTTCGAGCTTCCTCCAACTTGGCTGTTTTGTAAATGTACACAGGGCAGTCTGTGGAGGTAGCTCGATGACCCCCCTGACAATTAGCGCATTTATAAACAATTGTTGCGTCATCATGCTGACAATTCCTAGTTAGGTGTGTTTTCGCACACCTAGAACATCTAGGTGCGCGATGACAATTGGAGGTGGCGTGACCCCACATCACGCACCTGCGGCACTGGATCATGTCCGTGCTTTTTTGCTTTCTTTCCCAATTAACACGGGCATGATCCAGGTACCGTATTTGTTGGTTCAGCTGTTGTAATTTATAAATAGGTTCAAGCACCACCATGTAAAGGGGCCTGAACTGCGTTGTCATTGCATAAACTTCTTTGACATTGATTTTATGAGTGTTTACAAGTTCATATTTAACATCAGCCGGACTAGGTTGGTGGTCTAGGCCCCTCACCACAAATGCATGTGTTTTTTCCGTTCTGTTGGTATATGTTTGCCATTCCATTTTTATATCGTTTCCTAAATTTTCAACTACTACGTTGTATTCATCTAATTTTTGTACGAGTATAATTGTGTTGTTTTTTGTGTATTTTACGTTGAAACCAGATGGTGCGCTCACCTTTAATTGTCTAATTAGATCGGCATGGTCCTCCTTTGTCACCGCCACTCCGCTGACGACGATCGGTGGGGGGCCTCTCTCTTTCTTCTGCGTTGCCTGTTTTCCTCTTTTGTTGGTTTGCGACGTTGCTGTCGCTCGTTGCTCGACTGTGTTCGGGTCCGTTGTTGGGTCTTCTCCCACTTTTGGCTGCGTTTCTCTCGTCGGTGTGTTCACTTTGAAAAATGTTCGTCTCGTCTTTTTCATTACAAGAGACGAAACACTGACGTTGTCGTCTACGTCATCCTCCGTTTCACTCAGGGGCTGGTATCTGTTTGTCAGTCTCAGGAAGGGCCTTTTAGCTGGGTCCTCCTCCTCATTGGGGCTGCGTTGTCTCTTGTTTGTTGTGTTTTCCATGTTTTCCGTCTCCATGGGGCACATTTGCGGTGTCGGAAAAGGTGTATAGAATCCATCTGCATCTGGTTTTGTGGCTGAGGGTTTTCTGCTAGTTAGTTGTTTTGGCACTACTGGTCTAAACCTGGCTTGTTTGTCATGTTTGTTTAGGATGTGCTCATGTATCGCTTTTCTTGTTTGATTGACGTTTGTGTTTTTATCTTCCATTTTTTTGTAGAATTCAGCGCATTCTTTACATTTGGATCTGTATTTTTCGATGTGAGTTTTCGTGGTGGGGATTTCACCCTCGTGTGGGAATCTGGGGAGTTTATATGAGTCGTTTGATCTTTTGGAGGCATTGGATTTGGTTGATACATCAGATTGGTACCCGTCGGATTTGTTTGAATTATCCGGGAATTTCATATCTATTGGAGGTACCTTTTTAATGGCTCCTGTGCTGGATCTCTGGCTCGTGGTCGATGTGTTTGAAGTGTTCAACGACTGTCGTTGATCGGGAGGGGATGCTGACGCATTCTCACCTCCTGTGTCGGCGAATGAGGCGCCCTCCGCGGCGCTCATTCTTGGGGTATTTTCTCCCCCTTCTACACTCTCAGAGTCCGCGATGGTCCCCCGGATAAGGTCCCACCCCTTTCTCTTCAAGCTTTAAAGGGTTAAAAGCAACCTCTAGATGTGGAACAGTCCTGCACAGCACTTACACTGATAATCCTGTTCTTTCGACGCCGAGTGGGGTGGTCACGGCGGTACCACACCCCGGTAAAGCTCGTGTCCGATTATGTCCGGATAGACGCAAAAAGTCCGCTGAAAAACAAGCGGATGCGAGAAAGGCCCCAATTGGGGTGGCCACGACGTGCCACACCCTGGGAAAAAGTCGTTAAATTGCTTAGGAAAGCAATTAAAACTGTTGCCAAGCGAAAACACAATATAAAAACCGCTGTAGAGGCGTCTGCCAGTACCGCAAAAAGCCCGGAATTTTATCGCGAGCGAGCCAGTATAAACTACGTCTACACTGTACCACTGCTAGACGTGTACTCAAACGGGAACCGGTGATCCAACGTGGTATGACAGTTGCCTACAAATAATGTTTGAATTTTTGTTCACAAGCCTCCAAAGTTGAAATATTTTTTTGAAAAAAAAAGACAACTGCACGTGGGGTTCCCAAGCGATCTATCAACTTAGTACTATACACGCCCAACGTTGCTTAACTGCGGTGATCAAACGGGAACCGGTGATCCAACGTGGTATGACAGTTGCCTACAAATAATGTTTGAATTTTTGTTCACAAGCCTCCAAAGCTGAACTACTTTTTGAAAAAAAAAGACAACTGCACGTGGGGTTCCCAAGCGATCTATCAACTCAGTACTATACACGCCCAACGTTGCTTAACTGATGCGGTGATCAAACGGGAACCGGTGATCCAACGTGGTATGACAGTTGCCTACAAATAATGTTTGAATTTTTGTTCACAAGCCTCCAAAGTTGAAATATTTTTTTGAAAAAAAAAGACAACTGCACGTGGGGTTCCCAAGCGATCTATCAACTCAGTAATATACACGCCCAACGTTGCTTAACTGCGGTGATCAAACGGGAACCGGTGATCCAACGTGGTATGACAGTTGCCTACAAATAATGTTTGAATTTTTGTTCACAAGCCTCCAAAGCTGAACTACTTTTTGAAAAAAAAAGACAACTGCACGTGCATGGGGTTCCCAAGCGATCTATCAACTCAGTACTATACACGCCCAACGTTGCTTAACTGATGCGGTGATCAAACGGGAACCGGTGATCCAACGTGGTATGACAGTTGCCTACAAATAATGTTTGAATTTTTGTTCACAAGCCTCCAAAGTTGAAATATTTTTTTGAAAAAAAAAGACAACTGCACGTGGGGTTCCCAAGCGATCTATCAACCCAGTACTATACACGCCCAACGTTGCTTAACTGATGCGGTGATCAAATGGGAACCGGTGATCCAACGTGGTATGACAGTTGCCTACAAATAATGTTTGAATTTTTGTTCACAAGCCTCCAAAGTTGAAATGTTTTTTTGAAAAAAAAAAGACAACTGCACGTGGGGTTCCCAAGCGATCTATCAACTTAGTACAACACACGCCCAACGTTGCTTAACTGCGGTGATCAAACGGGAACCGGTGATCCAACGTGGTATGACAGTTGCCTACAAATAATGTTTGAATTTTTGTATCCTCCAAAGTTGAAATATTTTTTTGAAAAAAAAAGACAACTGCACGTGGGGTTCCCAAGCGATCTATCAACTCAGTACTATACACGCCCGCAACGTTGCTTAACTGCGGTGATCAAACGGGAACCGGTGATCCAACGTGGTATGACAGTTGCCTACAAATAATGTTTGAATTTTTGTTCGCAAGCCTCCAAAGTTGAAATATTTTTTTGAAAAAAAAAAAGACAACTGCACGTGGGGTTCCCAAGCGATCTGTCAACTCAGTACTACACACGCCCAACGTTGCTTAACTGCGGTGATCAAACGGGAACCGGTGATCCAACGTGGTATGACAGTTGCCTATAAATAATGTTTTAATTTTTGTTCACAAGCCTCCAAAGTTGAAATATTTTTTTGAAAAAAAAAGACAACTGCACGTGGGGTTCCCAAGCGATCTATCAACTTAGTACTATACACGCCCAACGTTGCTTAACTGCGGTGATCAAACGGGAACCGGTGATCCAACGTGGTATGACAGTTGCCTACAAATAATGTTTGAATTTTTGTATCCTCCAAAGTTGAAATATTTTTTTGAAAAAAAAAGACAACTGCACGTGGGGTTCCCAAGCGATCTATCAACTCAGTACTATACACGCCCGCAACGTTGCTTAACTGCGGTGATCAAACGGGAACCGGTGATCCAACGTGGTATGACAGTTGCCTACAAATAATGTTTGAATTTTTGTTCGCAAGCCTCCAAAGTTGAAATATTTTTTTGAAAAAAAAAAAGACAACTGCACGTGGGGTTCCCAAGCGATCTGTCAACTCAGTACTACACACGCCCAACGTTGCTTAACTGCGGTGATCAAACGGGAACCGGTGATCCAACGTGGTATGACAGTTGCCTATAAATAATGTTTTAATTTTTGTTCACAAGCCTCCAAAGTTGAAATATTTTTTTGAAAAAAAAAGACAACTGCACGTGGGGTTCCCAAGCGATCTATCAACTTAGTACTATACACGCCCAACGTTGCTTAACTGCGGTGATCAAACGGGAACCGGTGATCCAACGTGGTATGACAGTTGCCTACAAATAATGATTGAATTTTTGTTCACAAGCCTCCTGTTGAAATATTTTTTTCAAAAAAAAAAGACAACTGCACGTGGGGTTCCCAAGCGATCTATCAACTTAGTACTACACACGCCCAACGTTGCTTAACTGCGGTGATCAAACGGGAACCGGTGATCCAACTTGGTATGACAGTTGCCTATAAATGATGTTTTAATTTTTGTTCACAAGCCTCCAAAGTTGAAATATTTTTTTGAAAAAAAAAAGACAACTGCACGTGGGGTTCCCAAGCGATCTATCAACTTAGTACTATACACGCCCAACGTTGTTTAACTGCGGTGATCAAACGGGAACCGGTGATCCAACGTGGTATGACAGTTGCCTACAAATAATGATTGAATTTTTGTTCACAAAAGCCTTCAAAGTTGAAATATTTTTTTGAAAAAAAAAGACAACTGCACGTGGGGTTCCCAAGCGATCTATCAACTTAGTACTACACACGCCCAACGTTGCTTAACTGCGGTGATCAAACGGGAACCACTTTCAAAATCTTTATTAATTACAAATTTTCACATTTGGGGGTTACAGGGTTCTTCTCCAAACAGACTAGGAGGGTAATTGTTTAATAAAAATATGTGAACAATGTTTTCCTAATCTATTGTAATGTATGGTACGGCGCCTCCACCACAAGGTTAAAGACCACGACCGAGAAAGGACAGGCGACAAGAGCCTGCGGGCAGTTGGTAGCCCCAAAAAACCTATAACAATCCTTAAAACAAAGCGAGTCGCATCTCTCCTACATAAACGATGTTTTCAGATGCAAAACGGCGGGGTATGGTCGCTCGAGAGTGACTTAAGAAAATTAGTTTTGGCAAAACGCGATCCGAAGTGTATAGCTGCGTGAACGTGAACGTCCGAGGAAAAATGAACAAAAACCTCGTTGAAAATTTCCATTGACTAGAATATGAACTTATCATGAACCGAAACGTTGTTCATAGATGCTTGGTTAAACCGCGATCTCAGTGAACTTCATCACTCGCCGCTCCTCCACCATAAAAGCCTGAACCGCGACTTGCGCGTTTCCTGCTGTGATGTTAAGAGAAGCAGCAGTTTATTATCGCAGCCATGACTGGCAGAACTCTTCAACCGCAGTGTGTCGGACCCGTCTTTCCCGATCACTACCGGCCGCGCCAAACACCCAGCAGGGGGCGCTCTTTTGTAGATCGCTTCCACGAAGTCGGCTCTTCAACCAACCAAGATCATCAAAATAAACAACTCCGTCAACAGCTGTTCCCATTAATACCTCCGATCATAATCTCATCGATTGACATTGACTTTTGCGAATCAACGTCAATTAACTCGATTAATTTCGGTAGAAAAGACCTTACGGCCGATTTCAGGTGTCCGGGTCGCAGATGTTGTTAGTAGATGAACATTATGATTCTCTGCGCCGATTTCTGATCCGACTTCTCCTACTTTCTGGTGCCGCGCAGCCAGGATGCTCAGTCTCGACGGATCAGACCAGCGATGCAGAATTGTGCCAGATGAGACTACGAAACAAAGTGGGGAATTCAATGAAATTGCAGTCTAATAAATATCATCCACATTTTCCCTATCTTCGTAGTAAATTGGTAATTTACCATAAATAGGTATATGTGTGATATTGTTTGAATGTCTGGTGTCAGTTATATGTGTGGTTGAGGGTGAGTTCCCTGTTCTGACGCGGTAAAAACGTTCAGACATTTGCTCAACGTACTCTTGCAATTGAGGTATAGACGCGAGTTGGTGCAACTTTGCTATAGGAGTTCTTCGTGGCAAGTTGAGAGAAGCGCGTAAGTACAAATTTTGTGACCTTTGAATGCGAGCAAATTGGGAGTTTGACATGCTGCACCATATAGGACATGCATAGGTTATAGTGGGTCTGATGACTGTCCTATACAGAGTGAGCTTTAAATCTTGCGCCAATTTTGAACGCGGACACAAAATAGGATATAAGCGCTGCCCGGCCATGAAAGACTTTTGCAATATAAAAGAGGTGTTTTGAACAAATGAGAGTCGTGAGTCAATAACAACCCCTAAGTACTTAAGTTTCTTAACTAGAGCAATAGGTTCGTTATTGATTTTCATCGGTTCAATTATCCGGTTATTTGTGGTTTTCCTGCTGAGCACCAAAGATTCACACTTTTCACTGTTGATTTTGAGTTTCCATTCATTGTACCATGGAACCAGTATGTTCGAACAGTATTGATTAATGCGCTGTTTGGCTGCTTGTGCGTAGAATGATCGTAAATAGACTATTACGTCATCTGCGTACATTACCATTTGGATTGGATCGACAGTGGGAATGTCAGCAGTGAACAAGTTAAACAGTACTGGCGATAGTACTGTTCCCTGGGGGACTCCTGCACAGAGATTTCTAGAGCCAGATAGGGACCCCTCAACGCGGACCTTGATGGAACGATTTTTAAGGTAGGATTGGATGAGTTTAGTAAGGAATGGTGGGAATTTGTGGATGTGATGCAGCTTCCACAGTAAACCGTCATGCCAGACCGTGTCGAACGCCTGAGCGATGTCCAGGGTTAGCATGACGGTGTTCTGTTTTTTGTTGAATCCATCCATGGATTCTTGCACGACTTTGGCTACTGCAAGAGACGTGTCAAGTCCCTTTTGGTAGCCAAATTGGAAGGGTGGGATTTTGTCGAGCAAACGGAGTTTGTGGAACGACTGGAGTATTACACGTTCAGCAACTTTGGATACGCTGCTCAACAGTGCAATTGGACGATAGGAGGCCACGTTTGAAGGGTCTTTACCCGGTTTCTGAATTGGCACGATTACAGCATTTTTCCATGCGCATGGAAAATACTGTAATCGTAGCATACCGTTGATTAAGTACATGAGTTGTACAAGAGCCTTCCGAGGAAGATTCTTCAGCAGCATGTTAGCTATGCAGTCTTCTCCGGGGGCCTTATTGCTCGGGAGTGCTTTAATTATTCTGGCTACCTCTGAAGGAGTTGCCAGAATTTTACCAAGAGTACGATCTGGAATAACACAGTCGACGGATGTGAGTTGCCTCATCGACTCTGTTACCTCCAATTGGAATTGTGTGACGTCTGGGTTGGCTCCAGAGGCTCTCGCTAGATGATCAGCCAACGTCTCAGAAATTTCTTCAGACGTTTGAGGAACGTCTCCCAGTGATGGGATTTTGTTGAAT
Source organism: Orchestes rusci (assembly GCA_958502075.1). Classification (NCBI taxonomy): domain Eukaryota; kingdom Metazoa; phylum Arthropoda; class Insecta; order Coleoptera; family Curculionidae; genus Orchestes; species Orchestes rusci. The sequence goes on from OY293304.1 coordinate 100,900,648, forward strand.
TTGTTTCTGAGCCGTTTGCTGATTTTCCAGAGGGAGTTGTCCTGAGTGGCCAATCCAGCTAGTGTCTTGCTCCAGGCCTCGCTTCGGAATTCGGAGATCGCCCTCCGAATTCTGCGTGTCAAGTTTAGAAACTCGTCGCGCTTTTCCCGCAACCCAGAGCGCTGCCACTCCCGTCTCTTTCGATTTTTAAGCTTAATGAGCTCCAGAACTTCTTCAGGTAACCTGTCCTCAGCGTGCTTGAGGTTAACCTTTTGGCTAACCTTATCGCGTGCGTATTGTAGTGCTTCAGAAAAACGTGCGAGTTCTCGTTCCAGATCGTTTGGTGACGGATAGTCATTGACGATCTGGATTCGCTCATTCACTATTTCTCTGAAACGTCCCCAATTCACATTTTTGTATATGTAGGTGGGCGGTCCCTCCTCATCTCCTTTGATCTCAACTTTCCAGTCAATTAAGATTGGCAAGTGATCAGAGGAGAGCTCGTTGAGGACACGTAAATCTGGTAAATTGAGGATATCTTTCGCAATTGCCAGATCGAGGTACGTTGGAGTCGTACCGTTTGTAGGGTAATGCGTTGGAATTGGAGGTTCCAACAGCTGAATGTTATTTTCTGCAATATAATCATGCAGAAAATTGCCATTTCTGTTACACCTATGGTTATTCCACATTGTATGTCTGGCATTAAAGTCACCTAAAACTAACGTTCCCCTGCCCAACCGAAAAAACGAGTCCAGATCGTTAGGCACCATGCGTAGGTCTGGCTTCGCGTAGGCGCCTACAATAACGCTGCCGTTGCTTAATTTGACTGCTATGCATTCTATAGCTGAATCTACGTCAATCCGAGTATGTGGAATACTCCGATTGACGAGCATTGCAATACCTCCTCCACGCAGTGTCCTATCGACCCGATGAACAACGTAATTCCTAATATTCAACTTTTTATCTGGAATTAATTTCGTTTCGGTTATGATCATCACATCTACCCTATGTGAACTTAAAAAGTGGATTAGTTCACCCACTTTCTGAGTAACACTGTTAGCGTTCCACTCAACTACTCTGACGTACGACTTGCCCCCTGTTATGGTTCGAAGTTGTACGACTTAGTGGCGTTACTCATGAAAGTGAGCGTGGCCATTCCTCTCTGACTCGATGGAGTGTTCAGTAATTTCGTCCGTAGATCATTCAGACAGCGATACACTTCGGACATGTTGACCATTTTGTTAATGTCCGCTATGCACTCAAAAACATCATTTATTGGATCAAGCGACTCACCTTGTGCTGGCTCTTGTCTCTGTCGTACACTTGGTTGTTGGTTGACCTGGAAGGCAGCAGGAGATGCCGGCCTCTGAGGGAGGGCCGGAAAATCTTCCCTCTGCGTTCCATGTCTATTCTGGACAGTTTTCCAGGCGTTGCTCGCTGGTAGCGGTGCTGAAACATATTTAGTGGGGGGTTTTTGAGCTTCCTCCAACTTGGCTGTTTTGTAAATGTACACAGGGCAGTCTGTGGAGGTAGCTCGATGACCCCCCTGACAATTAGCGCATTTATAAACAATTGTTGCGTCATCATGCTGACAATTCCTAGTTAGGTGTGTTTTCGCACACCTAGAACATCTAGGTGCGCGATGACAATTGGAGGTGGCGTGACCCCACATCACGCACCTGCGGCACTGGATCATGTCCGTGCTTTTTTGCTTTCTTTCCCAATTAACACGGGCATGATCCAGGTACCGTATTTGTTGGTTCAGCTGTTGTAATTTATAAATAGGTTCAAGCACCACCATGTAAAGGGGCCTGAACTGCGTTGTCATTGCATAAACTTCTTTGACATTGATTTTATGAGTGTTTACAAGTTCATATTTAACATCAGCCGGACTAGGTTGGTGGTCTAGGCCCCTCACCACAAATGCATGTGTTTTTTCCGTTCTGTTGGTATATGTATGCCATTCCATTTTTATATCGTTTCCTAAATTTTCAACTACTACGTTGTATTCATATAATTTTTGTACGAGTATAATTGTGTTGTTTTTTGTGTATTTTACGTTGAAACCAGATGGTGCGCTCACCTTTAATTGTCTAATTAGATCGGCATGGTCCTCCTTTGTCACCGCCACTCCGCTGACGACGATCGGTGGGGGGCCTTTCTCTTTCTTCTGCGTTGCCTGTTTTCCTCTTTTGTTGGTTTGCGACGTTGCCGTCGCTCCTTGCTCGACTGTGTTCGGGTCCGTTGTTGGGTCTTCTCCCACTTTTGGCTGCGTTTCTCTCGTCGGTGTGTTCACTTTGAAAAATGTTCGTCTCGTCTTTTTCATTACAAGAGACGAAACACTGACGTTGTCGTCTACGTCATCCTCCGTTTCACTCAGGGGCTGGTATCTGTTTGTCAGTCTCAGGAAGGGCCTTTTAGCTGGGTCCTCCTCCTCATTGGGGCTGCGTTGTCTCTTGTTTGTTGTGTTTTCCATGTTTTCCGTCTCCATGGGGCACATTTGCGGTGTCGGAAAAGGTGTATAGAATCCATCTGCATCTGGTTTTGTGGCTGCGGGTTTTCTGCTAGTTAGTTGTTTTGGCACTACTGGTCTAAACCTGGCTTGTTTGTCATGTTTGTTTAGGATGTGCTCATGTATCGCTTTTCTTGTTTGATTGACGTTTGTGTTTTTATCTTCCATTTTTTTGTAGAATTCAGCGCATTCTTTACATTTGGATCTGTATTTTTCGATGTGATTTTTCGTGGTGGGGATTTCACCCTCGTGTGGGAATCTGGGGAGTTTATATGAGTCGTTTGATCTTTTGGAGGCATTGGATTTGGTTGATACATCAGATTGGTACCCGTCGGATTTGTTTGAATTATCCGGGAATTTCATATCTATTGGGGGTACCTTTTTAATGGCTCCTGTGCTGGATCTCTGGCTCGTGGTCGATGTGTTTGAAGTGTTCAACGACTGTCGTTGATCGGGAGGGGATGCTGACGCATTCTCACCTCCTGTGTCGGCGAATGAGGCGCCCTCCGCGGCGCTCATTCTTGGGGTATTTTCTCCCCCTTCTACACTCTCAGAGTCCGCGATGGTCCCCCGGATAAGGTCCCACCCCTTTCTCTTCAAGCTTTAAAGGGTTCAAAGCAACCTCTAGATGTGGAACAGTCCTGCACAGCACTTACACTGATAATCCTGTTCTTTCGACGCCGAGTGGGGTGGTCACGGCGGTACCACACCCCGGCAAAGCTCGTGTCCGATTATGTCCGGATAGACGCAAAAAGTCCGCTGAAAAACAAGCGGATGCGAGAAAGGCCCCAATTGGGGTGGCCACGACGTGCCACACCCTGGGAAAAAGTCGTTAAATTGCTTAGGAAAGCAATTAAAACTGTTGCTAAGCGAAAACACAATATAAAAACCGCTGTAGAGGCGTCTGCCAGTACCGCAAAAAGCCCGGAATTTTATCGCGAGCGAGCCAGTATAAACTACGTCTACACTGTACCACTGCTAGACGTGTACTAAACGGGAACCGGTGATCCAACGTGGTATGACAGTTGCCTACAAATAATGTTTGAATTTTTGTTCACAAGCCTCCAAAGTTGAAATATTTTTTTGAAAAAAAAAGACAACTGCACGTGGGGTTCCCAAGCGATCTATCAACTTAGTACTATACACGCCCAACGTTGCTTAACTGCGGTGATCAAACGGGAACCGGTGATCCAACGTGGTATGACAGTTGCCTACAAATAATGTTTGAATTTTTGTTCGCAAGCCTCCAAAGTTGAAATATTTTTTTGAAAAAAAAAAAGACAACTGCACGTGGGGTTCCCAAGCGATCTGTCAACTCAGTACTACACACGCCCAACGTTGCTTAACTGCGGTGATCAAACGGGAACCGGTGATCCAACGTGGTATGACAGTTGCCTATAAATAATGTTTTAATTTTTGTTCACAAGCCTCCAAAGTTGAAATATTTTTTTGAAAAAAAAAGACAACTGCACGTGGGGTTCCCAAGCGATCTATCAACTTAGTACTATACACGCCCAACGTTGCTTAACTGCGGTGATCAAACGGGAACCACTTTCAAAATCTTTATTAATTACAAATTTTCACATTTGGGGGTTACAGGGTTCTTCTCCAAACAGACTAGGAGGGTAATTGTTTAATAAAAATATGTGAACAATGTTTTCCTAATCTATTGTAATTTATGGTACGGCGCCTCCACCACAAGGTTAAAGACCCCGACCGAGAAAGGACAGGCGACAAGAGCCTGCGGGCAGTTGGTAGCCCCAAAAAACCTATAACAATCCTTAAAACAAAGCGAGTCGCATCTCTCCTACATAAACGATGTTTTCAGATGCAAAACGGCGGGGTATGGTCGCTCGAGAGTGACTTAAGAAAATTAGTTTTGGCAAAACGCGATCCGAAGTGTATAGCTGCGTGAACGTGAACGTCCGAGGAAAAATGAACAAAAACCTCGTTGAAAATCTCCATTGACTAGAATATGAACTTATCATGAACCGAAACGTTGTTCATAGATGCTTGGTTAAACCGCGATCTCAGTGAATTTCATCACTCCGAAATTTCGCCGCTCCTCCACCATAAAAGCCTGAACCGTGACTAGCGCGTTTCCTGCTGTGATGCAAGAGAAGCAGCAGTTTATTATCGCAGCCATGACTGGCAGAACTCTCCAACCGCAGTGTGTCAGACCCGTCTTTCCCGATCACTACCGGCCGCGCCAAACACCCAGCAGGGGGCGCTCTTTTGTAGAGTGCTTCCACGAAGTCGGCTCTTCAACCAACCAAGATCATCAAAATATACATCTCCGTCAACAGCTGTTCCCATTAATACCTCCGATCATAATCTCATCGATTGACATTGACTTTTGCGAATCAACGTCAATTAACTCGATTAATTTCGGTAGAAAAGACCTTACGGCCGGTTTCAGGTGTCCGGGTCGCAGAAGTTGTTAGTAGATGAACATTATGATTCTCTGCGCCGATTTCTGATCCGACTTCTCCTACTTTCTGGTGCCGCGCAGCCAGGATGCTCAGTCTCGACGGATCAGACCAGCGATGCAGAATTGTGCCAGATGAGACTACGAAACAAAGTGGGGAACTCAATGAAATTGCAGTCTAATAAATATCATCCACATTTTCCCTATCTTCGTAGTAAATTGGTAATTTACCATAAATAGGTATATGTGTGATATTGTTTGAATGTCTGGTGTCAGTTATATGTGTGGTTGAGGGTGAGTTCCCTGTTCTGAAGCGGTAAAAACGTTCAGACATTTGCTCAACGTACTCTTGCAATTGAGGTATAGACGCGAGTTGGTGCAACTCTGCTATAGGAGTTCTTCGTGGCAAGTTGAGAGAAGCGCGTAAGTACAAATTTTGTGACCTTTGAATGCGAGCAAATTGGGAGTTTGACATGCTGCACCATATAGGACATGCATAGGTTATAGTGGGTCTGATGACTGTCCTATACAGAGTGAGCTTTAAATCTTGCGCCAATTTTGAACGCGGACACAAAATAGGATATAAGCGCTGCCCGGCCATGAAAGACTTTTGCAATATAAAAGAGGTGTTTTGAACAAATGAGAGTCGTGAGTCAATAACAACCCCTAAGTACTTAAGTTTCTTAACTTGAGCAATAGGTTCGTTATTGATTTTCATCGGTTCAATTATCCGGTTATTTGTGGTTTTCCTGCTGAGCACCAAAGATTCACACTTTTTACTGTTGATTTTGAGTTTCCATTTATTGTACCATGGAACCAGTATGTTCGAACAGTATTGATTAATGCGCTGTTTGGCTGCTTGTGCGTAGAATGATCGTAAATAGACTATTACGTCATCTGCGTACATTACCATTTGGATTGGATCGACAGTGGGAATGTCAGCAGTGAACAAGTTAAACAGTACTGGTGATAGTACTGTTCCCTGGGGGACTCCTGCACAGAGATTTCTAGAGCCAGATAGGGACCCCTCAACGCGGACCTTGATGGAACGATTTTTAAGGTAGGATTGGATGAGTTTAGTAAGGAATGGTGGGAATTTGTGGATGTGATGCAGCTTCCACAGTAAACCGTCATGCCAGACCGTGTCGAACGCCTGAGCGATGTCCAGGGTTAGCATGACGGTGTTCTGTTTTTTGTTGAATCCATCCATGGATTCTTGCACGACTTTGGCTACTGCAAGAGACGTGTCAAGTCCCTTTTGGTAGCCAAATTGGAAGGGTGGGATTTTGTCGAGCAAACGGAGTTTGTGGAACGACTGGAGTATAACACGTTCAGCAACTTTGGATACGCTGCTCAACAGTGCAATTGGACGATAGGAGGCCACGTTTGAAGGGTCTTTACCCGGTTTCTGAATTGGCACGATTACAGCATTTTTCCATGCGCATGGAAAATACTGTAATCGTAGCATACCGTTGATTAAGTACATGAGTTGTACAAGAGCCTTCCGAGGAAGATTCTTCAGCAGCATGTTAGCTATGCAGTCTTCTCCGGGGGCCTTATTGCTCGGGAGTGCTTTAATTATTCTGGCTACCTCTGAAGGAGTTGCCAGAATTTTACCAAGAGTACGATCTGGAATAACACAGTCGACGGATGTGAGTTGCCTCATCGACTCTGTTACCTCCAATTGGAATTGTGTGACGTCTGGGTTGGCTCCAGAGGCTCTCGCTAGATGATCAGCCAACGTCTCAGAAATTTCTTCAGACGTTTGAGGAACGTCTCCCAGTGATGGGATTTTGTTGAATTTGTTTCTGAGCCGTTTGCTGATTTTCCAGAGGGAGTTGTCCTGAGTGGCCAATCCAGCTAGTGTCTTGCTCCAGGCCTCGCTTCGGAATTCGGAGATCGCCCTCCGAATTCTGCGTGTCAAGTTTAGAAACTCGTCGCGCTTTTCCCGCAACCCAGAGCGCTGCCACTCCCGTCTCTTTCGATTTTTAAGCTTAATGAGCTCCAGAACTTCTTCAGGTAACCTGTCCTCAGCGTGCTTGAGGTTAACCTTTTGGCTAACCTTATCGCGTGCGTATTGTAGTGCTTCAGAAAAACGTGCGAGTTCTCGTTCCAGATCGTTTGGTGACGGATAGTCATTGACGATCTGGATTCGCTCATTCACTATTTCTCTGAAACGTCCCCAATTCACATTTTTGTATATGTAGGTGGGCGGTCCCTCCTCATCTCCTTTGATCTCAACTTTCCAGTCAATTAAGATTGGCAAGTGATCAGAGGAGAGCTCGTTGAGGACACGTAAATCTGGTAAATTGAGGATATCTTTCGCAATTGCCAGATCGAGGTACGTTGGAGTCGTACCGTTTGTAGGGTAATGCGTTGGAATTGGAGGTTCCAACAGCTGAATGTTATTTTCTGCAATATAATCATGCAGAAAATTGCCATTTCTGTTACACCTATGGTTATTCCACATTGTATGTCTGGCATTAAAGTCACCTAAAACTAACGTTCCCCTGCCCAACCTAAAAAACGAGTCCAGATCGTTAGGCACCATGCGTAGGTCTGGCTTCGCGTAGGCGCCTACAATAACGCTGCCGTTGCTTAATTTGACTGCTATGCATTCTATAGCTGAATCTACGTCAATCCGAGTATGTGGAGTACTCCGATTGACGAGCATTGCAATACCTCCTCCACGCAGTGTCCTATCGACCCGATGAACAACGTAATTCCTAATATTCAACTTTTTATCTGGAATTAATTTCGTTTCGGTTATGATCATCACATCTACCCTATGTGAACTTAAAAAGTGGATTAGTTCACCCACTTTCTGAGTAACACTGTTAGCGTTCCACTCAACTACTCTGACGTACGACTTGCCCCCTGTTATGGTTCGAAGTTGTACGACTTAGTGGCGTTACTCATGAAAGTGAGCGTGGCCATTCCTCTCTGACTCGATGGAGTGTTCAGTAATTTCGTCCGTAGATCATTCAGACAGCGATACACTTCGGACATGTTGACCATTTTGTTAATGTCCGCTATGCACTCAAAAACATCATTTATTGGATCAAGCGACTCACCTTGTGCTGGCTCTTGTCTCTGTCGTACACTTGGTTGTTGGTTGACCTGGAAGGCAGCAGGAGATGCCGGCCTCTGAGGGAGGGCCGGAAAATCTTCCCTCTGCGTTCCACGTCTATTCTGGACAGTTTTCCAGGCGTTGCTCGCTGGTAGCGGTGCTGAAACATATTTAGTGGGGGGTTTTCGAGCTTCCTCCAACTTGGCTGTTTTGTAAATGTACACAGGGCAGTCTGTGGAGGTAGCTCGATGACCCCCCTGACAATTAGCGCATTTATAAACAATTGTTGCGTCATCATGCTGACAATTCCTAGTTAGGTGTGTTTTCGCACACCTAGAACATCTAGGTGCGCGATGACAATTGGAGGTGGCGTGACCCCACATCACGCACCTGCGGCACTGGATCATGTCCGTGCTTTTTTGCTTTCTTTCCCAATTAACACGGGCATGATCCAGGTACCGTATTTGTTGGTTCAGCTGTTGTAATTTATAAATAGGTTCAAGCACCACCATGTAAAGGGGCCTGAACTGCGTTGTCATTGCATAAACTTCTTTGACATTGATTTTATGAGTGTTTACAAGTTCATATTTAACATCAGCCGGACTAGGTTGGTGGTCTAGGCCCCTCACCACAAATGCATGTGTTTTTTCCGTTCTGTTGGTATATGTATGCCATTCCATTTTTATATCGTTTCCTAAATTTTCAACTACTACGTTGTATTCATCTAATTTTTGTACGAGTATAATTGTGTTGTTTTTTGTGTATTTTACGTTGAAACCAGATGGTGCGCTCACCTTTAATTGTCTAATTAGATCGGCATGGTCCTCCTTTGTCACCGCCACTCCGCTGACGACGATCGGTGGGGGGCCTTTCTCTTTCTTCTGCGTTGCCTGTTTTCCTCTTTTGTTGGTTTGCGACGTTGCCGTCGCTCCTTGCTCGACTGTGTTCGGGTCCGTTGTTGGGTCTTCTCCCACTTTTGGCTGCGTTTCTCTCGTCGGTGTGTTCACTTTGAAAAATGTTCGTCTCGTCTTTTTCATTACAAGAGACGAAACACTGACGTTGTCGTCTACGTCATCCTCCGTTTCACTCAGGGGCTGGTATCTGTTTGTCAGTCTCAGGAAGGGCCTTTTAGCTGGGTCCTCCTCCTCATTGGGGCTGCGTTGTCTCTTGTTTGTTGTGTTTTCCATGTTTTCCGTCTCCATGGGGCACATTTGCGGTGTCGGAAAAGGTGTATAGAATCCATCTGCATCTGGTTTTGTGGCTGATTGTTTTCTGCTAGTTAGTTGTTTTGGCACTACTGGTCTAAACCTGGCTTGTTTGTCATGTTTGTTCAGGATGTGCTCATGTATCGCTTTTCTTGTTTGATTGACGTTTGTGTTTTTATCTTCCATTTTTTTGTAGAATTCAGCGCATTCTTTACATTTGGATCTGTATTTTTCGATGTGATTTTTCGTGGTGGGGATTTCACCCTCGTGTGGGAATCTGGGGAGTTTATATGAGTCGTTTGATCTTTTGGAGGCATTGGATTTGGTTGATACATCAGATTGGTACCCGTCCGATTTGTTTGAATTATCCGGGAATTTCATATCTATTGGAGGTACCTTTTTAATGGCTCCTGTGCTGGATCTCTGGCTCGTGGTCGATGTGTTTGAAGTGTTCAACGACTGTCGTTGATCGGGAGGGGATGCTGACGCATTCTCACCTCCTGTGTCGGCGAATGAGGCGCCCTCCGCGGCGCTCATTCTTGGGGTATTTTCTCCCCCTTCTACACTCTCAGAGTCCGCGATGGTCCCCCGGATAAGGTCCCACCCCTTTCTCTTCAAGCTTTAAAGGGTTCAAAGCAACCTCTAGATGTGGAACAGTCCTGCACAGCACTTACACTGATAATCCTGTTCTTTCGACGCCGAGTGGGGTGGTCACGGCGGTACCACACCCCGGCAAAGCTCGTGTCCGATTATGTCCGGATAAACGCAAAAAGTCCGCTGAAAAACAAGCGGATGCGAGAAAGGCCCCAATTGGGGTGGCCACGACGTGCCACACCCTGGGAAAAAGTCGTTAAATTGCTTAGGAAAGCAATTAAAACTGTTGCTAAGCGAAAACACAATATAAAAACCGCTGTAGAGGCGTCTGCCAGTACCGCAAAAAGCCCGGAATTTTATCGCGAGCGAGCCAGTATAAACTGCGTCTACACTGTACCACTGCTAGACGTGGACTCAAACGGGAACCGGTGATCCAACGTGGTATGACAGTTGCCTACAAATAATGATTGAATTTCTGTTCACAAGCCTCCAGTTGAAATATTTTTTTCAAAAAAAAAAGACAACTGCACGTGGGGTTCCCAAGCGATCTATCAACTTAGTACTACACACGCCCAACGTTGCTTAACTGCGGTGATCAAACGGGAACCGGTGATCCAACTTGGTATGACAGTTGCCTATAAATAATGTTTTAATTTTTGTTCACAAGCCTCCAAAGTTGAAATATTTTTTTGAAAAAAAAAAGACAACTGCACGTGGGGTTCCCAAGCGATCTATCAACTTAGTACTATACACGCCCAACGTTGTTTAACTGCGGTGATCAAACGGGAACCGGTGATCCAACGTGGTATGACAGTTGCCTACAAATAATGATTGAATTTTTGTTCACAAAAGCCTTCAAAGTTGAAATAATTTTTTGAAAAAAAAAGACAACTGCACGTGGGGTTCCCAAGCGATCTATCAACTTAGTACTACACACGCCCAACGTTGCTTAACTGCGGTGATCAAACGGGAACCGGTGATCCAACGTGGTATGACAGTTGCCTATAAATAATGTTTTAATTTTTGTTCACAAGCCTCCAAAGTTGAAATATTTTTTTGAAAAAAAAAGACAACTGCACGTGGGGTTCCCAAGCGATCTATCAACTTAGTACTATACACGCCCAACGTTGCTTAACTGCGGTGATCAAACGGGAACCGGTTATCCAACGTGGTATGACAGTTGCCTACAAATAATGATTGAATTTTTGTTCACAAAAGCCTTCAAAGTTGAAATATTTTTTTGAAAAAAAAAGACAACTGCACGTGGGGTTCCCAAGCGATCTATCAACTTAGTACTACACACGCCCAACGTTGCTTAACTGCGGTGATCAAACGGGAACCGGTGATCCAACGTGGTATGACAGTTGCCTATAAATAATGTTTTAATTTTTGTTCACAAGCTTCCAAAGTTGAAATATTTTTTTGAAAAAAAAAGACAACTGCACGTGGGGTTCCCAAGCGATCTATCAACTTAGTACTAAACACGCCCAACGTCGCTTAACTGCGGTGATCAAACGGGAACTGGTGATCCCATGAGCATTTTCGCAAAGGAACATGCGGATGAGCTACCCAAACTTGAGTCTTCAGTGGAGAACTGGAGGAATAACACGACATGTAGGCAAGCCAGAGGGATGATTTCTGAAATCAAGGACTTCCCAGTTGCGGAACAATGGTGGAAAGGCTCTGGAAGTCTGCGATAGATGGAATCCCCTTAGGAGAAATATGTCCTAGGAGCGGCACTTTCTTGGAAAGAGTTTAGGGAACTGAGCTTGTATGGTTTGCTTCGCTTCACAATGGAGACGGAACGGTTCGAGAAGTGGTGAGGGTTGGCAACGCGAGGTTGGCGTGAAGGGCCACTGGGCAACAACTCCTACACTAGGCCTACTCGCTGGAGTTCACCCTTCTCACCCTTACCAACACCAATACCATTTGATGATCTAGGTGGTCATTCACTAGGTCCTCTCCAACCAATCCACTAGTGTTTTCATCGTTAAATGAGTCTGAAAAGAGTTATTGTCAAAAAACTGCTTCTGGTTACCATTCTTCGAATATCACGGCGCGAGCGGCAAAGATACGAGGAGGCAAAAAGTTTATATTTGGTAAGAGCACAGCGAAATCTATAAAATCAGCAATTTTCAAAACTCCCGGAAAACTTTCCAGGTAACCCCTTGTCTTCGCACCAAATGATTGTTAACCACTGGTGAAAAGGGATATATTTCGTTTTGCAATTCTTTCTTGAGGCAGGATTAATAACATGAATTGTGAAAACTGAATTGACGACTACACTTAAACCAAATCCCAAGTTCAAAATGAATTGGGAATAATGATACAATTAAACATAAGGTATCATTCCTTTTCACAACTGGAGAGTGATTAACATTTGGAGAAATGTGATATATTTTATTGACGTATTGCCCATAATATTTTTTTTGTCATCTGTACCAATTAACATTGATTTGGGAAGATGATTGTCCTTGATTCCTAAAGATGTGGATACCTACAAGTTATTTTTCCGCTAAATGAATTTGTTCTATGTAAAAGTTTCGTGCATTACATCGACTGAATCTGTTTCATATCTGATAAAGAAGTGAGAGTTTCGAGATGCTTGGTCAAGAATTAAAAAAAACTGTCACCTGCTATGAAAAAATATGTTTCCTCGGGATTTTCTGTGAAGTTTAGATTTAGAGTTCATGACCTCTTCTATCGAAGAAAACTTATTAAGCTTGTTCCGACAGGCGGCAGCAACGTACGTTCATGAAGTGTTTGGTCTTCATGTAGCCTATGCCTGAGAAGGATTACTTCAAAATCTGATAACACAATCATTAGCGTTCTGACAAAAGCGAACCAACAACAGAAGGATTGCATCAACCAAGTTCCATGTGAGTGGGATGGATCCTATAGTGTATGAAACTAAGCTTCCAATAGCAGTGAAACTTAAACAACACATAACCAGCACCCAGAAAGGAGAAACCACAAGATCAGGAATCGCAGAATTGCATCCACATCGGATAAAGTAGTCGTACACACGACTCCCCAGTGAAGAAGGAAGCTGTCTTCGTTAAACAAAATGAGCGATATTTCAGTAACCGGGAAAATCCCCAAAATTAGAAAACCCCGTACTTGGTCGGATTGCCAACCTCAAGCTGTTTCATGGTTGGATGAACACACCTAGTATTTAAGCATGTATTTATAAGATAGTATCTCTCACCGGAACCACGGCAGTGTTTCTGGTGCCAGCGATGGAGTCACACTCAAAGCAGGTGTCACCATGCACATCGCTGCGTCAAGTGTGCCGGTGCACACAGCAGCAGAGACTGCACGCTCGAGGGACTCGCTAGTGGTGAACACAACGCGAGCTGCGTGGTTTGCGTGGGGAAAGGCCACCCCCAAAGGCAAGCGTGGCTGCCCATCGGTCATGGACAGAAGTGTTTCACCATTGGTAGTGGCTCCAGATTTTTACCCCTTTTTATTTTTTCTCTTTTCTTTTTCGTAACCACTAGTGCGGAGACACACGGGTAGGACGAGTTTTGCCGCGATCCTACCCTGTGACCAAGAGGCCGTCGGAAGGTAACCCGGTACCAAAGAGCTAAACTTAAGTGAGAGATTGGGACACTAAAGGGGTTAGCGGCCGGTTAATTTGCCTTACCGCAGTATAATAGCCGCCGGATGTTTTGCCGCTGTTTAAAAGAAAGCCAAACACATTTTGAAAAAACTGGACATGTATTATTAAACATAGCATAACAAAAACATAAATATATTATATAAATATATAACACAAAAAAAGTAATCCTTAAGGTACAGGGTGTTCACAGATAAATGGACCCCACCATTAACTATTCAATTTGATGTTTGAGAAAAAAATGTTTTAAATAAAAGTTTATTGGTTAAAAATGAGCTTCGCGAAAGCAAGGTTTTCACATATACAGGGTGTTTCAGAACTTCTGGGCGTAGTCCAACTTTCTTATTTCAAATCGCAACCCTATATTTTTATTGGATTTTTGCATTTTATGAAAAATTCTAAACATTTTCCATATAGCATACCCCATACCCAAACTCAACCAATAAAAAGATATTAACATCAGAAATTTGCTTTTTTTTTCGAGCATGTTTTGAAATGTATGGTATTATTTGGAAACCTTGGAAACGAGGTAATTGTTAATTGATGTCAACTTCTCAAAAAAGATTCTTACAACTTACAGGGTGACCCAATTTTATCCGACAATATTCAAAATTTAGATTCTACTAATTAAAATGAACAATCTTCATTCTATGGACATTTATTCTGAAAGACGACGAAATAGCCCTTCGAACCATGACAAAATCCGCTCAAAAAATAGGAGCTATATTCATTTTCAATAAAGCTTCTGAAAAGAAACTAAATATTTTAAAGGTCACCATAGGATGAAAATTGTTCATTTTATTTACTTAGTAGAATCCAATGTACAATCTTAATTTGAGATATTGTATGATAAAACTGGATCACAACTGAATATTTCAACTTTTTCCTCTTCGCAATATAAAATTTTCAAATCTTTCTTGACAAGTTGACATCTATTAACAACTACTTCGTTTCCAAGGTTTCGAAATAATACCATACATTTTAAAACATGCTCGAAAAAATAGCAAACTTCTGACGTTAATATGTTCTTATCGATTGAGTTTGGGTATAGGGTATGCTATATGAAAAATGCTTAGAATTTTCCGGAGAATGCAAAAATCATCCAAAAAAATTGGGTTGTGATTTGAAAAAAGAAAGTTGGACCACGCCCAAAAGTTCTGGAACACCCTGTATATGTGAAAACCTTGTTTTTTCAAAATTCATTTTGAACCATCAAACTTTCATTTGAATAATTTTTTCCCAAACATCAAATAAAAAAGTTAATGGGGGGGGTCCATTTATCTGTGAACACCCTGTACAAAAGAAAATAAATTCCAAACAAATTAAATAAAGGAACTACCTAGATTTTTTTCTTGTTCGTTGTTCCACCTTCTCTGTCTAAACTATTTTTTAGCCAGCTTCGTATACCTTTCTCAATGCCCGCATTTGTAGCATTGCTACAAATGGAATTTCTCCTTACAGCTGCTGCAAATCGAGAAAAAGCTTTTTCTTGAACAAAAAATGCATATATTATGTATACTTTATACTTTTTTTAACATGCTTTCATGCACAATTGAAGGAAGGTAGCAATATGTATTACAATAAGATTTCAAGTTTTTGAAAAGGCAGATGTTTTTGGTGTCTTTTTTAAGACGGGAATGAAACCCTCATAATAAAAGAGTGGCTTTGAATACAAATGCTATCTAATTTAATTAGAAATTGAATTTCGAGTTCACCGATTTCGCTCACCCCACCTGATGTTTTTTTTTTAATGACAAGCGGAAAAAAACGTGAGAAATCGTTGGTTCCTTGTTCGATTCTTAACACCGCAGTATTATTGTTCTACAATAATTGTTGATTTCGCTATGTTATTGTTTTACTGACTTGTCATCATAACATAACTGGAACTGTGCCGATGTTAATTGTTGTCCATGAGCAATTTCCAAATAAATTTAAATTTGACAAAATATTGGGTAAATATATTTGTACTAGTTTGTTCTATTGTTCACGTAATTGTTCTCGTAATGTATACTATTATCATCTTTTGTATTGTTTTCATACTTAAGCATTTTGCATTTGTATTTGCTTTGTCCATTAAATTTATTTAAATTTTTCTGTGGCAATAAAGCATATTTGATTTGATTTGATTTGATCTCTACATCAACATAAAAAAATGGTTATCCTTTGTGGATTATTGAAAAACAGATGAGAAAAAACTTTTAATCAAAGATGTGTGGTCAAAAATTACATAAGTATATTTGAAAAAAATAAGTACTGTCTGTTCATGGCTTTCCTGCGGTTACGTCATACTTTTCCGTCTCTCTCTTACACATTGAAAAAAAAATCACGTACGTCTGGACGAGGGTCTTTCGGATCAATTTGACAAATGTCACATGTGGAGCGATCAATCTACGACATACTGCCAAATGTCAAATACTGTGACGTGACCGCAGGAAAGCCATGAACAGACTGTATATGGTGAAAATGAGTGTTTAGAAACTTATTGATAGCTGCACATGCGAATTAGTTCTGAACGGTTCGCTCTCGGTGCTCTTACTTTAAGTTATTGAGTAAAATTAGTATTTGAAGAGATTCTTCTAATATGTGGATCCCATTTCTGAAACATCACCTCTATGATTTGGAAAACTCTTAAGTTTTATTGATGTGAGTCCAATAACCTTCCATTGTGCAATAATATGACAAGGACGCTTATTTTATTTTTTTGATTGAAAGATGTGAACTGTCTATTTTCTGTCTCTACTACTCACCATATACAGGGTTAGGACCCACACAACACAAGATCGTTCAGAAATATTTATGAAATATGTCAAACCTTTCATATGAGTTACACTACAAAAGGTAGATGTCTGAAACATTTCCCTTACATATCATCTGCAATATTTTAAAAACGATATTTCAGTAACATTACTAAAGTTATATTTCAAATAGGTTGATGCGTAATATTTCAGAACTCTTTCTGAAACGTTGGATTTTTTTTATGTACAATGAATATTATTATACAAAATGCAAGCAAATCAATACGTTCTTCAATTTTTTTGAACTTCAAGAGTACACATAACTGACATAACCGTTGTATGAGTAAAGGTTACTATACTCAAACAACGACATAACTCAAGAACTCCATGGTGTCGAGTATCGGGCAGATCGAGGTTCCATGCTATTTCCTATTCCTATTTCAATTCCAAATAAAGCATTATGGCTGCCCTTGCATCAAGTCTCAAGACTCTCTAACTCTCAAGTGTGAAAAGAGTCAATCCTTTGATTCCAAGCAGACTTCAGCAAATATAACAAATATCACGTGATACATATATAAACAACGTGGATCCGTATCACGTGATTTTATACTTTCTGAAGGGATCAGGTAAATCGATCGAAGCCTCTACTATAACCACAAAAATATTTTGCTTGCTGTTTGACTTTAGTGAGAAAGGACGCCATTGCCCTGTGATTGTGCCTCAAAATCAAATATATACTGTAGAAAGCGATACCATGATGGACAATAAAGAGGTGAGCCTTTTCTATAGCATGAGTTAAAATCCCCTATTATCTATCATTTGTGTGCTAACAGTTTATCCGCTTTTGAAAGGGAAAATGAGGTTATAAAAGGTTTGGGTCAGTGTCAGTGCACCCTTGGAGCTCAAGAGAACGAGAACAGTAAGTTATTGTTTAAAATGTCAGGACAACCAATTTAGCTATTATAGGTATTTTGATTTCCAGAAAACGATGGAGACATGACATTTTTTAGTATGTATCCAAAACGTTTTTATGAAGGAAATTTCTATTATTTTATATTATATACATGATTTATTGTTCAGTAGAGTTGTTTTTTTACGTTTTCCATAAGTGATGATTTATTCTGTATTTTATTCAGAATACTGAGTTTTTTCATGACTTGAAATGTTTATCTCTCGGTTTATCTCGAGGTTTATCTATATTAAAGGTATTGGGTGTTTGGCGAAGGGTTAGCCAAACTTGATGACCGTATAAATAGATCTCGGTATAGATAGATATTTTATTAATGGACCTGTGCCCTAATTGGGCTTTTCAATACGCCCAACTTGGTGGGAGTCTGCCCCTCCACCAAACACCCGGTTTATTTTTATTCAATGCTGTTTATATTTATATTATTTATTAATAAATTACTCATAATATGTATTACGGAGTTTCATTTTCCGGAAATCATTCATTGGTCGAAATTTACTTGGAATTTCAATCAATTCAAACTGTTTTCAAAGGATAACAGAACCATAAGAATCCGACCTATAATTGGTATTAGCAATATGGATAAAATATTACCAGAAAATCCTACTGAAACATTACACAGAAATGTCCATGAAACATTACACAGAAATGTCTGTGAAACATTTCAAAATGCGACATTTTCACATATATATATGTTTCAGCAATATTACAAATATGTTCCAAAATATAATGGAAATATTGTTATCTTACAAAGTAGTATTTCTGAAATATTTCCGAAACTATACGGTGCTGTGTGGGGAGAAATCACCAGAACGGTCGATTATTTCAAAAGATAGACGAGTTAAAAAAAAATGTCTCATATAAATACAGGATCGGCCATAAGGTTATGGCAGATAAAAGTTGCATTTTTTTAAATGAAACCCCCTTTATATTGATGCATGAATATTTCAATTCTTTCTTCAAATTCAGGAAAAAAAATTATTATACATAATGCTCCTAAATCTAGTCGTTTTCGAGGTATCCCGTTTTATAAATGACATCGTTGCATCTTTGACATGCTATAAAACCCAAACGGTTTGAGAAAGAGAAAAATGGTCTGCACTTCCAAGTCTTAACTTTTGAAGAGCTTTTCAAGGACATTCAATTAATTCTTGTCAAAGAATGCGAAAATGTGTAAAAACAAATTGACAGTTGACAGTACCTTCTTTTCAAATAACAGAATAGTTCTTGAAAAGTTACGGTGAAGAAGTGTATACCATTTTTCTCTATCTTGAACCGTTTGAGTTTTATAGCATTTCAAAAGTTCAAAAATGTCATTTTCAAATCGCGATATCTTGATTACAGTTTAATCTAGGAACAAAATGTGTATCACAATTTTTGCTCAAAATTGAAGGGAGAATCAAAATATTCATCAATATACAGGGGGTTGCATTTGAAAAAACGCAAATTTGATCTGCAATGACTTTATGCCAGACCCTGTATATTCCAAATCATGACAGATATGTAGATTTTTGAAAGTCCCACAACTTTTATAAGAGACAGTTTTTTCTAACTCATGTATCTTATTCGACCGTTCTGGTAATTTCTCCTAACCCTGTATTATTGAACGGACTCTTTCTAAGGCTTCAGAACCTCCTTTATTGTTCACTCCTGTCCAGTTCAGTTTCCCTGTCAGTTCATGTTGGATCAGCAACGACAAAACTTTCCTCATAGTCTCACTCAAGGCTCTTCCACCAAGAAGACTCAAAAGAGAAAGCTGTAAATAATTGAAATCCTGTAGTCCTGTATCATGAAGATATGAGATGAGATCAGATCTAGTCTAATATTTTTTACCATGTTCAATTTTAGAAAAAAGTAATCTTATAAACTCGGATATTTTTTTTCAAATTTTTGACAATGCGAAATATTCACTGTCATGGTAACGTAGATATCACGAACTCACCATTTTTTGAAGTAATCATCATCTTGCAGCTTCTGATTGAACTGCTACAGCTCTTCATATTATTTTCAGTAAAAACTGTGAGAAATATGTATTCATACAGTTAAATCTAATGACAATATTATGCACTCGCTAAACTCAGCAATACTGGCCACTAAAATGATTAGTCTAAGCTAAGCAATTTTCAGGTTTTTTGATATGGGTTTACTATTATCTTCCAAAAGCCCTGTATATCCAATTAACTTGGTCCCAAAAATTAGCTTATCTACTTTCATTTTGTAGACTGAATGATAAAATGCAATATTATGCCGTGCATCAAGCACATTCTAATAACTCACCGTTCAACTTCCATTTTGTTTTGTATATTTATCGGCACGGCTTATCAAGCTGTGGTATTGGTATTATTCACTATTCACTATACTATCACTATCACTTCACTGTCTGTTATGTACAATGTATAAAGCATATGAAGAGAAAGAACTGAAGACAAATCTAGGTATTTTTTGGTTATAAATACGATCAGATTTCACGTGACTACGCCCCACGCCAAAACTAACTAGTTTTGTTATTGTTACTAACAGCCAGACTCTGCCTGAGTGAGAATGCATTGGCAAAAAAGTACTCCCCACCCGTTTCGCTTACAAAGCTAGGCCGGTTAGCCGCTGTCCAGCCGCTTTCTTCTAGATAAGTGGAGATCCGACACATTTCCATTCGGAATGTCGTATCCGGTCCGGCGTCTTCTAGAAAGCTTCAACCCGACTTCAGGAGGCGCAGGCGTCGACAACTAGCATGCGGACCGATGTCGGTAATCTGTCGGCATAACGATGCCGCTTCTTATCCGCCGGTGACGGCCGACGATATGCCGACGGTTTTGGTTCACTGGGCTACCACCTTCAAAAAAAGTTATTTTTGTTATCAATAGATATAGAGAGCCAGAGTTGTTGATTTGAATCAAATACTTATACCACAAATTTTTGTTATTAGTGAAGTGTAAAATGAAGTAAGCCAATATATTTTTTTAATTTTGGTAGATTTTGTACAGAAAAGTTTAAAAAAAAATGAATGTGATTGAAAATTTCTGATCAAAAACACATCTCAAGCGCAATATCCCACATCTTTTCTTATGTGTATGGATAAAGTAGGTGCGCAAACTATTCGATTTTGTTTTTTGCCATTTTCTCAAACCTGTATAGATGTTTCGAGCTATCTCAGTTCTCACGATGGTACGGTTGAACGAGAAAATAGTAGATAATAAGGTTTTTATCATTACAAGGTCAGCCCTGATGATGTGTTGAAATCGACGAAATTTTACACTATGTGTTAGTCGTCCGTTAGTGCTTCTTTGTGCTTCAATTATTTTCGTTAGTGCTCCTTCCGTTTTCTAGATATTGAGGTTTTTATAATTTCAAGGTAGCCCTGATGATATGTCAAAATCGACAAAAATTGTCACCATGTGTTAGTGCTTTAATAGTGCTTCTTAGTGCTTCAAAGAGTTTCGATAGTGCTTTTATGATTCCATATGTATTTTAGATTTAAACTTCAAGGTCAGCCCTTAAACATTTTCCGGACAACTCAATTTTTGTGTCAGGGCTTAGTGCTTCGTTAGTGCTTCTTAGTGCTCCAATTATTTTCGTTAGTGCTTTTTCCGTTTTCTAGATAATGAGGTTTTTCTAATTAAGGTTAGCTCTGATGATAAATATGACAAAATCGACGAAATTTCGCACTATGCGTTTGTGCTTCTATTGCTTCAAATAGTTTCGATGATAGTGCTTTTCTAAATCCCTAGGTATTTTAGATTAGAACTTCATCAGATCTTTCTGTGTAAACAATTAAAGCCTCTGTGTAAAAACATACAGCAGCCAGTGGGCATTTTTAAAAATATAATTTCCTAATCTGCCGCCATGTCAAAAGTGTGTGGCTTAAATCACAGAATAATGACTGTCGGTAGACGGTGGAGAGCCATATGGAAGTGAGTTGAAAGTGCAGGAAGGCATTAGGCAACCAGCTGTTGTAATGACGTTTTAATGAAGAAATTTAATGAAAATAAGGCTCTACAAATGTATACCTACTTGTCCTTGAGAAATGCAATTTTATGAACGTATTCTTTATGATGTTTTATATCAAAATAAACACAGAAAGGGCAATGTGTATGATGAGGACCTTCCATACTTTATCTAATGTACATTCCTACTCATACAAGGTACAAATCTATGACGTATAATTTTTGTTTCTGGGGGACCAGTCTTGCATATATTATAATATCAATAAATAAAAGATAATAATAAACAAGTATAGAGTCCATATTTTTTAATTTGCCATTTATCGTATTATTGTGTTATTGTGACTGTTATGTTATGAAAAAAGTGCGTTTCTAAGGTGAGTTCTGCAAGATTTTTAAAAACGGGAGTGAGTGCTCACACAATTTTTCCGCCTTACTGGGTGGTATTGATAATGGTTTTGAAAAATATGATTATTTTCGACGGTACCTATGACAAAATGTTATTTTTTATAGATGCCTCGGAAAGCCAACTATGACCATGAAGTACTTACTTTGACGTTACTGCAGTTTAAACATGAAGTATTAAAAGGTCTTAATAAAACGAGTGCACCAGTTAGGGAGGATGTCAGCAGTGCTCTTCAAAATAGGATCTCTGGTAAAGCTGCATATACACATTGCCGCAAATGCACCGAATGCCAGTTGGTACTGAACGTAGAAGTCAGTCCATCCAGAATTCGTACGCAATTGGATTCGAAGGACGAACTGGACTTTTTTCAATGCGATGGTTCTTTTATTTTAAAATATAGCGAAAGGTCATCTTTTATAGATGTAGAACATCTACAACTAGTGAATAACTGGACAATAAAGTTTGTCGAATTTCTTGACATTCATGTCTCAAAAGACTGTATTTGGTGCACCAAAAGGGGAAATACGACCATTAGTGGTGAATATACTTTTTCGGGAGAATTTTACTGTAGTGTTTGTAAATGCGCGTTAACTGTTATCTGTTATAATCAGATGTTGAGAGACTGCGACTTAACATTTCACTTTATAAGAAGTGATAACGACAAAGACTATATTCATACCAAGAAATGTCATTTGCGAGGAGACAAAAGAGATAAAATAGGATCAACACTAGCTACAGGACAGTTAGGAATAAATATCCAGAGAAATATGGCTTTGGAGCAAATGCAGTTTGGTGACACAGAATCCAAATATATTCCAACATTGGAAGTCTTAAGAAAAGCAAAACAAGAGTACAAAGGTAAAAATTCAAAAGTTGATTTTGAAGTTGACTCATTAGCCACTTTGCTCAAGCTTAAATATTACATACCATATAACACATATTTGCACAATATTGGATTAGACCCATTTTTTATTTTTTACTGGACTTCTCAGCAAAAGCAAATATTTGACACATTCTGCAAATATGAAGTTTGGCCTACTCTGCAGCTAGATGCAACTGGATCCATTGTGAAGAAAATTTCACGACCAAATAATAACCTGTCATCTCATATATTCCTATATCAAGGAATTATATCATTTACTAACAAAAAGAGTACAAGTGCGTCACAATTGCCCGTTTTTCAAATGTTATCCGAAAGCCATAATATTGAGACAATATCATTTTGGCTTGACACATCCCATGTAGCAAGAAATATTTGAACAATATTGGCAATTTATAGTTTTTATATTGATTAAATATTGTATTCCAATATTGCGCCAATATGGAAATGTGAACATTTTTTTTTATTCTGCCAATATTACTTCGCAGTATTGTTACAATATTGCAGTGTATTATTGTTCAAATATTCAAATATTTCTCTTCCGTAATATTGAAGCAATAAAGAGAAATATTTATGTTTCAATATTGATGTAATATTTAATTAGAATACTCACCCTTTATTGGTTAAATCAAATAATTACTTTTAGTCTCAAATAAATAAATATATTACATTCTAGTTTCAAAAATATAAACATAAAAGTTATTCATTCATTTAAGTAAAAACAAAAATAAAAGAAATGAAGCGTAGAAATATCACATTAATAAATAACATGAACAAATATCACCCACATGAAAATCTATAGGAGAAAAGTTAATTTGCGTGTTCCACTCCAGGTTCCACTCCTTCGTTGGCGTCACTGCCGTCCCCTTCGTCGCCCTTTTTTTTTGTTCTGGTCTTGCGACCACCATCGCGATCCCCTGCACTTGCAAGTGCAAATCCTATAAACCTTGAAATTTCCTGTTCCGTGGCATTTTTATAGGTGTGACGGACAGCACCTGACAAAAAGCAAAACAACCTACATTTGCTGTTATTCGTTGAGAAAAATTGCATCTTACCAATAACTATCTGATACAAGGATAGCTTATGGAATGGCCTTTTCGTTTGTTTTCCACGTAACGAAAACTGTAAAGCTACTACAGACTTCGACATCAACTTCTGCAAAACCTTGTTGACATTTTGGCGTACACTATCTCCCAATAAGAGAAAGGAGTCGTACCTGTAATAATTTTTTATTATATCGCTAAGTGATATACAAATTTCGAGGTAAATACCAAATGATTTCTTTTATCTGCATCGGCAAGAGCTTCCATAGTTTGGTCAAGTTCTTCGTCATTTTGAATTGGGAGCGAAAAATTATTTTGTTCCATAACGGTTTCGTTTTGAATTTGGTATGTATCCAATTTATTTTCTATTCTAGATAGGGTTTGTTTCAGTTCCCTCATTTCGTACTTGAGGGACTTAACGTCTTTCATAATTATGGCGCCATGATCAGAAGTGAGTCTTCTCTGATTGGTATCACTCTTTGGCGTAGATGCAGGTGTTGCAGATAATGCTGAAAATATTTGATTTGCATAGATATACAAAAAAATAAACGAGAGATTCTTACAAATGCTTACATAGAAAAAAAGTTAGAAAAGATGATTTCAACTGGTCTGAATGGACCGGATGTTGTAGAAGAGCCAGGAAAATTAGAGTTTTGGAAATATACAGGGTGCCTCCGATTAAGTCGGCACTATTGCTAACTTCTTTATTATTGAAAATACGAGGTCGTTCAAATGAGAGAACTAGTAGTATTTTTTCTCCGGATTAACGTTATGCTGACAAAAAAACAATTGAACAACGCGTTCTCGATTTATTTCAAAAAACGTATTTTTTTTTAAATGGGACACCGTGTATATTTTTATCATATTTGATTAGCTACTCTTTTCTGAACATAAAAGGTTATTATGAATTTTTTCCTGAAACCAAAAATAACGGAGTTATGCGTATTTTCCTCGACTAATTTATAAACGTCAAAGTAACAAGTTTTTTAGTAACTGCCATGAAATTTAAAATGTTGACAAAATAATACATATCGGTTGCCATATTTGCTATTAAACTTATTATATCGTGCTAAACGTATTTTGTTTGTTGAGCTCATCTTGAAACGATTAAATCACATATTTGCATGAGTATGAAGCAAGGGGAGAGGAGGGCCCCGGTGAGTACATTTTGTATTTCTCAATTAAACAGAACAGTAATTCTTTATTTTGTCTGTTTTCATGTTATCTAAAAACTTCGCTGACACTTTCACAATATTATTGAATGAATGGCATTGCTACAACCCAAAACTCGGAGCATGTGAGTAAATTGTACGCCCAAAAACAGGTGCAAATAAACACCAGTTTTACATTTTATTATGGAATATAAGTATAGTTGAACAAAACAGCCTAAATGAAAATCGGTATTCACCCAACACCATGCATGCAACAACCAATTACCCAATAAAAACAAAAGCAATAAGTAGCCGGTAACTTTCCATTACCCAAATAGGTATAAAATATAGGTAATTATTATTTTATTGTAAATGATGTTGGTACTTACATCTTCGCAGATTGATCGTCACAAGTCACAAAACACTTATAATGTCAAGATTACACAATTCAATAACGATCTTTCGGTCACAAATAAGCAGCCGGCGTCACCTGATACCTGAAAACTACTAAAAACTAAAAAGTGAAAAGCTGAAGGGCGGCGGAGTATAGAGTATAGAAGTAATGTGCAAGGACAAACGTTGAGCTGTTGCCATGCACGCTTGAAACCCGGTCTGAACATTGAATTCGAATATTGAGGAGATATTCCATTATTATAAAAATGCAATATTTGATATACATTGGAAAATAATATGTAACCAATATTTCAGTTCCAATTCAAACCAATACAAATATTAGTGAGACATTGCACTGATATGATTATGCAATATTTGCTATCTATTGAAAAATTATATTCACCCAATATAACAGTTCCAACACAATTGAATACAAATATCAGTGGGATATTGGATTGATATGCTTATACAATATTTGCTATCTATTGAACAATTATATGTATCCAATATTCCAGTACCCAATACAATTGCATGAAAATATTGGTCAGATATTGCATTGATATGACTAATACAATATCAGCTATTCATTGAAAGATTATATTGAGTCAATATATAGTCTCAATATCATTGAATAGGAATATTGGTGAGATATTGCATTGATATAAGAATATGCAATATTCGGTATGTATTGCGAATTTATATTTGTCAAATATTGGCATACTATCCCCAATATTGCGAAGGCAGGCAAATATTGAAACAATATTGCACCAACAGATTACCAATATTTGATGCTACATGGGATGGAAGAAAGCATATAAGCCAAAATTGAAAATAGTTGTTGTAGATCATTCTTTTGCTATATTGGGAGCAATTGCCAAATCACTGGCAAAATGTTCTAATTTGAGTCAATACATAACTGAATGTTTCCTTGTATTGACAAAACAATCCAATAGAAATCCTTTGATCTATATACGGGCCGACTATGCTCATGTTATGAAACTAATTCGGTGTTGGGACTGCTTTAGAAAACAGAGTAGATTAATGAAGGAATTCTATATGCGTTCCATGGCAAATTTGATCAAAGCAATTGAGTTTGAAGACTTCAAAAAAATTTTGGGTAGCCTCATTATTGTTTCAAATAGCTTATATGAGACAACAGATAACATAGAGAATGAGTGTGGACGGTCCAAGAAACATTTGAAGAGTATTATAGCTGGTTTTGAAGAACTTGAAGTAGATTTTAACCAAAGAGAAGATGGAGAGCACCCTAGTTTTATAATCGATGAGTTAAACTCAATGGATCCAAACACTGTGACAGATTGGATAAATGAATTTTATGAAGAGTCACTACGCACATCTTCAGAGACTGAGGTGAAAGGCTTCAGCAATATTGAGAACTTCTTCTATTTGCCAGATCTTAGTCGGTCACTGAAAAAATTTTTAAAAACCTTTGTAATTTGGAGTGGTGTCTTAAATCCATTTATGAAATGTGGACAATTAACTGCTACGTCCGCCAATGTAGAAAGTTATTTTAATGATTTGAAAAATAGGTCTTTCATTGGAGAATCACTGCCAATTGATATTGACGAGTTTGTTCTCAAGCATATCGATGTTATACAAGGAATGATGATTTTAGCTAAAAATCACATTCCAAATGATGATGACTGTAATGAAGAAAAATATAGTGATGAGCCATTGGAGAATTGGAAGGGTCTTGCTGTAAAACGAAAGAAAAAGGTTTCCTACTATGGACAGTTGTGCCCTGAGATCATGCACGTGACAGAGAATCAAAAAGTCAAAATCGCTCTACTTCATAATGGAAATCGACTAACAAGAACTTACAATTTCGACAAAAAGCAGTACATGATCAAAAACACATGTCCATTTGATGCATTGGCCCAAATATTCTGTGCTGCGTATTGCGACGGTAAACAATTTCAACAAACGCTTTAATTTGTGAGTCATGATTTGGTGGCATTTGTGAAAGATTTATCAAAAATAGGCACAACTAGAAACAAAATATACAACAAAAGATTCGAATTCTTAAGGACCTTTTTTGATGTTACGGAGTTGGTAGATGGGACTCTACAGATGAATTGTGCTACCAATGCATGCCTTCTTCTAGAAAGAATAATAGGAAAATGTGAATTATTCGCAAGCGCATCTGAAGTTACCTTGTGTCCAAATTGTCAACAGGAACGGAAGCATATTCAAATATTCTTACCGCTCAATATTGATGTTATTTCGGAATCAATAGATAGATTGCAAGAGTCTATCTTGGACGCTTCACTAAAAGACATTAGGTGCAGAAGATGTGATAATCAGGTATCCGTGAAGCATTCCATCAATGATCAAATTTTCTTAGAAATTCCAGACTTGACAGTTTGTTTAAAAAATATACCCCTCACAATTAAGTTAGATAGGAAACACTACACATTCAGAGCAGGAATTGTTTTCCATAAACCAATTAATTCCAATACAATTGGTCATTATGTAGCTGTTTGTAGACGAAATGACTCATGCTACGAACTTTATGATGACCTTTCAGATAAGGTAAAAAATGTTGGAAAAGAAACGTCGTTCACCTTTCAAATATTGCTATATACTATCTAATATTATTATATACCCTTTGTTTATGATTTATTTATGCTGACATTAATTTACGTTAGAATAAGACTCTAGTGATTGTGTGTGATGTCTCCCAATGATTGATAATAAATTTGTTTTTCAAACGTTTTGTTTTGATAGGAGAATAAGTGGAACGGTCGAAATAATTATTTTCCAACTAAATAATATCAGTTTCTTGTTGATTGTATACAACCCTGACACAAAAATTCAGTTACCCGGAAAATGTTTGGAGGCTACATGACCTTGACAATCAAATCTAAAATACCTACGAAAAGCACTATCATCGAAACTATTTGAAGCAATAGAAGCACAGACGCATAGTGCGAAATTTCGTCGATTTTGTCATATTTATCATCAGCTAACCTTGAATTAGAAAAACCTCATTATCTAGAAAACGGAAAAAGCACTAACGAAAATAATTGGAGCACTAAGAAGCACTAACGAAGCACTAAGCCCTGACACAAAAATTGAGTTGTCCGGAAAATGTTTAAGCGCTGACCTTGAAGTTTAAATCTAAAATACATAAGGAATCAGAAAAGCACTATCGAAACTGTTTGAAGCACTAAGAAGCACTAACAAAGCACTAACGCATGGTGACAATTTTTGTCGATTTTGACATATCATCAGGGCTGACCTTGTAATGATAAAAACCTCATTATCTAGAAAACGGAAAGAGCACTAACGAAAATAATTGAAGCACAAAGAAGCACTAACGGAGGACTAACACATAGTGCCAAATTTCGTCGATTTCAACACATCATCAGGGCTGACCTTGTAATGATAGAAACCTTATTATCTAGAAAACAGAAAAAGCACTAACGAAAATAATTGCAGCACTAAAAAGCACTAACGAAGCACTAACGAACAAGATATTTTTGAAAATAAAAAATACACTTTATAGGCTAACTTCACGGACCTCATGGATGGGGAGAATAGAGAGAGCAATGTCTGAACGCAATCTTAGGCCAGGGGGATGAGATCGAGGACAGAAGAGGCTGGAAACTTGGAATTGGAAGGCGTAGAATTATTATAACAACCGATTTATACATATACAGGGAGGACCAGAAGTAATGGGTCATACGGTAACAGTAGATTCCTCACACAAAAATATTGCGATAGACCTCAATTTGTCAATTCCGAAAGTTGATATTAACAGAGATACAGGGTGTCAAAGTTGAATTTTAATATTTGATTTTTTCAAATAACTTTTGAAATTATCAAGTTATATCGATGAAATTTGATATAAAAGGTTTATCTGACATGCAAAATTCAAATCTGAGCAAATAATTGCTCTTACTTGTAGGGGGCGCCACTTACACATTCTTTCACTCATTCAAATGGTCAGAATTTTTTTGTACGCACTCGTACATTTTTCTAAAATTGAAAAAAATTTGTTTTCATCATGTTTACATGAACATAATTTACTTTGTAGAAGTGCCTAAGAGTAACTTTTATCAAGATATTTGAACTTGAAGTAGTTCATGCAATGGTGTGTTCAATGGAAAATTTTGTAAATTAACATGGGGGGCATCGAAAACGCCGTTGTCATGGTGATTTTGACAAGTGACTCGATGTTCAATGTTTTTTATAAAAAAAAAAACAAAAACAAAAAATCATTTCATGTCAAAATTACCATGATAACGCCGTTTTCGATGCCTCCTATGTTCATTTTCAAAATTTTCCATTTAAAACACCATTGCATGGAGTACTTCAAGTTCAAATATCTTGATGAATGTTTCTCCTAGGCACTTCTACAAAGTATACTTTTTTTCATGTAAACATCATGGAAAAATCCTTTTTTCGATGTTAAAAAAATGTACGAGTGCGTACAAAATAGTTCTGACTATTTGAATGAGTGGAAAGATGTGTAAGTGGCGCCTCCTACAAGTAGGAGACATTCCGTGCTCAGATTTGAATTTTGCATGTCAAACGATCCCTATACAGGGTGTCCCAGCAAGGGTGGCCACCGGCCATATCTCAGAAACTACTGGACCTAAAAGTTCAGGAAAAAAAAATATCACTAAAGTGGCCACGAGAAAATGCTGGGAAATATTTATAACTTCGAAATTTTGCCGCTAGGGGGCGCAATCAAAGCTTAAATATTAAAATTCGAAATTTCTCCGGAAATTCTCAGATTGAGGTATATCTTTATCAACATGGTTAGAAAACCTAGACAATTTCACGTCTTTTTGGTACAGGGCTCATTGGCGTACCGATCTTCGTGTGAGTAGGGGAAGGTAGTGAAAGTGTAACTTTTTCAAGTGGCTGTAACTTATAAACGACTTGTCCGATTTTGTTGCGTATAGGCTTGTTTGGAAGATGAATGTGAGTACTTTCGTATACCGTATCCAGTGATGCGTGATTGTCTCCAGAAAAGTAGCTAGAAGGCGTAATTTGAATTAAAAACTGTTATTTTCGTTTCACCGCAAAAATTTAAATGGTACGGTATAATTCTGATAACAGAATCGAAATGAAAATTGAATTTACAAAAAAAAACCTTTAAAAAAAAAAACCTTAAAAAAAAAAAAAAAAACCTTAAAACATTAAATTTTACATAATTTGGACTAGTTATTATTATCAGAATCATACCATAACATTTAAATTTTTGCGGTAAAATGAAAATAACAGTTTTTAATTCAAATTACCCCTTCTAGCAATTTTGCTGGAGACAATCACGCACTACTGGATACGATGTTCGAAAGTACTCACATTTATCTTCTAAACAAGCCGATACGCAACAAAATCGGACAAGTCGTTTATAAGTTACAGCCACTTGAACAATTACACTTTCACTACCTTCCCCTACTCACACGAAGATCGGTAAGCCAATGAGCCCTGTACCAAAAAGGCGTGAAACTGTCTAGGTTTTCTAACCATGTTGATAAAGATATACCTCAATCTGAGAATTTCCGGAGAAATTACGAATTTTAATATTTAAGCTTTGATTGCGCCTCCTAGCGGCAAAATTTCGAAGTTAAAAATATTTTCCAGCATTTTCTCGTGGCCACTTTAGTGATCATACTTTTTTTCCTGAACTTTTAGGTCCAGTAGTTTCCGAGATATGGCCGGTGGCCACCCTTGCTGGGACACCCTGTATATCAAATTTCATCGATATAACCTGATTATTTCAAAAGTTATTTGAAAAAAAATCAATTATTAAAATTCAACTTTGACACCCTGTATCTCTGTTAATATCAACTTTCGTATTTGACAAATTCAGGTCTATCGCAATATTTTTGTGTGAGGTGTCTACTGTTACCGGATGACCCTTTACTTTTGGTCCACCCTGTATATCTAGGTTTTCACCAGCACCCGCCAATTATTAAACAAAGGATAGTCAACCTATAATATTTGGAAGTTGGCAAAAATGAGCCATTTTTCATGATTTCTTCAAAAATGGGTCACTTTTGCCAAGTCAAGTTTTTGCCAAATTCAAAATTTTACAGCTTGACTATCGTTCAATTGGTGTGAAATTTTCCTGGAGTACAAACTATTTGCCCGTCTTTCGAAAGGTGCTAGTGATTTTTATCGAAAGTGACACAGAAGAAAGTTAGAAAAGTAGAGCCTTTTTTGAACGTGAAGAAAGGGCACTAAACAATGCTTTGACAAAAATCGCTAGGACACGTAAACTGACAAATTAATTGACGTTTTAAAATGCACCATCACTCCTTCGCTAACTGATGCAGGATTAGAATTTTATCAACACCCTGTATCTCCCTCAATATAAACTCTCGGTATAGATAGGTTGAGGTCTATCGCAATATTTCTTTGTAAGAAATCTACTGTTACCTTATGTCCCATTCTTTTTGGGACATCCTGCGTATAACTTTAAAGTTTCTAAGACGGTCGTAGATATGTTTGTTTAATTGGGTTCTGTTGCCTTCTGATGGCTTTCTCTAATGTTAGTGTTGCAATCAAAATATAGAGGACACCTGCTATTCCATATTACCCGTTCAAAAAAAAAAAAGAAAAAAAAAATAATACTTTTTAGATTATTTTGTTTTATCAAGAAACATTGAACAATAAATCAATAAATTCTCGAAATGATAACGCCGTTTTCAAAGCTCTTCATGTTTATTTTCAAGTTTTGCCATCTAAAACCACATTGCATGGTTTACTTTATGTGCAAATATCTTGAAAAAGGTTAATCCCAGCCACGAAGAAAACACTTTTTCAGTTTCAAAAAAAATATACGGATGTGTACCAAAAAGTTTTGAATCAGTGAAGAGGTATGTAAGTGGCGCCTCCTACTAGTAGGAACCATAGTAAAGCCAGATTTGAATTTTGCGTGTCAAACCACCCTTTAATACCAAATGTCAACAAAAAAACTTTATTATTTCATTTGAAGGAATCAAATTTTAAATTTAACTTTGACATCTAGGCAACCATGGATGGGACACACTTTTGATCAGGCAACCTTTATACCCATAAGGAAATAAATAAGCTTTCTTTTCATCAATCGAATAACGACAGTGTCTCCAGGATAAAATGATGTTCGCACAGCTGAATGGACAACACTAACTTTATAATTTGATGTATGGGAAAACAAGTTTCAATTTAAAGTTTAATGGTTTGAAATTAATTTTGTGAAAACAATGTGTTCACATATACAGGGTGTTTCAGAACTTCTGGGAGTGATCCAACTTTCTTATTTCAAACTACAACCCTATCTTTTTATTCGATTTTTGCATTCTCCTAAAAATTCTAAACATTCTTTGCACTTACCCAAACTAACCCAACCAGGAAAAAAAACATTTTTCAAGTCAACCAACAAAATGTACCGAGAGCGACTCGATATCTTGATCTGGCTATCGGTCTTGATCTTGATGTGAAAGTTTTGGTCTCGGTCTCGTTTCAGATCTGCAGGAATCGATCTCGGTCTTGGTCTTAACCTCGAGGTACAAGACCGAGACCAAGACTATTGTCGCTTTGACCCCTTTATGTGATGTAACGAACGCGCTTTTTTTTCACTTTTCGGAAAGTCACGACTTCTTCATATTTGTATTGCAGTTTCAGTAAGTCCTATTGATCGCTATCAAGGAGACTACTTTTAACTAAAAGAAATGTATTGATTTGTTAGTATAAATGATGTGTAGATCACAATAAGAAAGTGGCAGTTATGGGTTAAATAAGTAACATAGAAAATCATCCCATCGTGTTCATGATACCTTCATCGAACGGGAATAATAATTATTTATCATGAGTGATTATATGTAGCTTTTAAAAAATATATGAAATGATCATTAATGAATCAATTAATATCTTGATTAAAATATTTTAGGGACCAATTAGAAAAAAGAAGTTATTTAATAAGGTAAATGTTTATAGTCAACTTCAGTGGCGGCTCGTGGCCATTTTTTTTGGGAGGTCGAAAATCAGGGTGGGAGTTTTGCGCCGCGGGCAATTTTTTTGTGAGATTTACCCTCCTTTAAAAATAATTTCCCTCCATTTCCTGTAGAGGAAGTTCCGTTCTTTTCGCCGCTCATGTGTTATGTTCGTATCGCCAGCGATTGGTCGGAGATTCATATTACAAAATACGGGACAATCTGGTTATACGTCGGGTACACGGGACATTTTTTTTAAATACGGTATGATATGACAAATGCGTTTTATCACGGCCACGTAGTGCCAGCTCAAATGCCAAACAAAATTTAACACAAAATATAATTTTGTTCAAAATTATAACGATTTTTTTAAACATTTTAACAAAAATAAAAAGTCCGCATTTTAGCACGTACATATCATTGATTTTATACCTGTACATGATTACCTGTTGTTGTTGTAGGTATAAAAGTCATACTGGAAGTAGTAAAATGCTGACTTGCAAAATTGTTCAATTTTTTAGAATTTTAGTTTTTTATCTATCATTTCACGTTAAAAGACCAAAAAATGACTGATTGCTCCTGTTTAATTTTATGTTTTTACATTTTTGAGACGCCCTGTATAATAAAAATCAATTTTCTCACCGTAGCTCCTATTTTTAGACCAAGCAAAAACTTGTATCAAGAATATTTTTTTATCGTATCTTTCAATTTTTGGTCCATTCCACCTCTTATTGTCTACCCCATCCGTTGACATACTGTATACAGGGTGATCAAACTTGAGTCTGCACTATTGCTAACTTCTTCATTATAGAAGATACGAGGTCATTTAAGTTAGCGAACTAGAGTAGTATTTTTTCCGCTGATTAACTTGGTGTTAAGGGGAAGGGGATTCATCCGCTCGCAGAAGCACTGCTAGCAAAATAAATTTAACATAAATTTTTAACAGACAGTAGGTATTTATCACGCCGGCAACCAAACTAAGTAGACATTACGCCTCAATAGAGATGGGTATAGATTTTTTTCGAAGACGGTGGCAATTCATTGTGAATTACATGAGATTTTGTGGAAGGTATTACTGATTTCTGTTTAATTATATCAAACGGAAATTGCCAGAAATGATCTCAGAAAAGTTTAATTTAGTTAATACACTATCGATTTTTTTGATTTAACGGATTATACGTGTCTCACAAGAGGGCGGAATAATAATATGTTGATTTTTCGTATTTTTTGACCATTGATATACCGTTTTTTTACCGTTTTTGTTATTGTTTCTTTGCAAAAATAGATATTGGGTTGCCTAGTTTGATATCTCACCTACCTCATAAAACTTGAATTATTCCAAAAGGTGATGTAATAAAAAAATGGCACATTCCAGAAAAAAATACTTGCATTGAGTAAAATTTCAGACCGGATGAATCCCCTTATCAGAAAAACAATTGAACATCGCGTTTCCGATTTATTTCAAAATATCTACTTTTTTTAAATGGGACACCGTGTATATTTTCATTCTCTCTCTATGCCAACTCTTTTCTGAACATAAAAGGTTATTATGAATTTAGTCTTAAAACCAAAAATAACGAAGTTATACATTTTTGAATTTTTTGAAAACTTTGCCATGAAATTTAAAATGTTGACAAAATAATATAATATATCGTTTGCCATATTTGCTATCTAACTTATAATATCGTGCTCAACGTATTCTGTTTGTTAAGCTCATCTTGAAACAATTAAATCAATGAAACTTGTTACTTTGACTTTTATAAATTAGTCGAGAAAAATACGCATGTTATGTTCAGAAAAGAGTAGGCAATCGATTATTATAGAAATATACACGGTCTCCCTTTTATTAAAAATACGTTTTTTGAACTAAATCGTACGGAAGCGTGGGAGGGCCACCAATATTTTTTTTCATTTTTCCGAGTTGTAACTCGGAAAAATCGATTCCCCCGAGTTCTAAGTCGAAAAAATTGTTTTTTCCGAGTTCTAATTCATCATATTTCGTGTATACAATACAGGCATGTATCGAATTCGAATATATTTCATTGATGACTCGAAACTTTAACCATCAGAGGCACAATGTCAGTTAAATGGAGACAAAGTTGCGTAATTTGATTCTTAACAAAGTAACGTTTCGGAAAATTCCGAACGCTTCCGGAGATATCCGGAAATAACCGATTATTTCAAAGCCCTTGTTCATTCTGTTCTGTATTATTTATTTGAAGAGATCATTTATTTAAAACGAAAAATACATTTCCATGGCCATTATTTCTCATTTTCAAGTGCAGTAGAAATTGATATCTGACGAATATTCAAAAAGTTGGATGAATAAATGTCATGTCAAAATTAGAATCCATTAACCGTAGAATGAACTTGTTCGACCATCAAAAAAAAATGATGATGTTACCTCGATAAATCCCAAAAAAAAACATCATTTTTCAACCTCGTCTTCAACAAATTCGTCTTTTGAATAATTTGAACGGCATTTTATTGAAACTACAACTTCACCTTAATAAAAGCTTTCCCTGTACGTCGATCCTTCCCCTCTACCCTTTCCAAGATAAGAGTACCTACCTATTATGGTGAATATCGAAATTGTTTAAACACCCATTCTGAACAAAATGTAGTTAGTAGTCATTCAAATTTTATGGCAGATGGCAATTTTTTTACTTAATTGGATACTATATCGATGGTTGATAAGTCAAATTATTGATATTCGCCACTATGAATATTTGAAGGATTGATGGATTGATGAAAAAAAGGAACGAATAACATGACAAACCTCTTTGAAGTCGGGCATGGAAATTTTAAGGTCGGACACTGCCTCCAAATGCTCCCCCCCTAGCTACGGCCCTGTGTCATATAGGTACCATTCTTTAAAAAAAAACGCTTGGTCATTCGATTTTGGTTTCCGTAGGTGAATTCTACCTCCTCTCACTATGTGAAAAATATTTCAATTTTTCATTTCAATATACGACAAAATGCCAACATTCCTTTTTTCGGGAATATACAATTCAAAAAAAAAATGATACCTACAAATTTTCCGTGTCTTGTATAGTTTTGTTATTGATTGAAACCATGAAATGGCTTCTAATACAAACTAACCCAAACCATATATGCTACCAATGCATTTTCACAGTCTTTGATGATGCAGTGTCATTACAAGCGGAGTACTGAAAGTAAATTTGTATTAGTCTCTGATCTGATGCTGTGAAGTGTAATTTACCGGACTGGTAATCAGTCCGGTAAAAGATACTTTACATTACAGTATGAAATGAGTCTTGTTAACTTGATTGACCTTAGTCTTGTGAATGATCTAAGTAATACTAAGTATGTTACAATCAATCAATATAAGATACATTTTTTCGCTTATTTTTCAAAACCTCGAAAATGATAAAAGTGAAAATACTGAGGCATGTTTATTTTCAAAGCCGTTTTTATCCAAAACGACTGTTTTAAGCGAAACATACCAGTATTATACCGTTTCGATGTAAAATTGAATGGAGAATAGGTCGGCATAGACGAAAATAATATACAATGCGACATGCGACACAAAAAAGTTATGGTTAATTAAACTCGGAACCAACACTGTATATGGCGCCTTCTAACTTTAAACAAAGAACTGAGTTAACATTTGAGTTTATCGTCATCAATATCCTCAGTAGCCCCAATTTCATTCAATTGACATGTTTCTTAACAAAAATATAAGCAAAAAACAAATGAAATAGTTTTTTTTACGTATAGACTTTTTGTCTTGAAATTAGTCAAAGATTTACCCTTCAAAATTTTTACAAGCTCCTAATCTATACCCCGTATTGTCGGTTTTTCAAAGTGGTTAAAAAAAAATGGATAACTACATTCAAAAGATTGGAAAAAATTATACCGATCCTGAAAATTACACTACAATTGACAATTGTATAGCCTAGATATGCGGTTTTAAAGTTTCCAAAAACGATAAATTTCTCAAGCTTTTAGCCAATGAAAAGCTCAATCGTATAGTGTTATTTTCAGGATGGGTATAATTTCTGCCCCTCTTGCGAATGGAGTCATCCACCTTCTTCTTAGACCACTTTTGTAAAACCGGCAATAGTGTTTTTTTTTCTTTCGGAGGAAAAATCGAAAAATTCCTCTGCCGAGAGGGTTCGCCCTGATTATAATACCTAGGGGGCAACGGCGGCTCGTGATATATTTTCAGGGAGGGCGCAAAAATTATATTTGAATAGATTTGTTGCTCAACACAAGACATATGGGCACCTACAAACATCTGGATAGATTTGATCTATTCAGATGTTGGTAGGTACATACGTTTTGTGATGAGTCATGGATATATTCAAATATTATTTTTGCGACCCCCCTGAAAAAAATACACTCGTCAAAATCTTGGATTCCCCCTGTTTTCTCCCAATTTCTACGTATATTGAGAATCTGGTCACAAATAAGTATACTCTATTCTTTTTCCCGGTTTAGGTGCTCAAACTTTTTTTTTGTTGAAAAGTCGACATTGTGCCTTTTTGACCTCCAAAAGAAAAACAAAGCCACAAATGCCGGTTGTTCAAAAGTGGTTTTAACGAGTGTTTTAACCATAGATAACTCCATTCGAAAGAGGGGCGGAGTTCATAGACTAGATACGCAATCTAAAAAATGTAAAAAATTGACAATTTTGGCTTGAAAATTTATTGTTTTTAGAAACTTCAAAACCGCATATCTAGGCAATTGTCAATCGTAGTGTAATATTCAGGATCGGCATATTTTTTTCCAATCTTTTGAATGGAGGTGTAAATTAAGAACTTGTAAAAATTTTAAAGGGTGAATCTTTGACTAATTTCAGGACAAAAACTCCATATGAACATGAGCCCACAACGACTTGGTTTTTGAGATACAGGGCGTAAAAAAAAACTATTTTGTTTGTTTTTTTTGCTTATATTTTTGTTAATAAACATGCCTGAATTTTTTTCACTTGGATCATTTCCGAATGTTTGGAAAATAAGAGAAAAAAATGTATCTTATAATGATTGATTGTAACAAACTTAGATCATTAACAAGACTAAGATTAAACTAGTTAATTTTTCATTTATTTAATACTGTACTCTAAAGAATCATCTCCAGGACTGGTTACCAGTCCGGTAGATGACACCTTACATCATCAGAGACTTATATATGAAAATTCACTGTACTACTCCGCTTATAATGACACTTTTCATCTGTGAAAATGCATTGGTAGCATGGTTTGGGTTAGGAGCAATATCTCATGGTTTTAATCAATAACTTGACATAAAACTATAGAAGACACGGAAACTTTGTAGGTAGGTACACATCTTTTTTTTTCAAATTGTATACTATTAAAAAAAGGGATGTTGGCATTTTGTCGTATATTGAAATGAAAAATTGAAATATTTTTCACATACTAAGAGGAGGTTAAATTCACCTACGGAAATAGAAATCGAATGTTCAAGCATTTTTTTTACACGAATGGTACCTATACAGGGTGTCCGGAAATTACGCGTCAGGATTTTGGTGGGCGATTCTACATGAAAAATTAATGCAACAAACTTCTATACAATTTTTTCAAAAACTTCAAAAAATTTTTCAAAGTACGAATTTTCAATTATTTAAGGTACGGTTAATGTTTAGAGTCGTTTTTCTCGGAAACCGTTAATTCTACGATGATGCAACACGAGCACCTTTTTAAAACATATTTTGATGCTCTTTACTAATTTGACATCCAAATTTATAAAAAGATTAAAACAAAAAAGTTCTAAGTAATTTTCCTAAGGTGAAGGACAGCTTCAGCCTTTTGTCATTGACGACTAGCGTCAAATTAATAGGGTGAATACAAAGAAACACTAGTGACATGCATGCAAAATTTGGCGAAAATCATTACACTAGAAAAAAAGTTATTAAAAAAAATAAGAAAAAAAAAATATTTTTTAACACCCTGTATCTTCCTTAATTTTGAGTTTTTGAAAAAATTGTATAAAAGTTTGTTGCATTAATTTTTCATGTAGAATCGCCCACCAAAATCCTGACGCGTAATTTCCGGACACCCTGTATATATGACATGATGGGCCTAGGTTGGTTTTGATTCTTTCCAACCACGTGTAGTTGCAAAGTTATCTTCAAGTTGCATTACTATCGCACATATGAAAATATTATTCTTGGAGGTAATTGGAGGGTTTTGATCACTATGAAGACTTTCGAAAATTAGAACACCCGTACTTCGTGATATTCAAAGTCTTTCCGGTACTTAGGGTACTCTAGGTACTTAGAAAGTTAAACCGCTAACTCGTCCATCAATCAACATATACACTTGAAATAGTTGCCACAATGACATACTAGAATATTTAGCCTTAACTGAATCATATTATGAAAAGTTCATTGGTCCCACGACTTATTGGGGGTGATCCGCCAACTCGTTGGAAATGATGGCCAATCGATCCGCCAATCTTTCTGGATAATTGAAGGCTACGAAAGAACAACTGGTGAAAAAGTTAGCCTTAACTGAATCATATTATGAGAGGTTCATTGGTCCCACGACATATAATGGGGGTGATCCGCCACCCTGTATAGGAACTAATTGCCAATCGATCCGCCAATTTTTCTAGATTATTGTGGGCTACTAAAGAACTATAACTGGTAAAAAATACAGCCGCAACTAAAGCATAAAAAGTTCATCGATCCCATGACATGTTGTGGGTGATGCGCCACCCTGTATAGGAACCGATGACCAATCGATCCGCAAATTGTTCTGGACGTTTGTGAACTACCAAAGAAATACTAATGAAAAATTCATCCGTAACTAGATGATAAAAGGATGCCATTTTTTTACACATTAAGGTCGTTCCGCTACGCCCTATAGGAACTACGTTCAGGGCGAAAAAAAACCGTTTTTTCCGACGAAAACGGTGGCCCTTCTACGCTTCCGTAAGTACTTATTTGTGACCAGATTTCTATTTTCTATAGAGATGGGAAAAAAAACAGGGGGAGTCCAAGACTTTTGAAGTTGTGTGTATTTTCAAGGGAGGCGCAAAAATAATATTTGGAAAAATGTATGACTCATCACATAACATAGGTATCTACCAACATCTGGATATATGTTTTGTGATGAGCCATAAATATATTCAAATATTATTTTTGCGCCCCCTCCTGAAAATATATCAAGAGCCGCCGTTGCCCCCTGGGTACTACAATCAGGGCGAACCCTCTCGGATGATACTCAATTAGGCTCGGTACAATATTCTCTCAATAAGTAGGCCTTAACTGAATCATTACTGAAAAATGTCACTGGCTCTCCAACTAAGTCGGTTTTTCGACACAACTGTGAGGAAACGATTCTTCCCAGTTGCGACTCAGAGTAATCGATTTTTCTGACTTAGAACTCGGAAAAATCGAACCATTTTTCCGACTAAAAACTCGGAGAAATCGATTTTCCTGGCTTACAAGTCGGAAAAATGAAAAAAAAAATCCGGTGGCCATTCTACTCTTCAGTAAAATCGGGAATGCGATGCTCAATTATTTCTTGTCAGCATTACGTTAATCTGCAGAAAAAATACTACTAGTTCTCCGATTTAAACGACCTCGTATAGAGAAGTTGGCTCAATAGTGTGGCCTTGAGTTTGATCACCCAACCTTTTTATTGTTTCAAGTAAATCCTTATCAACACAAGATGGCAAACTACCCATACGTCAACGTTGGCATAAGATGAGCATGCGTAGTCTGGATGCGACTTTACGCCTATCCGGGCGCATTCTTCAGCTCTTATTTCAGGTGCGTTTCCACCACTGATCTTCTCGGACTTTTTACCGGCGTTGAGTTTCACCATAAGTTGTTAAAACTAATGAATGCTCATCACTGTCTTGAAGTCAAAACGATTTTGAAGATACGAGAAAGTTCAAATGAGCAAAGATTCGCAGTTTTGAGTAGAGCTGAACTCAAAACTTTTTTGAGTTTTAACAGATATCTCAAAAACACTGGTTTTCGAGCTCCGCGAATATTGATTGCAGGAGAAAATGTGTATCTTTTCAAAAGCTGGTAATAACAGTTCTTTCCCAAACAATTTTGTTGAAGTATGACCTATTGAGGTTGTTCAGAATATTATTAGTACAGAATTAATACGCCGATCGCTGATGTTACGTCCTTTTGGTACACAATTAAAGAGTTTTTTTTTTTTTTTTTTGGAAGATACATGAGTTTTATTTAAATGAGTAAATAAATAATGTTCTAGTTTTCGAACAATTAAGGTTTGGTCACAACGTCTTACATCCTATGTTATAGTCATTATTCTTTTCACCCGAGTCAAAGCTTTTCCGGTTTATATGCCATTTGTGACTTTGAGACTAGAAATAGTGATAATAAGGAACTATATCGTGAGAATAAGAATCAAGGTAGAAGATAAAGGCTTTTGTGGTACCTATCTATGCAGTAACTAACACGTACATCCACACAACACGCGAGTTACAAAAAAAAAATTGTTATGAAAATATATTTTATTCAGTTGTAGACTGAACATTTTACAAAAATTTGCAGTCTGAACGTGCTTTCAAGTTCATCGGCATAATAATAATATCAGATTTCACTTGCACGTCGACTCAAAAAGACACAAGCCATAAAAATAGTATCATTGAATCAAAGTATTGGCACT
Source organism: Orchestes rusci (assembly GCA_958502075.1). NCBI lineage: Eukaryota > Metazoa > Arthropoda > Insecta > Coleoptera > Curculionidae > Orchestes > Orchestes rusci. The sequence goes on from OY293304.1 coordinate 100,942,155, forward strand.
TAAAAGGTTGATACAGCAAATCTAGAAAAGCACAATAGCGCATTTTTTCCTATCCATCGCCTTTTCTGCATGTCAATAATATTTTGGTTAGATAGTGGATATTATCAATTCAACCCACAATTTTATAGTGAGTTAACACCAACGACGCGACGCCTATGTAAATATACCAGTGACTCCCTTTCGGGTACCTATATAAACTTATCGAGTCCATGATTGTGCTTAATGTTCCCATGTATTGCTTAGTGATTCCCTATTTTTGAAATTCAAATGTTTTTCTCTAGCCAGGTAAGTCATTTACATTTTGGTTTTGCATTTTAGAAGCTTGAGGCGTAGTTTTGCTCTGCTATCGGTAACTTTGAACTAAATTGTTTCAAGAAAACCTATCAATAAAATAGGGTACCGCCTGGAAATCTGATCAAGATGAGTACCATTAAAAAATTGGATGAAAGTGTAAACAAATTTTGAAACTCTATAGAAAGGCAAATGTATAAGTGGTTCGAAAAAAAGATAATCCAATCAAAAATTACTGAATGAAAAAGAATTAAAAAGAAAATGTTTGAATAATATGTATATTTTGGGAAAATTAGAACTATGATACAGGGGCCATGAGATAGAGATAAATTCAAAGAAGTTTGGGCCAGAAGCGTCATACTAAACCATATTGCCTACCTGGTTCAATTTGCAGGCCCCAATATCTGCCGTCTTTCTTTGAATTTATCTCTAACAGCGGATTTCTTACAAGAAAATATTGCGATTGAACCCATTTTCCCATTTTTACAATTCAAGAATATCCTTGGAATAAGCAATACTCATCCGTATAACTCCATGCAATGATCATTGGTAATAATAGGTACGAAGTGTTGTTTATTCGAAGGATATACTACTTGATTTGAAGAATCGGCTCTAAGAAAGATACCGGGTGGAAAGTTGAATTTTAATTTTTGATTTTTTCAAATAAATTTTTAAATGATAAAGTTATTTTGTTGCAATTTGGTATATGTACAGGGACTATATTTACGTGGCTCATAGAGCGTTCATTTTTCAACATGGAAAAAAATGTTTTATATAGTTGTAAGGTTTATTCTATGTTATCTTCTACAGTTTAAAAAAAAAAATGTGGCATCGATAATTGGAAAAATCTGGACAACTTTTTTAGATAGGACAGCCTGTATATTATGCACTAAAATGAAAGATAACTTTTTCCTGATTCCAAATATACAGGGTGGACCAGAAATAATGGGACATACGATAACAGCAGATTCCTCAAACAAAAAATTGCGATCGACCCGAACTTGTCTATTCCAAAAGTTGATATTTATTGAGATACAGGGTGTCAAACTTGAATTTCAATGTTTTATTTATTCAAATATCTTCCGAATAATCAACTTATATTGATGAAATTTGGTATATTATTATGGGGGTTGTCTGACATGCAAAATTCAAATCTGAGCTCTTTTGTAGGAGTGGCTATAGGAGTAACCTTTTTCAAGATGTTTGAACTTGGAGTAATCCATGCAATGTGGTTTTAAATGGCAAATTTTGAAAATAAGTCCGCTTCGAAAACGGTTTTGATAGTTGATGCAATGTTCAATGTTTCTTGTTAAAAAAAAGCTACGTATTCCTATTTTTTTTTTATTATTTTGATTTTTTTCATAAGAAACATCGAGCACTGTCAAAATAACCATGATAATCGCCTTTTCAAAGCCACATAATAATATATATTCATTTTGAGAATTTGCCATTTGAAATCACATTAGTTGAGTTTGGCATTATCATCGCAGATGCGACAGATTTTTGGTCACGTGATAACTGTCAACACATTACGACCAATAACGTGCGCGACTATTGCGTTCAATCAAAACTAGCTGAAGTAGGTGATCTGATCGTGTAGTTATGACTTAACTGTTATCACGTGACAACAAATCTGACGCATCTGCTGCAACGTTAATGCCGAATGCGACACAAGGGTGGTATTCAAAGTCGGAAATTATTTGCCACTAAATCTGCGATTCGTGAATCTGTGATCATTGGTCAATCTTCAATTATTTCACTCAAGTATTCATAGACGTCAAATGACCTCCAATTTTAGGCATCAACAGATTCGTCGATGAATGTTTGTTTCCTTTGGTTTTTCATAATAGTAGGTGATCATTGATTATTTGAGAAGGTTAAAATATAACGGGAGAAATTAATTAATTTGGACCCATTTACATGTAAAATTTCCATGAGAGTGGAACAAAAGCTCAACTGAATCGACAATTATAATAGGAGCAGATCTCCAATAATGGAACGACGATTCCATGTGACGTAGAAATCATCTGTTTCCTATCATGGTACACGTTCACATTTTTTTATTTTTTTTTTAAGTACAGTGACAGTTCAAAATTTTGGGTTTAGGTCAAAATTGTTCTTTTATTACAATTATTACAACTATGATTCGGTTTTTGGGATATGTTCAAAATGTATTCGCTTCGACCAAAAAACACGTTTATATTCACAAATAACAGTATAAATGCATACAGTAGTGCGGCTCTAAATGGCCCCCCCCTCCTTTTTTTTTAATGTGTGCACCAAAAATTTTGAAACTTGGCATACTTTAATTGCTGTCGAAATACTACTTTTTGATGTTACTGACGTACTTTTAGTATTCAAGATGGCGGCTGGGCGCCATTTTGAAACATTTTTTTTTAAGGAAAGGGGGGTCGTGTCGATTCAAAAGATGCTGGAAATATTCTTGACATAAAGTTTGGGTTAGGAATAAACGACAAAAATGTCAAAAAAGCATCTTTTGAATTGAACTTGACGAATTTTTTCAAAAAGTGTTTGTATATCAATGTAGTGATTAAATGTGACGCCATTCTGTAGTACTTTAAGATATCGACTCAATATTCTAGGGTTATAAAGTACTCATCAGGATCTTCAAAATGAGGTGTCATACGATCCCCCTTTCCATTTAAAAAAAAAATTCAAAATGGCGCCCAGCCGCCATCTTGAATACTGAAAGTACGTCAGTAACATCAAAAAGTAGTATTTTGAATGCCAAGTTTCAAAATTTTTGGTGCACACATTAAAAAAAAAAGGGGAGGGAACTTTTAGAGCCGCACTGTAGAATAGTTGTCATTGTACCATTATACATATGTTTCACAACACAACAGAAAAAGGAATCTATTTTGTTCATTTCAATCAGTGAGCAAGTTATGGCATTTTATTTTTGGGTCAACTTCAACCTGAAATTCTAAAATCGGCCACAATCATTTTGATCTGTCATTTTTCAGGAATCAGTTGAGATTCGCGACGCACGTGAAATCGATCTATTGGCGACTATGAATTATTCCACCCAAAGTCCAAATATTATCATTAAATCAAATTCAACACTCAAATGTCACACGAAAAATAAATGTAGTTTACTCCTGATAGCACTCCACGTTTTCTGTTTTTTTGACCCCCCCCCGTACAATATTTTCAAATTTGAAGTGAGGCAACAGACTTTCCAAAACAAGCAGAACTTTCATATAGCAGCAGACATTAACGTATGATTAATTGTACTTTTTTTTTAATTAGAAATGGATGAGAAAAGTTCCATCATAGATCATCAATGAATAAGAACACTTCTTTACCTTTTCAACCTCAAATTGAGACTAAGCAACTTCAAGTTGGGAATTAACAAAATCGAATTGGGAATAATCATATTCAATTTTGAACTAATCAATTTCAAATTGGGACCAGTCAATTTTGATTTGAAGTTGAAGTATTCCCAATTTGATTTTATTAATTCCTAACTTGAAGTTGTCTAGTCCCAATTTGAAGTTGAAAAGGTATAGTTATAAAGAACGAGAAATAATGGAGTTTACTATGATCATCATACTTGACTTTTCTAGTAGAACAATTTATTAATTTCAAACGTTAGTACTTGATCAGCTCCAATCTCTTTGCTGGAGCATACTGAAAACTATACAGGGTGTTGCATTAATACTGCGAAAAAATTCAGGGTGAGTTTCCCCACTTAAAAATAATAGGAAAACTTTATATAAAGGTGTATCCGGAAATGCTTCGTTACTGAGCTACAGGGTGGTGTATTTTCATTTTTGTTTTTTCTCAATAATATTTGAACCAATGTTTAAATTTCCATAAAAATCGGTATTTGAGGGGTTTCTTTTTATGCGGAATTCGAATTTTATCTCAGTTTGGCTCTTACTTGTAGAGGGCGCCACCTACACTCATTTGTCCTGACATGTACAGCCATAACTTTTTTGGACGTAACCGTATGACATATTTGAGTGAAAAAACATATTTTTCCTTTATTTCTATGCAAAAAAGGCATATTTGTTAGAAGTCGCTACGTGCCACCATTTTCGAGATATTTAGATTTGAAATAATGAATACATATGATAATGAAATTATGGCCGAGCATTGTGTTTCATTGATAGTGCCAAAAATACAGGATAAGTTTCCTCACTTAAAAATAAAAAGAAAATTTCATATAAAGATGTGTCCGGAAATGCTTCGTTACAGAGCTACAGGGTGTTAAAGTTATTATTTAATTTATTTTTTTTTCAGTTTTTTTATTTGTTTTTGTTTAAATAATATTTGCATGGAAGTTGTTGATAACATCACACACAAGTCGACTTTTATCTTTTTCACTGAAAATATGAAGCATTAATACGTAATATGTTATAACTTCTAGCAGGTTACCTTCGCCATAATTTCAAAATCTCATGTATTAATTATTTCAAATCCAAATATCTCGAAAATGGTTCCACGTAGCGACTTCTACAAATTTGCCTTTTTTGCATAAAAATAAAGAAGAAATATGTTTTTTCACTCAAATATGTCATACGGTTACGTCCAAAAAAGTTATGACTGTACATGTCTGGACAAATGAGTGTAGGTGGCGCCCTCTACAAGTAAGAGCCAAACGGAGATAAAATTCAAATTCCGCATAAAAAGAAACCCTCAAATACCGATTTTTAAGGAAATATAGACATTGGTTCAAATATTATTTAGAAAAAACAAAAATAAAAATAAAACTTCAACACCCTTTAGCTCTGTAACGAAGCATTTCCGGACACACCTTTATATGAAGTTTTCTTATTATTTTTAAGTGGGGAAACTCACCCTAGATTTTTTCGCAATATTAATGAAACACCCTGTATATTCTAGTTTGCGACCTACAGAATAAATTTTTGTGAAAATGTCCAAAATTAATTTCTTATTCAGAAAATAGACTTTTCATTTTCAAGACACAATCATTGAATTTGAAGGTGTTATATTTTTTTGTCGTTCTATACAGGGTTATTCACGTTATTCGGCTAAAGTATCCGCTTTCAGAGAAGTTTTTTATTCTGGATAAATAGGGACCCTTTAAGGCTACATTTTTAAAATATTTTCATGTTATAGTGGGTGTCCCTTGAACACGAAACGTATCAAAGTTGTAAAAATGAAATAATACCTTGTATATTATTTCATTTTTGGCTTGTTTGATCAAAATTAAGGTAAGTTTGATCGAGGTTTAATACACCTTAACCTTTTGGTTTTTGAAATATCCTCAATTTTGCGAAAATGTAGCTTTCATTATAATGCCTCATTTCTCAGCTGTTGTTTTCTTTTTTTTAACCAAATTGATAATCAAGTCTACCAATTGATCAAGATTGATGTCACACTTATGAAACTTTTCATAACCTATACAGAGTGTCTAAAAATTATGGTTAAATAATCATTATCTTATAACGGGTAATAACTTGTTTTATTTAAATGGCACGCCCTGTATTTTATGTCCACAACAGATGTAAAGTTTGATTGTCTATAGACCTTCCTATAGCTAACTCTTCACGTTTTCAAGTAAAATGAAGTCTCAATCATGTAAACTAATTTAACCAATTGGCTTGAATTATGAACAAAGATAAAAACATGGTGGAAATACAACAAACAATTTTTAATAGCAAGTGCTCAAAATGACGACCATCCGACTCTAAACAAAAACGTATCCTTTTTCCAAAACCTCCAGCAACATTTGCCAACATATACGCGGGCTTACGGTTCGAAAAGCTTCTCTGATGCGTTGCTTCATATCATCTGGTGTTGTCGGTGGTGTGTTATAAACGATCCCTTTTATGTATCCCCACAAAAAGAAATCCGGTGGCGTCAAGTCGAGTGACCTTGTGGGCCAAGCTTGAAAACCATTTCTTCCGATCCACCGATTTTGGAAACGATCATTTGACTGGCCGCACGATGAAAATGCGCAGGAGCTCCATCCATTTGGAGCCACATAGTTCCTCTTTTGTCCAATGGAATGTCTTGTATGGGGATTTTCGATTTCGGAGTTGATCACCGCAAATTGAGGTTTGGAGACGGCATCTCCATCCATTGGTGTTAATAAGAAACCTATTTTTTTTTTCTTATTTTTCGCTTTACTTGAAACGTGAAGAGTAAGCTATAGGAAGGTATGATGATATTCGATTGACAATCAAATTTTACATCTGTTGTTGACATAAAATAGAGGGCGTGCCATTTAAACATAACAAGTTATTACCGTTTGAAGATAATGATTATTTAACCATAATTTTTGTTCATTTTGAAGAACATTCCGCCATCCAAACAAAACCCACAAAAATAATCAGTAGTCATCATGTATCTGCCGATATAGGTGTTATAATGATCTTTATCTAGGGTTCACATAATGGATTCCGCACGCTAAGTATCGATAAGTGTAATGTCATTTTCTCCACTTCATTACTACCGCTGCATAAACGCACAACACCAAGATTCTCGTGCTCTCGTACTTTTTTCGTGTAAAAGTCAAAGCCAGTCCCCGTACGCACGTTATTGTCTATGCCAATTTTTTTCCGAATAGCTGATACAGAGTGTACTAAACAACGCAGATATGAGACTAAATTAGTCCTCATCTTGTGTCAAATTTCACTTGATTATCTTGAACGGTTCCAATATGGAGCTTTTTCTCAATTCTTCAAATGTAGAATACGCTGGTGACGTTTGTAACCATGTTCGGAATTTAACAAAATAGTTGTTTCTTTTTAATAAATTTGCAAACTCCCTCGACGACAGTTGTTGATGAAACTAGCTGACTAACACTGAGGTAATGATATATGATCCAAACATAACTTTTATCAAATAATCAACTTAGATATAGCTTTTGCACGTTTGATCTCTCATCTTTTGGACTACAAATAGATTCAAAAGTATTGCATCACCTTGTTTTTATACTGTAACAAAATTATTTACAGTCATTTTCTCTTGGAGCTATCCCTTTGGATGTTCAACCGTACTCGTTGATGTATGCGCATGCGCCAGTAGTAGGTGAAAAAAAAAACAGGAAACTTCGTAGTTCTTGAAGGTTCTTTGATACAGGCTACTGCTCAACTGACTTCAGCTTTTGCTGGTCGACACCTACTCCCTCCGCCGATACGAAATTGAACTCCACTTCTGAACAGTTGGTATTACTTTGGAGTCAGCCTCTGGAATACCTCCTCCAAATTCCTCAGCTGGTCTTCGAACGATTTGCCAATGTCATCGAAGAACACCAGGCATGTCGACGGGTTACTACGGTGATAATCCCTTTTCTCAAGGGATTATCCCCTTGAGAAAAGGGCTTATCCTTGTAACCCAAATGGCATAGTGTACTGTCACAGCCCAGTTCCCACGATCTTCTGGAGTCATCTTTACCTGCCAACATCGGCTTATCAGGTTGAGGGTTGAGTATATCATTTATCCAGTCAAGGTGTCCAAAGTTTTGTCGATCCGTATTATTTAGTAGTTGTCTTTCTCCTTCTCTTTGTTAAGCTTACGATAGTACACACAATAGCGATTGGAACCGTCCTACTTCTTGAAGAACACCACTGGCGATAATCACGGACTATTGGAAGGCTAGAGGATACCTCTCTACATTTCCTGAATTATCTTGTGCAAATCCTCCTTCTTCGCCAGAGGTAGTCTTCTTCCTGTTTGTCAGATCGGCCGTGCTACTTCGGTGTTGTTTTTGTGCTGCACCACGTCCATCCGGCCCTTTTCCCCCGTTCCGCTGACAAAGATGTCGCTGAATTTTCTCAACAGGCCGCTCAGTAGCTGTTTTTATCTTTTGCCAAGGTCCTTCGAAGATGAGGCAACTTACTTCTTCATCCCTTTCGTGAACTCAAGATCGGTCCTCTCCGTCTCACTCACCCAGAGAAAATTGACGAGCAGAGCCCCAAAACTGTTCCCTACTGCCAAGCGCACCGAGTGAGAATTATTGGCGTCCATCACTCTTACGGGCACAGTCCTCTTCACTTGTGCCAGGCTCTATGCACAATCCCATGTCCTATTTCAGAGTCATGCTCCTTTCTGGAATGAAGGCATCTCCAGGCAGCAACACAGGAACTTTCTCCTCGTACCACTTCTTTGTTATTGACTCTCAGTGTTCCATTCTGATCTTGACTGACTATGATGCTGCCAAGAGTCACTACTGCTTCCACTTCAACCTTCAACATGTATCCTCGCCAGGTATCCTGTTGTTGTTCGTTTACTCAGCTGGTCGGATCATTGATGATGCTGTGACAATGTCGCACCTGTATCCAACAGCATGATGCGATTTTCTCCATTGATTAAAAATTTTCTACATTGACACCAACACGCTATTCTGTTTGGATGGTGAAGAGGCAACTATGAAGTTTCCTCGAGTCATACTGGTTACAGTTGGACGACTGCCCCTTCGCATCGACCCTTCCCAGTTTTCCGACGGCACAGAAGGTGCCCGTTTCTCCTTTTGCGAATATAGCCAAGCTCTCGACAGTTTCTGAAAGGAATCTCTCCTCGCTTGATAGCTTCTACTTTCTTCATAATCCCTCCTCATATTTGCTCCGAAGGTGTCCTCCTCTGCGAAATCTTGCTCTTCTATTCTTCGGGCACGTGTAGGAACCTTGACAGACTGTTTTACCGCTTCAAGGCTTTAGCGAGAGCTTCGACCAGTCTATAGGCACAATGAACAGGGACTTGTCTCAAAGTTCATTTAAAAATGCCTGAACTTCGAGTCCAAGTGCAAGCTCCTCCTTAACATTCGTCGTGGCGAAGGCGAGCGACATCCGCTTCAAACTTTTGCGGGGTCTCGTTGGTCTTCTGAGTTCGATTCTTGGTAGACGTGCTCCAAGTGAATTTGACCATATCGCAGCTCCAGATGTTTGACAGAGCTTCGTAATCCTCCTGCTCCTGAAAAATTTCTCTTTCAACAATTTCCTTAAGTTCTACTCCATAACTCTAGGAGATTCTTCGAACTTCTCTTCCAATTTTCTCGACCATTTCTCAACTAAGTTGGGATCATACATCTCAAATTGTATCGGAATCGATGCCTTCATCCAATAAAGCCTCATGAAGTCTTTGTTCTAGATCAGCTTTTTTTCCACTCGTATCCAAGATACGTTCTTCTTACCTCCTCAGATCGAGGGGACACTTCTTCAAACAAGGGATCACAATGGGCCATTTGGCCTCCGAGTGGAAGCAATGCGATCAGGAAACTGTGAGGCAGGGCATACCCTTCGCAACCTAACCCAACCCACTCCCTCCTCAACTCGGCACCCTTTAATCCGATCAACAAAACTTGATCGGAACCATTACAACGACTATTTACGTCCGATTCCAAAGCACAAGATAAATCTCGCCTCCAACAGCAACTGTAAAAATTTATCCGCTATAAAAGCCACTGTTCGGTTTGATCTAATTCATCAATTTATAGTCACTCACACACGCCACCAATCTTCAATAGAAGCGTTAAATTCGCTCAATTATCCGTAGTAACCCGACCATGCCAATACCAGCACTCCAAATGCCTTGGGAGTTCAAGTGTCATTCTTTAGATTGCGGAGACGAATACTCGCGACAGGTTTGAGGTGTCGCCGACCAATGGAAGTACCTCGAATGTATCCTGGTCAACAAGTTTGTCGACTACAGCCTCCATATTCTTGAATGTCTGTGAAGGGAGCACTCCTGGGAATGTTCCCATGAAAGCTAGTTCACTTTTGCACCCAGGAACAAATGTGCCGTATTCTTGAGAGCCTTGAAATGTAGGCAGTGTTGCCGCGTATTTTTTTTATACCTAAACACTTTTAGACAATATAAAGAAAACAAAACTACCCTTTTTCAATTTAGAAGCTGCCACCTTTTGCAGGAGGAAGTGCTTTGTTCTGGGCTGGTAAAATTTTTAATAGTCGCAATTAACTGATTCATGTTCAGGGGTCAATGACTGGAGACAAAGACATTAGAGGGATTCTAGATCATTATACGTCAGACTCTGGCAAGGAGCTGTTAGTGATGCTGTTGTTTCTATGGACGATAACGCCAGACCTCACGGTACCAGATCCGTAAATGAACGGCATCAATCGTTTTGACTGTTCCGCACTATCGCCAGACATGAAACCCATTGAACATGCTTGCCAGGCAGTGGCAGCACGCAGGAACCCACCGATGACTATACAACTGTTCGTCCATGCGGGTCGGGATAAATACCAAAATATTTCTCAACAATATAATATTATCTCCAATCTGACAGCAGGGGTAGACGGGTGGAAATACCCAATATTAAAACGGTCTTCAATTACCTGTTTTAAAACCCATCAGTTTTTTTTTAAACTCTCCTGTTTTAAAAAGTACTACTTTTTTACAAGTAGGCATGCATTGTAGATATTTTCTTGATTAAAATCAATCAATTAATAAGTCTCTGATTAATTATCATGAACAAAATACTTTCGCAAATTAAGGGAGATACAAAACTTTTGAATGTCTTCGTGAATTATGCCATTCATGCCCAAAATCTATGAACAGACAATTATTCTAAAAAGTGTGGTTGGTAAAATTTATTTAAGTATGAATATGAATTTCACCAATACAATCAAATCTTTGTTGTCAATTATCGTACACGGTGATATTCTCGAAATTGGTAACATTCAAGTATTCCAGTAGGTGTATTTTATCGCAACTTTCTTGCTCAACATAAATAATATTTTAGTTCAAGTGAAAAATTCGCCGCAGCCCAGACCAAGGTACATTAGTTTAATATTTAAAGGAAAAAGTGTGTGATTATCATTTGATGAGGAAGGTAGGAACGCTTTCGTATAATTTCTATTTATCCACCCACACGATTGGTCTTTTCGATGGACGAAGAAATAGGGATGAACGTCGATTTTCATATTGATTTTCATGTTATCGACATTTTTCATACATATTAGGTATGTAAATTCTTTTTTTTCCACTATCTAAAGCTTAAACAATATATTTTGTTTCTTGTTTCTTGTAATTATCCAAAAGAAATAGGTGATTAGGCTCGTTCAGTGAAATCACGACGTTGCTTTTGGCATTATCATGTTATATCACATACCAATAAAACATGAACAAAATTTCAGCTAGCATGAAGATTGAAAAACTCACGGGACTTCAAATATCAATAGTACATTTTGTATCAAGGGCGGAAAGTAGATGATTTGGACGAGGGTATAAGTAGCAGCACGGGCGAAGCGAGGGCAGATATTAGCCGAGTCAAAATCATCTTTCGTCCGTGATGCAAACAGTGCTTTTTGTACAACCAGTTTGTAATCATTTGAATAATTATGAAAATGAAAAATAAATAGTCGATCCGATACACTCACGGACTTAGTAATAGGTCCGTGGATACACTGCACCACACTGCCGACAAGTCAGACAACTGACGAGTGACAACTGTCAATTATGGTATCCATGGATCCAATAGGTGTGTTCCTGTATTCTTTTGTGGTGGGCATTCATTGTCACCGAGATTGTCACGTGATAAGTTCCTTTTAGTATGCTAGACTGTCACGTGGTTATTAGATTCAGAGGCGTTGGGATCCAAGGAACCGTTGTTAAGCGATATACTTTTGCGCCCGCGGGCGCCAAAGTACTTTTAGGCCCGGCTGCCAAAATTAGCGACTTTCCGCCTGCTTTGCATGCATTGAAAAGTGGACTTTACGTGTAGGTTGTACAAAAAATATTTTTAGCGTCGCTGTGGACTCACTGCATCTCTCGCCTCAATACCGGCTACCGGTTGAGCAACGGCACGCGTAGGTTTGAAATTGTTTTATTGTATAGTTCATTGTTCTGGTCATGATTCTATCGTTCTGTGGTTCTGCTGATTATTTGTGATAAAAGAAGTGTGATGTGATCGCTTGTATCGACCGACGAGACTGTTTAGTGTTCACTCAGCACTGGGTTAGACACGACGAGTGCAGTAACGTCATCGGTCGAGTTAAGAGCGTATCAAATTTGCAAGGTTTTGATAATTTATTTACATATGAAAACGTGCTCAGAAAATTATGAAATTTTGCACAAGTACTAAATACAATTCGCTTTTTCAAAATATGTGCCGAATGAAAAAAATATGCTGAACGAGCCTATTGTGATTTTAGAACATGCAGAACTTTCTATGAAGAACATTTTTTTTTCCTAAAATTAATGATAAAAAAGTTTTCGATATGGTTCCAACTTGTTGAGACATTCTGTATGTCTGATGATGATGGTTTCTTGAGTATTTGACATTTGATTCATAACATTTTATTCAAGATTCGAAAAAAAAATCGCTTATAAAGTTTATCAAAATTTTGCTCCTGGGAAAAGCCGACGTTGGATTTAGAGGAGCGAGATAATTTTTGGTGTGAAGATACAGTTTGTCAAACTCTACAGGGTGTTTCCTTAACATTGGTACAAAATTGAAAAGGTGATTCCTAAGGTATTTTCAAGAAATAAAGGTCCCGGTCCCACAAAAATTGGTCGCGAAATGCTTCCAATATTTATCTCCGAAACCGTTGATACAAAAACTATGAAACTTGATACATCGCATAAACTTTTGATGCTGAATCAGGATCTGACCTCAAAATTTCAAAATTTTAATCAAGGGCGTACCATACTGGGGGTTCAGTGTAAAAACAATCCCATTTTTTCTATGGTTCGTTTTTTTCACATTCTGATTCAAAGTAGTAGTAGTAGTAGTAGTAGTAGTTACCAAGAAAATCGCATTTTTTTCACATCGATGTACCGGCACCTTATAGACTAATCTTCCACAATATTTTCGAAATCGCTCACACTTAAATATTGAAATTTGGTACCTGCATTAACTTTTGATGCCGATGTATTAGAATTCATAATCTTTTTATGAACGGTTCCGGAAATATTGAGGAAAAACCGTCTTAGAAAGCATTTTTCGACAAATGTTTATATAGGAACTTTGTTTCATGAAAACACTTCAGGAATCACCACCAATATTCAGGAAACACCCTGTATACAAATCGGCCAATCAGTAAACTCTTTTTCATTTTGACCCGAAAACAAATTGGTCACACTGTATGAACTTTTCTTATCGACTGTTACATTTTCCCGATCAAAATCAGAAACACATTGTATCATAGTCGTAGTTAAACTCTTCAACTTGCATCTTCAGCCTTTATTCATTTTTTTTTCAAAAATACTATCGATAGTTGCCAATAATTGCTTCAATCGAACTCCTTAGCCTATCGTATCAATCACAATCATTAAAGTCCCGGTCAAGAGTTGATTATAAAAAAACTTTGGCAAACAATCTTGAAAAGTGAGTACAAATGTAAATCAATCTACACACTTCAAACTTATCACGTATTGCAGTCCTTTTCGTCCATCCTATTACGGCAGTCCACTTTTCCATCACAACGTTGGCTCAGCAAAATACACCTATAGCCACAGCTAAACTCATTTACGGAGCAATTTTGAAAATTTTTCAGTTTAAGGCACTGGTAGACGTTAAAATGTCGATCTAGATTTTTGCAATACTCTATGTTTATTTTGCATAGTCTTCCACAGCCTAAAAACAAAAAGATTCTATTTGTTATCCATATTTAGTAGGTATTGATATCTGGAATTTCCTTGCAAATATAATACCTTCCAAATAGTATATTGTCTTTTCGCATGAACATTTTCGAAGTGTAATTCATTCCCGGAAAACCACAATAATGAATCATGGCATTTAATAGACGGCCTAGGGAAACTCCAGACAATCACGTCAGGTGAATTATAATCTATTGTAACGTGATTATTTACGATATTATTTTTAGTAGCAGAAAACGTGATTTAGATAATGATTTACACTATAGAAGCTAGTCTGTCTTACCAGTGGGATCTCTCTTATCAACTTTGTCCACACATTTGGGTTTCTCGGTTTCTCCAAGTTTCATACAAATCTGATTCAATGTGCAGTTCTGACAATATGGTCTAATTTGTATAATTTCCTGCAACAAATCAGATAGCAATAATATGTTTCCCAATCGAAATAAATAAACTCACTTCATTGCCACTATCCGTATCATTGTTGGCTTTAGTCTTATTAGTTTCATTTTTATCAGTCACATCAAGTACGAAAATGTCCTCAAGTTTGACACCATTATCATTCTGGTTATCCACAACTATATGGGAATAGTTCAAATTGGGCGTGTTTCTATTTGCTGCTTGAAAAATTGTATGGTCTGAAAAGAGCTGGCTGAGGCTTTATACACATAACACTACACTCACCTAGTGAAACAAATATTCCGAAACTTATCGCCAATGTGATACTAAGAAACACACAAAAATAAGCTAGCAACACAAGCTTACTAAAGGGTCTTTTTTTCGTGTTTTCTTGCTCATTAACTTTGAGAACCCATCTGTGACCGAATATGTTCTTCTTAATTATCATGTTTTTATTGAAATTGTTCTGATGTGTTTCTCTCGATATGGAATAGATGGACATATTCTGGGATCTGAAAAAAAAATAGTGTTTTAATCTTTGGATCATCAAAAATGGTCTCATTGCAGTTAGCATTTGAACTTCCAAATAAATTTGATTAATTTGTCAAACATAAATGAGACTACTCAGGGTACATGCGCACTAGAGCACGTAATCAACACCGCTTGTTACATAGATGTTCAGTAAACAATATCACTAAAGCCTATTCAGTTTCATTAGCCATTGAGAGTGCAGCTAAATTCTCGAATAAAAAAATATTGTCTGTCCACTGTGGGGATCGAACCCACGTCTATCAGAGACTCGTCCCTTGTAGTCAAGCGCTTCACAAGCTCGTCCGCCAGTTACGTCGTTATAAGCTAACACTGCCTGGGGCCCGATCCTAGAGTTAGGGAACAACGCTCCCTGGGATCAAAGTAGGCGAGTTCCCTTAAAAATAATGTATGCCAATTCTTGAAAGTGGGAGCAAAAATGTTCTCCTGAATTTTTCATAGGAGTCTTTTCTATTGACTTGAGTCAGTATAATGAAGTGGAACTGTCAAATTTCCGCTTGGCAAACAGGAATCATATGCTACCATTCACATTGAATTTGGCGTGAGCGTGAACTTGAACACAAATACAATGTAGATGGTAGCATATGATTCTCGTTTGGCAAGCGGAAATTTGACAGTTCCACTTAACTATAGCCTCCCACATTTCAAGAATAGCGAATGTCTGGGAAAGAGAGGGATGGAGAAAATCAAGCGATGGACTCGTCTGCTCCCTCAAAAATATTCTTCCTTCTATCAAGTTCGAGGGAGCGATTGCTCCCTAACTCGAGGATCGGGGTTCTGATATGTCCTTCCAACAGGGAACTCTTGTTCTTTTCTTGGTGCCCATATGCATGGCGCAATAATTATCAAGACGGGGTAAAAACATTGTCAAATTATTCAAAAAAGCAAAACCTTTGTATCCATTTTTCAATGAAATATAGTGGGTGTTCCATAATAATAAAATCTCTCATGTTAGTAAAGGGGAGATGAGACTTACATCACACGATTCACACGCGTTCTTTTCTTTCTTCAAAAAATTTAAACGGAGAAGTATATGGAGGTGAACGTTTACTCCTCTCGATATGACCGATCTATCGGTCCCAGAATCGCCACCCTGAAGTGCCCACTTAACTGAGATACATACATGACGACGTTTAGACCCTGTAGAATGACATCTTCAGAAATAATTATCACAGGTACTCTGATAACATCATGTTCCAAACATTAGTATAGCTTTCACCCACTATAAAATCATATTCCTGGTCTTAGTAACGTGAAATCTCAATTTATAAAAGGTATGTCAAAATGACTGGGCCTCCTCTCCTCTATTCGATTTCTTTTTTAACTTTTCAAATTACATTAGGCAAATTGAGATTTTTCACAAAAAAAATCCCCTATATCGACAATACCATTGGTGAATTATCAGTTGATAGAACCGTTGAAACAAAACTTTGGTCCTTCGATTCATTTCGATTGTTTTGAACATAGAATAGATTACAATAGAGAAATTCTGGCACTTTGAATGTCGGAATAGGATGCAAATGTAATGATTTCTGAGGAGGACATTTTGAAGGGTAGAAATGTCCACTTTAGTATTTGTGTAGTACATCATTGAAAAAGGTTTTAAAAATTATAATTCAAAATTCAGGTTCGTATTTTTGTTGCCCGAAAACGAAACGTCGTATGTACAGTCGTGTGCATTAATCCGTTAGACAACAAAATTTGTTATGTCTAAGTTGTGCTTAGTGTGTGATAACCTATCATGTCATTGTCTTTCTGACAAGTTATCAAACAAAAAATAACAAAGTCGAAAATATCCAAGTCAAGTCATAGGTACAGCTTACTCTGCTTACTTGAAGTTGAAAGAACAAAAATGTTGGAATATGTTGAAGTTGAAAAAGGGATTCCAGTAAAACAAGTGGCCGAGATTATGAACAGTAGCAAAAATTCTATGCAAAAAATCAAGACACAACACCAAAATTAAGGGTTTCGCAAGACCAAATAAATGTGGTCTCGGTATCTCAAGACAAGACTGGCCAAGTCTTGCTTGGTCTTGATGGTATTGGTCTTGGTCATGATAGTCTTGACAAAAATATATACCGAATTTTTGAAATACACATATAATACAGAGTGTCCGGAAACGATGAGGAAAATAATCAGGGGAGCATTCTAGACCATCAGCAAATGCTACCTTTTTCTATAACATTTTTTCAAAAATTGATTATTAACGTAGTTACAGGGTGTTAAACTTAAATTTTATTTGCAGTTTTTTGCCATGCCTTTTGCCACGCTCATAATATTTTGACGAAATCTCGTATTCGAGCCTTTTCGGGATGAGGAATTCAAATTTTCCCACCGTTTTTTTCGCATTTTGTAGAGGGCGCCACGTACGAACCTACCCTTTGATTTGAATGGTCCTAACTTTTTGTGCCACTTTGTGTGCGACTATTGAGTGAATATTTTTATTCTCTCAATCTTTTGACATGAAAAAGATATACCACTTTTGTTTCGATAAATCTAACCGTTTTCGAGAAATACGCTAAAATATCTTTGCTTGCATGTGATGAATACAAAATTATTTTAACTTATTTTCAACTTTAAACATAGCATGCTTTGGAACTATGAGCTATAAGTTTCCGTAGAAACAAATTTGATCAGAATTAATTTTGACAGTTGGTAATTTTTCACATTTTTTATTTTCAGTATTTTTGTCATTGACCACTATCAGCGTAACAACAAATTTACAAAAGATAACCAACTTTCAAAACTAATATTTCGAAACTTGTTTTTGCGGCAACTATAGCACATGTCTCCAGAGCTATGTTTAAGGTTGAAAATAAATTAAAATGATTTTGTATCTATTACATGCAAGAATAGCTATTTTAGCGTTTTTCTCGAAAAAAGTTCGATTTATCGCAACAAAAGAAGTATACCTTCCTCATGTCAAAAGGTCGCGAGAATAAAAATATTTGTCGAACGTCCCAAACAGTGTAGCACAAAAAAGTTAAGACCATTCAAATTAAAATATAGGCTTGTGTGTGGCGCCCTCTACAAAATGCGAAAAAACGGGCGGCAAATTTGAATTCCTTATCCGGATAAAGCTCCAAATACGAGATTTCGTCAAAATATTATAAGCGTGGCGAAAGGTATAAATAAAATACAACTTCAACACCCTGTAACTCCATCAATAATACATTTTCGAAAAAAGATTATAGGAAGAGGTAGCATTCATTTTTTGTCTAGAATTCTAACCTGGATTTTTTGCCCATAGTTTCCGGACACCCTGTATAGCAACAAAATATGCAAACCATTGTCAATGAAGAAAAATCTCCTGAAAATGAAAAAGACATACGGACTTTTTATCAATAAAAGAAACAACTACAGTTCGTGATAGTTTATTATTACCTGGGATGGCGGTACGATTTTAACAAGCTGAAAGAAACAGCAGTTTTGTCTCTATTCACTCAACTTTTTTTATAACTTGTGACGTCAAGAACTTACATATTTCGCATTGTTGGAGATGTTTTTCTTCATTGTGGATGGTATGCATATTTTATTGCCTATTGGGCGAAGTTATACAGTTATGTCAACCGTAAGAATAAACCTATCTGAGCATCCAGGCCAAACCACGATTTCTGAAAAGCGTCACATAGCTCATTTTGCATTTTACTCGTCTATTCACAATGAGTAGATTTTGATTGGTTTGTGTGAGATGCGGGGTTTGTGTAAGTGACAGCGCTGCCATGTCTACCGATTAATCGTGTTTAGCACAGTTTATCAATTTAGAGAATAAGTTCTTCTGAAGAATTTTTCTTCATACTTATGTTCCTCATAGCTTTGGTTCAATATTCATTAACACATTTTTTTTTTCATGTAGGCAGGTACATTACTTCTTCATGATTTAAGCATTTTGTTTTATTTATTTATAATTTGATACAGTTCAATCTTTATTTTTTTGGACATTGTCATTGTAGAAATATTATTATTGTTCTTGAAGTAGAGAATACACATCCAGAGAATAAATATGAGGATGCTAATTTTTTACGGAATCTACTGAAAAATCAAGATCAAATTTACGAATATTCGTTTAAGTGATTTGACAGCACTGTTCTATAGTACCTAGTGTTAGTTATTGAAAAATTGCAAAGTGTCGTTTTTGAAGAATTGATTTTTTAAAAGACTTATTAGAAGTATATGGAGACATTTGCAGATTTTTATAAATATTCTGACGATTTTTCTTCTCAAGACCAAGACCAAGACGAGACTCTCGAGGTAGAGTCTTGATCTTGTCACCAAGACCAAGACAAGACCAAGAAACGACTTTACAATTTGAATATCATATTGAAGGGCGAAAAAAAATATAAAACTTCAATCTGTGTTTCAAAAATGAATATGTGATATTGTCTGAAATATTCAATGATATTGATTTTGACCATTCTCACAATTTACCGTTTATCTCAAGATGTAATAAACGTTTTGCAACATTTTCAACGGATCTTGAAAGAGCATCGGAAATGGCAACTTTCCTCTTATTTAACCGATCTCCTAGCATATACGATTTCTGCTACCATGGTAGTTTCACTTGAAATGGACATGAATAATAATCTTTTTTAAAGTAACACATTTTAATTTTTGTATGAACGAGATTTCGAGGCAAAAATATTTTATCTATAGCCACGTTAGCCAGTGTACAATATTTCGTTTCAAGTGTAAATTGAATAAAAAATCTACGTGAGAAAATGCCGGAAAAAATCAAATTAATCATAATACTTCCTTTCGCAATACATACAAACCTAATAAACATGGAATTGTGAGTAACTACAACATAGTCACATTTATTATAAACAAATACCACTTACCGTTTGCACTGGTCATAATAATAAACTTTAGTTAATTCAACGCTACAGGGCTGTAAAATCATGTCTTCACACATCAAAAACTTCACAGTAATACAACTTAAAATATCATCTGCATTGAAAAATAATTTTCATTTTTTTTTCGATACAAACATTGTGGTGGCAAACGAAGCGTGTACCGGCAAATGTTGGGACCGGCACGTGACGGAATCAGCCGGTCATTACGCAAGCTCCCCCCGTAAGGTCGGGGTTAATTGAAGGGCTGTCGATACTTAGATACTGATATCTATTTTCGATTTGAACGAGTTTTAAACGTATTGGTTACCAGTTAATGTTTCACTATAAGATCTATTACAGAACGAGTCTAAAAAAAATACCGATGAGAGATATAGTTGACGTTAATTGATGACCATATCAGTATCTAATGACTATACCTTCATGTATGATATGTTATCTATGACTATTAACATCAATGTATGAAATATTCCTGACCAAATCGTAAGACAATGCAAACTGGATATATTGGAGATTTGGTCTATGTAAACAGAATATTTTAAGATTCTTAGCGCTTTCAAGAATTCATCATTCTCTTGATCGGTACCACAAGATAACACACACAACAGCAAGAGCTCCGATTTTAGTAATTGCCTGCAGGCCATGGCAACATAGATTTAGAATCTGATGAATTAACAGACAATGGGTCATGCTGTAAAAGAATTCATGAGTGATGGTGAAGAGAAATTTGACAATCACAACGTAAAGAAAATTCTTGAAGTCAGGGGTATAAATTTCATAAAGTCAATGCCTGTAACACCAGAGCAAAACGTTGTGGCAGATTCGCATCCATGATACATGCCAAAGATGTACCAGTAAAATTAAGAGCAGAAGCAATTGCAACTATGCTTTAAATAGAACAGCTTCTACTTCCCTCAAACAAAAAGTTCCGGTTGAACTATGGACAGCATGAGAAGTTGTGGATTTGGATCATATACAATTATGTGGTACTTCTTGTTTTGTTCAAGGACCAAAACCACGCTGTCGTGAATGGGCCAAAAAGAGCGAAGAGGGTTGCTTTGTCGGGTAATGTGGTGACAAGGTTGGATATCGTGTTTGGATGCCAAAGACAGACAAGGTTATACTATCTCGAGATGTCATGTATTCAAATTAGAAAAAGGTAAACCTGAAAAGGAGTAGTTGCGCTTTCTAAAGAGCAGTTGGAAATAACCTTTCGCTAGACAAGGTCTGATATTGAATATGAAGAGAAAGAAAGACAATGTGAGATAGTAGATGACAAAATTGAGGCAACCATAAATCAAAGAGATTAATCAAGAAGAAGAGAGCCAGGAATTTCAGAGGAAGTATTATTTGATGGCTCAAATCACAGTCGGTCTGATCAAGAGGATGCAGTCGAAATACTTGAATAACGACCGACTAGATGTCCTTCATGGATGTAAGACTATGTCATGCATGTTTGCTGAGGGCCAAATACCAACGTCTCACAAAACATCAATAGGATCCAAAGAAGCAAATCAGTGGCGTAAGGCAATGGAGGATGAAATACTGTCGTTAGAAGAGAAAAAGTCCTGGCAAGTGGGGCTACCAAAAGAAAAGAACGAAGTTGATAATAAGTGGGTCTCCAGATCAAAGATCAAATCCGATGATACCTTGGACCGGTTAAAGCCAGACTAGAATTTAATGGTTGAACTCAAAAATCAGGTTGATGATGGATTATGGTAGCGTCAAGTCAAAGTGACATGTTAAGTACAATGTTGGGAGTGAGACCAGATGATGATATCAGTTATTTTGAGAGGAAGTGTTGAATATACCTGGTGCAAAATATCTGATAATATGGACACTAGTTAGATTTTCGTGTGTTTTGTCACTGAAATTGATGCTTTAATAAATGACTGTTCGACTCTTGCTTCTTCACAAAATCCATTTAGTTATAGTGGAATACCCAGATATTCTATATTCTGATTGACCTTGACAATACAATCATCCACAACAATCATCAACAGGCAAATTCTGTGATGTAGTGGCTATGACATCAAACAAGTTGGTATCTAGTAAATAGACCGTCAGATAACGACATATTTTGCTGACTGATTTTCTCGTTTCAGGAATTTTAACCACTGATATTCATGCTTTTGTGTCAACAGCCGTCCGACTTTGCCAGGTTCTTGATGATATCATATTTGATTCTGTTGATAGCTTAAAGCGAGAAAATGCATCAGCAACAGAGTATTCTTTTGCAAGATGGCACCATTATTTCAACAATCTAAGCTAGTGCAAACCTTATGGCACTATTCTTTTACTCATAGATTGTTATATTATTTTGATGTGTTGATGAGGTGGTGTGTCCAATAAAGTGGTGATAACTGACTGAAGGCGATTGGCCTTGCACCACATGTGCTCCTTGAGTGTCACTCCTGTTGCTGTTCACCAAAGAGTTTTGGTCTCGATAAAGTTTTGGTAAGAATCGCGTCCATTCAGTCTCATTTTTCTCATTGAGAGTTGCACGTAGCTTGATAAATTGTACGCTACGCATTACTCTTTCCAATTCCAGTAGTAACACCTAATATAGGAGTTCAACTCATCAGTTTCAAAAGAGTTTTTCAATGGCGGGAAACAGATGCGAGACCTCGATTATCAATATTTCCGTCAGAAATTTCTCCAAATACAGTGATTTGGCATCTTTCTTTGCGATTGCGGTAAACGTACAAACTTTGTGTAGACTTCAATCACAACGAGGTTTGGAGACAGACACACACATTCCTAATCAATCCAGGCAATCTCAATCTTGTTTCATCGCTTTGATCATTTTTTCAGTCCCAGGATGAGATGATTTATCGTGGTATTTAGCGTCCGCCTGATGTAGGCACGAAGCATTTTTCTTTGTGAAGAATGTGATTACTCACTCTATAGTATCGCAGCATGCAGGGGTAGTCAACATAACTAATTCTCTGCAGTTTCATCCACCATCTGGCAACTCTTGTGAGCAATCACTTTTTCAGAGCCGATGCTCTCAGTGAATTACACTCAGCGAAAATAGTGAATTGTCTTCCATAGGTGGATTCGAAAGTGCTGTGTGGCTTCTACTACGGAGCTGTAATTAACGATTGGATGAGCGGGACCATTTCTTTTCTCTATGCATGAGGATCTAGCTCCTCAGCTGCAATGGTATCAGTTGAGACTTGGGTCAAAAATTCGAAGAATAGGAGCTGTTGTAAGGTAAGTTATGATGTCGTGTCTGATTCGTTCCTACTGCTCAGTCCCCTGGAATGGGACGTCTTTTTTCAAGAGGCTTGCCTTAAATGAAGAGTCTTAAATAGCCCGCCAAACACATGCATCAATTGGCGAACTCCTTTCACGTCAACTGGCGATGGAGAGTTGACTAAAGCGGTTACTTTACTTGGCTTAAATGTGCCACTTTTGATAGGTATTCCCAAGTATTCAGCCAGCAGTGGTAACTCAGTCAAAACTGCATGTAGTCGCATCAGTCTTCTGATATTGTTCGGCTTGATATAAGCACATCGTACAAGTATACTAGTAGGTCAGAGTGACTTTCAATGGATCCACAGCCCTATCAATTGCTTTCTGGTAACGGACTATTGGAAATGATGTCATGCATCCTTTAGATTCTGAATGATTTTCTTCAAGTGAACTCGCTCAGCATATTATTCAAGAGATCGATGAAAGACAGGGGTGGTGTCTGAGTTTAATCAACAATATTTTTCTGTACATCATTTTGTACCTTGCTTTGTGCTGCTGATCACTCCGTGCTTGCTGTCATGATCATCTGTTGTTTCCAAATTTGACAGATGATCCAAAATTTGTGCCAAATAAGATGGTCACTTCCGTTTTCTGGTGGTTGCATTGAGTTCCATTGAGTCTTGGGCAATTTCATTCGAGAGCGGATGAACGTTGACGGATGACGTCAATGTTAATGTTAATTGGTGCAATATCATCATACCACATAATTTGTCCCATTATCACTCTCACAGTCACTCATCGTCACTCGTTTTCCGAGTCTACAAGGTCTTTTTCTCTATTTCTCTACGAAGTAAGTCATTGACTAATTAGACAAACTTACACGGAGGAGCACTATGAAAAAGGTTCTTCACATCCAGCGAAACAAGGCGACAGTTTGTACTCACATGTGACACCACCGGTCTCACAAGCATATCCTCCCTGTGTACTTTGGGTAATAAACCATATAACATTGGTGTTCTTGAGTTAATCGGGCAGAGTTTCTTCCTTCTGGTTTCAAAGTATTTCAGAGTCACTTGGCACTGGTCCAGAACACTTTTCAATTGATTAAAGAAACTCTGGTGATGGGTTAAAACTGTTCTAAATTCAGGAAATCTGTCACCTTCGCGATTTAGTCTACTCTTTCTATCAATACAAGGCAGCAGCCCAGCTTTGGTAAGTATAATGTACCTTGAGGTGTCGCAGTGTCGTTTTTCGAAGCTATCCTTGTCTTGTCGATGTTCACCAAAAAACTTCTAGAATTTAGAAAAGTTATTACTTCAACCTTGGATACTTCTTTTTTTGAGGGCCTCTTATGTTGCTAAACCAACAATGTATCGCAATTATTCCAAAAAATTATGTTGATGGATTTTTCCACAAGAACTCATGTGTTAGAGAGAGACAAAAAATACATTTTTAATAGGATGAAGATTAAAAACAACCACCCCTTTTTTAATTATTGCGATACCTCGTTGATTTAGGAACATAAAAGGCTCTTGAAATCCGTAAGAAAAAATTCAGGACCGTATTTAAAAAAACAAAGTTGATGATGGCTGCTCATAAATGAGACGTCGGTTCTTCAATTTGATAACGCCATCTTGTGAAGGGCAAAAAGTGGCTATGAAGAAGTTCCATTCATTTCAAAATATCTCTTCAAATGTGGTCTGAAAAAAATGAAAACAATTTTGAAAAATGTCGGTTTTTTTCGGATAATTTCGGACTTGGTCGGAATTTCTTGGCTTTTAAAACGGCATTTTGTTAAGCATCAAAATACGCAACTTTGCCTCCATTTAACCGACCTTGTATCTCTAACGGTTTTCAAGATCCCCATGATAGACATCCTTATCTTGGACACACTGTATATCTCAAAACTGAGTACAATAAATGAATTCGACTGAATAACAAAAAAGTTTATAAATAAATCGTACTTTTGCATGCGCGTAATTTCAAAGTCCCTGCAATCGATCAATATTTTCGAAGCGTCACGACGCTTCACTCTTGGTAGGTGTCGAATTTTTTTAACTGTGAAAAATAACTACTCGACCCCATACATTGACTCCTTTTTACAGAAATCAAATATTCCTATTCGTCTCCGAGATATTGACGTGCGGAGTTTTAAGTGAAAAGCCCTGTATATGTATACAGTGCGAGTCTCTAACTTGGAATAAATTCAGTACACAAAAGACCGTTTTTTTTTTCGGAAATATGTTCGGACACGTGGATCAGTATTTTAAATTGCGCTCTTTTTCATGTAGAAAAATTTTATACAGTGTGTCCCAAATTTGAGATATGACGTCATCGACTATTTTTTTAAATGGTAGCCCTAATTTTTTTATGACTATTCTTAAAGAGTATATCGAGTTACACATGCGTACCAAATTTCATGTTTTTATTCCTTGTCATTTAAAAGATATTTAACAAAAACATTAACTAATTCAAAAAATGAAGAAATCTGATTCAACTCAATAATTTTTCTTCAATAAATGCTCAAAATGTTGTCCATGTACTAACTGACAATACCCTAAACGGAATTGAAACTCGTTTTGAACATTTCTAATTACTTCAGCGGAAATTAGCCTACACTCCTGTCTTATTCGTTCTTTCAACTCCTCAATATTTTCCGGTTTGGTCCTAAAAACTTTGTTTTTCAAGTACCCCCATAAGAAATAGTCCAGAGGTGTTAAATCCGGAGACCTGGGTGGCCATTCAAAGGGTCCTCTTCTACCAATTCATCTGCCTGGAAATGCATCATCCAGATACTCACGGACAGGTCTAGCAAAATGAGGAGGCGCCCGTTGAAACCAGATGTTTCTATTCGGGACATCAGCTTCAACCGGATCAGGGAATAGAGTAGCCAAATTCGGAAGTAGTTCTTCCTGCAAGAATTCTAAATATCTTGCTCCATTGAGATTTTCTTGGAAGAAAATTGGTCCTATTACTCGATCACCAATAATCCCTGCCCAAACATTGACTTTTTGTGGACGTTGAGTATGGCCTTCCCTCATCCAGTGTGGGTTGTTGTCTGCCCAATAACGATAATTTTGTCGATTTACCTCCCCATTTAACATAAACGTTGATTCGTCAGAAAACAGGACGTTTTCTATGTTTAGAACATTTCTGTCTAGTAGGTCCATCATTTGTTCGCAAAACTGGAGTCTTCTATCCGGATCATCTTCGGTGAGTTCCTGGAGAATTGTCAATTTATAGGGATGAAATTTTTGCGCTTTAAGAGTTCTTATAACTGAAGACTGGCTAATTTCGAGTTCCCTAGCTATCTGCCTAGTGGGGACATGAGGATTTTCTTGAACTGAGAGAAGTACATTAATTTTGACCTCTTCATTGAGCGCACTTTGACGATGATTATTTGTTTTTCTTAAATGTCCGTTTTCCCGAAACTGTTTTTCAATCTTGCTTACGGTACTTTGTGATATGGGTGGTAAATCAGGATACTTCTCTCTGAATAAATGAATAACTTCATTTTGTGTTCTTGTCCTATCTTCGTAGCCAATCATCATTAAAATTTCAATTTTGTGGGTTTCAGTTAAGTACGGCATGTTCGTGGATTTTTCAAAAAACGGTGTTTCTCACAAAACCACAAACTAATAGGGTTCTCGCTCAACAACTCGAATACGATGCAGCTCGGCGACATATCACTTTATGGCAAGTGAAAATAACAAATTTTCTATAAAAAGGTCTTCATATTTGCATTGAAAACATACTTTTCGTTAGAATAAGGTGAGGATTATTTCAGATTTTCAATCGGTATTTTTAAAAAAGCCAATTAATTCG
Organism: Orchestes rusci; assembly: GCA_958502075.1. Taxonomy (NCBI): domain Eukaryota; kingdom Metazoa; phylum Arthropoda; class Insecta; order Coleoptera; family Curculionidae; genus Orchestes; species Orchestes rusci. The sequence goes on from OY293304.1 coordinate 100,968,818, forward strand.
TTGTTATTTTATGCATCTGGGCAAATGAAATGTTGCTCTGCGTAGGAATTTGGGTTAGTTTGGGTTAGTTTGGGTTAGTTTGGGTTGGCAAAAAAAATTGATGTCGCGTGAGTGACATCATTTAGTTGGCAAAAAAATTACTTTCCATATCCTCACTTTATTCTATAGAAAAATATGATTCCATAGCAAATATGAAGAAATCTTACTAGAAAATTTGTTATTTTCAGTTGCCATAAAGTGATATATACCCTGCAGCTCTTCTTACTTGTTTTTATTAACTTGTTTACTCCTTTTTTATAACATTGTGATAAGACGTCAAACCGATTTGACAAAAAACGAATACCTTTTGACGTGCCATTTTTAAACTGCATACAAATTTTATTGACTTGAATCAGATTCTTTCATTTTTCGAATTAGTTATTGTTTTTGTTAAATATCTTTTAAATGACAAGGAATAAAAACTTGAAATTTGGTACGCATGTGTAACTCGATATACTCTTTAAGAATAGTCATAAAAAAATTAGGGCTACCATTTAAAAAAATAGTCGATGACGTCATATCTCAAATTTGGGACACACTGTATAAAATTTTTCTACATGAAAAAGAGCGCAATTTAAAATACTAATCGACGTGTCCGAGCATATTTCCGAAAAAAAAAACGGTCTTTTGTTTACTGAATTTATTCCAAGTTAGAGACTCGCACTGTATAATTTCAAATTTTGCATGATAGCATTACTAAGAAGAATAAAAATACAATTTTCTTTGTGAAATAATTCAAGCACCATGTGGAGTAAACTGGTAATTTTTTTTTAAGTCTTTGAACATTGAAATTGAAAACATGACCGTGCATAGCTAAATGAATAATTAGATTCATTTTTGATGAAACAATTTCCTCATCATAATGATGATGAGTCACCTTGTATGATACGGCTAATGAATGTCTGTTTCCACTTTATACAGATTTTCATACATTTTCATATAGGTATGATTCCGAATCTGAAACCATCAGTTCCGTTTCCGTATAGCAGAAATCAATAACTCAAGCTTCTTGAGATCAATTTGCTAAACCTGATTGTAGAATATCAACTTCTTACATCAAGTCCTTCATACTGTACGTCCTTGAATTGAAATTACTTAACCCAGACCTAGACTCATCTTCCATTACGTATGCGTGCGTAAGTCTATTACCAAGACAGTAGGCCGTTGCCAAGAAGCACAAGAAAAGTAAAATTAAATTCTGTAGCCACAGGGCGTTATTCTTCAAGCTTCAATACTTATAAATATGTATAAAGCTCTAAAGCATGATTTGATTTTTAACCGCAAGAAGTAGTAGAGTTTTCGTGGAATAAAAAGTTGATACATTACGAGTTGTCTGAGGCGTAAAATCAGTCCGGAGTCAGAATTGAAGTGTGTCTGTGTGTGTAGATATTTTGTAGATTTTTCCAAGTTAGTGTATCGATGATGCTTGTAAGTGATTTAGAATATGTGTCATAAAATGCATAGTTCGAATATTATAGGGTTGGGTTATTTTAAAAACGCTTTTATACAACATATACCTAACAAGAATTAACTTTGTCCAAAATGATCTTATGAATGTGACAAAATTAGTCCTTTCAAAGTATTGTGATTGATACATCTGATCAACTGAATCTTTTTGGTCTTTTATATTGTGATACATTATTTAGAATATGTGTATCACAATAATGCTTATTGTGAATTTTCAATTTTCTTAATGACATTTTTTCGAGGTCACATAAATCTTCTTGAACAAGACTTATTAGATGATATAGGTAGTTTACTTTGTGATGTTTATCAATTTTCTTTAATTATGTTCATCTTCTCTATCCGATGGTCCTAAATAAGATGTTCCAAAGACACTACTAAAAATCAAACCAACGTAAATAAAAGAAAATATTAATGCAAACAATTAAAGTGAGACAAAAACAATATCAAAAGATGGAAGTGAGAGGAAGAATTCAACCAAAAGATTGAAGAAATTAGCCATAATTAGCAGCCATAATTAAATAAAACCCAAAAAATTGACAGATGCAAATTTCTGACACAAAAAAAGTAAAATGATCAGTATGGAGATCAAAAAAAAGTTTTTTTAATTTTACATTTATTTGTCTCGATTTACACATTTGGAAGCTTTTATTTTAAAAAAAAATCATTGCCCCCATATTTATTTGTTATTCCAATTTTTTTATAATCATTTGAATCTGTGTTTATACGTTTGTATTTTTCGTGATCATTTCTCAATTTTCATATCTTGATAACTTTTGGCTATTTTCTTGTTTTCTTTTTAAATCTTGATTTAGCATGTATTTAACATTATTTAATGTGTGCCTGAGCATATGTATAAGCATGATTTATTAGTTTTCATTTCTTCGCAGATGATGTATGACCCAAACCAAAATAACAAAATAAAAGTTGAAAAACTATCAAGACAGTAATTTTCAACTTTGTTTTTGTTAAAACTTCGTTTTATTTTTATTTTGAAGTGTTTGTTGTTTTTCTCATGATTTCAGGTTTTTATTTGTTCATCAATCATATTTTCCATGCTTGATTTTCAAATTTGGTTTTTATTCTATTAATTAATAAAGTAATCGTGAGTTTTGATTATTATTAGTCTCCTTAGAAAATAAGTCCTAATATATTTTTTTGAGTTTTGAATCTCAATTATCGCAGTATTGAGCAATAGTTTTGAAAACTAGAAATATAACAAGATAAAAGGAATGATGAAAACATAAATTTGTGAAATATGAGCTGTCAAACAAGCTTGGAGACTTCCCGACAATATTTGAAAAAAAAAGTTAATGATGATGATGGTTGCAGAAATTCGAAACGTCGAATATAAATTTCGATCAATCCATCTTGAAGAGCTGAAAAAATGGCCATGAAAATGTGTCATTGGTTGCCAATTACCTGCTCAAATCAATTCAAGGCAAAACAAAAAGTTTTTCGAAAAAATCGACTAGTCAAGAATATCTTCGGAACTCTTTGGAATTTTCCAAGTTTCAAGCGGCATTTTTTTGAGATTCAAATTGCGCAACTTTGCCTCCATTTAGCCGACGTTGTATCGCCTATGGTTAACGAGTTACCAATACTATATACAGGGTGTCCGGGAAAATGTGGGAGATCTCTCGGATTCAGATAGAACATTAAAAAATAAGATGACAAGTTCCCATAAATTTTTTTCCTAGCGGCCCTCCCTGCGGAGATACGGCCCCCTGAAGGACCCCACTGGAAATCGGTTTTTCTTGAATAACTTTTAGACGACTCAATATAATTCAATGAAAATTTAATATGATAAACAGTAGTAAGGACCTCTCAAAATACTTCCCTTAAAACATAATTAGCTTGTTTAGTTTACCAGAGACGGACTAGATTGTACATTTTAACGCTCAAATTTTTAACACCCTGTATGATAAGGAGTTAAAAAAAATAAATTTGGATACCTTGAACATTAAGCTTAAGAAAAGGTACTCTTGTTCATTGTCGATAAAATGAACCATTTTCGAGAAAAAACAATTTTTATTAAACAAAACCTCGAAAAAAGCCATGACGAAGTGGTGCTCTTGACGAAATTGTGAACCTAACGCTTGGAAAAAAATTTATGGGAACTTGTCATCTTATTTTTTAATATTCTATCAGAATCCGAGAGATCTCCCACATTTTCCACTTTCGAATTAGTTAATGTTTTTGTTAAATATCTTTTAAATGACAAGGAATAAAAACTTGAAATTTGGTACGCATGTGTAACTCGATATACTCTTTAAGAATAGTCATAAAAAGCAAGCACCACTTCGTCATGGCTTTTTTCGAGGTTTTGTTTAATAAAAATTGTTTTTTCTCGAAAATGGTTCATTTTATCGACAATGAACAAGAGTACCTTTTCTTTAGCTTAATGTTCAAGGTATCCAAATTTATTTTTTTTAGCTCCTTATCATACAGGGTGTTGAAAATTTGAGCGTTAAAATGTACAATCTAGTCCGTCCTGGTAAACTAAACAAGCTAATTATGTTTTAAGGGAAGTATTTTGAGAGATCCTCACTACTGTTTATCATATTAAATTTTCATTGAATTATTTTGAGTCGTTTAAAAGTTATTCAAGAAAAACCGATTTCCAGTGGGGTCCTTTAGGGGGCCGTATCTCCGTAGGGAGGGCCGCTAGGAAAAAAATGTATGGGAACTTGTCATCTTATTTTTTAATGTTCTTTCTGAATCCGAGAGATCTCCCACATTTTCCCGGACACCCTGTATAGGTACTCGAATTTTTCACCCCCTGTATTATTTCTAAAACCTGAAATTTTCTCAATTGTATAAAAAAATTTATAATAACTTGATAAGCGTACAGTAATAAATAACTTAGTATTTTACTACGTGAAGAAAACGTAGGTATATCGAGCAATTTATTCAAAAAACTGTTTCAACACTACTTGCCAATTTTGGGTTGAATATCCTCATTCTATATTCGCGTAATGCTTCTGATGTGTTATGAAACATTCGAAGGTCTTCGCAAGAAGCATTGAACTTGGTACTAAAGTGAGGTCAAGGATAATTGGTTTTGTTGAATCATAAGGAAATCAAAACACAGATGAAAATCACTTTCTGATAATGGTCGAAGAATGAATAATAATTAGGTATGTATAAACTGTGACTAGATGTCAGTTTCTTGTCACGATATGTGCACTTGAAAGTAATCCATGCAAAGCGAATTTTTGAAAATGAACATAGGTGACTGCCCTTTCATGGTTATTTTGACAAAATTATTTTGTTTTTTGATAAAATTCAACTTTAGAAATAGACAAGTTGGGATCAATCGCAATATCTTTTGTAAGGAGGCCTTATGTCCCATTATTTTTGTAATAGACTAGCGACTAGATTGAAGATTGTCGTATCTCTACATTTGAGTAAATTTTACATAAGGAACATTTTAAAATCAAAGAAAACTAAAAAATTTGACACCTGTGATGTGTGGCCCAAGTGCTGTGGTATCCATCACCCTCCACCATCCCATATCTTTTTTTCCCTGTCGCAGCTGCCTATATCCATAATCATAATGTTTTCCTTTGCGTAAATGAGATGTCGCTTCTGATATTTTCACAATAACATGAAGGTCCATATTTATCCCAATCTCAAAAGTTGGCAGATGGTATCCTCTAAAAGAGTAAAACAATTTTTTTGTACCCAATTTTATATGTATTTGCAGGGTGGAACAAATTCGAGTATATAGCATTGGTAACTCAAAGTTGCGCAATTTGAATCTTTAAAAAAATGCCGCTTCGAAACTTGAAAAATTCCGAGTACTTCCGGAGATATCCGGCAATAACTGTTTTTTCCGAAATCCTTCTTTATTTTGTCCTGAACTTATTTGAATAAACGAATGGCACATTTTCATGGTCACTTTCTCTGCACTTTAAGATGGCTTGGTCGAAATTGATATCCGACGTTTCGAATTCCTGCAACCATCATCAACTTTTTTTTTTCAATTACCAACTCCCCAGGGGGTAAATTCTTGACCATTCGCAAATTTGAAACGTATATGGAAAAATGCGATCACCATGTTATTTCAAATGATCCTGATCGCACAATTGCGTATACGTTTTAAATTTGCGAATGCTCAAGAATTGACCCCCTGGAACTCCAACAATGATCAATTTTCGAAAAAATTTTATAAGCAGAGGTAGCTTTTATTTTTTGTCTGGAGTTTTCATCTGAAATTTTTGCTCATCATTTCCGGACCTGTATCTGGGAAGAAGTAGATTAATTTACAAAAATTGAGAAAAAAAAGATTAGTGAAGCTTAATGAAAATCATTTGAAAAATGACTAATATAATCATATTAATACCTTAATTTTTTTTGGTGAAAACTATATTACAATAAGAATTTAGGTATTGCGGAATGAAGGCAGCCGCAATGATCCAAATTCTTATTTATCAGAAAGGGTAAAACAGTACAACACTATATTACAATATCTTATTTTCAGATGCTTCCTCAATTGATCTGGTCCGGCTGGATATCTTTGTTATTGATCTCAATAATAATTCTTCTATGTTACCTCCACTTCAAACGTATCCATAGCTATTGGGAAGAAAGAGGAATACCATATGAAAAGGCGCATTTCTTAGCTGGCAGTCTCTGGGCAGTTTTTAGTGGTAAAAGACAAATTGGTAAACATTTGGGAGACCTGTATAAAAAATTTGACGGCCCATACTTTGGAATATATATTTTTGGCAAGCCTTACCTAGTCTTGAGAGACCCTAAAATCATCAAGAATGTCACAATTCGTGATTTCCATAATTTCGAAGATAGAACATTTGCTTGTGATAAAAATGCAGATGATATGTCTGGTAATAGTCTATTTATCATAAGAAATCCCGATTGGAGGAACATCAGAAATAAGCTTACCAGTATTTTTACATCAGGAAAATTGAAGAACATGTACCCTCTTATGATTGATACTGCTGAAGAAATGCAAGTGTATCTGGAAAGACACGATGGTGAAATTTTAGAAATCAAAGAAATAGCTGGGAAATATATGACAGATCTTGTGGCGAAATGTTTTTTTGGAATTGAAAACAACTCGTTTGCTGAGAAACATGAAAGCGAGTTTAGAAAAGTGTGCATCAATATGTTCGATCTGAATATATACAGATCGTTTTGTTTGTTCTCGTATTTCTTCATACCTAAATTTGTCTCACTGTTCAAATTGAAGCTTTTCGACACAAGCTTTTTAAGAAGTGTTTTTATGGATACTTTGTCATATAGAGAGAAAACCGGTTTCAAAAGAAATGACTTTGTTGACTTGTTGATCAGTGTTAGAGACACATTCCAAGAAGATATGGAGAAAGATACGAAATTTGGTGAGTGCTGAGAAAATGATAAAATTATCTTTGTCAATTGACTATTTCCAGATACAACTTGTATGGTGTCCCAAGCCATAACTTTTTTCATAGCTGGATTCGAAACCACCAGTAACCTTGTTGGTTTTGCCCTATACGAGCTCAGTTTAAGTCAAGATTGCCAAAACAAGTTGAGAAAAGAAATTATGGAAACCTTCCCCGATGATGCCATAAAAATCACCTTCGAAATGTTACAGAAAATGGAGTATTTGGACATGGTTTTAGCCGGTTCGTAATTGGTTTGTTTATTGCTCGAAATATCATATTATTTGCCAATAGAAACACTAAGAAGGTATCCGTTTGGACCTTTTCTAAATCGAAAATGCAAGGAAAACTATGTCATAGAAGAAACGGGTTTCATCGTGGAGAAAGGGACACCACTTCTTATACCTCTGGATGGTATTCACTTTGATCCTGCTTACTATAAGGATCCGGAAAAGTTTGATCCAGAGAGATTCAATGGTGGATATAAGCACTTGATTAACTCTTGTGTGTATGTGCCTTTTGGCATAGGCCCAAGAAATTGTATCGGTGAGTGGAGTGTTGAGTGTATTGATTTTTTGAAACCATGGTTTTATTTGTACGGTACAACAAGCATCGCAATTTTAACAATAATCATAAGAATGTGGTTGGCTCAATGAATCAACTGAAAAATAGTTCAGCATTTATCTCACGTGGTGGATAATCAGGTTGATATAAAAGAGAAACAGGTATTCTTGTCAATCTTCATAGTAGATTGGATTTGTTTCTACATATTTGAAGAAGAAAACAAAGACTGAACTAGTTCACACAAATAATTTTTGATAAATGAGTAACTAGGTATTCCAAGAAATTACCCCAACCTACAACGCTTCTTGATAATTTCCAAATAATCTTCTGATAATATCACCATTGCTTTTTGAATAATAACGGCAAATGATTCAAAACCAGTCAAACTAATAGACAAAAAACTTTTCTTGAACATTTTGTGCTGATTCCCTTTTCTTGGTAATTTTATTTGTTTTTTGTTTCACATTTTTAGTTGTTCATCAGGTTGTTTACATTTTTTCAGAATCCCAATTGATTTACTCTGATATCTACTAAATTTTTTTATACAGTGTGGCCCATTTGTTTTTCTACGACTGTCAAGAAATGTCACTATTGTGCTATTGTGATTGTGCAGTCGATATCGATTAGAAAACGTAGCACATTTTGCAACCGTAGGAAATGAAACCATTCCGCAAGATCACTATACAATAGATTGCCACACTTCGCTTTTTTTTTTTTCATGGGATCCGACCCATGGGTGGAGAATCTGAAACCAGACACCATATGATCCGAGACCATAGGGTAGTGTGTGGTTCGCCCACTAAACTCCGCCCACGCATTGGGACGTCAGGGATACGCCCTTTAGTGTCCCAATCTCTCACTTAAGTTTTAGCTCTTTGGTACCGGGTTACCTTCCGAAGGCCTCTTGGTCCTACCCGTGTGTCTCCGCACTAGTGGTTACGAAAAAGAAAAGAAAATAAAATAAAAGGGGTAAAAATCTGGAGTCACTACCAGAGGTGAATACAAGGTTGCGACGCGTTTGTTCTACCTCCGCTCTCGCTGCGGTGAATTCTAGACCGCTGTCTACTTGTTTTGTGCAGCCTGAAAGGCTTGCACTCTTTTCTTGACTTCTGCGTCGCCGCGAGACTCAAACGCAGCTTGGGCTCTCTTTGACCAAAAAGCGTATGCTTTCGTCTTCTCTTCCCCTTTTTTGGGGTTCGTTCTGCCCATGTACGATGGGCAGCCACGCCAGCTTGCGGGGTGGCCTTTCACCACGCAACTCGCGTTGCGTTCACCGCTAGCGAGTCTCTCGAGCGTGCAGTCTCTGCTGCTGTGTGCACGTGCACACTTGACGCAGCGATGTGCATGGTGACACCTGCTTTGGGTGTGACCCCATCGCTGGCACCGGAAACACTGCCGTGGTTCCGGTGACCTTTTGAGTTCCACTTTGACATCGACGCCGACCAGCTCCTTGATCTCAAAGATCCGCCTAGCGTTGGTTTTCACCGACACTAGGGGCATGACTTGCCGGGTTTTCTGGCTAGTCATGCGGAGCGGCACAGTATCGATGCTAAAGTGGGTGGCGAGCTCTGACCTGACTGTTTCTAGGTCTGAGTTGGCAGGTAGTACGCGAATGACTACCTGCAACGATTGCTCCTCTGGTCGAGAGAAGGTGTGGTAGTTTGCTGCCATCTCATCCAGAACGGTCTGGATGTTTTTGTGACTATCCAGTGAAGCTGGAGTGATCCTTACGTCGTCCCTCACAACGGAAGCCTTTGCATACGGTATGCTGGCTGCTTGGAGCTTTGCACGCAGCTCACTCCACAAGTGGGTTCCCTCTAAAAAGATAGCGGGAGCCCTCTTGGAAGCTGCTGCGGCCGAGTCCGTCGCGGTCGCGGGTGGGGGTACGAGCGGGACGTGTCCCCCCTTCTTTGAAGCCTCCCCCTGCATCTCCACCTTTGAAGAAGGAGGAGGAGCAGAGGAAGTTTTTTCCTGTAGCCGGACTTTGGGTTGCGCACTCTCATTTCGCATCTTAGCGGTCGTGGCGCTATACCTTTTAAGCAAGATATCTTTCCTTTCGCGCTCCTCTTGGTACTCGTCACGTCTTTGTACGAAGAGGGCGTCAAGCTTCTCATGGTTCTGACGGAGCTGTTCATGAGATTTTGTGAATTTTTTGAACTCTTTCACTAGAGTTTTAGCATCCATTGTCTTAAGGACTAGTGCCTTGAAGAGGCCGGATGGATGTGCGTGTCGCGCTTTTTATTCAGGGGGGGGATGAACCCCACCAAGCTCAATTGGTGACCTACTACCGCCGGTTTTACCCGATCACGTAGGGGTTTCACAATCAAAAGAGCCTAATGAGGGAGCAAAGCCTGAGAGACTCGATTCACAGAGGTTTTACTGTTATATCAGTAACTCCCCTGGAAATAAAACCAAGCAGGTTAACTTTGCTCTTGGTTTTACCTTTCCAAGAACCCTTATAGACAAGCTATAGTGCAATAGGGTTTCACCAGCTCTGAAATAAACCTGAAACGTTATAAAAGGGCGAGAACAAATTTTCTCTTCTTCGTAAAAACGAAGGATTCAGGGTACGGGTGTACCAATGTCTAACTCCTCTACTCTAAATATTTACCAGGTACCAGGTAGTACCTTCGGGTCTTCTCAGGTAGTTCTTGTTGCTCTCGGGTCAGGACCTCTCTTGACCGCAGTTGGGACGGAACTGTTATGTGATGCCACACTTCGCCTGCATGAGGTACAGTGACTATATGCTCTTTTATATAGTCACTGTAGCCTGAGGTAGAGACGGAGGGGGGAAAATATGACGTCATCTGTTTCGAGCGGCTGCAGTAGACTGAATACTGTCATTCTTGTCATTCGATTGCATCGGTCTAAATTGTATCGTGTCATGTGTCATTCGATAATTCGATCGATGAGATTAATTGTTTGTATGGATTTGTAGGCGTGTTACTACTTTTATCATTTGAAATCATCTCTTAATCCATTATTATCGAATAATAGTTTAGTAAAGAAAGCGAGAAATATGAGTATTTTTCTATAATATGTTCATCCAAATAAATCAATGCTCAAAATTCAACAACTTTTTATCTATTAGTTCATATTAGTCCTACCTTATTCTACTAAAAAACCTAGTATTGAACTATAATAAAAGCTCAAATGGACAATTTGCATACATTTTCAAATGACTTGAAATTTTATATACGTATTCTAGACATTATTTCAAAGTCACCAGCGAAAAATGTTTTCCCAAATACTCAAAAATATACTACAAAAATGAAAAAGAAGACGCGAATTTCACTGCATGATCGCAAAAGGGGTGAGGCCATATTACCCTCCCGAGAGAGAGAGAGTCATCTCAGTCAATACGTCAGACGGAGATAGATAGTCTATTCTGTGACGTAGTGGATGTTGATTGGCGCTCTTTAATCGGTGATTACTACATTATTAGAGGCCGTAGGTTGATTTTTTAAAAAACAATGGCATCAGTACTTACTTATCCTTATATTTTTCATATTTCCAAAAAATGTGCGAATTGTCCATTACGTAAAATACACATAAAGTAGTAAATTAGACAGTTGAACTGAGTTGAACACATGTAAACAAACTCTATTTTTAAAATTTATTGACAGACCAACCTTCAAACCACTATATTTGATGGACAAATCTAAGGATAAGACACTTATGAACAGTTTTCAAAAGACAAATGAATAATTTCACATTAGAAAAATCAACGACACAGCAAAAAATATCTCAACTATAGGTCAAAAACCATTCATTGCGTAAAGTGAGGTTATGACTATGAATTCACAAGGTTGCCAGCTTCTGTTCTACTGTTTTTGATAGGGACCATCTGGCAACAGTGGGAACAGATGACGTCATGACCGTGAAAGTGAGGCAACCTATTGTATACTAATCTTGACCATTCCGTACTCGTTGCCTAGCAACCCGTGGGAAATGGTTTCATTTCCTACGGTGTGCTACGTTTACACCCAATATCGACTTATTGTGATATTAATTAACAATCGTAGAAAAAGTATAGTGCAAAACTCGCATGGAATGACCCTTTCCTAATGAGTATCATTCCATGCTTGTTGTACAATATATACTATTTCGGGTCACCCTGGAAAAAAGCTTATTAATCGACCTATTTGGCTAGAGTTTTTTTTCCAAATTGTAGAGCTTGACAAACTTTATCTTCTTACCACGCTACACAAAGTCCAAGGCCAACTTTGCCAGATCACATGTGCAAAATTTTGATCAACTGCATTAGCGAATTTTTTTAGAAAAAAACTATTCATGCCACGGGATTTGGCATTCCTCAAAACGGGCCCAGATTTAAATGACGACTTGGTGGAAATCACCAGGATTTAGTTTTGTCTTTTCATGACCAACTGTGAAGTTTTGAAAATGAATGGATAACTTATTTTTTCTACGAAATGGTTACTACTTGATACATTTCTGATAAAAGTTGATATAGGCTGGTTTTGAGGAATGCCGAATTCAATGGCGTGCACAGAATTTTTCCAAAAAAATCGCCAATGTGATTTGTGAATATTTTTCTCCTGAGAACTGACAATTAAGGCCTTGGATCTCGAGGAACGTCATTTTAAGCAAGAAGATACAGTTTGTCAAGCTCTTTATTTTAAAAAAAATCGAGTCAAATCGGTCAATTCATAAACTATTTTTCATGGTGACCCGAAAACAAATGGGTCACACTGTATTTCTAAACGATAAAGAATAATAACTCAAAATCAATCAAAATACCACACAACACATATTACAAATAAAGAGACAAAGTCTAGAAGACAAACTGCATGATGTGTACAATTTTAAATAAAGACAAAAACTATAAATAAATGAAGATTTTTCGGTTTTCTCTTGAATGTCCGGGACCATCTGGGGATGGGATCAGTCTGGGCCTTCCATCTTTCCTAGTTCATGTGTTTTGTGCTGCGAGGCAATGACCCAGTGTGATGATGACGTGACTATGAGAAAATGCCACTCACTCCGCAGGTCTGGGGAAGCGGCTGTTACGACCACCTCAAGGAACACTTCTGCTGTTTCTTTCCCTTTGTTCGCCCTATCCAGGATGGTGTCACTTAGCCTCACTGTTTGATGTGTTGTGGAGTGGTCTGGGCAAATTCCCACTTGTTCATCTGGCAGTAAGCTTTTTGCTTTTGTGACTTCCCTTATTTTGTGGAGAATTCATTTCTCCGCCACTTTTCCAATGGCGGCTGGAAAACTGATGAGCCTCCAGTATTCCGGGTTGTACCTACCCTGCGTTCTTAGAGGTTTTGTGATGAGGATTACCTGGGCCTTTTTTCACTTGGAGAGAAATCAAAGAATAAAAGACAACATGAAGATAAAAGGTGACGTTCAATGTTCTCATGACAAGCTATAACAAGCTGTCATGTGGCAACCACTTTAAGTCGGTACTATGAAAATACTAGTAGTAAAATTATAGAACTGTGTACACAAACAGATTGTGAAAATATACAACACAAAAAGAAAACAAAATTGATATACATAAAACCACGTCGAAGTGGTTAAGAACCCAAACTCTGTACCGAATCTCCGTTTTGATCCATTGTTGTCTCCCACAGTAAAAACAATGACCGCCATTGAGTCCAACTGTTCTCTTGTCCAGACTAAGAGAACCGGTCATCTTAAGGACTATTAGGCTTGCCCTCCCGGTTGGTTGCAATCGATCATGAAAATTGGGAAGACACGTTGATGATATTAATCGAACTGCAAATTTAACAAATCTTCCATTCTTGTTTCACAGCATACACCGTGGTAAATATCCCCTTTCTTTCGTGTACGGATCTATTTGAAGAAGAGCAGAGATTAATTCAATCAAAGAGGACGTACATTTACGCTGGCAAAACGGACGCCAAAGTAAGCCTCCTATTTTACGTTACCGCTTTTGTAGAAAACCAAATCTTTCACATCCCCAAATAGCTCATGTTCGGGGTTTGTGGTACGCCCTACAATAGGTCGTCCCTTGTACCGGCAGTGTGCTCAATCAGTCAATGAGCCGAGGCGACGTTGACGGGTGAGAATGCAGTGGTAGATACAAGCATTTTATAATAAGACTAATACAAGTTAATGCGATGTTGTTGATGAGATGGTGACCGCTTCATTGGTGACCTGAGGAAATTATTATTTCTTAATTTTGCATTTCAACTTGGATTCCTTGAACAGTGCGCATCCTAGTCATCAATATTCAAGCGAGATTTTTGCATCTATTTTTTCTCTACATGCTACTCAGACACGAAGCATAAAACTTTTAACCACTTTTGCCAAACAAGTCATTCTGTCATTCTGATTTCTGAAAGCTGAAAGCATCATTTATGCAGGACATACACCCCTCAGATTAATAAACAAGTAATCTGAGCGATCCACTCTGTTTCAAAAGAAATGTTGAGGTTGTTGGGGCTAACATCTGCCCGCTGGCCACTGCTGAGAGCAGTCTTTAGCCATGGCGGAGGCGCCTTTTGCCTTCCCAGAACGTCATTATGTATTATAGATCCTAGTTTTTACGTTTCTGTTTAGGCTAGAGGTGATTCGTGATTGAGAATCCGATTTGTGAGTGGGCACAGGGCTCCATTCCACCGCGACAACTAGTGGGTCTATTGTTGCTCACATGATTGCCGAGCTATTCACCCATGAGGCCCAGTCCTAACAGACTGATTGCCGCCCTGGGTGAGGCATTGTTCAGATCAATCGCAGTAATCCGAGGACTACCAAAGACATTTTGTCGGAGGCGAGCAATCGCCGGGCACTCACAGAGAATGTGTCTGGCTGTCTCTTCCTCCTCCAGGCACAGTCTGCATTCAGTGTCCTCAGTGAGCCTCATTCTGTGCATAGGCATTCTTAACAGGTAATGACCGGTGTATAGACCCACCGCTATTCGGATTTCCTGTCTGTTGAGTCCCAGAATTTCTCTGACGCGTTTCTTTTGTGGTTCAAAGAAAAATTCTTTTGAGTGTCGCATGCATAGCAGGTTCCTCCAGTATTGTATAAACTGGTTTTCCATTCATGTGGATATCCCGACAGCCGCGACATTATATGCGATACCTAGGGCCGGCCCTGGTCCAATGAAGTTTCTGAACACAGCTTCGCGTGCAAGTTGGTCTGAAACTTCATTTCCTTCGTGTCCAAAGTGGCCAGGTATCCATACCAGTTTTACAAAGTTAGCTACGCCGAACTTGTTCAGTGCATTCTGGCAGCTCTCTACAGACCTCGAAGAGTTCTTGTAGGATTCAAGCGCCTGTACCGCCGCTTGACTGTCTGAGAATATTTTTATTGTGGTAGCCGTCCAATCGTGGTCGAGCATCCATTGAGCGCTAAGAGGCTCCAGATCATGCGCCAAAGGGCGTTTTGGATCCGTCCGTGTACCAGCAGGTGTCAGCTCGTGTAAGGCTGAAAAGGTTTTGTGATGGCCCGGCTGGCTTGACACTGTGGACTTCTAAGTTTGGCTCTGAATGTGCTTTGATTGCCCTCTTCATACCAAACTATTGCACAGTAAGTTATCATCGGCCTGACGACTGTGAAATATATACAGTACATCTGTTTGGGGTTGATTCCCCAGGTTTTTCCACAAATGCGTTTGCATGTCCATAAAGACATTTTTGCTTTGCGGATGACATTTTCCAGATGAGCATTCCAAGTGAGGGTTTTGTCTAGCGTGGCGCCTAGATATATCACCTCTGTCACAAATGGAACGGAATCCCCATCAAGAGTAGGGTGAAGTAGGAAGTTAAGCTTTCTTTTTCTAGGGAAGTGTATTATGATTGTTATGGCAGAGTTAACAGACATTTGCTCTGCACCAATCATTTACAAGGTTGATGACCTCTTGGATCTTCACATTGATTTCTTCATCCGGGATTTTTCTGACTAAGACAGCTACGTCGTTCGAAAGCGGACCAGCTCCAACCACTTCACCATGGCTAGCAGGTCGTCAATGAGAAGGGATCACGAGAAGGGTAAAGGTACACCCCCCTGTGGGCATCCTCTCGCGGCCCTGGAACGTACCTCTGCGCAGTTGAGGAAGGTTTTGATCACCCGTCATTCCAGTGTGCTGTTGTTGTTGACACTCCAGATTCGACCCCTCTTGAGCGTACCGACTCGTAGAGAGAGTCGGGTAGTGCATTATTAAATGATCCCTCTAGGTGCGGGAAAATACTCACAGCGATACTCTTGGCCTCGAGAGATTCGTTCATTTTCTCTACTATGTTGTTGAGGGCCAGTTCCGTTGATGTTTCTGCTTGGTAGGCATATTGATGAATGTTTAGGGGTCTTGCTATTAGGTCTTCCCCCTGATGTGCACGTCCGCAGAATCTTTTCCAAACATTTCAGTGGGAAAGAAGTGAGGCTTATTGGATGAGTCGATTTTAGACTAGGGTCCGATCGTCCTGCCTATAGACCACGTTCACTCTGGTTCATCCCTTTGGAACATAGCCCCAAGCGAGACAGGCTCGAAAAAGTATTATCAAGAGGGAAAGAAGGCATTCCAGTCCATGGTGAAATAGAGCTGGAAAGATTTTATCTTTCCCCGGAAATTTGAATGGTTTAAAAGATGTGATGGCCATTCTGATCGCGTCGGCGTTTATTATCCTTTTGGCCGTTGTCCAAATCCTCGTTGGTGAGATGATTGGATTGCCCAGGACATCCAGAGGTTTTTTTTTCGTGGAGGTGACGTGTCATCGTGCTTTTCTATAGCTTCAAGATCCCGACACGGTTCTTTCGCGAGGACCCTGTGGATCCTCGAGGTTTCCGGAAGGCTGTTTAGCTCTTCACAGAAGTTTCTTCAAGAATTTCCTTTAGCAGCCCTGATCTGCTTGTTATACTATGTTATAGTGCTCTTCTGTATGTTTCCCATTTACCGGTTTCCTTGGCTTTGTTGCAGAGGCGCCTTACCTTTTTTCTTTTATTGTTCAGGGTTTCATTGCGCCAGAACGTACCTTGGTTGTCTGTCTTGTGTTTAAGGGGACAATTTTCAATACGCTTGCACTATGGCACCTTGTAGATGTTCAGATGCCAGTTCAACGCTATCACCATCCCACACACCCGTTGTGGCAGCAATCAGCTTGTTGTGGAGGAATGTTTTGAACCCACTCCATGCAGTCAGTGCTTGGCGTCCCTGGATAAAACTGATTGCTTCTGACCTATTCCGATGGTGAATTGGATGTGTTTGTGCTCTGATGATGGAGGTTCGTTATGCTAGAGGTAGTAATACATAAGAAAGCGGAACCTATTGTGTTCTCCACATGTAACCATGTGCTTCAATCAAGACCTTGAAGGAGAAGATGGTTTATCATTGATATATGGCATGAATTGCTCCGCTGATTAAAAAGATCTTTGTGGACACTCCCATTACGGTACAGAATCAGTTTTGGTGCTTAGTGTTCTGTCTTGCAGTGGCGTATCCAGGGGGGGCAAAGGGGGCAATTGCCCCCCCCCCAGACAAATCTGGTCAGCCCATAAAGTCTTATTTTGTCACGATATTATTCATGTATATCACTAAATACAACATACGAATTGAGAGCGTTTTCGTATTTTGTCGATATTTGTATGTAGGTTCTATATAATACCGTTAATAATACCAATGCTCAGTTCAGACTACCCAAACCGAAAATAAAAAATGTATAATCACGTAAAAATGACCATACATAATAATATAGTAGATATGTTTGTTTGCCCCCCCCCCAGAAACAGATCCTGGATACGCCACTGCTGTCTTGCACTTGACAACCAGCTTGGTTTGGCAGAATAACATTGGATCTTGGCTATAAGAGATCTGAGATGTTTTTTTTGTCTTTTGAAAAGTTGATTTTGCTTGATATCCTGCGAAATCAGCTGAATACAAAAAAAAACACCCTTAGTTATCTATTGTTATCTTTTCGGTTTTATACTCAAGTGGGCTATTTAGTATCATGAGCAACCCCCATTAAACCAAAAAAAAATCAGCTTGTCATCATTTCGTTGCATCCGTATCAGACCGTCAAAGTTTACTGATTACAGTACTCGATCATCACACAGAGACTTGAGACACTTCATGCCAAAAAGGAAATTTAATATCCATGGATATAATCGCCAAAACAATCAAGAACTGAATATTTTTTTATTTCTAGGGGATCGATTTGGTCAAGTATGTGCCAAAGTAGGACTGGTTCATTTCCTGAAAAAATTCAAGGTGGAAAAATGTGAGCGCACTCAAGTTCCTCTAGTATTAGATGCAAAATCACCATTCATGACACCAGTTGAAGGACTACAGCTGAAGGTGACGAAACTGTGACAAGGACATCAAATAAATGGATCATGTTTATAGATTGATAAATATAATTTTCAATTTTATATTTTGAATAAATTATAAAAGTATTATAGAAAAACAATGACTATAGCTAAATGCCAGGCATATGTCATGGTAACACCGAGTGCCATAGATGAAGCGCTATATTTACTCTGATGAATGAATTTGATTGGTATCAAAGACATCTGATTGTACTTGAAGTAGAATTATTGTCTAGCTAAACCTCTATTACAATATAAATGTCATGACAATATTTACAAATCAATCAATCAAAAAAAAAAGCTAACTCAGCGAAATTTCAATTGACTTGATAAGGCCCCATCTCAGTTTTCCCTGGTTGGCGTGAACATCCCCAGTTCCTCATCTCTAGGTTCTTGGATTTGACTGGAGAGAAAATCAGTTAGATATCAAACAGCAAATGTAACCATTATCATGCAACGGACAAAAAGTTTTAATTTTTACTTCATTTTCTTTGTGTGGTCATGTAGATATTGAATAAAGAAAGGTCTAATAAGTCCCAGAAGAATGTTGCAAATGATTTGATCCCCAATAATTTGTTAGTAATGCTACATGCTACCATAAGAGTAATATTATCTATTCCTTATAAATGGGATATACACCTGTGGTGTCCATTGAGCCGTAATAAACAAAACCCGTTTCTGCACGGCTTTCAAAAGAACTAGTCCATCTAAAAAAACTGAAAAATAGGGTCAGATGATAATATCAGAGATAGAAAATGGTGGCTTTTCATTTGTGAAACACTCTTCTGGAAACTAAAGATTTGCTTATGCTATTAATTATTGAGGGTTATAATTCTAAAAGGCTTTTTTGTGCTTGATTTTGTCATCAGAAGAAGAGTTGGAAAACAGCAAAAAGCAAGTAGAAGACTTAATAGTTCTTGAATAAGGTTTCACATAGGAGAAAAAAGTATTCAGTAAGTATAGATACACTACTGAAAAAATAAATTAGAGAGATGAAATTACGAATTATAGATTACATCAATAATTACTAGTATGCACAGGGTGTTCACGTATATTTTGGCCAATAGCTATCTTCGTTAATATTAACCAGAGATAGTGGCTGAAATTCTTCACCTGAATAATCAGAATTTGTTATCAGAAAAAACAAATGAGCATCAGAAGTCAAAAGAAATTAGGTCTTTTTTTTAAATGAGACACCCCTATTTCATCTTATAGATCGATAGACAATTTTTTCCTGATTTCAAATATAGAAGGGTTGGGGGTGTTATCTTTAACGGTTATAAAATATATTAAAGGTTCTCTATACAAGGAATAATTATACTTAATTGGACCGAAGGTGTTGATAAGTGGAGACCAGCCAACTATTCCATGTATAGAAAAACATTAATACCTTTATAACCGTTAAAGATAACACAACCAACCCTTATATATTTGAAATCAGGAAAAAATTCTTTATTGAACTAGGGGATGTAATACAGGGTGTGCTATTCGAAAAAAAGATAGGACCCCAATTTTTTTGACTTCTGATGACAAATTCTGATAATTCAGGAAAAATACCCCACAATTTTTCTAATTTGAACCACTCTCTAGAGTTAGTATTAACGGATAAAGCTTTTGGTCAAAATATACATGAACACCCTGTACACACAACTACGGAAGAAATAGATTGAATAGAGTGCTCATATTGTCGAAGAGTTGTTGAGCTAGAAAAGCATTTATTAAAACATCAAAAAATATTATTTATCACCATCAACTGATAACATATTTTTTTTTAAATGTGTTAGAAGGGAACAAACTAGTCCCCGGAAAACAAAGTTATACAAGCATTCATGTCATGAACTCACTTTTTCCGTGCTTTGTGGATGTAAAATATTACCACCCCATTAAGAAGAAATAGAACGATCATCAGTAAGATTGGAGCCAACAAATCTGAAACAAAAAATAAATATTTCGTGGTAGTTTTCAGTTTTTCAATTTTACCTGATGCCATTACGTCAGTGTTTCTTAGGACTGCTTCTTGAATGACTATGGGACTAGAGTTCTCAGGCGCTGTAACATGAAAAGGAACTATTATTTTTTTTCACCGTAGCTTCCAGAAAAAAATTTTTTTTTAGCAAAATCTGACAACCAAAGAATATTATTGAGTACGTTGCTTTTCACTTGTGCTTTACCAACCATCCCCTTTATTATCCAGATCTAGCTCCAAGCGGCCTATGATTCCAATTTGATCTAGAATAATTGCGCTTGGAGGACAGAGATTTTTATCAAATGAGGAAAATGGTTTCAACCTGTTTTTTTTTCGAGAAAATGCTCAGACACGTCGATTAGTATTTCAAATTGAACCTTTTTTGGTATACGAGAATTGTATAGATAGAGATAGAACGTCATCGACATTTTTTTCAAATGGTAGCCCTAATTTCTTTATTATTATTTTTAAAGGGTAAATCAAGTTACACATGCGTGCCAAAATTCAATTTTTCATTTCTTTTTTCCTTTAGTCGATGACGCCATATCTCAAATTTGGGTACATCAAAAAGAGCAGAGACTCCTACTCTGTATTGATTTTTTTTTCACTTTTTTGGTTACGTTTTTCTTGCAGTGAATGCTTTAATCTGTGGCAAATCATCAATTTCACGTCCATAAAAAAATAACAGAAAAAAAAAGAAAATAAAAAACGCTCGGACCAGTCGATTTTTTTAGAGAGGAAAACAATTTTTGCGACTCCTGTTAATTTCGCAACCTCATCTCCTTAGCGTGGTTGAGATTCATTCATTCTAAAGTGGTTAATGAACAAGGGTTAGTCCTTCAAACCTTATTATAACTCGAACTGCCGAGTGTGAAGCCTCTGGTCAACCTCTGCATATTCCATTCCAATTGTTTTTACTTATTTTATTTTAACAAATTGATAAAAATGATAATAATAGTAGGTACTACTGTTTACTATTACCAACCCAATTCTACATCCAGGGTTGATAAAGGCAACATGATAAGTAACAAGTACCGATTTTTCCTCATGTGCAGGACAAATCTTGATTTATAAAAGAAGGTCGTGTTAGTTACACCATTTATAACTCAAGAACCGCTGGACCTATTTCTATGATTTTTGATTTGTTGGATTTGTCACCTCAATTATAAGTGCAATATTTGGAAATTTTGCAAAAGAAGATTACAATAGAATAATTTGTCAAATTTGGTTATTGAATATACTTTTCAACAAAATATGCAATTAGTAAGTACTGGATTAGTATTGAAAGAATTCTTGATCCTGTATTAGGAATCAATTCCAAAATCAATCCAGAAATGATCGAGAAATTGGAAATACAACTCAGAAATCAGTGCAAAAATGTAGGTACCTATGTACTATTAATTGAAGAGACGCAATTTAGCTGATGGACAATTGGCACATTTTTTGGAAATATGAAAAATATAAGGATTAGTAAGTACTGATGCCATTGATGTTTAAAAAATCAACCTACGACCTCTAATAATGTAGTAATCACCGATCAAAGAACGCCAACCAACATCCACTACGTCACAGACTACACTATCTATCTCCGTCTGTCGTATTGATTGAGATGACTCTTCCTCTTTCGGGAGGGTAATATGGCCCCACCTCGTTTGCGATCAAACAGTGAAATTCGCGTCTTCTTTTTCATTGACTTAGTATATTCTTGGGTATTTCGGAGAAAAATTTTCGCTGGTGACTTCCAAATAATGTCTAGAAGACTGAAAATCTTTGTAAATTATCCATTGGAATATTTCCTCCTGGTAATTGAAATAATGGGAATTGTTACAATAATTGATGATTATGCAAATGTAGAAAGAATTAAGACAAAATTTTGGACTAGAAAAAATACAATAGTTATAGATTAAAAGGAAATTGTAAAGTTGACTCACCAAAGCAAGGCCAATAAATAGAAATTTTGATTGAATCATTGCAGGTTCTTATTCAGAATTATTCAACATTGTAGTATGAAAAATTCGAAAACACCGAAAGTAGAAAAGCATAACAAAGATAATAGTATTGGTCAAATATACATCCCCGATATTGTTGGGTGCGTCGTTCACGGAATCGATATCAAGATTCAATCAATGAATAAATGGATGAATACATAAATTTGAATAAATTGTTTTCCTACACAACAAAAATCACATAAAACACGGCATAATACATTATATTCAACGTTCATTCAAAAATAAATTCAAAAATTTGTTTTCAACATACCCATCTTGTCGTATTTTCTAGAGCACGTTTAACCAATGAACCGCCAAAAATCCTTTGTCTTAATTAAATCCCACATAAAAAGGTTATGTTGACATGCTATCACACACATGTGTTTTCAAGCTTTTTGACAAAAATTTCCAGTAAAGTATCTAATTTAAGAATATGCGCTGTGATCGTAAACTTTTCGAGCGCACCGCTCTCTCGTTCGATGCATACTAAACATAGGACTTATTTGAATTTTTGACGATAACAGTGCGTAAACAATCAATTAGTATTCCATTATTAAAAACTATTTATATACCAATCCTACCTGAATATTATAATTTTCAAGTCCCACACAATTCACTGTTGCACCATTAAAATAACGATAGGAGTTTAAGAGTTTATCAAAAACATGTAATTTAAACTGATAAAGGAGATCACAGAATAAATAAGGTTGGTACTGAGGTCATTCTTTACTGATAATATCGTACCGTACTATCTCGAAATTCTTATCAATGTACTCAGTACATGAATTATTTTTTTAAGTCAACTGCATTTTTAGATACTGCCTACATTTGAAACTGAATTTTTCCAGCAAAAATTGTTGTTCGATAACTAAACGTGGAATCGAATGTATTCATTCACACTTGAACAATAATGAATCACCGAAACCAGTCTTGTATGAACTATATAGCGCAGTGAAGCAATAACGAATCAAATATTAATTGAAAAAGAAAGACAAAAATTGCAATTTCAGATGATAGATAAATTTCACACATTAATTCCTGTTCGGTTGCGTCGCACATACGGGAATTCAAATTATCTACCCTGTCCTTGCATATGAGTCATCATCTTTGATGGAAAAATACAATAAAGAAAACAATACACATTTATATTTGAAGACTATACTGCAATTCAGTCACGGTTCCGTTATTATCACCTTATTGAAAAACAAATTACGTTTTTTGAGAAAGCCATTATAGCCAAGTGTTGGATATTTTTTTGTGAAAAAGTATAGTCTGTACCTATTTTGAAATAATATTCATTATTACCTACTATATAATATGAATATTATTTTAAAGTTTGCATCATTACAGTTGGCGGATTCGCCGGATGATATTATTTGTGTTATTTTTGACATCAAAATCGAAATAGAACAATCTTCACTGTAACCTAGTTTTGATATCAAAATGAAAACATTCTAAAGAATCCATAATCAAATGGACCTCTACAATATCGACTACTTCCGAAGGAATACATGATGAGCAAGAAACTCAGGCTCGTTCAGGTAGCATTCCCTATACCAAAGTTTACTAATTGTTTATTAGTAAACTTTGCCTATACCTAGAATTGACGTTTAAAAAGATATTGAACTCGAAAAAGTTGCAATTGAATAAAAAATGCTAAAATCAGGTGAACAAAGTGGCATCAACCTGTATGCATTTTTGTTATTTTGATGGTATATTCGAAATATTCGAAGAATATCACATTTTTTCTCATCTGTGTGAGGAATTTTCAACGACACTGCCAAAAAATCAGACATTAAAACAATCACAGTAACCAGGCACTTTTTCGAGGTCAATATCTTTTTATACGTCAATTTCAGGTTTAGGGAATGCTACATAGAAAATATTCAGAATTTTCAGGAGAATATAAAAATCAAATGAAAAAGTAGGATTGAAATAAGAAAGTTGGACCACGGCAAGACTTGCTGAGGCCCTGTATATGCGAAATGGAGTTTTTTTAAAAATTTACTTGAAATCATCAAACTTTTCTTCGAGACACTTTTTTCAGATATGTCAAATAAAAAAGATAAGGGGGTGTCAATATATAAAGAGAAACCCTGTACAGAATCACCAACAACTGTCAAAAGTAATTCTCCCCAAAATATGTTTTTACGGAAACTTATAGCGCATAATTCCAAAACAAGCTATGTTCAAGGTTGAAAATAAATCATAAATTTCGTATTGATCACATGCAAGCAAAGATATTTTAGCGTTCTTCTCGAAAACGCTTGAATTAATCGAAACAAAAGTAGTTTTTTTGAAAGGTCAAGGGGATAAAAATATTCACTCAAAAATCGCATACAGTGTAGCTCAAAAAGTACCTATAGGCTCGTATGTGGCGCCCTCTTCAAAATGTGAGAAAACGGTGGGCAAATTTGAATTCCTCATCCCAAGGAAGCTCCAGATACGAGATTTCATCAAAATATTATGAGCGTGGCAAAAGACATTGCCAAAATAATGCAAATACAATTTAGGTTTAACACTCCGTTAATGATCAAGTTAAATTATATGGGAAAAGAAAAGCTGGCATACATTTTCGTTCTGTAATTGATTTTTTTGCTCATCATTTCCGGACACCCTGTCTATACAGTGTGACCCATTTGTTTTGGGAACACCCTGATGAAAAGTTCATTTCTTAACCGATTTGGTTCGTTTTTTTTTTGGATTGTAACGCTCGAAAAATTGTATATTCTTGGCAAAAACTGACCTTCGCCATTTTGACTTCAAGGCCTACTATGTTAGTTTTTAAGAGCAAAATTTCAGGCAACCATATTAGCGATTTTTTTAGAAAAAATCTGTGTGCGCCACTGGATTCAGCATCCTTTAAAACGGGTCTATACAAATTTTCAACTAAAACATCAAGTTGAAAAAAATTAAAAATTCGCACTTTAACAATCTTTGATTCTATCAAAAGAAATGATAAATGCATTGTTGTTGATGGTGGTTTGGTAGAAGTTACAAATTTTTAGTTTTATGTCATTTTTATTTGTTTTGATAGAATCAATGATTGTTAAAGTGCGAATTTTTAATTTTTTTCAACTTGATATTTTCGGTTGAAAATTTGTATAGACCCGTTTTAAAGGATGCTGAATCCAGTGGCGCACACAGATTTTTTCTAAAAAAATCGCTAATATGGTTTCCCGAAATTTTGCTCTTAAAAACTAACATAGTAGGCCTAAGTCAAAATGGCGAAGGTCACTTTTTGCCAAGAATATACAATTTTTCGAGCTCTACAATCCAAAAAAAAACGAACCAAATCGGTTAAGAAATAAACTTTTTATCAGGGTGTTCCCAAAACAAATGGGTCACACTGTAGAATAATTTTTGCGAAAGCGTTTTTATTATTTCTTGAGTCTTGAGTTTATTGGAAAAGTTATTTCAAAATTAATTACACTCTGTCATTGCCACTTTATCTCCTCAAGAAGATGACGGTTTCGAACTAAAAATCTGATGTTGCGTCTTTGAGCGGCCATCATCAATCTGGAATTTGTATTTCATTTCGAGAGAAAATTTGGTTTGCTACACAATCATGTATTATTAAGTATGGTTTCCTACGCTTCTATCCGGAAAATGCATCGTCATGAAATAGAAAAAAAGTTCCAAGTATGGCCCTGTCTTTGTGACAAACTTTTTATAAATTGAGGTATTTTACATTATAAATCCAGGTTGGTATTTAAAAAAATTAAGTTGATGGTGATAGTCGAATACGGAACGTCGTACCTTCACACATTTCGAAGACATGGTAGAATGGAAAAAATAAGATGAATTATAATGAAAAAAATTTAAAAGCTTTAACATTTAAAGCGTGTCTCCAAAATGAATACAGTGAATGCCGTAAGTGCTACGAGGTCGGTTAAATGGAAGAAAAGTTGCCGTTTTTGATGCTCATTGGAGATCTATTAACTGTATCGCGAAATTACTTTTATGTTATACAGGGTAAATTTGCAAAAATAGCCCGAATCAATTCCGTTGGATATTACAAAAACTATTTATTTTCGAGGCACAATTCAAATTTGGAAGTTTCATAATTTTTTCATTACACAATATGGTCTCTTCAAATTGTGTACACGACGTTTCGTATTCGAGTAACCATCATCAACTTATTTTTTTTTAAAATACGGATCTGGATTTCTAAAACGTTTCATCATACCCTTTCCAACGATGTACTGAACAAATACCATTGACGACGTTTCGACCCTGTAAAATGAAATCAACGGGAATTAGAGCCAATACGGCTCTAATTTTATCATATTTCAAAAATTGAAAGGGTTTAAGAACGTTCTAGTGCATGATTCACCAGATTTTTTTGTGTATTTCGCCACACCCTATCAAAAAACAAACAACTAGTGTTCGTATACCGGATCTTCTACTTATATTAACTGAAAAAAAGTCTATTAGTAAATAATGAAACCGATCTGTTTAAGTGCATGTTTTTCGAGTGTATTATGTTTCCTATGTTTCAATCCAAAATATCTATCATCAATAAATTTGAAGAAAATTCTTTTGTACCTTTTGCAAATTGACAACAATCTCATTATGGGCTTTTTCCAAGTTTCCAGGAGTGATTTTCTTTCATACTCGTCTTTTGATTTATCATCTAGATTTTGCGGCGGACTTCGATAGCTACTCCCTACCTTTAATAAAACCCCATATGAAAAAATCCAGTGGTGTAATATCAGGTAATCATGGTTGTCAGTTTAAAGGGCCTTTTCATCTCATGGGATGAAAAATTGTTCAAAAAAATCATACAGAGTGACACAAATCCAGCTCCGTATTTAAAAGATTCAAACTTAATGTTGTTTGCTCTAATACAAGACGAATCAAAATGTGGGTGCTACGATTCATTCTCATTCTAGTTTTGAAAATAAATTACTGGTACATCATTGAAAAGGGTATGGAGTAAGGTTTTAAAAATGATGATGTTGATATGTATTTAAAAAAAATTAGTTGATGGTGGATACTCAAATACGAAACGTCGTATACACTTTTTGAAGACATCATATTGTAGAATGGAAAAAATTATAAGACTTTCCAATTTGAACTGTGTCTCGAAAATGAATAGTTTCTGAAATATTAAATGAAATTATTTGCACAATTTACTTTGATGAGCATCAAAAATCGCAACTTAACCTAGCAGCACTATTACTGTTTGGATGATAGCAATAGTGTGGTGTCACTTAAAACGGACACCCTGTTTACTCAAACTAAAAATAATTTTGCAACACAGTGAGTGGATCTTCAATGAGTATCAACAATACAACAATTCTGCCATTTGACCGACACCGTAGATCATATATTTTCAGAGATAGCAATGGTGGTATCACTTAAACCCTGTTATAGCTATTATACGGAATACGTCACAGCTTAATTAATCTTATCAGTGGGTACAATACCTTGTTTAATGTGAAAATAATGGATGGGTATATTCATGTTGATCGGGTACGACTATTTCCTGTAGATGATCAACCGGATAAAAAACCTTCGTTCAATATTTATCAAGTAAACTATGCCCCAAACCCAATTTTGGACTACTGTAAGACGAATCGTGAATGACCATTTTCGTGGATGGTTTTCGAACAATATTCTATCAGCAGTTTTGATAGAAAATGATATAAAGCTATAATTTATGTTATAATTTCCATATATTCAATAAGTATAAAGAAGATATTGTGCTTTGTATCACATAGGTAACACTCAAAAGTGATATCTGCTCATTATCACCGAGAGTCTTCTAAAACAATTCATGCACATTGAAACCATGGTTTGACGGAAAGGTATGATGGGTATTGAGATTCCATATCAATGAATGTTTGAATCGTCAATCGTCAATCTTTATATCACTGAAAATCCTGGCTGTTTCACCTACATACAGGATGTTTCAAAAACAAGTTGCCAAACTTTAAGGGGTTATATACCTTACACAAAAATATTTCGACAGACCCCAAATTGTCCCGTCCGAAAGTTGATATCAAAAGAGATAAAGGGTGTCAAAGTTAAATTCTAGTTTTTGATGTTTTCAAATAACTTCTGAAATAATGAAGTGATTTTGATGAAATTTGGTATATGAGGATTGTTTGACATGCGAAATTCAAATCCTACCTTGATTTGGCTCCTCCTTGTTGTGGGCGCCACTTACACACCTTTTCGCCCATTCAAATAGTCATAACCCTTTTGTATGCACTCGTACTTTTTTTTTAACCAAAACTTTGATTTTTCCGGCATATTTATTTAAGAAAGGTATACCACGTAGGAGTGGCTAGGAGTAACCTTTTCCAAGATATTTGCACTTAAAGTAATCCATGCAGTGTGGTTTTAAATGGAAGATTTTGAGAATAGGCATGGGTGGCGCTGAAAACGGCGTCATCATGCTAATTTTGACATTTGTTTCAATATTTTTTATTAAAAAAAATGAACTTAGTTTTGTATTTTTTATTTATTTTCTTTTTATTTTTATTTTTTTTTTCATAAGAAACATTGAACATTGAAACAACTGTCAAAATTATTATGATTACGACGTTTTCAAAGCCACCTGCGTTTATTTTCAAAATTTGCCCTTTGTTGCATGTTTTACTTTAAGTGCAAATATCTTGAAATGATTACTCCTAGCTACTTTTAACAAGTATACCTCTCTTATGTAAATATGACCGAAAAATCAATTTTTCGATAAAAAAAGAAAGTACTATTTGAATGAGTTGAAAGGTGTGTAGGTGGCGCCCCCTACAAGTAAGAGCCATATCAAGGTCAGATTTGAATTTCGCATGTGAAACAATCCATATGACCGAAAAATCAATTTTTCGATAAAAAAAGAAAGTACTATTTGAATGAGTTGAAAGGTGTGTAGGTGGCGTCCCCTACAAGTAAGAGCCATATCAAGGTCAGATTTGAATTTCGCATGTGAAACAATCCACATGTACGAAATTTTATCCAAATAACTTCATTATTTCAAAAGTTATTTAAAATTATCAAAAATTTAAATTCAATTTTGATAACCTGAATCTTTGTCAACATCAACTTTCGGAATAGACAAGTTGGGTTCTATCGCAATATTTTTTTGTAAGGTATAATAAGGGGTTTGGCAACATGTTTTTCAAACACCCTGTATATGTTAGAGTGTCGTTGAAAGAGTCACTTTGTTATTTTATTATTAGACATCAAGCAGTTGAAAATGCAACTCAATATAATTAGTTAAATGAGCAAAAAATCGTAGAGGACGGAAAGTATAAATCTCTAAATAATATCAAGATATATTCTTGTTGTATAAAAAGAGATCAGACAGTTCGCTAAGCTCTTTCTTCACTCAGAAACGCGTGGAAAACTTTGTGAAGATCAACTGTCAAGTGTTCATACTAGATAAATTTATTTTAAGGCAAAAATTTAATTAAATACTGTCTAAAAATCATCATCAGGGCTTCACCTTTAGCCTATATCTCAAAATCGAAGAAGTTGTGACCTCAGTTTATATGAAAATTTATCTCTATTCTAGGTCATGGAATTGAAATATTGATGTTTAATTCCAGACATCCCGTTTAAATGATAAAACTATAAACAACACAAAGTCCCTAATCAAAAATTAACCACCACCTTTTAACAGAAATCGAACCACTTACGACTGAAATTTGAAAAGTTCATAATTCAAAGGGGGCTAGTATTTCACAAAGACTGATCCAGAGAATAAGCAAAGACTGATCAAGATGAAACTTTCCTATTAACCACCTCATGAAGATTGGATGAGATCTCATTCAAGTTTCTGTTTCTTGATCGACAATATTCTGAAAAATTCTAAAGGAAGTCAAATATGACACCCTCTTCCTAGGCTGAATAATTATTGTCATTCCTCCAAGCTTATATCAAAGAATTTTCTCTATGCTTATATTTGGGAAAGTCAGTTGATTGATAGATTGATTTATCTATTCTGCCAATAACGAACTCGGAATCTGCCTTTGCTTGATACATGGCTTGATACTATACAGAAAGTTAAGACTTCTGGGTAGAAGTAGTGTGATAATATGTGGATAATAAAGTTTAATAATTGGTCAGCAAAAATTGATAATTAACAGTAAGTAAACTATAGCATGTTGAAAATGTGAGAATCTAGATCAACTAACCTTCAAGAGTTATACATCAGTCCCGAAACTTTATTAAAATTTGTCTAAAGCAACACACCCATGCAAAGCCGGCAAAAGCTCTGCTCCCCTTCCAAAACAAGTTCAGAGTTAAGGGGGATGAAAAGCGAGTTGGTTTCTCAATATTTTAAACAGTCAATGAATAATTTTCTGTATAAGTTACGGGGGTCAGTGTGCAAGTCGATATATCGGAAACAATTTTGTAGACCTCAAATGACCACCTTATTGAAGATTCGAAGATTTTCATGAGAAAAAAATCATGTGCAGCATTGTACACGTGGCAGAAGTGAAACTTCTTCCCAACTAGAGAATGAGAGAAATTTAGAGGAGTTACAAGATGTTTGTATCAAATATCCGGCTTATTAATTATCCACTCCACACCATCATCGGTTGGTGCTTCAATTGGTGATAATGTAATCATCAATGGTTTGTTCAATATCAATTGTTATAATTTCTTACAAAATTTCTCGTTTTAAAATTATTGTATTGTCATCGGTTCTTGACAAGAGTAAAGTTTCGAATCAATCTGGGCATTTGAAGTGAGTAAAGATCGAGATCCAAGATTCCGTTCGTTAGCCTCTTGACAATCAAATTACCTTGGCAACATTGCATATCAGACGGGCGGTTTGACTTTAAAAAATACAGTCCCGTTAGCCAGTGTTTCATTCACCTCCCCTGTTTGACAAGGGATATAATCTTATAATTCAATAGAATTACGCTTTCTTTTGATCACTTTGTAGCTCTTTTTTAATTGAAATTATTGTATTGTCGAATCAATCTGGGCATTTGAAGTGGATAAAAATCGAGTTACAAGTGATTACGGTATATTATAGCTCTCTTTGTCATTCTCACTACGCTATATCTTTTTTCTCTCTCGTGTAACGAAATCTCGTTTTTTACAATTCACTCCTCATTTTCGACCAAATATCAGAAAGCCACCAAAGAAGTTTCACTTGAAAAACCCACACATAAACAGTAACACAACGTTTCGATAAATATAGTATAGTCGTCATCATGTATAAACAGTTCACCATCAGGATTCCAGCAACTAAAGGTACCTACCCACAGAATGGCACGAATTATTAGCAGCGGATTCTGGAGTTTGACATAATTTTGAAACATTATGACACATTTGTCATAAAGTGTTAAATCAACTGGTTCAATAGCAAGTGATAGGAAAATACACCAGACCATTATCAGAACTGATGCAAACAGCCCTGCGTAGCGTAGAAGACTGATGAGAAAGGTGAATCTGAAGGTGATCCTGAGAAATACTCCCTGGTCAGCTTCACGGAGAGCACTGAAAAATTCAGACCCGTATACTTTGAACAAAAACTGCAGAAGCAAGAGAAGTCGAATGGGCAAATACCTAGATATCATCATAGGCTCTCATGAGACTCAGATCTACAGAAAATAGCTGATCGACGGAGAGTCATAATAATGGCAATAAAAAGAGCAGTAGCAAAACCAGGGGTATATGAAATGGAATCTGTGATTACCAGATTATTTCGAGTGAAACAAAAATATTAGCATTATAGAGAGCCTTATCTGGAGTTATCCCCTTGAAAACACCTCCCATTTTATACTTCAATGACAGCAGTGTATTTTTTTTTATTTATGAAATATTTGTGAATTAGCTAATGTGAAAAAATAAAGCGTGTTACACAATGAACTACTCTTCCATAAAAGGTGCAATATAGTTAAGAAATGTAGGCAATGTTGTCAGTTTACATGCAATTTTTTTCAAGAGATTGCTTAGTGCCCTCTTATCAACTTCGAAATATTCTTCTACCGCCGCGCTATCCGATGTTTAACGGAAGGTTGGTGCATAGCAGGTTCGTAATAGATGTCAAGGGCTACATTTATGTGAGTAGCGCCTTCCTGATACCAGTTTCATCCCAAATAGGAATCATCAGTCAGGCAGCATTCAGGATTAAAATGGTATTAGGAGGACGCTACTCACATAAATGTAACTCTTGTTACGACTGATTTGTTGCAAAAATTGTCCATTTGTTGTGAGGTCAAAAAAGCCTGGTTTTACCGGTGGGTTTTACCCATTTCATTATTTCACCCAGCATTATACTCGTACTTAATAGGGTTTTTATTTACCGTATATCAGGCTTGAGCTAAAGGACATATTAAAGTTTATAGTAACTGTTTCACCTTTTTTACGCCCTCAGCATGATCTTGAATTCTCTACACGTTCTTTACTTGAGAAACACCCGGTATATTTCGGTTTTTGTACGGTTCTATTATATCATGGAATCCGGAATGTTGTGGTAATTTGCGAGTACGATCCACCTTCTGATGGCTTTACCAATGAATTTATTTTTATGGTCGAGGTATGGAAAATAGCTCAACTCCATTAACAAGTTTACTTAGTATTAGTAAAAATTCCCCAAACACCTTCTATCTTTGTTCAACAAAACTAAAGCAGTTCACATGAGAGATGTTATCAACCAAAGAGAAAAGGGATTTATGTCATAAAATCCTAAACTTTAACTTAGCGCTAACTTTTAGTAAGACTTCATTTATTCTCAATGGACCTCTTTAGTGTCCGTCGCACAAAAACTTCACCTGACAGTCAACACATCATCCAACTATGGTTATATCTCAAAAAGTACAGTGTTGATAACTTACCAAATTGCGTGTGTACAACCTAGTCACTTTTCACACTTTTAATCTTGAACCTCTGCTATACATTGAACGACACAACTAATTGAAACTGATTGATGAAAAAACCGCCCACTCGCATTTCACTTAACCTTGGCATTGTTAGATTGTCGCATGAATATTGTATCATGTTAAGTAAGCATTTAGATGCAATTAATAACAATGGTTAAAAATATAAACGATGAAAAATCTTTGAGTAAAAGAGACTATTTATAATTTGTTACTATTATTATGTTAAATTGAAGTTCTCGGCAATATTACTTGTTTTCTCAACTCCTTGAGGATGGGATGAGTTTTTCCTAAGACAAGATAAGTGTGTATTTATATTATGTTTTGGTCATTGATTGATGTGATGGTTCTCAGTCGCAAGACGCTCGTGAAATAAATAAGATTATAAGATGAACATACCGACAGACAGACAAATCAACAAGGCCGTATTGACTAAATGTTATTCGTATTCAAGAATTCTCAAAAACATGTGAAACCAGTTTTCGTATCATCATCATTGCATTTTTTTTCAAAGCAAACAGTAGGATCGTTAGAAAACACGAGTGGTTTCAAAACTCTTTATAATATACAGTAAAGGCGTGGATTCGCACATATAGATTTGATAGAAAAAAAATTAGAAACAAAAATGAAGACGCTTGAACCGAAATGTCATATTACTTGAAATATCGATGGTTAAAGTGTAAAACCTCGAAAGTCGATCGCTTTTCATTTATGCGCTTTTGATATTAGGAACCTTTGAAAATATCAGATTTGTTGCAACTGCAAAACCTCGTAAGTTAAGTTCCGGGGAACCTGGAGTTGACTCGCGAGGTTTTGCAATTGGAAGAAGACCGATATTTGCAATTGTTCCCCATCAAAGATAAATAAAGAATCGACTTACGAGCTTTCACACTTTAACCATCGATATTCAAAATGTCAGCAAATAAAAAATTTAAATCGCGGCAAATCATAATAATATGATATGGTACATTGATGACTTGAACCATTGGATATTTGGATGTCAACATAACCGAAATGCCACTGTTCACCTTATAAAAAACTTGGCAAAATTTTACAAACCTGTCATCAGATGTTATAATTCATTGATTTACATGATAAAGAAAAATGCCGATGCTTTGATAATATTTCCAAATTTTGTGAGAATGTGTGAGAGAAAGATTTGGGGAATCGAATCTTCCTAAACCTTCAGTGGTCCAGTTTTGTTTGTTTTGTTAAAAGTCGCCCTGAGGGACCCCAGTGGCGTGAAGTATGTGTCCCTGTATCTATGTGTGTCGAAAGGTCTTTTCAATATTGGTTTTTGATGGTATGGATGGTTGCATGAATGATTGATGATATTTGACATAAGAAAGGATTGAAATACATTAATACAATAACGTTTTTTGTCGTGGCTGTAAGCTAGGCTAGTCGTGAAGCCAATAAAAAAAAATATATATTTATGGTACAGTTCCTGCAAGTATATTATGTACCTATACTTCTCAACTTCACCAATAACTTTTTGATAGTATAAAATTCATTTGATTAAGATATTAACCTGCCTCATAAGTCAATTTAACTAACAATATTAAAAAAGAGAATGTTCTGTTCATATTGTCGACAGAGACTCATTTTCTAGAAAAAAATCAGCCTACATTTTAGCCCTCGCAGCCTGACTCACGATTGCTACTGCCCATTGCTTGATGATCGCTGCATCTTAACGTCGGACTACCCCGATTTCATCTTCCAAAAGCTTCACTGTGTCCCCAAGCTATTTTCCGATTTCTTCTGCTACATGATCCTTCAAGTAGTTGTAGTCGTCCCCCAGCTGTTCCTTGAATTTCTCCTACATATCTCTATAGCAGATTCTTCGAGCCTTTCTTCCAATATATCTCTTCATTAGCTGTAGAGGATTCTTCGAACTTTTTTTTCCATAGCTCGCTAGAAGATTCTTCCAACTTCTCGGTTCAATTGTCTCGAGTTATCTTCCATAGCTGTGAAAGATCCTTCGAAATTCTCATCCAATATTATCAACTGCATTGGGATCAGGAATCTTGAATTGGAACGTATCGGGTTCGATTCCATCTTCTATCAAAGAATCACAAAGTCTCTGAGCCTTCTTCTCGCTTGTATTCAAATCACGCGCATCTAACTCCCTTTTCAACTCAGCGACCTTCAATCCGATCAGCAGAACTTGCTTCGTAGCTATTACAACGACTATTTATGTCCGATTCTTTGGCACAAATCTCACTTCCGACACCGATTGTAACATTTTGTATTTAGAAGATATAGAAATCACTTGTCCAGTTTTCACTAATTTATCTAAAGTTTTTGTTTATGTACATGCACTATTACACTAATCTATTCAACTCTTGAATATATAACTGTTCATTCCCAATTCACGATATAAGATAAAGACTCAGTACACAACTGACTAAACCAACTTAACGCGTCGCCGTTGCTTTAAAACTCTCCACTTCATTTCGGGATTATTATTCTAAACACTGCTTTTTTCCAAAACATCGACGCATTTCTAGAAATCGATGGATGGAATTTCTGTATTGGCCACGATCCCGCGCTGCGTGGACAGAATACCGGCAAGAATGGGTCGACTCGGTCCGCTGGATTATCACATGATTCGTCACAATACAAACAGGGTGCTAAAAATTCGAGTGTATGCATGGGGTTATTATAAGAAATACAGGGTCGGTTAAACTAAGGCGAAGGTGCGCCTTTTTATGCTCAATAAAATTATAAGTTTGAAATTTGAAAAATTCCGGCCACTACCACGAAGTTTTTCGAAAAATAAAGATACAAAAACGTTTTTATTGTTTCCTGTGTTTATTTGAGAAGATATTTTCATTTTCAGAGACCTGTCCACTCCCTCGAGGCAACCTCAGTATGTTCAATTATTATTATTGAATTATATTTATACAGTGACCGCCAGAATATTTGCCACATATGGGAGTTTCAAAATTATTGATGTATCGATATCAAAATCAGATTGATTATATATGTCTGACAACCTAGAAATACATTTTGGCACCTATCATGTGATCACTCCCATGGCAGCAAATTTGTAAAATTTGGCATGAAAATGGAAAAAGTGGAGTTGGGTGAAGAGATATCGATAAAAGTTATTTGAAAAAAATGTTCGGAATGAGATTATAGACCTGCGTGCAAAAGTTGAATCATTTGAAATCATATGAAAATTTGGATTTAATGTGTTAGAAACTATTCCAATTAATTTTGAAAAAAGTTTTTTGTTATCGGTGAAACTTATTCTTCTAGTCAAGCCATTTCAGCTTTCTATCAACGGCGCGACGTATGTTTTGATTCAAATAAACTAATTTTTATCCGATTCGCACCCTTCAATCTTTGATGCTTTATGATTTTTGTCTTGCCAAACATGAAGCTGATTGAATAACGCATTCCAAAACTAGGCAGATCTGTCTGTCTGTGTTTCACACAGACAGATCAACGGATTTTAGATTAGATTTTCCTAGTCTAAGAACTTGAGGCATGAATCATTTGAAAGAGTAAATTTTGTGTAATTGATACTTTCTACATATACTATCACAAAAAATTGATACACTCTTTTCATGTAACCCTTACAAAACGATTCAAAGTGTTTTTATGGTTTCTGTTTTTGAGATAGAAAATATAATACAGTAGACTTGGACGGTCTCATAAGGGATTAAAAAAGAATGCTGACAAGCTGATTTTTTTCTAGGTTGATGAGGGACGTCCACTGAGTATAACACCAAACAGATCACATTCGTCACCCTTGTGGGTTCTCAGCAATACGGGTTTTTTTTTTATTGACCTGATTTTTGCAGGATTATTCGAAAACTGTCCCCTGAATTTCCAGACACGATATCCCACTCGTCACTTTTGTGGCAACAAGAGTGGTTTTTAATTTAGATATTCATGATTCTTTTAATTTTTAACCGAAAATTAATCATCGTGTTTGGGGAAATGTACAGATGCTTTCTAGATGACAAGTTTAATGTAATTTTTTAAATCAAAAATTTTTGTTTATTTGAATTATCGTTACTTTCACCTGTGAAAGTGATTTTGTACTTTCTATAAACACTAGAAAGTGTTATAAGGGCAAAATTGCAATTTAGTATAGTGAGTTTTGCAAACTGTTATAAAAGAAACCAACCTCGTTGCAAAAAACCCAAAAGGGTGAGGAGTGTGATCTCTTCGGTTTAATACTCAATGGTACCCTTCTCATTAACCAGCAGAAGATCAGCTTGTCAGCAGTTTTTTTGATAATGAAATCTTCACCAGACTAATGAGTTTGGCACTAAAGAATAATTGAATGCGCGACAGCTTAAAAGCATAGACGTCAAAAATACCAAATACTTGTGTTGACTCTTGAAAGAATAAAAGATAAAAAAATACTCACTTTGACAGTCCAACAAAGGCAATGGAGTGTCCCATGAAGCATCAAAGCAAAATATCGTTCTTTTCTTAGTTTGTGTATCTGGAAACACGTAGCCTTGACAACATACAAAATTCGCAATGGACTCATTATGGAACACCAAATAGCCATTTTTGGGAGACGGTGGAACTGGACATCCTAAGCTGGTGTAATATATCAAAATACCTCTTCTAGGATTGATTGGTTGACGTGCCGTGAGGATAATCTAAAATAAACTGATTATTCAGATGACATATCATGATATGACTATAACCTACCTCCACAGACTCTGTAGCTGATACAACTTCAGACGGTGGATGCTCCTGAGTGCAGGTTGAAAAAATCGTTAGTCCGCTATCTTTAACTTCAAGCGTATCTTTACATTCTTCTTGGGATAAAACTCTAGTGTCTGTAAAAATGTATGTCAAGACAAGTTGAGTTATGTATCAGGTTACGATATTCGAACATCAGATAAAATTGGAAGATAAGAAATAGTGTTCAGTAATGTCAATAACTCTAAGAAAATGTACCTACTCCCTTGATACAAAAACACGGTAGATGAATTTCGATAATAGAAGCTGTTCAGTTAAAGTTACATGTATGCGATCGCCGATGTTGAGTTTGAACAATTTACGAGTCATCAACCCTTTCTCATCTAAAGAAAACCATCAACAGATATACATATTACTCACCGAATAACGCTACATCTAAAATCCTCAATCTCAACTTTTGATATTGCGGAGCTTTTATCTTCCAGACACATTTTTGTTGTCCGGCATAAAATCTAGGATAGCCAGGATTATGTATTAAACCTGAAGAAAACTTCTTTGTCAGCCTTATTTCTGTGTTGCAATATGGATAAACTTTATCACCTGAAATATGAAGGTTGTCATGTTATAATTTCAACATTTTTGAATCAACTTACGTGTAGCGCATGCATACTTCACTGTGATATTACCAGCACCATAAGCTTCACTACCATAACTATCTTCGATAAGAACAAAACTACAATGATTTAGTCCGGAGCACCTATGGAAAAAAATCAGTGGTGAACGAAATATACTGTTGAAATATCATTGTTTAAAATTCAACCTGTTCATACAGAACCTTATTTATTCTTACCACCCAATTCTCCCATTTTTTTTTTTTTTAATAACATCTATTCAGTATCTGACGCACCTCTATAAATCAAAGTATGTATTCTTATATAAAAAGACTACCTTGAGCTTGATCCCATACTTCCGGCATAATAACTATACATACCTAATAAGGCTTATCAGGAAGAAATACATCTGCTTTCTAATCATCTGATTTTTTAATGCAAGCAGGCATATGGTTCCCGAAATTAATAGCTTTTAATGGCAAACAGAAGTATAGCGTTTTTTCGTGGGTGAATTCATTAAATGATTGTTATCTCCAGCGGGTCTTCGAAGTTATGAACATACGGTTCTTTTTATATTTTCAAGTTAATAATTTAATATAATGGTAGCATAAAGTTGAACAAGAAAAGAGTGAGATCTGCTTGAATGTAGCCAAATTATAGTGATAATCACAATAATTAACTAAACAAACTATTCGAAGAGTATAATTTTGTTTGTTTCACAAGAGTGGCACGTTTTGGAGTTCTATGTACTCAAGAAAGAGAATGAGGTGTGATCAAATAATTCTTTTTCTACGAGCGTGCGCAAAGTAGCCACTTCGCACACTCATTCGCGTGTGCAAAGTAACCTTTTCCCGCACTAGTGCGGGAAAAATTTTTCCCGCACTCAAATGTCAACTCAATTAACTACCTATCAATTTGTTGTTTTAAACTTCGTTTCCATACCAACCAAACTGTAGATAATGCACTTTGTAATGCACAAAATAATGTTCTTGTTACTTTTCCCTTTTCAGTCAAAATCAATATGAAACACACAATTCTTTTTTTGCGTTAAAAACGCATTCGCCAGTAACGTAAACAAACATTGATAATGACGACTTTCAATCGGCATTTGTGAGTTGTTCTTGCTTGATTTTGGTGCAAACTACTGTGTTTATCGGAAATCTTCGAAAGATTTGAGCTGAATACTGGCATCAAAAAAACCTGATCATGTATACAAACAAACGGACAAACAAATTTATAAAAGTATAAACGATTAAACGAAGACTGAAGACTGACTGATCTTAATAACACAGCTGTCTAGAGTGTGTTGTCAAATCAAAACAGTGTTGCCAATAGCAGGGAGTAAGGCGACAAAAGAGGAAATTTTATGAACAGTGATCGGACATGCCCTTGCATTTCAAATATAAAATAAATCAATTATGATTTTGATTATACCCATATTATCCAATTTCCAGCTGCCGCCACAAACTGTTCTTTCAATATAAATATATTGTTAAGCATAAATAATCATTATTCTCAAGTTCTATGTTTTTAAGTGCGTTCAAATAATATATTATCTAAAGTTTTTCGTGTCTAATCTGTAGACGCTCGTAGAAAAAATATTGTTCCTAACAAGTTCGCAAAGTGTCTTTCCCGCCCTTAAAGCCAATCCGAACTCCGCTTCGCGTCGTTCGTCTAACTGCTTTTGCGTGCGGGAAAGCATCACTTTGCGAACTTGTTAGGAAAATAACTATTCTGCGTGGACCTATCATAACCTCCGGCTCCGTAGTTACCCAGGTTCACACTTTGGGACAGTCAACAATATTGATGTATCCAACACTATTGTGCATGGTGCCATTTTGACCATCTTTCACACATAATGGGTTTTCTCTGGATGTTGAAGTGTTACCCTGTCCTATTATTGCTTTTTCATATTCTAAAAATTATTGGCCGGTTTTAGAAGACACAGCGACTGGAGAGGTTCTAAACTGCATAATTGGTCTTACACTCAATCAAGTTGCCCGCTACGTGAATTCATCGTCGGTTGGTCAGCTTCCTTCAACTAATGTGTAGATTACCAGGTAGTTGATAGACCGACCATTGTGTAGAGGTCTTTTCTGTTCATATTTAAGAGCTCTTTGGTTCTGCCCGTTCAAGTTCTTCATTGCCTTGGCATGTAGCATGCGCGGGGCATTGTTCTAGAGTGGCTTTTTCGAGTAGCCTTTATACCGCTATGGCCCGGGGCCAAAATTAGCCTTACTCTGTTGTTATTTTGAATTATCTGATGCAGAACCTCTTCGCATTCTAGGACTTCTTTTGAGTCCACTGCCTTTCTCACAACAGCCTTTAATGCTGAAGTGCTATCTTATCAAATGTTGAAAGTTCTGTTCTGAATGTTATATGCACATTGTATTATGGCAGAGATTTCGGAAGACGGATGGTCCTTCCTCTTTCATGCTGTAAACGGTGGTGTTGAGATTGTTTCCATAGCACTCAACAATGGATTTGACGGTAATACGCCTACCTTGTCTGGCAAAAGTGCTCTACATGTAGCGGCTGCCCGAAATTCTGTTCCAATTGAAGAGTTGTTACTGGCCAAAAATGCTGGTGTTAATGTTAAATCAGGCTGCGACTTGACACCGCTTCACGTAGAGGTGCAAGAGAAACGCTTGCAAACTACTGCTCCTGAATCATGGTTGTGATGTTGATACCCATGATATGGATGGTGGAACACCCTTATTCATCGCAGTGCTTGGCAGATCATTAGAACTTGTTCGCCTACTGCTCCAAAATGGTGCTAACATTAATTTTCGCAAGTTTGGAGATACACTGCTACATTATTCGGCCTCAGAAGGTCATGATGATATCGCAACCATACTATTGAGCTATGATTTGTTGAATAATGACGCAGATCCCAATTTGCTAGATTTAGATCGGGAGACAGCTTTGCATCATGCAGCATTAGCAAGCAATGGCCACAGCTCTATAGTGCAACTGTTGATAGATAGAAACTCTGACGTTGACGTTAATCTTAAGAATATTGATGGTGATGATTCACTGCATTGTGCCGCAATGGGAGGGGATACAGACATAATAATATCAATAATGGATAGTGGTAACCTTGCAACCTAAAAAGTGAGACTCCCTTACTCGTTACTGCTCTGTTCGGACATTATGATATTTCAAGAGTTGATCTTGAGAGGTGCTAATATCGATGTAAAAACTAACACTGGAGATAGAATTCCACATTATGGCTCATTAGGAGGTAATGTTGAAAAAGTGACGTACCTTCTTGAAAGAGGTATAGACGACGATTGCCAAAATCAAGAAGGAGTATCTCCTTTAGATTATGCCATTTCTAAGTGTCAAAGTTCAGTGGCGCGTGTTCTGTTGTCAAGAAATAAAACATTATCAAAGTTTGTTCCATGTATGTATGAGATGATGATACTGGAGGTGCTCTAGATGATTTCGTCGACGTAGAATCCAATTCCACAATTGTCTGTGAATAAGCGCCTTTGCACATTGCAGTTCTGTTCAATAATAGTCTGATAGTCCAGACAAGTTTGGCAACAAACCATTACATTTTGCTGCCGAGGCAGGAAATACTGATATTTGTAAGATACTGATACACTCAGGGGCTGATGAAGAATGCAAAAATGATAAAGATCATACTGCTCTACATTATGCTATAATCATAAACAGCTACAAAGTTATACAATTTTTCCTAAATAACCATGCATGTATTGAAACCATGCCAGTGTGATAAATGCATGGAATATTTGGACTTTTAAAAAGTTATCAATAAAATACAGATTGTTTAATTCTTGAATGTTTCTTCACCTCAAGTTATTTTTAAATAATCATCGTTACGAATAAATTGAAAACTAGAAAATGAAAACTAGTTATGCTATTTGGTCCATATTTTCACATAGTAGAGACAAAATTACGGAGCAGGACCTGAAAGTTCCTCAGTAATTCGAAACGTTCTGGGATCTGGAGAAAATATGAGCTGGAATGTAAATGTGTAAATAACCAAATTGGCTTTTGGAAAATGTTGCCAATTAGGTTGATATTCTATTTTGAAACTTTTCGATTAGTCGCTTTGGATACATTTATTTTTGATACATAATAGGTATTTGCTCTTTTACTCAAATGAAAATATAAGATCCGGTATTTTTTTCTTTTGCCGTGTTTCCACTCACTTCCGTAATTGATTGTCCGCCGATGAAAACAAGTAGTATTGATTTTTTTATTCAGCTGCGCGCCAGTCTCAGGTATCAACGCAAATTCATACACTTAGCAATGCCTGCTACTTATCCCTACTGAAGTGGGGGAAAAAAACAATTCTACCCGGAGATAGATCCATTTTGAGATCATCTTTCTTCAACGTTGTGATGGATTGAATGGTTTTACATCTTGTGCGCACACTAAAGTACGAGAGAACTAATTTTCCGAATGCAATGAATGTTTGCCTATTTCATCCATTATCGTCAAAGTCGATCATTCTATTCAAATACAATCAATTTGTCCATTCACTATTCTACCTCAAACAAAATTCCAAAAGCGTGTCAACGTGCTAAACTGAATATCACAATAGACCGGGGTCAGTGATGTAGATAGAGGGTGAGGGTCGGGATTGATTTACATTTTGGGGTAAAAGTGTACTGTGTCATTGTCGAAGAGATGATAAGAATGTATTGGATCTGGTGACACATTTTCCTTTTATTTTGCCCCCAAAATGAACAATGCAACAGTGTGAGAATGATGGTGCATGCTATGCAATTAGAATGAATGAACTTATAGTGCAAAGGATGGTCTCATCCACCATTATAATACATTCATGTAAGTGAATCAATATTTCTTCCGATCTGCGCATTCATTAGTCAACATCTATCTGTTTTATTGAACTTATTTTTCACTTTTATTTTCATTTCAAGTTCATATCCTCATCATAAATAATTTGGCAACTATGAATTTAATTTTAGTTTTTTAGAGGTTTTTGCTATACACAAAAAAAAACAGTTAACGAGGAAGGAGAAAGAACTGATATTTTTTAAAAATTAAAAAAAGACTTCTACATTTTTCACATTCACGATGAATTCAAAAATACTTCTCATATCTAGTTTATTATGAATATTTCTCCTGATCCCTGAATTTTGAGCAACTTTATGGATAAAACCTCAATTATTTTTATTCATTACTTTCAATAGGTACTGCCATAAAATATTATATGGCAAAAAAAAATGTTTTACACAATAATTATCATTACTACTCTTTCGTTGATTTTTTCACAGAAAACGACTCAAACGACAAAATTATCAAATAAGTTGCTAAGCTTGAGAAAGCCTGTAGACGATGTTATTCTGAAGTTTAACGTAGTATCACTTGAAAGGAGGTTCTAAAAAATTGTGGAGAAACACCATAAAAAGTAAACATTCCGTAAATTAAATAGAGGTAAAATAAAAGTTGAACCATTTTCTAAAAAGTGGAGAGAATATTATATCGCATCTAGTAAGAAATTTGAATAAGTGTTTATACAATTATTATAACAAAAAAAGCAGGAAAAACAAACAATTTCAAAAACATTTCGAGAAAATGCCAAGATTCACTCAAGATAGTATAGTCACAAATAAGCATACAACTAATAGAAAGTTGGATACAATCGGTTAAATGTTTTTAAAAAATAAAAATGAAAAATAAAATCTCGAGCTTTTTGGCATGAATAAAACTTGTTCTTCCCCAAGACTTTTTTCGTAATCAATCGTAATCAATAAAATAATGAACAATATTTTTGAGTTTTTACTAAAGTTTTCAAAATTTCCACTTGAAAAAGAATTTGAAGAAAGACAGAGCTCATTTCTCATAATAATAATAATAATAATAATAATAAAAATAATAATGATAATAATAATAACACGTATATCACGGCCATGTCAATCACAGAAACCTTAGGAATAATCAACGAAAATAAACCAAATAATAAAATAGTCAAAACAAATTCAAACAAGAAGCCTCCATGGCAAAAATGATCAGTACACAAAATAAGTAAAATTCGTAGTGATCTTACAAAAATGAATAATTCATTGGTAGCTCCGAAACAAAAACATGACAGACTTTACAAAAAATTCAACATAAATACGAACCCAGGTACAAGAACAGGACAAATAACAGAAGCAATAGATACGCTGAAACAAAAACTGATGGCATCAAGTAAAAAATTGAAGAGGTACGAGCATCTCTTATAAAAGGAAACAAGACAACATAAACTTCACATCAAACGAAAAGCATTTTTACAAAAATTTGGAACAAACAAACGAGGAGGCAAAAGATATTAAAGCGCCAAAACAGGTATAGAAGTTGAAAAATACTGGAACTCACTATGGTCAGAATCAGTGGAACACGAGAATGGTAAGTGGATCAAAACAGAGTAAAAGAGAACAGAGACAGTAGAGCCAATGCTACCATATGAAATAAAGACGGATGAATTGGAACTCATACTAAAGCGAAGCTGCCAAACTGGAAGGCACCAGGGCCAGATAAAATTTATAATTATTTCTGGAAACATCTGAC
Source organism: Orchestes rusci (assembly GCA_958502075.1). NCBI lineage: Eukaryota > Metazoa > Arthropoda > Insecta > Coleoptera > Curculionidae > Orchestes > Orchestes rusci. The sequence goes on from OY293304.1 coordinate 101,013,197, forward strand.
GTCACTACATGGTAAAATGGCACAAATAATCCAACATGTAATCACCCACCCAGCAGAAGTCCCACCATCCTTAACACATGGCATAACATATCTCAAACCTAAAAACGAGAACACAGACGACCCTAAAAACTACTGACCCATTACATGCCTAAACACTATTTACAAAATTATCACAAAAACGATAGCCGAAAAAGTAACAAAACATATCACAGAGCAAAAAAACGAACATGAAGAACAGAAAGGATGTACAAAAGGAGCGAAAGGCTGCAAAGAGCAACTGATAATAGACAGAGGGTGATAACGAGGCAAGCAGAAGCAAACGGCAGAAACATAGCAGTGTTGAAACAAACTATGGAAAAGTGGGAAACAAAATCAATAATCACTCTACCCCAAATAGATCTTGAAACTAATAACATAAAGATGATAAGAGGAATATTCCAAGGAGACACATGGAGCCCAAAATGGTTTATCCTAGCACTCAACCCACTAAAGCATCCTTTCAAAGTCATCAAATATTGGATACAGTCCAACAAAAGATTACAAAATATCACACCTGTGCTACGTGGACGATCTAAAGTTATATTCTCCGGACGAAAATCAACTATCCTCGCTATTAGAAACCACTGCCACGTTCTCTAAAGTCATACGAATGAACTTCGGACTAGAAAAATGCGCATCAATTATAGCGAAAAAAGGCTAAACAACAAAAACGAACAACATAGAGCTTCTAATTAACAACATATCATTCCCTACACTACCTAACAACGAAACATACAAATACTTAGGAGTAAATGAAACACTCACAAATAAAACGAAAGAGATTAAAGAGACCATAGAAAACAAATACAAGAACAGATTAAGAAAAGTCATGCATACACAACTTAATGCCAGAAATAAAATCAGAGCCATAAATACCCGGGCAATACCGATATTAACGTACTCATTTGGAGTCATACAGTGGACCATAACAGACGTACAAGCACTAGAAAGACTGACAAGAAAAATCCTCACGGATAATAGAGCCCTACATCCAAACTCGGCTGTTGAGAGATTATACCTACCTAGGAAACAAGGAGGAAGAGGCATAATCAATATAGAATTAACACACAACATTCAAATACACAGCTTACAAAGATATTTTAACTTGAAGGAAACTCAGTCATCATTACACGCGTTCATCAAACAAGCAGACAAAAGATACATACCACTCAGCACACACACACACACAACTACAGCAGATAGACAAGAAAACATTCTTCACAAACATCACACAGAGATGGAACAGCAAAAAACTACATGGCAGATTCAAGAACGACCTCGAACATCAGCTGTCAACCAAATGGATCGAACACGGACACCTGTATGGTGAAACAGAAGGATTCATGTACTCTATACAGGACCAGGTTGTACCGACAAGAAATTACCTAAAATATATCACAAAAACTAACATACAAAATGATAACTGTAGAATGTGTAAATCAATGCCCGAAACGATACAACACATAACATCAGGATGTCCTTTTTTAGCACAGACAGAATACCTAAACAGGCACAATCTGACAGCCAAGTTCCTCCATAAATACCTACTCCACAAACATAACATAAAAACAATAGAAGAGCCGTACTACAAATACACAGCAGACCAAGTCAACGAGAACCAAGATTATAAAATATACTGGGACCGAGGAATCATAACTGATAAAACAACTATAAACAATAGACCAGACATAACACTAATAGACAAAATCAACAAAATCACAACGTTAATAGATATTGCACACCCTCTGGATCACAACATACAGAAGACAATAACAGAGAAAATACGAAAATACACGGACTTAGCTGAGGAAATAAAATCAATGTGGAAAATGGAAGAAGTCGTCATTCTCCCCGTAGTCATCTCAGTCACTGGCGTCATACCACCGGAGTTACCCGCAGGATTCAAGAAACACAACTAATAACGGACATGCAAAAATCAGTGATCCTAGAAACATGTCGGATAGTAAGGAAAATCGTGAAATAGTCAACAAGGTGTGAGTTTTGCGAAAGCCCTCATTTCCTTTTACCACCTAGAAAATGTGAGACTAACCAATGAGAATAATAATAATAATAATAATAATAATAATAATAATAATAATAATTTTCTCGAAAACTTCAAGTACCTTTATCAACAAAAATATATTTTTTTGTAGATATCCTTGGATTCCACTTCATAAAACCATGACAAGCCTAAAAAAGATAATTTTCAAAATATTGAAAAAAACCAAAAAAAAATAAAAAACTGGACCAATTTAGTTGAATAAGATAAATCGTAGAAAAAAACATTTTTTATAAAATCAACGCTTACCAAATGAAATAAGTAATCAAGGAAGCTAATTGTTTAAAGCAAATCAAGAGGTCAAATTTTGCAATATAAATAAATTGGAAAATGTTTAAAATCGTATGAAATCCAAGTACCTATTCATATAAATGAAGGATCATTGGCATAATATTGAAAGATGTATAAATGTTTGACTTTTTACAAAAAAAAATGCTAGTGACAGTGTTGTCTAGTTTGTAAGATCCATTAAATAGATTTTCTTTGGCAAAATCTGAGGCTTCTACACTATACCTACGTCTTCGTCTGCCATATCTCAAGTTGATATCTTGTTCCGTGGGTCCTCATACGATAGAAGAAACTACTACGTAGACTTTCGACCTTATCTTTTGTTTTGTCTTTGACAAAATTGAAAAAAATCATCTTGAAAGTAGTGATATTCATAGACAAATTCACAGCGATTTTCCAAGATTAGATCTATCTTATAAATAGGTTCTAAATTCCAAAACATTTCCAAGACAAGAACATAAATATTTTCTCGTTTTGTAATAAATCTTTTATGCAGAACTCACAAACCAAAATAATGTATTTTTTTGTATCTACAGTTTGTTTATCCAAACAAACAGTTTTGTTGTTATTGGACTTGTTACTTTCTTTTAACAAGACGGAAATATTATTATTTTGTCTGAGAATGTAACTGCAATAAGGAATGAAGCAATAAAGGGAAAAAGTTTGATAATAAATGTCAAAAGTTGTTTGAATTAGGTATTAATGAAGAATAAAAGTATGCATTTTTTTTTTATAAATTTTCGGACCAAAGATTTCTAGAACCCAGCATTTTAATATTTGGGCTTCCGTCATCTAGATTTTCTTTGTATGTTGTAGGTTACCCGACGTTTTGATCAATTATGTTCAATCGTCATCAGGTGTGAACTTATTATGTGTTATGAAAAATGATGTTTGACCGTTTGAGTTTTATCCAAAACACTCACCTTCTATTCAAAGCGTCTCTGGGATGATCCGGAGGAAAAGGCATACTTTGGTTAAACACCAAACCAGTATCAAAAACAGAAGTTTTTGCTTCAAAATCTACATCCAAAATAGCGATTATTGAGTCTAGTCTTCGGCAAGTAAGCATTAGTTGACATGATTCACAGCCGCTTACAGTAACTTTTTCTGGAAAAAGAAATGAAAAGTATAAATATTTAAAAAGAATATGTTAGTTAAAAGATTTAATGATATCAAATAAACCAATTTCAATATGTATTTCTTATTACGTCTCTAATAGAATCTGATATTATGTTTATGGGATTAAAACGGGCAACTAGGGTCAGACCCCTAGCAAGTGATAAAGAATAACACAAAAGTAAAAGTACGATCGGATGAACATAAGTAAATAAATTATAAGCTCTGTAACAAGAAACCGCCACCCCAAAAACATTTCCTGTTTTTTTAGGGATTCTCTGAGCGATTTATGGGATAGTTCCTCGTGCACCCCGTTTGTTACAATGAGCTATTGATCTTCATCTTGAAATAAGTAAATATTGGGGATAGAAAATTCTTTGTATGTGTGTGGGTGTTCCAGAATGCATAACACTTGTTCCATTTACTTTGAAATAAACTCTCGATTTTTTAAGTTTATTTATTTCTGGCAGCATTTCTCGGAAGTAATTAGGGCGTTGTGGAGCAATAACACAGTTAGCATCGTACGTTATGTTGTTTGGGTATTTTTAATGAAAATACATAATCTGTTTTCAAGGCTTGGAACAATTGCTAATAAATATTTTTGGTCTGCAGTTTGTTCTGGCCAATTCTACAGAATTAGATAGTAGGACTAGGAATTAAAAAGTGTAGTTAGTAGGTAATTTCTATCAAGTATTCACAAAATTCATTTTAAATCAATAATTTCCTCTTTTATTTATAATTCTGATACATTTCGTCGAAGACATATTATACCATAATATGTATATTCCGACTCCTTTTATCTATTTTGTCTTGAGTTACAAGGTCTTCAACTATCAAGTATTTTGGAAAAATTACACTAAAGGCATTGAAATCTACTTAAACTGTTCGTTCACATATTGCAGACGAAAAATCAACTGAAAAATCTGTCAATATATACTTGTTTTTTACAAACTCTTTCAGAGACTAAAACACTGACTTTATCATCATTTCTATTTTTTCTCAAATGAAGAAAACAGAAACACATTTTTTTTGCCTCTAGGATCTTCTACCTACCTGTATTTGAAAGACATTTTTTTTGTCGAAAACGAGACCAGGTATGAAAAACATCTAGAAGCCAAAAAAAGTTGTATTTTTGGTGGTTTTATTTGAGAAAAAAATAAAAACTACAACAACAAAGTCAATGGCGCACATTTATGTCACCTAGCAAGGGTACACGTAGGCTTCTCTATTATCAAAACGAGATCTGTCAAATTTCAAAAAAATCGGTCAAAGTATTTTTGTGAACAACCGATTTTATTTTTAAAGTTTGATACCCTGTATCTTAAAAAGAATGCACTTCCGGACCCATATTTATAAAAACTTGAGTACACCTTGATAGTTCAAAAAGTCTCTTTAACATTATACAGGGTGATTCATGAAGAAATGTCAATCCTCATGAATTACCCTGTATAATTTTATAGATTTTTTTTTATCAGAGATAACCTCTTCGAGTTAGGACCATGACTTATGACACACCCCCTGTTCATTTTGCATTAGTCAACAAAGATAACATCACACCTGGCTTGGCACGAATGAGTCATATGAAATTTGAATATTGAATCGAATTTAATTTCCACTCTACTATTATAGATCTTTAATGACTTGCATATGAAGTGTATTACTTACTAAACTTTAGTAATTTGTTGAAACATCATCTGCTAAATAAAAGATACATTATTTTAAATCACGAGCATTACTATTCAGGGATTTCAAACTTGAGTTGGCACTGTCGTTGCTAACTTTGTTATTATTTTAGCTACAATCTTGGTTGAATGTGCTAAATGGTAGTACTTTGACGAATAGCAAACCAATCGAAAATCGTGTTCAGAAGTTATGTCAATGAAACCAATTTTCCAGATGGAACTCCGCCTATCAAACATTTAATTCTAAACAAAAAGTTTTTCACGGCTGTTTATCCTAAACTCAAAAATGACAAAAGGTATTTGTGGTTTTTCAAATGTGTTAGATGTGATCATTGAACTCCATACTACGTACCTGGAAAGGACCCGGTCGTTGTTGACAACGAATCGAAAAGTGTGTCATTCCTGTTATGAGTTAGAAAGAGATAGGTATCCGTAACTAACGCTATCTCTAACTGCTTCACTCTCAATAATAAGCGGGTCCGTTCCAGGTAGTATGGAGTTCAATGGATGTGATGTAGAGAATTAGAGGAATTTCCATGATGTATGTACGAAACGTTTGTACGTTGTGATATTTATTTCAAATCGTTTTGTCCAATTTTTTGAGTCGGCTTGTAAACTTCTAGTGGATGATTCTTTGCTGGAGATCAACGAGCTTTTTCATTATCACACTTTTCAAGTATCCCAGAAAGAAAAAAAAACATATAAGGGTTATGTCTGGTGATCGAGGGAGGATAGGAGGGCTGTCGAGTGATAAATGGCTGTCAACAAAAAAGTACTGTTATAGGATCAGGATATCAATCAAGAGAAAATTATGGGCATGTGAGACAGTTTGGTGAAGGTAGATATGTTGTCACCTTCGCGAATTTGAAATATTATCATTTTTGAGTTAAGGATGCTAATTCATAGAACACTTTTTGTCTAGAACCAAATTTCCTATCGAGAAAGAACATATAACATAATTGGTGTCCAACAGTATGGAACCGAGAGATAGAAAAACTGAGTAGAAATATAAGAAAGACTTCCAACTTGACGAGAAGGAACCAAAGAGAAGGACAGCCTGTAAACGGAAAGACTTTCGACGCATAGGTGGAACAAGAAAAAATTAAAAATAGCATGGGCAATTAAAACCTTGAAACCATTCAAGTCCGCAGGAACTGACGATGTATTCCGGTGCTTCAAAAAAACCATGCATCAGATTAACTTGATTTCTTATGAAAACTCTGAAAATGCTTTGTGACAGATAGATAAAGGACTTAGCTGTCTTTATGAGATATGCAAAATAGTCATGCAACATGAGTATCGTTGTGTTGTTTTTCCAGGTTGCTCTGCCAGTGTAGTTGAAAGGGTAGAAGAAGCGTTTTTTTCAGAAGCAATCGACCCTAGGTGCTTTCCTTGACATCCTACCTAGAAGGCGCCTTCGACAAAACAATATTCAAAAGTGTAGAATTTGCTCTAAGTAGGCACAACGTGAATCCAAGCATGTAGGATGGGCTACTTGCTGAAAAACAGAACAGTTCGATCAAAAACGGGAGACTCTACGGTGAAGGCATTGGTGAGCAAATGCTATCACCGCTTTTCTGGAAAATGATAGTCAGCGGTCTGATAAAGAATCTCAACGAACCACACATCGTTCTCCTGACTAGAAAATTTGGAGGCATACTGATAGAAAACATGCAAGTTGCTTTGAATGTGGTAGAAAGATGGTGCTGCGAAATCGCACTATCTGATGTAAACCCAACGAAAACAGAACTTGTACTTTCTACCAGTTGGCAAACTCAAGAACACCTCTCCTATGTTGTGCAACTCGGCATTTGGAGAACCAGTTAGGTAACTTCCGAATGAAATATTGATTTTCCCGCGCTCAGGCGTTTATTGGCTTTTAGTTGAATGCCAAAATCCAGTCGTACTTTCAGAACGCAACAGAAACATCATCGGACCCCTGGAATACCCGTCTCCATTGTCTAAAGGCTACCAGATAGGCACTGCGGGCCCTCTATCATACAAATCCAAAGGGTGGCGCTCGAATTATGCAAACATATATTTCTTCAACACCGTCATCTTGTTAAAAAAGCGCGTCATAATAGAAATGTGCAATACAGTTTTCCAATTGTTTATTTTACTTTGCAATTATTTTCGGGAATATTGTGTTTCAAACGGCTTAGCCATCCCGATACATATAGTGAATGCAGGGAAATGTGATTGAATGGTACCTAAAGGAGGATTTAATCATATTTTGTTTAGTTGGTGAAGCATATTATGAAATACAAGAAATAACTGCAATTGTTGGTAACGACGCGACGCCTAAAACATTGATCTCATAAACTCCAGCATCCGCCGAAAAAGTACATGGACAGGGTGTGTTATTTATGGCTTCGAAATAATCCAGGAAAGCCTATGCCTATGTCGATATATGGCGTTCCGCGCAGCGTGCACTAGCTGCAAGTCCATAAAATATTCAGCCGGGATTTCGTGTTTCTGATGATAATGGTCTATGGTTCAGTCCAACAAGCACGAGAAATACACACAAAACAGAAGTTCGAATACATCAAGAATATTACAACACAGTCAACCACAAATTCCTATTATTGCTTCAACATCGTCAAAGACTAGCTGTTCACGAGACGCTGAACTTTTTTACAGATTACAGTCCTTCGGACAAAAAACGATGAAGGTCGCAAACGCCCTAAATCAGCAATCCCGGGAAACACAAAGACGAATCATAAGTGAGAAAAGAAAATTAAATTTGAAGAAATAAAGAAGGGAGATGAGAAAAATAACACTGGAGTACCGCAGGTGAGGGGAGAAAATATAAATTCCAAAAACCCGAGTTTTTCACCACCGAAAATAGGGCCGGGCTCTGCGTAAAACCGTCCATCATAATATATCGAACATCTCCTCACTAATAAATCAGGGTAATAACACTAATAGGATATTGAAACATGTTTCCTTGATTAAATAAACCATCAATCTCGTGATATATCGCTATCGTATAACATGTCATTTCTAGTAATAAACCAAACTTATGCCTATATTATGTCTCACATCTAGGGATGGTTTATTTAGAAAATTTTGTGATATGAATAATCAAGATTCTGGTATTGACATATTGATTGATAAAAATCAATTCTGATTACTTTGATATATGTCTTAGTTTTCATAGATTCTCCTCGTTACTCATTATTCATCTCATCTATTCTCCAATACAACAGAACTCAATTCAAAAATTTAGTTGGAGGATCAAAGACTGTTTCATTTACACACTTAGAGTATCTATTGTATAGAAATCAATGAAAACGATCGATTAAAAAAAACAGATGAATCTCCAGTTTATTTGAAGAACCAAATGTTTATGGAAGATAAAGTATTGTTTACGAATTCGAAAGATGTCTCACGGTTTAATTTGACCAACTACTATTAATTTCTTGTTTACCCACTTCACAAACAAAGTGTTCAAGGCATTCCCCGTTTTGTTTGAAAAATCAAGTTGGATGACGCAATTTGAAATTTTTATTTCAAGTACTGGAACTATGATAATAGCTTGACAAATGAATGTAATTGTTGTACCGACTTACCAATATAGCCGGAAAGGACACTTTGTATGGAAATTCCTACTGACATCAACATAAATAAGTGCAGCATCTCCTATCTGCCCTGGCAAGAATCCGTTTTGTCGCTTCTTTTTCCGTCTACTTCTTTTTTTCAGGAACATAACTGACTCTGTTTTTGACTGGTACTTGTGCAAATGGCATTTAATTTCTAGTTTGCAAAGTTTTTCTTGTTTCTGTAAAAAATAATGTCTTACTAGAAAATATTGTATTGATTGAACTCAACGTTTGATCTTTTTATGTTTCAATATAAGTAAATCGACTGCGTTTGATAATGGGAAACATTAATGTACAGATTCCTGATATCTCATTTTTCAAGTATATTTTCACAAAAACTTTATGGAATGGAATCGTTTGTTTTCATTGTGTCATCGCTTAGTTTTCTGTCCGAATTTGAAATAATATAAATAAGCTCGGATTTGTCTATTTATTCATTTCAAATATCCTGAATATTTTTGTGAATGTCCACAATATGTTGAATTTTGAGTTTGACCGTGACCAAGTAATATTCTCAAAAACAATCTGTGCTACTTTTTGCCATATTATAATTCATGGAATTATTTCAAAAATTATTAAAAAAAAGTATTTTTTATTATGAAGGTAAAACCTACAAGAATCAATATTGATTGATCTGGTGAATCTAACTAACTAATAACTATTGATTGTACTGATTTTATTGATGTGGTCGGGCTCAACTTTGTGGCGTCCATATTCCAAAATACAATAAACTACACCCTTTGCAAACCACATTTTTCCATTGTCAAAAATGTGGCTCTCACTGAAAAGGCTCATAACCAAACAAAGTTTCAGGGTAAACGAAAAAAAAAGTAGTTTTTTTTGTCCCATAAAGCAACCCAAATATTTCGAGAACGAAACAGAAATACATTTTTTGCATGAACATTCGATTTTCGTTTTTTAACTTCATTTCGAAATAAGGACTTATTTTGACCTCAGAAATAAGTAGTAGGATTTTGTAAAGACCTTTTACAGATATACTAGAATGCATGGAAACAATATAAACAAACTCAAAAGTGTATTTGTATTGAGATGGATGAATATGTTTTGAATTCATAAATATGCACTTTCAACTACCAAAATTATTGCAGTGAAACCTTCAGAAACTGAACCAGTTACTTGAAGAAGGCACTTGATTTACATTCGTGCCATGGAATATTCTATACTGATTACATCATTCCTATAATTGCATTCGAAATTGAATATATATTGATTTGTCCTTGATACGTTTTTATATCTCTATCATAACACTGGAAATTCGTTAAGGGCTTCCCATTTCCTGCGGATAAAAATCATGAATCATCGACGAACGATATTATAAGCACGTGTTCCCTCACCCTATGAACTTCGCACGATTTTTCATTGATCAGTTTATCAATAGAATATTAAGTATATAGGTTGGGGAGAAACAACTGTTTTCACTAGAAAAATAATCATAAGTATAATGAAGCATCAAGGAAAGCTATTCATTCAAAGTAGGTAATCTTGGCCAAAATAAGCATTGTGCCTGATATAAATCATTACTTAAATCTGGATTGAAAAAAAAAAGCATCAAGATCTAACGCAGATACATAGCTGGGTAGGTACTAATCTTTGGTATTAATGTTGAATTGGATTCGTGTATTTCAATAAATCTCCGATTTTAATCTGTGAGTTCAAAACATGTTCTTATTATTGCTTCAATTTTCTTGTATTTTTTTCCTGGAAACTTTTCTCAATTACTAAACAAGAGTTGTAGTTTGCAAGAACGACGGAAAAACGATACGCACCTGTTTTCTAATTTTTTTGATTCTCAAAAATGCATGGCATTTTATTTTTTTTGTTTTTCTTTTTATTGTAGATATTGATTTTCCAACCAACCAACTCATTCAAAGAAAACAACAATCACGGATATAGAAACATTTTTGAAAAAAAAACAAGGTCACAATGTCTGCAAAACATGGAAGATTATGGCTTGTTTGCTGCAGCAAGAAGAAGAATGAAGACAAAAAACAAAACTAGCATCAAAACATAGAAGAGCTGACGACGCATTGAAGCTACTATATGATTTAGAGTAGCAAGGGTGACCAGTATCCAGAGGATCAGTGAACTTACATCCCTGAAGATACCGGGAACATCAAAGAAAATGTTTGTTGAGTCGTATAGTTTTCTTATAGAACTGGGGCCTGTATGACCTTCAAAACAATCAGTATAACAAATAACTAGGTTGACGATTTTCAAAACTTAATAAAATCGATTATTGAACTTTGAAAGACAATTTATTTTAATTTTTCACTTTTCTTGGAGTACCTACTTCAACAACAATCAACCCATCTTATGTTGATTTTTTTAAATGAGAATTTATTTTTGAATCTAGAACTATTGCTGCAACGAATCATTTATTTTGGAACTGTTAAAAAATCAGTTTCGAAATATTGTTGACTTCTCATTGATTCAATTTCTTTTCGCAATATAATTTATTTTCGTGTGTATAGGTGTTATATTTTTTGTTATTATTCAAAGACATCGAGGATTAACTTGCTGTTTTTTCCGAGACTTGTCTCTTTTTTAATATTACATGAATAAACACATCACAGAATCAAAACAACTTGTAATGGATTTTTTTCATCGTCATAGAACTACCATCGAAATTGTTGGTAAAAATGTAAGCAACGAGGGCACCAAATGAGTATATGCCGTGGATGTGAATCGGTGATTATTAACAATAAGATCGTGGATGACAACATCTCTATGTTTCCACAAATGACTCAATCATAGATGACAATCTACTCAACTTACAGTATTAGTCTATTACATAACCGGGCGGCTCTAATCAATAAGCACAATCACTCACTCCACTTCACAGCTCTTGACAACACAAAAATATAGGACAAAATACCACGGAAGCCTTTTTGAAACTTATCCAGAACTACGTCGAACGTGAAATAAACGAAGCGCGATTCACGGAGCCGGCTTATTTCAATTCTATCCCCCCCTTTGCTCTATATGCTGTTGCCTTATGCCCCTTTTCCACCCCTCGTAAATCCACCCCCATTAAATGGGACGCAAAAGTTCGCATATGTATACGAAAATTTGCGATAGGGGGTGGGAAAAGACTGAAAAGAGAGATATGATTTAATTATGTTGCGGGACAGACTTGTTTTGGTGAAGATGATAATGAGTCGGTTTGGCACAAAAGATACCTGCTGACTGTGTCAAACTTGAACTTCATGCAAGATCCATAGATAAAAGATGATGTTATACAACTTTATAAAATATGGTTAGCGGTTGAGCGTTATCAACAGATTTAATTATCCGGAGAAAATATCATAGCAGGATGCAGATTTTAAAAATGGAAAAAATAAACATTTTTTTCAAGTTAAGCGAAAGTGATCGTCACTGAGTGGATTGGATAAGCAGGATAGGAGAGGATAAGTAGGACGAGGAGAGGAGAGAACTTCTTATTATGTACAAATTAAATATCTGTCACTATTTTATGACCGTATAGTTTCTGCTAGAACTCCGTCTGGTTGCACTGGGTGTGATCTAGATTTGGGTGGCTAGGTGCCTTTTGAGTCTGCTCTGATGAGTTTGTTTATTGGCAATGTTGAGTTCCTTTTTTGAGGGCGTTTTGATTAGTATTCTGTTTCCCTTTGCTATGATGGGTCTATTGTTGGTCTTAGAGATCTAGAGTGTCCAGTGTGTCAAACGACAGTCATTGTTGAATAATTTAATAATTATTATATATCGAGCTCCTTATACAGATCACGGGTTTCATGTAATTTTCAATCAGAGAGTGAATTTTTCTCAAGGCCTTCATCCGCAGTTCAGTTCATAGCTCGAGATAAGTGCCAGATTATGCAAAAGACAAGTTGTATATAGTTCGTGTAAACAATAGAGCCTATGTAACTATTTTCGAAATAACGGTACGTCCATAATACGATTATGCAAAAACTCCTGTGTTCTTCACTGATCATGCGCAGACCACTAGGCCAGCTCCCACGGTACTGTAGTTGGGGTTGCATATGCATCCTTATTGGCAACGTATAGTATAATAAGAAACTTGAAAAGAGGGGATTGTTTCGCTCATCAGGGTACCTACAACCTGATCATACAATAGACAAGCAAATCTCGTCTTCAAAGGACAGAGGATAGACAAGGAAAAAAAGACTCTCCAGCTAATCGTTTTCAGGAAACGGTACTTTCAATTCTAAAGATACTGAGATGGTAACTTCATTTCGAAGACGAAGCAATAACCTATCTATGGGGTGAGAAAGGGGGGTCTTGCTTGTCATCAACGGAATCTGAATCTGTGTATTAAAAATTTAGTTGTGGTCTTTTGCTGATTCGCATTTAGTTACATCTGTGTGCGCGCAGAAGTTATACTACTCAACTAGTCTGCTAAGTTGTCAACTTCTCTTGGATAACAGTTGGACCTTGAGTGGTCGACCAATGTGCCAAAAACGATACAGCAACTAATGTGATAATTGTAGAGTGACGAAGCTGAAATAGAAATGTTTTATTGCTTTTATTATGCATCAAAAGTCTACAAATAGAATTTCGATGGTGTTTATCAAGTTATATTTAAAATAAGTTCTGGAATCAAATCTGGATGAGATTATAATGTTGCTCATGATTTGACTTTTTTAAATAAAGAATAAAGAATATCGACGCCAGTTTAAGACTTCCCCTGTTGGAGAAAAATATGGCCGGTCACTTGGGTTTTGAGATATAATGTTGAGACTTTGATGCCAGTGTTTAGGCAACTTTTAGTGGCAATGCCGTTGATTGACATTATGGTAACACTTTGCTGTGACACTTTAGTATTGGTGAACTTCAAAGCACCAAGATATTTTTACTTGTCCTTACACTGTACACAAAATCAACCAAAACATCATCAAAGCTAAAGCTAAGAGTCTTGATTTATTCATTTTTTGATTTTGAAAACTGAGAGGTTTGATAAAATGGCGGATGGGGATTCAAACATTTTAAACCTGCGGCGCATTTCAGGACATCTAACATGATACCATCCGCCCCCAACATTCTGCATCAGAACCACCGTTGGTCTTATGACAAGGTAGCTCACTGTTCATTTCAAAATTATCAAAGAGGCGAAAATCAAAAATTCTATCTGTTTTTAGATTCAAAAAATGCCCTTTAACTTTTCCCATTGTTAAAGCCCTTCCATCGATCATAGGAAACCATGCAAATTTTAAATCAGAAAAATGAGCTCTATCGATTAGAGAAATGAAACACACGGTTTTCCGTTTAAACTTCATGTTTTAAAATGTTCAGGTTTTCGCTGCTCCAAACTTTTTTGTAAAACTAAAATTAACAAAGATCTCTATTGAGTAAAATGTTTACAATCACCCAGTAATAATTCCATATTTCATCTAGTACGAACATAGAAAGCGAAAGAAAATGGGATTGACAAAGTTGAGTAAACGTAAAAAATTAATACCCAAGATCCTTTTGATTGAGGATCGAGATGGAAGATGACGAAATGCTTCTTCTTACGTATAAGACCAGAAAGGCTTGAATATACCCAACGTCTGTGCTTAAAAATGAAGAAGCAGGGTTGTGTCAGAAACTGATCAAAAACCTTCTGCGTTGAGACAAACAGAAGTTCTCAAGATTTTTCATCTTTCTACTGAGTCGTTTGGTTATTATAACGGCATCAACAAAATGCTGGACATGTGACAACTTCCACAGTGATGTTTCGCTACTTACTCTAAGAATTTCGTCCTCTGCATTGGAGAACGACGAGGACATATTTTGAAAATTCTTGTCAATTAAATTAAGCAACCGTACATGACTGACGATTATATTCACCCTTAGAACATAGGAGAATCATTGTATTCACCTCTCTCTTGGTTGATAAATAGTTATTGTTATATACTTGCGGCAAATAAAAGCAATTTGAAAAAACATAATCCTCGCAGTATTCTCGCGAGAACCTTTCAGAATCTTATCGTTTGTCCTTACAACGTTATAGATTTTCTATATGAGGAGGGTTGAGATAATCAACCGAAACTTTCGCCAATACTGTAGGCTATAGAAACGAAGATCAATCATACTGAAACATTAGATTGCCAATAATTAACGAAGACACAATCAACATCAAGGTAGATTATCTCACAGGTTATCAGTTTCTACTTGGAATTTTGGGTTGAGAACTTATCCATATTCAGAATATCTGGAGACATAATAAAGACTTCAGCTATGATTATGAATTTTCATGATTTATTATTTACTGACTAGTGCGTTATCTATAAAGTCTCATCAGATCCAATGATCAGATCCCTCGTAAAATTACTTGACTCATGAAAGTTTTCGGAAATTGATTTTGATTCGGCGTGAATAGAAACTATAAATTAGGTAAGGCTCGAACGAATCGTGATCGAACTAAATACTACGATCCAAGAACAGCGCAAAGGGCGTGATTGATACGAGCTGGAGCTGCAGAACTAATTTGATTGTGCTGATTGCGTTTCGTTTTGATTAGTAATAGCATATTGATTTTAATTGGATTTGATGTTGATTTTTAACTATAGGAGTCTGATTGATCTGAGTAATTAGCCAGCCAAGTTTGTTGCGAGATTGTAAATTGTTGAACCAATATTGTTGCATGAGTCTTGCTCAGAATCTGTTGAACGACGTGAACGGTCGAGAATGGTTATTAGCTCAAAAGATGCTTATTTGTGAATTTATGGAAAAAAACAGACCATAATCATACTTCAGTCACCGTATTCACTGGATTTGGCCACGTGAGACTTTTTCCTGTTCCTGAAAAGACCCATGAAACGACGGAGTTTTGCACGATTAGAAAATAAAGAAAAGCTCAATGCAATACCAAAAAAAAATCCAGAAATGCTTCAAACTTCAGAATAAACGCTGATGGTTCAAAGCTATCGTAACATAGGGACAATTATTATTAAATAAATATTTTCTGAGACAACTAAAAAGTCCCCATGCATTATCACTAAATGAAGCAGCTTTGTGTTCATTAGGCAAAACATAATACAATATAATCATTCAGATTCATACAAAACACAATTTGATCTTTTCATCTTTCAGATAAGGCGCGCGTCAATATCGAATTTCAGACTATACAAAATTGTATGTCGGAAAGCGTCGAATTTCAGGCCAGTTAATTTTATTTCAGAAATCATCAGATCGCGTTATTTTCAAATTAATGATACAATTGTGGAACAGACTGGCAAATAACTTATGTTTTTATGAAATAAAGCATTACCTATCTTATACAATATTACTAGAGAATACAACATAATAAAATTTGTGATTTTTAACGTCCAACAGGCATGTTATCTCCAATTATCTTCATGAAGCCGCCGGATGATGAACATTTTCTGAAAAACAATTTTATTTACTAATCTGCAGTACATTTTACACTTTTTAAATTGAAATAATCTAATCTGAAATACAATATTATTATTGACGCTTAAATTAAACTGATTAATCTGAAATACTTACATTTGAAAAGATGTAATTTTACTTTATTTTTCTCCATGCATCCGTTTATTGTTAAATTTTAGCCCCCATATTCTTATATTATACAGGGTGTCCGGAAATTACGCGTCAGGATTTTGGTGGGCGATTCTACATGAAAAATTAATGCAACAAACTTCTATACAATTTTTTCAAAAACTCAAAATTAAGGAAGATACAGGGTGTTAAAAAATATTTTTTTTTTCTTATTTTTTTTAATAACTTTTTTTCTAGTGTAATGATTTTCGCCAAATTTTGCATGCATGTCACTAGTGTTTCTTTGTATTCACCCTATTAATTTGACGCTAGTCGTCAATGACAAAAGGCTGAAGCTGTCCTTCACCTTAGGAAAATTACTTAGAACTTTTTTGTTTTAATCTTTTTATAAATTTGGATGTCAAATTAGTAAAGAGCATCAAAATATTTTTTAAAAAGGTGCTCGTGTTGCATCATCGTAGAATTAACGGTTTCCGAGAAAAACGACTTTAAACATTAACCGTACCTTAAACAATTAAAAATTCGTACTTTGAAAAATTTTTTTAAGTTTTTGAAAAAATTGTATAGAAGTTTGTTGCATTAATTTTTCATGTAGAATCGCCCACCAAAATCCTGACGCGTAATTTCCAGACACCCTGTATAATTGAGTAATGAAAATTGTTTGTCCATATTACCATTGAAGTAATTTTAGTCATTATATTAGGTGTTATGTTATTTTTTTCTTGACAACAGTACCTATTCCAGTATTTCAAAGTAGCATTATTGTGAATCTAATGGCACAATCCGAAGTTATCTGCCAAAAAGTTTCGGGAATCGCCTTCCACATTCAAGGATCCCCAAGCCAACGCGAATATTCGCAATCTCGACGATTTTCTGCGGCGAATTATTCGCCTCAAAACGTTACTCATGGATTCAATTGTTATGACCGCACTGCAACGATTAAAATACAAACGCAGCGTGCAGCGTTTTTGTCTCCATCAAGACCGAGTGAAGAAATAAATGCTCCTGTAGGATCATGTATATAAATGCATGAATGGGGAGAATAAGTGTGGTGCACTTCAACAGAAACACGATACAAGATTTTCATTAATAATTGTTACTTGGGGCTGCCTTTACGATAAATCGATCAGCATCTTTTGTTGCCTGTTAAACTTAGAGGCTGTTTATCAATTGAGTTAATCCCTGATGAAACTTTTGGCGAGGATATGGAAAATCGTCTGCATGCCTACAATATACCATTTTATAATATAGTCTTATTAAAATGATTACAACATAGAAGTAAGATCTATATTATGCCGGCTCCACACTCGGTGTGTCGTACACAAACTCTTACCGGGACGCGTATTGGCATTCCTTACTACGCTACAGAGCATACATGAGCTGTATCGCAGTAAAGTATGGCTGGACAGGGCGCACAATTTGTTTAGCCATTGTTTACTACGGTACAGACCAAATGCGCTGCATGTTAGAAATAGGTACATAGTACATATATGGTGGGAATGGATTTGAGCACTTAATTCATTGATTATTATCGTTCACTCAGTACGATGTATAAAGAAAATTGATCACATCGATGGTCAAGCGCAAAAATGTTGTAAGTGCATTTTCCAGCAAAACTGAACTAACACATAATCTGAGACATATATTTTCTTATGCACACAAAAGCAAAGTGAAATATTCAAATTGGTAGGTGCCAGTGCCATCTTCCAAACCTTGAAAACCTTGTTCCTAGGGTAAATAACCATACCCCACATGTGGTAAGTGCGTACAACTTAACAGATAATGAGTCCTATGATTGAACGTTCACGTTATCTTAACATGTCCATATCACCATGGTAACGCTGTTAGCAAATGGAACATTTGCGTTAGTAAACAATCTTAACAGATACGTTAAGTTAACGTAAACGTTCAATCATAGCCCCCATTGTGTGCTAAATCAAACTGCGGTTAGCTGTATTTAACACATTTGGGTCTAGTGAAGAGTGAGATTACAACAAGATTATTTGTTCAAGTCCCGGTGCAAGTATCTCAAATGAGATCAAAATAATTCATGTTGTGTTTTTCTTCATCAAACAAAAATTATATCGCAAAATGTGGTACAATTATTCCTGTTGAACAAAAAATTGTATTTGCCGCTATACAATTTTTTGTGGCACTATTGTGGCATTCAATATTATTTTTCAAAATTTTTGGTACACTATCGATCAAATATCACAAATGAGCATTTTCAGGCTCAAGGCAATACTACAGCCCAATTTAATAAAGCATCATATTTGATCTTTAAAAAAAGCGTGTGAATCATGGCGAACTTTTAAACATCAAACTTATTCATATAACTCAAAACTAACTTTTTATCACTTACAACATTTGTGTAGTAGACCATCGACATACATATGTATCTAAAAATTATCTATTATAAAGGTAAATCTAGAAAAATCCTACTATATCATATTGATGAGACGATGGTGTACAATGGCTTCACGTAGCCATTTTTGATTTTGCAAATTAGAACTGAACAAAGTTTCAACAACAATAATCTGCGTCTACACAGGTTGTTATTCAATGATAGGCCGTAATTTCAAAGACGCATTCCTGAACCAAATTCAAGTAGTAAAGGTCTTATAGGTTAACATATTGTCATTGTGTCTTGAATATGAATATTCTGGTTTTCGAGATATAGGTTTAGAAAAAAAATCGGATTTATTATGAGTAAATCGAGTAAACTTCGCTGGTTGCGTTATTTGTTGTTATTGTTATGGACATAATCTTTTTGACTTTCCTTCACCTTCACCCTATGATTTTTCATGTGGTCAAAAAATAGACCTCCAACACAATGTATCTTGAAAACCAGACTATTCAGGACACATGTATATATTGAAATTGGTTCAGGAATGCATCTTTGTAACTATGGCTTATCATTGAATAGAACCCTGTATAGGCTAATTATTAAAAGCACACTAATTAATATAATAGCGTAAAATTCAATGTTTGGAATTAAAATACCTACTCACATTATCTTTATGCGTAAAAATCCAATTATCCTATACTCACCAGTATAATTTATTTTTACAGCTACAGAGATAGTTTGAGTTGGTCTTATAAAGTTGACTCTATCCTCATTTCGCCAAATTTTCATGTGCGAAAAAGTAACGTAGTTAGTACATAGTACTGCTACAGCTGTAAATTTCAGTAAACAATAATAATCCAATAAAATTTTAACGTGAAAAAAAAAAACAGGAAAGCTGATTTTTCAAGAATTTGTCAGCACCTGTGATGAGTGTGCAAAATTAGCAAAATGGAAATTTTCCCCCCGCGGTTTTTGAGCAATAAGGGTGGTTTTTTGAAATCTGCTACAACAAAATAATAATAATTAGACGAAGATTGTAAATAGGAACATGCTGTATAAATTGCCCTTATGATTTGTTTGTTCTACAGCATGCAAAATATGCAAAATATGAAAGTTATTTAAGCAACCCCTCATGAACTTTTTTTCTCACTTGAATATTTTTGGTGTCAATATTTGTAAATACCTCCTTTAAGTCCTCTTTCTCCATACTTTCGTACCTACCTGCTTGGTCTTGGATTTTCTCGGCGAGAGTGTGGAGCTTGATCTTTTGAGATAAACACCCCCTTTTTACAGCCAAAATGTATCAAAAATATAATTTTGTTTACAAAAAACTGGTGGATTTTTCAAAAATAGTATCTAAATTTATAAGTATTTGAAATAGATAGGATATTTGAATATTTTTTGTTCGAAACATCAAAAAGATAATTGTTTTTCAAAACATTAAAGAAAAGAAGCTCGATAAAACAATAAAGGTACCTACCGGTCAACTAATGGGGTGTGATTGGACGAGATTTTGCGTTTTTTTAAGATACTGCAACCAATTTCAGCTCGAAAAATATAAAGAAATTATTGAAGGTAGGTCTACGCCTTATCTAAAACTAGCTGAATTACCCGCTCTCCGAGCAGCCCAGGCAAAACCCAGTTTTGATTTGGATCCATTCCAAAATTGAAATCTGCTAACTTGTAAAAAGAAAAGAACTGATACGTGCATCTTGTGCACAAAATGAAGATATCCTCATTCAAAAGAAAAAATACTAAATCCTTAACCAAAGTGAAAAATCCTAATTCTTATCGAAACGAAACAAATCTACCTACAAATTATTATTAACGCTGGGAATCCAAAATAACATAACACAATCGAGAAACCATCCAACAGATCACTGTCGGCGTCGTCTGCTCTGACGTTGCACAATAATGTAAAATATCCTCAACCAGATGAAAAAACACGAAATCGAAAACCAAAGTGGAACATTCTAATCCTATCTGATCGAAACCAAACAAATCTACCTACTAATTATTATCATCAATGCTGGGACTCCAAAATAGCACAAAATACAACTCAATCGGAAAATCATCCAACAAATCACCGCCACCCGCCGTCGATCTGCTCCTATCGGAAATCGCCAATTAAGAATGAATAATGTCAATTATTATTGCAATGTACTTCTTTTTTTTTTCTTCAATTCTTAAAGCAGACGATTTATTAATATATAAAGCGAATGAGATGAGATTCGAAGTGAAACGCTAAAAAACAGATAATCTGTTGTTACATCAAATCACAGGAAATCACGGTCCAGCCGGTTGATATTGTTGGTGCCACAAAGAGACGAAAACTATCATCATAATGATATAATGAAGATGTAATCGTGAACAATTAAACATAACCCATCTTTAAATGTCAAGCGAGATTCGAAAAAGGGACAATTTTTTACACTGAGCAAAACACGCAGCAGCTGACGTGACGCTTTTAAAACTGCATTACCTTCAAGTAGGCTTCTTATCAATAAGCTTAAGCTGCTGGGACCTGCTGAATGTAGCCATTGTTACTTCGGTGATCACCATGACAACGCCATGTCAACCAATCTCAAGATTAGTATACAATAGGTTGCCTCACTTTTACGGTCATGACGTCATCGTTTCCCACTGTTGCCAGATGGTCACTATCAAAAACAGTAGAACAGGCAACCTTGTCTGTGATGAATTCATAATCATAACCGTCATAACCTCACTTTACACAATGAATGGTTTTTGGTAGTTAAGATTTCTTGCTGTGTCGTTGATTTTTCTTATGTGGAATTATTCATTTGTGTTTTGAAAACTGTCCATAAGTGTCTTATCCTTAGATTTGTCCATCAAATATAGTCGTTTAAAGGTAGGTCTGTCTATAAATTTTAAAAATACAGTTTGTTTACAAGTGTTCAACTCAGTTCAACTGTCTACTTTATGTGTATTTCACGTTTTACGTAAATTAAGCTTTAATATAGTTCAATACTAGGTTTCTTAGTAGAATAAGGTAGGTCTAATATGAACTAATAGATAAAAAGTTGTTGAAATCTGAGCATTGATTTATTTGAATATACATATTATAGAAAATACTCACATTTGGAACAGTATTCTCGCTTTCTTTACTAAATTATTATTCGATAATAATGGATTAAAAGATAATTGTACACCTGTAAAATAGCGTTATTTGGATTTAAATGATGAAAGTAGCAACAAGCCTAGAAATCCATACAAACAAATCTCATCGATCGAATGACACATGACACGATACAATGCAGACCGATGCAATCGAATGACAAGAATGACAGGTATAGCGACAATATTTAAGAAAAGTTCATTTTGGTGTCAAAAAATGGGTTCATTCGACAAGATATCAAACAATCTTATTAGAAAAAGTTGTTTAGAATCCACGAAGGACTCTACATGCCAATTTTGGAACAAATAAGATGAAAAAATCAAAACTCACATTTTACCCTTTCCATGAAAAAAAAAATCAATAATGATGATTTTATTCTAAAACTAACTTTGTCCTTCGTGGATTCTAAAAAACTTTTTCCAATAAATTTTTTCGGTTGTTGCGAGAATTCGTAACGTCGGAAATCAATTTCGACCATGTTATATTGAAAAGCAGAGAAAATGGCAATGAAAATGTACCACTCGTTTTCAATTATCTCTTCAAATAAATGCAGGACAAATAAAAGAAGGATTTCGAAAAAATCGATTATTGGCGGATATCTCTGGAAGTCTTCGGAATTTCCAAGTATCGAAGAAGCATTTTTTTGAGATTCAAATCCATTTAACCGACATTGTATCCCTTACGATTATCGAGTTACCAATGCTATCCCATCGAATTTGTAACATCCTGTATAACCAAAAATAAAAAAAAACAAAAATTTAAACTGAACTATCAACATACAGGGTGGCCCAACGAAAAGGTCCCACCCTTATTTATGACTTTCCTGGTTTATTGTGGGAAAAACGCTCGGACACATCAATTTTTATTTTTAGGAGGACGTCTTTTCGTGTATGACTGTATAATACAGGGTGTTCCAAAAATATGATATCGCATTACACATGACATTTTTAAATGGAAACCCAATTTATTTTCTATTTTTGGATTCTCCATGAAGTTTTTAGTAACTTTTGTATAATACAGTTTATACCTATCGTCAACCGTTTATTTAAAAAATTTAAACAAAAATTAATTACTTAGCTATAATGTGTCAAAAAGTCAATGTGGTAATAAATGTTGAAAGTGGTGTCCGTTTACCTCCATGCAATAATAAAGATTTTGCTCAAATCTATTCCTAACGTTTTCACACATTTCTGGAGTTATTTGTCTGCATTCCGCCGTGATCCGCTCCCGAAGATCTTGGATGGAGTGTGGGTTCGTATTAAAAACCTTACTTTTTAAATGTCCCCAAAGAAAGACATCTAAAGGACTCAAGTCCGGAGACCTTGGTGGCCACTCAATGGGGCCGCGCCGTCCGATCCACTGATTTGGGAAATGGGTGTCCAAAAACTGTCGTACTGGAGCTACAAAGTGCGGTGGTTCACCATCTTGTTGGAAATGAAGAAAATTTTCACTTTTAATCTCCCTAGAGCTCGAATTATTTCCGGAAATTTTATCGAGTTGCGAATTTTCTTGAAAAATTCGCAACGAGAACAAATTTCCGGATTTTTAATTCGAGCTCGCGGGAGATTCGGCAAGAAAATTTCGTGCCAAAACTATTTGAGAAGATTTAATAGTAGCGGCTGGATGTAGCTTGTGGGATTGTCAGGGAGAGTGGGGACGGCAACACTGTAATCATATGGGAGCTACATTCAGATGCAAAGCCAGGGAGATTTCCACTTATTAATCTTTCAGTCACGTGATTATGAGTAGGGTGATTTCCGATAAAATTAGGTCGTTGTCATAGCAACATGTTAAAATGCAAGCCTATGATTGGTTAGAATCGACTGGTAGGAAATTTTCGGGGGTAATTGCACAAGTGCATAAAAATTATCGATAATTATGCTTGAAAGCTTATTGCCTAAAAACTGCATGAGTTCATTCTCCAAAATATGAAAATGACCGAATGTAGTTTTTAAAAGGCAATAAGCTTGAATGCAAAATTATCTGATTATTTTGATGCACGAGTGTAATTTAGGTAGAAAATTACTCGAATTAGGTAACTAATTGAATCAAAGAATATAATATTTACCATTTTTTTCAATGGATTGTATTGTTTCCGTTCCAAAACGTGAAATTTTATCGAAAAACTCTATCAAAATATGAACTGTCACACTTGAAAAATAAACAAACTAAGGTGTTGTTAGGTGGTTGTGAAGGAGCGTGACCATGGATACGTAAACAGTGCAATTTTCGAAGGTAATACCACGAGTGCTTAAAAATTACCGATAAATTTTCACGAATGCGTGTTTTCTCAAAATTTCACGAGACCGAAGGTCGAGTGAAATTTGTAGAGAAAACACGCATGAGCGAAAATTTATCCGGTTAATTTTAAAGCACGAATGGTATTTAGAAGAATATTTCACGAATTCTAGAATATAACTTCACTAAATTTGCGTTGCCATGGCGATTGCCCTGACAACGTGGTTATATGTGTCGAAAAATTGTCGTTGCCATATCGATTGCTCTGACAACGTGTTTATTTGTGTTGCCATGACAGAGTGGTATTTTCGATTTGGTGTTATCGGGGGTAATACCACGAGTGCTTAAAAATTACCGATAAATTTCACGAGACCGAAGGTCGAGTGAAATTTGTAGAGAAAACACGCATGAGCGAAAATTTATCCGGTTAATTTCAAAGCACGAATGGTATTTAGAAGAATATTTCAAGAATTCTAGAATATACCTTCACTAAATTTGCGTTGCCATGTTGATTGCCCTGACAACGTGGTTATTTGTGTCAAAAAATGGTCGTTGCCATATCGATTGCCCTGACAACCTGGTTATTTGTGTTGCCATGACAGAGTGGTATTTTCGATTTGGTGTTATCGCTGTAAGCCTCCGAAAATTCAACTGCTCTTATGGGATTTTTTGTACATGAGTGGAATATTCGCTGTAAGCCTCCGAAAATTCAACTGCTCTTATGGGATTTTTTGTACATGAGTGGAATATTCGCTGTAATCAAGCGAAAATTGCACAGTAGGTATATGGAGGAGTGTAATTTTCGCTGTAATCAAGCGAAAATTGCACAGTAGGTATATGGAGAAGTGTAATTTTCATTATAATTAACCTCATTTTCCACTATTTCGGATATTCGTGGCTCTATTGTATTTTCCAACATGTCCAAGTACGTCTCCCCCGTCTGTACAAGTTTCCAGGAATAAAGAAAGGTCCTACAATATGATTTCCGAAAATGCCGGCCCAGACATTAATTTTTTGAGGGTATTGCGAATGTACCTCTCGAAACAAATGTGGATTCGAGTCGCTCCAATATCGACTATTATGCCTATTTACAGCACCATTTAAATAGAAGGTACATTCATCCGAAAAACAAATTTGGGTTATTCATTAAACGTTGTGTCATTAATTCGTACGACTCCAACCTTCTATCATAATCGTCTTCATTAAGCTCATGGACAAGTTTAATTTTGTACGGGTGAAATTTATAGGATTTCAAAACTCTTTGCACTGTTGAGCGTGTAGATCCTAAAGAAGCAGCCAGACCACGAGAACTTTGGGTGTTGTCAAGAGCCACGTGTCCCAAAACTGCTATTTCTCTGGCTTCATTTCTAATTGGACGATTTTCCTGATTCCGGCGAATAATAAATACAGATCCAGTTGCTTCATATGTTCTTATTAATTTAGCCACATACTTATGGTTGATAGTTTTGTCTGGATGTAACGCATTAAACAACCGGGCGGTAGCTCTTGCAATGCTTCCGTTTTGATAATACAGTTTCGTTATTTCGACCCTTTCTTGAATTGAATAAATCATTGCAAAATATTATGATAAAACTAGGCAACTTAACGATTTCAAATCAAAGATAAAGTTGTTCTATGATTTACGATGACATTGACTGATGCTAAACTTCTTGCTGGTATCCGTTATTGTCATTTTTTTCCGTACGATACATTATTATCAGTATTAAATTAAATGAGGTGAATTTTATGAAAAATTCAAATAACTTTTAAACGGTTTAAGATAGGTATAAACTGTATCATACAAAAGTTGCCAAAAACTTCATGGAGAATCCAAAAATAGAAAAAAAATTGGGGGTTTCCATTAAAAAATGTCAAGTGTAATGCGATATCTTATTTTTGGAACACCCTGTATTATACAGTCATACACGGAAAGACGTCCCCCTAAAAATAAAAATTGACGTATCCGAGCGTTTTTCCCAAAATATACCAGGAAAGTCATAAATAAGGGTGGGATCTTTTCGTTGGGCAACCCTGTATAAACACAACGTGATTACTACTCCATAATAGATACCAAGCCAAACAATACAAAAAATCTAGAATGGCGGTGCTAGCTGGAGTGCGCCAGTTCAACATTTAGTTGGGTATCGAGGAATCGTTCAGGAACCGATTTCTGAACGGTTCCAGGTCAGGTTAGAACGCTTAACGGGATGATTACGGTTCTTGGTCAGATTGTAACAAGCCTATAAAATCATCTGAATGTTTCCAAACAATAGCAGGTAGTTGGTTTACGATCATAATTAAACTCTTTGGATACGGCGAGAAACATATTATGAATGGATCATAACATGGCCCTTTTTTCCACTTCATTGTAAAATTCTCAGAAGCTTTCCAATAAAAATCTGATCTCATGAACAACATTTATTCATAACATCAAACCTACAAAACTATCAACCAAAACACAAAAGACTACCACATTTATAAATAACCAGCATAATACACAGTAGAACCCCGCCTTCATTCATAATATGAAAACTTCAATTCCTTTATTTGTGAATAAAACATGTTAAACCGAGATTGCTAAAATCGAGACAAAAAAGTATCAAAAGTATTTACAAAAATTCAAGCAATGTTAAAATATTTTTAAAATTAGTGCTTAGACTTTGATTGAGCTAAAGTTTACTACAATATCAATAACAAACTCTGATTACAACAGCAGAAGTATTAAAATTTTGGACACTATGATCAAATAAAAACGTTGAATGAACAACATTGTCGCTTTTGAGTTAAATGGAATAAAAAGTAGTATCAAAAAAATTATTGCGAAAATATTTTACTTATATAGTTGATGACAGAGTGTTTTGAATAAAGCAAAACACCGCATGTGAATGCGAATAAAATTGGCATCTATAAACACAAACATAACACCAAAGTGGTGATGAAACCTACGTCTATAAGGCTCATGCGGTAATACACAACTGAAGAATAGTTGTATTTCAAAACTTAGAATTTACTTAATCACGATTGTCCTCATGAGTAAGATATTTCAGCATTCAGGTCTCAATAGAGAAGGTCGAGTACTGACTAGTAACTGCCAAGTGCATGTATATGATAGTAGCTTTTGTTGAAATTGGTAGAGGTGGATCTTGATACAAATGCAGGAATTTGGCAGCCAACAGTTCAAACTGTTCGAAATACTACATCTGTACAGTTTCTGTGAATGATAAATATTTCGAAAAATAGTACCTCATCAGTTCACTAAGCTTGACCAATCCATCAAAATTATCTACACATTCCAGTGAACTTTTATAGGCACAGCCTGATTACTAAATTCATACATATAAGCAACAAAAGTTGAGACATCCAGCTTCAACCAATGCCTGAACATAGGAAACTGTACTTCCCACTCTGCTATTTAATGCAAAAATATCAACCATTTGATTTTCAGTCACTAATGTTTAGAACTAAATTTATGCTTACAAGCTAGATTCGAATTTCACCAGAATTTATTTTTTCGTAAATTTCCGGAGTGACAATTTCATAACGACCTTCAGGATTAAGGTAGTAGATACTGTCGGGAGTCTTTTTTGGGTCGAAGCTTTCTTTTTGATAATCCGTTTTCTTCAGCTTGTAGGTCCCTGCAATAAAAACTGTGTAATACAGGTTACTTTCCGAAGTTATTTTGTGGATTTCAAGCCTAGTCATCCACCAAGTACACAGGTTTCATGAAAATAATGTCGGTAAGACTTTTTAAACATTCTAAGATGAATTATAAGGGAACACACATTTCTTGCTTCAACCATTTTCCTTGCCTCTGCTTCTTTTGAGATTACTTTTGTATTTAAAAAAACACACTTACAGAAGTGGACTCGGCCAGTTATGATAAGTCTTTAAAGAACATTACTTAATCTAGTATGGGAATGGAGTGGCTCAATTGAAATACGGCAGATAATTTTGAGACACACATTAACGTTAATTAACGTTAAGGGTACCTTACCTATTCTGTACTTTAAGGTGACATTGTAATATTGG
Organism: Orchestes rusci; assembly: GCA_958502075.1. Classification (NCBI taxonomy): domain Eukaryota; kingdom Metazoa; phylum Arthropoda; class Insecta; order Coleoptera; family Curculionidae; genus Orchestes; species Orchestes rusci. The sequence goes on from OY293304.1 coordinate 101,041,239, forward strand.
CCCTAAGTTTCCGTTAACTGTGGTCGCAGAGATAAAATCACTTGCTTTGGCGTTTAGAACTCCACTCCATCGGAAAACTTCCTATAAATGAGTCTCGGGGGCAGGGAGAAAGTATGTGAGATGTTCAAAAGCCGTATCGCAAATTCAACTCCTCTAGAGAATGGTTAAGTGCAATGATCTAATAACTATTGATGAAACGTTTCATCCATAAACTGTGAAAAATTGTCTGGTCAACATCGAACATAGAGGAGACGTAAGGAGTTGAGCGGGGCACTGAGTGGGGATACGTTTGCACCTCACTGGAATGTGCTTCAGTTACTACGCGCGAACCTGCCAGAGGCTTAACTATTTTACAGAATTCTTATTCACTGCAAGCTTGACACTTGCGAGTCATTTCAATATACCATATAAGTAAATAATGAAGCACCACAAACTAAACCAAGATTATAACACTATAAACATTCACAAAATCAACACCAAACCGCACTCAAAAAACAAGAGACGCCAATGAGACGAAATATAAATGAAACTTTTAGGCAAAATCCGATCGATAGGGGCGGACCCAATTTTGGTGCGTGCCGTACTTTAGCTTTTTTGATTTTCAGAAGAGGATACTGGTTTTTCTAAATCCCAAAAACCTAAAGAAATCTTGAAGAGATGTTTCAATTTAAACAAAAAGGTTACCATCAACTTATTTGATTAAATTCATACATAAAATGGTTTGAAAAATGATTCCAAACAATGTTTTAATCTTTCTGCTGCGTAGTAATACTTTTAATAGAGTAAGTTTGGCAAACAACGTGGTGGGAGAAACTCTGCACCCGAGTGCACCCAAATAAACAGTTCGATGTTGTCCTCATGTTTATTTCGCTATGTTTCATCTATAGTTATTAGGTCATTGTTTAACTGTATTCGCAAGCCTAGGCCTTAACTTCCTCGTCACCACAGGAACAGTTGATTAAGCATCCAGTGTCAGAGCAGAATTGCTGCATATGGTCATGAAACTCAAAGTTGTCGAATGGAATTCCCAAGTACAACACTATGATGATGTGGTTCATAGTCCAATGAGTAATTAGCCTAGTTTACACCGACAACTTGCACTAAATTCGTACTACATCATACCCAAATATTTGGTTCGAATGGTGTGAACAGTTGCGGACTAAGCTGGTCCGCTCTTGGTTCGGTATTCGCCAGCAGGTGTACCGAACTAGATTTGGTATGGATTTTGTTCGATCTCGATCAAAATGATGAGGTTATGTTGATTGTGGTTCGAATATTCCAAACATGAATTGACAGCGACATCTGAACATCTGAGGATGTTAGATCATGTGACAGACGATTTGCAAATAAAATTATTTGTCACATGATATTGTTTTTATTATTCAAGGTTTTTGAGAACCTGGTATGAAGAAACATATTATCTGGCAGTTTCTTTACCATGGGGCTACGTCAAATTCTTATTAAACATCAACATACACCAAATTTAAGAATAACTCACTATTTGTATTTGGGCCCGGCCTTTATCTAAACGTAGCGTCAGAGTAACGTCATTCGAGAGGTCGGCGCCACATAACATCTACAATATAATGGAGACTGCAATGATAAAGGTTGTTGGAGTGTTTTGACGTTATAAAGTGGCGCCCTATAATGGATGTTTGGATAACCACATTAGCCAAATGACAGGATATGGTAAAACAGAAATCTACATCAGCATACAGCGCCATCTGCAGGTTTCTGTTACAGTTATATTTCTGCGGCAATTTCAAACGCTTATAATTTGTTTGAGCTTTTGCTCCTGGCTTTAAAATATGAATGTTTATTTAACCCAAATAAAGAAATAGATACGTTTTCAATCAAAACTTTTTACCACTACTTTAATGATGAATGGTTTGGAGAATATTGTTTTTATTGCGTGTTCACTTTTTTTGACTATTACATGGTGATTATACCCACAAGAGTGGAAGTATCTGGATTATTCATTTTAAAATGTATCCACTATGGTTATATTCTTATTCACCCAATGTTAGAATAGTGTACCTGTTGGTACCGACTGTTTCATTCGTTTTCGAATAATAAAACAAACATTTTGAGATCAATGTGTCCAACTATATTTTCACTACCTATGTTCGGTACGATGGCAAGTGTTTCATTCAAAATATACGTGATTTTTATCTTCTTGAGTTATTATTTTTCTGAGACAACTAGGTTTCACAAAAATCAATGATATTTTTGTTTTTTTCATTTACCTTCAAACGAAATAGCGGGCGGAGCGGCAAAGATAAAATTCCAACATCGGTTAAATAAGAATAAGTATTTTTTTCGTAATAATTGGGTTAAAAATTACCATATATTTTAAAACCAGGAGGATCCTGGATATCACAAACCAAATAAGATATAATAGATTTGTTCATAAGTCTTATTCTGCAGTGATGGATTCCGCACTTCACAAATCCACTTTGCGAAAAGTTCCGCATTATCCTTAGGGAATCTATGTCTCTTACTTGCTAAATCATGACAATTAGGAATAGCACAAAAGCTGTTATAACGACGCTTCTGATTACACACCATTTTCAAAAAATTCACTTCAACAAAGATGAAAATAAATAACTTATAATAAGAACTTTTGACAATGACAACTAGTTCTATGATGACAACGAACTTTGCTTATCAACCGATCAACCAATCAGGGACAAGGCAGCAAACAAATTCTAGCACCGCGGTGGATGTTTGGCGAAATACATTTTCATGTATTACTGGTTGCTGGCTAAAAACATGTTACAAGTTGCCATTTGACTTTCCTTTATATTGTGTTATATGGTCGGCGCTGTCAAATTTCAATAGAAGAAAACTATCTCTTTCCCCACGAGTGATTTATAGCCTACATCTGTAGGTACAGCAATAATTCTTGTGAATATGTTCATCTATTTCAGGGGAGCGTTTGGTTACATGCTGCGAACAACCTCTTTGAGTTCAATTACATTGGTGGGCATTCTTATAATCCACGAGGTTAATGCTGGAAGAAATAGAGCTGTCATGATTTGAGCCACTGTGTAGCAAGTAGTAGTAATTGATAATGACGAGTGTGACAATCGGAACTGTAGACAAGACATTTGATGATCATGCTTATCAATAACCTAGTACAAGTTCTTCCGAAAATTTTGAAAACTAATCCAAACTACAACAGCGATTTAGGGTTTATCCAATAATGTGAGTGACGCGTTGAGATTGATTATCCGGTCGGGTTTCTCTGACTAGAAAAATCAGAAATGGCTCAGGGGAAAAACTCGTGGTTCCTTCTCTCCCCTATAAGTTTTACCGCTTCAATCCGTACCGTGAGCACCAAATATTAACTAAAGACAGGAAGGTTCACTCGTCATCAAAAATGGCTCCGGCTTGCCGCAATCCCAGTCCCGCTCTGGTCCCAACTTCAGTACCAGTAATAATCAGTTTAAAGTCCGTATGAGTGTGATTATAAATCACTCCAATTTTTTGATGAAATTAGCAAAAGATAAATTGAAACAAGTGGCTGGGAATGTAATTCACAACTTTTTCCGTTACCTACACGATTTTTTTCTCACATGCCTTATTAAGGAGTCAACCTGTAGATTTTTTATTATTAATTTTGAAGAAAAAAGTTTTAAACAAAAGTTTTTGGGAATGTTATTCTGAACAACTTTCGTTCAATGATATTGTATCGTTAGTCTGATAGAAACTAAGGAAAGACGAAGCGACCTCATTTTCATGAAAGCGAAAACTCAAGAGTTAAGCTATAGAGAACGCCCTCACAAGTTGAAAAAAAAAACGTATTTCCCGGAATTCTGATCAAAAGAACGGCTGTACTGTACTATCAAATGATTGAATCAGCAACCCTGTAAAACGGTCCAGCCTGCTAGACCTTTAAATCCAACTAGGAGTCTCCTCTGAGCGAATAAATCTCAAGGGAAAAATTCGTTCAAAAAACCATTCTGTATCGAGATGCTAGTGGCGTGGTCAGTACCCTGATTATGCAAAAGCTTGAGCGGTTTTTCAGACAGGAATGAAACGCGTCGCATCAAGTAGATACGGGTGGAGTGGGAAACGGCTCCTCGAGGTTTGCTTTGGTCGGAGATAGAAGAGTTTGAAAGTCAAGAGAATTAGTCGATTGTCGAGGTTAAGAAAAGCAATTATTCAAAATTAGATTTGTGATTTTACAGTCGCGCTTGAAGTGTTTCGTTGACAAGCGGATGAGTGACTTGACGGTGAGTTAGTTGATCGACTGGAAAACAAGAATGTTCATTGAGATTTAAAAACTTTGTTACAACAGTTTCGGGGAGAAAGCAAGATATTATTCGTACCAATTGTAACGCACAGAAAAAGCGAAATAACACAAAATAAACAAAGCAAAACAGATCGGTCAAATTCCCAACAAAAACTCTCCAATAAAGACATGTTATTCTCATTTCATGCTCTATGATGAGAATATTCATGATATATTGTGGTCGAATCGATCAAAATATGCCTACCCCCGTCTATTAAATTGAAATCGTTTTTTCATTCTTATAATTATTGAAACATGAACAAGTTTTCTTTTATGAAACTCTTAAACCCAAACCAGTCAGTACAAACTCAAAGAATGATCCTTGGCAAAAACAATCATTCTGAACCACGAATATTCTAATTATTATTGAGAATACAGAGCGAATGAAATGTACTCACCAGTCAGATTCAGTTTTGTCAATATCCTCACAAATAAAGGTCGGGCATATGTCGGTAAATACCGCTTCATACCTTCCAACAAATCCTTGTTCAGATCTATTGACCGATCGGGATCATATAAAGCCGCCATTCCAGCTCTACCTTCATAGCCTCGTATCTCTACCCCATACACGATCACATCTTTGTAGTTGACTATATTACTTATAACAGCTTCAACCTGAAACAACGTATCATTGGCGTGATTAAATGAGAAAAGAATACCTTATCAACATCAACTTACCTCTGAGGTTGAAACATTCTCTCCCTTCCACCTAAATGTATCACCAGTTCTATCTTTGAAGAACAAATTTCCAAACTCATCAGCAATCAAAATATCACCAGAAATGAAGGCACTGTCTCCATGTTGGAACACATTGTGTACAATTTTCTTCTTGGACGCTTCCTCATCAACGTACCCCAAAAACGCTCTGGACGGGTTATTAGGCAGAATTTTACCAATAAACACACCAGGCTCGTTGGGTTTGGTTAATTGACATAGTCCCCTAGCATCTCTTATGGGTTCTCCATCCTCGTTCACTTTGATAATTGAAATTGGATATACTTGAGGAATGATCCTCGATATGAATCCTATTGCCCCTACGGTGTTGTCGGTGTTTACTGAAAATTCAATTATTATAACTAACGGGAACTACCAATCAAATATCACAATTTGTTGTACTTTATGGATTAGTGCTTACCGATATTGGCATTGCCCTCGGTGGCCCCATAAAACTCCCCAACGTTCTTAATATTGAACCTCTCAACAAACTCCTTCCATATTTGAGGTCTCAGTCCATTTCCAAAGATTATCCGGAGCTTGTGTACTTTGTCTGTAGGCTTGGGTGGAACAGCCAAAATATATCTGCACATTTCTCCAATATATTGTGCGGTCTACAAGATTTTTCTCACAATTTATACTCGATCATTAAGACGAAGCTTACAGTACACTTATATTTTCTGATTTCAGGAAAATAAGATGAGGCAGAGAACTTTTTCCTGATAACAATAGTGGATCCGTATATCACCATTTGGCCCATACTCATGCAGCCTCCGGCAGTGTGGTATAAGGGTAAGGGACAGTAAAATCTGTCTGATGGTTTAAAGCCACAAAGCCAGTGCATGGCTCCTGCGATGAAGAAATATCTGAAATTTGTTATTTTCTTGTAGCAGAGGTGTATTTCTCATAGACGCACATTTAATTGTACTAAATTAGTTGACTAGTTCTAGTACGGGAGCCAAACAGAAGATTTTGGTATTTACTCGAGCGCGTCAGATTAAAATACGGGCTATAAGGAGTACCTCCACCATATCTAAGTCCTCGATATAGGGCCACGCCCTAGGTCAGCCCGTCAAAATAGGAAAAAATCGATATTTGAAAATAATCCAGCGTGTCAAATCAAGGTATTGTAGATTGATTAGATGCTGATAGACCGCATTTCATGCATAGTTTGAAGATTTGAGCGTGACGTGAGGAAGTGAGAGGGTCACAAACATGCAAAAAAATGCTATCTTGGCGTTCTCGAACGCGGTCAGATTTTTCTTTATTTTGAAGTAGATAATCCATGCATAACGGAAGAAATATGATCTTACTATTTCCACAAGCCAAAGTAAGAAAAATCGCCATCGAAGTCTAGCGCTTGAAGTATGTTGCATGTATTCCCTATTTCGCCCATTCTCTCTGTATATCTCATATTATGATCCTTTATTTCTTTTTACCATGTAACCTTCAAAATTCAGTAGGTTTCCACGACGCTTGAGTGAATCCCCATTTAGCATCGTGAGCTTCCATTCTATTATCAGTATCCTCGATATACAGGGTGCCTCCAATTAAGTCGGCACTATTGCTAACTTCTTTATTATTGAAGATACGAGGTCATTTCGATGAGAGAACTAGTAGGTTTTTTTTTCTGCGAATTAACATTATGCTGTCAAAAAATCAATTGAACAACGCGTTCTCGATTTATTCCAAAAAACGTATTTTTTTTAAATGGGACATCGTGTATATTTTTATCATAATTGATAAGCCACTATTTTCTGAACATAAAAGGTTATTTTGATTTTTTTCTTGAAACCAAAAATAACGGAGTTATGCGTATTTTCCTCGACTAATTTATAAACGTCAAAGTAACAGAATTCAATGATTTAATTGTTTCAAGATGAGCTTAACAAACAAAATACGTTTAGAAAATAACTTTGATAGCAAATATTGCAACCGATATGTATTATTTTGTCAATATTCTACATTGCATGGCCAAGTTTCCCATCAAAATGTAAAAAAAAAGTACATTTTTTAAATAAATCTAGAACGCGGTGTTCGATTGTTATTCTGTTTATACCACGTTAATCAGCGGAAAAAATACTACTAGTTCTCTCTTTTGAACGACCTCGTATCCTCAACAATAAAGAAATTAACAATAGTGCCAACTTAATCGGAGGCACCCTGTATAAGCGCTACAACAAGTGACTCGATTAACGATAAATCGTCCATTATTCTCAAAGAGGACTGTCTTCCGAACAATAAAACTGAAAAAGAACAAGTCTATGTCCTTGAGTGAAAAACACTTGAGGACATAGACTTTGTGTTCTTTTTCAATTTCATTGAAGTGATTCGATGACAAATTGGTTTGGTAAAAAAAAGTATAACAATGTCAAATACGTACATATTCATCATTGTTTCAAGGAGTAAACGATTTATTCTTTTTTCTAATTTATTAACAAAAAAACAATCAATTTTAAAATGTACTTAATGACAATCGTGAACATCATAGTCATAACGTTACGCACAATAATAATAATTTTAGAAGTGGTTTACACACCAGAAAAACACTTTTCCTTCAGTTTCTCAAACTATACAGCCTTTATTTTTTATTAAATTTTGTTTGCTTCATACTCGGCATTAATACAATTTTTATCTGTATCAATGATGGTACACTTAACATTACTGTCTACAATTTTGTTTAAAATTTGTGAAGCTTGAACAAAATAAACATTTTTGGATTTTTTTGGATCAATTTCACTTCCTCATTACTACCAAAGACTACTGAATAAATAGAAGACGCGTTGCGGCTTTTATTAAGGAAATCCCACTACGAAATCTCGACATGCTTTTTCGTTGAGCAATAACAAAGGCGAACAACTTACGCCACTGGACTATAAGGGATTTGTTGTCGGTTACCTACCAGCACCCGCCAACGGCTGTGCTCTTTTGATCGGCAGAGTCGGCGGAGTGACGGGTCTTCTATTTATGCTGTAGTCTTTGTTACTTCTGAAGAGTGCTACGGAACTTCTAATAATCGTATAATTTGTTATACAATATGCAAGGTCATCAATCTTAATATATAAAAATGAGTACCGATTTATGGAAGATCCATAACTTGAGAACGACTGTAGCAATTTGAGTCATTTTTTTTTTGAATTGTTCCTTGAAGTCTTGATGTAGTTTTTATGGCGGGAAAAGCTGGAAAATTCCCCGAAAAAACCTGAAAACCAACTTTCCTCTCTTTGACATAGTGAGGTTATTTTGACATAGTGAGGTTTGACATAGTAGGTTCTATTTAGGATTTGATCAAAACATTTAAAAAAAAAGACATAGTGAGGTTATGTTTGCAAATAGTTTTGTTATTTTCCAAACGATTTTGTTCAAATTAGATATGTAGGTTCTATTCGGGATTTGATCAATTTTTTTTTCAACATTACATTACATAGTGAGGTTATGTTTGCCTAATGTTGTTATTTTCCAAAAGATTTTGTTCAAATTAGATAATATATCGTAGGTTCTATTCGAGATTTGATCATTTTTTTTTTTAAATGACATAGAGAGGTTATGTCTGAAAAGTTTTGTTATTTTCTCAAAGATTTTGTTCAAATAAGATAATGAAGGTATTAATTTGAGATTTGATCAAGAATTTCACAAAAAATTGTCTAAGTGAGGTTATGTTTGCTCAATTTTGTTATTTTACAAAGGATTTTGTTCAAATTAGATATGTAGGTTCTATTTGGGATTTGAAGTGTTGTAACAATAGATACGTTTTAAGTTTAAACCTTTAAAAAAACCGCTAGAAATGTTGTCAGATCAAAAAATTTAACATGTTATCATCTTAACTGAAGAATCGCTGGGAAGATTTTTATTATGTTTTATATGTTTGTTATATCTGCGCCCCCCATAACAGAATAATTATTGAAACATCGGAAAAACTAAAAAAAAAATGTGAAATAAATTCATTTGGAACAACATTAATTATTGATTATGAGGCAGTATGGAATTTGCCGGGTCAGCTAGTTTACACTTGATAAAAATAGTAGAGGAAAGGACCTTCACCCATCTGCTTATTCGATGAAAAGTATCTTACGGCAAATTTTATTTGGGAAAAATAAAAAATATAGGGCAAGATGGTTGCCTGACAAATTATTGCGCAGTATATGATCATCAATAGTTAAAAAATTATGTATTTTTTTTTTCAAATACGTGTTTTGGAACCAAATAGGTACCAATTGAAAGTATGAACATAATACGCAAACGATAAGTTGTCTAGATATACTGCGTGTTTTTCAAGTTGGGGTATTTCTTTGAACATTAGACGGGACTTGATACAAGAAGCAGATTTCCCAAGTAAAATTTTATCGAAATCTCAAAAACAAAGGAGATGTGGCTCGATGAAAAAATCAAAGTCCCTGTGCGAAAACTATATGTAATACGAAAAAGAAGATCAAATTCTAATAAAAAGTGTAGTAATTCTCAAAGATAACGGAGATGCATCATCATTCATGTTTGGTCATAAAAAAAGAGAAAAAAATGTTATTTGAAAAATCTGCTTCTTTTATCAAGTCTAGTCTCATGTCAAAAGTAAACCCTCAAATTAAAGGACACCCTGTATTACTTTAGATAGGTGAACATCAGGTTTTTTTAGATTGCTCTGTTGTGCTTTTCTATCAATGTTCATATGTATTTATTGAACATTGATCAGTGCAGTGACTATATTTGAATATCAAATAAACCAAACGTATTGATAGTGACTTGGCGCAAATTTATTGATCAGTAGTTGAAAATGATTGTTCAGTTGGTTGGGATTTGTTTTTGATAACAACTAAGCAGAGAAAAAAATTGTAAACGTATAATAATTACTCATAGACTGGGCTGTAATTCTTTGAGCAAACATCTAGCGATATTATTTTTATAATAATAAACTTGATATAATAGTTGATTATACCACGCGTCAATGATGCTAGCTATTAATGCAGAGGATAGTTAAGATATTCCGAGGGATTGATAGCCATTATTGCGAGTAGTGTACTCTTCTTCATTCACGAATAATTTATTTATTTGAGATTTTCAATCACATTATTATCCATCTCAATACAAATACATGAACGTTTACTTCGCGTCAAAGACTACGCGATTGACACTGATACTTTTCAGTTTGTTGCTATGTTTCCATGGTATTATTTAGAGAAATTTTGTGATAGGTCTACAAAAGTGACATAATCGTGGTAGGTATAATCAACTGATTCCATGGTTTATTATCAAGGGAAATTTTGTGATTGGTCCGTAAGTGACAATCGTGGTTTTCTGATCCATTATACCTTCGCAACGGTTGTTATGGAGTAATGTTTGGCATTATACTGCAAAAACCACAAGTATAAAACTTATATTGATGTTAGTCGTGAACAAAAAAATCCAAACTGATATGTTGCCTTGATGATCTGTTGGTGATTTGGCTATATTCACGAAGTCCGCGATCGGTACAATGTTTCCAATTTTTATAATAAAGAAAGCTTCACAAACTTGATGGTTGATCGCTCTCGATTTCATTGTTTAGCGTTTATTCTTGATCTATGTGATGCTCAAGTGATTTTCCATACTTTATTAGCCTATCAGTGGGCGGATGGGGTATCCATGATTTATAATTTAGAGCCTTATTGTAAAAACGTAACAAGCCACAAAATCATTTTATTGAGAGCTGAGCTTCGAAGTCTGAAATGTCTCAATCGTAATACGTTGGGGCTAACCGTTCATATCTGAACGGTTAGTGTTTGACACTTGGATCTCACTAACACCGGGTGTGACGTTTCTGAACTCGTCCGTGCAGTCTAGAGTTTGCAGTCGTGTTGCTGGCGTCATCTTGTGACGGAAGCCCAAACCCTTAACTATGTGACTTTTCATACTGTTGTTGAGCATTATAGAGTGGAATGTTAATTTTTGTTCAGAGTGTGGCTTGTCATGTTTTTCCAGTAAGCCTTTCAGTTATTGGATGAATCGTAGTTTTTTCCATGATTTGAACAATGACTCAAAAATGCTAAACGGTCTGGGTATGGGTATCATCATCAGCAATTCCTCCTCAAAACTCATTATTGCCAACTCAAAGCAAAAACTCTAAATAAAGGCTAACTCAAGAAGCGAATTCCAGCAGATTAGGGTAAAATTTCAGAATTCTTCATTCTCTTCTTCATCTTCACAAGAAATAATGGTGTCAAACTGCGCAAATAAACTATTGGTTCGTGTAAAAACCCAAGACGCTTGTTTTGCACATGGAAAACACATAATCATATACTTAAAAAATAAATTAATGAAGGCACGAGATATTTGAATAAATAAAAATTAAAACTTTGGTACTGTGAATGCTTTGAATTTTCCATGTATAAATTTTATTTAACAGGGTGACGAGGTAGCAAATCTCAGCAACTAATGTTAGTGTGTGTTTTTTTTAATCCATATATCCACCGATGGAGCGCGTAATTGCTTTGGCCGTATTACAGTGGCTCCATAAAGAACAGAGACGTTAATGCATGTCGTCGCTTCTGTTGGTCGGCTCAAGGCCGTAAGGCTATATTCACAATATCACGGATTCTTGAATTATGTGTCAAATCAAGGAACAAAAATATATGCCCTTGTTGCACCGAAGGTGCGATATGTCTCAATATTATGTCAAAAATCCGTAAAATTCGCAAAAATCAGAATCAAGCCTCATAGTCGAAGAGCCCGTTCATCATGACAGCATAATACCTCAAACGCCAACGGTGCCTTCGCAAATCCTTCCGGAAGCATTTTAAATTAGTCATTCTTTGATCAATCCGCCGCGGAACATGCAAATGTGTCAAAATTATGTCAAAAATCAAAGGAATCGGCCGCAGAAAAATTCGCTTTGAATAAAGGTCTTCCCAGGCGCGGCGAATTTCTCTGATTTTTGACATAATTTTGACACATTTGCATGTACCGCGGCAGATTTCTCTGATTTTTGAAATTATTTTGACACCCTATAACCCATATTATGCATGTAGAATGTGTCATAAAGCATCAAAATTATGTCAAAAATTCGCATCCGAAAATTGATCAATTTAAATGCTTTCGACAGAATTTGCCCAGGCACCTTTGGCGTTTGAGGTATATGCTCTCATGATGAATCGGTTGTACAGCATTAGAAGCGGAAAGGAATTCAAGTTATACAGGGTGTATCAGAATAACATGCTAATAATAAAGGGGGTGATTCTTGGGCTCATTTTAAGAAAAAAAAATCATATGAACGTATGTCCTAAACGCCTTAACTTTTGAGATACAGGGTGTCAAAGTTTTAAAAAATAGATACTTTTTTTACAATAACTTTGTCATTACTGTAGATATCTTTATGAAATTTGGGTCATGTATTTTAGGCATTAATACTCATTTTTTGATGCACCAACAATTTAATTATTCTGACCAGTGCCGTCCATGCGGGTTTTGGTTTGCATATTTTTTGGGAAATAGAAAAATTTTTTAGGACATACGTTCATATGAATTTTTTTTCTCAAAATGAGCCCAAGAATCACCCCCTACATTATTAGCATGTTATTCTGAAACACCCTGTATAAATCGACCGGGCTCATGGACTATTAGAATTCCTCCATGTATAGAATAATCTTTTTGTTCTGCTATTGGATGTTATGCGATTTTTTATTTATTGTGTTTACCATGTATACCGTGGCTTCGTCAGCCTAAACATGGCGGCTTAGGTCTCATTCTCGCCACTGTTATTAGCGGGCCACTGTAGATCGGATAAAAAAGGATTTTTCTCGAAAATGTTTTGATATAATTTAGAAATAAAAACTTTCCCGTTAATGATCCATCTTTATAATTTATGACCTTTTATTGTAAGACGTAAAATAAGGCCAAGTGGGGAGACCCAAGGTTAATTGATATGTAAAGGTTGCGCCGTAACTAGAAAATCGGAAATGCACGAAAGTTAAACCGAATCGATCCCATATTGGTGACGTCATTCGGTCCCATAATTGACGTTCCTGTCATCGGTGTGTCATCTTATTAAGATGATCTTAACATAACATATCCGTATTTCAGTATTCTTCAAAAGCTAAATCTCTCTACGGTCATCCGTTTCTGAGTAAAAACTACATCAACCAAATAAAAAAGAAATAATTTCATCATCTCATCTGACATCAAGACCTATTTAATTTTTTTTTGATATGGTTCGCTACAATAACACTAGAAATACTAACAAACGTTCGAGCAGGATTCCAAAATAGACTTCATAATTATCAAGAAGATCATGGTAGTCACCATTCAATAAAATAAAGTAGTATTTATTCTTTCACCACCCTATTTTGTAATAATCCTCAATTGCGCGAGAACGGATGAACGTAAAGACCTCTAGTTTGTTCGAAAACGTTTGTTTTTTAATGGCTTTGAAATAAGATACATATCGATATAGTGTTCCATTTATAATGTTGGGTCCAACCAATGATGTCTAATAAATCAACCCTCTGATGCCACAGAAGAGTCAGACAAACATAACAATGGAAAGTAGAATGTTCTCGGAATCCTACCAGACATGTCTGACCTTCATTGTTTTATTTGAACACAACATTGTCCCAAATCAATAATTTGAAAATTTATAGTCTACCAGGGTAAAATTAAAAATATTTTCAAAATTTGGTTATGCCGGAGGGAGGAGAACCATCAACATATATATCATTACAATTTTAGATTCTACGTTACGTTTGTAGGCCAAACGTTTGAAATAAAAACTTGAATATGTATGTGGAAATGAGTTTTGTCTCCAACCAGAAACAATCCACGAAACCGTGATGATACGATAGTCCAAGGTTGAAATGCAATACGCAATTATATAACTCTCAATATTTCCCAAAAATATGAGTGGACTGTAGTTGGTGCATTGTCAACATAGTGTCGTCTCTAATATCTTGATTGGCATTTTGAAATCTTATTTTGACTGATATCGTGGGTCAATTGAGTGTATACAATTTAGCTCGCGAATACTTGACAATGTTTACTGATCCGTTATCACATTATCACACTGCGCCCACAAAAATATAAACCCGGTATTAAAAAAATGGTGAAAACCATCATCAATCCGTATAATATGAACTAATTTTTCTCACCTTGAGGTACTAATGACCGCCGCTTTCGGAAGCCCAGTGGTCCCAGATGTGTAAATATATACGAGATGATCATGATGCCCAACCTTTTCTTTGACTTCAGGACAGGTAATGGGGGCGTCTTTGAGCAACACATCCAAATTCTCAAACCGCTCGTCATGTGGACTAGCATTGTTATTGCAATTGATTTGATAGAGAGCTACTTTGGATTCGATTTTGTCCAATATTTCAGTTACAGCTGCAAAAAAAGAGTGAAATAGTGATACCCATTTGCACAGGTTCGAAGTGGAGCTTGAGACACTCATAAACGTTAAGAAAACATGATAAAATATCATTACGAATTGTGACTTATGTTGTACACTCGGTTTTCTTATAGTATTTTTGTTTAAAAAAAAACATGTTTGCTAATGCTTGGCCTATAAGAAGTGAGGCAGCTATACAGCTATAACCGTATTTTCCGTTATTTCTTCTTCAAAACGTACAAACTTTGTTGTCGCATTCAAATATAAATTCAGTGTTTTTCTTTCACCCAAAAATCAATGTCGGTCAAGTTCATCGTCCTTGATAAATACTATAAATATTGAAAAGGCCGGCAGACTCCATACATATCATTAAACAACAGACAGATTTAATGTCGCGCACTCAAAACCTGTAAAAGAACAATAACACGGAAAACTGACTTTAGCATCGTAACATGATGAAAAATAAAATCACACTGCTGTACAGGGTGTCCCATTTTGGATACCCCGCATCTCCGTTATTCCTATAGACAGAAAGTTGCGGTTTTCGCGACAGTGTGCTACTTTTTAGTGAAAGATGCCGTTAACAGAATTTTCATAGCCCTCTTAGTTTTTGAGATACAGGACTAAACTGAAAATGTTGCATTTTAAGGTGCCCCTCAGATCTAAACTATCAGATAAGTTATGGAAAATGTGAAAACTGTTTCTTATATAACTTTTTCCGGAATTAGTATACACGGTCAGGTCAAATAGTTATCGGACCCATTTTTTTTTTAAGTGCATACAGATATGTATTTTTGAAAAGGTGAAAAAAAAAAGACAAATCTTATGGACTATAAATATACATGGTGTTTCATTTAAACAAATAAAGTTGGGTCCGATAACGTTTTGACCTGACCATGTATACTAATTCCGAAGGCAGAATCGAGCTCTACGGGAAAAGTTATATAAGAAACAGTTTTCACATTTTCCATAACTTATCTGATAGTTTAGATACGAGGGGTACCTTAAAATGCCACATTTTCAGTTTAGCCCTGTATCTTACAAACTTAAAGGGCTATGAAAATTTTGTTATCGGCATCTTCAGTATCACAAAAAAGTAGCACACTGTCGCGAAAACCGCAACTTTCTATCTATAAGAATAACGGAGATACCCCGCAAAAGTACCCAAAATGGGACACCCTGTACATCTTCCCATAAGACGTGATTTTTGTTGTCGAAAAGCGTAGATAGATTGTGTTAAGTTGCTCAGACTAGTCCAAGAGAGTAACTGTGGTAAAACACCCAACAAAACTGGCAGATTCAATAATTTTTCTATTATCCCAGAAATAAGTCACAATTCTAGAGTAGATGAGATTTTAAAATAAATTAATTTCCTATTGTGTAAGGTATACATTAAAAAAAATGCGCATCGTTGTGCTGTCCCCCACTGTGTTAAAACAACAGATTGTTAAAAATGCATCCATGTGATGTAAAATGTCAAAAATGATCTGATAAAGCTCACTCTGTAAAAAATGAACAGTACACAAGCTCCACTTATTCCAGTTGGTGCTTCGTCAGGGTGAACATATAGTGGAGTAGTTCATCTCGCCGCGATGCACGCGGCCCGTCGATTGATAAACAATACCACAGAAACGAATGACGCTAAATATGGCTACCTAGCCTTTTACTTCTCGAAACTCAATAAACAAAGTAATTCGTTTTTTAGCAGGCAACTGCGATTGCGATTGTTCAAAATGGACGATATTATTCGAAAGTTGTACAGGGTGTCCCATTTTGGGTACTTTTGCGGGGTATCTCCGTTATTCTCATAGATAGAAAGTTGCGGTTTTCGCGACAGTGTGCTACTTTTTCGTGAAACTGAAGATGCCTTTAACAAAATTTTCATAGCCCTTTTTGTTTTCAAGATACAGGGCTAAACTGAAAATGTTGGATTTTAAGGTACCCCTTGTATCTAGACTATCAGAAAATTTTTAGCCTATAACTTTTTGACCTGACCCTGTACACAAATTCCGAAGGCAAAATCGAAAGTTATATACTTTTCCCGTGGAACTCGATTCTGCCTTCGGAATTAGTACACAGGGTCAGGTCAAAAAGTTATCGGACCCAACTTTATTTTTTTAAACGGAACACCCTGTATATTTATAGTCCATAAGATTTGTCTTTTCTTTACCTTTTCAAAAATATATAAGAGTATGCACTTGAAAAAAAAAAAATTTTAGCCTATAACTTTTTGACCTGACCCTGTATACAAATTCCGAAGGCAGAATCGAGTTCCACGGGAAAAGTATATAACTTCGAGTTCTACGGAAAAAGTTATAAAAGAAACAGTTTTCACATTTTCCATAACTTATCTGATAGTTTAGATACGAGGGGTACCTCAAAATGCAACATTTTCAGTTTAGCCCTGTATCTTAAAAACTAAAAGGGCTATGAAAATTTTGTTAACGGCATCTTTAGTTTCACGAAAAAGTAGCACACTGTCGCGAAAACCGCAACTTTATAAGAATAACGGAGATACCCCGCAAAAGTACCCAAAATGGGACACCCGGTACATCCACATGACATAACATATTATTTTTTTCTGGGCGGATAACTTTTTTGAGGAATAAATAAGTCAGTAGAAGTATAAAAGTAATCAAGTCCCGAAACCTACATAATGGATTATCATTTTTTCATATTTTTAAAAGGTTCTAAAGCACATTAATTATAATACACAAAAGTCGAAGAAACCCATGATTTAGTTTCTACAATTCAACTGTCAAGAATGTGAAGCGCATATTATATTGAAGTAAGTACTAAGAAGGGCCTCCATTTTATATGACGTATGTAAACACTTCCAAGGTTTGGCATGTTAATTAAGGTTTAAGATAAAAACTAACTAAATGAACAGGTGCATAATCACCTTCCGGCAATCAGCAAGTGTATCGATATATTTCAATAAACAATTACTGTCTCTAATTACCAGTGAAATTGTTAACGTGTCAAGTCATGTAGAGTATGAAACCGATTTTTTGTAGTGCTTATGAAATCTGCCTGAATTACACAGATATTATCACTCGCGGAAGTAGGTTTGCTGAAAAAAAAAATCAAAAATACAGAAATTCAAAGTTGACTAATGGAACCCATAGGTACCATGGAAAAAAATATATAAATTGACCGATAGCATTGCATCCAACAACTCAAATGTTGCAGCGTATTCCCCTTACGACTATTTTTAATAGTTTCAGCAAAGATAAAAAATAATTTGAAACGTTCTGTTATCAATTAAAAATGATTAAGTTGCGGTAATGACTCAGACATCGGTATAACAGGTGGCATTTTGATTTGCTAAAAACACTGTGTTCTGAGTACCTACTTCAGCCATGCTCAATTATTATTATTATTCCTCTTTATCCGAGAAACTTGACCCCACCAACTAATAGGCATCTAAGGTTTAAACCTTGAAAAGTGAAAGGCTGAATTTTGGTTTAGAAATACTTTTGATCCTAAAGAACAGAATATTAAAATTCTCGGAGATTCTCATGTCGGCTTCCTGGATTTTCCCGGCCTGAAATCCTGGAATTGCGGCGTATTCCTAGATTGGTTTCTGTGAACTAATAGCGCTGGAATGCTCATGTTGGTCGCAAATGAACTACGTACAAATTATGTTAGTTGGCTACACTCTCGCGCTTCCGGCACGCGTGGTGACGAAAAAACGCGCCAAATTCAAATTTATCCAGCTTGTCTCAGCTAAAACTCCCAATCTGCACGTCAAATTTAGTTTTAACTGTGCATGTGATATTGCAGGCATAGATAGCACATCTTGCGTCTGGATAGCTAGACGCAATTTCAGAATATTTCTTTTGAAAAAACCGAACTCGTGTTGGTATCTTTGACAAAATGACCGATGTTTTTTTCCTATGACAAAAAACTTGTTCAGGTACCTTACAATTTGTTGATTGGTCGTCTTTCCATTTTTCAAAATAAAATACTTTCGTCCAATTGAAATGGCAATAAGATGGCCACACTGTACACTGGAAAAATCCTGCTGTGAAGTCAGATGGGCATGTTCATTTTTAACCATAATAAATGAGCACAGTTTTAAAAATTATGTCAAGTAGCCATTAGGCCCATAAATTCTCTTAGCTTATCTATAAAATCTCAAACGTCGGTAATATATATTACCATTGACAGTAGATTGATGGGACTAGAATAATCTCTTTCCATAATATGAGAAGCGACGAAATCGAAAATTTGTTTACATGTTACTGCCTATTTCTTTTCATATATTGCTTTTTCGAAAAAAAATCCGAATAGCTATTGTGTAGGTATGCCTGAGATGAACATACGGTTGCAATATGCAGTTGAACAAATATTCGTTGCTTTAGTGTAGTGTATAGTGGAGCATCTATGGGAAAATTCCAACAAAGACAAAAAGAAAGTGTTTGTCTTGATGAAGATACACTACCGGGAGCAAATAGTACTTTTCTAAATCAAATACATTACAGGGTAGTAACCCTCGTTATATCAAAAAAAATTGCTAAACAATAAATACAAAAGTTGTGAGGATTTAGACATACCTAATCAAGATAAGTTATCACTCGACCCCTCTTTCCATTTGATTTTTTCATTCAAAATAGCGACCAGCTGTTATTTTGACATTTTCAGAACTATGTCAAAAAATGCAGAACATCCTTACATATGGTGTGTCCAAATTTCGTTAGCATATCAAACGGTTTGAAAGTTAGAAGGGGGAAGGGCTTTTTGAGCCGCACTGTATTATTCGAATTTTGAATTCTACATAAGATTCTGGACACATTTTGTTGAATTTTTTTTTTCTCTCAAGTTAATGGTTTGGGAGTTTGCATCAATGTAATAAGGCTATCTTGGAGGTACTATGGTAGCTCACCTGTTGTTATAGTGAACTTGGTTGTTTATATTATCCGGAAAAAGTCATTCAAAAATCTGAAGTTTATATGGAACTATTTTCTAACAAATCAAAGTATTCTTTTATATTCCTTTGCAGAATAGCTTTCATATATTCATCAAAGACGCAAAACCATGATTTGACAATAACTATTTTTTCGACGAATGACATAAAATTATACTACCAAATGTATGTCGTTGAGAGAGTATTACTATGACGAATGAAAGGTTAATGTCATGGAAGTAGCTTAATTTCGCTGAAACGATAAATGAAATATTTTTCAATTCACAGCATTAAATTTCCATCAAGGCTAAATATGCATTAATAACTACTTTGTCAAATAAGCATAAATCACTTTATATTCCACTTCTAATTTATGGACTGGAACCCATTTCTGTAATAGTACTGTTGAAAAAGCAAAACATACATTTTTAATATTCCGACAGAAATCTGCTTGATCTATGATGACTAATATGAATTCTACTGGCAAACTGTGTTTCGAATGAACATCAACTACATCTACTGAATAAATAAATTTTAGAAAACATTCAGATGCTTATCGGTGTGATACTGCTAGACGTAAGTATATGCAATTTTCAATTCATCAGAATAATAAAATTCTATATTATGAGATAGTCGCGACAATATGAACACACTCTATGAGCTGAAATTATTGATTATCTCATCAAAAAGATAAAGCTTTAACTTACCATCAGACAACTCAGCTCCAAAGATAACAGCTTGACTCTTCGCTACTGTAATAGAGTGCACCAAAGAGTCCAGTCTTAGATTAGTATTGATTAATGGGCAAATAACACCTAGCTTCGATAAGCCCAGCCAAATACAAACGAATTCCGGTTTGTTTTCCAGAAACAGTGCAACTCGATCTCCTTTCTTATAGCCATGGCTCTTGAATATGTTGGCTATTTTATTGCTGTATTCCTCAACCTGCAATAAAAGATAATTTGTCTCAAGGGTGTTGTTGAAAACTAGATAATGTACATTGCAAAAGTCTCAAGGTTAATAAGGTATTAATCACTGGTATTACCACCTTTGAATTTTCGAAATTTTCCAAATACTACACCGTGTAGCCGCTTTAACAAGAACTCACCTGTAAGTGAAATTTTTAGAAGAAAAATTTTGACTGTTATTCAAGTAAGAGAGGTCTACTCTATTTGAAAGACCAAAAAGGTGGCAAAAGTCCAGAACGATTAGAAATTATGGAAGACTTCTTTTAGCTTTTTGAGTTCGACATCGAAGTAGATAATGAAAAAAAAATACTACTGAAAGTAAGGGAGAAGATTATGGAGAAAGGTTGCAGGTAAAGACTAGCTCAAGTAACTGCAATATTAGAAGGATTTTGTAATTTTGACGGTGTATGTTTTGATGTAAATAAACTCCCCTACCTAGCCCCATTTCAACCCCTTCTCTCATAAGTCTTTTTTTTTAGTACTTGTTTTTTGATTCGTATTCTAAGTTTAATTCACGCCTATACAGGGTGCCACAGATTCGAGTGCATGCATGGGGATCTCAGTTATTACAAGAGATACAGGGTCGGTGAAATAGTTGCAAAGTTGCGCATTTTTTATGCTCAACAAAATGTCATTTTGACATTTGAAAAATTCCCACTACTTCCGAAGATATTCGAAAAAAAAACGAAATTTAGCAAAAACGTTATTGTTATTTCCTGAGTTTATTTGAGGCGATATTTTGAAATGGATTGCACTTTCTCATTGCCACTTTTTATTCTCTACAATATGGCGGTTTCAAATTAGAAATCTGACGTTTCGTCTTTGAGCGGCCATCATCAAGCTCATATTTTCAAATACGGACCTGGATTTTTCAATTTATTTTTAGTTATCTTTCGACGACCTTGATGCATTGAGGTATCGCAACCGTCGAAAAAAATACTTATCTGAAAAATTACCAGAGAAAATTAGTAAGGCAGCCCTTGTCTCCCTAACGAACAGTTTGGTTCATAGATTCATCTTTATTCGACACGTTATTCTTATGAGAAAACCTGCACAACTAAACAAAACTAATTGACTGTACCAAAATCGAAATAACATCCAATAACGACACATTTAATGAAATTGAATCAAATCCACAAATGACATGGAAAAAAATTACATATAAAAAGCTAGATCAATTTCTGCAAGTGTTGCCATTTCAATAAAATATTGAAAATAACAATAATAGGTGAATAATAATTGAAAATATTGAGGTCACTGAGGCAACCCGTTACTCCACATCCTTATCTATTATTCACCTCAATGCCTCAAGGTTGTCAAATGATAACTAAAAATGAAATAAAAAAGCCAGTTTCGTATTTAAAAAAAAAAAAAAAAGTTGATAGTGGCAGCTCCAAGACGAAACGTCAGATATTCAATTTGATACCACCATCTTGTAGAGGAGAAAAAGTGGCAATGACAAAGTGTAATTTATTTTAAAATGTCTTTTCAAACAAGAAGGAAATAATAAAAAAACGTTTTTGCGAAATTTCCGTTTTTTTCGAACATCTTCGGAAGTAGTCGGAATTTTTCAAATTTCAAAATGGCATTTTCTTGAGAATAAAAGTGCGCAACTTTGCACCAGTTTAATCCACCCTGTATCTCTTCATAACTGAGATTCCCATGCATGCACTGGAATCTGTGGCACCCTGTAGAGTTAAGATGGCCCACAGACAGACGGATTTGTAATTTTTGCAAGTTTAAAATTATTACTTTACGCAGAAAAAAATAATTTTGATAACAATTGATCGTACTGATCACAGGCGTTTCCTGGGCCTGGGGGCATTATCTCTGACATCACGGCCTCTTATGAGCTTATTGTGTTTTCTCCGTGCCTGTCTTTCAATCGAAAAGCTGTATTGCCTGAATAAGGTTTGTGACTTTCTACTGCTTCTTTTGTGACCTTTGAGGAATGGGTTTGAATTTCCCATTATCCCTTCTCCAGAACGTCAGTGCTTCAAAGACGATGTGTGAGGCTATTTCTCCTTATCGCAAAGCCTTCATTTGTTGGAAAGGCCCAAATGTTTTCTTATGTCACTGTACTAAGCTAATTTCTACTGATTTTCAGAAGGCTTCCAGTGAATGATGGTTCAATCTCCTTTGCCAACATTGTCAGTCCAGGTATCCTGATAACGTTCTGGAGTGCTTGCCTATGACTACTTCGTCGGCATAGCCTTGGGGATACAATTCCTTGCTGTTTAATTCCAGCAGTAGTGCAAATGGGTTCCAGAGAAGAACACATAAGATTCTGGAGGGCTGGAGGCTGCCTTCTAGCTACCTCTCTAGTCACAGTTTGGATCTTCCAACCTTCCAGCATGTTTTATCCCCCAGCAGTTTTGTTGATTCCACGCCTTTTGATTATAGTTATTGAGATGGAGGATGTATGATCAAATGTTTCTTCTATGTCAAGAATTACGGCTAAGGCAATTTCTTGATTATTCCGTGGTGGCTCTATTTTGTGCACTGATTCATGCAGAGCGGTATCACATGGTTGGTAGACATTTTGCTTTTTGTAAAGTAGCCTCCCCAGAACTGAAGTTTGCCGCCCTTTCCAACGTATTCCCATCGTTTAAGTAGAAACGATGAGAGATTTATCGGTCTAGATGCCTTGGGGTTGACTAACTAAATCCCTTAGAGTTGCTTGGAACACTCAACCAAATTTTCGTAAGCAGCATTTCTTATCTGCTTGAGATTTTACTATTCAGTTACATTTTTAGTAAGTACTCACTTATTATTTTTTTTATTTTAGTCACACAAAAGCTGGCTTTCTTTGGCCTGGAAGGTAACTATTGCATCAACTTTTTTTTCATCTTTACAGGTTTTCTAGATTTTGTCCCTTTGTTCAGGCCTATGAAAAAAAGAATCTCCTGAAGAAAATTGAAAAAACCTTTTAAAGCACAAAATAATTGTGGGTGCTAAACTAAACCTTCATGCTTTGGCCATATTCCTGAATTGCCGGTATTTATTGCTTTTATTGTGAAATTTTAGTTTATATTAAGAACGTAATGTGAATTTTATGAAAACCTTTTGCTTAATAAAATGCTATTACATATTATTTATTGTTTCTGTAATATGTATTTTTTATATCCAATAAACATGAATTTTCTTTATTCAGTAGGATAAATTTCTTCCAAAAATCTTTGTTAACTTGAAAAGAAATTTTTTAATAACTGACTTTTTGCCCTTTGCAAGATAGCGTTATTAAACTGAAGAACCGACGTTTCGTCTATGAGCAGCCGTCATCAACTTTGTTTTTTTAAATACGGTCCTGGATTTTTTATTACGGATTTTAAGAGCCTCTTATGTTCCTAAACCAACGAGGTATCGCCCTAATTAAAAAAGGGGTGGTTGTTTTTAATCCTATTGAAAATGTATTTTTTGTCTCTCTCTAACACATGAGTTCTTATGGAAAAATCCATCAACATAATTTTTTTGAATAATTGCGATACATTGTTGGTTTAGGAACATAAGAGGCCCGCAAAATCCGTCAAAAAATCCAGGACCGTATTCAAAAAAAAAAAGTTGATGATGGTTGCTCATAGACGAAACGTCGGTTCTTCAATTTAATAACGCTATCTTGTAGAGGGCAAAAAGTGGCAATGAAGAAGTTCCATTCATTTCAAAATGTCTCTTCAAATGTGGTCAGAAAAAAATGAAAACCATTTTGAAAAATTTCGGTTTTTTTTTCGGATAATTTCGGACTTAGTCGGAATTTCTTGGCTTTTAAAACGGCATTTTGTTAAGCATCAAAATACGCAACTTTGCCTCCATTTAACCGACCTTGTATCTCTCACGGTTTTCAAGATCCCCATGATAGACATCCTTATCTTGGACACACTGTATATCTCAAAACTGAGTAGAATAAATGAGTTCGACTGAATAACAAAAAAGTTTTTAAATAACATGTACTTTAGCATGCGCGTAATTTCAAAGTCCCTGCAATCGATTAATATTTTCGATGCGTCGCGACGCTTTACTCTTGGTAGGCGTCGAATCTTTTTAACTGTGAAAAATAACTACTCGACCCCATACATTGACTACTTTTTACAGAAATCAAATATTCCTATTCGTTTCCAAGATATTGACGTGCGGAGTTTTAAGTGAAAAGCCCTGTAGAGGGTGTTCCATCTAAAAAAATTAAGTTGGGTCCGATAACTTTTTGACCTGACCCTGTATACTAATTCCGAAGGCAGAATCGAGTTCTACGGGAAAAGTTATATAAGAAACAGTTTTCACATATTCCATAACTTATCTGATAGTTTAGATACGAGGGGTACCTTAAAATGCAACATTATCAGTTTAGCTCTGTATCTTAAAAACTAAAAGGGCTATGAAAATTTTGTTAACGGCATCTTTAGTTTCACGAAAAAGTAGCGAAAATCGCAACTTTCTATCTATAAGAATAACAGAGATAGCCCGCAAAAGTACCCAAAACGGGACACCCTGCCCAGGGTTTTTCTTTATATATTGACACAAAGGGGGTGTTTTTTTTATTTAGCGTTTCTGAAAAAAGTGTTTCGAAAAAAAGTTTGATGATTTCAAGTAAATTTTTCAAAACACTCTATTTTGCTTACACAGGGTGCCTGAGAAAGTCTGGGCGTGGTCCAACTTTCTTATTTCAAATGAGAACCCTACTTTTTTATTTGATTTTTATAGTCTCCTAAAAATTATAAATATTTTCTATGTAGCATTCCCTATACATAAAGTTGAAGTATAAAAAGATATTGACCTCGAAAAAGTTCCTGGTTACCGTGATTGTTTTAATGTCTGATAGATTTTTTGGCAGTGTCGTTAAAAATTTCTCACACAGATGAGAAAAAATGTGATATTCTTCGAATATACTATCAAAATAACAAAAATGCATACAGGTTGCATGCCACTTTGTTCACCTGATTTCAGCGTTTTTCATTAAATTGCAACTTTTTCGAGGTCAATATCTTTTTATACGTCAAGTAGCATACCTAAAATGGCCACCCCCGAAGTTACTATTTTCAGGGGTTAGTACACTTGACATAGGGAAGCAGTTCACAGTTTCACGACTATATGTATCACTTCGAAAATACCACGCTGTACTGGGGACTATACCAACAAATCGCATTATGACAATCTACTATAAATAATAACCACATATCACTCAATAATAACCTGTCAATAATGTTGTGTATTATTGAGAGATGCTTTCCAATGATGTTTTTGAGAAGAAAATTAATATTTCATTCTGCTCATCATATTCTTCGACCATGAATTAACGATCAAAGTTCATCAGTTATTCCCTCGGTTAGTACACTGAAGCAATGTTAAATCTTCAATAGTCATCAAATTCAAATTTATATGAAGTGATATCTATATTTTGTATCTTGGCCAGTTCTAAATTAATTTGGAATCATCGAGAACACCAAGATAATACCACTTCAAGCGTCTTCACTCTGGTGTGATATGATGATTTGATTGAAAATTGTATTAGACACGGTGTATAATCATAAAATACATCGAATTTTGTGAAAATTACAGTTATTAATCGTTATGAAAGTACGTCTAAGGCAACCTTGAATAATCAAAATAAATGAGAATGAATTATAAATTTTTACCATAAAAATATTGTTCGTCCAAACATATTTTGAATATACCAAATAGAAATTTCTGATGATAAAACTGAGAGGTGTGTTCATTTATAATAATGCTAATCACTTACCACAACAGTTGAAAATCAATTATGAATAAAACATGCCATTCATAATACTATAGCAGTGTGTTTAGTATCATGCATGCCATTCCATTATAGTATGTCCGGCGATGGGGTATAGGTGAAATTAACCAAAAATGTCCTTTTTCGAGAAAAAGTAATTCTTTGTAGAAATGTTTGCTTGCTAAAAAAATACAATTGTCGATGAAATTAGTTTTAAATTTTATACACGGTCTTCAAAAAGTTGAAAAATCATTTTCTGTTTCAAGAGTTGAGTACTCATATTCAAAAGTTTTCAGCAAAATATAACATGAATATTTTATTAGTGTAGAAATAATGTTAACCATAGAGCAAGAAACACACATTTATTTAATTGAAATTACCGTAGCCAGCACGTCCGATGGTTATTTTTTCTGCGACGACGTCGTGTGCAATATTTGGACAACTAAAATGTTTAGAAGTCAATTTTGCCAATAACTTTTGAATATGGGTACTTTTTTTAACTGTAAAAAAAATTTCTTTTTTTCAACAGTCGTATTTTTTCAACAAGCAAAAATTTATATGAAGAATGACTTTTTCTCGAAAAATTAAATTTTTGGTTCATTTCACCTATACCCCATCGCCGAACATCCTGTATATGAGTCATAAAACAATTTCAATTTTGAGATATCGCCTCAACTCATTTCAATACCCACCTGATTCCGAGAACAATGGATGCAGTTTTATTTTTATATAAAAATGTAACTGAGATGTACAAATTTCTTGATTCAAAATATGACTGAGTCGAGAACGTTTTCTAGAATGTCCCAAAAAATGGTTGTTCTCTATTTATTTTATAAATCCACTAGATAAAAGAAATAAACATATCACTTCGAAGTATATTAAAAAAAAACTAATTGTGCCCCGATACCAGCCTGCTGATTAGGAGTGAAATGATAGCTGTCCTGAAATTAATCGAATTTATAATGTGACTCTAATTTCAGTGATGTATTATATAGCCAGATATTTATATTGTTATGTGTATTACATTGTAGTTATTATTTCTTTTCAATAAAAAAAACCATTTATTGTAAAACATATTAATGAAAAGAACATAATCCACAGAAATAATGGAAGAGATCGTTATTAAGTAAATTTCACAAAATGCTTTTTTTAATGTTTTCTAATTTTTTCGAGATCGCCCCATATCATTGACCAATCTTGAATACTTATAACAATTTTTCCTTATCATCGCAATAAAATTAGAGCGGTTAATTTAAAATCCAAACATAACTGAACAATAAGTGATTAAAAGTCAAGTTCTGGCCCTGATCCTATGAGCGTTGCATAGATTTGCAATTATTTTAAATTTTTTGCAAATGCATTTTACTCATTTTTTTCCGTTATCTTTTGACATCTGTCAAATTTTTTAAAAACTCGAAATGGTTGGAGCTTACAAAACTGCAAATCTTTGCCCATTTAAACTTTCTCGTATGGGCTATAGTTTCCGAGATCCCTGTGCAAGACATTAAAAATACCGAGTGGCCAACTAAGAATGCGAGGTACCGTTTCTCGGAAACTATTTATCGTAGAGGCTTGCGGCAAAAAATTTTATGACTAAAACGGCCAAGAAAAAAACCTGGAAAATATTCTCAAGTTTCTGAAATGGTCGCTAGGGGGCGTAACAACCAAAACCAAGTAGAAAAGTAGGATTTTTATGGAATTTTGTCCAATGAAAATATATCGATGAGCTCATTTTCGGATTTACTCACTATTTACCTACACTTTTTGTGCAAAACGTTTTTTTCTATCTATCATAATAAAGTGGTGGGGGAAGTTCAATTGTTTTATTAAACAAACGGAGATTTCTCCCGTTTCGCTTGACCGATTCAAACGAGCTTGGGCTCATATGAAAGAGCATGATCTGCACTTCAAAAAACTTTTTTGGTTTTGAGTTTTTGACCTTCGCCGTCGCCGCTAGATGGCGTTAACTGAAATGGTAGCATGTTTTTGAGTTTTTTCCAAAAAAATCAAATATAATGGTATA
The DNA here is from genome assembly GCA_958502075.1 of Orchestes rusci. NCBI lineage: Eukaryota > Metazoa > Arthropoda > Insecta > Coleoptera > Curculionidae > Orchestes > Orchestes rusci. Next base: position 101,069,224 of record OY293304.1, read on the forward strand.
TTCATTTTTATATATTTTAAAAGGGGACACATTTTCCTTTTAAAAAACACAAAAAAATTAATGTTTTTTTTTGTTTTTTTTTGTTTTTTTTTTTTAAATTTTATAGGAAAATGTGTCCCCTTTTAAAATATATGAAAATGGATATACCATTACGTTTGATTTTTTCGGAAAAAACTCAAAAGTATGCTACCATTTCAGTTAACGCCATCTAGCGGCGACGGCGAATGTTACAAATTAAAAAGCAAATGAGCATTTTATAGCGCAGACTATTCTCTTTCATATGAGCCCAAGTTCGTTGAAATCCGTCAAGCGAAACGGGAGAAATCTCCGTTTGTTTAATAAAACAATTGAACTTCCCCCACCACTTTATTATGATAGTTAGAAAAAAAAAGTTTTAGACAAAAAGTGTAGGTTAATAGTCAGTAAATCCGAAAATGAGCTCATCGATATATTTTCATTGGACAAAATTCTATAAAAATCATATTTTTCTACTTGGTGTTGGTTGTTACGCCCCCTAGCGACCATTTCAGAAACTTGAAAATATTTTCCAGGTTTTTCTCTAGGCCGTTTCAGTAATAAATTTTTTTGCCGCAAGCCTCTACGATGTATAGTTTCCGAGATACAGTACCTCGCATTCTTAGTTGGCCACCCTGTACATACACTCAAACTGCTGAAAAGTCGCTAAAAAATCTAAACAATAGATTTATGCAATAAAAATTGTCGGTTGAAATTTTAGAATCCGCAGAACACCCAGTCAAAGTCTTATGTGTGATATTTTCGAAAAAAAGATGCAGAAACGCGGTATTGATGGCTCTTATTCCGGGGGTTTGCGGAATTGAGGTTTTAATAAGATCCTTCATATCTCTTTATTTCTAGGAAAAATTTCGGTGAGAACGATGATAATAATCGCAATATCAATTAACTATGCGAATTATAGTCCGGAATTTGAATCTTAAGTCTTGAGATCATGAAAATTTAAGCTGAAAGTTAATTAATTGTCATTGTGCATAAATAACAATAAAGTATTCTTATTATTAAATAGTAAAATAAAATGCTGAACATTATCTAAGATCAAGTATTTTGGGTGTAACGGTTGTGAAGTGTAACACCACTCCTGTCAGAATGATTTATTAGTCAGTATCATTAAACTACAGTCCGTTCATGACTATCCTGCGGTCACGTCACAGTATTTGACGTTTGGCAGTATGCCGTGGATTGATCGCTCCACATGTGACATTTGTCACATTGATCCGAAAGACCCTCGTCCAGACGTACGTGATTTCTTTTTCAATGTGTAAGTGAGAGACGGAAAAGTATGACGTAACCGCAGTAAAGTCATGAACAGACTATAGGTGTGTTTGTTATGCTCCACTAGTGCAAACGAAACTATACTTTTCTACCCTGCGGCGTTTGTTATGCTGTGAGTGCAAACAGTGTAGAGTGTTTGATATCTCAGGGTAGGTTGCCCATTACTGCACTCGCTACCCCAGGTCAAGAGGTCTGACAAGTGTAGCGTAGTGTAGAATAGGGTGGGGAGCTTATTTCGTGTATTTTGTAAACAAACCATGTCTTAACCTAACGAATAATGTAGATAAACAAACAAAAAGGAAAATTTGTAGTGAAGAATCAGTGTGGATCTTACCAAATAAATTAAATTTGTTGATGAAAATAGTGAAAGTGAATGTAAATACGATATAGACCAAACATATGAAATCTTTTCATCCACTCAAGATGCGAAACTAGTAAGCTTTGTATTGATTTCTATTTTTTATTCTTATCCAATTTCCTTGTCTGCTTAGTTTTGGATTCCCAACACTTCTCATAAACTCTCAAAAATCAAAATTAGCAGCAATCACGATAATTATCCCAAGCCAAGCTGCAGTGGCTTATCTGGTAGAGCATGCTAGCCTAAATCCAACCCAGCTGTTGATAGAGTATTAACTGAATTGTTGATATCAAGATAATTAGTTGAATAAATCTCTGCCAATGTGGAAATGCCTTTTAGATAGATTGATAGAAACGTCTTTTTATTGAACTCGGCGAAGGGCAGCAATGCTGTTTACTTAACCTTTGAATTCAATATCCGTGTAGGCAGGCACCAAGCACTACAGTTTCAAAAAACTTTCAACAGTTCGCTTCTTTTGCAGTACGTGCATTTAAAATTATTACGATTAAGCTGTCTTCAGAATCATAACTTGAAGATAAGGAATCATCATCGTCAAAAACTTCAGGCAATATAATCCCTAATACTTTAACTTCACTATTCGAATCTTCCATCGTTGTTATGTTTTCGTTTGTTTATTTTTTAGGTAAGAATATCGGCCCAAACGCGTTTGTTGAATCTCCTTTACACTGACAGCCATGACTTACACCAGCAGTCTGCACTACCCTACCCTACACTGAAATAACAAACACACCTGTTATTCTATGGTCAGTATTATTTGACAACGGACTTAAGTCATGATTTTATTATTGTGCATAAATATGACATTTTCTAGAAGAGGTTGAAATGAAAATTGGTACATTTTACCAGCGATTTTATAACACACACCACATATGATAGTCTTGTTGGAAGTTGCTAGGAGCAACTGTTTTTGAGATATTTGCACTTGAATTATACATGCAATATGGTTTTCGATGGCAAATTTTGAAAATAAACATAGGTGGCTTTGAAAACGGCCGACGGTATCATGGTAGTTTTGACAGTTGTTACAATGTTCAAGGTCTTTTTACAAAAGAAAAAAGAAAAAAAAACAATGAAAAAACAATAAAAGTCTAAGATTAAATGTATTTTTCATTAGTAAGAAACACTGAAACAATTATTGACAAAATAACCATGATAACGCCGTATTCAACGTCACCTATGTCTATTTTCAAAATTTGCTATTCAAAACCACATTGCAGAAATTAATTTCAAGTGCAAATATCTTGAGAACCGTTACTCCTAGCAATTTCCAACAAGAGTATCATTTTCATGTGAAAATAATGTTATAATCATTTTTTTACTCAAAACAAAGATAATGGGTCCTGCAAAAAAAGTTATGACCATTTGAAACAGTAAAAGTACTTGTAGATGGCACCATATACAAGATATAGAGTCATAATAATATCAGATTCCCATGTCAAAAATACCCTGGATTCCGATTTTTGTTGAATTATCAGAATTATCATGGGATTTAATTTGATAAAACAAAAATAGAAATTCAACTTTGACACCCTGTATCTAGAAAGCAAAGGGTTATCGCAAACATTTGTGTATAGCAAACTAATTTTTTTTCGAGTGTGGAATATACTGTTCAAATATTTCAACCTAATTTCGGGACACCCTGTATGTGCACAGCTTAGACCTGGTTTGATTATCTTACTTTTAATCTTTGTCGTTTATTATTCCCATTTTGTTATCAAGTTTTTTAGAAATTCCCTAAGAAAACCATCATCCTCTTAATACGTTATCTGGGAAACGAAGAATTTTTGAATATGTATGTTGTTTATATAAAGCTTTCTTCTTCCTTTTGGGAATACGTGGTTAAATATTTTCAGTTAATTTTCGGAATACCCCGTATGCATCCAAGATTATCTTTCTTGAATATCAATAAAATAATAATAATTCATGATCTTGCTTCCGAAATTATCACAAGTAACGTTTGCTTCAACCATTTTGAGGAGAGTTTTGATTCTGCTAGGATGTATCATTGCGTCCCTCCAAAAGATAGAAATAAGATGACAATATATTTAGCTACATTTGTACAGCATTCATAAAAAAAAGATAAAACAAACATCAAACTTGTTCAAAATTTTAGGATGTCAGAATTTTCTGCGGGGAAAATAGTGCATCGGGCATGCAAAGCGTCCTTATTCACAACAGTAGAAAAAAAAGTTTAACACAAAAGATGTGGGATGTGGGTTGATGCATATTTTAGAAATATTTTCAAGTATACAAGGAGTTCCAAAAAAGTGTGACGTGATAAAAAATATATTTTTTTAATGACACATCCTGTATTTTTTTGGTTCATTTAGGTTCCCTTTGTTGTTCTCTCTTATGTGCCAACATATTTTTTTATTTGCTTTGATGTTTTAGGACCAATAAATAAAAAAAGATGAAAAGATCGTTGTGCACTATTAAAAAAATTGTAAAAAAAATCGGTTTTGTTCTAGCTAAATAGTGAGAACGATAATGCTTGAGGACTAATAAACTAAAAGAGTATTGGTAGAATATCATAAGACAGCTAAACTGAATTTTGAATAATTCCTGTTAAAGTCTGTGAAGTGATAATTAAACACCTACATATTGTTTTACCATGGCTGCATGACAATAATTTTTAAGTTTCATGAGGATATTTATGGTTTTATGTAAATATCTCTAAGACCATTAAGAATTTCAATACATTCTTTGTGACAAAATATTATGCTTGTAATTAAATTTTGCATTAAACAATGAAATTGAATAAAAATTCAAATCATTTAAGAATACTGAGAAAAACTGATTCGAAAGTAGCCATGTTTGTCACCAAAAGACTATAAAATGTGCTCATGATCACACGATAAAAGTGACAACTTCACAAAGGCGAGATTAATAACACGAAATAAATTTTTTTTTGTTCGACCACTCCAATTTTTGTGAAACGGCATGGGCTCAGAGATCTTGAACTTGATCTGTCAATTATTCTACTTCATTTTGAAGTCATTATTGTCGATTTTCGAGGATCAAAGCTACGATCTTTTTAACCATGATTGTCGGATGTCATATCACGTGTCATGTCGTCTCGAGATGGTTCTTGTTGATGGTTGCATTTTCACTTTAATAAGAAAAACCTGTTTATTGTCAGAGTAATATTCGTCCTATAGCATTAAAGTTCACACTATCAAGCTGGAACAAAACAGATCTAACAAGATTTTTTTTCTGATTTTTCCAAGCGTGCAAAATGATGTTTTATTATTTATTTGCTCCTAAAATATCGAAGCAAATGAAAAAAAATATTTTGGCATATAAGAGAAAACAACAAAAGGATCCTGAATGTGCCAAAAAATACAATGTGAGTCATTAAAAAAGAATATATTTTATGATGTTACACTTTCTTGGATCACCCTGGATATTTAAAAACATGCATCAACACATCCCAGAGACCGGGCTGGCGCAGCGTGTAAAGCGTTGGGTCAGTAAGTGGGAACTGGTCCGGTGTTGGGTTCGAACCCCAGCAATGGCAATAAACCGTAAAAAGTCGACTGCCTGGTAGTTAAGCGACACCCACGAGGCAGAGTGCAAAAGGTATCGTTGCCATCCCTATTCACGCCGGGGAGAATTGGATATTCTCGTAGGGAACGAAGGATAAAGATACACACTCGCCACTCGGTAGATTCCACCGCGAACGCAGCAGTTCACCAGTACATATTGGTAGAAGATAATTCTGTGGTCCGATGGGATCGATGACCGTGGTTCGGACTCCACGTTAAACTGTAGGGCCCATTGCAAGGTAGGTGAAAACCGGTCCCCTCTCCTTACCCTACGATCCCGTCTGCCGTCTTTGACGTGCCTTTACATAAAAAGAAATACTGAACTGGCAAATTGCCTAGCAGCAGTGCCAACCGTCCCCAAACAACCTTCGCACATCGCACAACTTTTGTGCCATTTTTTTGTCTACTGTTGTAAATAAGGACGCTATGGAAGACCGACGCACTAATGCAGGACCCTGTATAACAAAATAAAAATATCTCAAAGTCAAATAACGAAAAACAATATTCGAAATGTATTATAGTCCAGGGAAGATGTCGGTTTGACAAAAAAAGTAAAAATCCGAACAGAATGATATTTTCAGGATTGCTTGGGGACCACATATCACTCAAAATATATGGGAAACTTGAATGGGAGCCAATGTTGCTTAAAGTAAAGCAACCAGAAAATCAAGTCGGATTTGTTTAGAGGACTACCCGTTGGATGGCGCTAGAGACGGAGGTTTTCCATAACAACGGTTGCCATAAATAACCAATCCCTAACCCTAGACCAAGGTTTCTATATAAGAGGTTGCCTCACTTTTACGGTCATGACGTCATTTGTGTCTACTGTAGCGCCACTGCGGACATTTCTCGAACCATTCCATCATAAAATCAAGAATTTCATTTATCAATGTCATAACCTCACTATTTATTTCGTGGTGGACGAGAGATTTTTTGCTGTATCGATGGTTTTTCTTTTGTGAAATTATCCATTTACGTTTTGAAAACTGTTTATAAGTGTCTTATCCTTGGATTTGTCTATCAAATATAGTGTTTTAAAGGTAGGTGTTTCAAGAAATGATCATAATAGAGTTTGTTTACATGTGTTAAACTCAGTTCAACTGTCTACTTTATGTGTATTTTACGTAAATTAAGCTTTATTATAGTTCAATAGTTTCTTAGTAGAATAAGGTAGGTCTTATATGAACTAATAGATAAAAAGTTGTTGAAATCTGAGCATTGATTTATTTGAATATACATATTATAGAAAATATACTCACATTTGCAGCAGTATTTTTGCTTCCTTGACCAATAATATACAATAATATTGTCCCAAAAGATAATTTTACACCTCTATTAATATTTTATTTCGATTTAAATGATAAAATTAGCAATAAATTCAACGTTTCATCAATCATTGATCGAATGACACATGACACGAGACACGACACGATGCAGTCCGATTCAAGTGCATGACAGGAATGACAGAATGCGGACTCTTTCAGACCGCTAGCCTCAAATGACGTCATATTTTCCCTCTTCCGTCTTTACCTCAGGCAAAGTGAGGCAACCTCTTATATAGAAACCTTGACCCTAGACGTCATTGTCATTTCACGTGTAATTTGAATTTTGTGCCGTAAGTTTTTAATTTTCAGTACCTAGATCATCTTAAAATTTGTGTTTGAACCTTGGATTGGACTATAATGTAAGCTTATCGTGAGTTCTTTGAGGAATGTATCGTCCCCTGGATGTGTGGATATTTTTAACAAAACACAATTCACATCCTTTCCAATAAAAGTTCTTCCACAGTTTTAGAAAAATTGGTTCAGCATGTCAAAAATCCGATTTTGACCAACAAAACTGTCCAAAAAAGTCCTAAATTTTGTGGTTTGCATTTTATAGACTCAACGTTCGAAATTTGATTCAAATATTGATTCACATGGCTTATCAAAAGTTATAAACTGAAAAATATGCATAGGTTGCATTTGTCCAGGACATAGTTTTTGGACATTATAAAATGAACGTTTTTAAAAATAGTTATGCATTTTTTCAGAATAACTTTTGATATACCATGAGATAAATATGTGACTTATAATTTTAATCGTGGTATAAGTCGTATTTTATCCAATATATGTCTCCACCGTATGCAACAAAAACAGATTTCTTTACGTTTTTGAGAAAAAAAAGTCAAAAGTACGAGGACTACCCGTTGTAGGGCGCTGGCGAATTTCATTTCAAACTTTTATATGGAAGTTTCCTATATATTTTGAGTGATATGTTTTGAGGACTGCGTCCTGAGTATACAACCATAAGATCCGACTCCAGCTCGTGGTACGTTTTCCACCGAAGAGGTGATATCCTAAACTTTAGACCAAAATAACCTGTATAAAAGTTATAGAGAATCAAAGAACTGGATAACTTTGCCTTAAAAAATTTGTTGAAAGTCCAAAACTAAACGAGTTCCAGCGCATCAAGTGACAAAACTAAGCTGGCAATAGGGATGTTTTCAAAAACATTTTAAAAAAAAAAAATCACCTTCATGAAATTTCAGAGAATCAAAGGCTGGACAACTTTTCCTCATAACAATTTCCATGATCTCTAATAAAAAGATGATTTTGAAAAGATCCCTGCCGCCAGAGAATTTTGTCATTTGATGCGCTGTAACTCATCAGGTGTCAGAGCTGTCATAAAAAGTTCAGTTCTTGATACTCTATAACTTTTATTGATGTCATTTTGTTCTAAAAAATGTTAAGGAAACCACCTCTTCGCCGAAAACGTACTAGGAGTTCGAGTGAGATCTTTTGCTTTGATGGTCAGGTGGCAGTCCACAAGCATCCCTGAAAATATCATTTTGTTTGGATTTTTTTTGCGGTCCCCTATAAGCCGACGACAACTTTACTGGGATATTAGAAATTGAAATAAATTATGTAAGTGAAATTGAAATTTTGTATACCTATTTCAAAGCTGGCATTGTATTCCCGAGGGGTTTGCCTGGAGAGGCAAATCAAATTTTGGATGAAACACACATACATGTGACTCAACTTCAGCAATTATCGAACGTTCAGACAGCAACCGTTTGTGGTTTGAAGGAGGGAACGATTCATGCTTTGTGACAATATTTACAATTTCATCTTCTTTGATATGAATTCGTGCTTCCAAATTTTCATCCGAGCAACCTTTACTGGTGAGTTTCAATTTGTTCTTGTCTTCTAAGATCCTGGAAAGACGCACAATTGTATAGGAATAAAGATTACAGAAACCTCCCAGAAAACATGAATAGCCAGGTCTGGAATTCCATTTTTAAATTTCAGTTTTACCGAAAAAAAACGAACGCTACATCTCTAACCTGCCCTGCTCATCTGTATGAATACCTCACTCGAAGCAAAAAAAATGAGTTATTATATATTACTCAAGTTAACGCAATCCATGTTAGCCATTGCGTTGAGTACCCGTAAAATCACCTGTTCGTGTTATCATTGAATGAAAAGATAACAAAAAAAACATGATTCATTCAAAAACACTCTAATTATTATGAAAAATTGGGGAACAGTGAACATTGATAAAATTCCTAAATTGTCTGATGCCTGGAAAACTCTAACGATACAAAAATGTTTCATAACGTATACCTATTCAAAATTCCAACACCTGAGAACACTGACAGTAAAGAATTTACCTGTATAAACGACCATTCCTGATCTTCAAACAATATGGCAGGTTTGTGGGGGTGTTTCTTGACATTTTGTAGGAATATTTTATACAAGGGAAGATCTCTTCTGTGGTACGACTTCACTTGTATCAGAAGTCTGATGTATTTGTAGAGGGCTCTGAAATAAAACCGTTTTATAGTTTGTGAATCAGAAGTTGCTTTGTTGATGAGCAGTGAAACAGTGAAAAATAATTTGGAAACAAACATCTGAATGAAGCGAGATATTCTCAATACACGGTGAGTATCTTACTTGGACTAAAGTCACCAAGACAGTTTTTTTTCGAAATTTGAGAAATGACGTCATCTCTTTTTCAAATGGCAACCCTAACTTTTGGATTAAATCAAGTTCAATATGCAGACAAGATTAAATTTTTTTTTTTCTTTTCTTTTAGTCGTCGACGTCATAGTACAACAAATTTATGACACCCTGTAAAAAAAATTGTACATCAAAAAGAGATTTAAAATACTGATAGACGTGTCCAAGCACGAAAAAAAAAGTTATTGGTTTCAGTACTGAATTAATAATTCAAAGTAAGAGCCTTGATAATGTCATATGTGCGATGGAGAGAAAATTGTCAAATTAATTGAATTCACATCAACTACGAATGTTCCCGCCACATCTTCTGAGTATATTACTATCATTAGGTTCAATGTCATCTTAAGCTTAAGCTACACTTACTTGAACGTTAAGGTGGACCTTGAAATTGCCTGCCATTGATGCCGTATTTCGAAACCTAATTGCTCCACTCATCAGATCCTTCGCCTAGTGACAAGTGTGGTGCAATTGACACACGGCACTTACGGCAGACAATCTTAAATTCGGCCTCAAAGACATGGGTACCTTAGCTATTCTGTACCTTAAGGTGACATTGAAATATCGGCTCTTGGTATTATTTTGATCAGTCAAATTCTGCTACTACATTCGACCGATCTCAAAGTATTAAGAAACTGAGTGTGAGCTACAGTTATAGTGAGATGAAGCGTCCATAAGTCACTACTACATTATCAATTTGAAATTTTTTAATTAATATGTTACTCACAAGTTTGATTCATAATATACAGTTCATCCCAAAAAAAATGGGACATAAGATGACCGCAGATTGCTTACAAAAAAAAATATTGCGATATACCCAACAAATCCTATCGAAAACACTCTGAACGTGCCATGAAAATGAATTTTTTGACATATCAACGTCAAAGTGACATTATATTGAACAGTTTTTGTGATTAGCAGTTGAATGTTCACGCTTATCTCTCAAACTATCGACTTTCAAAATACGTGAAATGAGAAGCTAAACGCGACTAATTAACAATGTACAGAGGGGACACTTGTGCATTTTGATGCCTAACAAAATGCCGGTTAGAAAGTTTTAAAATTCCGAGTTTAACGGAGAAATCCGAAAAAAATCGAAATTTGTCGATTTGAATTTTATTTTTTTCTGACTTCATTTGAAGAGATATTTATGAACAAAAAATAAATTGCACTGGGGCATCCTATATCCAAATCCATTTTGCTCATCTTTATCGGTTTAGGCGTAATTATTTAGCGTTCCCGTTTCAATGACTCACCCTGTATAAGTATAAGTATTGTTTGACACCATTTTATAAGAAAACGAACAATTTATTCAATACCCCACTTAATAAGAACCGAAGTATTCTCAAGCGATTAATGAAAAACCAAGGAGCGAAAAATAATTTTTATTATGGTTTTGCTCCATACAAATCAAACTTATACTAAGACTTTATCGGTAAGACTTTAATGAAAGAAAAACATGTAAACTCAAATAAAATATTGAATTGAGTTGGAAATGAATCTGTTGAATTGAATTGAGAATAAAAAGTCATTTCACTTCGCTGACCAACGAATATTTTTTCTAAATCGACTTAAATCTCGGTACTTGATCAAGTTATGGTGACGCTGTCACCTCACTTGTGGGGTGGGTTACCTCATCCAGGTGAAGATCCGAGGGATATTATTTATTTATACCTGTTCAATTGTCAATTTTATTAGGTATCAACCCTTTCAAGTAAGTGTAAATACTTGTAGTATAGATACAAAACTTTTTATTGTTGATATCAGTTTTTATTGATTTTCCAACAAGTAAATTTTGTAACAGAAAGTGTCGTCCATGGGCATCTGCTAGTGGTGAGGCATCCGAAGAAAGTAGTACTTTAAGAAGAGATCATCTATCTCTTGTTGCTAAACAAGTTATTACAAATGTGTGAACCAATCTTTTCTGGAAAGAAATTTCAATCCAAATAATGATTTAGCCAAGACGTCAGATTTAACAAAGAAGCTCATTTCTACCAGAAAGAAAAGAAAAACAAAGAATAAAGTTGAAATTTTTAAGAAAAATAAAATTAAAAGTGACATTTTTTGTCATAAACACAAAAAAAGCCATTTTACTGCAAAATCACACAAAAACGAACTTGAATTTGAATTAATTGTTCCATTTTTAGGTTTTCACTGACGACGGGAGCAGATTCGTTCCCGAAACGTTTGATATTGATAGGTTTTATCATTTACTAATAGACTTTTTTCAGGTAATATAGAAGATCGGGTTTATAAACACTAGTTTGATTGTTATTTGATAGGGTGTGGCGAAATACCCAAAATCTTGTAAATTGAAAATTAATATACTACTTCAAGTGCCAATTTTCAACCATCTATTATAAGTTCCAATCAAGATAGCGATAGCTCGAGCGATAGCCACACTGAACTGAACTGATAAAAATAATAAAAACAGAGCATAATCTGCACTACTAAATGCTCATCTGCTTTTGGATTTGTGACCTTCGCAGTCGCCGCTCCATGGCGTTAACTGAAACGGTAGCATATTATTGAGCTTTTTCCAAAAAAATCAAATTTGATGGTATATTCATTTTCATATATTTTAAAAGAAGACACATTTTTCTATAAAAAATTGAAAAAAAATAATATAAAAAAAATATTTTTTTTTTTCAATTTTTCCCCTTTTAAAATATATAAAAACGAAAACATATACCATTACATTTGATTTTCTTGGGAAAAACTCAAAAATAAGCTACACAAGTTCACAAGCAGTTAAGCATTTAGTATTGCAGAGTATGCTCATTCATATGAAAAAACAATTGAATTTCCCAAACCGCTTTAAATTGAAAGATAGAAAAAAAAACATTTTAGACAAAAAGTGTAGGTAAATAGACAGTAAATAGAAAATAATATCATTGGGCAAAATCCTATTTTTCCACTTGGTGGTGGTTGTTACGCCCCCTAGCGACCATTTCAGAAGCTTGAAAATATTTTCCAGGTTTTTCTCATGGCCATTTCAGTGATAATTTTTTCTGCCGCAAGCGATGCCGCAAGCCTCTACGGTGAATAATTTCCGAGATATGGCCGCTCACTATACTTGACTGATCACGCTCTATATGACAGTAAAAGTATGAAACTTTTGAAGTTAGAACAATAGTGAGATGAAACTCTGATTTCGTATCACATAAAAAACCTAAATACTTATCAAGCTGCATCAAAATATCGACATTATCTCGAACCATTTAGAAAAAACTAAAATAAAAGTTTAACGTACCATAGCTGTACAGGGTGTTTCATGAAACATGCACAGGACTTCAGAAAGTGATAGCTCGTTCAAAAATATGAAAAAAAGTTTTCATTAACATACCCCGAGACTTACCCTCTAAAATGCACCATTTTCAAGATACAGGGTGTTGAAATTAAAAAAAAAATGTTTTTTTGCTAATATCTCCAGAACCGTTTATCGTACAGAAAACAGCTTTTGTAATAATTTTTTACTCTGGATAAGCATTTGTGCGGAATATACACTGTCGAGCAAAAAAATTAGGTCACCTGAAAAATAAAAAAAAAAAAAAAACTAGAAATAAATTCAATCTCGAAATATGTAATTGGTCTAGTAAGCGGTAAATCCATTGTCCTGCTGTATCATGTAAGCTAAATTTTACATTCAATAATCAATAATGAATCAGAAGCCTCGTTTTTGTTTTTATGGTCTATTAAGAAAAAAACAATAATTCTATATTTTGAACAAGGTGTTATTTGGAATTAAAAAAATGTGTATTACCTGCTCTGGCATCTACAGAACATGAAAAAAACATGAAAAAACGGAACATGAATAAATATAACATGAGAAAACAGATCAGTAAAAAAAGAGAAGACGGATAAAACAAAACAAGGAAAAAAATAGAACCATGACAAAACAGAACCGAGAAAAAAAGAGAACACTCACGTAATAGAGCCTTGACAAAACAGAATTTGGAATTGAATAGGTACTCATTAACTAAAAAAGAGAAAATACATGCATAGTTGGGAAATTTCATTTAGAATTATTGAACTTTCAAAAATAATGAGAATGACAAAAGGAAAAATCACTGTAAATTTACCATTCTTCTCAAATACATCAGCTTAATATTCGTATTGTTCTCATCATGTACCTAAGATACTACGGCTACCACTTGATAGCTGAAGTTCTCATTGACCTCACTAAACAGTTCAATGTTGGCCGCATGTTTATGGCTATGTTCCATCTATAGTTATCAGATCATTGGAGGTTCTCATACCTTTTTCTTTTTACTTCTGGACGGGTGCGGCCAGTTTGTGCATTGGATAGCAACAAACTTGGGTAAGGTTTCTGTTTTTTTTTGTCAAAATTCTGTTATTTGTGTTTTTTTTTTTCGATTCTTTTTTCACGGTTCCGTTATGTCATGGTTAGTAATGTGAGTCGAGAATATTTCCATGCGAATATTCGCGAACATTGAGAAATTTCCGAGAATATTCGCCGATAAAAAATGGTAACGTTCTCCTAAATACGAATATTCTCGGAAACTTTCAATCGAAAATTGCCGGGAATATTCCCGAGAACTTTCGAGAATATTTCCAAGAACCTTTTTAGTAAAGAGTGTTCAATAAAAAATGTGATCAAGTCACCTATGGATTTCTTTTTCTGTCATGAACGTAGGTCGTGGCTAGTTTGTATGGTTTGGCATCATGGCATCTGTGACGGTTAGAAAGTGGTTGTCTGATCTTTTTTTTTATTATAATTATGTATGTCAATTTCTTAAGATGGAGTCAGAAACCTCCATCTTAAGAAATTGACGTAAGTTTTTTTGATTTTATTGTATTGTTGGTTTTAAGCATCTGTTTATTTTATTAGATGTATGATCAAAGATCCTTGAAAATGGGCTTGTATGCCTGAAACGCGTAGGATTTAATATATTGATTTTTAATTGGAGATTTGGACTTATTTCCCATTTTAAACATTAGAAAGTGGATGTCATGACGTGTACTCATTCATCCACACTAAAAGGAGGACTAGACTGACTATAGACAGGGCAGGAAACATAATGTATTTCGCTCATAATAAAAAGCTCTTAAAAGATCCAGATAAAAATGGAAAAATAGAGTTGTGTGATTAGACTGTTGCTAAAACTCATCTGATGCAGCCAGGTCCAGAGCAAGACCGTAAACCTACATCGCAAAACGATGAACTGAGCGGAATAGACAGTGACTGCTCTGACTATTCTCTGCACGATACAGAGTCAAGTCAGTCAAGCTTGGGTGAATAGAAGAAGAGTTCTCTGATTTACGAGCCCAGGATTCACAGGAATAGATTTTTTTCGAAGACTACTTCGATACTTCCGTTTTGTTCATTTCTACTTAAAATTATCATTCCAAAGAGCTATTTTGTTTAGTTATATTGCGTTTTGTTTGTTTTTACTCATAATTATCATTCCAAAGAGTTATTTGTTCATTTTAAGCTCAATATATTATAGGTTGAGCAATAAGTTTATCAATAACGGGTATTTTGATCAACTATGTTTATTTTTTGATGAAGTTAAAAAATAAAAAAGTTTTATTTGCAACAGATTTTACAAAAGAAACTATTTTCATTGGTCCGTAGTCTTTGGTCAGTACACTACACTGCAACACTTAATAAAGCTCACCACTGATTTGTTCGATTTCGGCAAAAACTGTAGAAAGATACAATATTTCCATAAGTTCTCTAAAATTTCCAAAATTCCCGGAAAGTTTCCGAGAATGTTCGGGGCGCTTGAATGTTTCGGAAATTTTACATCACTAGTCATGGTTCTCTTTTTTCCGTGTACTGTTTTGTCAGTGCTCTTTTTTCTGACTGTTCTGTTTCTACACTGTTCTGTTTTTTCACTATTTGGTTTTTTCCGAGGTGTTTTCACTGTTTTGTTTTTTCACTATTCGGTTGTTCCGTGGTCTGTTTTTTCATGTTTATTTTTTTCACTTTCTGTTCTTTCATGTTCTCTTAATTCATGGAATTTGGCATTTATGACTGCTTGAAGTCGACAAGGCATACTCTGAATCAAGTTAAAGATGTCATTGGGGTCAATGTTATGCCACTCTTGCAATAACAACAGTGACATTTTGATGAAAAATAGCACAACATAACTAATAACATTACTCGGGAAACAACAAAAAAGATTCACAGCTTATCATAGCCATTATTTCAAAATTTCAATTGTTTCTGATTTTTCATTCCAGTTTCCAAAATTTTTTGCTTGCCAGTGTTTTTCTTGAAAGTCATAATTGGTGAAGGTTTTGAAGGGGTATTGGGTGTTTCTCTCTCCAACTTCTACGCTACTGGAAAAAGTTCGACACCCATTTGAATCGCAAATGTTTTCTAGACAAAAAAGGTACTCTAAAGTCGACCGTTTCCGATAAAAATCAACTTTTTTGTTGAAAAACATGGTACATTTTTTGACATAAACTTTTTTTCTCACTAATTAAACAAAATTTATTGAAAAGTTAGAACAAGTAACAAAACCAAACGTTAACCTAATGCGAAAAAAAAATCAAAAACGAATCAAACATATCTAAATTAAATGTTGGAAATGTCCACCGTCAGCTTCAACCAATTTTAACACCCTGTATCTCGAAAATGGTGCATTTTAGAGGGTAACTCAAGGGGTAAGTTGATAGAATTTTTTTCCATATTTTTTGGACGAGCAATCACATCCTGAAGTCCTGCACATATATATTATGAAACACCCTGTATAGTTCTCTTCCTCATTGTCACTACGTTATGTCGCATACATGTTTAGGTATAAGAACTTCTCTTCCTAGTGCTGAGCAAGGAAATTCATCCAGACTTTTTCCGCATTATCATTGAAACAGACTGTATAGCGGTGTCAGCATTTGTTAATTTATTTCTAGACCCCTGTAGCAATAACGATAAGTCGCTGAACAATAGTGTCTTAAAGGTACATAGCGACATGTACCATTTTTAGAAGTCATTACCCACTAGCCTTCATACTAAATTAGATCAAATTACATCAAGTGCTTTTAAATGAAAATAAAAGAAAAAGCTTTATATATTTACGTTATTAATTTGAAGACGAAATATCGAAAAATATATGTATTGGTTGGCAGAAAAAGTTTGGAGAAATTCATGTTCGTATCCGGGAAATCTGAGAAAACTTGTGTAACGTCCAGCTCTCGGTCCAGCTTCTATGCATTTTATTTCATTGAGGTTTGAATAATAAGTAGGTTATCACAATGACATGTAGAAATATTGTATGTATTGTAATACTAGCTAATGATTAGGCGAAGTAACAGCCTCTACGATAAGAATACCTCCAGCAATAAATATTTCAAGTCAAGTTCTATCTCTCCTAGAAATAAATTATATAAAATTCTCGTAAGAACTAAGATGCCACTGATCAATGTCAATAGCATCATGACCTGAAGCCCCAATAACCCAGGAAGTAGGTACTCACCGTAAATCCCTGGGGGCAGTCACCAACGCCACATAACACCATCGCCAATGGCCCGCTGCTAAATAGGCGACAATTACCACAATAACTAATTGAATGAGGAACTTCCATCCGAAAAACAGCCAGAAAACGGCGGCTAAACCCGCTAAGATAGCGACGATAGTGGCCATGACAAACAGGCGTCGTAGCAAAACGCGCACTGGCCGCGTTTTGTCGCCTCTTCTCCGCGTACTGCTGACGTCTTCAGTACTTTTACCTTTCCCTCCGTTGACCTGAGCGCCGATCTCGACGTCCACAAATGACGTCGGCAGTACCTGAGTCTGAAAACAAACCGTTTGTTATCGTTTATCGTTTTGTTTATACGTGCAGTTTGGTTAAATATTATCTAACCTCAATTTATTCCCGCTGTCAATATCATATGTTTGTATGCTTGGTTGCATAAAGTTAGAACGTAAGGTGAGTCTAAATATAAAGAAGATCATAGTTCAATGATCATCATAATGCACTATTGCCAGACTTATTGAGTTTGCAGCTATTGGAAAAAAAAATCTCTTTCCAATAATTTGATGCATAGAGAAAATAATAACTATTATTTTCTCTATGATTTGATGTAAGATTTCAAAAGAGCAGAAAGTCATAACCCGACGTCATAACATTGAAGAATTAAGTTGATGTTTCGGGAAAAAATAATACAAGATATTAATTAAATTTGAATGACATGACAATATTTTATGAGCGGTGATTTTGAGATTCATTTAACAAAAAAAAGTACATAAAGAAAAAAAAACCGTTTAAAAATAAAATATTGTTTTCGATAAAAAAATTATTATTTTCTGCGCTAAAAAATAAATACATTATGAATCGAGTTTTTCTTCACCTGAATCATATGTTTAATTTCATTGTGAATTGAATCACCTACGCATGTTGTACAGTAGGAAGGTAGGTGAACCTCTTGCAGGGTCTTTTCACAAGCTTATAATATAATATAATGACCTCTAGCTCTGGGATAATTCCAAAAAGTTTTATATAGCCTAGTTTACACCGATAACTCGTTTAGTTCGGTCCGATAGGACCAAGTGGGTGCGGATAGTTCGGTAGGACCAATCCTTGCTTCTTGTCCGTTTACACCGTCTTGCAACGCGTGAACTAAATGAGTACGAGCTCAATTCGTCAAACGTCAAAAACAAGTCGAAATTATTTATCAACACAATTCGTCATCAAATAAAACATAAACTCAGATTGCCTTGAGAAACTCAGAACCAACACAATTCACAATAATAACAATCAACATAACCCCATAATTTTGATCCAGATCGAACCAAATTTAGTTCGGTACACCTGCTGGCAAGTACCGAATCAAGAGAGGACCAGCTTAGTTCGCAACTGTTTACACCATTCGAACCAAACATTTGGTTCTGATATAGTTCGAATTTAGTACCTGGTCCGCGGACCAAGTTGTCGGTGTAAACTAGGCTAACATATGGATCACAGAACACAATATACAAAATATGTGTTCTGTGATATGGATCCAATATTTTTTGTTTGTTTTAGAAGTTATAAGAATATCGAAATAAGAACAGCAATTGAGAATAAAAGTTGAAATAACAAAACTCATGACAATACAATATGTTACGAATTAATTCATTCACATCGAGGGACTAAGATCAGTAGACGGATGAAATTTGGAATAATTTGGATAATTTCCTATTTGATCTCCTGCATCTTGGATTCCCAGATAAAAAATACACTCTTGAAAAAAGAACAATAATAGCCACTTAGTTGGCTTTTGTTTTGGGCAGATAATAATGCCTATGTCCTTTGGTTCCGGAAAAGCTGGCAACGCTACTACTGAAAGGTATTGAGCGTTTTCATCATAGAGAAAATAATCATTTTATTTTATCTATGGTTTTCATGGAGTATGATATCATGATAACCATTCCAGTTTGGTCTGTCAGTAACGTCACGTGATCGGCGAGCTGCAAGTGACGTTGATGACAGACCAAACTGGAATGGTCTCATGATACCATACTCCTTGAAAATGTTAATTGTTTTTAAGAACCTACTATAATTTTATTTATACGAATATAATTTTACATATCCGAATAATAAATGCTAGCGCATCCACCATCGCGAATTTGAAAAACCATCTCTTTGCCATTTTTGAATCAAGGAGAGAGTCATGAAAAAGTTTCTGTTTGCAATCAAATTTTCTATCGAATGAGAATATTGGATACAGGGTGTCCTATTTGAAAAAAAAGTATTCTATTAACAGGACTTCTGAAGACGATTTTCTTTTTTTGACCATCGTTATAAACGAAAAAAATGGTACCAGTATTTTGCCCATCAAACCGCTTCAATACCTATCAACAAAGTTAGCAACACTGCCAACTAACGTTTGAAAACCCTGTATACGTGAAATAGATGCCACTAACATCATACTGAAAAGATCAGCCTCTACAAAATCATATTGTAGCGTTTTTCAACCAATTTATTTTCAGTTACTTTTTATGTATGGACACTCACAATTATTACACTAATTTATACTTGCACTGCTCCACGCGCGCATTTTTATATTCACCTCGCCAAAACCTGTAGAACACAACCAAATTGTCGGGAAAACTCTGACGCCTTCTGGTACCCAAGTTTGCAACACTGAATACCCTGTGCTATTCGCGTGGTTTTCGAAGAACTCCGAAATTTTGGTATTTGTTTCACTTTTATCAAAAGAAATACTTAAAGAAAGCGTTTTCCGAGAGATGTGGTTCTATAATTTTTCAAGGTGAATTTTCTACAATTTGAGGCTAGCTCGAGCTCCCAAGGACTATTAGTTGCGTACTAACATCCCGTCCAAGATAGGTATGTTTTGCAAATAGTGAAAATTTATCGGTATGTCCATTTTCCTTGACTCATACTGGCTAAATTAATGGTCCTATGAAAAAGTTATTTCCTCTATGACAATTCACAGAGACTGTATAGGATCCGTCATACAGAAAGGAGATTGTAGAGAATTGGTTGCTTCAATTTGGTATTAAAAAAGTGTCTCCATGTGTCATAGTCTTCTCAAAAAACAGTAAAACATCGAATTATGGGAAAATTATGAGAACATCAAACTGAATGTATTTCTTAGTTTTGTGCAAACAATTAATGTTAATTATGAAATGAATCCACAGAGTAACGGATGGGATTGAAACTTTGCTCAGCATAGTCTCATCCGGTCTGGATCAGTGGAGAAGGAAGGAGGACAAGGAACGACGTTTTCTGGAAGTGGAGGGGTGTCGACAAATTTCATTGGGTCGTCCAAGCTACCATAGGGGGTGGGCGGGCAAGGTTGTCTTTTGTGCTTGTAGCTGATTTTTTAAATGAGAAGTATCGGAGTGTTCAGCATTCTACCTTCTCCTCCAAGATCTTCTCGCTAGCATTTCCTACTTCTTCCTGGTTGAAGTTTGGATCAAGGAAAATGGTGGCGGGGTCTATCCATTGTTTTTTTTTAGAAAGTTATATCACTTCATCGTGCCTTGCCAAAAAAGTGTCCACACCTACTGATATGGCATATGCAGGAACAAAACCATTCTTCCCGGAAGCTGTATTTTTACACATGCGAAAGAATTGGCTGGTTACTGACCGCACTATGATTCACCTCTTCCACCTTTTTGGAAGAACACGTTTGTTTCAGGGTGACCAGTAGATCGATATTCTCCCCAATAATAAACACCATGTTCAAACGATGATGCGAGCTCTTGACTTGAAGACTTCGGTCCTCACTATATCAGCATCAGCCTCTTTCATGAAATCAAATCCAATATATGCTTTATGACCATGAAAAATAGTGACATTCTTCGGTAAAGCAAAAAAAAAACAAATAAACATTATTGCTATGGAAATATTATTGGTCAAAGATTGGAACTACCAAGTACGCGAATAGATTGTATGTCATACAACCAAGAAGACAAAAGAGAGACTGATGTACCTCGATACCTTGCCTTTCAAATTCAGCACGCATTATACAGGCCTTTTCACTTAAAACTTCGCACGCCAATATCTCGAAAACGAATATAAATATTTGATTTCTGTGAAAAGTTATAAATAATGGGGGTCAAGTAGTTATTTTTCACAGTTACAAAAAATCGACGCCTATATCAAGAATTCAGCGTCGCGACGCGTCAAAAATATCAATCGATTGCAGGGACTTTGAAATTATGCGCATGCAAAAGTACTTGTTATTTATAAACTTTTTTGTTTTGAGGACGAACTCATTTATCTTACTCAGTTTTGAGTTATAACGGTTTATAGTAAAACATTTCATGATTGACAAAGAATGCGATAACGGAAGATTTTTACAAAAAAGCAAGTCTCAATTTCTGTAAAAAGATGCAATGTATCGGGTCTAGTGGATATTTTTCAAGGTTGAGATAATGCCACGCCTACTTAGAGCTAAGCGTCGCGACGCGTCTAAAATATAAATCGATTGCAGGGACTTTGAAATTACGCTCATACTAATCAAGAACATCTTATTCATAAACTTTCTTCTCATTTACTCGAACCCATTTATCTCACACCTTTCTGAGATATACAAGTTTATAGTAAACATTCCTTGATTGACAAAAAAAATGATTACAGATGATTTTTACAAGAATGCTAGTCTCAGTTTCTGTAAGAAGTGCATGTGTATTGCGTCAAGTAGATATTTTTTGCATTTTGAAAAATTCGACGCCTATCGAGAGCTAAGCATCGCGACGCTGCAAAAATATCAATCGCTTGTATGTATGGACTTTGAAGTTACGCACATGCGGAAGTACAAGTTATTTTTGAACTTTTTTGTTATTTACTCGGACCCATTTAACTTGATCATTCCTGAGTTGATTTCAAGTAAATGTGTCTTGGTTGACAAAAAATTCTTGCGAAAATTATTCGTAATCGCATTGTTTGTTAATCAAGAAATGTTTACTCTGAACCTGTATAACTCAGAACGGAGTATAATGAATAAGTTCGGGTAAATAACAATAAAAGGAACTTCCGCATGCGCGTCATTTCAAAGTCCCCGAAACCAGTTTATATTTCAGACGCGTCGCGACGCTTAGCTCTTGTCAGCGTCGAATTTCTTGAACTTTGTAGAATATTCACTCGACCCCATACGCACTGACTACTTTTTAAAAAAATTGAGACTAGTATTTTTGTAAAAATCATCCGTCATCGCATTTTTTGTCAATCAAGACATGTTAACTATAAACCGGTGTAACTCAGATATGAGTGAGATAAATGAGTTGGAGTGAATAACAAAAAAGTTCATAAATAACATGTACTTTCGTATTGGTGTAATTTCAAAGTTCCTGCAAACGATTAATATTTTCGACGCGTCGCGGTGCTAAGCTCTCGATAGACATCGAATTTTTTAAACTGCGAAAAATATCTACTCGACCCGATACATTGAACATTTTTACAGAAATTGAATATTTTTATTCGCTATCGCTATATGGGCGTGCGGAGTTTTAAGTGAAAACCCTGTATAGTGATCAATCGGCGTTTGTTAGAATCATTCGAGAGCAGTTTTGCTTGAGGCACTTTGCATAATGCTCTGACTGCATCATTTCGATGTCAGATCATCTTTTGCAGGAGGTTACCACCGTCGACCATCGTGAACGCGTTGTTTCCTGATATCATGCTTTCAGGGGGCGGTGTAAATGATGCATTAAAGGAGGATTTCATGGCGACTATTTCGTGAAATACTTTCACAGACTTGGTGACTTTCGCCAAGTTCTCCACTTTGCCCTTTCGTTTAAAAGTTACCTTGCCAAAAGGGCTACCAACAATTTGTTTTGCTACTTTTGCTACGAGTTCTTGAGCCAAGTGGCAGTTGATATCAGGGCCGCCGACGAGTCCACTGTGAATGGAAACTAAGCGATCAGTGACTTGAAAGGGGGTGGGTTTTCATTGAGATTTTCAATTTATTGCATCTGCGATATCCCTTACAATTTGGGATGTTCTCATGTCAACAAGTGTTCAGATGTAAGAGTTGACGTTCCAGTGGAATGATCCATCTCCTCGCAGATGTTGAGCGTGGAAGGCATTCCTACTGTCCAGTGGACAAGCATACTGCTTGATATTCTTCGAACATGAATTCTGGCTTTTCATGGACCTCATCAGTACTTGTTCTATTGTCAAATCTTTCCACAAACCAGACCAGAACAGAGCGACGTATTGTAAAGGCTCCTTCAGTGAACATGCGCGATTCTCGTCTGGCTATTTCAAGCAGGTCACATGTTTTCATTATTTTCTCATACTTCAACGTTTCGCTATTTTTGATTTTTGAAAAAGCTATGACACATAGGGCCACTGTTCTAGTAACAAATGGAATCTGATTAAACTCTCTTCAATTTCTTATAAATTTTTCCTTGGACCATTAGTTTTTAGCCAGTATGTGCCAAGGAATATGTACGTGGAAAGTTTTTGTGACTGGCTTGCAATTATGAAGGAGAAGGTGGTGGGGAGCAGTCCGCAGACCACTCATTTTGACTGCTCCCCACCACCTTCTCCTTCCAAGGAATATGGACATAGGGATAAATTTTCACTGTTTGCAAAAAAAAATCTAATTTTGCCGAGATGTAAGCCGCAATCGATAGATCTGGGAGCTCCGATTAGGCTCAAATTGTAGGAAAGTTATCGTCAGAAAATTATAGAACAAAAATCTCCAAAAAAACGCTTCCTTACGGTATTTTTTTTTGAAAACACTGAAACAAGTACCAAAATGTCGAACTTCTTCGAGAGCCACGCGAGTAGCAAATTGTCTTGACTAAATCATTTATAAATTCATTCATTGGTCCCACATCATGTTGAGGGTGATCCGCCACCCTGTAGGAACTGGCCAATAGATCCGTCAATTTTTCTGGATGATTGTGGACTACCAAAGAAAAAATGGTGAAAAATGCAATTTTAACTATAATAAAAAATGCATTTTTTACATATTTACATATTTACATTATTTTACTCGTATCACACTCAACATTCTGAACAATTGTGTAAACAATCAAGGACCATTGTTCACACCAGTTAAAAAGTAAGCGTTTATTCACGTACCAAATATTTGGTCTTTGCCGTATAAAGCGTAGTCTTTGTGTCATAGTTTTCTCGAAAACGGAAAAATAGTTAAACTTCGAAGTATGGGAAAATGATGAAAACATTTCAAGCAGTGTGCTGGCTTGCTGATCAGAAGAGATAATTACCCTGCTCAATATTTGCGTGGAGGTGGAGCTTGATACTTATTGGAACTTCAACTCTTACATCCGACTAGTATGTTGTCACGAGAGCATCTCAAATAGTGAGGGATACTGCAGACGCCAATAGTTTGAAAATCTGTTTCAAAATCCACTCTCCATTCCCAGTAACTGATCGCCTATTATAGTTTCGACCCACAGTGGAATTGTCGGAGGCCCCAATATCAACTGTGATATCAACTACCACTTGGCACAAGAAAAGCGTTGAACAAATTGTTGGCTACACATTTAGCAAAGTGACTTGAACGAAAAGACAAAGTGAAGACTTTGGCATCAGTTCCTCTCCAGTTAAAGTTACCATCTCTGTGAAAGTTTTCACCAAAAAAAGTGATGTTCTCCTCACAATATTCTAGAGGGTCTGCGGCATAAAACAGTATATCATCAGACTCTTCACTAGAGAGGAAATGCTCGAAATCGACGTATTAACACATTAGGTTCTTAGTGCCCATTAGGCAGTCTATCCCGATAAGGTTTTATATTGACAATAATGGAGGCTAATTTCAGCGGGCCTCCGACGCCGCAAAAAGGTGACTCTAGTAATCCAAGCATTCTTGATAATTTTGATATGCAGAATTTGGGTCAGCCAACAGAGTGTTCCCGAAATCAAATAAGTGTTTGCACTAAAGGTTGGCGATGGCTGTGGAAGGTGGTGAAGATAAAAGAAAAGGATCTCTTGTTATTGAAGTTTTTCAGTGTGCTAAAAACCGTCCCCACTTTTTCAAATTTCTCCATGATGACGTCGAAGAATTTTTGAAAATTATCGACAACCACTCCGTTTTTTTCGGACCGGAGCATTTGTCTGGGTATTGTAGAAGTTGATGATGATGATGGTGGTGGTGCAGATGTTTCCGGGATGATGAGTGTTTATGATGCTGATGCTGGACATGGTTGGTTTTTGCATTAGGGTTGAAGGAGCAGCCAAACTGCAAACTGTGTGGTTGTATAACAGGCGCTGGATGAGTGGCTGTAAAACCAATAGTGGAATATTGTCATATAGTTGGATTATTTCTATCTCTCGATAATAACTGGGTGTTGAAGTGATGTGTAGTCGGATTAAGTTGGTATTCAGATAGTGACTCGTCGATTTTATTTATTTAGATTGGTATCCTTTCTTCTTAGGGGACCAGAGAAGAACCAGTGTATTTGCTGTGGATTAATTGTTTGGTGTTGAAGTTCTTTCCGGACGTCGTCAATGTTGACTGATCTGTCCAGTCCTCTGACGATAAAGCTTGATTTTCTCTGTGACTTTATAAGTCCTGTGTCAAATTTGTAGATTAGAAAAAAATCTCCTGATGATGATAATTATCCAGTGGGAAATTTTCTATTCCCGCTATATATGTTGACTTATAGTTTTTCATATAGTTTCTTCTTCAAAGAAAAGAATATTTGCTTTTTTTGGTTTCTAATGAATAGCAAGTCATTTCTCAAAGTTGGTATTCAATGGACGGTGTTCCGATAAGTATGTCTTTCTGCCTTTGCTGAGGCTCGTTGTTGATAACGATGTTGGGGTAGATTTAAGCTCGTTGATCTGACTTGAAAGGCTATCCAGTTTAAAGTTGTTGACTCATTATTTGCTTGTCTTTTTCGTCCGATGATTTTTTTTGTTTCTGATAGTGATTTCGTCAATTGATCTTGAAGGGAGGTAATATTTTTCAAAATTCATCTGAAGGGTGGTGACGTTAGCATCCCAGTCCTTTGGAGTTTCAAGTATGAATTCCAATTCTAGTTTTAGTTCATCATTTACTCGATCCAATTCAGATAGTAATTCCATGATCTTGGTTTCTCTGGACATATCGTAAGTATTTTCTCAATTCCTGTAAGAGCATCTATGTATCCAGCTTTTTGTTCCATGTTGATGTTTTTTACGACGTTCGATGTTTGATGATTTTGATGGATGCCCAGCACTTATGTGTAGCACAAGATCAGGTCTCTATCAAATAAATCTAACAAACACTTTTTGATCACTTTGATGTTTACTGAGTTTGAGAGGCGTATCGATGTACGAGTATCAATATCAAGTCGCCGATGCTGACATAGTGAAGATCGCCACCTCCAAGCAGAGCTCTTCGTCGAACAAGTGTTCATAAAAATGGTCGCCTAATTTAGTTTCTAATCGGCTTAAGCTTTTGGCGAACAGCGAATGTGTTCTTCCAAACAGGTGGTAGGGATTAGAATGCGCTCCAGTACCCAGCCAATTCTTTCACACGTGGAGAAACGAGGCTTCCACGGGAAGAAGTTGTTTCTACATGCCATCAGTATAACACTTCTTCTGCGCATTGCTATCTAAAAGCCCACTGGAAAGACCTCGCCAGTAGTTTTCTTGATCAAAACTTCAACTAGGAAGAATGGTGGCTTGCAAGAAAGAGTGTACGGATTCGCGCACCGACAGAAAGACAAGTCTCAAGAGATTCTATTCTTTTTTGTAGTAAGGGCAGAGCCGCAACAATGCAACTCTCATCGTCCTAGATGAGGGTGAAGATTTGGATGACTCAATATGATATTACATATTGTATCGTAATTATGTGATTATTTTTCAAAACACTGAAACAAGTGCCAAAATTTTGGAGTTTTCTGAAATCCACGCGTTAAGCAAAGCTTTTTTGGGGTTGCAAACTTGGGTATAAACTATTCTCCTCTCTCTTAACTCTCAGTTTGCTTTTTATTATGTCAATATTGACCGGCGAAGTTAATTATCTTTAACCAGTGAATCCGCTAATTCTTCAATATGGAGTGTTTATTCAGTGTTATTCGGGGTTTTATTTGATGTTGATGATGATGCATGCATAAGCTTCTCACTGTTATGCAAATAATATACCTATGGATAAATTTTGTACCCGTCATTCTGATAAACCTACATAACAATACATACAAACATTGTTTTTTCCATTGGGTACAAAAAATGCTTGTTGCCTAGATTTGTAGCCTCTATGTCCTGCTTAATAATATGATGCCAGGACATCTTTTTATAGTCGTCCTTATTATTTCACAATTATTCGCAATGTGAAGACTATCATGTATTTGGAAATTCACTCATACTATATTCATAACTCGTCACGCGCATTGGAAGGATACATCGCAAACGTGATTTGGGGCGAAACAACGATAAATGAAAGTATTCTCTTGTTATTTCATATTTTTGCAAAATGATTATTATTATGATGCACATAAAAGAGATTTATGAGCATGATATATGTGGTGAAAACTATGCGATTTCTAATTTTGTTGAAACAGTCATTGCTTGATGCATATTTTTAAACTAAATTTTCTCTAACTCAATCTAGAAACATTTACAAGTATCATGCACCTGTCCTGCATAAAGTTATGTTTGTTGTTTTCCTGAAAGTTAGGTACCTATTCAAAATTCAGAAAGTATCACCAAGGATTATATTTTTGTTCCATATCATTAAACATCCTGATGGAATTACTAAAACCTTTTAACTTTCATTTTCTCGTTTGTTATAGACGATTTTTCACGATGAATAGAATAGAAAGAAGAAGAAGTAAAAATTTTAATTCTGGCACGCAAGTCTAACTTTATATATCCTTCAAAAATAGGTATAGGAAAATTATGATGGCAATCAAAAAAAAATGTCTATGACATCTCAAATTTGCAAAATGCGCAATTTAAAATAGTAATTGACGTGTCTTAGCATATTTCCAAAAAAAACTGTTTGGTTTACAGAATTTGTTCCGAGTAGGAGACTCACAAGGGTCCTGAAAAAACACCGACAAACTTCAAGGGGTGGTGAGGAAGACCAAAACAAGCATTTTTGTTTATTTTTGAAAAGCAAAAAAAAACTTTTTATCGTCATCGTAAAATTTATTATTTTGTGATTAGTTTTTATAGTTTTTGAACACTTATTATCTCAGAGTAATCTATTTGTTAATAGACAGAATTAGAGAAAAAGTTAACAATGCTTTCATCATTTACCAAAATATCAAGTAACAAGTATAGTTGTTTGCTCTACAGCCAAAACAGCTGTTGTTTACTCTACAGCCAAAACAGCTTGCGGACATGATAATATGTTAAATGAACATTTTTTTTTAATGTCCCCTACGACCCCTTAAAATTTGTCGGTATCTTTTCGGGACACTCTGTATAAAGATTGCACCAAGAACTTTTTTTATTATACAGTAGCGTTAATGAGCACAATCAATTCAATGAAGTTCAACTTAATAAAATCGTACCTAATTATTAGAATAGTCTAAAGCTATTGAATTCTAGAATTTTTGATGGCAAAAATGCAGTTTCAATAATCTTTTCATCTGTCATGCATGCTGTAAAAACAACTAATCACTTGAAGAAAGTACTGCTCAAGAATTAGGAATATATGAATAAATCAATAATTTCAAGTTTATTACTTCTGACGGATGTCATGAGAAAGTAGATGGCGAACCAGTATCTAATAAATTACATACTTGCATCCACATATCAAGACCATTCTCCAAAGTAAAAAAACATTAATGGCCTTTTTATTAATCAGTGCAATAGCTATTTATTTGTTATACCTAATCGAGAATGTCACAGTTCATAATACAGGCCCGGGTGTGAATAGATACGTGCGAAAAAATTCAGGGGGTGATTCTTGGGTAGATTTTAAGAAAAATACTTTACATGCACGTATGTCCCCAAAGTCCTAACTTTTGAGATACAGTCTCAACGTTCTTGGAAAAAAAACGTTTTTTATCAATTACTCAAAAACCTATTAGCTATAAGCGTTGTTTGTGTAACTAACCTTTACTCAAACAACGCTATAAGTAAATCTTTTATAGGAACTTAAATATGGCACTTCTATTGACATTGATCGGTTTGTATAGTTTCCGTGTAGGTAAGTCGAATTCTCTTGAGGTGATTGATGAAGATATTTCCTAAAAACAGAATGACATGTATTATGACATGACATGAATAACCGGGACATTGTGATCAGCCACTGACACTAGTAAAAGTGTGTGTATTATCATTTCGTTGCTCTTATCACGTATGGGCGTATCTTGCAAAAAATCAACAATTGAATTTATGTGAAGAAATGATAACTGATGTTGGTTCATTTTTCAATTGAATTTATCCTCATTTCACGGTCATGAATTTAAAAAAAAATGATTTTTTGCAAAATACGCCCATACGTGATAAGCGCGTCGATAGAGTGCGTAGCGTAGTGATAGTAGAGTTTTAACGTCAAGATATTTCTTTTAGAAAAGATCTCTGTCAGCGCCGTGCGAAGGGGGCGCCGCGCCACAAGTGGGGGGGCGCCAAACTGTAGTAATATGTAAGACCTATATATGAAATAAACGTACATATTAACATTAAATGAACTTCCCCTACTAGAAATGAGGGAAAATTAATTATAAAGGAGGGGAAATACAACCAGAACATTTTTTACAGTTTCCAATTTAATAATAAACCCTTTTGATGCTGAATAATATGTTAGTCAAGTAAAACCTTTGCTTTCTCATTGTCCCAGTGATCAGACACTTGAGCAGATTTTTCTTTCCTTGAAAGTTTTTGAATAGGTTGTTCTGTGTCTTCTCAGAATTTGCCGCAATTCTTCACAATTTAGTTAGAGTGTATGAATTTCACAAACTGTGGCTTCACAGTCTATTGAGATTGGTTGTTAAGCATTTTCCATGTTTAACCCTTGTAATATTGTCCGTCAACTATTGCATGATGACCATTGAAATTATGGCGGATCATTGGACCATCATCCCATTGAGACCACGAATAGATGGAGAACGAGACAAAACGGTATTCGTATTCAGGATATAATGTTTGATGTGGAGCTCATCCCAGAGAAGCAATAGGAAAAAGTATAGATGGCGCGACCTACAAGTAAGAGCCATACTAATATTACTTTTTACTCATCATTAAATTCAAAACTATTTATGAATCTAATTAATGGGTGTATACGACATATTATGTTGAATAATTATTGTTTTGAACTTAGAACGTGAGAAATCATGAATTTCGATAAAAAAGGATCATTCCATTGAAAAAAATGAAAGATTGTCTACCACGACGTTATAATTGCAAGAGTTTTGAGCCCCATATTCATCTACGAGCGTGGACCCGACTCCCAACCCGGACCCGACTCGCGACCTATCCATGCTCGCACACACATTACTCGAACACTGTAAATCCATAGGCATTTATTTTCTTTGAAAAGAACGATAAAATCATGCTAAAACTCCTTGTTGATTTCAAAAGTCTCTTTGATTAACCTCAAACCAACTGTGTTTGGTTGGAGTCGCCCGACTAATCTGGCTGTTGCCACACAGACACAAATTTGCCCGGATCTGTCGTGGTTGGGTCGGGGTTCGCTGTCAAGACCGGTGAGCCCGCGACGCGACCTGGACCCGACTCTCTTTGCCACACATTGGACATTGGTGGATCGGTCGGCGAACGCACAAGACCTACAACTTTGAAATCGGAGGTCTTGATGTAATATACACAGTTTCCAAAATAATTGACTGTTCAGGGACTTTTTACACCACAAAACTTTCTTGATTCACCGACTAAACCGGTAGGATTTTTAAAAACTATTAATTAGTGATTGTGCATTTATTTTCTAGACCTGATAAAGTCCAAAAATCAAGAGCCCAAGAAAAACATCGACAATTTTTGAAAATACGAAGTTTAATTTAGCCCTTCTATCACAAGGGGTGATTCTTCGCTTAATTTTAAGACGAAAATGTAGTATAACTTTTTTTCGAATTTCGCTTTGTTTCCAAAATACAGGGTGTTTAATTTTTTTTATTATTATTATTTATTTTTTTTTATCTATTTAGTGTTTTTGAATTCTCCATTAAAATGATTATAATTGATTGCTGTATATGTTAGAAAATTCAACATCAGCGATAAAATTATTTTTT
The DNA here is from genome assembly GCA_958502075.1 of Orchestes rusci. Taxonomy (NCBI): domain Eukaryota; kingdom Metazoa; phylum Arthropoda; class Insecta; order Coleoptera; family Curculionidae; genus Orchestes; species Orchestes rusci. Next base: position 101,100,031 of record OY293304.1, read on the forward strand.
GCGTCAAAACTCACTCAACTAGATTTAACTTTTTATCTCAAAAATTAGGCAAGATACGATAAAAATTCAAGAGATCAAAAAGTTGCGTTTTTAGTTGAATAACCTGAGAAAAAAAATTAAAATGACACAAAAAGTCAGTGTCGTACATTTTTTTCCCAATAATATTGGTTGAAGTGCCGCTCGGGACGCCACTGTATTCGATAATTTTTATTTGTTCATGGCAAAATGAGCCCGTTATCACTATAAATACCGTTACCCAACTTCAACAAAATCGAGTAAAAGATAAATTAATTAAAAATAAAAAACTAATCAAAAAAAAATTAAACACCCTGTATTTTGGACACAAAGCGAAATTCGAAAAAAAGTTATACCACATTTTCGTCTTAAAATTAAGCGAAGAATCGCCCCTTTCATTTTGTCACAGAGGTTAGGAAACACCCTGTATACTTTTGCGGGATATCTCCGTTATTTTTATAGATAAAAACAGTGTACCACTTCTTCGTGAAACTAAAGATGCCATTAACAATATTTTCATAGCCCTTTTAGTTTTCAAGATACAGGGCTGATTTGAATATGTTGCATTTAAGGCACGCCTCGTTTCTCAACAATCAGATAAGTTATCAAAAATATACAAACTGTTTCTTATAAAACTTTTACCGTAGACCTCAATTCCGCCTTCGGAATTATAGTATACAGGTTCAGGTCAAAAAGTAATTGGACTCTGCTTTATTTTTTTGAATGGAACACCTTGTATATTTATAGCCTATAGAATTTGTCTTTTTGAGCCTTCTCAGAAATACAGGGTGTTCGGTTAGTATATTGCATAATTTCGGAAGCGTATAGAGGAAATCAAAATAACCCCAGCTTGTCATAAAAAAAAATCTAAGGTGTCTCCTAACGGAGATACTGATCCCTATAGAGAACCTTCGATTCAATTTTTTAGCTCCAACTTTTGAACCGGCTTGTATAATTTGATGAGATTGTAGTATGTTCTGTAGTCCATGAAGACTCAGGAAACCATATTGAAAGCAATAATTTAAATTGTAGGGGGAACCAGGAACGGATTGGCCACCAAATCTTTTGGGTCCAATTTTCGACATTTCGTGTCATAATACAGAGCTGAGGTTTTCGGATATTGATATGTTTTATTGTTTGCTAATAGACTCTTTTTCAAGTAATATAGAACATCAGGTATATTAACACTGGTTTGATTCTTTTCTGATAGGGTGTGGCGAAATACCCAAACAAATCTGGTAAGTCATAGATGCGCCACAAAACTACAGAGCATATTTATGTTTTGTTATCATAAAACCTCACATATACTATTAATAAGAGGTAATACATCGACAAGTAAATAAGAATTAGTTTGGTATATATCTTAGCTGTGCGACAGAGTCTTTATTTACAGAACTACAGGGCGATAATGAAATTTTATTTTCATTTTTATTTTGTCTCAATAATATTTTTTGAACTAATGTCGATCTTTTGATGAAAATTAGTATTAAGGGGTTCCTTTATCATGCGAAATTCGAATTTGATAGTATGGCTCTAACTTGTAGAGGGCGCTACACTTTATGGTATATGAACAGCCATAACTTTTTTGAATGACCCTGTATTATATTTTTAAGGAAAAAAACATATTTCTTCATTATTTTTATGAAGAAAGTGTATATTTGTTAGAAGTCGCTACGTGCAACCATTCTCGAGATATTTAGATTTGAAATAATGGATACATGTGATTTTGAGATGGTCTCATTTATGGTGCCAAAAAAAATCAGGATGAGCTGGCTGCTTGAAAATACAAAGAAGACTTTCTATAAACATATGTCCGGAAATGCTTCGTTTTTCTTCCAGTTTTTTTTACATTTTTTGGCTAAATCATATTTGGATGGAAGAACTGTTGATAACATCACACACTAGTCGACATTGAACTTTTTCACTCAAAATATGAAACAATCATACGAAATATGCAATAACTTCTAGCAAGTTACTTTCGCCATAATTTCAAAATCACATGTCAATATTTCAAATCCAAATATCTCGAGAATGGTTGCACGATGCGAACTCCAACAAGTATACTTTTAGTATTACTTCTACAGATTATCCCCTATAGGACGGGAGCCGAAGTTCCCGCCATTATGTACTAGTCTCGGATACTAGGACCAACCCGCGGCCAGTTCGTCTCGGATACTAGTACTCCTTGCGCAGAGTCCCGACACCTCAAACGACGACCAGCATTACCCGCTCCCTTACAAGGGCATGCACACAAAAATCGGTTCTCGGATTCCGCTGCTGTCCAGGGGTCCCACACATTATGCAAAACCAATACCCCTGCGAATCCAACCCAGTTTCATTAGGGCACCAGCAGCACGCCTGGTGGGCCTCCCTTATCCCGCAGTACCAGTTACTTACTCGACTGGTTACAAGTTCGCATCCTTTCTGACACTTGTAGACATAGAGTTCGATACTCAGCGTCAAATCCATTGCCCGGAGACCGGGATAGGGCATATCAGCCGAGTTTTAAGGGTAAGAGCTATCATTGACCTCTTACCAAGGATTAGAGGTCAATGAGAGCTGTCTACCAAATTCATAACTTACAAGTATACCTTTTCTGCGTGAGAATGATGAAAAAATCGATTTTTTGACTTAGAAATATTATACAGGTGGATCCAAAAAAGTTAGTGCTGCTCATAACAGGTAGACTACGTGAGGTAGCGGCATCTACAAGCTTGAGCAATACTAAGACCAAATTCGAATTTTGCATGGTGAGAAACCACCTGACACCAGTTTTTATTAGAGGATCGACATTAGTTCAAATATTATTGAGAAAATACAAAAATGAAAATAAAATTTCAACACCCTGTAGCTTTGCAACGAAGCATTTCCGGATACATGTTTATATGAAGTTTTGTTTTTATTTTCAAGCGAGAAAACTCATCCTAACTTTTTTCGCAATAATAATGAACCTTGATATTCACCAGAAAATTCTTTATTATTTTCCAATCACTCATACAAATTGCCTAAACGTGCATGTAAATGAATCAATTATGACACAGTTCAGCTAAATAATTACCTATTTCAAAATTGAACGAAAAAAACCGTCTTAACAAATAATATTTCATTTAAATAGTCAAGTAAAGGTATTATTGGTCTATATTGGGTTAATTATAAAATAATGGCATATCCTCAATGGCGGTATATCATAAAGTACCTATCCCTAATCATTGAATATTCGGCTTTCAGTAAAATATTTTCCATCAAAGTGCTGTAAAATAATAATATTTTGAACATACTTCAGCCGATTTTCTTATCGTTATTCTACTCAGATCTACATGTTATACTATGTAGTCCAAATTATGTTTCATGTACCTATCAATGCAAATGGCATCTAGCCATAGTCTTTTCAAAAAAAAAGTGTGAATTTCAATTTTTCAAAAATAACATAGATCTATTTCATTAATCATTTTTTTTTTCCTTCAAAGTAGTCCCCGAGGTATTTCTTCTCAGTTAGATTACACTACTTGTGTCAGCGCTTTGTCCAATCTTGTAAGCATTACTAAAATTCACTTTTCGTAAACTGACTGGTAATACAATACAATTTATTAGAATTCATAAAAACCTACTGAATCTGACTCATAATTTTACCGTAAATCCCTATGCCACCACATTCTAATTTAATGATGAACAAGTTAAAAAAAATTAAACCACTAATCAAAATCGCATCAAGCAAATTTAAAAACGAGACCTAGTAGTAATTCGCTAATAGTTCACTGTAGAGAAAGCAATGATTGGTAATTACAATCAATACTACATCCGTAACTGGAGAATGATAATGAAGACTTGTTACTTATTGATATTCTCAGGTCAGTCGACCTATTTTACGTCCGCATTTTTCATCCAACAAATAACTAACTGTCTATTTGCGGTTTGCTTTTCGATGCGGGAATTTTAATGATATTTTTTTATTAGGATACTATCATCACCATTCATCAACCTGTTCGTGGTTAGACTCTAACCAGAGAAAAGGTACACAAAGTACAGATAAGTACAGTAAGTTTCCAATAAAATTCTTTGAATTTGGGAATTATTTCTTGGTAAAAACGATCCATCAATTAATTTTTTTGTCCGATTAAAAAAAACAAAAGCATTTATGGACCATGTAAAATCAAATTTCAAAAATATATTCACTGTTAACTTTATTGTTAGTTAAAGTGTAATCATTGTTAATATCGTGAATTGCTTTTTTTCATTTAAATTTTCATTTTGTAATGAAAAGAAATTCAGGTCGGACATTCAGAACATCCTTAATAATTAGCAGTGATGATGGAAAACTACTTGGGTTAATCAAAAACCCATCTGAATAGTATTAGGAAAAACCAATTATCTTATCAGAATTGGAATTTACCATCAGAGGAAATTTTTTTAATGAGAATGTCATAATTTGCCAAAGATGCCGAATAATACTTTTGAATGTTGGAAATAGTGAATATGTTTAACACCTAACGAGCAGAGATATTCCTGAAGAAAAGTAATAGCAACAATCGCCAATCTTATCGGGTGGATAATTTTCATTTTATAGATATTAACCCAATTAATTTATCTGAAGCAATTTCTATAGGTTCGGAAAAGTGAAGAATGTTTGTTTCTCATGTATGGTAATTGGAGTCAAGGTGTATACTTACCGTCCTCCCTCTTAGTCACCGGATATCAATCTCTGACATCTTTCATGCAGGATGGACGAAAAGAGACCCAAGTACACAATTTTTTCATCATTAATCATTACATTCCACAACAAAGCGGTGGAACTCTTCACACATGAAGGGACAAACGATGTCGAACCATTGACCCCCTTTTTCTGTCAATAAATGTGTGCTGCATTCGTCGACAATAAACATTCTTGTTCAAGAAATTATTTAACAACCCCACACGATATAAAAAATTATTCAAAACAAACCGGCTTATGAACTGGGAGATAACGACCTTTTTTGAGTTCGATGCGCGTCTGCCGAGCTGGGATATGGTGGGTATATATTTCAATGCAAATATAAAATTTTCTCCCCCATGTACCCAACTCCAAGACCAATAGTTGAAATTGTATTAAAAAATGAGAAAAAACGATCGATGCCCACCTGCCGTCATGATTTCATGATTCTGCACTAAAAAAAATCAATCGGTAACTCATCGGCAGATAGTTTCGAGTGATGGGTTCTGCAGAACCTTTCAATTAAATTTTGTGAAAAATGATTAAAAAAAAAAAGTTGATGCCCGCCGTCTGCTGAAACAAAGATAGGTTTGAAAGGTGAAAGGAAGCCATAAAAATCAATCGGCAGACATACAGAACTTTTACTAAATAATTATTGCGAATTTGTCGAGGGTTTTGTAATTTGTTATATTTTCATGGAAAAAAAGATAGATGCCCGTCTACCAATTCGAGACATGATTAAATTTCTGAAATCGTATGCAGAAATATATTTGGCAGATGGCCTTGTTGAATAGCGACTTGCGGCAAAAGAAAAAATTTTGATTAAAAAAGTCCATTTAAACATGGGTCCGGATGTGCATTGTTTTCAAGATACAGGGTGTTGAGATTGAAAATAAAATTAAAATGTACGCCACTGTCTTATTTGTGATTGTATTTTTTTCTTGAATGATGCAACCAGAAATAGCTTTTTCTCCTCCTGGATTTTTTTTTGTATCTGGCCTTGTTTAACTTGCTTTAAAATACTTTATCCATTTAAAAAAAGAGATAAAAATATTTTGCGGAGTTTATTCTTTCGAAAACGAGGCCAGATAAACGAACAAAATCCAAGACAAATGAAAGAAAACAAATAAAATTACAATAAAGTCAGTGTTGAACATTTATTAAACAAAAATATTTGTAATATACCCCTCGGGACAGCACTGATCTTTATAATTTTCACCTAGCTAGGGCTTAAATAGGCTTTTATTACTGAACAGAAATCTGTCAAATTTTGAAAACTCTGTAAGATTTGGATTTTTTTTTTTTTTTTAAGTTTAACACCCTGTATCTTAAAAACAATGCACTTCCGGACTCAGGAATACGCCCTTGAATTCAATGTACGCAATTAGGAAACACCCTGTATTTCGATTACTTCCGCGGCAAAATTTTAACTCGCATTTGTTAACCAGAGACAACTAACTATAATTGATCTTCTGCCGCTAACGGCGACTGAAATGTGATTTGGTCGACAAAAATGGAATCTCAATATCAAGAACCATGCACTCGACACAATCAAAAGCTCAAAAAAATAATACATAGAAAAGAAACTCAATAATGTAGTTTCTTGTATAGTGTAGGTACAGGTTTTTTTTTATATATTGACACCCCTTAACTTTTTTGTTTAACGTTTCTGAAAAAAGTTTCTCAGATAAAAGTTTGGTGGTTTTCAGTAAATTTTTTGAAAAACTCTATTTCGCATATACAGGGTGTCTCAGAAAGTCTGGGCGTGGTCCAACTTTCTTATTTCAAATAAGAACCCTATTTTTTCATTCGATTTTTATATTCTCCTAAAAATTCTAAACAATTTTTGTACAGCATACCCTATACCTAAATTTAATGTATAAACAGATATTGACCGCGGAAAGTTTTTTATGTAGCATACCTAAATTTGACGTATAAATAATTCGCAATGTTGCTTGGTTACCGTAATTGTTTAAATCTCTGACATATTCGTTGTCTGAGACGATAAAAATGCCTTACACAGATGAGGAAAAATGTGATATTCTTTGAATATTTTATCAAAATGACAAAAATGCATGTGCAGCAAGAAGGGAATATCGGCAACTCTTTCCAATGCGAGCGCTTCCAACGCGAACAACATTCAAAAATGTTGAACGTGGGTTTAGGCAGCGAATGTCCGTAAAAAGAAAAAAAAGGCTAGCCGTTGTCGATCAGGAGGAAGAACTAAATATTTTATTGTATTTTCAAGGTAGGTAAATAGAATGAGAGTAATTCAGAAGCAATTTTCGTTACAAAAGAGCTCAAAATGAATAAGGATCTTTATTTTTAGAGAATTCAAAAGCAGTTTTGAAAGATGCATCAAACTTTTTCGATAAATCAATTAGCAAAATCTATTATACCCTGAAAAAACATGGTTACCATCCTTATAAAATAATGCCAGTGCAAAAATAAACTCAAGAGCAAAAGGACAAAAGAATTATGTTTTGCCAAGAGATGTTGATATCAAAGGAAGAAGATCACAATTTTTTCAAAAACATATTATGGTCAGATGAATGCATTTTCAGTACTGCAGGAATTCATAATCGAAAAAACGTGAGATTTTGGGCAACTCAAAACCCCCGAGCAACGAGGGAAACTAAGATCCAAGGTTGAAGTTTCTTAAATGTGTGGTGTGGAATCTTGGAGAATAAAATTATTGGGCCAATTTTTATTGACGGGCGCTTAAACGGCGAGAAATATTTGAATTTATTGACGAACGAGGTCGAAAATTATTTGGAAAACTTACCACTCCGTCAATACAATCAAATAATTTGGCATCAGGACGGAGCTCCACCACACAACGTTTTTCCGGTTGTGAATTATCTCAGTGAGAAATACCAAACTTGGATTGGTCGCACTGGACCGATCAGATGGCCGCCAAATAGCCCGGATTTGACGCCACTTGACTCTTTTTTGTGGGGTTTTCTGAAGAACAAGGTCTATGAAATACCGACCGAAAATGTAGAAGTTTTAAGAAATTGGATTATTGAGGCCATTCAAGAGACCAATCAAAATAATGCTCACTTTATTGTTAATAGCATAAATAAAATCAAGAGAGATTATACGCAGTGCTTAGAAATGGACGGTGGACATATCGAGCAGTTAGAGTGTTGTGTTTAGTTTGATGAAATATAAGATTGTTTTTTTATATTTGCATGTTTTTTTGTTTCTATCCAATTTCTATGAAACGTCAACATTCAAAGGTCAATATCTTTTTATACGTCAAAATTAGGTATAGGGTATGCTGCATAAGAAATGTTTGGAATTATCACGACAATATAAAAATCGAATAAAAAAACACGGTTCTAATTTGAAATAAGAAAGTTGGACCACGCACAGACTTTCTGAGGCACCCTGTATATGCAAATTAGAGTTTTTTGGAAAATTGACTCAAAACCAATGAACTTACATTCGGGACACTTTTTTCAAAAACGTCAAATAAAAAAGATAACGGGGGTGTCAATATATAAAAAAAAAACCCTGTGCATATACTTCGTAATTTTCTGTAATGACGAGGAAGTTTTCGTGTCAAAGTTACAACTGATTAATGATATCTTAATTATTAGAATCTTACATCGGATAGTGTTTCCATCTTTCCAGGTCTGGCTGGAGTCAGGAGTCTTCATCCCTCAAACCTTAACCCTCCACGCCACTGGTGATACGAAAATTCCACCAGGAATAGGGTAAATTGCAGAATTTTCAGAAAAAAGAAACAGAGCAAATTTATGAATTAGCTGTTATTGTAGATTTAGATTATCGACAAATTTCTATCAATTGCCTTGATTTACGCATTTGCGGAAGATGAGAAATAGTAATAAAACATAATAAATAATAATTCTAATAACACGATATTATTGAAAGAAGAAGGGCAGAAACAAAACTTCTCATGGTTAACTTGATTCTTAGTTCAAATTGTTTTCCTATAATAAGATATCTGAATTTTTCAATTATTGTTCTTAGTATTTTTTGTTAAAAAAAAACATAGTATATATTTTTATGGCAACTGACTTTTTGTTTTTACCACGTTTCTGCTTTATTGCAATTGTAACTGTGATATAGGTAGTAAAAATTTTCTCATTGTAGGTTACTCTCAATTCCTTGTAGTTATACATTTCTTGATATTTTTTTATTATTAACTTGAGAACTATGAGAATTTTTTGACCAATACAGCCGCTATAGCTAGACTACGATTCAACTAAAAACTTCAAACCGACGATGTCTTCGTCTCTCTCAGGCTATATGACTGCCTGAGAGAGAGGGAGACATTGACGGTGTATATAGTTCTTAGTTGAATCGTACTCTACAGTTCTGTATTTTTTGCTAGGTCCGCGGCATATTTCAAGTTGATTTGAGTGTATAAACTACATCATTTTCGTGGGTATGCTGCCAAATTATGGCCAGTTTTCTTTTTGAGTATTTTACATGCTAATCACATATTATATGGGAGAAATTACAAGAACGGTCGACTATTTCAAAAGATACACAACTCAGAAAAAAATGTCATAATAAAGTTGTATGGCAGTTGAAAGTTGCATTTTTGTATTATTAATGAATATTTAAATTCTTCCTTCAATATTAAGCATACATTGTCATACCCATACATTATGTTCCCAAATGCAGCCATTCTTGGGTTATAGAATTTTATAAATGACATTTTCGCATCTTTGACATGCCATAAAACTTAGACGGAAAATTGACAGTACCTTCTATTCAAATGACAAAATAGCTCTTGAAAAGTTAAGATGACAAATAAATAAAAAAACCTGATTTTCATCGTACCTTGGTGTAATTGAATATTTGAACGTAATTTTCAATCGTTATCAACTTTTGCTTGTAACAATTCTCGATTTTGACAAAAATAAAGATACTTTACTCTTGAGCAAAATTTATATTTTTTGATTTCCCTCGTATACGGTCGGTTGATGGTCGTATTTCAGGTTTAAGACTATGCAGAACTTTTTATATACAGTGTGACCCATTTGTTTTGGGAACACCCTGATAAAAAGTTTATTTCTTAACCGATTTGGTTCGTTTTTTTTTTGGATTGTAGAGCTCAAAAAATTGTATATTCTTGGCAAAAAGTGACCTTCGCCATTTTGACTTGAAGGCCTACTATGTTAGTTTTTAAGAGCAAAATTTCAGGAAACCATATTAGCGATTTTTTTAGAAAAAATCTGTGTGCGCCACTGGATTCAGCATCCTTTAAAATGGGTCTATACAAATTTTCAACCGAAAATATCAAGTTGAAAAAAATTAAAAAATCGCACTTCTTTCTTTGATTCTATCAAAACAAATAAAAATGACATAAAACTAAAAATTTGTAACTTCTACCAAACCACCATCAACTTCAATGCATTTATCATTTCTTTTGATAGAATCAAAGATTGTTAAAGTGCGAATTTTTAATTTTTTTCAACTTGATATTTTCGGTTGAAAATTTGTATAGACCCGTTTTAAAGGATGCTGAATCCAGTGGCGCACACAGATTTTTTCTAAAAAAATCGCTACTATGGTTTCCTGAAATTTTGCTCTTAAAAACTAACATAGTAGGCCTTGAAGTCAAAATGGCGAAGGTCACTTTTTGCCAAGAATATACAATTTTTCGAGCTCTACAATCCAAAAAAAAAACGAACCAAATCGGTTAAGAAATAAACTTTTTATCACGGTGTTCCCAAAACAAATGGGTCACACTGTAGAATAACTTTTTTTATAAAATTGGTAATAAGAAAGTTTCCCATATGTCCAAGACTTTTTGAACCTCGCATCACTAAATACAGGGTGTTACTTAATGGTATGTCATAATTTTAAGGGGAAGTTCCTGGATAAATTTTAAGTCGAAAAGGTCATATAAACTTGGGTCTTAAAATGCTTGGTTTTTAAGATATAGGGTGTTAAATATCTATTTTATTTTCAGTTTTTGATACATTTTCCAAAGACGGTTTTAGATATTGAACTGAATTTTCCCACAGGATATTATGGTATAGGAACACACTTTTTTTCAATTTTTTTTTTTATTTTTCTTTTTAGACCCAAGTTTATATGACCTTTGCGACTCAAAATTTATCCAGGAACTCCTCCTTAAAATTTTGACATATCAATAAGTAACACCCTGTATATATAAAACTGGCCATATTTCAGCAGACTACCCAAAAGAGATGCAATTTGTAGACATTTTTGAATAATATGCTGCAGAGAAACCTCGTGGACTTGAAAAAAAAAACAGAAAACTACTCAGCTTATGGACTAGACAGGTTATGTCGCGAAATAGGTAGTCAAAACTTCATCCAAAGAAAAACCATTTCACATATTTTCTCATGTGAGATAGTGAGAGTTAATAATTGGAATAGGCCTGCAAAGCCTTGCTCATCAGAAGGTTATTTTTTATTAATTCTGTTTTCTTATTCGATAGAATTTTTTTTCCGTATCCGAATGTTCTTGTTGTCCAATATATTACCTACTAGCTATGATATACCTACAAAATTAATAAGATTTATCGAGGTTTTATTAATTGGGAATGGTATGGTATGGTATGGAATTATTGCCAATAATCAATTCCTAACAGAAACTGTTATCATTATTGAACTTATTCAAAAATGCTTCAAAATTAATTTCACATCAATCGTGAAAAAAGCTATTGTATTATCGATTATTCGAGTAATCAGAATACAATCACATTTTTCCAATACATATTATGCAGACAGCTCATGAATAATGATCCACTTTCTGTAACAATAGAAATAATGTTATAAGATAAGAAATGGTGATATATTGGATGACCACACTAATGTGTTTTAATAATTATCATGGAATTGATATTCGGTGTCGAATCCTAAAACCACTGATTTTTCCAGAGTTAGATATCAGTAGATTAATTTAACCTTTCTAACAAAAGAGGACCGTATGAAATGCGGAACAGATAACTGAAGGCTAAAGGTATGAAACGAAACCAGATTGTTCGTTCAATTATTAGCATTTATGTTTCCCTATTATTAATTTTCTGAATTTTCAACATCAAATAACGATTGACCTTTCAATATTGAAGAAAATTGATCATATTTACTAATAATGTTTCAAAAGAATAATAAGTGGTTAGTGTAATTATGCAAACTGGAAAATATGTGGACAAATTACATCAAAGGTATATAAAATAATTCAAATTCATAATTGACCAATTTTATTGCAATCTATAATCTATATATTATATACATGTTGTTTTGGATTGATTGCCTGTGGAACTAAATAACTAATCCATCTCAACACTGGTTCATTTAATCTGTAAAACAACTTGTATGTCCGGATAAAGGTGCTTTTTTCCTGTACATATATAGTTATATAGCACATTGTTTAAATCATCAAAGCCTAATGCAAAAAGAAATTCTGAAGCCGCTTCATTAAGAACTTTCCTCTAACACCATATTTTGTAGAAATTGGTTTTGCAAAAAAAAAGAAAATTTGATTTGCTAATACCAAATAAGCAATATGAAAAATAGATTCTTCTTTTATTTCTAAATAGCGCAACCCCTGCGGTATTTTAAATGGCAATATCTCTGGAATAATAATTATTTCTTACCTTCTGCAATTTATGCCTTATGGCACCATTGCACTAAACCGCAATCCCCAATGCAACTCAACTAACTGTGAAAAACTCTAATATTTATATGATAATATTATATAATAATAATCTTTTTGTGCTATTTTTGCAATACATCATACCTCTATGGCCTCTATGTAAAAAAAATTAGAAAAACTCGGAAGATGTTTGCTCTGACCGCAAATGGGAATACGAAACCGCAAACTAACGTGACAGACCATAGACTTCTCAAATTTATTATTTTATCTCCTGGTGTTATCTTGATGATATTCTAAAATAGAATCTATGCCGTACAGACCTCAATTTGGACAGTAGCTTAACAATTTAAGAAACTCCAAATTTTTATCAGATTCTCAAAATATTATTAGTTCGAAGATGTGGAATCGAATATCGAATTCTTGACTTTCATTCAATTTTACTGCTTTAAAGTTGAAGTAGTAAAAATAGTGGTATAAACTAAATCCTCTACATCAAATGGTCAATGCCTTTCAATAATATGAAGCGGAAACTTAATTTATAATCATCATTATTGTATAGCGTCTTACAGCTTGTTTTTCATATCATTTCATGAAACCGTCAAAAAATAATTACTTTTTTGAAAAACTATTGAACCATTTGTTTGTCTACAACTTGTGTGATATCGCTAATGATCAATAATAATAATTGATGGGATTTTTTTTGTGCTTCGTACAATTTTGTGGTACGATATAATATTAGCAGCAAATTCAAATAATGTAATCAACATTCACTTTTATATTTAAATCATAATTAACTCATGCCCATTGAATTATGATATTCAGCTTGTATTCATTCTACCTACGTGTAAACAGTAACAAATATAATTATTCATACTGAAAATATATTATTTTTACGCTGTAATGCCATTTAGTAAACTGTGAAATCCTGAATGATCTAAATTCAGGATTTCACGGTTTTTTAAACAAATCGCCAATGTTTCAAGTTTGACAGAAAAGGTATTTACTTCAATGGGGTCTTCGGTGTCTTTATTCACTTGCGGTCAGAGCAAAACTGGACCTAGTTGTTTATTGATAGATATTTTTACATTTAATTATTTCAACAAACAGTCAAATGCAGTTAATGATGGTATACAGGGTGCCACAGATTCGAGTGCATGCATGGGAATCTCAGTTATTATAAGAGATACAGGGTCGGTTAAATGATTGCAAAGTTGCACATTTTTATGCTCAACAAAATGCCCTTTTGAAATTTGAAAAATTCCGACTACTTCCGAAGATATTCGAAAAAAATTTCGCTTAAACGTTATTAATATTTCCTGAAGTTATTTGAGAAGATATTGTGAAATGAATCACTTTTTCTCATTGTCACTTTTTCTCCTCTACAAGTTGGCAGTATCAAATTGAAACTCTGACGTTTCGTCTTTGAGCGGCCATCATCAAGTTCATTTTTTTAAATACGGACCTGGATTTTTCATTTTATTTTCAAGTACGCTACCGTCGAAAAAAATACTCATTCAAAAAATCATACCAGAGAAAATCAGTTAGGCAACCCCGTTCTCCCTAACTGAGTTTGGTTCATAAATCTTTCTTCATTTGACACGTTATACATACGTGCACAACTAAACAAGCCTAATTGACCGAATCAAAATCGAAATAACATCCAATAACGATACATTCAATGAAATCAAATTAAATCCACAAATGACAGGGAAAATTAAAAAAAACATATAAATGCTGAATCAATTTCTGCAAGTGTTCAAGAATATTGCCATTTTAACAAAATATTCAAAATAACAATAAAAGGTGAAAAATAATTAAAAATATTGACGTTGCTAAGGCAACCCATTGCTCTATCCCCTCATCTTATCACCTCAATGCCTCAAGGACATCGAAAGAAAACTAAAAATAAAATAAAAAATCCAGGTCCATATTTAGAAAAATGAACTTGATGATGGTCGCTCGAAAACGAAACGTCAGATTTTCAATTTGATACCGTCATCTTGTAGAGGAGAAAAAGTGGCAATGAGAAAGTGTAATTCATTTTACAATATCTTCTCAAATAAACTCAGGACATAATAATAGCGTTTTTGCGAAATTTCGTTTTTTTCCGAATATCTTCGGAAGTAGTCGGGATTTTTCAATTTTCAAAAAACGGCATTTGGTTGAGCATAAAATTGCGCAACTTTGCAACCATTTAATCGACCCTGTATAATAACTGGCCAATAGGATACTTGCATCATTTTTTTATTGCTGGATTTGAGAGTCCATGACAAATGAGAACACGCGTATTTTTCCTTTTTCTTGTTAGTCGAAAATTGACGAAAATATAGCGCTCCACGCTAAAATCACTGAGTTCTGACGTCACACCATAATCAGTTTAATTATATACTGAACTTGGAACTTGAATAACTTTTGGAAGAATTATATTTGAACATAATAAAAAAACGTTCGATTTTTTTGTGGTTTGCAATACAAAAAAAAATAACATCCCATGCAAGCTCATTCAACTATTGATCGATCATACAGATGCTGGTAGATGTTTTGACGTTGCTCATCAAGAAATAGATTCAAGCCCACCACAGTAACAAGTTCTTCAAGCAACTTTTTCGAACTATGACTAGTTTGCAGTTCTGGACTGTGCCAAATGAAGCTTTGTAAAGTGATGCGAAGGTTCGATAAAATAAGGAATTCTTTCGAAATTGAACAACCTAACAAACCATAGACTAAATCGTATAATTGTGCTCGTTCTGATTTGTCTATTTCATCTTTTTACCAAGGGAATTGGATCAAATCACTTACTTTCTTCAAGGAAATCAATCCACAAAGTTAATTCAACATCTTTCCTGCATTGGTCATGAATAGTTCGAGTTAAAATAATGATTGAAAAAGCCACGACAATTAAGGGCCGCTATGTCTCTTCCTAGTTGTTTATCGAGTCTCTACTGGCTTCTTTAAATTCCGACTTCAGCGCCTACGGCTATGCCCAACCATTTTACAGCCGGCTTGTTTAGTTAATATTTTAGCTCTAACTTAACTCTACCTTTTCATCAGGAAGGTTCATTCAATTAATGTTTTGAACATCATTATCTACGTAATAAATATAAATTTTCCAACATTGTTTTGACTGTGAACGAGACTACCACAACAACCATTATTTTCCTGAACTTGTTTATCTTATCGGCTTCAAGTTCAACAAAATCCGCAGATCCTCATTTTATCCATAAATAAATCAAGCAAATCGTTGATTAAAAAAAAAGATGTGTTAATCAAAGAAAATCGGAATGTTCAAAATGCATTCAATCATTCAGTAGGTACTTGATTGGAATAACAAATCACTTGCATAAGTTGGGTAGTTGAATTGAAAAAAAATGGTTTGATTTAATTTCATTTTTATGAAATTCCAATGAAACTTGATTTAAATCAGCATGATTGTTGTGGAGGCAGTGAAAATGTATTGCAATGTCAATAAATTCATTGGGCATAATGATGAATATGCGCTCTTATAATTATTATTATTTTATTTTCCTCAAATGTTTCTTTGCAAGATAATCCTGATCAGTATTTTACCTCGAGAATGTGGTTTGAGTTTTGAATGTTGAATTAAACCAATACTTGTTGCAAATAATGCGAAAACTTGAAACCCTTGTGTGATCTTGACACACAACAAGTAACATCGTATCAACTTAATCGATACCCGAACCAATTTTGCAGTAAACAAATCAATTGAATTCAGTATAAGGCATTGTTGATTGCACATGCATTTAATCCTTGTTAAGAATAATTGAATATTATATTTTATGTAATAATAGAAGGCAAATTTATAATGATCAAATATAATTATAATTATACCAACCTTATCACTTTTTGAATTTCCGTTCGAAATATTTTGAGAACTTGTATGTTCACTCATAGTTCCAATTTGCTATGTTCACTTAACACTTTTGCACGCGACTATGAACCATTCTACATTCACATGCAAGCACTGGGTACTTTTACAGTACTTTTGTATTTTTCTTGAGTTCGCGCGCGTATACTTTCTCGACAATTCAAACTGCCAATGAGCTGGTATAGAAAAGCTGGTACCTTCTCGGTGTAAGTGGTATGTCCTGTTGAGCGACGACAGTACTTTGTACAAACACAAGCTGTGTTTTCTTGTCCTTGTCACCTATTTGTCTTTTTAATTGATGTCTGATTGTAAATAAGTCGGTAATCCATATCATTAATTTTGATCGATACGTTCATAACATGGCAGTTATAAACCGAGTTGAGTCTGGAAAAATTGATTATAAGATGAACCGGCTTTTCAAAAATAATATGAATTTGATGGCAGTTCAACAAAAGTACTATCTTGTCTGTCTCGATATGCATAGCTTACCAACTCCAGATCAGAAATAAATTAATATGAGGGATCAAGGATGCAAAAGTGTTCTTGTTCGATTAATTTTCAGGAAAGCAAAAACACGATCGAATAACTAAATCGTGAAACATTTTCGGACTATTTAAAATTCTAGACATATTTCATGTATGTACAATATTAAATATTGAGAAATATACAGGGTGTTGCATTAAAAATAAGAAAGACACACCTAGTATAAAATATTTTTGAAAAGAAAAATGCGCAGCTGGAAAATAAACAACGTATTCGAGAGTATCTTTTCAAATACGGCTCCATTTATTTGTTATTGAATTTATTCTATTTGCACATCGCTTTTTATTTTTGGATGCGGTTTTTTTATGGCAAATACATTCATACACAGTGAACCAAAAATATAAGTAACGACTATCAACTACTTTTTATCAAATGGAAACACCTATTATTCATATCGTTTTTGAATTCTGTGTGGAATTCGAAGTACATTTCATATATGATAAACCCCATACCGAACCGTTTTCGAGAAATGGCCTTATAAATCCATAATATTGATATTCAAAATTAGGTTAATTTTGTTATTGGCTCAATAATTGGATTGAATATCCATTCAACGACGTAAACAAGTAGTAACTAAGCATCTCAAAATAACAGAAACGCGTACTTGCCTATTTTTTTATTCACAGCCGAGAGGCAGCAATATAAAAAATAGGAAACCACGCGATTATGTTTTTTTTTTGTTTGTTCCCACTTATTTACGTTGCTTGATGAGCATTTAATTTAATTTTTAAACCAATAAAATCATCGAGAAAAACATTGACCAGTTTTTGAAAAAGAAATAATATTATGGATTCAAGATGCCATTTTCTTGAAAACGGTTCGATAGGTATGGGGATAGGTATATGGTATGGGGTATGTTGCTCGAAATATACTCACAATATACTCACAATTTCACGCAGAATTCAAAAATGTAATAAAAATATCATTTCCATTTGAAACAAAGAAGTTAGTAATCGTAACTTATTTTTGGTTCACCCTATATAGGTACATGAATTTGTCATTAAAATAACCGCATCCACAAATGAAAATCGACGTGTCCGAGCGTTTTCCAAAAAATCAAAACCTCGAATTTAAAATAAATCTGTTTCATATTTTGGCCGGTCGCTGTAAATTTTATTAGATGTTTTGTTTTTTATTCTCCTTTAATATATTCTATTTCCAGTGTATATTTTTGATTTCTGTGCAATACCACAATACTAATTCAAATCAGCATGTTTCGCCAGAGATTCAACAATATCCTTAGTAATATTATATATTGAACGGTTCACTATTTTTTTGCTTTTGAATACACAGAGACCCAAATCGAAGATATTATATCCCTAAATACATGGTTAGGAGAAATTACCAGAACGGTCGATTATTTCAAAAGATACAGGAGTTAGAGAAAAATGTATATATTCAAAGTTGTGAGGCTTCTAAATATCTACATATCTGTGATGAATTAGAATATACAGGGTCGGGAATAAGGTTACGGCAGATCAAAGTTGCAAAAAAATGAAACCCCTTGTATATTAATGGATATTTCAATTCTTCCATCAAATTTGAGCAGAAATTGTGATATACATAATTTTCCTAAATCTAGTCGTTTTCGAGTTATCGCGTTTTATAAATGACATTTTTGCTTTGACATGCTATAAATCCCTAACGGGTTGAGATAGAGAAAAACGCTCTGCACTTTCTAGTCCTAACTTAACAAGAGCTATCCATGCAAGGACATATCACAATAATTTTTGTCAAAAAATGTGAAAATGTGTCTAAAAATATTGACAGTTTTATTGAAATGACAGAATAGCTCTTGAAAATTGAAAATGAAGAAGTGTATACCATTTTTCTCTATCTTGAACCCTTTGAGTTTTATAGTGTTTAATTGCAACAATTAACCATGTATTATCATCTTTACTCCTTTTACATAATTTTAGAATGTAATTGAATGAACTAGATCAAGCAAGGTTGAACTATCGGAACCCATATAAAACAAATGTTTGAGAACGCCAGTATAACAATAACATAATTAGTAAATATTCGGTATGTGGCTTCCGCAGGTCAGTGATTCATAAAATCATGAATCAGCACGTAGTAGAGTATCTCATTGCAATGTCAAGTTCAGCATCATAAGAGACTTTACTATTTATGGTGATGTGCGATGAGAATAAATCAGTATTCAACAATTACCCAAAACTGTGCCCAAGCCCATACTTGGCCATAGCAGAGAGTGAGGTTGCTCTCTGGCAGTAGACTCTATCTTTTCCGCTGCTCAACCGAATCGAGTTGAGCAAGTGTAATCTACGAGCTAAACCTAGCTCGTACATACATATATATCTTGATAGTGAAAAAATGACATTTTCAAATCGCGATATCTCGATAACGGTTGAATTTAGGAACAATATGTAAAGTACAATTTTTGCTTAAAATGGAAGGAATAATGAAAATATCAATTAAAATACAGGGGGTTCCATTTAAAAAAAAACTGCAAGTTTGATCTGCAACAACTTTATGCCCAATCCTGCCTATTCCAATTTATGACAGATATGTAGATTTTTGAAAACCCCACAACTTTTATAACAGACAGTTTTTTCTAACTCGTGTATCCTTTGAAATAATCAACCGTTTATGTAATTTATCCTAACCCTGTTTAAAGTAAACATCACAAGCACAAGCTTTCATTCTCATAATCATATTAGTAATTTTCTTTCACTCTTTTCAACAAAGTAAACAATGTTCATCATTTTCGCGCACTGGTACAGAAGAAAGTATGTGAATATTTTAAAGATACTTAGCAAGACAAAAGCAATAACAATAACAATAAATTGGAGAACGTGATATACAGTGTTTCATCTCAACTTTCCATGAAATCTCTTCCGTTTGTCTTGAAAACGTCGAAATTATAGACAATTCAGATATTTATAATCATCGGCGAACTAAGTAGGTTAGTACCTACAAAGAAGAATTTGTGAAAAAATAATCCTGTAACCCAAAGTTGAAAAGGCAAGGTAACATTACACGCTGTGAAATTCTATAGAACGTTTTTCATATGCTTTGACAATCTACTTTTGTAACAGCCGAAGTTGAAGACAGTTCACCTATACAGGGTGTCAATTTGAAAACTTCCCACCCTGAATAACTTGCCACAAGAAAATAAAATGAAAAAAGCTCGGCCCGTCGATTTGTGTTCCCAGGGGGAAATATTTTGCGCCTATTTTCAACTTTGCAACATTACCCCCTGAACGAGTGTGATATTCACCACCAAAATGTGAAATGGAAAGGGCGGGCTTATTTTGAAGGCCCTTCATTAAAAATGTCAATTTTCAAGTTTCTACTGTCATTCTTGTTGATATGATATACTTTGATGATCGGTCCTATGATTGAAAGTTTACGTTAACTTGACATGCCCATTTCACCATGGTAACGCTGTTAGCAAATGGAACATTTGCATTATTTATTTCATACTGTACCGTAAAGTATCATTTACCGGACCCAAAACCAGTCCGGTAAATGATACTCTACATCATCAGAGACGGTAAAAAAAAATTACTTGACTACTCTAAAAATGACATTTTGCATCATCAAAGACTGTGAAATTGCATTGGTAACATGGTAACACGGTTTGGCTGGCGCCAAACACGATATTTTCGTTCACTGTCTTATCTACACGGAAGATTTTGCGCCATTCGCAGAAAGCCTCAAACTCCTTTTGATACCTTTCCGCCGATTTGCGCTTCGCAGCTTTTATGCAAAATTTGGTCCATTTTGCAACTTGTTCACTTATTTTATTTTTTTTTTTTCATGGGATCCGGCCCAAGGGTGGAGAATCTGAAACCAGACACTCTATGATCCGAGACCATAGAGTAGTGTGGGGTTCGCCCACTAAACTCCACCCACGCATTAGAACGTCAGGGATAATCCCTTTAGTGTTCCAATCTTCTTACAGGTTGTTCACTTAACATAAACGGTTGGTAAGGTATATCAGATACCTGGCGCCATCTCATGGTACGAATGTGAGGTGGACTGCCACCCTAAGTGTGTGGTTTGAGAAGAAAGCACTTTAAACCGATTAAAAATAGTTATTACAGTATGAAACAAAACAATGTACTATACACAGCCGTTAAATGTCATTAAACTACTCGTCTAGATATTCTAGACTCGGCTCCTTCGTCGCCTCGTACATAAACATCTTGACTCGTAATTTAAAAAGTCATTCACCGCCTTAGTAACGTAAATAACCATTAACAATCTCAACGTACCTATACGTTAACTTAACGTGAATGTTCAATCATAGGTCCCGATATCCAATAGATAATAATAAACCGCAAAAGTCAACTTATCTAAATCAAGAGGATATGCTGAGGGACAAAAAATCTTCTAAATAAGCTATTATTACATTCTTTTTGCGAGGATCTAGGCTGTGTTCGTTGAGACGCTATTTGCGCTATTTGGCGCCACGGGCCGTTCACGGAGCAATTCTATAGTACTATCATTTTATAATAAGACTATATTATAAAATGGTACTATTATAAAGCGGATCTGTGGCGTCATCATTTCCGCAGCCTACGTCATCACTCACGCTATGAAATGTTTTTTTTATCGATGTATGACAGCGATAGCGTTAGCGCTTTTTCGTGCAAAAAGTGCTCCGTGAACAGTTAGTTTATGTTTGAAAAATTTAAAATTGCTTATGTTTTGTGGATTATGACGTAACAAGTGCTTCGTGATAAGTGCGTTTATTTCGGATAGATCAAGTTTTGTGGAGTGAGTATATAATAAATGTCTACTTTGCTATACAATTATTCAATCCGGAGGAAAATTATTGGGAGTATTGAAGTGGTTGAAGTAGGTACTAGTACTAAGGTATTAAGAATTTTGAGTAATAACCGCCACATTCCACTATTGCGTGTATCAACCGCCATGTGTCAATCCACAATACCCTCAAGAATGCTCTGTTCACGGAGGTTTATAGCACCAACACCATAAAACCTCCCCGAACATCGAAAATGGCATTTGCGATAGCGTGCTCCCCGAACACACCCATAGTTCAACCCATTTTTTTTTTTTTTCTTTTTTGAAATACAGCTTCCCGTCAAAATGTGTGAGTATAATAGCTCATTTTGAAAATCTTTTATCTTTTCTCGTCATATCCTTCTAGTTTGGAGAAGTTTACTCTTGCAGTTGATTATTTATTGAATGAAAAAAAATAAAAACCAATTTTTGACAAGCTTTCGTATCAATAGGAATTACAGCAGAGGTTTAAAACTCGGCAATTGTAATCAGGGTCAAAAGACGTTCAAAATAAGGTATTTCTCTATTCAACATTTTGAGGGTGGAGGAATTTGAAAAAAGGCTCATATTGAAACAACACAACGGGTCCGAGCATTTTTCATTTTATTTTCTTGAGGGCCCGTTATTCGGGGTGGAAAGTTTCAAATTGACACCCTGTATAGGACCTGGGACGATGGTGAAGGATAGAAAAAGTATCAAACCGAACCTTTTTAACCTTTTCAACCCTTTGGTACAGAAAATGAGAAAATGCAGCTTTGTGCCTCGTACAAGCTTGGTACCTTATAAACGCAAATTGGAAACATTCAGCGATTTAGATATCAGAAGTCGTTTTAGGGAAAGAGTAAACGTCAAATTAATATGAGTATAGCTCTGTCTACTACTCGGTCTACTATGAAGAGACAGAATAGCATGAAGACGTTGAAGGATTGCGAGTAGATCCCTCTCATCAAGGATCGGATTAAGGCTTATATACCTTCATAAATGATCTGGTTTCCCGGAATCTGGGAATCAGTAATCCAAATGCATTTAATATGATAAACACTGATTCGGTACCCTCTACAATGGTATCACCCTGTTTTATTAGACAGGCGAATGGCTTTTGGATAGCTTGAAAAGGTAAGCTCAAAAAAGGAACCTGCCTACTCTTGTTGCCATCGATAAAATTAAATGTTTTCCAAAGACTGTCTTTCACTTTTCAATGTTCAGTGTTTAATTTGATAAATTTATCGGCCCAATGGTCTCTCACACTGAAACACTGGGTGATCTTTTTTCTAAAGTTTTGGTGCACTTTTTTGAAGTAGAATGTTGTTTTTCGGGGCTGAAGCATCAGGGTTTTAGAACCATATCCGGAGGTCGCATTGGCCAGTCCAGATTGCTTCTCAGGCAAAAAACATGTTGTTTTGCAATGTTTGATGTAAAAGGAGTGCCATTTGATCGATATCTTGTTCCAAACGAGCTAACCTTAAATTTTCCATGTAACTGTATGATGAAAGCTGGAAAAAACGTTTATCATTTCTCCGTCCACCACCGTAACACTAGTCTAAAGAGTACTCGCTAGTATGTAACCATCATATTAGAGAGTAGCAATTTTGTTTTACATCTTGCCATGTTATTTTAGTGCAATGCACACCTTTTTGGTGACACTTCATATAGGTAGGTAAATGCTTCTGAAGTGTAATAATTCGATAACACGATCGTTGATAAGTTGTTTTAGTTTTATGAATATGGTCAGCGAATCCAAACAGTTGTCAAAGATTTTTACGAGCCTAAATTTCATTGCGTTGATGTGAACCTTCATAAAAATATTGAAATGCGGTTCTCTTAAAATCGAATAATTGTTCCAAACCAGTTTTTTTCATAGTTGAGGAGTTTCATAGTTTCATATCAGATTTCTGATTTATGTATAAACGGAATAAGTATCTCCACAGACTGGAACGTATTATTCGCAGCGAATTTTTCCGCGGCGGATTTCTCAGATTTTGTATATAATTTTGACACCATCATGACACTGGAACTAGCAGAAATTGAAACAATCTCTTTATCGACAACAATGCAAATCGCAAACTCCTAACAACACAACACAACTTAAAACCACTGTTACCAGGTTCAGAGAAGAAAGATTTACTATATTTATAAACCAGACTTATACTAATTTTCTGGTGAAAACTGAAAGATCTGCCTGTAAATAAAAATATAACGTCATTTGTAGGTATATCTTCACGCCACAAAGTGACAACGTAATTTGTCATTTATCAATGGACAATTTGCATACATTTTCAAATGACTTGAAATTTTATATACATATTCTAGACAATATTAGACAGTCATCAGCGACTTTTTTTTCCAAAATACTCAAAAATCTACTAAATAAATAAAAAAGAAAACGCAAATTTCACTGTATGATCGAAAACGGGGAGAGGCCATATTACCCTCCCGAGAGAGAGAGAGAGTCATCTCAGTCAATACGCTAGACGGAGCTAGATAATGTATTCTGTGACGTAGTGGATGTTGATTGGCGCTTCGGTGATTACTACATCAATTGAGGTCGTAGGTTCATTTTTCAAACATCAATGGCATCAGTACTCACTAATCCTTATTTTTTTCATATTTCCAAAAAATGTGCAAATTGTCCATTATTACGTTCATTGAAACTGTTTAAAATTTCACTAATATCAGCTTGCGTGCCATTTAAATGGTTGGCACTTTTATGTCATTACCATTTAAATTAACTCTGAAATAACAACCTATTTGTCATTTAAAATATATATTTATTTGTATTTAAATGTGACACAGAGGAAACAACCAACTTGTTATGCTTTCTACACCGTCTAAGTAGGTGAAGACTATGTACCCCCATTAACATCAACGGTCGTTGCTTTGATGCTTCAGTGCATTTCGCAGGAACTTTCTATGGTTTTAGCAGCAACAATAGTTTTACAACTGCCGTACTATTTTGTAAATTTGCGGTATTCTTAATTGTGTTTAGTTCTTACATACATTTCCTGAGTATGGTTTTGTTGGTTTTGAAATGTGACTGCGAATTGGTTACGTTAAATTATCACAAATGGGTCTTCAAATTGTTCATGTCTAATTTAAACAGTGTTCCAAATATATTTCACATTAACAATGTTTTTCTCATTCACTCATATTGAACATGAGCTATTTCACTTTCTTGTCTGGTCTGTCATGAAAACTGAGAAATGACAAATCTCCCAAAACAACGTCAGAACTCAATAAAAAAGTTCGGCTTTCAAATAATATCATGGACACTAGAACCAAGAATGGAAGTTTGTTGAGCTTACAATATGTTTTAGGATGTTCAACCATCTGCACTTTATTTACAATCAAAATGGATAAAATATAGCGTATCTCCTATAGCCAAACCTTGGTATACAGGGTTTCCGGAAAGTCAACGATAATACTGAAAGGGGTGATGGACCAACTCATAAGCATCCAGGAAAGCACAATATAACCCAGTAAAAATTCTATGGTTTTCGAGATATTGCCAATAAAAGTTCAAAATATTCAATAAGAAATCTTATTTTACAGAGAAATAATTTATTTTCATTTACTTCTTTACTAAGTACGTGGAAATTTTCGTGATTGGCTTGTAATTGCGAAGGAAAAGGTGGTGGGGAGCAGCATTGGGAAGATTCTCATAAAATTGTCAAAAAAATTATCTGACAAAATTCTTCATCACCAAAATATTGGATTAAATGAATTATTAGCGCCTTTTTTTTCATTATTGATTGTCATCTTTCTTGAAGTTCTTCTGACTTGATAGTCACGGTATTGTTTTATTTTTGAAAAGATGCTTTAAAGTAATAAAAAAAAACCCACACATTTTTATTGAGATAAAACATCTTGGAAGGAAGGATGATTTTGATCAATTTTCATACGCAGCATTTCAATGAAAGCTTTCAAATAAGGGTGATTAGTTTTGTACCTTTTTGGTTGGTACCTACCCTGTTTAATACATCAACCTGATTCAAGTTTCATGTCTAATCCTATTTTCTACATAGTTGGTATTTTTTTATGCCCCAAAAAAAATTGTTGATACATGTTTCCATTTTACGGGATTATAGACCATTATACGTTGAAATATGTGATACCAGCTGCCTGATCAAAATCTGATTGAAATTTCGTTTCTTTCAAGAGTTAATTTAAAAGAATTCTCTTCGAATAATTCTGCTGCATAGTGGATGATTTGGCAAGAAGGATGTATGCGGCTGAGTTTCTGGATAGGCGTCATCCAGAGCAACTGAGTTTTATTTTGTGTGGATACTTACTACACTATTTTATGATAATAATAATAATAATAATAATAATAATAATACATTTATCACCAACCCAATTTTAAATCTACATGTTACCATAACTTAAAGAATAACAGTAGGATTAATAAAGGAAACATGGTAGGTAACAAATACCGTTTCTTCACTATGTGCTATACAAATAGTATCTATAATAAACTTATTTTAACAAAGAAAATGCATACTTATGAGAACCAACATATTTTAATACAATTTTATTGATAAAATTTGACATGGTTATGATTTTTGGTGAATATTTTTTTAACGGTGCAGAATTTATATAAACTTGTAAATCCAAAAAGTGTTTGTACCTCTATTCTGCATTAACTGTTGAATAATATACAGGGTGTACCATTTGAAAATCTTGAGAAAAACTGCTTTGAAAGTTGTCACATTCGGAATCAAATTTTGGACACCCTGTACAAAATAGAAGAAAACCATTTGATGTTGGAGTATCTTCAGACTCACTGTATTGGAATTGTCACTGCGGAGCTGGAAAAAAACAGACCCTAGACCATCTTTAAAATTATTTTTTGAAAGGTTGCAAAACGTTTTTTTTTTATTTTTTGTTTTTTTTCTCGGAAACTATCAATCACATGAAAACTTTGAACATAAATAAGAAAGAACACCGAAACAAATCTTTATATCCAAAAAAATACAGGGTAACCCATTTAAAAAAAAAATAAGTATGTTGTCACTTTTTTTTTGACCACTCTGTATTTGCGGAAATATTTTCCTGAAATACACTCATATGTATAGTATAGGTCTGCGCATGAACGAAATTCCTGACCTGAATGGTATACGAGCTATGGATGCCTGACGCACTATCTAGGTATACAGGGTCCTGTATACCTAGACACTTTTTAGAGTATACAACGAGTAAATTAATTATTTTCATAAGCAATCGATAGAGAGAACCATTTTATAATAGTTGATTATTCTAAAACCTATAATTGATTTTGAAATGGAAATATTGGAATGTCAGACAAAAACACTTTGTACTTATGAAATTATTTATTTTTGTGATAATACGAGTAGTTTAGTAAACATACATACCTTGGTAGTTGATATTGAGGCTACGCTCGTGTCGTTGCAGTTAGATATTATGGAGTGACCATGTCCACTATTTCCTATCATAGATTTTTGCTGACACGAGAAAGTTTAACCTCCTTGAGAATACAGTGTCTGAGACAAAACATTCATTTTTATTTCCATCTCTTCTGCAGGGTCTTCAACATCTTCTTTAATGATGTCATTCAAGATCATATGATTGCAATCATCTTCATCGATTATATAAACAGCACAAAAAATCGACCAAAAAGAAAATAATTAGATTGTGAAGTTGAAAACGCTAAGCGTGGGAGCTCATTTTCCCTTGTGTATGACGTGGAGAACTTAAACTTCCCGGGAACTTTCAAATCAACGTCCAATTCTCAAGAATAATATGACATTCGCCGTATTATGGTGAATCACGCCGCACAAGTTCTCCTCCCAGATATTCCAGAATACAGGCCTCAGAAAATACATTAGTGCTCATTTAACAGTGTTTCGTTATAAAGTTCCATTTTAATGATTGATAGTGATAAAAGGTAGCGAATGTAGCGATGACAATTTTAAGGGAAATTTCGCTTCACATCACGAAGGAAAAACAACACCAAAGAGATAAGGGATGTTCAAAAAGTTTTAACCTGATCGAGAAAAGCACTTATCGTAAACAGATGAAACCAACAATAAGGCTAAACTTGCGAACGACATATTATTTTCTTGCGAAAAGCTCGAATCATTCATTTGGGATGGGATACAACATTTTAAAGATTTCAAAGACCCAACTGCAGACTATGGTGAGAAACAATCCACTAATAGTGCAAAAGCTTTGAATTTCACCAACTGCTACAATTCCAAAAAGACATCATTTCTTTTCGATATACAGAGTGACACATTTGAAAGCGGACCACCCTCAAAACTTTTTAAATTATTGATCAATTTTGACGATTTTTTTTTAAATGTAGATAGGGAAAAGGTGTATTTTGAGGCCAGTCGCCCAGCTTTTTCCAAAAACCAAGGCCTACTAGAGCATATTTAGAGGCTGAGAAATCCAGAAAACATATTAGCGATTTTTTTAGAGAAAATCTGCCTGCGCCACTGGATTTTTCATCCCCTGAAATGGGTCTGTACCAAATTTCATGAAAAAATATTTAATTCAAAAATATTATTTCTGTTTGTATTTTTTTTTCTTTTTATTGTCAGTCTCGTTTGTTTGTTTTCATTGTATTTTGACATGAGAATATCTATTAAATGTTTATATTTAATTTTTTTTTCTGATAGATTTGCTATCGCAAGAGTTCAAGGTAAAATACTTCTTGGTGCATAAAAAAATTAATCGTCAATTTTTGATATTTTTTCATGAAATTTTGTACAGATCCATTTCAAGGTATGACGAATCCAGTGGCGTAGACAGATTTTTTCTAAAAAAATCGCTAATATATTATCTGGATTTTTCAGCCTCTTAATATGCTCTAGTAGGCCTTGGTTTTTGGAAAAAACTGGGAACGTATGGCCTCAAAATAAACTCCACTCTCCACATTTCAAAAAAAATCGTTATGCGGGTGGCCCTCTTTCAAATGGGTCACCCCGTAGAACGCATATCTGACTGAATAGGAAATTGTTGTATGGAAAACATCTAAAATTCAAATCAAGTAATTCAATTTCTTATTAGTCACCATATCCGGAAATCATCTTTTTATTGAACGTTCATGAGTCAGAACATCTTCTATAGAGGTTTTTTTAAATTGAAAAAGCTGCTGAATATAGCATTACAAAACAGGTGTCATTTGAACCAAATGAACCAATAGATAATAATTATATTCTACTATCAATTTCTCTTTGAAAGTATCGGAAATAGGATATCCTTTATAGTCTGTTGATCAGGACCTTAAGTTTGTAAAAGTATATTGCAAATTATATTTTAGTCTATTTTAAATAACAGGCATACAAATTTCACGAAAAAAATAATACTTGGCCATTAATTTGATTCAAGAAATTGGATACATTTTGTTAATTGGGTACTATTAATTAAGAGACATTGTTTTACGGTTATCCGATGTTAAACGGAAAGGTTGGTACAGAACCGTAATAAATGTCTAGAGTTACATCCATGTGAGTAGTGCCCTCCTTATACCGGTTTCGTCCCGTAATTGGACTCATCAGTAAGGCAGCTGGCACCACTCACACTGACGCAACTCTAGACACTACCCTAATCTGGGTAAATGTGCAGTGGTTGTTTTTAGACAACCACTGCCATCTATTGGTTCGCAAGTCTGCGAACGCAAATAGATGTGGAGTATGTTCGAGCTGTACCTCTCGATCATGGAATAAAGAGACATTGTTTTACGGTTATCCGATGTTAAACGGAAAGGTTGGTACAGAACCGTAATAAATGTCCAGAGTTACATCCATGTGAGTAGTGCCCTCCTTATACCGGTTTCGTCCCGTAATTGGACTCATCAGTAAGGCAGCTGGCACCACTCACACTGACGCAACTCTAGACACTACCCTAATCTGGGTAAATGTGCAGTGGTTGTTTTTAGACAACCACTGCCATCTATTGGTTCGCAAGTCTGCGAACGCAAATAGATGTGGAGTATGTTCGAGCTGTACCTCTCGATCATGGAATAAAGAGACATTGTTTTACGGTTATCCGATGTTAAACGGATGCCTTACTGATGAGTCCAATTACGGGACGAAACCGGTATAAGGAGGGCACTACTCACATGGATGTAACTCTAGACATTTATTACGGTTCTGTACCAACCTTTCCGTTTACTATTAATTACATGGAATAAATATAGTTCAAGTGGAAATAACATTGTATGAGAAACATTGAACTCCATACTACGTACCTGGAACGAGCCCGCTCATTATTGAAAGTGGAGCAAGTAGAGTAAGCCTTTAGTTACGGACATCTTTCTTACTCGTTGGCTTATATGCATGGAGTAGAAAGAGATAGCGATATTTCGGATAGCTATCTCTTTTTTACTCAAAATTGAAAGATAAGTCATTCTTGATAAAAAAAAGTCTGCTTGCTGGAAAAATAGGAGCGACGATGAGAAAATTGATTTTCTTTATACAGGGCGTCTCAAAAATGTAAAAACATAAAATCAAACAAGAAAATGCATAATAAATAAAAAAAACTTGCCCCAAATTCAGTCCTTACCGTAAATCAGAACTTACTGGAAAAAATTTGAATCTATGAAGATTTTAAAAAAAATCAAACATTTTACTGCTTCCTTATTATGACATTCATACCTACAACAACTGTGGTAAATTGCGGACTAGCAAAATTATCTAATTTTTTAAAAAAAATTATAAATTAAAATGTAGTAATTTCGGAATTACGGTTTTGACTTAATTTGGAGCAAGTTTTTTATTTATCATTTATCATTTCACGTTTAAAGTGAAATGACTATTTGCTGCTATTTAATTTTAGGTTTTTATATTTTTTAGGTTTATTACAAAAATCAATTTTCTCATCATAGCTCCTATTTTTTCGACAAGCAGACTTTTTTTTATCAAGCATGACTTTTTGTCGTATCTTCCAATTTTTTGTCCATTTCACCTCTTGTTAACCGCATCCGCGGACATACTGTATATGGGCAGGAATGACCCACTTGACGATTCGTTGTCGATAACGACCGGGTACGTAGTATAGAGTCCAGTGATAAGAAATGATCGACCATTAATTCATAATAAGTGTAAAAGAAAAAAGGATGATATCAAAGAACTAAACAATAGACAGTGTCCACGCGTTTATACGGCAAGAACCAAATATTTGGCACGCGGACCAAATGACGTCACGCATACTTTTTAACTGGTGTAAAGAATCAACGAGTAATGAGTAAAACCGAATAGTTAATTGAGAACCGAGGCGAGAACAAAAAGTTGAGAAAACGATACATGAAGAAGAAAATATTAGTTTGTATTGCGAGTTCAAGATAAAAAAACACAGTTCCGTTCAACCACATAATAATTATTGTCTTATTGAGTATTTTTGTATATTTTATTTGTTTCTCAAGGTCATAACTAGGAATTCAAATACCATGGTCATACATAAGTAGTATTATTCATTTAGGATAAAATACAAAAACATTTCTTGAAACAGTGATACATGATGAATGGTCAAAAGATTAACTTTTAACGTGGTATCGAATAACATATACATTTTTTATATTATTATAGAAGCATGATCCGTGAAATGAGCATTTAGAATTTATTTAAAAAACTTTCTTCTAGTGAGGGGAACACTGTGAGATCAAGCCCAAACCTGAAATATTAATGAAATTAGATTCTGTCTCTTTGACAAGCGTAACATTCAGTTCTTTGAATATGCGCGCATCGTTGTGAGAATACAAAAAATAAGCTACAGCGAACGTACGGAGTAATGGATTACCTTACAGCCACGCCCTTCCTTGTTAATAATCCGTTTTTGGAAGATAAGAGGTTCGGTTCGCACATTGGCGCAGGCAATGGCTTTTAAGTTTGTTAAAATTCAAATGTCTGGCATACATACCATTTTTGGTTATTGAACTGTACTTAATTGACTTAGTAGTATCTGTGCGATGTCAGATGGTACGACTCATCTATTAACGAATTGTTTCTTTTTTATTACTCCGTACGCTCAATGTATAACTATAATAATATTCAAACAAATCAATCAAGAGTATTCAAGGGATACAATTTAGCGACATATTAAACGACGAGAACATAGTTCAAAGTTTCTCGGCTATTATACTTACTTTTTAAATCCTTCTACAGTGTTTTCAATCTTAGCAGGATCAATCACCAGCGCGGATCGAGCTACTGATGGGTCAAACAAAGGGGCAATATATTTGTCACCCACTCTGTTCAAATCGTCAGTGGTCACGTTGTTGAGCAGCTGAAGAAGTTTTCTGGAATACAAAAGAGTAAATCATATCTCCCATTCATCAATGATAATCTTGCACTCAAAAATGAAATGGGTATACAGGGTGTACGGATATGGGTTCGGAGCGGCTGTATCTTGACAACGGTAAGAACTGGAGGTTTGGGAAAAAAGTATCATTAGGTAAAGTGGGCATGATAAATGACTGGAAATTATTTTAAAGTAATTCGCCCGATAGGTATCCTCACTGCTAGGAGGAAACATAAAATTCACGCTCACCCGGAAAATGCACGATGAGCTATAGCTTTAAAAACGCCATTCCAAAGCTTGGGTAAAACTAGATCATTCCGCTTCATGGCATTTTTTTGAACCGTTCAAACGATTTGAATATTTTTTGCCTTGCTTTAAAAAGAATTCTATGCTCTTTTGAAAGATATTTTTCGTTGAACCTTTTAGTTCAAAACAAATACACTAGAAGGCGTTATTTGCAGCGATTATTGATTTTTGCGATTTTTGGAAAAAAAAAATAGAACGGTACCTACAGTTTTCTTGACGGGCACTGGACCACCATAAAATTAGCTGAATTTTAGTGAAAACTGCTTCGCGATATCCCTTCAATAACTTCTGCTCATTTCTCTTGCCCACTTTACTCAAAGAGATTTTTTTCCCAGAACTCCAAGTCTTACCATCGTCAATCTTTTTCTCCAGCATTTTAGATCTGCCAATTTGTAATCATTCTTCACATGTTTTCTCAGTCATACCAACTGATTGAAATTGTGCCTGGCTCAGCCCATCAGAAACGCGAATATACCGTCGTAAAACTCGTGACGTCATAGAAGTAGTAGTGAAACATTTTAACACTTTATCCTTCAAGTCGGTCATCCTTATTAATCATATTATTATATTGCTAATCTACTCGAAAGAACCACTGTTGGTTATTATACAGGGTGTCCACCCTAAAAGTTTCGTTCATCAAGCGATTTTTTTTTTAGAGGTCCCGACAAACATTAATAATTGTGAGCGTTCAAAGGAGGTCAAATTTCAAAAAATGATATTAGGTCATTTTTTAGATAAAAAATGACAACGGAATCTCAATCATCATCACTAAACACCTCTCTGCACACATTTTCTCATTTCTCTAATCTACGAGGTACCCGAATAAAATCGTCGTAAGTTTAATAAAAATCGTCAATTGGATCCCATTGGTGCCATCCCTGTATTAGGTGTCGATGTTTTTTTCTTTAAAACACTCATTCAGGGATTTTATTAACATCTTAATTGTGAATTAGAATGTACAGGAAGACTCAATAAGCAGTGTAAGTATCAAATTACCAAATTAACAAAAAAAATGACCAATACTGTAACATTTCTTTTGAAAATGTGTACATGCTGATTAAGATTTCGTTCTCTTTTTTTTTTTCTAAAAAATGCCCTAATATCATTTTTTGCATTTTGACCCCCTTTGAACCTTCACAATTACTCAAAAGTACGCCCCTGGAACCAATTTGGCATAATATGCTCAAAAAGTGTTTGTCGAGACCAAACAAAAAAAAAAAATTGAAAATCGGTCAATAAACAAAAATTTCACGGGGTTGGGTAGGTACACTTAAGGGTGGACATTTTGTAGGTACGGACTAAAAACAAACACATGCGACGCGACGTTAAAGAGTACCAAATAGTGCGATGGTATCTATTCTTTTCATGTTCTATTAGCTGTTCAGTTATTGAATGCCGTTACACCTAACATTACTATTATCCCTTACTTTTTCATTTTGATTCCTCTTGTTTCAACATCAAGAAAGTTGGGATTTTTTCTAATGAAGTTCATCAACATGAATGAGTAATTTTTGAAAAATTGTCACTCTTTCCCAGTCGAAACCATGGTCGAAACCCTGTTTCAATTGTTCAAACCCGAAATTCCAACACGTCTACGTCCACATCATTCACATTAAACGAGAACAATCAACAATCAAAAAAAATCGTTCCAGCATGAATCTTTTTCGCTACTTCTCTGCCGTCAGCCGTCACTGTCAATCGAAAACCAACCAAAATAATGGATAAATGAGCGGTAAACAAGGTTATATAAATTGTCAAATTTCTGTATCGTTGCAGGTTAGAGCCCTATAATAAGCTCTATACTACGAAAAAAAACAATTAATTTTCGGACCCATGTTCACATGAAAAAAAAATATTTTATCATGTGGACACCCTTGTATAATATAAGTTTTCATACCAAAGCTGTTGTAACTTCGGGCTAATTAATGACTATTAACCATATTCTTCGATTACCTTTCCACCATTTGGCCGTGTGGCATGATCACCTTTTTTTGGCAAAACAAAAGCAATGATATATTTTTTATAAAACACATGACATTAACCTTCACTTAGGTACTCATGAAGACACGATACACAAGAATAAATTTGGCAACACAGATAGAACTATCTAATCATGAATCACTTCACGTGGACATTTTCACCAATCACGGCATGTTGAAATTTGGAGCAGTGTTGCCGGCTCGATCAATTTCATAAATAACTTTAACTCAATATTTTGACAGATGAACAACTCAAGTATGCCAACAAGATTCATAAATAATCAGTATAATATGACTGTTATAACATCAACGATGTAGGAATAAACAAAAAATAAAATCTTTTTTTTTTGTTGATTAGATGTAAACAGCATGTTTACATGCAGGGTGGGCCATCGAAAACGTACCGGCATTTGTTTTGGGCATTCAATGTCGTATAAAAATAAAACACTCAGACACATCAACTTTATTTTTTAGGGGGCCACTTATAAGGCGTATGAGTAAACCCTCATCTGCAACCCCTGGGGTAGGGTGATGGTGAGTAGAATCCTAAATGGAAAGGGGGATGGAGTGACACCTCATTTTAAAGGCCCTTCGACCCTGAATACAACTGCCGAGTGCGAGTTCCAAGCCTCTGCTGTCATTCCTGTTGATATGACAGGTTGTCAAAAAAGAATTTTGCATTTTTCATTATTCAACAAATAATTAGCCGCAAGAATTAACTTCTCCAAACTAGGAGGATAAGATGAGCGACAGAAGATCTTTAAAATGAGCTTACTCAATCCTTTTAACGAGAATTTATTTCAACACATGTTTTTTTTTGGTGTAATTAATCCTCCACAAAAAAATTGAATCATAGCTCATTTTGAAGATCTTCTGTCCCTCATCATATCCTCTTGGTTTGGAGAAGTAGATTCTTGCGGTTGAATATTTATTGAATAAATAAAGATTGAAAAGCTGTCATATCAACAAGAATGACTTCAGACACTTGAAACTTGGCTATTGTAATCAGGGTCGAAGGGTCTTCAAAATGAGGTATCACACGACCTCCCTATATATTTAAGATTTGAGGGGTGAGTATCATCCTGCCCAAGGGGTTGCAGTTGAGGGTTTACTTGTACACCTAATGAGTGTCCTCCTCAAAAACAAAGTTGACGTGTCTGAGTGTTTTATTTTTATATAACATTAAATGCCCAAGATCAATGCCAGTACGCCCACCCTGTATAGTATTAGTTTATCAGTAGACTAACGACATTTGAATCGGTCAGTCGTATTCTAGCTAGTGAACAGTATTTTTTGTATGTTCATGTTCCTCTGCGTTTACCATTTTTTTTTTCAGTTTTTTTGCGAAGAAGACTTGCCAATACAATTCTCATGTCACAAGAAAAAAATTATTTTTGTTTACCAGTGTAATCAACATATAGACCGGCAGCCAGTGACACTTTTTTTGGCCGTGATTTTACCCAGTATGCCTCTTGGTGGGTATCAAGGTATACATATTCTTTTATTATTAAATGCTTAAGTAAACGGTCGTCCCGGGTTCTTCATATATTAAAATTAATTCTTATTTATTTGCAAATTAGGTGTTTTTCTACGATTTCACCCAGGCTGCCATGAATCCACAATAAAATTCAAGTAAAATATGATAGTTGAAGACTTAAAGGCATACCGTTTGCGTGAGCCCAAAAGGTGATTACGGTCAGGTGGACTTGCATTTTAAAAAACGATTTATCCACGTTTCTAAACAAGCTGCCATTGAGAAGTATACATGATTTTGCTATACATCAGCTACAGAACAAATGGCATACCGTTTGCGCATGTCCAAGTATACCTCACATTCAAAACATGTGGTACAGTTATTTAATAAGTTGTTGTCATTTAAATCAGTATGCCATTAAGTTTACATGCAGTTTAATATACCGTATGTTGTATATAAAATTGGCATAGCGGTTAGGGCAGTCATAAGTACAGGCATACGCAAGTGAAGTTGCAAAAAGGTAAATAAAATTTCCGTGTGTTTGATCAGTATGCCTCTTTGTTTTTTATTCCCCTGTGACGTATTTATATGGTGTATTGAATAGCATACCGTTTGACAGAGTCCAATGATGGTAAAGTATGAAATTATGATGAGAACACAAAAATCGCTAGTGAAGTGCAAAATAAACAACAATATTTTTCTACGACTTTGGACTTTGGATTATCACGTACGAATTTTCAAGAGATGGTGCATGCGATCGATGTCGCGTAAATTATTTATTGAAAAAAATGTACTTTAAAAGTTGTTTTATGAGTCGTAGAAAAAGTATATCGAAAAACTCACATGGAATGACCATTTCCCTCTCGTATGATTCATATTGCGTAGGAAATGTAAGTCATTCCATGCTCGTTGTCATAGCCGAGTTTGTAAAATATATTATAAGATAAGTATGGTAAACGCCAAACAACTTTGGATCTACGTCATCGTTGCCACCAAGCTCGTTGTTATGAAGTTTGCGGGTGGCCAAAATTGGTGACTAGTGACTAGCAAATCACATAACTCGCTTGGTGGCAATTATGACGTGAATCGAAAGTTGTTTGGCATTTGCTTTATATGATTAAATTGCGAGTATGCTTCTCAATTTTGAGTCAAAAATGTTACGTCAACATCAAATCATAAGCAACATACTGATTGAGAAACGTCATTACACATAAAAAATACTATTTTCATTTTCTATATTGATAAAAGAAAAGACCGAAGGAGATTGCCGTGACGTCAGTTGTTGTAAGCAAAAGCAGTGTTTATCGATTTATTTTTAGATGCAGTCCGTTTCACGAGGGTTCATACTCACGTCATAGATTACGTCATTACTTGAAAAAAAACGTATGTCGTAGCTAATTCATATAGTTTCAAGAGCGTTCAAATTTTGTATTGAAGCCGAACAAGTATGTTCCAAAATGCTCTCCAGAACACGTTCAGATTTGTTTTCCATTTAGATTTTGGATTCAGGCTGGTCATCCATTGGAAGCGTAGTCGCGTGTATATCCGCCATCCGGATGCGAGCGATCGTTAGACTAGGCAGCTTACAGCGTGCACTGCTTGTGACTCTACCATTAGACTCAACGCTATTCCAGTTCGCTTCTGTTTGTGCATAACACCCATATGCACCGTAGAAATCTAATCCGGATAAAGTCTTTATCGCGATTATATTCCAATTTTTGGATGCACCGCAGCGCTTAAGCCTGAATCGGTCGCTTAACTCTGATCGCCCCATTTTCTAGGCTTAATCGAAGAATTTCAACGAATTCTAACCTAGTCTTTCATTTTTTTATGTTTTTCCTACAGATTTTGAGGTTTTGCGACTAAAGACAAAACTATGAGAGTGAAATATCAACGGAGGATTATTTAGATTTTTAAAAAATCATCGACTGGAGTAGGATTCTTTTCCAATTCCAATAGGTAGTCAATGAGTACTATCCAAATAGATCTCAATATCAAGCAATATTTATTGTTCCACAATACACTCTTAACAATGCGAATTGCTCAATAGAATATTGAATTGAATAGGTACCTGTTTTTGTGGGTAGGTACAAAAAAAAACAGTGTACCTATCACACTCGGATATCTACCGCATATGATTTTTTATCGTTCAATCGATCGACTTAATTTGGATTGGTGTTGAAAGTTGGTAACTACCTATCTATATCCTCTAGAGGTATCTAATGGCTACCTATCTCAAAGTTTTGTCTTATTCTAATTCAATTCAAAATTTTATGTTTATGGGTAAACCCAGACTGCTTTAAACAAATAGACTTGTTGATTTACTTCTTTATTCAAGCTTTAGATACTAATCATCTCTACAAGATAAACTAAAATAAAAACCTTTGAAACTGATGGTCTCATCACATTTTATTTATTTTCCCAAATGAGATTTTTTCATTCAATTTTCTTGACTTCCAAGTCCCAGTTTATAACAGATATCCCAATAGAAGGTTTGTGTTTTTTTTATCAACTATATAAGAAATTATTTTAATTATATTTGTTTTTCCTGTTTCCTTGAGTTATCAAACGATGCGTTTTCCAAAGCTTGAACATCGAGTTGTACATATTTGTAATAATTTCAAAGTAGATAATGAGTTTGAGAATTATACAATATTGTCAATTTATCAATGGGCATTCCTTGGGGCATTCCTTAGAAAATCATTTAATCAACCACTTGTTTCTACTAAAATATATTTTCTTGTGTTGTAAAAAGTGATGTTTTTATTTATCATCAGGTTGATGGGATTGTTATTCTTGCTGTGCCTATTAGACTAGGTAGGTATACTGTTTATAATAAACACTCACTATCATGAAATCTAAGCCCAAGAAAAGAGGAAAAGCAAATATAGGAATGATTCAAGAATAAAAGTTGATACCTACACTAAATATTATTAAATTTACAAGAAAAACCCCTTGGCTAATGTTTCCTAAACGTCATATAAGGCTTGCGGATGTTACTGATCCATATAGTTGCTCATTTTTCATTAGAACTTGCAAGCAAATAGCAAAACTCAAAACAAATCACTCAACATAAATTCCAAAATTGTTATTGATATGTTTTTCTAGGTTATTTTGTGACGTTGTCAAAAGTCTCACCAGGGATTAACGATCCTTGCAGCGAATTCTTTGGTGCATAAAAACACCGCTTAATCTAACTTTGAAAATTAATCGAGATTGGCTAAGCTCACGTACGGTGCATATAGCTGTAAGAGAATCATGTAGAATGAAATTCCAAGATATGTAGTTTTTGAAAAATCCTCACATGGAGGGATTGCAAGCTCGAGAGAGTGAAAAAATACATTGATCCATACATTCGTCCAGTAGAAATATCATTATTGAAAAAAAAAATTGCTGAGGAGCTGATCTTTTTGGGGGATACATTCGCCACAATTGTGTGTTTTTGCAAAGGGTTTTTTTCTATTTATAATAGTTCACAAAACGGACTTCTCTTAGTATACTAATAAGCAAGCGTTGCTTTATAGACACGTTTGAATAAAAAACTAAGAAAGCACCATTATCGCAAAAACCCACAATAGTCGAGTTTTATTCTTATCAGTAGACGTCCCCCCATCACTGGATGAACATCAACCCACGAGAAATCCGCTAGTCAGCATTTTTTTTATGAATTATTAGGTAAACGAAATTTAATACATCAGTTTGGTGGCCAAAAGTAGATTAACAGCCTATAACTTGATAACACTTTGATCCTGCAACAGTTATCAAAGATGTAATGGTGCATTAAAGAAGTTGAATCCATTTGTCAGTTCACTAAACCAGCGATTCTTTTCGATTTTCATAGGGTACACAAATTTTTCCTTTCGGATGGTGCTAACCAATTTTTCCACAACTTACACATTTTTTTTGTAACGTGAACAAAGAGACCTGAACAATATTTTGAATAAAATCGCCATGACCGATCAAATGACAGATTGATTGAACCATTTTAATGCACCAATCATTTTTTGATAACTGAAGCAGGATGACTTTGTAAAGCTTATTAGCTTAATAAACGATTATCATATTATATTATATTATAATATCAAAGTTTTATCAAATTTTAGGCATGTGCTGTTTATCCGACCGTGAGTGTATATTTTGATTCTACAAAGTGTATGTATTTTTCCAAGTTTTATGATAGTTTCAAAAAGAACAAAGCATCAGACTATTGTGTTTTTTGAAAATGCGGAGTAAAGGATTTTCCTTGTAATTTGCAAACCGCCTTAATAGCCGTTATTTTAAGTTATAAAAAAATGATACATTATCAATAATTTTTTTATACCTAACTCATGAAATAAGGGCCATTTGAGGGGGAGTGAAAAATGGAAACATTTTTCAGATCAGTTATCAACTGCAAGACATCACTTCCTGCCCAATCATAAGGTGATAAATAAGTCACATTTCTTACTATAGGAGAAGAAAATAATAAACGTAATTTTATTACAAACAAGTACCAGCGGAACATAGATAAGGAGACTGAAATCATGAACACGAACTAAATATGAACTAAAATAATGTCAAATTCTGCCTGCCCAAAATATTCATTCAATAACAATACTAGCCCTTTTTTTCTTTTCTCAACAACGCATGACTGCTCCAATAATCCATCTATCTTTCTGATCTCTGGACTGCAATTGACGTGGATGCCTTGAAGTCCTCATCAATTCTGATTCCATGAGTACTGATCTTTCAAGAGTTGTAATTTCAATTCAAAGGGCATCAGATACTCTCTACAAAAGTTCAGGAGATGGAATAGGAAATGAATAGGTACAAAGAATTAGTTTTATGAAATAACTGCCTCAAGTGGTAAAAAAGGTTTTTCAGCATCTCCATCCTTTGTAAAGTAGACCACAAGCTTTTTTATCGTATTTTGTTCACATTCTGAATACCGACAAGGTATTTTATACAAC
This sequence comes from Orchestes rusci, assembly GCA_958502075.1. NCBI lineage: Eukaryota > Metazoa > Arthropoda > Insecta > Coleoptera > Curculionidae > Orchestes > Orchestes rusci. The sequence goes on from OY293304.1 coordinate 101,140,511, forward strand.
AAAACTGTGACATTGGAGAAGTTAACTGACTTGTGTTTTGACAACAACATTGTTTTGATTAATTACTTGATCACATAACCAAATTTTAGGTTATTATTATTCAGAGATGATAGAAATCAGCTGTTGCTCGGCGGCCATTTTGGATTCTAGTAACGACCGATGTTTATTACGTCATCAATTCTGTTTCAGTCTGTTTTTAAACCTCTCCATGAGTTAGAAAAGGAGAGACAATCAATGACGTGAGTACAAACCCTCGTGAAACGGACTATAACTGCTTTTTTGGTTGATTTTAAAGGGTGTTTCTCATGACTTTTCATGCGTTAAGATGTTCGATTTCTTATTCGAAGATTCCCGATTCGAATCTCCCACGAATTGGTCAGGCACAAAAACAATAAATCAATGAACCAAGGATTCAACAAACTTTTGGTTCCTTGGTTCTTTGATTTTTTGATCCTTGGTTCTTTGGCTTCTTGGTTCCAATCAAGAATCAATAAATTAAAGACAAGGACGTCTTTAATTTCATGAATCTTTGATTTCTTGGTTCTTTGGATTTTTGGTTCCTCGGTTTCTTGGCTCTCCGGTTTCTGGGTTTTTTGATTGTTTGGCTATTTGTTTCGTGTGATATTGATTCCTTGGTTTCTCAGATCTTTGATTTCTTGGAATTTGATTATTTGGTTCTTTGGGTTTCTTTAGTTTTTTAGTTTCTTTTTTTTTATTTTTATATTCTTTGGTTCTTTGTTTCCTTGGTTCTTCAGTTTTTTTATTCTCTGATGTTCGCTTACATACCTACACGTGACGCCACGTGAAAATGACCTTGCATATTAGGAATGCTATTTTTCATACCATAAACTCTCACAATTGGTATGCCATATTATTTAAGTGATCTTTCAAATTTATTTAAACTATAAACCTGAAGGCATACTGATTATAATGACGGCAATTTTTGTCGTAATTTCGCGAAGAATTTTCCTGAATTCAAGTATGTTAAACTCTCACAACTTGTATGCTCTTTGTTATTTCACTTCATTATCTCATGATTGCTTCAACCGTAGAGAGGCATACTGATTAATTTTTATTTTACAACTTCTCTTCCATTTTCTAATATGAAGAACCCGTTCAAATAGTATGCCATTTTACATAACGACAATTTGGGCTACATATTTTTTATTGCAATACACTTTTCATTGCGTAAAATTACGGCATTTTGTCAAATAACAGTACTAGATGTTTTGAATAAGAGGTATACTTGGACATGCGCAAACGGTATGCCATTTTTTCTGTAGCTGATGTATAGCAAAATCAGGTATACTTCTCGATGGCAGCTTGTTTAGAAACGTGGATAAATCGTTTTTTAAAATGCAAGTCCACCTGACCGTAATCACCTTTTGGGCTCACGCAAACGGTATGCCTTTAAGTCTTCAACTATCATATTTTACTTGAATTTTATTGTGGATTCATGGCAGCCTGGGTGAAATCGTAGAAAAACACCTAATTTGCAAATAAATAGGAATTAATTTTAATATATGAAGAACCCGGGACGACCGTTTACTTTAGCATTTAATAATAACAGAATATGTATACCTTGATACCCACCAAGAGGCATACTGGGTAAAATCACGGCCAAAAAAAGTGTCACTGGCTGCCGGTCTAATAGCTAAATTCAATAGCACTAGAGATAAATTCAAAGAAGTTTGGGCCAGAAGCGTCATACTGAACCATATTGCCAACCTTCTCAATTTGCAGGTACCCAATATTTGCGGTCTCTGTTAGTAAGACGCTTCTGGCCCATACTTCTCTGAATTTATCTCTACAGTAATCTCGTTATTTTCTCATACCGTCTTACCTATTATAAGTATAATCAACTCCTTGGAAATACGTCCTCAAGGACAATCCCACTACACTTCCAATAGTCTTCTCTTCCTCAATTATGCTAAAGACTAACGAACTTTTTGCTGACTCAAGAAGGGTATCATCCCATTCCTTCTTTGCAAGCTGCTGATCGACAATCTCCTTAGACTCTTGATAGGCTCCAACCACGTTCGTTGCTCTTCCAAATATAAGATATATCAATCCCTCGGACACTTGAACAAGTATTCTGTAGGTATAAGCATATCCTTTTCCTCGGATTTGTTTCCACATTGGTCCCTGAAAAACAGAAAAGCGTACGAACAAGGGGAACAGGTGAAGAAAAAAACCAAAAAAAAAAATCATTATCAGTACAAAAAAAATAAAATCCTGCTGCACTGAATAAAAATCTGAATTACCTCTGCTTGAGTCAAATATTGCACATATAGCATCAGCGCTGGCAGATCTTCATCGTCAAACTGTGTTACGCATTTGGTGGTCTGGTAAAAAAAAGATGATTCTATGCTGCCCAATCCAATAAGGCACGCTGGTGGAACGTTGTCTACACAACATAACAGCTTGTGATCTGGTGTGGGGGATAATCTTCGAAGAAAAAAGTATACTTAGAAATCTACAGTTCCACCCCCACCTTCCACCCCAGTCAAACCAAGTAAAGATGATTGAGGAACTCATGTTTCCGATCTCACAACTTTCTTGATCAATATGCCTACTACAGGGTTGTATAGAAATGCTCAAAAATTATAAAGACAAAACGCACTCATTATTACACAGCATGATGCATAACCACAGAACAGAACTCTTATACTCACGGCTTCTTCTCCGGCAACACATCCATTTTTAGAAAGTCATTCAGAGGTGCTGCTACATTTTTTAAATCACTCAAACTGCCGGCGATATACAAAACCAGATTTGAGGGATTCGTCAACATTTTTCTCAGCTTTTCCAAGTTTCCTAATACGATTTTACCCTCATCGCCACTCAACTGTTGTATAACCCCAGTCAAAAACTTGGTTTGAACTAGGATGCCGTTGACATGAACATTACTTTCTGCAAAAAAACAACAACAACAAGAACTTGACTTATCAGAGTAACAAGTAAAATAATTTTACCTTTGCCATACCACAAATTCTTTGAGGCATAGGAAGCGATGTTACGCCCGCTCCTCTTTGCTTGCGATCCGGCATTGATCATTTTAGTGGCTATTACTTTGATTCTCTCGGCTGTGAATTTAGTTTGATATAATAGTTCTCTGATCCAGTTCAAGCCTTTTTCGTATTTGTTAGCTTCAAGTTGCAAGGATAAGGTAGCGGTCTGGGAATAAACTCCGCAGCTAAACAAACTTGAAGTCCCCAAGCCTACAGGGAAATTTAGAATTATCTTACTCTTCTTGCATCCTATACATCATGTAACGGAAAGAAAGTCAAGCAAACAAATTCCTACTCCTCCTTATAACATGTGTGATGATTAAACAGGGCTCTCTTGACGTTTTGGTTTCAAGCGCGAAACAAAAAAATCGTTTTTTCAGTTCAGTCGACGATACTAGACCGGTACAGATAGATAATCATCATAATTTGTTTTTATTAACCATGTCAGCTTTTTGATAACACAGTTTCTTGAACCGTTCTTCTTCCAAATTTTTTGAGAGCAAGCTGATCAATTTGCTATTTTGGATGATAAATCATTAATCATTTGTCATCAAAATGAGCGAATTTTTCGCTACGCTTCACAGTGGTTTTTTGGGTATTTTGGCCATTTTTGAAAAATGATCTCTGATCGTTTATGGATGATTAAATGATTGAATATGTTGATAAAGGGTGTCTCAACAAGAGCACCGGATTTAATATTTAAAAATCAATTAACTTTTTTTTTTCGAATTAAGCAAATGTCAAATTTCAACTTGAAGGGGAATGCGATTAAACATCAAATACGAAATCCGGCAAATGGCCACCATCAGACCTCTGGTAAACGGTCATACTTTTCATAAAATTCTATTCTCTGCCACAGTTTCCCTCACTGCGGCAATGTTTTCGATAGTCCGACAAGAACGGCGACGAATTGTGGTCTTCTCATCCATCAACGTGAGTTTTGTCTCAAGTTTTTTGATTAAGTTGCGAATTGTTGACTCATTTGGTGCATTGTTGCGACCATAAACCAGGTACACGCAATCGGCGAACAGTTTCCGCAAATCTTTCTCCATTTTTGTAGTGATAACTGAACGTTTTTCGTTTGAATAGTGCTACATAACTTGCACGCGTGGTTTGTACATAACAGCTGTCAAAAAATAAACAAAATGGCGGCAATTTCAAATCCGGCGCTTTTGTTGAGACATTCTTCATTATTTATTGTTTTGTGTTCAGTTCGAATTTTTTCATCTCCCAGCGTTGATAAGTTCGGTTAACTTGTATGTTCAGAGAAATGCGATTAAAAAAGGGTCGTTCCATTACAACAGAATGAATTTTTGTTTACCACGACTTTTTGGGACACCCTGTATAATTGCAAGAGTTCTAGTTTTATAGATTTCTTGAAGTCCTACAACTTTTATATCGGAAGTGTTTTCGTATTGTGCACAATTATCAAAACAATTGACTGTTCCGGGACTTTGTACACTGTGCAACAACACCGCATCTGAGTAGATATAACATTCACATATTGCACGGTTGCCACTTTTACTTACCCAACGTGGTAACACTGCAAACCGTGTCCTCATTCAATTGCGCTACAACATCTTCAAATGGTATAATTTTTCCATCTCTCTCTACAGGCAACTCTAGCAGTGATTCCAACAATAATGGAAGATAAATGCGAAGTTCTGAAGAGATGTGGGATGTATCCAGAAGGGCATACAGCTAAGAAAAATCATTGCAATTATATCAATGAACTTCAATTTTTGATTTCAATCACTGACAAAAACAAAATATCTTAGTTACATATATCCTATTGATTCTGAAGACAAGGATCAATAAAAATATACTCACATAAACAAAACTGGTCTTTAAATCATCAAAATAGGTGAAGACAGGAGTATCACCCAGATGAACGGATTTATCTGACGAATCGCTCGTATATCGGGTAATGTTATGGAATTTTATGGAATCCACACTGGGAATGGGCACTGAAGTGAGCATATCTTTTGATGGTTCTTTATCATTAACTTCGATGGCATTCTGTAGTAGTTCCGCTTTCTTTTTCAAGCCCTAAAATAGAGAGGAAGTTTCCAAAGAGGATACCTGAATTTCCACAAAATTAGTGATAAAGAAGATTTGATTGTCAGTAACTATGATTTTAGATATCGTGAAACCTTCATTCTTTAACTTACGTCCTCTCCTAACGACTGTCTTTGCTGCTCCACTCTTTCTTTTTCTTCATTAGCCATCTTCTGCCGCTCTTCTTTACTAGGATAGCATTCGATAGATATATATTGATTATTAACAAAATACTTGTCCAAAATATCTAGCCAAAATGATTTGGGTTCTTTGAGAAGTTTTGATAAGTCATCTAGGGGGTTTACTCTTTGTTCAAGCTGAAAAAGATATCAATAACTATTATTATCGTTGAGTATACAGTGTGTCTTGGAAACCATAAGAGATACAAAGATGGTTAAATTAGAAAAAAGTTTTCAAGCCTAACAATATGCCGTATAGAAAGTTTTAAAATTCCGAGTAGTTCCGGAGATATGCCTAAAAAACCGAAATTTGCCGATTTCGTTTTTATCATCTTCTGACTGTTTTGTAGAGCTTGAAAGGTGACCATCAGAAAGTTTTTTTTGTTTTTTCATATCTCTTTGAATAACGTCAGACAAAAATAAAAACGAAATCGGTTTTCAAGGCATATCTCCGGAACTACTCGGAATTTCAAACTACATATTGTTAGGCTTGAAAATGCGCAACTTTCTTCTGATTTAACCATCTTCGTATCTCTCATGGTTTCCAAGATCCCCATGATAGACATTCTTATCTTGTATACGTACATCTTCCTTAGTATTTCCATACAACATATGCCCAATGATCATAAAAGCAATACTTTGATGTGGGCTATTCTCAATATTACTGATATTCTCCAGCTTATACTTGGTGATAATTGTTTCTAGTTTCCTCATGTCAACATCTTGCTCCGACAATATTCTCTTTAACTCCTCTTGAAGTTTTTCTTTAACGATATTGACCTTGGGTACTGGTACGTCTTCGAAAATCAAGTAAAGACATGATTCCGAATTTTCGTACAGATTGTAGCAGATCTAGATGTTTTGTGTATGAGTATAATAATATCACGATACTTGATCAACAATTACATTACTAGCATAAGGATCATCGATCTCCACAAACACCTTTGGCAAAGGTGAAACTGAGTTTTCCGTCAAATACTTTAACCACAAAGAACAAGCCGTCAGCGTGTATAGGTCAGTGACACAAGAAGGACCTCTCCAGCCAAGTGCATATAAACCATTATCCTCATCATCTGATGGATATTTGATGACCATATCCTTAGACGAGCCCAGAGGTGGAACTGGGTTCTGCCACGGTCTCTCGAATGGTCCCCTTTCACCCTGGAAGTTTAGTAGGAGTCTAATTGTTAAACATAGCCAAAGCTCCGACTTGCCTTGGAAAGAATTAGATGCTCCAATGGCTCCAAAGCTCTAAATACATCTTCAGGTGTAATTTGTCCGGTGATTATTATTTTCAAGTTCTCGGGCCTGTAGAATTCTTTGTGGTATGCTCTGACCTACCACGTACTTATTTACAAAAAAAGATCGATGTGTGATAGAGTGTACCTTCTCATTACTGGTACTCTCCCTAAGATTTTTCATGATACCTCCAGTTTCGGAAGAATATCCGCAACGACCAGGATAAATGCTTCTAGCCAAAGCCAGATGCATTCTTGATTCAGCAGAATTCTCTCTTCCTTGCATTTCGCAGTAAACTACTCCAGCATCTTCACCTTCCCCAGTGATGTGATGAACTTCAGTGATGAAGCCTTCTTCCTGATGTTGCAACAAACGTCATGATATTGATACAACAACTTCAAAAGTGACTCACACTCAAAATTGGATACAATATATGCTCAAGAAATATGGGCATAAGCGAACAAAATCCCTCAGATCCGGCTGTTTCCATGGTGTAGCATGTATGATCGATGTCTGTCCATGCATTGGTCCCAGATGCTAAACACCGATTGGCTAACAAATCCAACACACCTTTGTATGGGTAATTTTCGCTGCCCAAGAAAATGAGATGTTCGAGAGTATGAGGAAGTCCATCGTCGTCGAAGGCTTCGGTAGCTGGAATAGTTTTATTGAAGATGTGGATATGAATATAACTTTTGACGAAAAAAAAGAGGACTCGTGACTCCAACTTAAACGTCATACGTCGTCGTGACCTAATTTGTCTCTGTTTGGCAATCTTAATTTTGTAAATTTAACATCTGCAGTAATCAATAAATAAACGTGAAATTTAGAATATCTGGACACAAGCCAAAATATCGGCCATCATCCAGATTGAATCTAATGGAGGGCATCAAATAGTCAATCATTCAATATACTTAACATGTCCAGCGCCGAGTTCATGTACCCACCGATGAGCATTTTCTGTTTTTGCAGTGGAACGGCGTGCTCATCCGTGAGCATTTTGTGATTGCTAATTCAGGGCCACATGCTCACCCGTAGATATCAAAAGTGAACCAGGCTCAATTTTTTTAATGTAGGTAACAAAAATGTTGAAAAATGCGAAGTGACGCTGTTGCTATGGTTACCATAATAATATGCGACTCGAAACTTTTTATGATGGTTATCATATATCTATTAACTCTATATGAGACCCGTCCCATTTGAACAACGAGCGACGCTTGGTGCCAGGATGAGATATAAGATCCCCCTGTACTATTTTTCGCATAAGCATCTAGTCTATCCTTTTTCATCGCCTGGGGACGGTCCCCAGGCAATAGAAAGGGATAGACTTATCCGAAAGATATACAGTACACCGGGATATTCTATCTCATCCTGGCATCAAGCGTGTAGAACATTGTAGTGTAGTTATTGATAGATATATTATGATGGTTGTGGTCTCATAAGTAGTATTGGTCACGTTCATAAGAGGGAACAGTTACCGCTACGCTCCGAGAGCGCTCTTCGGCAACTGACTGTTGACTGTTGAGTCTTATGAGACTGCTACCCGAGAAGCGCTTCATTTATAAGAAACCGCGGTAACAGTTCCACAACTGTTCCGTTTTATGAATGCGAGCATTGTTTTTATTAAGGAATGAAGATTTTTATGGTTTATATTTTATATTCCTTGCAGATGACGTCACAGCCACCTGCTCGTGGGTATATCGTTAGTTAAGTGTATCTTGCGTACAACGACCCCTTAATGATCCCGTGGAAAAAGCTTTGGTCATAGGCGTAGGCCTACAACTTATTTAGTATCTTTGATTAATAAAAATGATAATAGAGTGAGTATACAGGGCGTCCGGAAAAATTTGGGAAATCTCTGGGGTACAGGTTGAACATGAAAAAACATGATAAAAGTTCCTATGACTTCTTGTCACATTGCTAAAAAAAATGCTTCTCTAAAGATATACCTCAGTGATATAGCCAAGACACCCAGCAATCTTTATACAGTGCTTTTCTTCAATGTCCCCCCCCCCTTTTATTTTTTGAACGGCTCAACTTAGGGACTTCAAATTCTAGGTGATGAAATACAAGCATGTTTACTATGTTTTGACATAAAATTGACATATGAAAAATTCAAGATGGCGGTTGGGCGCCATCTTGGAATGTTTTTTTAAATAGGAATAGGGGTCATGTGACACCTCATTTTGAAGGTCCTGCTGAGTACTTTATAACCCTAGAATATTGAGTCGATATCTCTAAGTACTACAAAATGGCGGTACATTCAACTACTACATTGATACATACACTTTAAAAAAAAATGTCAAATTCAATTCAAAAGATGCTTTTTTGACATTTTTGTCATCTAGTCCTAACCCAAACTTTATGTCAAGAATATTTCCAGCATCTTTTGAATTGAATTTGACGATTTTTTTTAAAAAGTGTATGTATCAATGTAGTAATTGAATGTACCGCCATTTTGTGGTACTTGGAGATATCGACGCAATATTCTAGGGTTATAAAGTACTCAGCAAGACCTTCAAAATGAGGTGTCACATGACCCCTATTCCTATTTACAAAAACATTCCAAGATGGCGCCCAGCCGCCATATTGAATTTTTCATATGTCAAAACATAGCCAACATGCTTGTATTTCAGCACCTAGAATTGGAAGTCTCTAAGTTTAGCCGTTCAAAAAATAAAAGGGGAGGGGACATTAAAGAAAAGCACTGTATAAATTGGTACTCAAGTATATTGGAGGATGATTTGAAAGCGTCTATTAGATTAATAATGAGTTTCGTCCAAAATATAGTTTATTCTTCAAAAATTATGATTGGAACCCTATCAAAACGTTGAGGTTTAATACTTCTCAACGCGAATGTGTTATCTCTTAAAAATCCTGTACAGGGTGATTCATTTTCAGCGACAGGGTGTCAGTTCTCGTAAACTATTCATCATAGAGACCCAGGAAGAAAAATCTGTAAAGTAATGTGCCCAAGAGAAAATGCTGGAAATATATTTCAAGTCTCTAGGATCACCGCAAGGGGGCGTAACGGTACTGTGAAAACAAAAAATCGACATATTTTTGATTTTTTCCCCGCTGCACTTCCAAAAAAGGATATGGAAACAGATTTGGGACGATATGCTTTACAAAATTGCTCGCTGACACTTTTTAAATTGTCAGATTAGACAGATACAGGCCGTCAAACTTGATGCCACTGAATGGCCTATAACTTGGGAATCCCTTGACCAATTTGACTATTTTATAGCTCGTTCTAAAGAGGGAAATCTGCTCTTCTTTGTGCATGTGCTTGGGATCAATTCAATTCGCTATAGCCGACCACACATAAATGATGAAAGTCAAAACTGTTGAAGTTTTTTTCGAAATTTTCAAATGCAAACCCACTAAATAGATGCTTCTATTGTGTCATCTGGAAAGTTTCCTAACTGTTTCATACAGATAATTTTTCTAAATCTTTTGAAATAGAACAGTTATGGAGACTTCAGGTATCCCTCGAGGAATACTTTTGAAACAGCCCCTGTAAACTTTTATCATGAGACCATTCCAGTTTGGTCTGTCATTAACGTCACTTGAAGCTCGCCGATTGGCTGGGAGTGACGTTACTGACAGACCAAACTGGAATGGTCTTATGATACCTCAGCCGCTTTCCAGCTAGTGCTTCAAGCTCAAGCACCGATTAACACCGTGTTTGGAACCCAAAAGTGATCCTGGGACAAGGTCAATTGATAGTGATAAGGTTGCGTCGTTATACGTTCGGGTTTCGGACGAATCAGAATTCAGACAAAAATGACGTCAGTAGGCTCCGATTCGGTTCTGAAATTCAAATACAAATCTAAAAAAAAGATAGAATATGGTTCACACTTGATAATAATAGACAGTTTTCGTTGATCCTGGAAATTTCACCGGTTGCAGTTACGAAAGTAGTAGCGATAGCCGCTATTTGACAGATAAAAATATAGTTTTCGGTGAAGGCAAGAGACAAATCCGCTCCACGTTACGTTTAACCTCAACCCTAACCAAAGTCAATGGCAAATGACATCGCAGTCTTGTTTTGATTATGTGTATGTGTTATTTTTTCAAAATGATTGATGATATGGTATTATTGGACTCCAGTGACGAATCAGATGCTGATTTTGAAGATGCCATTTTATTAGAAGTATTGAACAACAACGTCATCCAATATAGAGAAGACATTTACATCATCTGACACTTTCCGGAAATCGTTGCCCTTTTCTTTTTCCTCAAACTTTTTCAATACATATGTAATATTGTTCTTAACTCCCCTCAAGGAACCCTTTTTACTAGTGACCTCAAAAATACTGGAAACAATCACACTCTATATAGATACATCCCCATGCCCATATGGATTATTTGCCAGTATTTCAGTGAGTAAGATCTGTTCATCTTCATCGGTAAACCAAACTCGGTTTCGCCTGATTGTTTTTGAAAAACTTGCTGCTTCTTGATTTGGATTCATTGCGTAAATCGTCTTGGTCTTGAATCCAGCGAAAGTATAAACAAAAACAATGAAATCAGAACCTCAAAACCTCAAAACGTCAATCAAATGTCAAATAACATATTCTCTCCCACTGCGCATGCGTTTCGCTACGTTAACCGCTATCAAGGTTAATTGATATGAAGAGGTTGCGCCGTAACTAGGGAATCGGAAATCCACGAACGATAAACCGAATCGATCACGCCACCGAGCTCCATTATTGACATTCCTGTCATCGGTGTGTCATCTTAATGTCATGACATGTCCTTATTTCAGGGTCTTAATTTTTTTTTACCGAGTGTCGGCCGTTTTTAAACGTGTTTGAGGGTAAGTTATTACACAGCTTTTGGTATACCGTGAAATATCTTTTTATTACCAAGTGTGAACCATATTCTATCTTTTTTTTAGATGTGTATTTGAATTTCAGAACCGAATCGGAGCCGACTGACGTCATTTTTGTCTGAATTCTGATTCGTCCGAAACCCGAACGTATAACGACGCAACCTTATTACTATCAATTAACCTTGAACCGCTATGACTATCATCCGTTAACAACCGGCATTTATCGGTATCGATATACGATAAATGAAATCCAAATGTCAAAGTTGTCAATTAGCGTTAGTCGGAGCTGCATTTTTTGAGCAACGAGAACTGTCTAATAAGAAGATATTTCACAGTAAAAGCTGTGTAATAACTATTGATAACTAATTTATAAATCAACCTTGAAGGTTGATTTATAAACTTGCCGTCCGTCGTTACGGTTGACGTTCGCCGGTGCCGCTGTAACGTTGCCGTCGCCCAATGCATTTATAAACTTTTAAACCGTCGATTGTCGTCGAAGATTTTTAAATTTTTTGTTCACTTACTTTGACGTTGATTTGTTTTATTTCAGTGAGATTTGGTGACTGACTCGAGTATATTTTGGTACAAATATTAATTTTATGATATAAAAACATGAATTATGGGAACAAAAGCCTATTGAGCCATTTTCCTATGGCTTCAGCTACGAACGGCGGACGGCAAAAGATGAAGATGAACGATCTAGCGGTGCGCCAACGGCAGACGACATGATATAAATGTATGCAGGCGCGTCCATATGTCTATCTCGAACGACAAACGTTAGCGTTAGCGGTAACGGCGAACGGCGAGTTTATAAATCCCACTTTACCCTCAAACACGTTTAAAAACGGCCGACACTCGGTAAAAAAAAGTTTTAAGATCCTGAAATACGGACATGTTATGACATCAAGATGACACATCGATGACAGGAATGTCAATAATGGAGCTCGGTGACGGGATCGATTCGGTTTATCGTTCGTGGATTTCAGATTCCCTAGTTACGGCGCAACCTCTACATATCAATTAAACTTGATCCTGGGATACGTTTGAGCTACTCACATACACAAACGTCAAAACTATCTATGGAGTGTTTGTTAACGTTTGAGCCGAGGCATCTCGACATTGTGATTTTTGTGAAAATTACTTAAAATATTGTTTATAAGCGACTCTGAGCTTAATTTGAATGTTTAAGCATGGATCCAGTCAAAAAAGATAAAACTTGCCAATGTTTTGATTTAAAATGTGACAAAATTTGACTGATTTGACGTTTAGCTAGTTTTGCGCTTCAAGCCTACATTTTCCGGGTGGTGCTTCAGGGCAAAGGGGAAGGTAACGCGGAGCTCCAAACGCAATACAGCTGGAACACGCGTTTAGTGTTTTTGGGCGCTCAAAAGCTCGATTGCGTGCACAAAACGGGCAGCTGGAAAGCGGCTCTCATACTCTTTGAAAACGCTTCATGTAAAGAGACAAGTTATTGAATGTCGAACGCAATCATACCGCAAAACGCCACATGAAATGAAACCTCACTAATGTCAAGGAACAAGTTATTGAATTAATTTCTTACGACATCAATATGGATGAAAATATCGTAGAGGAGATATTTGGGGTGAGGATCCTAAAGAAGGATGAGCCCGAGTATTTGGTCAAATGGAGAGGATTAAATAGAAGATGGGAAAAAACATCAACCCTGCTTGATGACTATGAACAAATAAAAGCCTTTGTTGCGAAGCTGAACAGATACACTAAACGCAAGGAAAATGGCAGGGTAAACCAGGTATACCCCTTTTTTTAAAGAGCCGGTTTTGGAAGAGCGCTCAAATTACATTTTTCATTGCCTATGCACTACCGGTTATATTAGTCAAAACTATGGAGGACTATGTCAAAACTACGTCAAAACGTACCACGAATTAACCATAGGGTTCTAAATGATCCGGCGCGGTACATTTTGTCTGAGCAGGTCATCACCATCAAAAAAAGTATTTTTCAATTTCACATCGAAAAGTATCTGAGTTTTAAATCTAAACATGAATAAATTCTAATGTTGAACTCCAACAAACTACATACAACGTCAAAAGTCGTGGACCCCTTTGTTTTTTCCCCATTTCTACAAATATTAAAAATCTGGTCACATAATCAAGTAATCTATTCTTTTCCCCAGTTTAGGTGCTCAGACTTTCATTTTGTTGATAAGTCATTGTGCCTTTTGACCTCTAAAAGAAAAAAAAAAGCCACTCTAGACTATCAAAAGTTCATTCTTAATGTAATTTTCGGGATGAGTATAATTTTTGCCCCTCTTTCAAAAGAAGTTATCCATTTTTTTCCCAAACCACTTTGAAAAACCATCAAGGTTTCAGAGGTCCTAAAGGCACAATGACTTTTCAACAACAAAAAAAAGTCCGAGTACCTAAACTGGAAAAAAGAAAAGAGTAATTATATTTATGTGACCAAATTTAAAATACCTCTAGAATTGGAAAAAAAACATAAAGGGGTCAAGACTTTTGGCGTTGAGTGTATATGAACTTATGAAGTGATGAGCTAACTAAAGTTATGTCAGACTAGGGGAAAACCAAGATGTACCAAGAAAACAACCAAACAACGGCCAAAAAAAGGAGACGTACAAGAGAAGGTGATACTTATACATTACTTTGAACAAATCAAGTAACTTGAAAATGATATAATTAATGTTATCCCAATCCATATTCTTTATTTATTTGCATTCAAATTTTTTTCATGACCCTAATGCGTGAAAGGTTTGAGAGGAAAAATTATATTTTTATGTTTCTACAGGTAGTAGATCATAACACCGATGAAGCAGCAGAGACTTCTCAAGAAAAATTGATGAAGGCAAAGGTATGTCTTACAAAAGGTAGTTAAGATGAGAATTACTATCTAACGGTCATACATTATATCAGAATGCAGAGAAATCTGAGCAGCCACTTCGAAAGAGTTGTACCTTACGCAGCGGGGAATCCGAATCAAACGAGAGGGTAATAAACAAAACATTTTTTGTGAAAGAATGAAATACGATATCTTGTCACTACAGTCACCCGAAAGGCAGAGCTATGAATTTCCATCTTTTGACTATGACAAGGAAAAAATGGATCTGGAGGTATGTGTCTCACCCGAAACTCATCAATTTTATAGAGCTAACTCCATTCTTGGATGAACTATTTCACAAAAAAAGTTTCTTCTATAAAAACAATATTGATTGTGCTGTATCATTATTTTCAGTCGTGCTTTTTGCAGAGTGAAAACTCAAAACTTGAGCCAGAAAAAATCGTTGGAGTATGTTCAATACACTTTGTTAACGGAGACGAACTAGTGTATCTTGTTAAATGGAAAGGTCTTGAATTATCGAAGGCAACATTAGTAACTTCGAAACAATTAAGTCCCAAGCACCAAGACGTAATTGTGAAATTTTATGAAGATCGCATCAGGCAGAGTGATGACCCGGCTGATGGCCGAGATAGTTCCTAGATGTAATTGTTTATTTGCATTTTGCAACAAAATATAATTTATTTTTATTTATATCACTGAGCGTCAAAGTAGAGTTAGGTGTATGCAATATGTTTTGTTAAGCTAGTAATTATTGTTCTATAATTGAATATTGAAATAACATAGCATTTTTCAGGCTTCAAAGATTTTTTTCTGTGAAATGTAATCTTCGTTCGAAATCCGATTGAGGAATTTGGGCGCAAGACTTGAGAAAAATATAGGACTGGCCAACATTTCAATCCTAAAGCAAAACTAGAATAAGTTTGTTCCAACCCGCTATATAACCGTCCCAGAACCAGTAAATTCCAGGGGCCCATATAAATTTTGACCAGTCAAACATTTGTCGAAATTGACAAATGAATTGGTGGACTGGAAAAACCGTTCTGAAACGGTTCTTATGCCTGGTTCGAACAGCTCTAATTATACAGGATGGTTAAAAGACGGTAGCGAATATTCACAAGAGAAAAATGTTGAAGACAAGTGCAAAGAGTGCTACTTTTTCGAACTATCAGATTAATCAACAAGAACAGATGGAAATACAAACGTTTTGTTGTAATGCCATCATCGGTTATAAAAAACACACCCCCTGGCGAGGCCATTCGATACATGTTCCTGAGTTCGGAATCATATCTATCCTTGCTATGTACAGGGTCATTCCGTATCTTCTTTATCAGCCATTTTGCATACACTCCTGGACATAGGCCTCTCTTAAATTTTTCCACGTCTATCTGTTTTGTGCCACTTGGGACCATTTTTTGCATGCTATCTGTTTGATGTCATCTGGCCATCTTCTTTGTTGCCTTCCTAGACTTCTCTTAGTCTCTCTTGGTTTCCATGTTGTAAGTTTTGGTGTCCATCGTTCTATTGACTGTCTTGCGACATGCCCGACCCATTGCCACTTCAATCGTGCTGTGCGTTTCATAACGTCTGTGACACCTGTTCTTTTTCGGATCTCTTCATTTCTCACCTTGTCCCTTATATTAATTCCCAGCATTGCTCTTTCCATGGCCCTTTGCATTAATCTTAATTTTTGGACACTACTTTTGATGAGTGTCATTGTTTCGAGATCGTAAGTGGTCACTGGTAATATGCATGCCTCGTATACTTTCCTTTTGAGGTTGATTGGTATATTTCGGTCTTCAAGTATGTAACTCAGCTTTCCAAAAACTGCCCAAGTTAGCCCTATTCGTCTGTTTATCTCTGCTGTTTGATTAGCTTTGCCTAGTTTGATGTTATGGCCGAGGTATACATAGTTGTTGACATTTTCAATAATTTTGTTGTTCACTCTTATCTCGATTTCACTGTCACTCATAATCTTACACTAGTATTGCTGGCATCGCCGCTAATCATATCAGCTGTAAGCGGACAGTGGGACCGAGAACATGAAAACATGGCAAAGAATACGAAAATAATATTATAAATTTGCTTTCGCAGCTACATTTTTGTTTTTATTCGCCGCAAGTGTACAGGGTGTCCATTTAAGAATGGCAAGGTACCAGATCTCAGAAACTAGGCATTCCAGAGACTTGGGGGAAAAAAATTACTGGGTTATATGGGATAGGGAAAATGCTGGAAATATATCAGAAGTTCCCAAGATAGCCACAAGATGGCGTAACGGTACTATTAAAACACAAAATTGCTGTTTTTTCGTGATTTACAAATAGAAACAGATATAAATGAGTACCGCTATGGATTTCTTGAGAAATTTCCTTCAAATTTGTTTTTCTGATTTTTTTTTCTAGCATGTCAAATAAAACAGGTATCAGCTGTCAAACCTTACAACGCAAGAATGCTCATAACTTTAAAGCAACTCAACCGATTGACGCGATCTTGGTCTCATTTTGAAGAGGAGGCTCTCCTCTTCCACAATTTTCCGATTTCAAATGATTCTGATCAGAAGAGACGATTTTATTCAATATAATATGCGGACGACGAACATTTTTCAAATTCACTCGAAATTTTTAAATACAAAGGCATAGTGAAAATTGTTCGTCTGGAATGTCGACTAAATTTCGCACATCTTTCATGCATTACACTTTTTCCAGCTCTCGAAATAAATAAGCTAAATGCCTTTTTGTAATAAATATTTAATACAAAAAAGTCCCACTATTTAAGATATGATTTGTTTGAGATAAAACAGTGACTGGGTGGTTACTGGGTAACTCAAAAATTTGTTAATATCTTCTTTACGAGAGCATCTTGAGTGGTATCACTAAGACATTAAATTACAGAGAAGCGTATAGGTAGCTTTTTTATTTCGAAATCTAGAAACAAGTGTAATATGAAAGTTATGCGGAATTTTGTCGAGAATTCAGACGAAAAATTTTCAGTCTACCTTTGCATTTGAAAATTTTAACTTAACTCAGAAAATGTCCGTCGTCTGCATATTATACTTAATACAATCCTCTGTTTTGATCATCATCATTTAAAATCTTAAAATTGTGGGAAAGGAGAACCTCCTTTTCAAAATGAGACCAAAATCGCTTTAATCGGTTGGGTTGTTTCAAAGTTATGCTCATTCTTGCGTTGTGAGGTTTGACAGCTGATACCTGTCTTATTTGGCATGCTAGAAAAAAAAATCAAAAAAAACAAATTTGACGGAAATTTTTCAAGGAATCCATAGCGGTACTCATTTAAATCTGTTTCTATTTAAAAATTACGAAAAACAGCAATTTTGTGTTTTGATAGCACCGTTACGCCATCATGTATCTTGGGAGCTTCTGATATATTTCCAGCATTTTCTCTAATGCATATCACCCAGTAAATTTTTTTTCGCAAGTCTCCGGGATGCCTAGTTTCAGAGATCTGGCATCTTGCCATCCTTAAATAGACACCCTGTACAGGGTGTCCCATTATATTTTAGCCATTGGATAACTTTCTCATTATTGATCGTAGAGAAACGTTTAAATCATCAAAGTTGAAGTGAATCTCACCAGCATTCAGAATCCGTGGTCGAAAAATCCAAAATCGAATCGGAAATAGGAAATTTTGACAGATTCTTGAGTTTTTTAAATGGGACACCCTGTATATTTTATCACAGTTCGATGGAGAATTGTCCTGATTCCAAATATATATATAGTTTGGTTCCATGGTTGTCAGTTTTTAAGTGATTTCGTTGACGAGGGTATTTTCTTCACACAGAAATCTGAATTGGAGTTTGCGATATATGATTTTTTTCTTGAATTTTTCCCATTTCAACACTGAGTTTTCTGTAGAAGTCGAACTCTAAAAAGAGTTAAACAGTTGCTTTGCAACATGGAAATTTAACCCAAATTCAAAACCCGATATTTCCGAAACGGAAAGAGATATCGAGTTGCGGTCTTCTCGAGGTCCTTGACCAATTTTTCGAGAACACTAACATGGTTGGGGGGTGTGTTCCCTGTTCAGCACAATTGCTGGTATCGGGATTTCTTCACGTGTAGACTACAATTCGAATAAAATAAACAAAAAGAAACCTCAAATGAAAAAAACTACAAAAAACTTACAAAATAGTTACGCAATATCACATAATACATTAATCACATAAACACATCAATCAGTAATGAAGGCCTTCAGCTGCCTTAGGAAACCTCCCTTATTTGCTTTGGTATTGAGTTGTACGCTTCAAAGGCTCTAGACAACGGATTATCCAAAGCTTTAGTGGTTCTCACTTTATTCAGGTATAAATTATCTTTGGTTCTAGTAAGATGATCATGCTTCTGGTGATTGAATGCAAAGCCAGAGTTACACCTCAGATTATATGTCAAGATCCTGTAGACTTGCTTACATTGTTCTAAAATTAATATTTGCTTTAGCGGTTGTATCACTGTATAACAATTCGGTTGATGTTCTATAGGGCAATTGGTGCAGGATTCTGATAGCCTTATTTTGCATTGTCTCAATCTTCCTGAAATTGGTGTTGCTGCAGGTCCCCCATATGTTGATGAGATATTGCATATGCGCGTAAATATACGCATAGTATATCACGCTTCGATTGTGGAAGTTGAGATAGCCTGAACATCTATGTAGTGCACCCAGCATAGGAACAATTCTGTTCCTAATATTCTCAACGTGACTAGTCCAGTCTAGTTTATCATCCACAACAAGACCCAAATATTTAGTCTCATGTACTCGCCTCAGAAACGTATTGTTGATTTTTATTGACAAATTGTTTAGCTCTGCATTCCTTTGCCCATAGATCATGTACACAGTTTTATCGGCATTGATTTTGAGTCTATTATGTAAAAGCCAGTAATGGTAAGTCTTCATGTCATAGTTGATGGTTGCTTCAAGGCTAACAAGGTCATTGCCGCTATATAGGATTGCAGTATCATCAGCGAAGGTATAATAGCGTCCACGTAATCCTGCATTCTGCAATGATAGCACCAATAAAGAGTACAAGAGGGGCCCTAAGACGGAACCTTGGAGTACACCGCAATTATTAACAATTTGGTCACTTCTTGTGTTATTGATAGATACATATTGCGGTCTATTTTATAGATATTGGCCGATAATTTTCCAACTTGCCTTGGTTTCCATTTTTATGAATAGGTATCACTTAAGCCAACTTCAAGCACGCAGAAAAAACCCCTGCTTCCAGTGAGTCATTAATTAGTCTCACGAGCACTGGAATCAACTTGTTTTCAACTAGAATGATATCCTCCAATCTGATGTTGTCATATCCAGGGCATGCACTTGATTTGAGTGTTGATAATATGATAATATTTCCCGTATTTCTAGCTCGGAGGTCATCTCTAGATACATTGATCCTAGACAATCCATATCACCAAAATTCAATACTTCACCCGGAAATGAGGTTGAATATGCTTCCTTTACCGAAGCTACTACACTCACCGACAATAAATTCGGCACAAGAATAATTTGAGTCAAATTGATATCCTTATAACTTTTTTATTTGTTGTCCGATTTTAGTAAAATTTATACCAAAGTGTAGCCCTATGTCTTGAGATATTACTCTTGATTTTGGTGTTGGAAAAATACCGATGGCTTGGTCATTATACAGGGAGGAACAGAAGCTACATTTTTACCCTCAAGTTTTCAACAACCTGTGGAAAAATTGAGCGGCAAAATCTAACTCCATAATTTTCTGTTGTGAAGTACGATCTTTTCTCAACAAAATGTTTTTTTGGTCATGTCAATATCTGCTTTTTTAGAGAAGATACAGATGCTTAAAGAAAATGCTGCAGTTTGTCGATATTTTTACCAACAACGAATGAAAACATTTTCATAGATTTGCATGAACAAAATATTTTCTAATTAATAGCGCGTATTGTCACATCGTATCCCTATGACTTCTGCCATGCGAATGGCATGCTTTTGATGCATCTTGAGAAATATTTGTTATTTTTCAAGAAGTGCTTCTCGCAAATCAGACAAGGTTTTCTGACGTCTATTGCGAACATGTCTACCTAGCAATCCTAGCATACCTATCCCATGTGCTTGATTTTCCATTTTCGATTAATACAAGATCTGTACGGCCATGTAGTGATACCCCAGTCGCACCATGATACTACCGCCTCCAAAGAGTGTTCGGGGTGAACAATTTGCTCAATATGGAACATTGGGTAAATTGGGACAAAATGGAATCTTAGAACATGTGTTCATGTAAGTCTGTAGAAATGTTTTCATTTATTGTTTATATAATATCGGAAGACTGTAGCATTTTCTTCAAACATCTGTATCTTTTCTAAAAAAAGCAGATATTGACATGACAAAAAAGACATTTTGTTGAGAAAAGATCGCAATTCACGACACAATATAATGGAGCTAAATTTTGCTGCAAAATTTTTACACAGGGTGTTGAAAACTTAAGAGTAAAAAAGTAGCTTCTGATTCTCCTTGTATAATGACCAAGTCATCAGTATTTTTCGAAAACAGAAATCAAGGGTAATATCTCAAGACATGGGGCTGAACTTCATGCAAGTCTATAAGAATGATTTGGTTCATTGTTTATAAAATATCGGAAAACTGCAGCATTTTCTTTAAACATCTGTATCTTCTCTAAAAAAACAGATATTGACATGACCAGAAAGACATTTTGTTGAGAAAAGATCGCACTTCACAACAGAAAATGATGGAGCTAGATTTTGCCGCTCAATTTTTCCACAGAGTGTTGAAAACTTAAGGGTAAAAAAGTAGCTTCTGTTCCTCCCTGTATAATGACCAAGCCATCGGTATTTTTCCAAAACCAAAATCAAGAGAAGTATCTCAAGACATAGGGCTGCACTTTGGTACAAATTTCACTAAAATCGGTCAACAAATAAAAAAGTTATAAGGATATCATTTCGACTCAAATTATTCTTGTCCCGAATTTATTGTCGGTGAGTGTATTTCTTTACCGATACTCGAAAAGTATGTATTGAAAGCATTTGATACAGCCCGTGGTTCCGACAAAAAGGATCCGTCATGCTCTATTGTGTGTGTCGCTGGTTTTCTTTTTTTATTATTTATTATGTTATTGATAACTTGCCATTCTTGCTTCATATTATTGCCTGCCCTTGCCCATTGTTTTCCGAAGTAAGCTGACTTTTGTCTATGTATTTCCATTGTTACATTATTCTACACTGCTCTGTACCGTTTTTCCAACTCCTCCTAATTTAATTGTCTTTTTACAGGCTTCTCAAAAATATAATATTATGTGAGTATATTGTGTATAGTGTATAATTAGCAAACAAAATTTTGCAGTAAGTAGGCCATGAAAACCAACGATGTTTGTTATTGTTTACTTGGTAAAAGTTCTCCAACTGTTGTGAGTATATGATTAAACAAGACTTTCGAAAATTTTGAAAAATCGATATGGAGAGTGGCATTAAACGACAGCGTCTATTTTTTAAAGGAATGTAGCTTTATCCAAACATAATACAATCAACCACTATTTATTACGGCGAATGAAGGTCATAGTTATGGAGAAAAGTTTTTAAAAGTCTTGGTATAATTTGTTTTATTAAGACATAACAATCCAAATTGTCAATATTCGACGTCAAAAAATATCAAATCGTGAATACTGACAAAACATATCAACTGAAACACTATACCTATTACATTTTTGATGAGCCTGTAAAAAGACGAATCAATTTTTTCATAAAATCTTAACATTGGTCAATATTTCAAAAACAGTAATATCTGGAAAAAACTGATGACGTCAGTGGATTCTACGTAAAA
This sequence comes from Orchestes rusci, assembly GCA_958502075.1. NCBI lineage: Eukaryota > Metazoa > Arthropoda > Insecta > Coleoptera > Curculionidae > Orchestes > Orchestes rusci. The sequence continues at coordinate 101,162,488 of OY293304.1, forward strand.
AGTTTTATAAGAGCTTTTTTTCATATTTTCGATAAGTTACCAGATACCTGAGATACGGGGGTTGTCCAAAAATGCACTTGTTTAAAATGCCAATGTAGCTCAAAAAACTCGTCAGAAACTAAGAAGCCTATGAGATTTTTGTGAGTGAAATCTTTCGTTTCACAAAAATTCGTCCAAACCGCAAAATTCTATATTTAGTGATAACCCACAATTGGGGATTCCTAATTGCAACCAAAATGGGACACCCTCTACAAACATAACATTCTTGAAAACGATGTAGAATGTTTGACAATTTTTTTAGAATCTTAAACTTATTTTTAATGTTCACCTTGTTCCGCCTTTTGAGACGAAAAGGGCCATATCCTTGCAGAGACATGGGAGGATGATCGTGAAAAAAACACTTTTTATTATTTGTACTTATATCCTCCTTTTGCCAAACGTAATCATCAAGGTCTATCCTCGACATGATTGTTGGATAGAGACATTGATTGTGGGATTGCTGATGGGATTGTGAGATTGAAGTGATTGTATGATTGTAAACGCGATTGTGAGACTGCGACTATTCCCTGGCTTCGAACTTCGAGCTCACGGATAACGGATAAATATGCATGCGCAGTTGCACTTGAAAGGAGGTGGGTTGGTGGGTACGACTTCTTGCGCGATTACCGACATGATTGTTCGATTAGGACATTGATTGTGGGATTGCCGATGCGATTGTGGGATTGTTCCAAGTGATTGTATGATTGTTAACGCGATTGTGTAACTGCCACGGCGATTTTTATGGTGATCAAAGGGATTGTGAGCGATTGCTGACCATTTGTGACAGTATTGCGAGATGATGTTACCCCCTCAGATTTGTCTCACCTCATCTTCTTTGAGCCCGACTTTGACCCCCTTAGGGGTTGAATTTCAAAAAATAACGAAACATGTGTTCAATCAATTTCATTCAAGATTATTTATATGAAGTTTCAAGTTGATGTGACCAAAAATGCATAATTTTTCATCAATATATGATTTTTATCTTCAAACGTCAGTAAAACGGACATTGTTCGACTGAGTATCGGCCGCAAAGTTTTACTTTTCCTCCGCCGGAGGGGAAAGTAACCATGACAACGAAAACGTCAGCCTGGCGCCGCCACCCGAAGCTATATTCATGGAAAATTGAAAACATTATGTTTTTGCATAAATTATAAATTTGTCGACATTTGAAGAAAAAATAGCATATTTTATTTGGAGGAAAAGTTACTTTTCATGACTTGCTCTCTATTATCAGCCTCACTTCGTTCGGCTTGCTAAACACGAGCGCGTCATGAAAAGTATCACTTTTCCTCCATATAAAATAATATACTATTTCCTACCCTCACACTTTTCACCCCCTTAGGGATGAAATTTCGCAAAATCCTTCCTTAGCACAACTAGAAATATTTAGCAGAACATCTCTTCAAAATTTCATGGCTCTTGGCTCTATCTATAATAGTTTTGGCTGGGCGTTGATGACGCAGTCAAGACAAGCTCTTTTATCAGTATAGATTTATACATTAAGTATACAGGTTGGACAAATGAAGTCATGTTTTTTCAGCAAAGTTTGATACCTCAATGCGAGATACTATGTCGGATTCCCAATTTTTGATCTATACTGAAAATGTGTGACATGCAACTTGATCAAGAGGCAAACCGTTTTCAAAATCATTTCCAACAAGGTGGGTGGGTTAACCAGTTTGAAAATAGGGTAATGAATCCAACGAGAATGGACCTCAAGGTAGCTCCTATCAAATTGATACGTATCGTCATTCTATTCATACATACCCAAACAGAAATATCCATTGACAACAGGTCCATCAACTTCAGCTATGCAGACTGTGAGACCGGTCTTTTTGGAAATGTATTCAGACACCGGTATTTTGTCGAATGCTTTGAGAGAATAACACTGCTCGAAAGCTCCCCGATTGACATTTGGGGTACTGTCCACAGGAGGCATTTTAAAAAATACTGGAAACAGAAAATAATGACATGAATTTCAATTTGTACAATTTGGCTAATAACAGTTACAAATCGAACAAAAGGTATTTTTGAACTCTATGTTCGTCAGCACTTACTGCCTACTCAAAATTATCCAGCAAAAAGTGATAATAAAAATAAAATTTACAGACGTAGGGTTATGTTGTGATTGGAGAGACACTAGTGACAGTAGTGACACAGACAAGGACCATTGAACTCGATACTATGTAACTGGAAGGGCCCCTGTCGTGTCGACAACTGAGGCAATTTTAGTCGTATTTTTTTGGCGCATAGGTATATTTTGGTTGGACTCAAAAGGTGTTGCTTTCTTTGTCACACTCATTGCCCTTATGCGAAGTCGGAGGTTTTCAAATAGTTTGAAGATAAATTGAAAAAGCGGTTGATTCGCTTGGAAAAAATGACTACAATTCTGTGCATACATACTAGTCTTAATTATCATGATATGATGGATCTATATATTTCAAATAACTATCTGGAAAAATGCAAAATAAGAAACAAATTAGTAAATAATGAAGTATACTTAGATGATCCGTAATTCGATTAAATAGTTGAGAAAATAAAGGGTAGGTAGAAGTTGCAGGGTGATTTATATGTTTAACCTGTGTATTGAGTAAAGTAAAGGTATTAAGGCATAAACTTGGAAAACTATAATAGCGTAAAATAAAAATGAAAATACTTTTATTTTTGAGGTCACATTAAAACTAATAAATATGGTGTTTTTTGATAGGGGGTTTGAGGAATGTCCGAATAGAACTTTTGCATTTCTTGGAGTGTTTATCATCGTCAATTCCTAAAGGGCCCTACTCACACGCCTGCAGCAGGGGCAATCTAGGAGGCAGGGCGATTGGGGCAATTACCTAGAAAGCCTTCTAACCAGGGCGGTAGGGGCCCCTTCATACCTTCCTAGCATTATTTCAAGCAAGATATGAGAAAACAAACTTTGGAGATGAGGTTAGTAGTACCAACGAACTCGAACAGGATGTGAAATTGTCACATTTTCAGAACAAAACGTACTTTACAAGGAAGTTTCTCCTGCGCCAGGCCTAGATTGCCCCTGCTGCAGGAGTGTGAGTAGGGCCCTTTTAACTAGGACAATTTCGTGTAGGTATACTTAAGGTGCATGCCCTTGTCCTTAATAATTGGAGTCATATCACTTAGACAAAAAATTAAATCTGCTTTTCTGGAGTGTATTTATTACCACACCCAAATGCACTGCATAAATTAACCATTTTGTTTGGCACCCAAACTATAGAAAGCTACATATTGATTGAACATAATATTAGCTGCAACACTCAGTGTGGCTTTCTTCGTGAAATGTTTGTCTGGTTTTTAGGATAGAATATCTTTACTAAACGTACTAAGATTCTATCCTAAAAAACAGACAAACATTTCACAAACAAAGGCACACTGAGTGTTGCAGTGTGAAAAAGTGTGCACTAGTGGTGCATAACAAACACAGCTAATATATTATGTCAACAGATATGACAAAGATAGACACCCCTTTCTGTCTCTATCTCTTTCTAGTCGAAAATTTGTCTTCAGTCAACTCGATGTAAACAGCACGTATGGGTCCCTTCCAGGTACGGTAGTATCGAGTTCAATGACAAGGACATGACGACAAGCACAAGGACTGAATGGAAATATCGATATTGTACCAAATCGATAATTTCGAGTAATGACGTCATTATGGAGTTGGTTTTTCATGACTGCAATAATAATTATTATAAGGAAAGTACAGGGTGAATCTGAAAAAAGGTGCACATTTTGACACGGTCAATAGAGTATAAAATGATAATCACTTTTCGTGGATGAATATGTGTCCGCAAAGGTATTATTACAAAAAATACAGTGTTTTGACTGTCGAGGAAAATTTCGATTTTTGCCTGCAGATTGGAAACGCTAACTTTTCCAGGACCGGACCTAGAGCGACTGAGATTTCGCCATGAAGTTTTCACAAGGTAAAAACCACCAACCCTTCATCACCCACAATCCACGTTGCAATTAATAACGTGAATAAACTTCTTTAATTCTTGGAATAAACACTGACTTTTTATTAAAAATATGTTACTAACATTTATTTTTTCCTTAATGTTCATTTAAAAACTCCAAACAATTTTTAAACCATTTTTGCGGAGTGGATCTATTCAATTGTTGAGCAGTTTAGTTGTAATTCCCCGGCACCGGCAAAAAATATCTCACTTTACGAGGGTCCAAACATACAATTGAGATCACGCGGTGCCCTGTTTGAATACCGGGAGCATTTCAAATTATTCTAGATTTTCTGACTGTAGTGGGTATTTGATATGCAGAAAAAATATGTCAGGCAGATTCCATTATTATAATATATTATTTTGTTATATGTACATTGTAACAAAATCTTCATTTAAATAATAATAATAATAATAATCATTATTATATAATATGTTGTAAAATAGTAAGTTCCGTATCACTTTTTTGCTCTGCTGGTTTTAATTTGTTTATTAGCAAATTTTAAAATAAATCGTGCTCTTGTAAACAGTGAAATTGAAAAATATAAGAGAAATTCCTTGCAAGAATGATCAAAAATGACATTTGAAAACGACTGCTTCAATTTCTTGCCAATATTGTCTTGACCAGCCAAATCTTCAAATTTTGCTTGTGAATATTTTCTAATGCAACAATGTATTCACAAATGTCACAATATTTGAACAAAGGATATAGTCTAGTCATAAAATTTTGAACTTTGACATGAAAATTTGGTCATTTTTGCCAAGTTCAAGATTTTATATCTAGATTATTCTTTGTTCAATTATTGTGAAATTTTCAAGGAGTACCTACATACTTTTTGTCCCTCTTTCGAATGGTGCTAGCTATTTTTATCAATTTACACACAAAAAAGTTTAATTTTTAACCCTTTTTTTAAACGTGATGAAAGGACACTGAACACATTTTTTAAAGAAATCGCAAGGACACGTAAACTGATAAATGATAATATGAGTTTTTGAATGCACGTTTACTTCTTTGCCAACTGATGCAGGATAAAAGTTTTATCAAATTTTACGCCGTTTCTGTTTATCTGGCCACCACTGTATGTCAAAGCAAGTTATATCATAACGTTGTTTGAGTATAGTATACTATACCTACTCAAACAACGATCATAATCAACCAATGTTACTTAACCTTGGTTGATTTTGCGGGAGTGTCATAGAAAAGAGAATTGGGGGCGTGTTTTTTCCATCACAGTTTTGTGTTATTTTTAACCAAAAATTCACTGTTGCATCAGCTGATCCTGTCACGAGCACCTTGTTAGTAGAAATACCACATATCCACGTGGTGTGGTGGGCACCACATTTCCACCAGGTGAATGTCTGGTGAAAAAAAACACGGTCTGCGTTATTCTGATGATTGTTGATCAAAGTAGACATTAACGAGGATGGATGGCTGCGAATAAACATAACTCCTCTTCTGTAATTTATATCAAAAGCTTGTCAAGATGTATTTTTGTCAAAAACTGCCAAAGTCAAGAAGGTCAAAATATCATGAAAATAAAAAATATCGTAAATCACTCAGAATTAAAAACCTTCAAATCCCCGTTACCGGATTATTTTGTTTTTTGAGAAATTGAACTGTGAGATGTTTGAAAAAATGGAACAAACCAATTTCAATTGCATAAAAGGATGCGATAATTAAAACCTATTGACAAAATGTTACTTGATCGGGTCTACTTAACTTTAACTTAAATTATCAACTGCACAATACACTTTAGAAATGTTTAAAATCTCCAAAGTAACACAATAAGGCAGAAGAATATAACTGAAAATGTTACACTTGTTACGAGACCACTCGGTACAATTGCATGAAATTAAGTGCAGCAAATTTGCAAAGCGGCCGCGAGCCACCGTATACATTTCAGGACATGAGCTCCGCCCCGGCAACAGGCAAACCGTCTGACTGCGGGTCGACTTAAGGCTTAAGGGGTAGGCAGAACTGGAATTTTTGTCGAATGATTTAACTTATAGAATACGTAAACTTTGCTAAAGGCAGCGTTTTGAGAGCCAGATGCACAATCACTTCTTTGATAACTGGTGCAGGATCAAAGTTTCCTTAAGTTAATTATGGAGATCTTGGATAAAAGAAAAGAGATACACTTTTCTTTTATCTGAGGTTTCCCTCCATCCATTGACATTTCTAGAGGGATCCAAAATAACCTGGGGTCAGATTCTTCGAAGTATCGGATGTAATCGATCGGGTGATAGAAGTGATTTATCTCTATGACCAGTCACTGGTGATCTATAATCGCCGTATTCTGGGTGTCGTGTGAAAAGCGTTGGAAATTGATCAATGTGTTTTTGCTTTACCTATAAAATGTAACTATTTTTCATGGTAATAAAGCATATTTGATTTGATTTGAATGTTGCCAAGCAGTCACATTAGAATTGATTTCTGGCTAGTTTTCTCAATTTAATTTTTAATTTTATTTCTTGAACACCTTGTATCATATTATCGTTTTATCAGAGTGGACGAAACAACGAGTAGCGACAGACTTAGTTTGAAGATTCATGGCGCATGCTCGAAATATCCGATCGGCGATACCCGCGATATCCAATATTCATATACATACGTGAAAATATGGAATAGTTGAATCTGGAAAGGTAATTGAAGACCCTGGTGCAAGAAGGGGATAAATAACAATGAGTACATTTATCAGGAGAAACAAAACATTTTTTTTTCACTTCAAAATTTATGTTGGTCATGAAGAGCGACCAAACTAGTACATCAGATGAAAATAACCTTAACATTATCCTTCAGTTAAATAACAATCCTATTAAGAAAACTCGAAATGTGGTGCTATAATGGGATTAGTTCAAGACAAACCGGCTGGTGTAGTATTGAGACTATTAAAAGTGAATAAAGTGATACAGACTTTGGTGCAAGTACGGGATAAGTTACAGATATCTTATCCCGTTATTGAACCAGACCATATCAGGGAATACGTCGTTTGCAATAATAATTCAATATTTCTTACCCGTACGTATCCCATACTTGCAGCAAGCATAAAGAGCAAATTACAGAACCTCCATAAGCAGCTAACTCACTTTTGCAGGATCATGCATTTATCCTCTTATTACACCAGGGTATTCAATTTAGGCACTAAGAGAGAGATCAGAAACACAACGTAAAAATGTGTGCAGACCTAGCTGTGCGACACAAAAATGCTGATGTGGCTTAACATTCGCCAGCTGTGCAGCTGCACGAGTGAGATTCAATTTTTTCAGTAATCTTTCGATCTATTTGAACAGTTTTTTATTGTTCGGAGGCAAACAGCCTCAATTGCAAATTCTCCAACTGTTTTTGAGCGAATCACACACCGCATTTCCGGCAGCAAATCTTCCTTCTCGAAGTGGACGGTTTAATCCATTCAAAGCTTCTACTTAATGTTCCGGATCAGTGAGATGGACCATTTCTCGATTTAAAACACTTTTTACTTGACTGATACAAAAACTAGTCTAGAAGTAAACAAACTCAAATTCACGTTCTCGCAAGTTCGCGCGTTGTAGCAGGAGCCGTTTGAATTGCCAATTGGAATATTATCAAAACTCTGTCACAGTAGATCCCATTTTACAAAAAACCAACACAAATTTAATAACACAGTTTTATTTCAATTAAAATGTTCTTGAATTATTTGTGCTCTTAGGAGTCGCCCACGCTCCAAGTCACTATTTTCGGTATCAAGAGGATCCTGCACATTTTCTGCCAACGCATCAGCAGCATACATCCCATAATCTATGTCTGGAACATCAGTTTCTACATTGTCTACTGGCATTGGCACATTGTGGTCTAAACATATATTGTGCAATACCACACAGGCATTCACAATTCTCCCTGCAAGCTCTGGAGCGTAATGTAACACCCTGTGCTTTAGCAAGCATCTAAATCTATCTTTTAGTTTGGCATTGCATTTTTCTATAAGACTTCTGATGGAATCGAATGCATCTTGAAATTTCGCTCTGGTGTTGCTGGTAACGGATTGTTATCCAAGGGTATCATCAGCCATGGACAAAAAGGATAACCTGAAAAATGGACCATCTTGATTTATACCATTTCTTATGCTTCTACAAATATTTATATTTTCTTAATAGCATCTGATGAATTACCAGAATCCCCTAATAGAAAGTATGGCTGCTGAATTTTTTCATTAATGAGTTTCATAGCATTGCAAATTGCGGATTTTCTCCATACATGATAATCAGGACTTGCTCCAGGAAATCTTGCATTCACGCATAAAATTTCTAGGTTGTCATCACATACCTTGAATAAAAAATAAATAATCAAATAGATGCACGGGAGCGATTTGATCTGTAAATTCATAGCAAAATCAACTTCTTACAACTGAATATTCATAGAGTGATATCCTTGTGGATTGACATAGATATAATCATGTTCATTGGGTTTTGCTATTGCCACATGGGTCGCATCTACTACACCAACAACTCCCGGTAAATTGTATTTTCTCAAAAATCTAAAAACACAATGTTCTATAGGTGTAGGTATTTAAACGTTTATGTTAATTTATCAAATCGCTACTATAAAGGATAAAGTGAAATTTTTTAGGCTGAAAGGAAGATTAACGAGCTAGCTTTGGCAAACTTTTTGAAGCATGGAAAATTCTTTTTACCGCCAAGGTTTACAAATTATTTTTTTGCTGACACTGGAACATTGAATTATTAAATGATAAAGCGTGTTTTTTTTCACCAAACATTCACCAGGTGTAAACACGATGCCACCAGAGCTTTTTTTATTGAACTGCGGGTGGTTTTCATTTGGTGAAAATCCGATGCCACCAAGTCCCACCAAAGATTGTATGTGATTATTTTGGTTGATTTATGTTGATAGAGCACATAAAACCTGAAAAACATTCTATTGACAATGGTGGACAATTTGCAAATGTTTTGAAAATATAAGAATTAGTAAGTACTGATGCCATTGATGTTTAATAAATCAACCTACGCCCTCTATTAATGTAGTAATCACCGATTCAAGAGCGCCAATCAACATCCACGACGTCACAGAAT